>OX376178.1:9628989-10923421 GCA_947363495.1 Euzophera pinguis | reverse complement strand
TCATCGGACTTTATTTGGACTTGCTACAGCATTTTCAAAATTCAAAAAACAACATTTTCTTAGGAAACTTAAAAAATTTCCACTAACAATTTTCTATTTTTGGTATTATTAGATCCGTCTCGCCGAGACGAGTCCAGCGACACCCCGTTTTTGAAGATCGGACGTATACTTTTTGAAAAATTCTAGGATTTGTCCAAAAATAGCATACCGAGGTTACTTGGTAAGTGCTTTTCTTCATACATTGGTATTAAAATTTTCAAAAAATTTCCTCAAAGTATATGTGTGATATATCGTTGGATTCGATAATTCGGCGCTATTTAAACGGTGCGCATACCGATTTGATTTTCGTGCGCGCCCCATACTAAATTTTCCAAAAAACTATAAAAAATTGCATTTTTGAATTTTCCAAATTTTCCAAGGACACTGGTTGTTCCAAATTTTATTTTTTCTAGTAGATTCCGTCGCCCCGCGTCGATTGAGCCGCTTCTCGGTCTCATCGGACTTTATTTGGACTTGCTACAGCATTTTCAAAATTCAAAAAACAACATTTTCTTAGGAAACTTAAAAAATTTCCACTAACAATTTTCTATTTTTGGTATTATTAGATCCGTCTCGCCGAGACGAGTCCAGCGACACCCCGTTTTTGAAGATCGGACGTATACTTTTGAAAAATTCTAGGATTTGTCCAAAAATAGCATACCGAGGTTACTTGGTAAGTGCTTTTCTTCATACATTGGTATTAAAATTTTCAAAAAATTTCCTCAAAAGTATATGTGTGATATATCGTTGGATTCGATAATTCGGCGCTATTTAAACGGTGCGCATACCGATTTGATTTTCGTGCGCGCCCCATACTAAATTTTCCAAAAAACTATAAAAAATTGCATTTTTGAATTTTCCAAATTTTCCAAGGACACTGGTTGTTCCAAATTTTATTTTTTCTAGTAGATTCCGTCGCCCCGCGTCGATTGAGCCGCTTCTCGGTCTCATCGGACTTTATTTGGACTTGCTACAGCATTTTCAAAATTCAAAAAACAACATTTTCTTAGGAAACTTAAAAAATTTCCACTAACAATTTTCTATTTTTGGTATTATTAGATCCGTCTCGCCGAGACGAGTCCAGCGACACCCCGTTTTTGAAGATCGGACGTATACTTTTTGAAAAATTCTAGGATTTGTCCAAAAATAGCATACCGAGGTTACTTGGTAAGTGCTTTTCTTCATACATTGGTATTAAAATTTTCAAAAAATTTCCTCAAAAGTATATGTGTGATATATCGTTGGATTCGATAATTCGGCGCTATTTAAACGGTGCGCATACCGATTTGATTTTCGTGCGCGCCCCATACTAAATTTTCCAAAAAACTATAAAAAATTGCATTTTTGAATTTTCCAAATTTTCCAAGGACACTGGTTGTTCCAAATTTTATTTTTTCTAGTAGATTCCGTCGCCCCGCGTCGATTGAGCCGCTTCTCGGTCTCATCGGACTTTATTTGGACTTGCTACAGCATTTTCAAAATTCAAAAAACAACATTTTCTTAGGAAACTTAAAAAATTTCCACTAACAATTTTCTATTTTTGGTATTATTAGATCCGTCTCGCCGAGACGAGTCCAGCGACACCCCGTTTTTGAAGAAGATCGGACGTATACTTTTTGAAAAATTCTAGGATTTGTCCAAAAATAGCATACCGAGGTTACTTGGTAAGTGCTTTTCTTCATACATTGGTATTAAAATTTTCAAAAAATTTCCTCAAAAGTATATGTGTGATATATCGTTGGATTCGATAATTCGGCGCTATTTAAACGGTGCGCATACCGATTTGATTTTCGTGCGCGCCCCATACTAAATTTTCCAAAAAACTATAAAAAATTGCATTTTTGAATTTTCCAAATTTTCCAAGGACACTGGTTGTTCCAAATTTTATTTTTTCTAGTAGATTCCGTCGCCCCGCGTCGATTGAGCCGCTTCTCGGTCTCATCGGACTTTATTTGGACTTGCTACAGCATTTTCAAAATTCAAAAAACAACATTTTTCTTAGGAAACTTAAAAAATTTCCACTAACAATTTTCTATTTTTGGTATTATTAGATCCGTCTCGCCGAGACGAGTCCAGCGACACCCCGTTTTTGAAGATCGGACGTATACTTTTTGAAAAATTCTAGGATTTGTCCAAAAATAGCATACCGAGGTTACTTGGTAAGTGCTTTTCTTCATACATTGGTATTAAAATTTTCAAAAAATTTCCTCAAAAGTATATGTGTGATATATCGTTGGATTCGATAATTCGGCGCTATTTAAACGGTGCGCATACCGATTTGATTTTCGTGCGCGCCCCATACTAAATTTTCCAAAAAACTATAAAAAATTGCATTTTTGAATTTTCCAAATTTTCCAAGGACACTGGTTGTTCCAAATTTTATTTTTTCTAGTAGATTCCGTCGCCCCGCGTCGATTGAGCCGCTTCTCGGTCTCATCGGACTTTATTTGGACTTGCTACAGCATTTTCAAAATTCAAAAAACAACATTTTCTTAGGAAACTTAAAAAATTTCCACTAACAATTTTCTATTTTTGGTATTATTAGATCCGTCTCGCCGAGACGAGTCCAGCGACACCCGTTTTTGAAGATCGGACGTATACTTTTTGAAAAATTCTAGGATTTGTCCAAAAATAGCATACCGAGGTTACTTGGTAAGTGCTTTTCTTCATACATTGGTATTAAAATTTTCAAAAAATTTCCTCAAAAGTATATGTGTGATATATCGTTGGATTCGATAATTCGGCGCTATTTAAACGGTGCGCATACCGATTTGATTTTCGTGCGCGCCCCATACTAAATTTTCCAAAAAACTATAAAAAATTGCATTTTTGAATTTTCCAAATTTTCCAAGGACACTGGTTGTTCCAAATTTTATTTTTTCTAGTAGATTCCGTCGCCCCGCGTCGATTGAGCCGCTTCTCGGTCTCATCGGACTTTATTTGGACTTGCTACAGCATTTTCAAAATTCAAAAAACAACATTTTCTTAGGAAACTTAAAAAATTTCCACTAACAATTTTCTATTTTTGGTATTATTAGATCCGTCTCGCCGAGACGAGTCCAGCGACACCCCGTTTTTGAAGATCGGACGTATACTTTTTGAAAAATTCTAGGATTTGTCCAAAAATAGCATACCGAGGTTACTTGGTAAGTGCTTTTCTTCATACATTGGTATTAAAATTTTCAAAAAATTTCCTCAAAAGTATATGTGTGATATATCGTTGGATTCGATAATTCGGCGCTATTTAAACGGTGCGCATACCGATTTGATTTTCGTGCGCGCCCCATACTAAATTTTCCAAAAAACTATAAAAAATTGCATTTTTGAATTTTCCAAATTTTCCAAGGACACTGGTTGTTCCAAATTTTATTTTTTCTAGTAGATTCCGTCGCCCCGCGTCGATTGAGCCGCTTCTCGTCTCATCGGACTTTATTTGGACTTGCTACAGCATTTTCAAAATTCAAAAAACAACATTTTCTTAGGAAACTTAAAAATTTCCACTAACAATTTTCTATTTTTGGTATTATTAGATCCGTCTCGCCGAGACGAGTCCAGCGACACCCCGTTTTTGAAGATCGGACGTATACTTTTGAAAAATTCTAGGATTTGTCCAAAAATAGCATACCGAGGTTACTTGGTAAGTGCTTTTCTTCATACATTGGTATTAAAATTTTCAAAAAATTTCCTCAAAAGTATATGTGTGATATATCGTTGGATTCGATAATTCGGCGCTATTTAAACGGTGCGCATACCGATTTGATTTTCGTGCGCGCCCCATACTAAATTTTCCAAAAAACTATAAAAAATTGCATTTTTGAATTTTCCAAATTTTCCAAGGACACTGGTTGTTCCAAATTTTATTTTTTCTAGTAGATTCCGTCGCCCCGCGTCGATTGAGCCGCTTCTCGGTCTCATCGGACTTTA
Organism: Euzophera pinguis; assembly: GCA_947363495.1. Classification (NCBI taxonomy): domain Eukaryota; kingdom Metazoa; phylum Arthropoda; class Insecta; order Lepidoptera; family Pyralidae; genus Euzophera; species Euzophera pinguis. Next base: position 10,919,458 of record OX376178.1, on the reverse strand, counting down.
TTTGGACTTGCTACAGCATTTTCAAAATTCAAAAAACAACATTTTCTTAGGAAACTTAAAAAATTTCCACTAACAATTTTCTATTTTTGGTATTATTAGATCCGTCTCGCCGAGACGAGTCCAGCGACACCCCGTTTTTTGAAGATCGGACGTATACTTTTTGAAAAATTCTAGGATTTGTCCAAAAATAGCATACCGAGGTTACTTGGTAAGTGCTTTTCTTCATACATTGGTATTAAAATTTTCAAAAAATTTCCTCAAAAGTATATGTGTGATATATCGTTGGATTCGATAATTCGGCGCTATTTAAACGGTGCGCATACCGATTTGATTTTCGTGCGCGCCCCATACTAAATTTTCCAAAAAACTATAAAAAATTGCATTTTTGAATTTTCCAAATTTTCCAAGGACACTGGTTGGTTCCAAATTTTATTTTTTCTAGTAGATTCCGTCGCCCCGCGTCGATTGAGCCGCTTCTCGGTCTCATCGGACTTTATTTGGACTTGCTACAGCATTTTCAAAATTCAAAAAACAACATTTTCTTAGGAAACTTAAAAAATTTCCACTAACAATTTTCTATTTTTGGTATTATTAGATCCGTCTCGCCGAGACGAGTCCAGCGACACCCCGTTTTTGAAGATCGGACGTATACTTTTTGAAAATTCTAGGATTTGTCCAAAAATAGCATACCGAGGTTACTTGGTAAGTGCTTTTCTTCATACATTGGTATTAAAATTTTCAAAAAATTTCCTCAAAAGTATATGTGTGATATATCGTTGGATTCGATAATTCGGCGCTATTTAAACGGTGCGCATACCGATTTGATTTTCGTGCGCGCCCCATACTAAATTTTCCAAAAAACTATAAAAAATTGCATTTTGAATTTTCCAAATTTTCCAAGGACACTGGTTGTTCCAAATTTTATTTTTTCTAGTAGATTCCGTCGCCCCGCGTCGATTGAGCCGCTTCTCGGTCTCATCGGACTTTATTTGGACTTGCTACAGCATTTTCAAAATTCAAAAAACAACATTTTCTTAGGAAACTTAAAAAATTTCCACTAACAATTTTCTATTTTTGGTATTATTAGATCCGTCTCGCCGAGACGAGTCCAGCGACACCCCGTTTTTGAAGATCGGACGTATACTTTTTGAAAAATTCTAGGATTTGTCCAAAAATAGCATACCGAGGTTACTTGGTAAGTGCTTTTCTTCATACATTGGTATTAAAATTTTCAAAAAATTTCCTCAAAAGTATATGTGTGATATATCGTTGGATTCGATAATTCGGCGCTATTTAAACGGTGCGCATACCGATTTGATTTTCGTGCGCGCCCCATACTAAATTTTCCAAAAAACTATAAAAAATTGCATTTTTGAATTTTCCAAATTTTCCAAGGACACTGGTTGTTCCAATTTTATTTTTTCTAGTAGATTCCGTCGCCCCGCGTCGATTGAGCCGCTTCTCGGTCTCATCGGACTTTATTTGGACTTGCTACAGCATTTTCAAAATTCAAAAAACAACATTTTCTTAGGAAACTTAAAAAATTTCCACTAACAATTTCTATTTTTGGTATTATTAGATCCGTCTCGCCGAGACGAGTCCAGCGACACCCCGTTTTTGAAGATCGGACGTATACTTTTTGAAAAATTCTAGGATTTGTCCAAAAATAGCATACCGAGGTTACTTGGTAAGTGCTTTTCTTCATACATTGGTATTAAAATTTTCAAAAAATTTCCTCAAAAGTATATGTGTGATATATCGTTGGATTCGATAATTCGGCGCTATTTAAACGGTGCGCATACCGATTTGATTTTCGTGCGCGCCCCATACTAAATTTCCAAAAAACTATAAAAAATTGCATTTTTGAATTTTCCAAATTTTCCAAGGACACTGGTTGTTCCAAATTTTATTTTTTCTAGTAGATTCCGTCGCCCCGCGTCGATTGAGCCGCTTCTCGGTCTCATCGGACTTTATTTGGACTTGCTACAGCATTTTCAAAATTCAAAAAACAACATTTTCTTAGGAAACTTAAAAAATTTCCACTAACAATTTCTATTTTTGGTATTATTAGATCCGTCTCGCCGAGACGAGTCCAGCGACACCCCGTTTTTGAAGATCGGACGTATACTTTTTGAAAAATTCTAGGATTTGTCCAAAAATAGCATACCGAGGTTACTTGGTAAGTGCTTTTCTTCATACATTGGTATTAAAATTTTCAAAAAATTTCCTCAAAAGTATATGTGTGATATATCGTTGGATTCGATAATTCGGCGCTATTTAAACGGTGCGCATACCGATTTGATTTTCGTGCGCGCCCCATACTAAATTTTCCAAAAAACTATAAAAAATTGCATTTTTGAATTTTCCAAATTTTCCAAGGACACTGGTTGTTCCAAATTTTATTTTTTCTAGTAGATTCCGTCGCCCCGCGTCGATTGAGCCGCTTCTCGGTCTCATCGGACTTTATTTGGACTTGCTACAGCATTTTCAAAATTCAAAAAACAACATTTTCTTAGGAAACTTAAAAAATTTCCACTAACAATTTTCTATTTTTGGTATTATTAGATCCGTCTCGCCGAGACGAGTCCAGCGACACCCCGTTTTTGAAGATCGGACGTATACTTTTTGAAAAATTCTAGGATTTGTCCAAAAATAGCATACCGAGGTTACTTGGTAAGTGCTTTTCTTCATACATTGGTATTAAAATTTTCAAAAAATTTCCTCAAAAGTATATGTGTGATATATCGTTGGATTCGATAATTCGGCGCTATTTAAACGGTGCGCATACCGATTTGATTTTCGTGCGCGCCCCATACTAAATTTTCCAAAAAACTATAAAAAATTGCATTTTTGAATTTTCCAAATTTTCCAAGGACACTGGTTGTTCCAAATTTTATTTTTTCTAGTAGATTCCGTCGCCCCGCGTCGATTGAGCCGCTTCTCGGTCTCATCGGACTTTATTTGGACTTGCTACAGCATTTTCAAAATTCAAAAAACAACATTTTCTTAGGAAACTTAAAAAATTTCCACTAACAATTTTCTATTTTTGGTATTATTAGATCCGTCTCGCCGAGACGAGTCCAGCGACACCCCGTTTTTGAAGATCGGACGTATACTTTTTGAAAAATTCTAGGATTTGTCCAAAAATAGCATACCGAGGTTACTTGGTAAGTGCTTTTCTTCATACATTGGTATTAAAATTTTCAAAAAATTTCCTCAAAAGTATATGTGTGATATATCGTTGGATTCGATAATTCGGCGCTATTTAAACGGTGCGCATACCGATTTGATTTTCGTGCGCGCCCCATACTAAATTTTCCAAAAAACTATAAAAAATTGCATTTTTGAATTTTCCAAATTTTCCAAGGACACTGGTTGTTCCAAATTTTATTTTTTCTAGTAGATTCCGTCGCCCCGCGTCGATTGAGCCGCTTCTCGGTCTCATCGGACTTTATTTGGACTTGCTACAGCATTTTCAAAATTCAAAAAACAACATTTTCTTAGGAAACTTAAAAAATTTCCACTAACAATTTTCTATTTTTGGTATTATTAGATCCGTCTCGCCGAGACGAGTCCAGCGACACCCCGTTTTTGAAGATCGGACGTATACTTTTTGAAAAATTCTAGGATTTGTCCAAAAATAGCATACCGAGGTTACTTGGTAAGTGCTTTTCTTCATACATTGGTATTAAAATTTTCAAAAAATTTCCTCAAAAGTATATGTGTGATATATCGTTGGATTCGATAATTCGGCGCTATTTAAACGGTGCGCATACCGATTTGATTTTCGTGCGCGCCCCATACTAAATTTTCCAAAAAACTATAAAAAATTGCATTTTTGAATTTTCCAAATTTTCCAAGGACACTGGTTGTTCCAAATTTTATTTTTTCTAGTAGATTCCGTCGCCCCGCGTCGATTGAGCCGCTTCTCGGTCTCATCGGACTTTATTTGGACTTGCTACAGCATTTTCAAAATTCAAAAAACAACATTTTCTTAGGAAACTTAAAAAATTTCCACTAACAATTTTCTATTTTTGGTATTATTAGATCCGTCTCGCCGAGACGAGTCCAGCGACACCCCGTTTTTGAAGATCGGACGTATACTTTTTGAAAAATTCTAGGATTTGTCCAAAAATAGCATACCGAGGTTACTTGGTAAGTGCTTTTCTTCATACATTGGTATTAAAATTTTCAAAAAATTTCCTCAAAAGTATATGTGTGATATATCGTTGGATTCGATAATTCGGCGCTATTTAAACGGTGCGCATACCGATTTGATTTTCGTGCGCGCCCCATACTAAATTTTCCAAAAAACTATAAAAAATTGCATTTTTGAATTTTCCAAATTTTCCAAGGACACTGGTTGTTCCAAATTTTATTTTTTCTAGTAGATTCCGTCGCCCCGCGTCGATTGAGCCGCTTCTCGGTCTCATCGGACTTTATTTGGACTTGCTACAGCATTTTCAAAATTCAAAAAACAACATTTTCTTAGGAAACTTAAAAAATTTCCACTAACAATTTTCTATTTTTGGTATTATTAGATCCGTCTCGCCGAGACGAGTCCAGCGACACCCCGTTTTTGAAGATCGGACGTATACTTTTTGAAAAATTCTAGGATTTGTCCAAAAATAGCATACCGAGGTTACTTGGTAAGTGCTTTTCTTCATACATTGGTATTAAAATTTTCAAAAAATTTCCTCAAAAGTATATGTGTGATATATCGTTGGATTCGATAATTCGGCGCTATTTAAACGGTGCGCATACCGATTTGATTTTCGTGCGCGCCCCATACTAAATTTTCCAAAAAACTATAAAAAATTGCATTTTTGAATTTTCCAAATTTTCCAAGGACACTGGTTGTTCCAAATTTTATTTTTTCTAGTAGATTCCGTCGCCCCGCGTCGATTGAGCCGCTTCTCGGTCTCATCGGACTTTATTTGGACTTGCTACAGCATTTTCAAAATTCAAAAAACAACATTTTCTTAGGAAACTTAAAAAATTTCCACTAACAATTTTCTATTTTTGGTATTATTAGATCCGTCTCGCCGAGACGAGTCCAGCGACACCCCGTTTTTGAAGATCGGACGTATACTTTTTGAAAAATTCTAGGATTTGTCCAAAAATAGCATACCGAGGTTACTTGGTAAGTGCTTTTCTTCATACATTGGTATTAAAATTTTCAAAAAATTTCCTCAAAAGTATATGTGTGATATATCGTTGGATTCGATAATTCGGCGCTATTTAAACGGTGCGCATACCGATTTGATTTTCGTGCGCGCCCCATACTAAATTTTCCAAAAAACTATAAAAAATTGCATTTTTGAATTTTCCAAATTTTCCAAGGACACTGGTTGTTCCAAATTTTATTTTTTCTAGTAGATTCCGTCGCCCCGCGTCGATTGAGCCGCTTCTCGGTCTCATCGGACTTTATTTGGACTTGCTACAGCATTTTCAAAATTCAAAAAACAACATTTTCTTAGGAAACTTAAAAAATTTCCACTAACAATTTTCTATTTTTGGTATTATTAGATCCGTCTCGCCGAGACGAGTCCAGCGACACCCCGTTTTTGAAGATCGGACGTATACTTTTTGAAAAATTCTAGGATTTGTCCAAAAATAGCATACCGAGGTTACTTGGTAAGTGCTTTTCTTCATACATTGGTATTAAAATTTTCAAAAAATTTCCTCAAAAGTATATGTGTGATATATCGTTGGATTCGATAATTCGGCGCTATTTAAACGGTGCGCATACCGATTTGATTTTCGTGCGCGCCCCATACTAAATTTTCCAAAAAACTATAAAAAATTGCATTTTTGAATTTTCCAAATTTTCCAAGGACACTGGTTGTTCCAAATTTTATTTTTTCTAGTAGATTCCGTCGCCCCGCGTCGATTGAGCCGCTTCTCGGTCTCATCGGACTTTATTTGGACTTGCTACAGCATTTTCAAAATTCAAAAAACAACATTTTCTTAGGAAACTTAAAAAATTTCCACTAACAATTTTCTATTTTTGGTATTATTAGATCCGTCTCGCCGAGACGAGTCCAGCGACACCCCGTTTTTGAAGATCGGACGTATACTTTTTGAAAAATTCTAGGATTTGTCCAAAAATAGCATACCGAGGTTACTTGGTAAGTGCTTTTCTTCATACATTGGTATTAAAATTTTCAAAAAATTTCCTCAAAAGTATATGTGTGATATATCGTTGGATTCGATAATTCGGCGCTATTTAAACGGTGCGCATACCGATTTGATTTTCGTGCGCGCCCCATACTAAATTTTCCAAAAAACTATAAAAAATTGCATTTTTGAATTTTCCAAATTTTCCAAGGACACTGGTTGTTCCAAATTTTATTTTTTCTAGTAGATTCCGTCGCCCCGCGTCGATTGAGCCGCTTCTCGGTCTCATCGGACTTTATTTGGACTTGCTACAGCATTTTCAAAATTCAAAAAACAACATTTTCTTAGGAAACTTAAAAAATTTCCACTAACAATTTTCTATTTTTGGTATTATTAGATCCGTCTCGCCGAGACGAGTCCAGCGACACCCCGTTTTTGAAGATCGGACGTATACTTTTTGAAAAATTCTAGGATTTGTCCAAAAATAGCATACCGAGGTTACTTGGTAAGTGCTTTTCTTCATACATTGGTATTAAAATTTTCAAAAAATTTCCTCAAAAGTATATGTGTGATATATCGTTGGATTCGATAATTCGGCGCTATTTAAACGGTGCGCATACCGATTTGATTTTCGTGCGCGCCCCATACTAAATTTTCCAAAAAACTATAAAAAATTGCATTTTTGAATTTTCCAAATTTTCCAAGGACACTGGTTGTTCCAAATTTTATTTTTTCTAGTAGATTCCGTCGCCCCGCGTCGATTGAGCCGCTTCTCGGTCTCATCGGACTTTATTTGGACTTGCTACAGCATTTTCAAAATTCAAAAAACAACATTTTCTTAGGAAACTTAAAAAATTTCCACTAACAATTTTCTATTTTTGGTATTATTAGATCCGTCTCGCCGAGACGAGTCCAGCGACACCCCGTTTTTGAAGATCGGACGTATACTTTTTGAAAAATTCTAGGATTTGTCCAAAAATAGCATACCGAGGTTACTTGGTAAGTGCTTTTCTTCATACATTGGTATTAAAATTTTCAAAAAATTTCCTCAAAAGTATATGTGTGATATATCGTTGGATTCGATAATTCGGCGCTATTTAAACGGTGCGCATACCGATTTGATTTTCGTGCGCGCCCCATACTAAATTTTCCAAAAAACTATAAAAAATTGCATTTTTGAATTTTCCAAATTTTCCAAGGACACTGGTTGTTCCAAATTTTATTTTTTCTAGTAGATTCCGTCGCCCCGCGTCGATTGAGCCGCTTCTCGGTCTCATCGGACTTTATTTGGACTTGCTACAGCATTTTCAAAATTCAAAAAACAACATTTTCTTAGGAAACTTAAAAAATTTCCACTAACAATTTTCTATTTTTGGTATTATTAGATCCGTCTCGCCGAGACGAGTCCAGCGACACCCCGTTTTTGAAGATCGGACGTATACTTTTTGAAAAATTCTAGGATTTGTCCAAAAATAGCATACCGAGGTTACTTGGTAAGTGCTTTTCTTCATACATTGGTATTAAAATTTTCAAAAAATTTCCTCAAAAGTATATGTGTGATATATCGTTGGATTCGATAATTCGGCGCTATTTAAACGGTGCGCATACCGATTTGATTTTCGTGCGCGCCCCATACTAAATTTTCCAAAAAACTATAAAAAATTGCATTTTTGAATTTTCCAAATTTTCCAAGGACACTGGTTGTTCCAAATTTTATTTTTTCTAGTAGATTCCGTCGCCCCGCGTCGATTGAGCCGCTTCTCGGTCTCATCGGACTTTATTTGGACTTGCTACAGCATTTTCAAAATTCAAAAAACAACATTTTCTTAGGAAACTTAAAAAATTTCCACTAACAATTTTCTATTTTTGGTATTATTAGATCCGTCTCGCCGAGACGAGTCCAGCGACACCCCGTTTTTGAAGATCGGACGTATACTTTTTGAAAAATTCTAGGATTTGTCCAAAAATAGCATACCGAGGTTACTTGGTAAGTGCTTTTCTTCATACATTGGTATTAAAATTTTCAAAAAATTTCCTCAAAAGTATATGTGTGATATATCGTTGGATTCGATAATTCGGCGCTATTTAAACGGTGCGCATACCGATTTGATTTTCGTGCGCGCCCCATACTAAATTTTCCAAAAAACTATAAAAAATTGCATTTTTGAATTTTCCAAATTTTCCAAGGACACTGGTTGTTCCAAATTTTATTTTTTCTAGTAGATTCCGTCGCCCCGCGTCGATTGAGCCGCTTCTCGGTCTCATCGGACTTTATTTGGACTTGCTACAGCATTTTCAAAATTCAAAAAACAACATTTTCTTAGGAAACTTAAAAAATTTCCACTAACAATTTTCTATTTTTGGTATTATTAGATCCGTCTCGCCGAGACGAGTCCAGCGACACCCCGTTTTTGAAGATCGGACGTATACTTTTTGAAAAATTCTAGGATTTGTCCAAAAATAGCATACCGAGGTTACTTGGTAAGTGCTTTTCTTCATACATTGGTATTAAAATTTTCAAAAAATTTCCTCAAAAGTATATGTGTGATATATCGTTGGATTCGATAATTCGGCGCTATTTAAACGGTGCGCATACCGATTTGATTTTCGTGCGCGCCCCATACTAAATTTTCCAAAAAACTATAAAAAATTGCATTTTTGAATTTTCCAAATTTTCCAAGGACACTGGTTGTTCCAAATTTTATTTTTTCTAGTAGATTCCGTCGCCCCGCGTCGATTGAGCCGCTTCTCGGTCTCATCGGACTTTATTTGGACTTGCTACAGCATTTTCAAAATTCAAAAAACAACATTTTCTTAGGAAACTTAAAAAATTTCCACTAACAATTTTCTATTTTTGGTATTATTAGATCCGTCTCGCCGAGACGAGTCCAGCGACACCCCGTTTTTGAAGATCGGACGTATACTTTTTGAAAAATTCTAGGATTTGTCCAAAAATAGCATACCGAGGTTACTTGGTAAGTGCTTTTCTTCATACATTGGTATTAAAATTTTCAAAAAATTTCCTCAAAAGTATATGTGTGATATATCGTTGGATTCGATAATTCGGCGCTATTTAAACGGTGCGCATACCGATTTGATTTTCGTGCGCGCCCCATACTAAATTTTCCAAAAAACTATAAAAAATTGCATTTTTGAATTTTCCAAATTTTCCAAGGACACTGGTTGTTCCAAATTTTATTTTTTCTAGTAGATTCCGTCGCCCCGCGTCGATTGAGCCGCTTCTCGGTCTCATCGGACTTTATTTGGACTTGCTACAGCATTTTCAAAATTCAAAAAACAACATTTTCTTAGGAAACTTAAAAAATTTCCACTAACAATTTTCTATTTTTGGTATTATTAGATCCGTCTCGCCGAGACGAGTCCAGCGACACCCCGTTTTTGAAGATCGGACGTATACTTTTTGAAAAATTCTAGGATTTGTCCAAAAATAGCATACCGAGGTTACTTGGTAAGTGCTTTTCTTCATACATTGGTATTAAAATTTTCAAAAAATTTCCTCAAAAGTATATGTGTGATATATCGTTGGATTCGATAATTCGGCGCTATTTAAACGGTGCGCATACCGATTTGATTTTCGTGCGCGCCCCATACTAAATTTTCCAAAAAACTATAAAAAATTGCATTTTTGAATTTTCCAAATTTTCCAAGGACACTGGTTGTTCCAAATTTTATTTTTTCTAGTAGATTCCGTCGCCCCGCGTCGATTGAGCCGCTTCTCGGTCTCATCGGACTTTATTTGGACTTGCTACAGCATTTTCAAAATTCAAAAAACAACATTTTCTTAGGAAACTTAAAAAATTTCCACTAACAATTTTCTATTTTTGGTATTATTAGATCCGTCTCGCCGAGACGAGTCCAGCGACACCCCGTTTTTGAAGATCGGACGTATACTTTTTGAAAAATTCTAGGATTTGTCCAAAAATAGCATACCGAGGTTACTTGGTAAGTGCTTTTCTTCATACATTGGTATTAAAATTTTCAAAAAATTTCCTCAAAAGTATATGTGTGATATATCGTTGGATTCGATAATTCGGCGCTATTTAAACGGTGCGCATACCGATTTGATTTTCGTGCGCGCCCCATACTAAATTTTCCAAAAAACTATAAAAAATTGCATTTTTGAATTTTCCAAATTTTCCAAGGACACTGGTTGTTCCAAATTTTATTTTTTCTAGTAGATTCCGTCGCCCCGCGTCGATTGAGCCGCTTCTCGGTCTCATCGGACTTTATTTGGACTTGCTACAGCATTTTCAAAATTCAAAAAACAACATTTTCTTAGGAAACTTAAAAAATTTCCACTAACAATTTTCTATTTTTGGTATTATTAGATCCGTCTCGCCGAGACGAGTCCAGCGACACCCCGTTTTTGAAGATCGGACGTATACTTTTTGAAAAATTCTAGGATTTGTCCAAAAATAGCATACCGAGGTTACTTGGTAAGTGCTTTTCTTCATACATTGGTATTAAAATTTTCAAAAAATTTCCTCAAAAGTATATGTGTGATATATCGTTGGATTCGATAATTCGGCGCTATTTAAACGGTGCGCATACCGATTTGATTTTCGTGCGCGCCCCATACTAAATTTTCCAAAAAACTATAAAAAATTGCATTTTTGAATTTTCCAAATTTTCCAAGGACACTGGTTGTTCCAAATTTTATTTTTTCTAGTAGATTCCGTCGCCCCGCGTCGATTGAGCCGCTTCTCGGTCTCATCGGACTTTATTTGGACTTGCTACAGCATTTTCAAAATTCAAAAAACAACATTTTCTTAGGAAACTTAAAAAATTTCCACTAACAATTTTCTATTTTTGGTATTATTAGATCCGTCTCGCCGAGACGAGTCCAGCGACACCCCGTTTTTGAAGATCGGACGTATACTTTTTGAAAAATTCTAGGATTTGTCCAAAAATAGCATACCGAGGTTACTTGGTAAGTGCTTTTCTTCATACATTGGTATTAAAATTTTCAAAAAATTTCCTCAAAAGTATATGTGTGATATATCGTTGGATTCGATAATTCGGCGCTATTTAAACGGTGCGCATACCGATTTGATTTTCGTGCGCGCCCCATACTAAATTTTCCAAAAAACTATAAAAAATTGCATTTTTGAATTTTCCAAATTTTCCAAGGACACTGGTTGTTCCAAATTTTATTTTTTCTAGTAGATTCCGTCGCCCCGCGTCGATTGAGCCGCTTCTCGGTCTCATCGGACTTTATTTGGACTTGCTACAGCATTTTCAAAATTCAAAAAACAACATTTTCTTAGGAAACTTAAAAAATTTCCACTAACAATTTTCTATTTTTGGTATTATTAGATCCGTCTCGCCGAGACGAGTCCAGCGACACCCCGTTTTTGAAGATCGGACGTATACTTTTTGAAAAATTCTAGGATTTGTCCAAAAATAGCATACCGAGGTTACTTGGTAAGTGCTTTTCTTCATACATTGGTATTAAAATTTTCAAAAAATTTCCTCAAAAGTATATGTGTGATATATCGTTGGATTCGATAATTCGGCGCTATTTAAACGGTGCGCATACCGATTTGATTTTCGTGCGCGCCCCATACTAAATTTTCCAAAAAACTATAAAAAATTGCATTTTTGAATTTTCCAAATTTTCCAAGGACACTGGTTGTTCCAAATTTTATTTTTTCTAGTAGATTCCGTCGCCCCGCGTCGATTGAGCCGCTTCTCGGTCTCATCGGACTTTATTTGGACTTGCTACAGCATTTTCAAAATTCAAAAAACAACATTTTCTTAGGAAACTTAAAAAATTTCCACTAACAATTTTCTATTTTTGGTATTATTAGATCCGTCTCGCCGAGACGAGTCCAGCGACACCCCGTTTTTGAAGATCGGACGTATACTTTTTGAAAAATTTGCCCCCCCGCCCACCCTTATTTCATTTGGGATATCAACTCTCGGACAGGGGTCAAAAACATTTTTTGAAATTTCGTCTTTTTAAATCTTGACAGGTAGACTGCGTGAGTCACACCTTTTCAAATCGACCCCGCTAGAGGAAACTCGCTTATAGCGGACCAACAAAAATAAAAACTACTTAAATACTTTGATTTAAAGACATTGCAATTGTTGACTTGTAGGGAATATTTTTGATATCATTGCTATACTTACGGTGTACGCTGGTGTATAGATCGCCGCTGCATCTGAAACAAAAACAAGCAACATTAGAAATAGTGCAAAATTCGTTGTTGACTCCGCCTACTAAACGACTATATCTAGCATAGATAGGACAGGGCAGGTGCCCAAAAAACGTGGTAGTAGTTAGTCTAAGTTAAACTAGCACTGACAAAAGTGTATGTTGAGTGGTATTGTTTGTTATAAGCTGCACCCTATACATGCAGTTTATAGCTTAGGCTGTACTATAAATATACAATTTAAAATTCTTGACCAAAGCGCTGTGATATAAAAATAAACAAAAAATTTTAACTAGCTACTAAATTATTATTTATTTACAATACTGATTTTATTAATATTTTAAAAATTTTATACAACTTTTACAAATTTAATTTTAATCGTGATTATTCCAATAATTGACTTCTAATTTATCATATCTTACTAAATAAAAAACTCTACCTACTAAGATGTTTCACACCCCGAAGCCTAAGCGGACGCTCGTGTACTCTCCCGAGATGATACCTGATGTACCTGCCGCGCCAGATAAAACTATAACAAAGATAAAAAAGCAAAGGACTGTTAAGAAATCTACAAATCAGGAAAATGACGTTGCTGGACCGGCGGAGGGGTCTCCTCGGGGGATAACAGCGTCTGTATATGGTTCTTTGGAGGAGAGAGAGATGGGGGATAAAAGTGCAACATCCAAGGCGTTCCGGTTGCTCCAAGAAGGTAAATCCCAATTGGAGCAATCCGGCAACATAAAAACTTCCATAAAGGAAAATGTACTCAGAATACTCTCAACCATGTTCGAGTTAGTTTTAGAAGTAGAGGAAAAGACAGGAAGGGAAGAATCCTCGGTCAGCACAATAAATAACAAAGTGGAAGGGTGTATAGTAGAAGAAATTAGAGAGAATCGAAAAATATTAATGCAAAATAAAAAACATATGGAAGAAATATTAGAAACCGTAAAACAAAATAAGGGAAAGGAGGGGACGACATACGCAAGTGTCGTGGCCGGACCCCCAAAAGGGGAGCCTAAGAAAGGTACGGCCATGCACTCGGTAGTCGTCGTCTCTAAAGATAAATTAGATACAGGAGAAAAGTTACTAAATAAAATTAGAAAAGTAATAAACGCGACCGAGGAAGGAAGTAAAATAGATATGATAAGGAAGTCAAAGGACCAGAAGGTGATAATCGGGTGCAAGGAAAAAAAGGAGATAGATAAAATCAAAGATAAATTATTAAAAGAAGAGAGTAAACTGACGGTAGAGGAGTTAAAAAACAAAGACCCGCTTATCATCTTCTGGAACCTACTGGAAGAGAATTCCGACGAGATGGTGCTGAGGGCATTAAAAACACAGAACGGCCATCTATTTGATGGTTTAGATCAGGATGTTCGGATGGAAGTTATCTACAGGAGGCGGACTAAAGACCCGCACAAGTGCCATAGAGTCCTCAGGGTCTCGCCAATTTTGTGGCAGAGACTAACCTCCGCAGGGGCTGTGCACATCGACCTCCAGCGAGTGAGAGTGGCCGACCAGTCCCCCCTCATACAGTGCTCGCGCTGTCTGGGGTACGGGCATGGCCGGCGATTCTGTAAACTGGAGGTCGGGGTGTGCAGCCACTGCGGTGGCCCACACATGAGGGCTCAATGTGCAGAACTTGAGGCGGGGGTGCCGCCTTCCTGTAGAAACTGCAAAGAGGCAAAATTAACCGATCTGGTTCATAATGCCTTCAGCACCGTCTGCCCAATCAGGCAGAGGCGAGAGGCCTTGGCTAGGGCCAACGTGGCCTACTTGTGACTTGACTGGACTGACAGACAGACATATAGACAGAAGGATAGTAATGCAGAGACGATAATCGAGTACGTTGGCGCAAGTATTGGATAAGAGCATTGATCAGAAAGATAAACAATATCTATTCTGATCAATGAGTACACCACGAAAGAAATATCTTGTGCCTCGTAGTCGATTATCGTCTACAAGAAGTTGGGAAACTGAGTATTTATAATAGCGATTATAAAACTCCAGATTCAATTGAAAAGAAAGTAAACAGAAGGATAATAAATAATAGTTAAAACAGTCGCAAATAAATATGTATATAAATAAAAAATATATAAAAGGTATATAATCACAATTGGTATAATAAAACATGTATAAATAAATAAGCGCTTATAAAACATTAAAGCACCAAATTGGAAAGTAAAAAATAAATAAAAAAAAAAAAAAAAAAAAAAAATACAAAAGAAATAAGGAAAAGTAAATCTAAAAGACATAATGAAAAATCAGATAAAATAAAAATACTATACAAAAAGATAAATATTGTGATAACATACATACCAGCAACGAAAAAGCAGATAATAAAACATATAAAAATAACACACATCTATAAACAAGATATACAAAAACAAAAACAGTAGCCAAGGGCGCCTCCACCCGTAAGGCGGAAAGAAAGTACAATCATTTAAAAAAAAAAAAAAAAAAAAAAAAAAAAAAACCTAACCTAACCTAACCTAACCTAACCTAACCTAACCTAACCTAACCTAACCTAACCTAACCTAACCTAACCTAACCTAACCTAACCTAACCTAACCTAACCTAACCTAACCTAACCTAACCTAACCTAACCTAACCTAACCTAACCTAACCTAACCTAACCTAACCTAACCTAACCTAACCTAACCTAACCTAACCTAACCTAACCTAACCTAACCTAACCTAACCTAACCTAACCTAACCTAACCTAACCTAACCTAACCTAACCTAACATAACCTAACATAACCTAACATAACCTAACATAACCTAACATAACCTAACATAACCTAACATAACCTAACATAACCTAACATAACCTAACATAACCTAACATAACCTAACATAACCTTTTTTTTTTTTTTTTTTTTTTTTGATTTCGCAGGGGAATGCGTTTACGCACAGAGTGTGGGACTCCTGGGCCGCTAGACGGCCCAGACTACCCACTAAACCCCTGCGGGTGCCGTCGGCCGCATTGCAGGGAGGCGTCTCGGATCTGACTAACACAAGACGCCTCTGCGACTGGCCGGTTTCTCACCAGAAACCGGACTCTCCGCTCTCAGAGGCCCTCCGACACCTGGAGGACCTCTGCCACCGGGTGGGACTATTTTAGTCCCACCGTTTAGGGGGGCGCTTCCAGGCGCGCTAGGTAGCGCCTGCGTCGCACCCCCCCTCTCCGCCGCCGGATCGGGTCCGCGAGGGGATCGTCCTCGCGGTCCCTTTCCTCGGCCTCCCTCTGCGACATGACGACCTCGCAGAAGGAGGCCATTGCCGCCCAAGCTCTATCGCTCTCGAGCATCGCGTTGGCGACACTCGGGAGCGACAGGTCCGTGACGCCAAGCGCGGCGGCCAACTCGTGGCGCTGCCGGCTCCACCTGGGACACCGCTCAAGGACGTGTTGAGCGGTGTCCTGAGCCTCGCCACAATCGTGGCAGCGAGGCTCGGCCTCCCTCTGGGCCACGCGGTGCAGGTACTCACCGAAGCAACCATGCCCGGTGAGCACCTGCGTCATGCGGAAGGTGAGAGGCTTGCGCCGCCTCATCATCCACTTCTCCAGGACCTGACGCAGGGCCTCCGCTGTGCGGACACCGAACGCTGCCTGCGCCAGGTCCGCCTCCCACCTCCGCACGACTTCCGTCTGCGCTCGCAGGCGCACCCGCCGCACGATCTCCGCCGAGGGGCGCTCGCCGATTTCCCTCCTATTTGCCACAAAGTGGTACACTTCGGCGAGCGCCTCCGCCACCAATTCCCACGGCGGGTCGCCCGCGAGGGCCGTGGCCGCAGAGAAGGCCACTGTACGGTACCCCCAACCTAACATAACCTAACATAACCTAACATAACCTAACATAACCTAACATAACCTAACATAACCTAACATAACCTAACATAACCTAACATAACCTAACATAACCTTTTTTTTTTTTTTTTTTTTTTTTTAACGGAGGGGAAATGCATTTACGCACAAAGTGTGGGACTCGCCGGGCTGCTAGTCAGCCCGGAATACCCACTAAAACCCCTCCGGCGTTTCCGCACCGGCTGTTGAGGGCGCCATGGGGTCGCGTAAGCATTCTACCACGACGCCCTCCAGCCATGGCCTTTCGGCCCCCTCATTTTTGGCCTTTCGGCCCCCTCCCCAAATCGGACGTGGCCCATAAATGGACCACGCCCGTCCCCCAGACCCACATCCATTCGCCGTCTCATCATAGACGGCGGTGGAGTGGGCAGTTGGCAGAAATTGGCCGACAGTCAACAAGACCCCGACTACCAGGGAGTTGTTAACTGTCACCCAGGGTGCACCGTCCCGAATCCCTTGTCAGCCCGCCCTCTCACCGGATCCTTGGGATCAAGTGAGAATGCAAAGCTTTCAAAGGACCGGGCACTCTAGGAGGTTCTCTGCCCTGCACCCCAACCTAACATAACCTAACATAACCTAACATAACCTAACATAACCTAACATAACCTAACATAACCTAACATAACCTAACATAACCTAACATAACCTAACATAACCTAACATAACCTAACATAACCTAACATAACCTAACATAACCTAACATAACCTAACATAACCTAACATAACCTAACATAACCTAACATAACCTAACATAACCTAACATAACCTAACATAACCTAACATAACCTAACATAACCTAACATAACCTAACATAACCTAACATAACCTAACATAACCTAACATAACCTAACATAACCTAACATAACCTAACATAACCTAACATAACCTAACATAACCTAACATAACCTAACATAACCTAACATAACCTAACATAACCTAACATAACCTAACATAACCTAACATAACCTAACATAACCTAACATAACCTAACATAACCTAACATAACCTAACATAACCTAACATAACCTAACATAACCTAACATAACCTAACATAACCTAACATAACCTAACATAACCTAACATAACCTAACATAACCTAACATAACCTAACATAACCTAACATAACCTAACATAACCTAACATAACCTAACATAACCTAACATAACCTAACATAACCTAACATAACCTAACATAACCTAACATAACCTAACATAACCTAACATAACCTAACATAACCTAACATAACCTAACATAACCTAACATAACCTAACATAACCTAACATAACCTAACATAACCTAACATAACCTAACATAACCTAACATAACCTAACATAACCTAACATAACCTAACATAACCTAACATAACCTAACATAACCTAACATAACCTAACATAACCTAACATAACCTAACATAACCTAACATAACCTAACATAACCTAACATAACCTAACATAACCTAACATAACCTAACATAACCTAACATAACCTAACATAACCTAACATAACCTAACATAACCTAACATAACCTAACATAACCTAACATGCCCGACCCCAAAGCCCGGGGATAATTTTGCACATCAAAAGTTATATGTTTGTAATAACACAACTCCATAGCGAGTTTTATTTTTATACAGCGCCATCTAGTAAAAGGGTTGTAGAGCGATTTTTTTTTTTTTTTTTTTTTTTTTTGAATAAAAGTTGAGTTTTAAAGTAATAAATAGTTGCGTTAGTACTTTTCTTTTTTTTTTATTTCTGTATCTTTAACTGACTTCGGTATAAATAAAAGTGTGATGAATATAGTTACTTATGTATACTTTTTGAAATATTGAATGAAAGGAATATAATGAATACACGCTTGTTGGAGGTTTGATTTTTAGCTGCAACTGTACTCTGTTACTGTGACGACACTATCGCACAGAAGAGAATTACTCCACTACGCAACAGATGGTATAACTGACGAACAGCATGATGTCAAGCCTCCATACATAGATGCTTACTATGGATATACTAAATCGCTCTTTTGAAGTTTAGACGGGTTCGAGCATATAAACAACCTCCAACTGAAGATCGTCCGAGTCGCGTATTCCCAGGCATACCGGATGATCTTCCCTTTGCGGCGGTCGAGTATATTTTCTCATCGCTCCCGCCGTTCTTCAAATTATGATTATTGGTTACTGGTTTTATTTGCTGATTTTCAGGTGATTTACAACGTATATATGTGAGATGATTTACAATAGTATTTATCTCCATTGTCATTTAGCTTAACTCTAGAACATCAAGCTATAAGTAATTTTTAATTATTTTCTATTTATTTTTACGTAGCTATGAGTGACGTGGGTCGCTAAACTCCATTGTGTTACACTGTAGTACCTATATTATTAAATTTCAATAAATGAGGTACTTGTTTTGTAATAATTGTCAAGTTATCTTTTAGAAATAAATTGACAAGACAAGCGAGGGGAACACGTGGGACGAGTTTATTACCATCATTTCGTGCAGGGTTTTTTGTTCTGAAAGTTTTTTTTAGGTTTTCATCGAATATAATAAAAAAATCAGTAATTTTATATTTTATATTTTAAAATGGATTTTTATATCTTACCCATCGATTTCCAAATTGTTAGTCATAAAATATTGCATTAAATAATAAATAGTTCATAACAAAATTGTTTATTAAAAAAATTTCAATATAGTTTTTTAAATATAAAACAATCTTTAATTGATTTAATTAATTCAACAAGTACTAATTAAATTATGTATTAGCGGTAACATCGTCTTTGTTTATTATTATTGTCAGGAAATGTATATTGTCAAACAAAAAAGAAAATCCTAAATTACAGACTTATCTAAGACATAAATAGTAACATGGCACTTAAATAACTATCTTTATTTTTATTACTGCGTATTATAACACATTTGAAACATTATCACACTTTTTTATTGGCAACAAAAACTCAAAATAAAAAATTCGTATCATATTCGTTTATTATAATATTTTAACTAGCACCTTATTAATCTTAACTAATCCTACTAGTAAAAGAATTTATCGACAGTAGTAATTTTGTTGTAAATACAGAAAAGTTTGATCGATATACATATAGTTGAAGCTAATGTAGAGTTGCTAAGAGAAATATTTTTACTTATTAGGTAACCGGGAAGTGATTGCATTTACAATAAGGACGCCTATAGTTTCATATCTTGTCACTAACATTTTTTTATTTCTGTATTTTGGTGCAATACATAGTAAATTTTTACTAACTTACTATAAATCAATCAAATCATTTATTTATTTACTAAGCTGATACTTGTGGAATAAAATATTTACATTTAATGCTATTTCAATCATTCATCACAAATTAGTATTTAATTTGTCATCAAAAAATCGACAGGTCATAGTTAATTTCTAATAATAATATGACACTAATATAATAATGTTCTTATCGCTTCAGCTTCCCGTCTTTGTGTGGTATTTCCTGTCTCTACCACGAGATATTTCGAACGAGGTCGCAATTTAATGTGACAAATATGTAAATCGCTTCTGGAAGATAACAGATGACAATGAAACTTTAGGTAAACCCCAAAAAGTGTATAGAGTTGAAACGATCTACATTGACAGAAATTTTATATTTAATTTTCATTCAAAGTAAGCTATTTAGGTACATGTGCACCGAAATATTAGCTGACATGATAAAAGCAGAAGTTTAGCAAAATTATCATTTTTTTTTTTCTAAAGTTAATCCGATTCTTGAGGAATCTTGTAGGCATGCACGCCATGGATTGGTAATACAGGGACGTTATCATGTTGGTTTGAGTCCATCCAAATGCAAGTAAGTAAGCGAGACGTCGCCTTACATCATGAATTATGTCACCTCGTTTTCTCACTCATATTTTGACGGATTGACACAACCATGGAAGTCTCTGAGCTAGCAATATTAATGCAGATGTGGTAGTTTGGTGTGGAGGGTCATCAGAACACCTCCTTTCGGAAGTGGAACCCAAAGCGGTCGCACTTGATGCGCAGCACGCGCGCCAGCTGCGGCGGCCCGCAGTAGAACACCGTCACCTTGCCTTTGTTCTGTTGCTGTTGAACGGAAAAATTGTGAGATTAATGTAGGCGCTAGAGAAACACGTCAACTTCTTTGGTAACTCCCCTTGGGCACTCTCATACAATATCATTGTTATGGAATTTATCGAAAACATTATTTAATGACCATTGAAATAATAGCATCCTGATAGAAACCCGTGATAAACACATAATAATAGATTTCTGGAATAAGTCTTCCTTTTGGCTTTGCTAAGGACGGGTGAAAAGCATCTAGCATCTCCTTAACACAAGTCTCTAACTTACTTTGGGCTAAGTCCATCTGTGTGATTTGTTACTTCATACTATTTATGAAAGTTGCTCTCATTAAGATCTCTAAGCCGTTAAACCGTTGGCCCCGGTTGTCATTTGGAGTAACCACGTCAGAGACCGATGGGCGGTACCGAAAAACTCTGACACTAGGGTGTACAGAGATTGACCATATAGAGTGGGGCTATATGATGATGATTAAGATCTCCTACCTGCAGCTGCTGGAAGACCTTGTCCCAGTTGGGTCGTCCGGCGTTGGTGCGCGTCTTGAGGCCGGTGATGAGGTCTCGCTTGTCGCGCTCGTGCAGCAGCTCCAGCGCCAGCTGCAGCCCCACCGCCTTCATGTCGGTGCGCTGCAGCGCCGACGTGATGTACATGTGCATGTCCAGGAAGCGGTCGCCCGAGCCCAGCTCCGCTTGCTCCATCTCTAGCTGGGACAGCAGGGACACGAACCTGCCAAATATACAAATAGTATAGCAAGCGTAACATGCGAGCCGTCAATCGCCATTAAAACTCCGGTCTAAGGCTTTAACCACTGGACAAAGGAGGCAGAAATATGGTAAAGTACTAATGTGGAATGTGTATGTCCTTCGAATAGAGCTGACTGACTTCGTAACCCAGGCCATTAACTAGCAGACGCAAGTGCAAACAATAATCAATTGTTGCAGTTCATGAGGAACTGATGTAACAGAATAAAGAGCCCGATAGCCGAGTGCGACGCGTATTGGATTGGTCGCCATTTAGTGGCATTTTGTATCTCCAGCTTCTCCGTGCTTTGTAGGGCACGTTAAGCTGTTAGTTCCGGTCGTTGTCGATGGCAGTCGTTAGGCTGTGTCCGATGCATTTCGGCAGCCTGAAAAAATATGACAGTTTTAGCCACTCGCACACTTCGGGTCATTTTCCTGTTGGTCTGGTTTCCCTGTAAAAAGGGTTACGGATGTCAGAAGGCAGTGATTCTATTGCAATAACCAGTGCCGTTAAATCTAGGACCACTGAGGACCAGCTGAGGACAGAACTACGAAAAACACGCGAAGAAGAACTACAACACGTAGTACTTAGTACGAGTAAGATAGAAGTCAAACTCCGCTATGTTGCTCACCATTCAAAAGAGCGCTGTTCGCGGTTGATCCAGAAGAAGTCTACCTTGTTGAGCGCCATGTTGTGGTGAGGCAGCGCGGCCGTGTAGCGGTGGCCGCACGCCGGGCACTCGCTGCGCGCGCTCCAGTAGCGGTACATTATTGACTGGAACACAAAATGTTTGGTTTTATACTAGTTAGTAGTCGCGTTTCGCAGCGAAGTGTTTGTAAGTTGGAAGATCTTGCGGTTCTTTTCGGTCTCTAGTACGGTCCTTGTTCTTGACTCGATATTGATATGGTTTTGATCCAGCCAATACAGTACTAATGCCTGATCCGGTTCTGATTCAGTCCTAATTCAGTCAAATTCTAATCCTAATCGTAAGGAAGTTGTCTCAACGGCATCAAATTGATTGGACAAATGGATGCAGATAACTAAATAAATAAGTGACATTAGTACAGAAATGGACTATGTGAAGTAAAAGACTATCTGTGAAATGATTATACACTGGTTAAAATATACGCATCCGCTGTGAAAGCTGCTTGTCTATTTAAATAGAAAATAATCCAATTATCATTTGATTCTATTTCCTGATTTGGAACTGAACCAGCGTTGTTCCGGTCCTATCCTAATTCCTGGTCCGGCTCTAATCTGATTAACTGGTTCTTAGATTGTTAACAGACTGACCTGCAAGATAGAGGCGAAGGGCGTGACGCCGATGCCGGCGGCGATGAGCGCGGCGTGCTGCGCGCGGAAGATGTGCGACGACGCCGCGCCGTACGGGCCGTCCACGAAGATCTGACATGCAACACGTTATCACTCAGTTAGCTAGTCATTACACTCATTCCTTCTTTCATATATCTAGTGGGCCACCCACTTTGATGTTTTTACAGAGTTTGAACTTTTTTAGGGTTCCGTACTTCGAGAGGAAAAAACGGAACCCTTATAATTAGGATCACTTTATTGTCCGTCCGTCTGTCTGTGTGTCAAGACCTTTTTCTCAGGAATGCGTGGAGGTATCAAGCTGAAATTTATATCAAATACTAGGAGTATATAGCCCACGCAATCAAAAGATATTTTTGCCTCTTGCAAGGGAATCAAAACCTACAGGGTTCTTCTTCCCGTGAACTCAGAATCTTGAAATTTGGTACAAAGCAACATCTTATAGTACAGATAAAGGAAAAATTGCGAAAACCGTAAATTTTTAATTACATCATATAATAAAAATATTTTGAATAATTTTACACTTACTACCCCTTTCCTCGTAAACGCAATAACTACAGATTTGTCCGGAACCCTCGGTGCGCGATTTCGACTCGCACTTGGCCGGTTTTTTTAATCTTTGTATTTAAATTTTTTTACACACACTCTTACATACTTACAGTTTCTAAATGAGTAAGGACAGAACGAATTAAATAGGTTTATGGGAAATATACTCACTGTCAAGGATTCTGATAATTGGGGGAAGTGGAGACGTAAAAGTAGTAAAGCGGTCCCTGGGCTTCAAACAAACAAAAAACAAAGAAAGCAAACAGCTGAGTGTGCAACCGGGAAAACGCTAGAATGAAGAAGAATATAAGACATTATATAGCCCGGCTAGTAAAATAGCAGGCTTCGCCATATTGCGGAAAAATAGTGGAACTAATTTCTTTTACTGGCAACTGAAAAATTCATGTAACATTCATCTCAACGTCATCTACCAAAAAGAGACAGGAGTGGATGTTGTGTATTTGTGATTATAAAATGGTAAAAATAATTCATAGAAATAAGAGAAAAGTGATCTTAAAGATATTATCATATTTGAGGCAAATAAAAACGAAGGATTGATTTCTATATCATTATATGACATTGTCAATTTGTTGTTGACATGACACATACAACATGTTGCCATTTAAAGGCGATAAGTAGCGAGGCCAATGCAGGGTTTTTATTTTCCTAGTCGGGCTTATACATGTGGGAATGTAAAGCGGACTTGGATATTTTTCTCTGGTTGGTAACACTGACTAGCCGGGTTCTCTCTCTCTCTTAATAGTCTGTGTACAGGACGGGAACAATTGCTTTTTTTTTAAACTGAAGAGTTTCGTAATTTTGATAAAGACTACAGAGATTGTGGGGGAAACAAATAAAATAATTTTCAAGACGAAGACGTTTTAATAAAACCTCACTCCCACATACATTTATAGTTGAGTAGTGTGCTACTCGTAATGAGGCTGAAATATAGGTACTTTTCTAAATGGCCCATTGTACTTACCTCAAGCGGTTTCCCTATGGGATAGTCAGGCGGCGGCGCTTCGTCGGGCGCGCTCGGCGCCGGCTCGGCCTTCTCGGCCTCCACGTCTTTGTCGGGGGACAGGCTCTTCGATAGTCGTCTTCTAGCTGAAAACAATGGGTAAGTT
Organism: Euzophera pinguis; assembly: GCA_947363495.1. NCBI lineage: Eukaryota > Metazoa > Arthropoda > Insecta > Lepidoptera > Pyralidae > Euzophera > Euzophera pinguis. The sequence goes on along the minus strand of OX376178.1, from coordinate 10,895,478 downwards.
ATGTATGTGGGTGCACAATTTAACAACAGAACCTATTAAAAATAAAAACAAAGCAAAAAAGTACTAAATGCGACCTTAATGCAATGTCTTCTAATCATTCTAGAATATATTAATTTAATATTGCAAATTTATTAATAATTTAATTAGATGTGCCTTCTGTCCTGCCTTGCATGCTTCGTTACCTGCACTCTTAGGAATGGATTAAAAGCCACTGATAATGCCTTGTCTGGGTAGAGGTTTGGTCCTCGCAAGTGTAATCACCGTAGTCGACTCGTACTGAATTGTAGATTTGGTGAAACCTAGACATCAGTATACGTAGCTACTGAGAGGGGTGATGCTGTCATTGCTGGTTCGCCTCGACCACTCTCGCTGGGCGTCTTAAAGTCGTCGATGACAGACTTGGTCAAACCTAGACATCAGTATAGTAATAGCTACCGAGAGTGATGATGCTGTCATTGCTGGTGCGCCTCGGCCACTCTTCGCTGGGCATCTTGAAGGCGACGATGGCGGGCTTGTGGCGCATGTAGCGGAAGCTGTCGGCGAGCGCGCGGTGGTGTGCGTGCGGGCGGCCGTGCTCGCGCGCCGACGACAGGTCGCCGCTGTCGAAGTGGCTCTCTGATTCGGAGCGCATGTAGTCGCGGAGGCTGGAAATGTCATTTCTGAAGTTAGAGTAACATTCTTGTCAAGTCTCAAACGTCAAATGGATTTATATTGACTACATTATACCGAATTTACATATCTCTTCCATTTGGCCTAACATTTTTGTGGCTACCAGCCATAGCACAAATCATAGAACAAAAACAATAGCTGCATATAAAATACGACGCATGGCTGTGAGAAGAGCAAAAGAGAAAGCGAAGAGTTACTACTACTAGGTGTAATAATGAGTGAAATGTGAAGTACTGACGCGATGTGTTGCTGCTTGTAGACGTCGGGCATGGAGCGCGACTTGTGGAAGCGGAGCGGAGTCAGCAGCGACGCGCCGCGGAGCTGCCCCGGAACTTGCACTGGAAAAGAAACGATTATCATTGTGACTAATAGATCTTCTTCATCGTGTTGATGACTAATAAATAACGTCGCTACGGATTTCATCCCAAATCTGAAAAAAGAATGAATTGCATGACCGTAGTGAAGATAATAGTCTCTCTATGTCTTTGGTGTCGTAGAGCCGTGTACCTTTTAAATTTTTGACTTAGTGTAGAAATCTGTGAAGAAATCAGCAGTTTTTTTACTGACGTAAAGTAAAAGTATGTATGTATTGTGTTTTCATTATTTTAGGACGTGAATGCGGGCATGTCGTGTAGTCTGATAATAATTAGTAATTAATTTAAAAAAAAATTTTGCTTACGTGTAGCATCTCCGTTGTTGTGCGTGTTGGCGTCGGGTGTGAAGGCGTGGTTGTCATGCCCCCGGAGCACCTCGGGCGCGAAGTCCACGGAGCGCTTCTTGTGGCTCGCGGCGGAGCTCTTGCGGCGGCTGCGGTTGCTGGCCAGCGACGACAAGCGGCTAACCGGGCTGACCAATCATTGGAACAATAAAATTCATAACAATTTGAATTTGATTTAAAATTAAGTATAGCACAGCGCCATGGGGCCTGTGCTCAAACGAAACTTGTTTAAACTTTTTTTGACTTTGTCAAATTACGCAATTCAAACTACCAAAATCAGTAGCCCCTCTACTAACTTATGTACTTGGGCTATGTGAAGAATTAAAACATCAAAATTAATTGTTGGCGGATACAAGGCGAAGAGAGACCTTTTTAGTAACTTACTATCTGACAAAGTTTTTTTACAAAAGTCAAAAGAGAACATGACTGACCTGTGTTTCGGGGCGGTGTTGGCGTGCAGTCGCGCGTGTTCTTGTTCGAAGTATGAGTACAAGCGGTTGGTCCACTGGCCCACGCCGCGGATGTGCAGCCAAATGTAATCTGGAAAGTAGGAAAGTGATACCATGTTAATATCACTAACAGGCACGTGACAGGGTTAATTACCCCGTATAACCTAGTGCCAAAAAGATATATATTTTACAGTTCCAAAACATTAATATTTTTCTTCTTTGTGAAACCAAATATCATATCACTCTATGACATTGTTGGGATGTTTGAATAGGAGTGAACACACACCTCAGAACTCCATTTCTTCGATGTTTGTTGGCGATTTCTTTTTGTCGCGTTTTCTAACGCTAAATAATGAAATAATCTGGAAATAGGGCAGTTTTTCTTGAACCCTTAGGCTGCTAGAAATTTTATAACAATTAATATTTCATTGTTATTGAAACGGACACGTGCCAAGGCGGTCGTAGGGTTGAACTCGTTCTGCAGCAGCATCATTATGAACTGCATACACTTGGATGTAATACAAATATCAATAGAATTATTTAACATTTTAAAACAACATAAAAAAATGATTGTGACTACCTTTCACACACAAACCCGTCTTGTCCCTAAGGACTATGATGACAGCAATGAAAAAGTGAGATAAAGCGAAGAAGACGAGTAAAATTTTCACCTGGCTGGTCCGGCGCACTGCTGATGGTGAACGGATGCCACTCGTAGGTGGCGATGGCGGGGATGTTGACGAACACGTAGTCGCCGGCGTGGAAGTCGAACAGCGGAGGCCGCTTCACCACCAGGTGCGTTACACGCGACGGCAGCAGGATTCCGGACGAGATGTACGTCTTGCCATGCTCGGACCTGCCCATAGATCACTGGATAAGTAAAGGTACGGTAATCGATTGCAGTTTGGTAACACGTTAGCTTGTCACTACCCTTCAGAGCCCAAGGTGAGTTTTTAATAATGAAGGCGCTGGATTTCTCGCTTCTGGTTATAACAATGGAGCATGTGCTGTGGTGTCTACATTTTGTAACCTAATAAACAAAAGTCTATGAAATGTCAGTGAAAAACACTGTCCGAATTTTCAGGCTGCCTAAATGAATGAGCCAAACGACTTGCATCTAGCGATAATAGCAAGGACCAATATTTTGAAGTAAAGAAGCACGAAGAAGCACGCGCGCAATCATTACAAACATGCATACCTCGCTAAACGACTATACAACTCCTTAGATATTATAGGAGGCTATGACAATAGCTCTTTTTGTGAGTAACCTTAGTACCTCAGCCATATAAGCCTCAGCAGCCGCTCGGCGAGGTAGACGGCGCCGGGCAGCACGAACCACTTCCAGAAGTTGGGCGCGTGGAACACCAGCAGCGCCCAGAACGGCACGTACAACAGGTGCGTCCAGTAGAACACCTGCAACATACCAACAGGATTATGGAAGGTAGAATCTTGCTAGGATGCGACCTGAATAAAAACCCATGATAATGATCTTTTTCTTCTTTTAAATTGTAATTATGGGAGAGAATGCTTTTGACATTAAGTCCGCCAATTGTAAAAGTATTTTTTACTTGTGGTAAAATAAATATTTATTAATAAATAAATTTCGAAAATTCCAAGTAGCAGTACACTAACTGAGTTCTGTTATCGCCTTATTTGGTCATCTGATATAAGCAGCAAGACGTTTCAACAGTTGAGGCATAGTTTGTGCTGGCTCTTCATATGAATAATAAGTGTCTTCTTTAAACCACGTCTGAATCTACGATGAGGAGTACGATGATGTGGTATTTAATGACTTTGATGGAAGCTGTTAACTGGCGAGCCAACCACCAGCATAAACATTGACGGTCTTTCATTTAGGAGGCCAAAAAAACATTTCTAATTACTGACTGAACACACTGTCAAAATATATTATATGCATTTTTCGACTGTCAAAAACTATAAATTTCAAATTTAAAAGAATCCAACAGCAATACAACAGTTGTACAAGACATACAGTATGTCTATTCTCACCTCGAAGCTCCCCCTTCTCCGTATGAACGGCTGGCTGCAGACGATCATGACAAGCAGGAAGGCGAGCAGCGCGAAGCCGGTGGGGTTGGCGCAGCCGCCCACCAGCCCGAACGTGTGCGGCTTCTCCGTCAGCAGCCACTCGAACACCGTGTAGTTGTGGGAGTTCACCACCGGGTTTTTCACTACCACCATGCCTGGTAGGAGACGTTATTTTTTGTAACAATGGCATTAAAAAGGAAATATAGTGCATCGTAGGCAGGTATAATTAATACTAGCCTTTTATAAAGCTTAAAAACGTGACACATTGGCACGGATAATCAAAAATACGTTTCTTCATGAATTATGCTAACAATGACGATGGAAACATTCTTCTAATTTCTATTCGAAATATGACTTGAGTTTTGGTTTAGACCTCGTGATTAGACTGTAATACCGCACCAAACACATTCCATTATAAATCCGCACATTGCTATTCACTTTACCCAGGTGCCTCGTGACACTTACTAAAATTAAACAGATGCATCACAGTATGAACAACACTGAAGATGAGTATAAGGACTCCAGTCAGCTTGTGCAGATAGATGTGGTGGTCGAGCGGCAACAAGGCGCCGAGCCCGCGCACCCGCAGCGTGGTGATGCAGCGCCGCAGCATCAGGACGAGCACCCACGAACAGTTGAAGTTCAGGCACTGACCTGCCGAGTTGAAGGTGAGACAATTATATACTAAGGTAAAAATTATAATACAAGAACACCTTGACGCTCTCATTTCGTAGGCCGATATCGACTTCGGAGAAAGTTGAAAGGACAAATCTTTGTTACAGAATTATTAATAGTACAAAACGGACACTCACACCCTCCCACCTGTAGCAGATACAGCACCTAACCGAGTATTTAGAGTAAAAATCGTGAGTAAAATAATGCACGGATGACACTTCGGCCGCCCGGCCGCGTATTGCCACAATGACAGCGGTTGCTCTGAACTCGCACGCAATATGCTCTGTAGCTGGAGAGCATACTACATGTCAGTACAGACAGAGGCTAAAATAAAATATACTTTGTTCTAATTTGTACCTTTTGTATTAGCAGCTAAGCACGAAGAATAAGTAAAAAAATGCATCTTGGCTACCTACAATAAAACGGTTATATTTTGAAAGAAAGAAAGAAAGAAAGAAAAGACGTTTATTTGGTACTTTTGCTGTAGAAATATGCGAATAAACTGTAAACTGGTACAGTTTGCTATGTGTTCATACGTAGTTTGCTTCAGAATATCCGTTATTTTAATGAGCACAAAGTGATCGATTACAAACTATGGGTGTCTATACTGATATACAGTGTGTCAATACGCCGCCTGGCCCCGCTGCGACAAATATGACGCAGATACGTTAAATGCAACATGCTACAATTGCGACCGAATCGAAGTTGTAGTTTTAGGTATCGGGCACGACGCTGATGTATGGAGTGTCCGGTGTGTGCTTTAGCTACAACACATACGATTCGAATGAATGAAAAAACAGTACTTTACCACAAGCCCTGGCCATCATGAGGAACACGCTCTGTCCCGCGTACTCCACGCAGCGCGCCGCGAACAGCCCAATATTAACCAGCGCAAACAGTGTGAGATAAGTGACCAGCGCGAGGTTGTTCCGGAGGTACGGCAGCGAGAGCTGGTAGGGCTTGAGTTGTTGAAGCCGCTGGCGCCAGGATTTAGTGTGTTCTGGCTTTGGCGGGACCAGCCACCGGTCGATGCTGAAAAATAGGATATCAAACTATTACGTGTATTACGCACATCGACATACAATTAAATAATAAGTGATTAAACATGAAATTGGATTTACATGCATATACACACATTTTAATCGGGATTGATAATAAACATGGAGGTTTAACGTGTATATTATTAGTATAATTGAAGACATGTAGTGAAGTACAGGCTACTTTTTTTTTTTAAAGTCAATCTTTAGTAGTTTGTAATAGAGGGTAAAAATTTGTACGAAAGCCAAATTCAGTATACTTTTTCGCGCAGGTCAGCAGAGCCTAGACAATAAATAAATAAAAAAATTAAAACCTAATAGAAAGGTTTTCAATAAGCCCATCGTGCTTAGCCAGCTGATGCCTCAGCGCCTCGTAGGTGATGGCTCCCCGGCCCTCGACGTCAGCGTCCTCGAACATGGCGCGCGTCAGTTGCGACAGCTGCTCGTCGCTGAACACCATGCCGTTCTCCTCCATGCACGCCCAGAGAACGTGCTGGAGCTCGCGTTGTTGGATCAAACCATCTCCTGGAGATAACAACTTGACATTTAACGACTTTGAAATCTCCGGAGCGAATGTGTTGATGTCTTAGAATTGAGAACTGAAGAGGAAAAACCTGAGAATATTTGATACAACACGAGGACGTTATAAAAACCATTATGAAAGGAAAGATGAAGTGGAGACGGGGAAGATTAAGAAGTTACGTAACATCCATTAAGGTTAATAAAATCCAAAAAATAATAAAGTTGGAAATTTATACAAATAACTAAGGAACGATTCACCAACATCGTACCTATTTAAAAGAGTAACTAATATAAGCATAAAAAAATATGGGAGACATTTCTATTTTAGACACAGAATCTATAAGGGTTAACTGTGTCGTGAAATGTAAGCTTCATTACAGGAGAGTAAATTGCGTCCTTGGAATAAAACTTATCCGATTTTTGTGAAATCAGCCCTAAGTATAATAAATATATTTAATCAAAAGAAAATTCTCAATGATGGATTAAAATAGAGCACTACTTTATAATATTCTAACCAACCGTCCATATCATAGACTTCAAACAGAAAGCGTATTTTGTCATCTGGCGTCTGCCCGGCGAAGCGGTGCGCGGCAGCGATGAACTCGTGCAGGGAGATGCTACCGGAGTCGTCTTCGTCGAAGATTTGGAACACGCGCTCCGTGAAAAATGGCTGAGGGCAAAATTCAAATAAAATTTGATATGAATACTACGTCATCATATTAATAGTCATAATAAAATGTAGTATGTAGCTTAAAAATATGATAACCCTTTTTTGTGGATCTTGGCATTTTATGCTTTTTACTGCTGAGGATGTAATGTAATATTTTCTTATCTTTGACTAATATGGTGTAAAAACCTATTTAAGTATGTCATTTCGTTCAAATGTTTCGTTAGTAGTCTAACGACATTTGCTGGATGTTCGGCTCCTTAATAAGGACAAATATAAGGGAATGCTTTAGAAAAAATAATCTTTTAAAATAATACAAGGAGTTCTACAAACAATATCGTTGACGACCAGCAAGTCATAAAAAAATTGCGAATCTTATTCTATGTCGGTACAATATTATATTTGTGGCATTACAAGTATAAATAGGCTGCGCTAACCGGGTCCTCCGGGTCTAAGGTAAACACCTGATGCAATAATAAAGTCTTACGTTCTTCGAGTCCAATATCTTCCGAAACTGTTCCTTAGTGATTTCCTTCTGGTCTCCAACGGTCTCCCTGAACAGTCGCTCGAGGCGGTCGACGCTCTGCTTGTCGATGCCGGTGCGCGGGCGGCCGCTGGTGGCGGTGCAGAGGAACTCCATGATCTCGTCCGCCGTGGCTGCGCCGGCGCTGTCCGTGTCAACTGCGCGGAGGAGCTTGTTTGTCACTACTCGGTTCTGAAACAAAAAGGTCTTTTACTGCAAATAGGTTCCAAAGTTAATCGATCATGTATACACAGTCATTCACAATATCGTCCGTTGTAATTTAACTAAACTTATAAATAATGTGTCAATATTTTATGGTAATGGTATGATACTTCACCTGCGCGGAAAACATATTTGGTTCTTAACAATGGATTTTTTATTGTTATCTCGTTTGCAGCAAGCGAAGGGTTGGTTTATTTACACAGAAATAGCACATATTTAATTTAGCGGTAAAAGAGCTTAGGGAATCAAAGTATTTTTGGTGGTCATCATACTTAATCCTGTATTAGTTTTCGTAATATAGATTTCGTTTGTCTTACTACACCTATGCAACTTTTAGCAATAGTTACCATTTAAAAGGCGGTACTAATACATCTGTAAAATGGAATAATAACCAGCACTGCAAAAATTCCTGTCAGGCTTAAAGGACATATGTATAAAACCATGATTAGGCCTGCCCTTCTACATGGCAGCGAAGCTTGGCCGGTGCTCGAGCGGGATAAGCAAGTGTTGCGTGTCACGGAGATGAAGATGCTGCGATGGATGTGTGGAATGTCGCGGAAAAATCGCATACAAAACTCCCGTATCCGTGACAGCCTTCATGTTCGTGATATAGCGGACAAACTTCAGGAGAGCTGCTTAAGATCAAGTGTCTAGCCATGCCGCCTCCGCTGGGCCGGAGTAAAAGGGGCGCTCCAAAAAAAATGCTGGATCGACGTCGCAATGAAAATTATGCGTGCTAATGGGCTTACAACCAAGGATGCCGAAGACCGGGAGAAATGGAGGAGAAAAAGTAGGAAAGCGGACCCTGGGCTCCGAGGCAATCAGCCGAGGATGCAACCGGGAAGGCGCTAAGATGAGTAGTAACCAGCACTACAAAATGTAATACCGTAATTAAAGCGTATTCGGTATTTGAGACCTCATTACTTATAGGCTTACGGTTTTGTGTATTCTCTTCCTTCTTTTGAAAATCATTAAAAATCGTCAATACAATAAGAATGAGCAAAGTGGAGCTTGATAGCTAAGCAAGGCTTGCGAATCCGTAATCATCGCAGGTGTAAAGCGACGACAAAACGCGACCGATTATTCCCACTGTCCACCTCTGCTTGGCCACCCGGGGTGGACATTGTAACAACTTTTGAAAATTATTTCCACTGTCGCCGAGGGGGTGACCCATGAGAATCACTCCGTGTTAGATTGAAATGGTCAATGATATTCATAGAAGAGCAGCACAAACCTGCATAATCTTCTGGAAGGCAGCGCACGTGATGTCGTCGTCGCCGCACACCACGTACGCCACGCTCTCCAGTTGCTCAACTAAGTCCAGTTGCTTCTCCTCTCTGCAACAGAAGACATAGTAGAATATTACTGAAATTGTATTAAGCAACCCTAGTTCATTCATTCGTGATGTCGAAGTTTTTCAAGTCCGCCATACGGGCCATGTAGATGTAGGTGAAGTAATGACGATTGACCTCAAAGAAATTGGTAAACCCAGCTTTGTTGGTTGCTGGCAGATTCTCACCATATGTCCAGTAGTGGATATATCGTGTTTGACATGAGACGTTTAAGAAATTTAAGACATTCTGTTAGCATGCATTTGTTTCCACCTCACAGGAACTTCAACCCCCCCGCTTTAAACCTAAAGGGGAAAGTCAAGTATGTGGAAAAAAAAAGAATATTCATTGTTTAGGTCACTGTTTGTTTTAGGGTCTCCGTCAATTGTCTCTATTGAAATCTTTTACATGGATTTAGAACCGCCTATTAGTTTTGCAAGTGTATGAAATTTCCAAATAATGCGCTGTGACCTATGAGCGTAGCCTCGTCTTGTTAATTACAGAGTGCGGTTTGTGAGTGATCAATCACGTGCTAATTACGAGCTGACAAGTATTAACTTGTATCTACAAATTAGAGCGTGATGTACAACAAAGTGTATAACAATGGTAATCAAAAATACTTTTTTTCAATTTGCGGAACAGTGGTTGGCAAGAAGTTAGTGGTGTTACCAAACATAGCTCGAATGCATTGCTTCTGCGATATAAAGACACGGTTAATGTCAACTGAGTTTCCCCACAAAAGTAAGCCATATTTTAGGATTGAGTTAACATAACCGTGGTAGGCTGTTAACGCAGTCTTTAAGTTTACTTGCCTCGCTAGTTTAAAGAGGGCAAACACAAATCTATTTATTTTAGCACATACTTTATTTATGTGCAGTTTCCAGCTACACTGGTTATCAATTAAGATACCTAAAAAAAAGCATCTCGTTTGCTTCCATAATAGGTCCATTATTTGTTGTTATGTCCAATATATTTGTCTTCTTTTTTCTATTAAAAAAACGAAGGTACCTTGTTTTATTAATATTTACCTGCAAATTATTTGTTTCAAGCCATTGTATAATCTGTAGTACAGTAGAGTTAATGTCTTCATTAAAGTTAGTGTCATCTTTTTCTGCTATTACTACTGAAACATCATCGGCAAATAAGTTACATTGATGTTTTGTTACATTTGTTAAGTCATTAATATAAACAATGAACAGAAGAGGCCCTAAAATTGTATCTTGCGGTACTCCAACCCTATTTATAAGATGATTCGACTTAAATGATGTTTCTTCATTTAATTTATTAGTGTTGGTAATTTCAACATATTGAGGTCTGTTATCCAGATAGCTTTTAAGCCAATTATAAGCTTGTCCTGTGATACCACACTTCTCACATTTGCTTAATAGACGTTCATGTGATATAAAATCGAACGCTTTGGTCATGTCAAAAAATAAAACTACAGTGTCTACATTTTTGTCTACATTTTCAGTTACTGTTTTAATAAGATTAAATGCTGCTAGTGTCGTCGATTTGCCTTTTCTGAAGCCATTTTGTACTTGTTTTAGAATTTTAAATTTTTCTAAGAATTCAATTAATCTCACATGCATTGCTTTTTCAACTACTTTGTCAAAAATACTTGTTAGTGCTATTGGTCTAAAATTATCCATTTTATCTTTTTCTCCTTTTTTATGGACAGGTTTTATCACAGCAATTTTAAGTACATCTGGAAACTGGCCTTTTTCAAAAGTGAGGTTTATAAGAAAAGACAGGATAGGAGACAGTAATGGAGTACAATACTTCAAAAGTTTAATAGGAAACTCATCGTATCCAACTGAACTGGAGTTCTTTAATGACATAATCAAATTAAAAACTTCTACTTCAGTAGTTGGTTGTAAAAATAAACTATTGCATGATATATCTAAGTCAAAGCTGTCTGATGTCAGCAGATGATCATGATATGATGTTTCCTTAAACGACTTAATAGATGGCTCGGGACCAACCGCGATAACTTGCCTTCTAAAGCTCGAAATCACTTTAATTTTCAGACAACCAGTTGATTCAAGCTTGCAATGTCCTAATCAAACCGAAAACACCTAAACAAAGTTTGCTCTGGAATCGAACCCACGAGCTCTGGATCTTCATGCATACGAGTTAACTACTGGGCCAAAGTGCCTACGCGCGTGGTCCAGATTTGAGGCGTGTGTCTTAGACGGGAAGGTCGTCGGTAGGTTTGATTCCCACGGTAAGAATACTTTGCTTAGTTATTTCTAGTTTGGCCAGGACATTGTGGACTTGAATCACCTGATTTTCTGATAATGACGATGATTCCATGCATCGGAAGGCACGTTAAGCCGTTGGCCCCGGCTGCTGTTTGGCAGTACGTCAGAGGCCGGAAAGTAGTTATGAAAAACTCTTACACCAGGTTGCCGTACAATGTCGAATGGTCAAATAACCCACGCGATATGAATGAACTGGACCAAAGAGCCTGTCTCAGTCGGTGATGAAAGTATTATAGACTCACGTGAGGCGCTGCTTGAGGAAGGCGAGCCAGGCGTCCTGCGCCAGCGCTCCGCCGCCGGGCTCCTCCTCCTCCCCGCCCTCGAACAGGCGGAATATGCGCTCCAATAGATCCTGAAAATAAAACATATTTTTTAATTCATGGCAGATCCGGGCATCCGGGTTATTAAGGTACGATAGAACTTGGATATTGCTCACTTGTCGTATCTGCTCCCTACTGTATGTAGTAACAAATGTTATATGTCAAGAAAAAGAATATGAATGCGAATATAACTTCATTTACAAAACCCATGTAACTTAAGCTGACTTGACACAATAAGTTGCAACTAGAGCAATGTTATATATGTGTGTGAGACAATCTCATTTCATTTGAATAGCTCATTAATATACATTACGAAAACATGCTTAATTGGAATTAAAGTTTTATTGAAACAAGTAGACATTGTATTTCATTAAACATAAAAATTAAATTCCTCCCATGATGACAGATTTTACGCACTTTCTGCAAAGTGACTTATTGTTGTTTATTAGCAAGAACATTAAGTTATTTTTACCCATTAAAAAGCAAGGAAAATTGTAAAGATTTATTTTGAAATAAGAAGCACTCTTATACTATTGTGTAATGTTTCTGTGTTATATTATGTGTACATGAATAAGGAAACAGTACCTGTTTACATCACTGGCACTAAAATTATGATTCTAATAACTTAGTTAATAGTTAAAATGCTATCTTAAGTCTTCGTTGTACGCGACCCGCCAGTACTCTGATACTAGATAACAATGAAAATAAAATTTATACCTGGGGATGTATTTCACACGCGCTACTTTTTATTTGATACGGCTTGTACTAATTTGTTTATTAGTATTTTCACTGTTTCTGTATTTGCGTTTATATTATTCTTCGAAAGTGACAGCTTGTTTATAACTTGAAGAGGGTAAATGTAAATAGTAGTACACTATCTACCCACGTTTTGGATATCAACAGTAGATAGATATTACCTTACCGTTACATCTTGTTAACTAAACACATCAAGTGTTAGGTTACTTATTCCTCTAATAGCTACAAAACACTTAAAGTAAAAAACTCAAAAACTGCTACGCTATTAACTATGTTATACGCAACGGTAACTAGATTTTGCTGTTTGACATCACTTACACTTTACACACTGCGAGCTCTAAGCACACTCTCTTTACGGACTTTACACTAACCAAATGTAAAACCTTCTTATCTACCTACAATAGATTCAAGAATAGTGACAATCCATTTTCAACTGGGCTGTATACTTGTTTGTCTTCATAACTGTATTTAAAATATATGTATACTGATATTCTTCATAAGCGTGGATTGTAAAATAAAATACAATTATTTAAATTCTCTTTTTCCATTAACCAAAGCGTTACTGGAAGATATTTCTTCACTAAAATTCTTTCAAAGAATCCGCGTTTGCCCCATTAATAATCTATACATATAATAAAATTGTAACAGGTCGATGTCTGTACATTAAAGATTCTTAGGAAAAACAATACGAAGGGTCATTATTGGACCAACAGAAACCAAAACAATCATTTTTAGAATTTTTGTCTGTCTGTCTGTCTGTATGTTTGTAATAGCATCAAGCGAAAACTACTGCATAGAATTGAATGCAGTTTTCACAGTTGCGTTGCTAGAACTTAGAAGTTAGGCTACAATTTATCCCGAAATTTTAACCAGTTCCCGTAGAACAAAGGACCAACTTAAATTACCCCTAAAATGTATGGCGTGCACACTATATGGAAGATCAAACTACACTGGCTGGTTACACTTTTTGCAATTTTATGTACCTAAAGATTTTTTACGAAAATTTTTGTGTTGCTTTGTAACATGGAGTAATTATATAGGGGAGATGCCTTAATAAGCGTTTTGTAAGAAAGCGTTTGTGAGGCTACACGGGGCGGAAGGCAGACGTGCGGGGTGCTTGGTTTCGGCCGTGGCTCCAATCATAGAGCACGAGCAACGACAAGCTCCGCCCACTGTAATGTCGGCGAGGCGCCAATGAGTACGTCACTGCGCCATTTCAAACGGCATCTCCCCTATATAATTACTCCATGCTTTGTAATTTGAGTGGATAGTGGAACTGATAGTGGTGTTTATTTTCAGTTAGGTCACTTAAGCAATAAATGCTATTTTTATTTTTAGGTACCTATACTTATGAGCTTTTCAGTCATTCATATCGAGAGGGTTACATGGTCAGATCAATGGACCCTGCACACAAGTTTTTTCGGAGACGCCTCACGGTAGTCCGTCATAGTTGACGTGGGTCGTTTATTAAGACTTTTCAGTCATTCATATCGAGTGAGTTACATGGTCAGGTCAATGGACCCTGCACACCCTGGTGTCAGAGTTTTTTCGGAGACGCCTCACGGACTATGACGTGGGTCTGTTAAACTCCATTAGATTACACTGAAACTCCATTAGACTCCACAGAAATAAGATTCAGTAAAAGTGCCTTAAAGGCACTTCTACGTATTCTTATTTCTGTGGGCGTCCCGCGTCCCGCGCAGGATTAGCGTCAGTTTGAATGGAGTTTCACACCCATATTCTCAAACGTTTCCTCAAACTCGACTCAACCTTACTCCAACTAATTGGTATGATTAGTCGTATTTTCCTAGCTTCCTTGACTTAAGGAGATTCCTCATTGGAGGTGAGTATCGAACTGTCAAATATAAGGTTGGTCGAGAGGTACCTTGAGGTATCCTTGAAATGAAATGAATTGTTTATAAATCAGTTTTTTGCCACTTTTTGTATCTGTATCTACTTACTTTTTCCGTTTTTTACTATTGGTTGAGCGGATAGACTCGCTACACCTGTAATAAGTACCACTTCTATCAATGTACTGGCCATCTGTTTGGGTGCCAATAAAAACTTTGTTTAATTTCCGAATTAAAGAATGATGGCCGCCTCGCTGTTCCTTTTACACTTTTAGGCCTCTTGGCTTGTTGGAAGGAGACAGCCAATCTGGGGCTGGCTGAAGTTTCCCGTCAGCTCCCTTCATTCCTTCTGAATCATTTTACCCATAAGCTGTTTCTTTCGCTGCTGCTCCGTATTTCCAATAACTAAACGTAATTGCTTGTGTGAAATAGTAATTTAGCGGCCGCTACTAGGAAACAATTAAGTGTGGACTCCTGTTGTCACCTGCACCCTCGCAGTGAAGATATTTCCTCGCCGGTCTCGGAGTAAGCTGTTCTCTGGAAGGCAGATCAGTTTGTCTTTTGTTGTAGACTGAACAGTGTAGTTTGAAACGCCAGCAGGATTTATTTCGGAAATTGGTCCGTCCGCCCACACGGGGTAACTAGGAGCTATGCTCGCCTAGGATGGGCTATTCTACAAGCGCATTCAACTATATTCTTTTGTATTTTCCAATTTTTGTGCTTTGGATTGTTTTTATAACCTGTGTCGTTCCTCATTGGAGTTGGCTTAAGCCTCCGACTAAGAATATCGATTTCAAGGAAAGTTCGAGGACATCCTTAAGGCGTCCTCTAATGAGTTTGAGTAAAGGACGTTCTTATGGTAATGTTTAAGAATACGGGTGTCAGTCATTCATATCGCGTATATTCATCATTGTCAGACATTACCTCCGTGGTGGTGGTCCAGTGGTTAAAAAGTGTTTATTAGACCCGGAGATCGTGAGTTCGATTCGCGTGGGATGGATACCTTGTTAAGTTGTTTCCAGGAGCCCTATGTTTGTAATGTGTGTATGTCGAATGAAAAACGTGCGACTCACCGATTAACCCATTTAGACCCAAAAACAAACCAGCGGGGATTTTTTGGCAAAACCTTAACAGTAGTAATGATTAGGGCTTAGTAAGACATAACATGTCAAAGAAGTAAAGAAAAAGTTTTTCCATATATATAAAAAAACACCGTCCTTAAATGGGCCCAATGGGCTCAAAAGATGTACATCTCAATCCCTATGTAATTATTTAATATTATTAAATATATTTAAGAATGCAATTTTACATTGCTATCGAGCTTCTAAGTAAAATCTAACTAGCTAGGAATGGTTTTGAGGATAGGTGGCCATTGTCATATTGAGTAAAAATTTACATAGGCGAAGAATTTACGATTTTTTCTATTAGAATTTGGCCACTGCACTTGGATTATTTGACGTCTGCTTCCCTTGATTCATTTTATTTCAATCATATGTGTTTCTGGGTCAATTGATCTTGTATATCCTGGTGTAAGGTGAGTCAATCGAACCTGTATGCCCTGATATTATTATTGTTTAGAAGTCGCCTCATTGCTTCTTCTAATTTTTACTTTTATTTCATTTGTAGTCCGCAAATCTGTTGACCCTGTGCACCCTGGTGTTTGATTTTTTGCTAAAGTTGCTACCTGGGGTGTGCTTACTACCTATTACATAAAGCCATCAAGTTGGATATAGAAAACCTATGGTATTCAGTGTCTGTTTTTGATAAAAACTGGTTTCTGTCATTGATTTCTCATGATTTTGTAAATTTTATTTTGGCTCTATAATCACTAGTAACCTATTATATTTAGTCCTGGCTTCATCACACAGCCTTAGATATCTTACAAAAAATGGTTTCAAGGATTCCTCGTCAGAATGGTAGATGTTGGTGAAAACCCTAGTTTTTTGAACAATATCAACTATATCGTAAGCGACTTCGGAATCATTTTCTTCGTTTCAAATACTTTATAATTCTTGTTGGTGTTCCATATATCCATTGACAATTACAAAAATATTTTTGTAATTGTTTGAGCTACTTTAGGAACTGACAAAGAAAATTCTATAGTAATTTTATAGAACTGTGATCTGCCCGTTGGACCCGTTTGGGGACATTACACTAATTCGTCTTTACTGATGTAAAGCTGTTAGAAAGTTTGAAATGTTATAATGTTACTTATTAGATGACACTATAGGAAAGATTTTATTCAACGAAAAGTTTTTCAAATGCTATTCTTTCTATAAATTATTAAGACCTGCTTTTTGTCAAACATGGTTTGGTAAATGTACTAAACAAAATCGCTCATGTTACCCAAATTACAAAATTGACACCAATAATTCAATTTATCATAAAAGGCAATACTCTTTAGCATTACAAAATTATAATTCAAAAGATTATAGTTTCAAACATAAAAATAACAAAAATATTTAAATGCCTGTTCCCAATTGGGCACTACGGGCATTAATGGGTCGAATAAAAATCATTCGAATTACCGACTTTGCGTGAGTCACGCTTCACAAAAATAACACTACAGTTTGATTAGGTTATGATATTGCAGGCTTGAATCACCTGATAGTCTGATAAAAATTACGTTCCGTGCTACAGAAGCGGTGTGTCCGACTGCCATTTAGTGATCATTAAAGAAACAACTAAATTAGAAGTCGAAAGACATTTCCGAAAAATTCTGACTCTGATGTACAGGGTCGATTGACCATGTAACCCACTGCCGTCTGATCTAGGAGCCTATTTTCAAAATATACGAGTCACACAAAATCGGTGAGTAGAATGAAAATCGTTCGACTCATCGATTATGGACATACAAATGAAAATCATAGGATATCGGTCTAAAATTATTTGACTCGCCGATTTTGCGTATTTCATAAATAGCAGTCCAGACCAATAGAATCAATGATCCGGGTGTGAATGTTTCTTTGGCGACCACCAGTTGGTATCAGGCAGGAGTGCTATTCAAATAAGCTATTTTTGAGAAGTATGAGTATGACTCACCGTAAATGATGGTCTAAGAAGTCGAATGAACATCGTTACTCATCGACTCACTAATTATGTTCATCACTAACTATTGAGAAAGGGACATTTCTTTGTGTCCAAACAAAATCATTCGATATCTAGTCATACTTTTCAAAAAGGTGGTAACTAGGTGGGAAATGTTCATTTACAAATCACGATTGTTCGATTTTGTCTCACATGCTTTGTCACATTAGTTTTGTAAAACTCTGCAACAACGGATAATAAGTACTAACGCAGCAGAAGTTCGGTAGCATCACAAAAAATAATAGTACTTAAGTAATCGAACGTAACGCGGATGAAGTCACGGGCACAGCTAGTGAACAATAATTTCAACATCTGTGTTTGTACATTTTGCCTAACAATATTTGAGCAACTTGTTCTCATCTTTTTAGTGAAAAAAAAAGAAGCAGTTGAGTTATGGGTAACTCCTAGTATCGTATGTATATGTCTGTACTCTCAAAGATCATGTTTTAGTATCAGATGGAACGGGCGATGGTATCACCGTCATCTTACGATGGTGTGAATATGATAGTGTAGTGAAGCAGACACAGCATTTCGAAAATCATTGGTTTAGACATTGTTTAGACAGACGCTCGGCAGTTACCTTTAATCATTGTCAGCACGTAATGTTGAAAGATATAATACAGCTGTAACAGATCTTTTTTTTGGCAAAACAAATACCCAGTTCTTGTGTGTTGTTTTACGTTTTTTAACGTCAACCCTATTTTTGAAAAGATGACTCAATGATGATGAATGAATATCGAACGAATATCAATCGACACGCCGGTTTTGCATGTGTTATACTTTTTTTAAATAACGCTCCTGAGATGCCTTTCCCACATTATCTCTCAATAGAGAATTCAAAATCTGTATTGTGTGAGTACAATCTTCAGGCAAATTGTCTCGTAAGCTAGGAAATATGTTTGAATAAACGATAACTAAAATCTAAATTTTTAACTATTTTTAAGCCATCTGCTTTTTTTGCTGTCATCTTCACTCTTTGCTCCCCGATTGCATCTTAAGCTGGTTGCTTACGTGCTCAGTTCATTTAAGTAGGTAGTACTCCCCCAGTCTTCGACATATTAGGCAATGAGTCAATAACATGCATATCCTGCTTACAATGTTAAGCTATATCTTTTGCTATATTGACTTATCTTGGTCTCTTACTTTTATCCGAGTGAGTGGGTAGGCAAGATGTCACCTTACTTCCCGTATTACGTACGCCATCTCGCTTACTCACTCTCATTTGGATTGAATACTGCTGCCACGGAATAATAAATTTCTTCCTTACTTTGTGTTACTGCCCCTGCGTATGTTGTCTAGCGTTACCAAATGTTGTCACAATAATAAGCAGGTATTTCTCAAATTGATCTTTTAGGAGATAGTAATTGACTGATGAGTGACGGGGTGACGGAGATCGGATCATTAGCTCCGAGCTGATAAATAACAACGCGTCGGCTCGCGGGCAGACATTTGTTATGACTCAGACAAATTATCACAATGGATGACAGACAGGATTATGCCAAGTGTGAATTATATAAGCTTATTGGGTTCCGTACGCGTTCTGAACCATATGCCATACTTTATTATGACTTCTCTCACAAGGGAGTACAACAGTGCGCTGAATTTTTTACTGTGTGAAAGCCTTTTTGGCACCTTTGATAAATAATGACAGATAATTTGAACTACAGCCTCTTGACCTCTAGAGATGTCGATAGGTTTTATTATATAAGTAATTTAAATGACAAACTCTTACACTAAGTATGTATATTCATTGCGTAACTCGCAATTCGCAGGGAAATACTAAAAGTACTTAATTCCTTTTCGAAGACAGAAAATTGAAAGTTAAATTTTAATTTAAGAATATTACACTAAACACACTAAATGAAACATGGTTGGTATGTGGTAGGTCTTATAGCTTTTGCTCGATATCGAACGATTTTCATTCGACATTTATGTGTCATACATTTCAAAAATAGGGCTCAGAACATTATACTAGGTATCATAATGTAGATTCAAGATACCTTTATTTTTGAAACATGTAATAATAATATACACATAAATTACAAACAAGATACATACTCGTAGAACCTTAGCAGCATGTTGCACCAGCCCGTGTCGTGGCTTGTTGTTATCGTAATGCTGTCGATGTGGATCTGTCGGTGGAGCGACCTCGAGTCCGCACTAGCGGGGGATGGACCTTGATCTGGGGCTATTTTCGAAAAGTATGACTCACGAAATATTGCTGAGTCGATTTCCAGTCGATATCTCACCGGTCAAGCGAATGTATGACTAGCTCAAAATTGTTTGGCTCACCGATTTTGTTTGAGTCATACCTTTAGAATTAGGGCACCTAGACCATGTGATGACTGTTATCTAAAGATTTAAGGCTCATAAGAAAATTATGTATGATGAAAGAAAAAACAGATATCGACAATTGTACGAGAGAAAAATATTAAGGTTACTAATAGCACAAACTACGGAAAATATAGTATACTAATTGGTATACAGTTCCTTTTCAGTGGATGCCGCGCCGTAACCCACAAACGTAACCGTAAACAGGCGGTCTTAAATTCCCCTCATGAAAGGAAAAGAGGACAAAACATGGATTAGCATTTTAGCAAACGCTTGAGATCACTCCCCATAAGACTTGAAATGCAACAGGGACTTTCTTGTCTTACATCAATGAGTCAAAAAGAAAGAAAGTACATATAAAATGGCTACAAAAACCGCACTTATCCGCTAGTTGCGAACTTGCGCGTATGTAAATACTACTTTTTGCGATCGCAGCAACAGTCCATAAACATGCAAAGCAATGTAGACAGCTCGACAAGCTGTTGGCACCGCATTTGAATCCATTAGCTGATATTACAGCTTCCAGGCTCGACGGAGCTATCTGCGATCAGCTCCATGACTGGGAGCACTTGTTTATGCGTTGAAATGTCAATTAGAATATAATTAACACGGTATTTTGCTCGTTTGGAGATGAACTGTTAAAAAAATATTACATTGTGCGGAATAACTACTCATGGATATTTCTAATAGACGCTTCGACGAGCCCCGCGCGTTGATGTCTTTTGTGCTTCGAAAAGGAACTAGGTCAGAGGTCAAAAAGCGTTTCCGAAAAACTTTTCAGTTCAGGGTCAATTGACCATGGATACCGACCGGTATGATAACAATTGGAGATAGTCTAAGCTTCTTGTGTTAAAAGTTGTATAAAGCTGTATGAGTTTTTCCGTCCGTTCATTTCTAAATCTATGTTCTCAACTATTAATTAAAAAAAGATATTCTCTTAACGCTTCATAGCTAACCGGTCATCCTGACATTTCGCAAGCTCGTAGTTATGAGTTTTGAAACCTAGGATAACTTTCATCCCGAAAAGAGTATTGTTTTTGTATTATATAAGTACGCGTGTGAAGCCGCGGGCAAAATCAGACTTATAATTTGGCTCTTTGGCATACATTAAAACGACCATTGTTAATTTGCATAGCTGTAAGTCTTTCTACGATCGAATAAATAAATAACCGAGACATCGATATATATCAGTCAATTAGAATTAATCCAATAAGCATGTCAAAGACAAACCGTTCCGTCTTCCTAATGACGTAGATAGCCTAACTGGGGCAGCGAGCAATGAAACCAATAAGGCAGCGACAACACAATGTATGGGCGCGCCGGTATCTGATGCAGAGTACATGCGCCTGCAGAGCGTGAAGTACAGAATAAAATGTCCAGTGATTGACCACGATCCCACCTGACGTTAAGTGCAGATGTGGTCTATGATGGAGCTCGCTGGCTCGTTGAAAATAAGGTTTTTTTAAAATGTATTCCTCGTTTTACCACCAGTGTGACGAAAAGATGTGAGGAAAATATTGAATGGACTTAATACAAATATCACTAATTTCGCAATAAATTTTGTATACCTACATCTTTATTCCCGACTGCGACGTTATTCGATATATGTTTTTTTTCTGTTCAATTCAATTCTTTTGTATTGGAAACAAAAATGAAATGCTGTATACAAGTAGTATTAAATATCGAGTGAGTAACGTGGTTGATCGACCCCGTCCACCCTGATGTCAATTTTTTTCGGAACCGCCTTTCGACATCTGACGTGGTTCACTGAAATTAAAAAAGTGTGAATTTCAGGAAATCACACTTATAGGCAGTAGTGAATAAAGGAAATGAGTAAAACATGAGTAGTTATGGAAAATGAGTATTATGTGCATTGTTAATCAGAGGATAAAGGACACATGTACCGAAACACCTTTAACGTTTCACCACTACGAGTACATGACAGCCGTCCAGCACAGAGTCATCATCATTATTATCAAACTATTTGGTGATTCAAGCAATAACCTAACCAAACTAGAAATAACTAAACAAAGTAACTAAGCTTCTTTTGAGAATCGAACCCACGACCTCCATGTCAAAAGCAAGTAAAGTTTTGGTTAAAGTGCGGTCCACTGTACATATCACATGTGATAGTGATCTCCACATACAATTACGGAGGTGTGAGTGTGTGAGGCGGCCGCAGTGCGCATGCGCAATGCTCGTGACTATTTTTTAATTAATTGTGCATTTGGTGTTTTGTTTTGGGGTTCCTTCGCGACACGCCTTTGTCTAAAACACGGGCTTCAACTATGATTTTGTTTATAATTTCTTTAACGATTATATAATTTTGTAAGATACACATGCCGCCTGCCGAGCTCAAATTTATGAAGATTCGGTGCTTCTGCTAAGATCTCCGAGTTATTATTGTTTTGTCTATAGAAACTCGCAATTATTTGAATCAGAATCCAGAAGAAAGTATAAGACTCCAGATTATAAATTAAATGAAATCTATTCATTTACGCGAATGTATTCATTAAGCTGTGACAAAATAACACTTTTGGTACAACATATTCGCCTTAGTAAGGCATAGTATATATTCAAGAGTTCAAATCAAATCAAATCAAAGAGTTATGTCAATACTTGTATAAAAAACCCTAAAAAATCATTACAGGGAGGCTTATTGTTCTCATCTATAAAAAGCCGATCATTTATGAAGAAAACCTAGGTTCAAATGGTAGTGTATGTATCCACCGCATCGCATTCCGATCCGACCCACAGATCGTATAGTAATGACTGATTGATTGGGTTGCGCAAGCGCAGCGCGAGGTGTGGTACAGCAGGCGAGCGGACTGGCCGGGTGATAACGATAACTTTTCAAATCAAAATAAAACTAAATGCTAAAGAGTTTAGTTAAAAAAAATAAGAAGAAGGTTGGCATAGACAGGTAAGGCTTTGACGTAAACAAAGACTTAATATTTATTAAAGTGTTTAATAAATAAACATTTTAGTAACTAATTGATTGTTTATTGCTTTTAAGATGAGCTGGGAGTCCCTGGAAGAAGTGGAAGAAGAAGTTATTTCCCAAAAACTTTTATTAACTTCATATATTTTATTTAGTTTATTAGTAACGCGCCCAAGCAGACTTTGGAGGACAAAACCATATGAGTGAAGTTGGAATGCAAGCAGTAAAAATAAAGATGATAATGCTCAAACTCGAACAATGTGAACTAAGCCAACACAAGAGGAAGGGCGAGCAGTAATTGTGTCAGCGCGTTACACACATGACACGCCGAAGGTAATCGGTAATCGATTTGAGTTCGAATAGATCCGATTGATCGATCGAGTTCACGCTTGACAAATGATGGTCATCGAACAAAACTTCGCTTGTAATAACTTTCAGACGAGATTTGTATGAAATAATTAAATGCTTGGAATGATGAATGTGACAGACGATTAATTTGCTTATTAAATCAAAAGAGATTAGTTCCGTCATGCTCAAAAATTTGTTAAAGTTATAGATACAGTAGGGGTCATACTGAAATAAATTTAATTCGCCATTTTTTACATACATACCTACCATCACGCCTTTTTCCCGTAGGGGTAGGCAGAGACTACGGATTTCCATTTGCTACGCTCATCACTCTCATCATACTCGCTGGTCGATTACAAGTTTCTTGACATCTCCCTTTTTTATATGTCTGCGATTTTGTCGCAGTAATTTCTCCGAGCCTGCCCCTTTCCGTCTTTTCAAGTCACCTTTAATTTGTAAATACCTTTGATAAGTCTCATTTCATCCATCCTTTCTACATGCTCAAACCATCTTAACATCCCTTTTTCTATCTTTGTCACTACATCCTATTAACCCCACACCTTTTCCTTATGTCACTATTTATAATTTTATTGCTCAGACGTACGCCACACCTACTCCGTAAACCTCTTATTTCAACTGCATTCACTCTGCTTTCATTATTTTTCTGCCACATCTAACTTTCACTACGTACCATTTCTTATTCAGTAGTGAAAATTATGGCACAGACTATTGGCATGTGTTAACCAAAATTTGGCGTGCTTTATAAAAAAAGTTGACAGTTTCAAGTATTTGGGTCACTGGGTCACGGAAAACATGAAGGACAATCAGGATATCGAAAGGGAGCGGAGGTCGCTGTCTGATTTGTCTTGGCAGATTTGCTAGGTGTACAAGTGAGGCTAAAATTACGCTCTTTAGGGCATACTGCCATTCGTTCTATACTTGCAATCTGTAGGTTAACTATACGCAAGGAGCATACAGCGATCTTCGCGTACAATACAATAACGCGTTCCGGGCATTGACGCTACTGCAGCGCCTCAGCCATGTTTGCTGAGGATTTAAGATGGGTTCGCGGCCATCATGAGGAAGCGATGCGCCTCACATCTAAGGAGCATGCGCGACAGTCCCAACAGTATTCTGTGCGCGCTGGCAGATCGGTGGCACTCTCCAATGCTAGCTCGTTGCATAAGGCTGCACGCAGTCATTTCATAGACTGGTTGCAGCTGCTTTTAGCGGGCTTTTTATGTACTGTCTGTCTGTTTTGTGTATGTTACTAACACTAGTTTATAAGGTCAATCATTGTTACTAACACTAATATGGATCTATGGTCTGAAATAAATAAATAAATTTATTTATTTTTATTCATTTATAAATAGGAGATTTTAAAGGGAGTCAATTCGGATGAGTGGCCAGCTGTAAAACTCTTTTCTTAATCCTAGCGTTTTTCTGGTTGCACTTTCAGGTCTCAGCCCCGGGTCTGCTTCCAGGTCTCAGCCGCTGCTGAGGCCGGCTGCTTTTTTGCTTTAACGTCTCCAGTTCGCCAGGTTGTCCATATCAGAGAGTTAATTACCACGCACATACCCTAACAGTAATGCCTAAGTAAATGTAAATAATGACTTTTCCCACGTGTTCACTACACGAACTCCTGGAAGTAGCGAAATACCACAGGCGTGGTATACAGTTTATCACCGCGGGAAGCATAACCTAAATTGCTTAGGAAACCTTGATGTTAAAATTCCTTTTTAGGGATTTGCGTTCGTGCATGCTTTGACCATAGATGGATAATTATCTCCCTATACTCTGAAGACTAATTTTAGGATACTGGGACACACGCCATAAAATTATATTTTTTTTTTTATTAAAAAAGAATATTCATCAACATCATTGAGTCGAAATAGTTACCTACCATAATTTTATTTTAATATGTTGAAGCATCAACGAATAACCAATACCATGCGATGTAAAGCAAGGCCGCTTCACAAGAAACGGAAAGTGCAGCCAATAGAAGCCAATTCTAGCAAGGTCGCGTCACACAGCGTGCCACGGGGCGGCGCGGACTACTGATGTATGTGATACACTTGTCTGATAGTGTCAGGTGGTGACAGTGATGTAGCGATTTTGTTCATTTGAGTATTAAAGTTATGCATTAAAATGGCGGACTTAAAACCAATTTTTGATACACGCTACGGCAAAACTAAAGAAGGAAGGGATACATCTATCTTGTTTAGATAGATTTATCCCTTTGGCAGAAATAAACTCTTTTTATTTTTGTTAGCGTATATTGTCCCACTGCTGGGCAAAGGTCTCCCACCAAACCTTTCTCTGTTCCACCACCTCTGACCACCTAGCCTCGAATCTTCCCAAGTCGTTGCTCCAACGCATCCTCGGTCTTCCTCTCTTTCGCCAGACACCCAGTGCGCCACTAAGTGGATATTTGAGCCTTACAATTGTTATCCATGCGGCAGACGTAACCCGCCCAATCCCATTTAAGTTTAGCAGCTTTGCGTCCTACATCGGGTCTAAATAAACTTTAATCTATTTTATTATTATTTCTTTTATTTTTATACAATTTAGTAGGCAAACAGGCACGTGGTCAATCTCATGGTAAGTGGTTACCGCAGCCTATGGACTAAATAATGCAATATTTTCAAATTCACTATTCGCAAATATACTAAAGATTAACATTTCCATTAAAATTTAATTGGCTTTCTGTATTAAATCTTCAGAGAGTCGGTTACCTTAATCTCCGCGAGATGACCACTACATTGATGTAAAGACCGGCGATGAAACCCGTCCCTGTCGTGATAGCTAACAACTAGTGTGTGTTGGTAATTGCTAATGGATTTACTGCTTACAGGCATAATATAACAAACTCATTTTATCAAGTGAGTTTAGAGCTAACACTACACTTAAAGTATTTATTTGTCATTATTTAAGCTTTTATCATCTTTGAATATTTTGATATGGGATCAGATGTAACTCACGTTGCCTTATGAGTTATTATAATTGAGTTATTTACAAAACCCTTATAAAAGATCACTCATATAAAATGTTCTACAAACAAAAAGCCACCAACTCAGTGTGGTTATCCAAGCAGTGCAATCTTATTACGGTAAGAAACACCACTACTTTAATTAGTGGTGTCTTAAGTCTAATTTATGTATTAGACTCTCTCTCTTGCCCTCCCTCTTAATTTAGCATTTTTCCAGTTGCGTCCTCAGTTGGTCACTCCGCTTTCCTGCATTATCATCCGGTTTTCGACATTTTTGGTTGTTAGAAAATTAGCACGCATTCTCTACTGGTAATCTTTACTGGCTGGACTTTAAAATGGTTAGTATAAGAATTTAACCCCAGATAGGAAAACTGTACTGCAGTATGAAAGTTTATCGATCGATGGCCGCTAAAATTTGATTTCCTGGCCCGACGGCCATGAACCCGACTCTATCATAACTATACCACCGGCAAAAAGCAATAACTACATAGCTCACAAAGTCGGACATTATTAAGAACATTATCATAAACCTACTCATGTGAACATTGTGAACTATCCACTAAGTAGCTTACTGTACTTATCCGATTATGTATGAAGTTGTGTATGATTTGCAAATTATCGTGTTCACGTCGTGGGCGGACGTAGCCGTCTCGCGAACTGTCAGCCGATTTGTTTGAATAACTTTCCATGTTTATACACTTCATTATTTAATTATATACTGCGTTAATGGTCAACGTCGCTGCTATTAATAGTTTATTTGGTATAAAGAAACAGCAAAGTTCCTTTTTTGTTTGTTTATAGGAGAAATTTTATCAATGTTTTCCGGCTGTGGTATTTTTTGTGACTCTGTTTGATGTCACGGAACATATCTACCCGAAGACCAATCGCGCGAATTGTAAAATTATCAAACCAAACCATGGTCAAGAGTGCTATTTTTGAGATCGTGGCTCACTCAAATCTGGCGAATTGAATGATTTTCGTTCGATTTCGAATCGAAAACCCACACACCGTTTTTGTATGTCGGTTAAGTTATGAGTGTCAGGTGCCTTTAGGCAACCTGAAAAATCTGAAAGAATTGGCCATGAAGAGTCATGTTCATGTTGGTCTAGTTTTCCTGTAAAAAAGTTTTTGGTGGTCAGATAGCAGTCTTTCCATTGTAATTACGAGTACCCACAAATCTAGGACATGATTAACAAAAATAATAGCGTACCCTGGCTCTGAACCATAAGCTGAGGACGCAATTTTATTAGGAAATACGCTTTGACGTAGACGACTCATAGAACTTAAAAATAGCTCCCTTGGTCGTAATTTAGTTTGGTAGGCCTTCTGTTGACTTATTTATTTATAAGTATATTCTTTCATGTATACAGTAAATCGGACAGGTTACAACATAGAATAGAACATTAGTACAAGGGCACTGCTTATTTCTAAAGAAATTTATTTACATGATATGTAAATGGCAAACTTAAAGGCTCAAGAGAGGCTTAGGCTGAGGCTAGGCCATCAATGTCTGTATTCTCAGTGGCACTGTGCTGTTGTCAAACAAGGTGTAGCGGCCGCGCCCCTCGCATGAACCGCGACACGATCTAGCTTTGTATGCTAATGTGTACTGCGACTGCCTCGTCGTGAGTTGACGATAAGGCTTAAGCTACATACGCTTAAGGCGATAGACAAATTCTCGAAAATATATTGCCGAAAAAAAATCAATTTTTAGATTTTTCTCTATGAAAATCAGTTTTTGAAGTAATTTAAGAATTGTTGATGATTCAGCATACTGGTTACAGAAAAAATGTTAATAGTTTCCTCTATATTAACTAACAGTTTTGATTTGAGGATGTCCAGTCTGTGGAGTGGCGTTGCGTGTGCTTCTACTATACGATCCGGTACGTTAATACACAGCCGGTAATGTAGATGGATTTTTAATGTTCCCTGAAGTAGAAGTATTTCTTGTACTATTTATTAGGTTAATTTTGTTTAGTCATACCGTATGTTGTTATTGAAATAATGAAATGAAATTGAAAATACAACCAACGAAAGACAAGGAACGGTATATTATTTAATTGGATAAATTGATTGTAAAAGTTTTTTTTACTTGTGGTACAATAAAGAAAATAAATAAATAAATCCTGCCTGTATGCTTTCAGTCTTACATCTGTCGCCGCCAAACTGGTTCGTTTGTTATACAGCCTGCCTCCTGTCCTATCGATATCACACATTGCAGCTATTGTCACAACATTCGAAATAATAAATAAATATACGACCTGATGAAATATGATGGTGACAAAAAATAAGACTAATGGGTATTGTTGTATGACACAAGTGTGTGTGCCATAGATGGCGCTACAGCTCAACCACTAGAGGACTGTAACTAACTAAACCTGGGAGATAATTCGGGTGACTGCGACAGACGCAGACGAGGGTTATGTTTTTCGAGAGTATGTATGTATGTATGTATAATTGTTTGGACGCTCTACAGCCCGAACGGCTTGATAGATTTTAGCTTGAGAATAGTCGTTAGATTTGTATTTACTGTGAGAGTGACACTGAGTATATCAAAATAAACGAAAACAAATTGGTGGATTTCTAGAAAGGCAATCTGGTTTTTTAGCTTTTTAAATTGCCATTATCTTGTGTTTTGTATTATTTGCGCAGCAAATATTTACTTTCCTTAAAATCTACAAAGTTTCTACGGACACACAAAATGGCTATCGTTTGCTAAGTCAGATGCCCTACAGTTCGGAAATTTTGCCTTTTTTGTTGGCCTCACACTCGATAAGAGAGACCATGCAAGCAGAGCCGCGGGCAGCAGCTACTCTACAGAATATTAGACAATTTCGCATCAATCAACTTTATAATTAATAACTTTATCTTAAATCTCGCTCATATAGATTAAATAGCTATCCCTAATTTTAATCTATGGAGATAATTGTCCGGCCGGCGGACTTCTCTTTGAGATTGATGGTGTATGAGTAATTACCATAATCTAAAAGTCGGTCAAGAGTGAGTCGGACTAGCGTCCGTAGTTGAGCTTTGCAAATTGTAATTTGTACAATGAAGGTTAAATAAATAATAGTTCAGCTAGATCACAAAATTTGTTAAGCTACCAAACCAAGTCAAAAAAATCTAAATAAAATGGAGCATACTAATTAAGTATTATCTATTCTGTGGTTGCTTGTGTCGTACAATATTTTTATTTTCATTTTTGAACCATTTTCGGCATTCTTGTTTTTTATGAAAGGAAAGGTTCTGCAGAAACTAAGTATTATATCGCACTATCTTTAATATCTTTACTCAATTTTCCGTAAGGTTGCCTGGAAGAAATTGCTATTGCGATAAGGCCGCCTTTGTTCAAGGTTATTTTTCTTGTAATTGCTTGTATTTAACAATGTATCCTTGTTGTGCAATAAAGAGTGTTTGTATTGTATTTTGTTAATCAAAATTTTTTTAACGATGCGAATCAAGAAAAGAAGTATGTTAAACTATTCAGATAAAGATAACTTCATATTTTATAGCGTCCACGAAATGCCTGCTGGCATACGAAATGACTGGATATAGAAGATTTAGATAAAGGATCCCGCTTGTATAGTCACATTGAGTATAGAACCCTTAAAAGTAGTTTACCCAAACCAGAGATACATAGACTTAAGATTTGTATTTTGTAAGTGAAACGCCAAAGTTGCTTAAAATACTTGTTGGAAAGTGAATATAACAAAACTGGACAAACGGATGTGAATAGGTTAGCCCCATTAGTAACTGTTTGTGTATTTATTTTTATAAATCACATCATTTGTTGCTTCCATAATGTACTGATACAATACAGATGTTGTCATAAAATTAAGAACAATTAAGGGTCATTTTGTACACTTCTCAAAGTGTATAAGTGTGCACAAATCATTAATTTGCAGTAAGTAAACATATTATATTTATCATAACTATCTAAAAATTTATTGTATTATTTACCTATATTGCCTAACACTTTCAAAACACTTAATTTATCTATTTATAAAAATGTAGTCAAAATTTCTGTAAAATAAGTATTAGCGATGATTCCACCTTTGTTCTCAATTTTCTAAATGTAATTCTTTTAATTTTAATTTTGTGATTGGTACAATAAAGTGTATATCTATCTATCTTTTATTCTTCCCAAGAGAGTTGAAGTTAGACAGGCAGTCGATACCGAAGCCTTAATTTTGTTAACATCATGAAGTTATGGCTCCTCTTAAAGCAATAGAAATTACGTTTCTACTGAACCCGTGTTCGGAAGTCATAAATTATACATTTTTTTTTTGGTTAACAAGACTGATATTGAGAAATAATGTGTTGTACTTCGTAGCACGACCATGATTGCATTCATTTAAACTTTAGGTGGTAATAAAATCCTTTTAGTTTGTACTATTTTATACCGCTAATTTAAAATTTAATACCTCTCAATTATTGTAGATATTATTGGTCGTGCTGGCAGGATTCCTTCTCAGCACGACCACGCTGAAATTCCAAGGGTAGCAAGAAAAAAGAGAAATCTTCTTTGTTAATAAAAAATATTCGGTATTATTTGTTGTAGATATGGATTTTTCCAATGATTTTATGTAAATTTGAGTTTTGATATTAATTACGTTAAAATATACGTATACGTTTAAATTCATTTGGCAACACATCTTTAAAAAAAAGTATATACTTATTTGAGAAATATACAAAAAAATATTATTGCGCATGTCAGTTCTGCTAAACAAAGGCAGAACTGTATAGTAAGTTATTTTTAACCGACTTCAAAAAAGGAGGAGGTTTGTCAATTCGACCGTACATATATTTTAATGTGTGTTCGTGGGTGTTACGATATTTTACTAGTAATAATTAGGAGTACATAATGAGTACAAATTTTTAGGCATGCTCCTGTTTCATCAACTTCTTTACAAGTTGGAATTTCAGCGTGGTCGTGCTGGGAAGGAATCCTGCCAGCACGACCAATATATCTACGATAATTGAGAGGTATTAAATTTAAAATTAGTGGTATAAAATAGTACAAACTAAAAGGATTTTATTACCACCTAAAGTTTGAATGAATGCAATCATGGTCGTGCTACGAAGTACAACACGAAATAATCACAGAAGAACATCGAGATACTGATGATGGTGTGTCGCTTGTATATAAATATCTATTTTCCTGTTAGAATAGCGAGGGGAATGTGTGATGACGTCACACACATGCGATCATACCAAAGTTGCTGATCCACTTTCGATCGCCCAATCTGCTGATAAGCCAAACGAATAATTAAACACTAAAATGTAACTCGTAAATATTACAATTTATTTGCTTCCAATTTGTAAATTCATTTCATTCACATTGAGCGAGTTTTTGTTATATGTATATGTTGAGTGAAATTTAGTTTAAATGCTCTTTGAATTAAGATGCTACGTATTGTGTATCTCTTTCGATTAGCTTTTTTCCATCTACCACACTTCCCTGCCCCTCCTCCAATTTTTTAAATTTGCAAATATTCCTAAGGATCCCTGCACAGTTAATATATCTTCCTAAATGTTCGTGTATTTGTCGTTTTTACAGCGACGGCGTCTATCCTCAATAACATACCAAAATATTTGGAATAACAGTCATTAATTTGTTTTGTCATAGTTCATAGTTCATTTATTCATAAAAACACTATATATTTGTTTTTGAAAATACAAGTTAAATAATAAAGAGATTTTTTATTTTATTTTTTATTTATTTATTAAACATAAAGCGCATGTTACAGTATTGTATCTATATACGATGCCATCACAATCTCTTTCGAGATTTTACGTACATCGGATGTGTTGCCAATTTAAACATTTAACAAGTTAATATACATTATATATAAGTACAAAGAATAATAGGTACATATATTTCATAAGTACAAAATTAAAGCATCCATCAAACCATCACCAATGTGAGACCATTTACCGACATCGCGTCGTCGCCCGGCATTACACACATTTAATGTCAATACTAATATCTATCTATATATTTGTCGAATTTATATTGTGCGAGTTCAATCTGTGAATTAGCTCGAAGTACGGGTTGGATTCGGGTGACAAAGTTTCTTGTTTTCGCAGAAATAAAATTTAGTTAACCGACTTCATTAAACAATTAGTTCGATGGTCGAATGATTTTCATTAGTCATAACCTGTAAGTCGGTCAATCATCAGTCGGTCGGTTATCATTCGACTTTATATACCTATGAGTTTCATTTCAAAAATAAGTTTCCAGTTTATTTTTGTTCCTTTATTCTAGTTGCTAGTTCAGAAATTGAGGAAAATATAATTTAGTAGCAGTTGTAAGTACTATAGTCCAAATATAAAACAAGTATTGCCATCCGTAGCCACTGATATGTGAGCAAACATGGCGCCAATACCAACATTTTTTTATTGATATTAAACGAATTGCTTAACCGTTTTTGGTAATTTGTTTTACTGTCGCAATAATAAATAAAATAATTTATAGTAAATAGGTATTGCATTGAATGAAAATTGCATAAGCCTTACTTTTGGATCAATCCAGTTAAGCAACTTAATTCTACCTACCTAGTGTAAAAATGGCTGACGTAACTAATTTATTAGCATAATTTACATATTTGGTGTACGTTTCTAAAAACTCGACGGCACGTTTTATTCTTATCTTTATATAATGTAGATTGATTAAAGATTTTCATATTTCATTCAATTTGAATCCGCCACCATTATGTGTGAGCTTTTCTGCTTCGGAATATCTTCAAAGTGAAAACCGATTCTATTTTTTATTGTGGGCTAGTAAAAAATAGAATTTATACGAACATTCGAATACTATTTAATCTTGAATGTACTAAATCAAATAATTCGATTTTATGATTCTAACGTATAAACCTGAACTAAAAATCTTCGACAAAGAGGCTGCTGCGCTTAACCAAGCCCATGATGGTTGCAATATTTTGTTTAGAAATCAAAAGAAAACCAATAAAAACTAGAGCGATCATTACGTTGTATGATAATGTCATCATTAGTGCACACGCGCGTCACGTCACTCTCCGTTACCCGGCACAGTCGTACAGTTGCTGACAAAACTTTACGATCTAATTGTTAGCAATTATTTAAGATAGCGCTACCAATTATAGGCGTACAAAGTGAATGGCAATTATATTTCTATTCCCCAGTACAGTAGGGGCTACATACGCGTAATTAAATCCCACAGAAACAATAATGTCCTTCTCAGTATCTATAATTATGTGTCAGTGAAACTAGAAGTTTGGTTTAGTCCGTAGGTTCAGGGCAGATAAGAAACTTTCGCAATTTAAAGCTAGTTATGATAATAATAACATTCTGACACCATGGACCACAGGGTCGATTTACCATGTAATCCACTCGACATGAATGAATGATCAGGATTATTATCTTCTGTTGACTCCGACGTAACCAGCTAAGAATGCAACCAGGAATATGGTTTCATGAAGAAGAAGAAGGAGAAGACCATTGTAATTAATGATGATAAACCATTAAGGTTTTTTTATAAATGAGCTGGTATAATTAATTTTGTTTGCCCATAACATTATCCAGGGGCGGTCTACAAGTGAAAGATGAATCCGTACTTTGATTTATATAAAAAATTCAAAAGAACGGTTGTATTTATTTTTTGATAGACTGTACAAAGGAGACATCTGAACAATAGTAGCATTTTGATATTTTGAACCTTAGTGTTTTGTAATATGATTTCTTTCAGGTTGGCATCATAAAATCTCTATCACTAAGAATATAGAATACCGTACTAGTTCCAATCAATGAGACAGCTTTAATACTATTTTATTCTGCAGATTATACAGAAATTATCATAATTGGCTCTTTTTCAAGATTTTATTATATTATATCAGGTTGAAACTATCACAAGAAAGAAACCGGATGATGTACGTTTGTATTATTTTACAGTTGACGTAATGACTTAATATTCATTGCAAGAAGCCTTCTCATCACAAAGAATACTTCATCACCATTATCATCACAATAATTTCCTGGTTGCAAAAAAGTCGTTGGCCTCGGAGCCACTTGAAGTGAAAAACACTAACACCCATATTCTCAAACGTTTGCTCAAACTCGACTCAACCTTACTCCAACTCATTGGTATGATTAGTCGTTACTAGCTTCCTTGACATAAGGAGATTCCTCATTGGTGGTGAGTATCGAACTCTCAAATATCTTTTGTTTGATTGAGAAGTACCTTGAGGCGGTCTGGTTATAAATCCGTCTTTTTTGCTAATTTTTGCCTAGTTAACTACTTCATTTGTTTATTTTGTACTCCATTCTTTTGTATTTTTCAATTTTTGTGCTTCAGATTGTTATTATTACCTGTGTCTTTCCTCATTGGAGTTTGCTCAAGCAACCAATTATGAATGTCATTTTCAAGTTTTTTCAATGAGTTTGAGTGGAGGGTGTCCTTAAGATTATGTTTAAGAATACGGGGGTGAGACACATATTATTAGTTTTCCGACCGAACTCTGTCTGATGTCAACGTCCCCTGAAAATGCCGTTGTTGAAAACCGCCACTAATCATACTGAGGGTATGTACTCGTATGTTACATGTGTAAATGCTTGGAGATGCCCTCATTTAAGAGCTATTGTCGGTATACGCACCTAGGGTGTGTAAGGCGTTCGCTTTTGACCCGGAGGTCCTGGGCTCGATTCCCGCGGGAAGTATACTTTGTTTAGTTGTTTCCAGTTTCGTTAGGTCATTGCAGGCTTAAATCACCAGATTGTCTGATAATAAGATGATTTCATGTTTCGAAAGGAACGTACTAAGCCGTTAGAGCCGTCTGCCATTAGGTCGTTTTTAGGAAACAACGTCAGAGGCCGAAATTAGGTTTAGACTTTGCACAGTTTCGATTTACTTAGTGATCCACTTTATATGAGAGGAGGTTAAGTTTATTAACACCCGACTGCAGAAGAGGAATTTCGTATTTATTCCCGTTCCCGTTAGAATTGCCCTCTGATAAAGGTCTACACTAACTATAACCACTTTTAATAGTTTGATGGATGACTTTAATTGCGGCCGTTTACGGAAACCTGCTTGTGTCGGAACACGAGAGATTCGATCAAGTATCGTATACACGTTGATGGATATCGATTATCGAAAGCACGCATCAGCCGCGCCTACGCCCTTTTGGGAACACGATTCAATAAGTTATTAACATTGCTGACAAAAATATCGATAATTAAATGGGACAGAAAAAAAAATACTTAAAAAATTCGGAAGGTTTGGTATAAAATTAGAACAAGATATGCAGGACAGAATGATAACGATATAAGAACACTTCATAAATTTAAATGCCAAATAATATAGGCGTATGTTAGTTGTATTACACTCGAAATTTTGCTATTTATTTTTTTCTTAGGAAAAACAGATTTTTTTTGCGAAAGTTGGATATTTCTTTTCAATCGCCAAATTCTTAATCGGATATTTATAAAATTTGGTGCAATATATACCATTTTTTTATCTAAGAGTTTATTATAAGACAAGGGTTCAACAACACGGGTTACAGCAAATTAAAATAAACTAGAACGTGTTTTCAAATTTATCACGAGAAGTTAATTAGTAAAACGCTGATTAAAGCTAAAGTGCAGCCGCGGGGCTAAAGCTAGTAAAATAAATAGTCTCAAATTACATTGATATTCCAATTTAATTGATACAGTTCAATCGCTGCGGATCAGATGTTGCTCTGTCGGACTGTAATGCAATGTTAATTGCATCGATTTCCATAATTCATTTGGATTTGTAATTTATTTAGATTTGTAATTAGTCGGAACTGGGGCGCGTGAGGCAATGAGGTGCACCAAACAGCTCGATCTAACATTTTATAATTCACTTGAATTTTTCACATAGATCTTATAGAGATAGATAGTTGATGGCAAGTAAACCAAAGTCGGTCTCTATGAAATGCCTTCAATTGTACTATGGGCCACTAAAAAAATGTATACCACTATAACCGTACACGTACATCTTGGTTTGTATAAAGTTCTTTGTGTCCCTCTGTACATATACTTCAGTTCAGCCTCATCTACGCAGGTCTACCTTCATCTCGCTCCAATTACAGGCTGTCAACATATCAGTCGTTGGACAGCGTGATGTATGGCGCGGTTACAGGCGCAACCAGGTAATTGCTAATAAATACTGCTTTCAAACTTCGTGGTTTGGTTACTGACAATTTAAGTATTTAAGGAGTTACTAGTTTTTACAGCTTCGAGTATGCAAATAGAAACACGAATTATCTCGAATCATCCTTGGTCCAGTGGTTAAGCCGTTTGCTTTAGACCCGGAGGTAGAGGGTTCGATTCGCCGCGGCATTCTTTTTTTAGTTGTTTCTAGTTTGGTTAAGATTTTGCAGGCTTGAATTACCCGATTGGCTGATAACGATGATTCCGTGCTTCGGTAGACACATTACCTAAGCCGTTGGTCGCGGACATTTCAAAAAACTTCGGACACCTTCGTGCGATGTGACAGGGTCAATTGACCATGTATCCCAAATGTATCCTACTCAATATGAATGAATGAACAGTTTGAATTCGTATTTGGCTCTAGATATTATTACATGTTATTGTCATATCTGCTAAAATTCGATATAAAAATTATGTAAAACATGAGACAGCTGGACCCAGCTTCTCTTATTGGTTTTAATGGAAAATAGCAGTAACTTTACTTCACACACAATACCTTGAATCTTCAAAAACACTGGTTTCTCAGTCTTTCACGTGTAATTTCCACGAAACATGAAATCAAATGTATCCCCAATCTCGAGGAGCCAACGCAACTGGCAAACTTACCTTGTCTCCCCCGAGGGAGCCAACAGGAGAGACAAGTCTAAGAAACTAATTGAGTCGATTACCTTATGATTGCTGGTTGCGGAATCTTTTTAGGTAGCCCGAATGTTCACCGTACATCCTAGAATATTTGTATTCTAGATTAGTTAAAATATCCGAGATAAACCAAAACCAATCATCAGCACATAAAAACACTATCTTTACGATACAGTAGCTACTCACATTCTAGAAATCACATCGTTTATCATCTGTAGAAACATATCTTTCATAGTCTATCCCTTTCTCACAAATATAAATCAGGTATGTATGAGTGGTGAAAGTAAAATACTTCTAGATATCACGCGCGGTCCAAACAAAAAATGGCCAAGCGCAAGTTGAAATTGCGCATCGATGATTCCGTACTGGAATCCCTTCTTTACGCATAATTTGTTTTGTCCTAATGTACTTACGCATACCGAGTTAGGCATAAAATATTTCGGCATAATAGTTCTTAGGCATAATTGCTTTTTAGCATACTGGTAATTTTGGCTTGCTTTGGCATAATATCAATTCGCTTAATATCCTAAGGCATCTTAAGGGGTGGCCTTTGGGCCACCCATAAGCCGCTAATATGTTTAAATAAGTACAATTAGATTGACAACAAGGTTCAGAAATTGTAAAAATAATGTGATTTCATGATAGCAACAAACATTCGTTGTTCAAATTTTCACTTTGAAATTTTGCACAGGAGATTTTTTTTAGAATTGAAATGTCGATTGGAATGTCCATATTAAAAATATAAAATTACTAAAAAATATATTATGATCGATGAACATATAAAAATAAAGAAACAACCATTTGATAACTATTTACATAAATGCAATATTTAAGGTAGTTGTCAAAAAATTCAGTATCATCCTTGTAAATTACCTAGGCGATCCAAATTCTCGTGAGTTCGACTCATCATATCTCAGTTAGTTTAAGTTTTATAGACGTGTTTTTACCAATGTTTTTATGATTGTGAGTCTTTCATTTAAACAAGAAATTGAAAACTAGTAGTCTTGCCTATTACAATATTTACCTTCTCCAAGTGTACCTATCAGATTTAAGTGCAAATAGTACGGAAGTACAGACTTGTGAAATTTATGATTATGAATATTGTGTTTTTGAATATTGTATATTATGTTTTATAATGTCTTAACATGATTATGCTTAGATACATTATGCTTTTAATCAATATGCGAAAACTGTTATGCGTATGCTTCAAAATCATTATGCCAAAATACAGCATGCCACGTTACATTATGGCTTAAATTTTTATGCCTAAAGATAGGGAACCTTCCGTATTACATCCGAAATTAACATTACATACGTGTTTTACGTGACTTTATTTTTATTTATTGAATGAATTAATGAATGAACACTTTACATACAAAGAAAAAATACAGCACTGAAAACAATGCTCAAGTAAAATGGAAATTTTTGGTATTGGGTAAAAACAGGGTTAGCATTGTTAATTTGTGAATTTCGTTAATTTGTTGCTTAAATAAAGAAGTAATTAAGTAATACCTAACTAGCTGTGCCCGCGACTTCGTCCGCGTGGAATAGTTATTTTGGGAATCATGGGCGAGCGCTCATCATGCGGGCGTGTGAATTTAGTTTCAGAGTTATTTTTAAATTGTATTATCTTATAAGATGTTTATTGAAATTAGGTGATGTTAAAGACAATTTTGTTCACAGTTAAATACTCTTAATCAATAATACATTTATTTGGATAAAGATTAATATTATTATGTTGATACAACTCTGACAAATAATTTGTAATAATGCATTAATTTCGACCAAATTTGATTATCATAAAAACGGTTATTGTGAGTTAATCTTATAAGATAGACATATTCTGTCGCGGATATTTTTTTAGATAATTTAAAGAGGAATAATTCTTTCATAAATATTTTTTGGGTATCTTGAACGGTTTTCGCAGAGCACGCAACGGAAGCCCTCAAAGATGAATAATTTTTCCCGTGTTTTCCACATTTTCGGCTGTTTTTTCGCTCCTATTAGTCGCAACGTGATGTTATATAGCCTAAAGCCTTCCTCGATAAATGATCTATCCAACACAAAAATAATTTTTCAACTCGGACCAGTAGTTCCTGAGATTAGCGCGTTCAAACAAACAAACTCTTCAGCTTTATAATATTAGTATAGATATATTGTTGAACTTTATTTTAGATTAATGTTATGTTATAACATATTTTTTTTAAATAAGATATATTTATATTAAATTCCATATTATTGAACCCTAAAAGAACACCCTACATCTTCAGATCTAAATATCAAGTTGATTGTTGTCATAATGTGTTTGACGGCATAATCACGACTGAAAAAATTTTGATATGAAGTTACAGAGTGTATTTAACAATTTCAACATATAGTTTTTTTTTATACAACTAAGTAGGCAAACAGGCGTATGGCCCACCTGATGTTAAGTGGTTACAGTAGCCTATGAACGCCTGCAACACCGGAGATGTCACGAGCGCGTTACCGACCTGTCAGCACAGCGACCCCTCTGGAGCCTGGCGACCCTACTCACCAGCAGGAACACAACACTACATCACAGTGTTATTTGGCTGCGGTCTTCTGTAGGGTGGAGGTACTTCCCCAGGCGGACTACTCTTTACAAAATGTCCTACCTCTCTTATTAAGTCTTAAGTTTTTGAAAAAATAATTAATTAAAAAATAGTTTTTATGTATTTAGAAGCTATTGAAACAAAGTTATCATCAAAAATAATTTCTTGGCATAATTTTGTTGTATGAAATAGGATAGGGATTGATATGCTAATAATCACAAATATTTAAAATTACCACCATTGTATAAAAATTATATATTTTTAATAAGTCAAGATTAGAATGTAATGCCTGAATGTAATTATGTTTACTTACAAACAACTTGTACATTTAATTAAATTTACGTATTACAAAGTGCTATCAATGCGAATGCTCCTAATCTGAACCGGGCTTTATTCGTATTCCACTAGCGGACGCGAGCAACTTATCTTTTTGCTAGTTAAAGCTTTCTGTGGTAAAGCTCATGACAAATGACACCGCAGGGCGCATGCGTGGAATGTTTCAGTGAGTTATCTGTAAATCTACATTATATCTATACAGATAAATAAAATCTAACTCTGACAACAGGGTGTATAGGGTCGATGGTTCATGTAACCTACTCGATATGAATGAATTAATAAAATCAAAGCGTATGTTTGTAATTTTATGATAAGAAAACTAACTCTTGACGAGAAAAGAGGAGTGTTATCTGTTTTATATGTCTGTGTATCTGTTAAGTTGTATGTGGCATCGTAGGGTCTAAACGAATGAGCTAATTTTGATGTGTTTTTTTAATTTGAAGCTCATCAATTTGAAGGTCCGTTCATGAGATACTTGTCCACAGAATTTTATCAACTTTTAGGTATCCAAATCACATGAAATTTGTAAATCGGTAAATTCGGTGTTATTTCTAAGATATAGTATATTCAAACTGATGTTGTAGTATGAGAAAGCCTACGAGATGCGCAGCAACTGAGCGATATAACTAGGCTGGCTCATTCTCAAACTTGCCGACACAAAAAACTGCTTTATGTAAATCGATTACTCTATGTTTTCACAAATAAATGATTAAATTGATTGATTAAGTACGAAAAACCACCGTAGGATTCTATTAAAATAATTGACTTCATTAGTTATTCTTTTGACACAAAACATATTAATTAAACAAAGACTTGATAAACTATTACATTGGCTAAAGATCGTAACGGAATGCCGAACTATTATGTTTAGAAAGAAATTATGTGGCTTTAAAAAATAAGACTGAGTGTGATTTTTAAAGTGAATTGTATAAATATTTATTAAAATTTTATTATAAACAATTGTGTTTAAATTATAATGCACAATATATTAATAAAACTTTTTGCTTATAGCATTAATCTTGCCAACTTTATTATTGTGCAAATTTTATAAAAATTATCATATGAAAGTATTATATTATTTTAAGTTTTGGTATTTTGGGTAAGATTTGCGTGAAGCCCATAATATCATAGTGAGAAGTAAAGTCTTGTAACCTTAACCAATTTAGTTAGCATCTGCTGTCGATTTTAGCAAAATGGCGTCTTTATTTATCTTTAAAGCTTTTGCAAAAAGTTGCGCAAGTTGCGAATTGCTAATGGCTTAGCATTGAAGGCTCGATTACAGTTTAGTTCGGGAGACCAGTCACGACCAGACGGAGAGCCTTGTGGAGTCTTGATCAGAATAGAAATGTACAATGGACCACACAGAAAAGTATACCACTTACCTTCACACTTACACATAGGATGCTTAAAATGTCACGTGGCTCACTGTATAAATATCATATGTTAAGTCGAACGACATTCAAAAACTCATTACCATATTTGACGTTTTAAACAAATCCAATTTTTTTTTTTTTCAAAGTTGATGTAGTTAATCTAAGAATTACTTTTTCTGTTCTAAACTTAACTTACGTGGTTTGTTCAAATGTCATTAGTAGGCAGCCGGAACCAACAGCTTTTATTAACAGATAATTAGGAGCTTCTATCCTGCTACGTCCTAACCAAACTGGAAACAATTATGTATTACTAGCTGTTTCCCGCAGCTCCGCCTACTTCAAAAAGTAGCCTTACGGGTCTTCAACCATATTCATACCAAATTTCACCAAAATCCGTTCAGCGGTTTGGCCATGAAAGCGTAACAGACATACAGACTTTCGCATTTATAATATTAGTATGGATTAGTGTGAAAGTATGGATGGAAGTATGGGTAGTATGGAGTATAGAAAACTGGATATGGATACATCCCGTGAGGGCAAAGTATGTATCCCATAGAAATGGAGATTTCAGAGTCTACAACGTACCGCTGGAGCACAGGTGGAGTTTAGTTGTTTAGTTTGAACGGAACCCTAAAATGTAATGACAAAGTATCTGCCTATATCTCCTGTCTAACGGAATAATTAGCAACTTTTGCAATTGCTAGACGTGCCCACGTAACTGTAGGCAGTGATTACCGACTACCATTGGTTAGCGAGCCGACGAGGTCGACCAATCAGGTGGCCGCTGAAACTGGGGCACGCGGTACTCAGTAGCCCCCTTCAAGGTCGGCACTTAGTGATAGATATCTAGTGATAGCGAGGACAGGTGGTCACGTGTGATAGCCGTCACGTATGGTAAGCAGACACTGAGTCGGAAATCTTGTTGTCTTCGTGATCAAATTGCACGAGCCATATCAATGATTGCCTTCGTTTTCATCATCCTAGCGCTTTTTCTGTTGCATCCTCAGCTAGTTGCTTCTGTACCAAGGTTTGCTTTTCAACTTTTACGTCTCCACTTCGCCCGGCCTTTGGCATGCTTGGCAGTGAGTCCCACGTTACTATTTTAGTAATTTTGTATCTTAACTATGTCATTAATTTCAGAATCTAGTCAGGGTTTGATGACAAGTGATTCAAGTCAATAAATCAGATCTAAACTGAGTCTCAAATAAAACCAATTCAAAGTTATAAATCAGCAACAATGAGCTACACGAGCTGCTCGTTAGCGGTAATTATATAAATTCACACGCTCGCGGCCGGGCCTGCGCCTGCGCAGGAGTCGATCAATGGCTGTTTGTGTAGTTAATGTGTTAAAGTAAAATAATTCGAACAAAACGTGACATACATTTATAGCTTTGACAAATGCCATAGCATCTCGTAGGACTCTTTCTTTGATTGCAGTATACAATTTAAATACAATAAGTCCAAGGAAGTACTACATATTCAGTTGGATGTCTGAGAAAAAACTCTATATTTATTTGTTTAAACTATTTTATGAAAAAATTGGCTAGATTATTGAATATTTTTAGGTCTATTCAGCTAGGTTTCTCATCATAGTAATTCCTCGATTAAACTCAAAGCTATGCTGTTAAACCCGGACTCTAGTAAACATTATCATAAACATTATAGTAGAATATCAAAAATGTGCCATTCCTTTGCTAACAACGTTGTCTAGAATAGCAACGGTATAAATCTTAAGATCATAACCACTCAATTATAACACCAACAGCAATATAAATCTTGGTTTTTTCTCGAAGCCACTTACTTTGTATCGTTTTTGTTGCAAAAAGTTTAAGTGATTCGAAGAAAAGCCCAAATATGGAAGTCGGGAATAGCCGACATTCAGAGCATACTGCTTTAATGATCTTCCTGTTTTTGTTACATTGAAATTCATTTAATATATAGTACTTCTGAGGAGACATCTCAATAAGGTCAAAATTGCAGGCAGCGGACGCGACTGTACGCGTACAGTTGCAGAGATAATGCTAAGGTATTTGAAACTGCTTTGTGATCATAGTAGAACACAGATATGGCATTCAATTTGTATAATTTTTTTCTGTTTTGGATTTTTTCGTGGTGGCTGCTTAAAGTCTCTATATCTCAGCGTGTTGAATCGAAAATGGCTAGATTTATTTATGTAACTTCATTTTAAAATCGTAAAGGGCGGACTAAAAAGAGAAAACAAATACCGGCAATTGTATTAGTTAATGCCACTTTGACTGCTCAGTCGTTGGCTGTTTTCTAACTGAGCATGAGTCTAGATAATTGGGACATACTAGGAGCTAAAGTAGGAACAACAACGCAGTCATAGAAGTATAATTTGTCAAAAATTTCCTCAACTCTCTGTTATCCTGGTACCTCTATTCGAAGACCCGACCCTCCAGATAAGATCACTACCATTTATTTTAGAAAAAGAAAATGGTATGACATGTAGAATAAGTAATAGTTACGAGAACCGCTGCCGACAAACTGTTACACAGTTTGGCAGATTTCTAATCCATCCATACTAATATTATAAATGCGAAAGTCTTTCTCTCTGTCTGTCTGTCTGTTACGCTTTCACGGCCAAACCGCTAAACGGATATTGATGAAATTTGCTATGAATATAGTTGAAGACCCGGGGGCAAACATAGGTTATTTTTGACGTAGGCGGAGCTGCGGGAAAAAGCTAGTACTGTATATGGCTGATTATATGTTGATATAAATAAAGAAATGAAAAAACATCAATTTTACCGAGTATTATTTTTAAAGGCTTCTTGTACTTGCCTTAAATATAGCAGAACAATAAAAACATGCATCCCAACACGTCGTTCATACCGTCTGTGCGGATTCTCGCGACACGTCGCACACTTCATCGACTTTTTTGTCGCGTGCCGGTCGCCTGCTGTCGGAAACTCATTATTGGTCTTAGCAGCAAAACCTCTTTTGTATATGGTGCGTAATTAACGGCCTCCTTGAATAGTGTTGCGCTTTTCTTTATAAGACATAATACTGGACATTAGTGTTGGACGCAGATGCAAGATACTGGGAGATATGCAGCTGCCAT
The DNA here is from genome assembly GCA_947363495.1 of Euzophera pinguis. Classification (NCBI taxonomy): domain Eukaryota; kingdom Metazoa; phylum Arthropoda; class Insecta; order Lepidoptera; family Pyralidae; genus Euzophera; species Euzophera pinguis. The sequence goes on along the minus strand of OX376178.1, from coordinate 10,851,521 downwards.
CTATGAATTATTTATATGTTGTGCAAAATATGTGTAATCGGTCAATAAAAAGCATACTTTCATCTACTTAAAGATCCGATATGATACTCGACTCAACATGGTAAGTATGCTCATTAAACCATGTACTAGTACTAGAACAGTCTGTTTTTGCCGTTAGTCGTCATTTGCTCGTGTATACTAAAGACATAGTATGATGATTTTTATAGTCTAGTACAATTAGTATGTTAAAATTAAATTTTTAAGAATCACTACTACAATAAGAAGGGTTTCAAAACAAGCGTAAAAAATATCTTCAGGGTCAAAAATGCCCGTGAAACTTTTGGTATTGCAGGCGTTCATAAGCTGCGATAACCGCTTTCCATCGGGCGCATATATGCAAACACTATTTGAATTTGTGAATTTCCAAACTTGTTTTGTTTTATTGAAGCGCAGTTTTCAATTTTACGCAACACAAAATAATGAAATGATAAAGATAACAATTTTTTTTTTTTTTTTTTGCATTAACGTATAAATGAAAATGAATTAATAAATATATGATATATCATTAAAATGGTTCGAAAATAAATCCTTCTTTGAAGTATAAAATCCGTATGACTCCAGGAGCCCTATTTTTGAAATTTATAATATATTGTCGAACAAAATTTCTTCGTTAACGAACGAAAATCATTCGATATCGAATAAAATTTATTGGACACACCGATCTTGTGTGAGTCACACTTTCAAAAATAGCACTCCAGAAAGTGAATCTCCTGATTCCCTGATCCGAGGCGCAACGACAATTATCCCGGGAGCGGACAGAAATGCTGCTCGCCATTACATGTTTTGCCAATCGCTGGCTGCACCCGGCGCGCGGCGTCGTGCGTGGTTATGGAGATCAAAGCTAGTGTATGTCTCACTTCTGAGCAAAACCCTCCCCGCTTTATTTTATTTCCATTATTTGTCATTATTTGCATATTTTTGTTTAATTTGCATGCGTTTTGATTTAGAACTATCTTTCTACCGCGGCTTTGTACGCGTATTCAAATTGAAAGGGAAGCGTATTTTTGCGGGATAAAAGGTTTCCTTTGTTTTTAAGGTTCCGTACCTCAAAAGGTAAAAAAGGTACCCTTATAGTCTCAGACGACACGCGTCTGTCTGTCTGTCTGTCACAATCAATTTTCTCCGAATCTACTAAACTCATCAAGTTGAAATTTGGTACACACATGTGTTTCCGTAACCCGAAGGTAGGCTAATTAAAAAAAATATTTTATTTTTAAATATGAAGACTAGTTTTGGGTGGTTAAGTAGACAATTAAATTAAATAAAAATTCGAACTGTCTTGTGTTATATCAAAAGAAAGGGCTCAGTTTAAAGATATTTATGATATTTTTTTCAGCATCTTTTAGGTTATTTAGGAAAGAAAATACAAAAAATTAGCGTTTCTCCTGTCTCCGATTATGCTGGATTTAAAATTTAGATAGATAATGGTACCAAAACCCTTCGTGCTCGAGTCTGACTCGAATTTCTTCCAGGCAGCCTTTCGGAAAATTTAATAAGGATAATAAAGATTGTGCGCGGTAGGTGTCAGGAAATATATTTAATTTTAATATATATTAAAACATAAACTTACACGTAAATTGTCTATTACACACTTACTTATACACATTAATATATATATATATATATATATAATATAACAACATATTTACTACACATACACACACACACCATTAAGCAGCGAAAAGTACAGCGAGGGAACCAGAGTAGAACTGAGTAGAATGAGTTGGAATTAATAAGCGGAGTCTCTCAGCACTGCGCAGTGAGCGATTGTATCGTATCGTCAAAGTCATAAATCATTATGTCATAGTGTACCATTAGGAGAGCGTGATAGATCATGGATCACAGATCTGTATTGTCTCAATTCTATTGTCTATGACCTGTATCAGACCATAACCATAGATCTCAGACAAAGCATAGATAATTTATATAAGATTGTTTTCGTACTGTCTTATGAAATAATGAAAGAAAATATTCAAAAATCTGCTGATTCGATTCAGGACCACTAAAGATTAAATAATTTTCGTTTGCAAAAATACAAGCATGAAATCAAACAAAGTTGTGACGAAATCAACCCGCGTTCCACTTGAATCCACTCAACTTAAAAATATACGCAATTGAAAACTTTTGCCTGACAGAAAGTCTGAAAATCTAAGAACAATTATCTTACTTTCAGTTCTTTAGTTTTCTAAAGAAGTAAAAAAATGATATAGAATATTTTCAGGCAGCTGAAGGATTATATTTTATTACTCACATTTTGAATGATTGTAATGTCACTGTTATCTTTTATGAGTTTTGATATCTGCGACAGCGACACATCCGGCGCACGCGACGCGCGACGTGTCCACTCCATACTATTGACAAGTCGATTCAGCGCGAATATTTTGCACAATTATTTTTTATTGTAAATTGTAAATATTTGGACATGCCGATATCCGCTCTTACCCGGTTATATATCATATGTTGGTGTAAATATTGCAAGCTTAAATCACCTAATTAAATTATTGCTTATAATATAAAATGATTATCTAATTCGAAAATGGGAAGTAAAGCACGTTAATCACAGTTTTTATTTACGTGTTTCTGTTCCTAATGTTTTTCTTCTATTGGTGCAATAAAGAGTATTTATATTGTAATGTTGGACCTGGGCGTCAATTCTCATATTTAAAATAGTGCACAATTGGATCGTAATTGGATCGCAAAGACAACTTTTAACGTTTCTGGTATTCTTTTACTAATTTCAAGATCGTATTCTTTATATATTACTAGCTGTTTCCCGCAGCTCCGCCTGCGTCAAAAAGTAGCCTATGTTTGACCCCGGGTCTTCAACTATATTCATACACGTTCAAATTTCATCAAAATCCGTTTAGCGGTTTGGCCGTGAAAGGTTAACAGACAGACAGAAAGACAGACAGACAGACAGACAGACTTCCGCATTTATAATATTAGTATGGATTTTTAGAATCGTATTCCATTGGCATACCATTGAACTGCAACAGAAAAATTTTGCTAATCAAAATTCATCAAATTCATCAATTCTTTTAATAATCGGTACTCTGTTATTTATTAAATTTAAATTTTTTCTACTATTACCAATCAAATACGTTTTAGTTGCAATTAAATTGAGATTCAAAATAGTGTTAGCAGATTACCGATATTGAGCATTTCAAAAATGCATCGTAATTGAATATCAGTTGCATGGTATTTTAAAGTTTATTAGCGGAATTGACCCCCTGGCCGCCATTTGGTGGTCGCTAATGTAACTACATCAGAGGTCGAGTAATAGATCGGAAAACTCTGACATTAGGATATGCAGGCTCAACTGACCAGTAAATGTAATCCATCCAATATGAATTAGTCTAAAAGTTCTAAATCTATGAAATTAATGAATGATATTTGTCTTACAGGCTCGTTGATGTCTTTTTCTTTAGAAGAAATTTGTACATCGTTTATCAACTAAGGCTATTGCACTGTATTCTTGCAAATAAATAAATTATCTTATCTTATCTTATTGTCGTGTTTGAAGCCCCTAACAGGTGCTCCAAAGCTGAAAACCATTATGAGAAAAACACTTTTATTGTCCACATACAGAAATGTAATTTTGCGATCAAAGATTTAAAAAATAATAATAAAGTGCCTACGACCTGAACTCAAAACAATTGAACCGTAAAACTCCAAGTTACCTTAAAGTCAGTCAATTATTTCGACTAAAAATTTGTTTCGACTAAACTTGATTTAGAAGCGGGGTACGACTATAGAAAACTCAAGCAAAAACACAAAGCCACGCCAAGCTTACATGCGTCGGGGTTCCAACACTACTATGAACAAAATAAATATTTTCATGCTCGCATATCAATATTTTCTATCCTGGTTTACAAAGCTTGACGTTAGTTTAATGTAGGCATATTAAGGGCTTGAGCATTGAGCATAACCGCCATATATCATTGAATGCGGAGCACGGAACCACAGAATATAGAGAGTACATAAATCTTGACACGTCTGTCCACATATCCTTACCTATCATTGCTATTGTATTTATACCTTGTTCGTATTAATGGTGTGTGTATGTATAGTAAATATGTTGTTATATATATATAAATATATATATATTTATATAATTGTATATAAAGGTTGCCTGGAAGAAATTGATATTGCGATAAGGCCGCCTTTGCGCAAGGTTATTTTTCTTGTAATTGCTTATCCGTGTTGTGAAATAAAGATTTTTAGTATTGTATTGTATTGTATTGTATTACTTAACTAAAACTATTTTATTACGGGTTAATTTAACGTGTAACAAAACAAAAACATAATAACGCATATTTTATTGCTTGTTGTTTTTTTTAAATGAATGTATCCGTAACAATGTTTACAAACTGTGGGGTTTAACTTGAAGTTGATATAGTTTTGTGGATTTATTAATGGGTGAGCCATTTTGCTCATTTTTTTTATTTTTGACCAAAAAACAAGACCTCCTTACAACGGCTTAGATTCCGTCTGCGGCTTCTCTAACAACAAAACCTTATAATTGCTGGGCATTTTATTTATTTCTCGCTTACATGCACATTGAGTGAATGGATTGAGTAAAGACAATTTATATTTATAGTAAGTTTGTGAACCCAGGCTGGGTGTTGCGAAGTCTCTAAGTAAATGAGTGTTGATTAATAAATTAAAATTGTAATTTTAATGTCTTTATCTAATTTGTTTTTGTGATTTGGAGTTCTGTTCGTCTGTCGCCTATTGAATTCTGCCTAAGTATATAAAAGATATGAATGAATGTATTAAAAGGCAGAGATATGGTGATTAATAAGTAATGTTATTCAAACCCTTGAAATCTTACTCTCAAAAAATTACAACAGCCATCGTGATAAATGGTGAAATTTGATCTCTGTGCTTATGTTTGGTTGTTATTGTGTGGGAAAGGTTTCTACAGATAATATTCCGTTTTAAACTCGGATCGTGTTTTGTCGCATTGTAAATCAAAATCGTTCGACTCACCGATTATGTCGAATGAAAATCATTCGACAAACCGGTTTTGCGTTACTAATGTTTTTTTACAAATAGTACTTTCTTTCCTAGGAAGAAATTAATACTATGTCTTTTTGACTACTCTTACTTGTATGCGAATTTCTAGGAAGTTCATTTAGTAAATCTTTTTTTTTTCGAGTCGTAAAATAAGATGTGAAGAAGTAAAGAACAAATAAATAGATATACCGACTTCCTTTCTTTAATTTTTTATTTGATGATAATGTACCTTGTGTATGTTTTGCAATATTATGTGTGCGTGTGAGATCGCTTAAAATCACTTTTATAAAATGTGATGATAGATTTAAGTGATCCTGGTCTCTGCCTACCCCTACGGGAAACAGGCGTGATTATATTGTATGTATGTATGCTAGATTTAAATGTACCCGTATTTATGTAAAATTTGTTAGTTGAATAGCTTTTTATCTGATTACTAGCAGCCCGTCCCGACTTTGTTCAGGCCTATAGCCTTTCTCGATAAATACGCTATCCGACACTGTAAGATTTTTTCAAATTGGACCAGTAGTTCCTGCAATTAGCGCGTTCAAACAAACAAACAAACTCTTTAGTTTTATAATATTAGTATAGATGTACCACTTTTTGCATAATATTAAATGTTCTACTTAGCGTCATATTGTCACTATATTTAATTTATGACGCAATACATCGTGTATGTATGTAGCCATACAAAGGCAATTATTACAATAGGTCTAGGCCGGCTATTGTTGAAACTAGAACGATAAGCTGTGATTGAAGGTGCGGCGCTTGTGTGCTTATTAGCTTCATTTGCAATGATTCTTTATCGACATTAAAAGAGGAAGGTTGTCATGTTATGATTGTATGAATATAGCATTTCGTGTGCGAAGTAATTTTTTAAACATTTCGATACAAATACTCTTTATTGCACCAAATAAGAAAATATTAAACAAACATAAATAGTGAGACACAAAGGCGGACTTATCGCTAAGGCAGTCTCTACATTGTATGGATTATAATGTGTGTTTAAATAAAAACTGGTTAGTTTTCCAACCCCTTACGGAGAGCTATTTTGTAGGCTAAGCTTATAGTTTTATTTTTATGAGAGTTCTCAGGATCTCTACTTGCACAAAACTTACTTGGAAAGAATACTTTTCCGGAAAATTGGATGAGTAATAAAGGTAACAAGTAAGATAACGCTTTAACTTTCAAGGAGTTAAAATAATTTTGTTCTACAAAGTACTCCAGACAAGGATCTCCACTTACGCCGGAATGAACTTACTATATTTATGAAACAGCCTATATTATTGATAGTTATCCAAGTGCGTAACCTAACTTCGGAAAGTGCAACTCGGAACGTCCATCCGAGGCGATTACGACGATTTAGTAAGTAAAGAAGTATTTTGATACGGTTTTTATCGCGTTTATTACTTTTTTTCTACTTACGCCTAATGTTTCAAACACTTTGCAGCATTCATGGTCGCAAGTAGACTACCTTCCTTCCATCTGCCATTTAGTTTAATGTGTTACAATCGCGAAAATATAAGAAATCATTAAAGAAGGGGTTTTAACATGCGCCGGCAATAAACGCTCTTATTGAATCTGCTCTGAATTTCCCAATTCGATAACCGCCACTCACTTCATTGCGAACGTTCAAAGGTTCCAAGGTCACCGAGTCACCTCTCGTGGTCGTCACCAGGAAATGGGGTAATTTGTGGACCGGTTCGAATATATATGTACTTGCGGAACATAATGCCGGGGCATCTTAGAGTTAACATACTGATACTGATAACATCTCCACTAAATTCACCTTCTAAGAGAAGAGTTCATGCACATTTGCTGAATGTTTTGCGTGTCTGATTGTTCCTTGTAATTAAATCATCATCATTTGTATGTATGTATTTATTTATGTATATTATGTAGGTTTATATATGTGTAGTGTGGTTTCCTAAAATTCATTACATCGGGCTTTATTCGGGTTGACTGGTAGAGAATGCTTTTAGCATTTAATCCGCCTATTAAATAGGTACGAGTACATACCGGGTGCGGCGATTGAACTGTCCGTATGTGTAAAATGAAATTTTCTGCTAATTTTCAAAATTTATTGATACACTTTTGCCATGTGAAAATAGGAAGTTCGAAGTTTCGTTATGACTTATTCCGAAGGAATAAAACCTCCTTTAGCCTTTACTACAAGCTGAAGTCTCTTTTTGAAAGAAGCGCAGGCTGCTCGAACGACGTCGTCACTCAAACAATTCCATTCTCGCGTAAGAGTAACTTTGAGCGCTTCCACCGAAGTGTGTTTTTTAGCATAGGCCCTAGCCTGTAAAACACCTCAAATACAAACGTCCAGCAGATTCAAGTCGGGCGATGACGACGGCCACATATCTCGGTCGATCAGCACTGGAACGTTTGCTTTCAACCAATTTTGCGTTCCAATTGCTCTGTGCGATGGTGCCGAGTCTTGCTGGAAAGCCCAACGCTCAGAACCGAATGTGTTGCATGCCCTCGGTATCAGCCCTGGTTGCAAGACTTTGTCTCGATAGATTTGTTGGTTTATTTTAACTTGGTCGCGACCCATTGGAAGAAAAACGAGCGGAGAACGTCCTTTTTCAGACACCGCCGCCCAGACCATGATTTGGTCGGCTCCTTGGCGTCGAGTGACTTGCAATTCGTCTGAATGGTCGCTGACACGTCCCTTCAACCACACACGGTCATTTTGTTTGTTTAAAAACTGTTCAACGCAAAAAGTTTTCTCATCTGAAAACACCAAATTGGGAAGCTCACCAGAGTCGAGCAAGCGAATCAGCTCTTTCGATCGATCCAACTGTTTGCTACGCTGTAAAGTAGTGAGATCCTGAGAAAGGTTTTTTTTTAATGGTTTGACTTTAAGTTTTTCCTTCAATATGCGACGAACGCTGCGATCGCTCACCTTGAGATCCTGCGCGAGCTGGTTTGCTGAACGCGCTGGATTCGTTTTAAATCCATTGTTCTAAATTCGAATGTGTTTCTCTCACAATAGAATCACTTCAAATGATGATAGAGAACATGTCAAAGACCAACATTTGAAATTTTGGCGGCGTTCAATTCAGTGGTTCGAATTTTATAACAGTTAGATAGAGACGGACAGTTCAATCGCCGCACCCGGTATATATTTAGGTATATTACTTGTGATAAAATTTTAATCAATAAATAAATATTGCATGTAGAAAATGTATGTAGAAAATAGATGGATGACGCACTGCAAAATAGCAAATACGTCGTCTGTTGTAGATACGTCTATTTTTAACACCTATGCCAGTACCAAAGTAACATTACACGTATGGCCGACTTATTTAATTAGAATAATTAAGATTTGTTTCAAGGTAAATTTCGATTTTGTGCTAAGCTGTTATGTTGTTATTTTCTTTCACAATTTATGTCCAACACTAATTTTCAGTCGTCACGACGCAACGTTTTCATTATATAAGAGTTGACTGTTAGAATAGGAGTTGGTTACACGGTCAAATAACCTTGTGCACTCTGGAGACAGAGTCGTATAAAACTGCATTTTGCCTCGGGTCCACTGGCTTAACGTGTCTTCCGAAAGACGGTCATTGTTATCAGATAATCCCGTGAGTGGTGATTAAAGCCTGCAAGTCCTAACCAAACTGGAAACCATTAAACAAAGTATACTTGTATGTGATGTTTATACTTTTAATTTGAATGTGATATATTTCCATTAGTTATTACCCACAGTTAATAATTAGGTACCTCCAGTTAATCATGTTTATTGCCATCAACGTTACCGTTTAAGTGTAACACGGATTAGTGGTAGAGGTCGCCACGTCTCGAAGGTTTCAGTCAGTTATAACATAACGTGGGTGGTACGGTGGGAAGCTGAGGCGGGAACGGAAAAAATTGCATTTCATTTTGTTTGGAAAAGCATTGTTCGCCGAAATTCCGTTTTGATGTCCTATATCTCAATTTCGTTAAATACCGATCAAGATGAATAATAATACAATAGTTGCATAGTTTATTTATCCTGGGAAGCATATCACAAAACGCATTGCCTATTTCATATTAGTAGTTCCCATGTGAGAATTGTATGCAACTATAGTTTACATGACATCACACAATATACCATATAAAATTGTTTATTTTTCGTAGATTCTTAGTTTTAATAACAATATACCTATTTATCCTGACTCGGACTTATAAAATTGAAATTTCAATTAAGCTGAAATAGTATCTTTATTTATATAATTTAAAATAAACATAAAAATTAAAATTATGACACCTGTATGTATTTTGTCAATATGTGCCTATGTTTTTACAAATAAAATATTAGTTAATTGTTTGTAAAAAAAAAATTGTTTATAAGTTTGCAAATTTTTTTTGGAGGAGGTCATCTTTGTAACTACTTACTAGTCCGATTTAAAAATTAATTTTTACATAACATAAACTTTTCTTTGAGAAAGTTTTAATATGACGTCAATTTGAAACTGCGAGGAACATCTAGTAATCAAAAAACATCAAGATATCACAGTATAATCCTTATAGAAATAAAACCGCTAACCGCTTCGCTTATGCGTATGTCCTTAACCGCAAGTCGTGATCAGGCGGGCGTGGCGCGAACGGGGACACACATGAAACCATAGATAATGTAATAATCTCCGTTCGCAGCCTATCTTTGAATCGAGCGTGATGTCACGTAGATTTATTCGCTTTAGAACCTAGAGGCAAAGTTATTGCTGTACCTAGTAAATAATAACCGGTGTTACTAAATCCAGACTAATATAATAAGTGCGAAAGTCTGCCTGGGTATCTGTTTGTTACGCTTTCACGTCCAAACCGCTGAACGGATATTAATGAAAGGTATGAATATAGTTGGAGACCCGGAGTCAAACATTGGCCACTGTTTGACGCAGGTGGAGTAAACGTGCTGGAGATAGCTAGTACTTACTTAGAAAATTAGTGTTTTCATCATATTTTTTTAAAATTATAATTATAAAAACTCTTTATTGCACCAAGAACATATTATTACAATGTGAAAAGTATATTTACAAATTCGACCTTATCACAAAAGTATTTTTTTTTAGATTTGTATAGGTGCAATAAAATGATCATTTCTTTCATACCCAGTGTATTTCTAAGCCGTATGGCATGGTATGGCTTTAGAAACATGGCGTTAGATAATTTTTTAGCACACGGTATGGTAATAAGCTCGCTAACTTGCATACTAATTATTACCTTTTGACATATACGACATTTTCAAGATGTCTGGAAAAATCAACGGTAGCTTGGCAACCAAAAACTTAAAAATTTAGGATTGAAAATAAGAGTTATAAACTAGCTGACAATGCATTACAGTGGATTGTGTGTACAGTGAAGCTAATTAAATAATTGTTTATAAATTAGCCAGATTTAACAATTTGTATTCAGTACCTCCATTCGCATTCGACCATCGATCACCGCAGCAGAGGAACACCATGAGCATCGGAAACTAGTAGTGATCTTATTTTTAGGGTTCCGCGCACAAAGGACCTTTTTACCAAGATTTCATAGTGTTCAGTTTCCAATTGTAATGTTGTTGTGTTTCAATCAAACACCTGTTTGGTCTTCAAGGGGTTTATTATATTTAATTTTATAGTTACAACTCTTAGTGAATGGTATATAGACTTAGGTAGTTTCTTCTAGTGTCTTCACGACTCCGGCGCTTGATCAAGAGAGCCATATTTCCGAATAGGTTTGATGTTGTGGACCTGACAGATGTCAGTTGAATCTGACAATTGATTTTGGCATTGACAGTTATCTTTTTAATTAGACTATCGTAGCTCCACTACATCATCCCCTTTTAAAAGAAAATTTAAAACTATTACAATATTCATGTGCTCATTGCACATCTAAGAATACATATTTCTATTTTATTACAGAACTTAGATTTTAAAATAACCATACATTCTAAAAACAAATAAACAAAAACTAATTATCTAGTTCCTACTATTAATTGTTACATAGTGATTTTAAACATATTTTTCAAAAGATGAACTCTTCATCCCCTTTTAAAGTAAATGCCCTTTACTTATGATTATGACATTTTATTCATCTTTGTTTCAAGATGTATTATACAATAAAGAATTATGTTAACAATATCTACCAGAACTACATTTCAACATGGAGTGATGGATTGTGCCTTTTAGCTGGACACCTGGTGACACACAAAGCGTTAAGCTGGACGTATGTGATAAGAAGTTCTTATATACTTAACATTATACTTATCTAGTACAGTGTATGATCTGTAATCATTAATTTGTGATATTATACCTTCTTGCCATACATTTTTATCCACATTCTTTTTAAACCATATGTTTTGCCCAATAAAGAACTTATCTTTGTATCTAGTTGTTTTATTATAATTTCTAATATTTCTATTTACTGTTTTATTGAATTGTTTGTCTACATTATAATTCAGTTTCTGTTTCAAATAATTATGGTTTACAATTAGCTTTGTTTTAAGATTTCTACACATTAATAATTCACTAGGAGAAAAATTTGTGCCAGATACGGGTGAGGCCCTGTATTGCAGTAAAGCTATGCGATAATCAGTTTTATCTTCATGACATTTTAATAGTATTTTTTTAGCAATTTGTACTCCTTTTTCCGCCATTCCATTTGACTGAGGATATCTAGGACTGCTGTATGTAAATTTAAATCCCCATTCCTTAGCAAACATTTTACATTCCTTCGAATCAAAAGGTATATGATCGGACACAATCTCATTAGGTATGCCAAAATTACAAAATATGTCTAATAATTTGTTATTTATTATCTTTGCACTTTTATTTGATATGAATTTTATATCTAACCATTTAGAAAAATAATCATAAATCACTAAGTAACTTTTATTTTTGAAATCCATGATATCAATACCTAATTTAAAAAATGGCAAAGTTGGTATATCATGTGGTAACATTGGTTCTTTTATATTATTATTATGGTACATCTGACAGGTAAAACATTTTCTGACAAATTCATCAATATGTGAATCAATTTGGGGCCAGTAATACAGTTTTCTAGCCAACTGTTTCATTTTAGTCATTCCTAAATGGCCCTCATGTAACATTTTAAGAAAAGACAATCTCAAATTTTTTGGAACAATCAATCTTTCATTATAAAATATCAGATGGTTGTCAACTATTAAATCTGATTTTAATTTATGATAAAAGTGTAAATTATCTGGAATATTTTTATTATTTTCAGGCCAACCATTTTTAATATATTCTCTTAGTTGTGACAACTCATAATCTTGCTCGCTTTCCTTAATGAGCATTGTTTTTTGTTCTTCAGTACACTCTAAATAATTAGAAAGTCCTATGCAGTGGATTACTTCATACATATATGATTCATCTACATTTTTACATTCTTGATATGAGCGTGATAACAGATCTGCTATGTACATAAATTTACCTTGCAAGTATTGAAATTCAAAATTATATTTTGCCAATTTTAATTTTAATCTTTGTAGTCTTGGAGAAGGAATTTCATGTAAATGCTTTTGTAGTATTCTTTCTAATGGCTTGTGATCATTTACTACAGTGAATTTCCGTCCGTAAATGTAATAATGAAATTTACGGGTTGCCCATACTATACTTAATAATTCTTTTTCAATTTGTGAAAAATTTATTTCCGCCGGTGTCAAACTTCTAGATGCAAAACAAACCGGTTTACCATTTTGAAGGAGACAACATCCTAAGCCATCCTTAGAAGCATCACTTTGAATTACAATTGGTAAATTAGAATCAAAATTTTGCAAAATTGGTGCTTCACTTATCATTTTCTTAATATTCTTAAATGCATTTTCATGAACTTCAGTCCATAACCAAGTAACATCTTTTTTTAATAACAATTGCAGTGGTGTTGCAATATTAGCCATGTTAGGTACAAATTTACGTAAATAATTTACCATTCCTAGGAATGTTTGTAGTTCCTTTTTATTTACAGGACTTTTAATTTTTATAATGGATTCTATTCTTTCAGGGTCAATTTTCATCCCCATTTCTGAAAATATATGGCCAAAGTACTTGACTTGTTTTACTTTATACTGAAATTTACCCATATTGAAACGAACATTATATTCTTTTGCTCTCTTAAATACTTTCTTTAATATTGCATCATGACTTTCCTCATTATCTGAACATATTAAAATATCATCACAGTATATTACAACACCCGGGATGTCTCCAAAGGCATCTTCACTGTATTTTTGAAATATTTCTGAAGCTATAGCTATGCCAAAAGGTAATCTTAAAAATTTGTAACAACCAAAAGGTGTATTGAACGTACATAAGTCACTAGACTCCTCATCTAATTTTATATTATAAAATCCTTCAGACATATCTAATACTGAGAAAATTTTCTTATTTGTGAGCTTAGGTATTATTTCATCAATAGTAGGTATTAAATGATGTTCTTTAATTAATACTTTATTTAGATCTTTAGGATCTAGGCAAATTCTTAATGAACCATCTTTTTTTTCTACTATAACTAAATTGCTTACAAAATTCTTAGGGTGATCTACCTTTGCTATAACTTTGTGCTTCACCAGAGCGTCCAACTTGTCAGCAAGGCGACTCCTCAGTGCGTGTGGTACTCGCCGAGGCGGTCTTACCACTGGCTCCACTCCAGGTTGAACACGCAGCTTAAGAGGATTTTTAAATTCACCCACACCCTGGAACAGTTCATAATTATTGTTAATAATGGTTTCTTTGTTATTAAAATTTGTTGTTGTAATACTCTCAGTTTTCTTTAATTTAATTTTACTATTATTTAGCAACCCCAATGCTATTAACGACTTAAGTCCCAGGATTGGCTTGACTTTCTCTTTAATAATTACAAAATCAGTTTTAATCTTATGATCATTGTCAACACGAGAGATATGTAATTGAACCATCCCCAATGGCTTTATTTTGGCACCCCCGAAGACCTCAAGAATTATTTTAGTCTCAGACAGTTTTATTTGTTCGTCATCATCGACTATCATTTTAAGGTCGTGTATACTTATGACATTAATTTGTGCCCCAGTGTCACATTTGAAGTTGATTATGTTATTTTCGACTATAATGGACTCAGTCCATTCATTTTTGTTAAGATTTATGGAGCATACTAGTCATAAGTCTTCAGCATCAACAATATTGTGAACCTTTTTAGAAAATGTACAACCAACACTGAAATGGTTAAATTTGTGACAGTTATTACATTTTTTTCCAAAGGCAGGACAACTCTTTGGTCCATGTTTATTATTACATTTCTTACATAAATAAAAGTCTTTAATATCATAATTATTACTGCTAAATTTACTTATATTTTTTGAGCTATTATTATTAATCTTACTATTGTTAATATTAGAATACTTAGCTCGGTGTGTTGTTGGTGATGAAGATGCTCCGCCTCGATGTTGTGATGTAGTCTTCTGAACAGTGTGGATCTCCAGGTGGGCCAGCGTCTTTATATATTCTTTTGAGAGCTCCATAGACCTGCTGATGTCCACTGCCTTGTTCAAAGTCAGGTCTTTAACCTCCAGAAGTTTTTGTTGTAGGCGTTGGTCCCTAACGCCGATGACTATCCTGTCCCGTAGCATCCTATCCTTTTGGGTTTCAAAATTACAATTTTCTGCCATCTTTCTTATCTGAGTATAAAAGGCATCAAAAGTTTCGCCATCTTCCTGTTTCCTGTTGTTAAAGTTGTAGCTGTTTATCACCTCGTTTTGCTTTGGTTTAAAGTATTCGTCGAAGACTGTAATAATTTCTTCTAATCTGACTTTATCTTCAATCTCTTTGTTTCTAAGTACATTGAAGTATAAGTCCTGAGCCTGTTGCCCCACACAATTCAACAATATTGCTGCCTTTCTTGCCTCAGACAAGCGTTCAAAACCTGCAGCCAATATAAATATTTTAAAAGCTTGCTTGAATCGCAGCCAACGTGGCCAGCATTGCTCAATTTCATCCAAATTCAGGCTTTGTGGCATGCGGTATTCAATCGCACCCACGTTGTTTGCAATACTTGCATTTTCTTCGGTCATTGTTAAGTATTATTTTTGATTATAATATGTAAAAATTTCTTTTAAATAGTCCTCAATCGGATGTTTTTGGTATATAATTGATGCAAGTTTGTGATGCTGCAAGCTGTAGGTATGCGCCCAAGCACGTGCGTCCCATGCGGTTTTCGTACCTTATTTTTTGGTCCTGATGTTCTTTTGCGACTGCGCCATGTAATGTTGTTGTGTTTCAATCAAACACCTGTTTGGTCTTCAAGGGGTTTATTATATTTAATTTTATAGTTACAACTCTTAGTGAATGGTATATAGACTTAGGTAGTTTCTTCTAGTGTCTTCACGACTCCGGCGCTTGATCAAGAGAGCCATATTTCCGAATAGGTTTGATGTTGTGGACCTGACAGATGTCAGTTGAATCTGACAATTGATTTTGGCATTGACAGTTATCTTTTTAATTAGACTATCGTAGCTCCACTACACCAATAAGTTAAAAAAATATTTCATGAAACTTGGTCCCACAATTTTTATTAGTAATCCTATCCGTTTATCAAAATGTGTACATGAAATTAATAAATAAAGGTGCTAACGAGGCTCCACGGTTTGTCTGACTAATCACTGACTGGATTAATTATTAATTATTTGCTCATTATGATTCTTGAATCGAATTTACTACGTTCCCTTTGTTGTACAAAATACGATAGGCGGTCTCCCTGTTAAATCAATACATAAACATTATCTTATTGTAAACCTTAGTGTTTTATTTCATATTTTAATAATGTTCAATAAGAACAAGTTCAGATTTATATTGAAGATACTCGTACCATAACAACTCGAAGTACTTTAACCAATGACTTTGCTACTTGAGGTCATTTACTTTGCTTTATGTATAGTTCATCATAAAATAAGAAAATCAATAAAAACTGT
This sequence comes from Euzophera pinguis, assembly GCA_947363495.1. NCBI lineage: Eukaryota > Metazoa > Arthropoda > Insecta > Lepidoptera > Pyralidae > Euzophera > Euzophera pinguis. The sequence goes on along the minus strand of OX376178.1, from coordinate 10,835,530 downwards.
CAGACAACATTAACTTTAATTAAACTTTCAGTAAAGAATTACAAGTGATATGATAGATACGGAACCCTCGGTGCGCCAAATCAAGTCGCAGCTGGCAGAATGTATGATTGTCTTGTTTTAAGGCAATATGTCCATCAACGTCGAAGCTCGAACGAGCTGTTCTTCGATCAGGTCGAGTTTGATTGATTACTTGTTAAAAACACTTTGTTGAAAGGTTCACATCCACGGTAACAATTTCCAAATAATGTACGCATTATAAACATGTTTTTTTTCAAATCATCATTTCGTGTAGGTTACATTGTCAATTGACCATGTACACCCTGGTGTCAGAGTTGTTCGGGATCGCCTCTCGGCCTCTGACGTGGTTCCTTCAATGACTATCAAAATGGCAGCGGAGACCAACAGCAATTTAACAGTTGTATAACTTTTTAAACTAACCGATGTACTTGACTCACTACTTTTGAGGAACTTAATTAGCAAGTGTAGTTATTGGCTGTTTATTATAATAATATATAAATAAACTATCTGTGTCTCATCTAACGTTTTCTAGTTCCTTCCGCAGAAACCTACTTTAGAGCCCAGAGTAAATATATATACCTAAAATATGACTGGTATGGTTTAAGATGGTAGAGATTTATCCACTGCCCATTCAAATAAATCTAAAGATAATAATTTTTAAAATCTGGAATCGTAGCATACAATCACAGGCGAAACAAGTAATCAACTTAATATTGTCAAGTCACGATCACGACCGAAAACCTCGAAACCAGTTTAGCTAACCAGCGAATAGTTTAATAATCCCGGCTTCAATACTTTCTCGTTAAAATCTGGCGGTTGCGGCTCAATGCCGGCCATCAAATTTATAGCCCCTGTTTTGAGACACCAGGAGCCGTATTTAGGATATCTATGGCTCACATGTCGAATAAAAATCGTTCGATGTCGAACAAAAATCATTCGGTATCAAACGAATATCATTCGATATCGAACGATCATTATTCCACTCGCCAATTTTGCGTGATTCACAATTTTAAAAGATAGCACTCCAGTATGTTGTTTGTACTTAAAGTCCAAGTTTGTTTGCGATATGAAAACAGGTGATTCCATAATACTTTCATCTTTTCCTTTTGGTCATTTTATTCTTAGATTTATTGGATTGGAACCCTGGATCTGTTTTATTATTTCTTTTGCCACTTTGCCGACTATTATTAAATGTATCCTTATTTGGTTTTCATAATTTGGACGGGTATCAATCAATGCAATTATATAATATATCGATAGGAGTAATTAATATTCAATAAATGATTAAAATTTAATAGCTTCAAAGTGAGTTATGTATTTGCAAATAAAAGATTAACAACTATAATTGTTTTGTTTGTTGAAATCAAGCTATCAACATTAATTAAATTCAATAAATGAAATGTTCTCGAGGACTTTGAAAGATTCAACTATATAACCCGAATCTTCACAAGTCTAATCTCTCGTAATTTTGCTTTTTTGACGTTAAATTAGAGAATTATCTGTTGTTACCAATTATTTCAAACAATGCTTAAATAACTGAGTAGTTAGACTAGGTCACAACTCAAATATGTGCATACATTAAATCCAGATTTATGGAAACTTAGAGATAAAGAGGACATTGATACAAAATGAAAAGCAGAATGACTACTCAACGGCTGAGATGATTCGATACCATCAATGAGAAATGTGATGTGCATGGTTATGGTAAGACCAAATCAAATTATGAAGAATCATATATCATCTGGCTGGTTATTTTTTTGAAAGTGTAGAAGGTACTACCCAAGGTGTCACTGAAGGAGTAAGATTAATTATGTAGTCAAAGTCGCGAAAAATCTAAATATTAAAATTAGCTTGTAAAATAAAGCATGCCATGCCACTCACCTCATCCTGGAAGGCTTTATGTAGCGTTTCCTTCGTGAACTTCTGTTCGCTCTGCTTCAGAATAGCAGCGCATTGCTTCAGCAGTGCCTGTCGCCTCCTCTCTTTCGCACTTTCCTGCTCCATGAATGACTTTCTCTGTCCCCCACGCGGTACCGTCAGAAGATCTTTAGCGTCTGTTTTCTTTTCTCCATTTCGAAGCATGCCTTCTATGCTTTCCACATTTTTACCATTGGCTGTAGTCCCTTTCTCTGTTATAGTAGTGTTTTCTAAATTCATCTTAGTGTCATTATTTAATTCTTTATCATTATTTTCAATTCCATTTTTATCAGTATTTATAGTTGTAAAACCGTTAGTGTTATGTTGTGTAGTATTAACATTAGTTTCCATAACTTTATCATCTGTTGTATTTTCATTTGATTTTTTGTTTTTATCAAACGTATCATCACCATTAAGGATCAGTTCGTGATCTTCATCCATTTTGGATTCACTTTCTTTAAATTTTGACTGACAAAGTATTGACATAGTCACTTCATTGTTTTTAATAATAATTTTACTGTATCAGTAGATATCATTAAGTTTTATTCTATGATCAATAAAAAAATACAATTACTTTAGTTTAACTAATTTGCGTATGTATTGTTCGCAGGTCAAGATTTTTAAACACCCCATAAAATTTTAAAATAGTAAATAAGCTTTGACATGATACAAAAGACTGCAGAATGTATATTTTTTATTGATATGTTTTTATCTTCATTTATAACTAATTAATATTTCATCGACTGTGAAATTTTTCAATTTTAAGACTACAATTAATTTAACCTCTTTTAATCAGTAATGTTTTATTTTCAACCGTATTGTAATGTGAAGCGAGTTTCATTATCGTAATCATCTCGAGTTTCTGATATCAAATTAATTCTCTTTAGCCAGAGATTGGTGTGTAATGGTGGCGACGGCGATCCATCTTATAGCTATTAAAAAACAGGCCAAGCGCGAGTTAAACTCACCATCGACGAGTTCCGTACCATATTCTACGAATATTTCTAGAGTATTACTATTGCCGTTTTTTATTAAGCATAAAAACGGCAAAATAATTACGTCTGTTGTATGAGAGCCCCACTTTAATATTTATTTTATTGTTTTTAGTATTTATTGTTGTAACAGCAACAAAAATTCATCAATAAATTATTTAAACGCAGTTTTCATAGCATTTAATACTCATTCCTTTACACCTAAAGTTTCAAACACTATAGCGTTCATGTCACAGGTAGACTTCTTCTTGAAGAACACGAGTTTGTTTCCTTTTGGTGTTGTTTGTAGTTTAATTTAAAGTACCTATGTTTTACTATCCTGAAAATATAAGAAACCATTTGAATACATCATTTATATTTTAACTGTATAGCCATCGCGGTTCATAAGATACAGCCGGGTGATAGACAGTTGAGTCTTAGTAATATGGTCTCTTTTTTACCCTTTGTATACGGAACCCTAAAAAGCTTTTGATTTAATTTTAATAGCTCTGATAGATGCAATCAGTGACCCGTAGCGGGGAAGCTGTTCTTTTTAACACTGTTAGTGTATGATGAAACTTATTTATATGTTGTGTCAATCAAAATGAGTTATTAATGAGATTCATTATTTAGATATTTTTATACAGGAAAAAGTAAATCAGGGATTGAATGGTTTGTTCTGTTATGTCAGGTTGGATTTAAACGATTTCAAAAATTTTTAGAACTAGCGCAAAGACAATTGCTACGAATGTATGTTTTTTTTTGTTTTGTTGAATGTAATTTTCTTTGTAAATAAAAAAAAATGGATGTGTATTTAGGTATATATAAAATTAAAAAAGAAATAATTATATCTGCAAATTTCTACACCTAAATAATTAAAGTTTTAAGAGATAATTATTTATTTTGTTTCCTTTAAAGGAAGATTTTTAATCAACATCCTAGAGCTTTTCCGGTTGCTTCGCTTTGAAGCCCTGGGTCCGCTTTTTTTTTGTTTTATTGTAGGATGTTGTTTTTTTAATTCGCAACTCTCGGAAATATTGTTAAGTTTGAACTTTTTGGTTTTATCTATTAATTAAAATAAAATCTTCGAGTAGATCACGACCCGAACCGGATTTCTAGTATTCATTATTTTTTGTTTAACCTTTTCTGTATAAATGCAATAGCAACTAGTGTCACTATCAGTTTAATCAATGTTTGATATTTACCTTAGAAAAAATATGATTCTAGTGAACAAACATAAAAACAAATACAATATGATAAATATTGAAATGAATCTTTATTTGCCTTAGTCTGATATGCAACTTGAGAATGATTTGGTATTTGAGTAGATTAATGGAAAATTAAAAAAATCTTACGACTTTTCAAAACTTTGCGCACCTTTTGCCCAACTTTTTGGAGTGCTATTTTTAAAAAATCGGCGAGTCGAATAATTTTTGTTTAATATAGAATGATTTTCGTTCGATATCGAGCTATTTCCATTCGACATATATGTCATACATTTCAAAAATAGCAGTCCAGAGATGTTTTCCTGTTGTTATTTATATAAGTATGAAGTATTTAAAAGCCAAGACTGAAAAGCGTCTGTAGGAGGACTTCTACTAGCTTCTCTAGTTTTCTAAAGAAATGTTAGTGAAATTTGGCACAAGGATAATATAAAAGAGTTTATTTTATATCACATAAGTGGAACAGCAGACAAATCATGATTTTTAAATTGGTCTACATTCATTTTACTCAAACCAGAGCTAAAAATCAATAAGTATTACGTTTACGTAATTGCCACAATCTAAATTGTATCCTCTCGCCAGTCACATTAATAACGCAAGCCACATTTTATAAAGGAATTGCCAATAAATTAGTGGCGAATTCGCAATCGGATTACATGCATTAGAAAGCTAACCATTAGTTAAGAACTGGTAGGAATTGATCAAAGTAGGTACTTCCTTTTAAATTACTAGAGAACAAGCAAAACTTTTGAACAAAGTTTTTGAAAAGGTTTCATCGTTTGTTGTCTTGCAAGTAATAGCTCTTTAGGGAGTTTTGTTCCTTTGAATATTCTGTGGGCTAAATGAAAAATCTATTTTCGTTTTTCAAATTGGCCAAACTTTAACACTTTCGAATCGTCAAAACATAGATTTTTTTCCAAAGCTACAATTTACCAGCGTTTAGGAATGACTACAGCTGGGAAGGATAGTGTTTTAGATACAGATATAGTTTTTGATTCTACAATCACTTGTTGTCAATTATTCTATAAGTTGGCGTTCTCGCAATTTTAGCATTATTTTCATTTGCCCAGACGTTACTCCTACGTTTAAATTCCTTAAACAATGGTTGAAAAATAATTAAATTATAAAAACCTATTTTTTTGTTGCAGAAGTGCTATTTTCGAAAAGTGTGACTCACGCAATATCGGCGTGTCAAATAATTTTTGCGTGATATCAAACGATTTTCATTCAACACTATAGTATGTCAGATTTTTCAAAAATAGGGCTCCAGTTCGTCCAGACGAGTATAACTGCAAGTATGAAATATTTGGTGCATGAACCCAAATTGCGCTTCACCAATGCATCTTATTTGAATCTGTTTGTATAAATTTTGGAAAATGTTAAATAAATAATAACCCCCTTATTCATAAAAAAAATAAACAAACGTTCGATAAGACCAATACAGGTAAAACCAATATAACACTTTGAAACCCGCATTATAATTATTTAAATACAAATAAATCAATAATTTATTATCGAGTCGTGGATCTTCCTATAATATTGGTATAAAAATTGATATGTGACGTCACACATTAGCATAGTTATGTTCAGCGGAGTGGCTTGCGATACCACTGTTTGTATATTTATTGTTTACCTTCATTGCAAAACATTTTTTTAATAAAACATTTTTATAATTGTATGATGCATGGTAAATTTAAAGCAAAAGTCGGACCCTGTGCTCCGATTCAATCGGCTGAAGATGCAAAATACAAATACAAAATTGCAACTGGGAAAGCTCTAGAAGTGCAAAAGGGATAGAGTGATAAATAGGCTACTTGACTGTATTCATACTTGGGAAATATTTGCTTATGAAACAATAAGTAAACCGTTCAATTTTTCTAAGTCCGGGCCCTCTTTCGTAAACCCTAACCAGTTTACTTCAACCACCGAATTTCAAAGGCTTATCTATAACTTGCTTATTTAAGAACGGATTTTAAAAAATCTTTCTGTTTTCCGTTTCTGGTAGTGAAATGTTTCATGAATGATAAAAATAAATTGAGTAGAACCCAATTGAAAATGAAGCTGATTTTTTTATTATGATTTTGTATATTTTTTGGGCGAAGGCAAGGTTTACATAAGTTAACTATTTAAATTACTAAGTTTTATAAAGCCTAAAATAGATGATTAAAATCGTAAAGTTGCTAGTCTTAAGTCTGCATGATCATAGTTTATATATAAGGTTAGTATATATATATATATATATATATATATATATATATATATATTTAACAGAATGGATATAATTATCCATACTAATATTATACTCGTAAATACTAAAGTCTGTCTGTCTGTTACGCTTTTACGGCCAAATCGCTAAACGGATTGTAATGAAATTTGGTATGGGTATAGTTGAAGACCCGGGGTCAAACATAGGCTACTTTTAGACGCAGGGGGAGCTGCGGAAAACAGCTAGTATGGATATTTTTTGCTATTTCTTGATTGCTCAGTAGCTCTATTTTAATACCAGTACCGTCAAATCTAGGTGTGACTGCTAAAGGTAAAGTTACGATGTAGCGGTTACTGCATGTGATGTCTCGATGTCTGTCAATCATCTGCTAGCTGAAAAAAGTCTCAATTTCTGTATTATTGTAACTTAAAGTTTCGCTTGATATAAAAATGAGTCTATCTACACTTATTAATTAGTTGATATTTTTTTATAAGTTTTGTATGTAACACTAGGATCTGTGGAGAATCAAAAACAAGCTTTTCCAGTTTTTGTCCTTCGTTTTTGTATTATTTTGGATCGTCTTCTATTGTATCATTATATACGAGTATTTATTTTAATTATAATATTTTGTTCAAATTGCTGTGCCTTATCAAGTTAGTGAATAAGATTACTGATTCTCTTTTATCAGGTCAAATATTTAACAAAAGTACATCTGCAACTTTTACAAATGTTTATTAAATTATACGCTAGAAATGGCAGAAAAATATGATGTTTGAATTGAATTTTTGGTTAAAAAAGTTAAATGTTTAATTAAAAGAAATATTTTATTTATAAATATCCTAAACCCCAAATTCAAACATTAATTAATAAATATTTTAGATTTTGAGGATCGTCTTCGCCGCCACTTCCTATAAAATAAGCCTTTTAAAATCTCAACATTAAAATTACTCTCTCTACCACATCATTTTAAAGGTCCGTATGTTTATTCACTTATAAAAAAATCACTAATCAATTATCACTTCACTGACACTACGCAGGCGACGACCGGCGGCGTCACTAGTTCACTCGAGACTACGAGCTTGCGGCTCCCGAGCTTAGAGCTTCGAGCTTCGAAGGCTGTTAGATGAGGCTTGGGATTTTCAGTGGCTTATGGCTGCCTTGGATTTTAAAAGTTTGTTTTTAAATATGTGTTTTGGCAATAACATTGTTCTTCAGAAATCGGAAACCTGGTTAATCTAATTAACCAGTTAATTTTCTGTCCATACATTTTACAGCAATTCCGATTCTGCTTTACCAAAATTAACACAAAAATAGCGGTATTTAGGTATTATTTTCCTCCCTAGCTTTACGATATTGTTAATTTATAATTATTAATTATTGTATTTATTTTTGGATCTTAAAAATATTGGTCTTCATCACTGGTCATCTCAATTTAGTATTAAAAATTAATTGCATTATATATTGAAGAAAGGTAAATTTTTTATCCGAGTTTATTTACTACACTAAAAATCTTGGTTTAAATTTTATATGTATACTTATTAACAACTTGTTAAATGATCAGTTAGACCTGATATTATAATTAAATTCTATAACATCAGTATTTCCGTACTTTATGTGCGTAAATATAGTGTCGTATGTTTATAAACTAGGAAGATGAAGTATCTCGTCATATTTGTATTTGAGCAGCTAAGATTTTTTATATTTGTTCTTGTACCTCGTAGTATTTAGAACCAAATCGCTATATGAAAGTTGATCTTTTTCTGCCTATTTATCATCATAACAGCTTTATTTTTGTCCACTGTTGTGCATTGGGCCATTCTTCATGAATGTCAATTCAGTATATATTTTCAAAGATGAATTTGCCATACAACACCACGCTGGTCAGTATATGTTAGCTTCGTCTCACGTTTGCCTGACTGAACTTAATTTACACACTATTAATTATGTAAAGTATATTTATTTACGAAAAGATTACAATGTTAAACTAGAGGTCAGAGGAGGTCAGACAGAGTTAAAAATAATTTACCTTATGTATGACGAACCTTAAAAATAAAACAGAGATTCTAGCTCATCTCACCAAGTGCCATTAGCATTCCACCCCCCCCCGCCCGTCCGCGAGTACATCTGTAGTGATCTATAGACTTACAAAATACTTGATATTCATTTATTCTAAGTATTTACTTACTCGCGTGTCAAACATTTCCTTTCGGCAAGGAATCCGAACCGGAGTAGGTACTATAATTAGAGTACTGATTATAAAAAATTGAAACACGTTTTTCGGAATTCAATAATCAGGCGACTGACCTTTAATCATAATAATATTAGCATCTCGAGTCATCGAGTGATGAAAACGTAAGTCAACTGGTAAGGTACTTGACACAGTAAGTAGTCGATGTTTAACTTTGAGCACTATTCGTATAAAAATAAGTCATATTTACAAGTACCGCTCATTGTTCAAAGACAGTTTGCATAATATCACTCAACATTGAACATACAGATGCAATTTTGCTACCGAATATGTTTATCAGCTGAGCCTCGCCTGTGGTTCACTCGTTAAGGTGTTTGCCTGAAAACCCGGTAGTGGGTTCGATTCCTACGGAAAGTACATTCCAATTTGGTATAAAGTTTTTTACTAAGAAGAAGTTTGGTTAGGAAATTACAGGCTCGAATCAACTGATTATCTGATAAATATGATTCCTTGCTTCGGAAAGAAAGCTAAGCCGTTAGTCCTGGCTGCCATTTATTTCGACCGTCTCGGTCGTGAAAAACTGTTATCTTAGTCAAAGACCAAGTAAACCTTGGACATACATAACATACGGTAATTTCATAAGATTAAAATTATTTTTATTCCTCCGATGTTTCACCCATGTTACAACGTCCGTGGTCACGGAACGAGGTAAAAATAATGCCAAATTAAAAGAAAAAGAAAAATTTAAGACATCATGATTTTGCTGATCTCGTATTGCATACGTCTTGAGAAGCAACCGGAATAGCGCTTTGAGGATAGAGTCGAAATACTGCAATGGCTCAGCGACCCAAAGATCTTGGCCGACGTGGCGTCCGACACAAGAGATCTCCACCGTTCCCTGTTCAGCGCAACCTCCTGCCAGTCGGCTCTTTGGAGGGCTTTCAGGTACTACACGACTTCGTCTCTCTAGAGATTTTATTTATATATCCTTAGGTATTCCATTGCTGAGCAAAGGCCTCCCCTTTAGCTTTCCACGTATCTCGGCCAAGTGCAGTTTGGTGTCATCCACTGTCGAATTCTTCCAGGTCATCCCGCCATCTTTTTTTGTGGTCTTCCTCCAGGTCTACATCCCACAGGAACCTAGAATGTTGGTAGTCGGTACAAATACACTTATTTATTTTCATGAACACAACTTACACTTACACTCACTACTGCTTACATTTTGTTGCACAATATTAACTCGGCGACGTGTGATGTGAACGCATACAAATCTAATTATAATCGGTCTAATAATCGATTAATGTCGCCCCGATGTTGACTGACGGAAAATTTGATGATGTCGAAACGTTTTTACACCGAGCAAAACAGGTGGGTGTTAGGTACGAGGTGAAATTTGATATTTATACTTTTTGTTTTGTAAAATTAAACAGGAAAAAATAGTGTCGTATTATTGGTGGCTAGCCCAATTAATTTTGTTATATATTTATTTATATCTTTTGGTTTGGTTTCCCCGTCAAAATGTCAGGGGGCAATCGTTCCTTTATAAGTACCTTAGTGGCGATGATGATAAGTGATGATCACAAAATAAGATTACTGATAAAAAAATACCTTTATACTTCCGACGTCTTAACCATGTTACAACGTTGCCGTCTGAGCCAGTCGTTCCGTGACCACGGCTGTTGTAACAGGGTTGAAACGTCGGAGGTTTAAAGTTAATTAAGATTTCTATCAACAAAATACTAACAATCAGTAATTAAGCTACCTTGACGTGACCCGCTAAATGCCTTCCGAATCTCAAAAAACCTCCAACTTCATCAAAATCCTCGAAATACGCAATAAATTCGCATGTCGGCGGTCCGAACCATCAATTTAGTGTAATTTCCTTGAGTCAATAACTGTGGCTGGTTTGACATAAATAATCATGGACAGAAAGTTGCCTTCATCGCTACGCTGCAACAACCAACATAAGTAATTAAGTGTGTATCCTACCTATTCAGTCTTCATGCCTAACTACAAAAAAAAATACAGTTAATTTTCAGTTCTAAAGGACGTATAGGAAATCGTTATCTCATGTTGCTTAAAGGATTAGTAGAATTAGTAACGCTATTGATATTTTATGTTTTTTAGTTTCCATTACAGATTAAATTATTCTTTAATTTGGCAGGAAAAGCTCGCCAACATGCATTAGTCAGCATGGCGTTATATTGCTAAATTATTTTGCGAATGAAATATGTTCCAATCAGACATGCCATCAACATTTTTTACTTAATTGTGATGGTTTCAGAGAGAGTCATAACAAATAACCTATTTAAGTAAAATGAGCGTTTGAACTGATTATATCGTATTCCCAGAAGCCATGTGGTTCAGGCTGCATTTGTAAAATGCTAAGATAAAGAAACTTTTAAAATAATCTCCTATTAAATTAAACTATTTTACGGTGTGTATCAAGTTTATTACTTATTTATTTACACCTAACGTTTCAAACAATTAGCGTTCATGGTCGCAAGCGCAAGTAGACTGAGTTAACATTCGTCTGTGATGTCATAAAAATATAAAACTACCGCTTATATAATTTTATTGGAAACTATGTATTGGCTCACAGTATCTAAGGTCTTGCAATTACTCTTCTGTTTCAAATATGTTGTGGCGTTCTGTGTGACCTGTCGGCTCGGCTTGTGGAGTGATGAGCGTCACCGAGCGGATACTCGTACCACAGCCACGGGGCATCCACGAGTACCACGGGAGTTGGGAAACACGCGTGAAGCAAGGTCAATTTGAAACAGAATTACAGGTTTAAGTGCGTAAAATACCTTTATACTTCCGACGTTTCAACCGTGTTATAACGGCCATGGTCACCGATTGACTGTATCAGCATTTCTACAGCTCCATACTTCCAGGAACTACTACTATTTCTTTCTACTTTTTCTCTAAGGTTAATTTGTTTTAAAATTTCAATAGCTATTTTCGGCGACTCCGCCTGCGCCCGAATATATCTTATATTTACCTCCGGGTGTTCAACAAAATTTTATCAAAATCGGTTAGGCCGTGAGAGAGTAGCAAACATCCATCCATCAAATAGCCACATACTATCGCATTTTAATACTTAGTAAGAAAGTCAGATGGGATGGGATTGGATTTCAGTAGCAAGCATACTTTACATACCTAATGAGATCAATGAGAAACCAATAGCTTTTAACGTGCTTCCGAAGCATACAAATTTTAGGATATAAATGCCTAACAAGGTCGACCATAAAGTTCACATATTTCAAAGTTTTTTTGCTCCAAAATAATAAAGAATTCGCATAAAAAAGACATGAACGTATCATAGGCACTTAATTATTAGTAGTACCATGGGGTCCCATTGCCAAATAAAAATAATTAGTTCCGTTATTTGATGTAAGATGGCGCTACAAAAAGAAAAATATTTAATTAAGTACTGATCTCGCTTATTTTTGTCGAAGAAACTGATTTTTAAAAACACCATTTTTTACGTACTTAAATTCTATAACAAGTTGATTAAGTGCTGTATTTCAAAGCTTATAAATCTTAATTTGTAACTTCTTATATTTTCGATAGATGGCGTAACAATGACTTTGTATTGAGAGTAAACAGGATTAATCAGGAAAGTTGGCACGTTTCAATGTATGGCGATTGAATATCTGTATAGCATATATTCTGTAATCTGTGATAGTACTAACGTAGTATAGGCACCCTTAAAAGTTCGTATTACTGCTTTGAGATATAATCTTCTCTATGCTTATCTTAAACAGGAAATCACTTAGCTAGGCTTATCATAACATAGATTAGTTAATAACTTGCCCCGTGGTCGCGCCACATGTCGTCAATCTACTTTCACTGGTATTGTTTTGCAGTGTCCTTACGTAGGTCGTGACTGTGGTCTAGATTTCGCTAAGTAGCTGCGAATTTAGGAATACCTTAAGGTATTAAGTTTAGTATTTTTGACTTAGCATTTGTGAATCAGGACGATTTTGTAAAATGCTAGGTTGAATTTATTGAAATAAAAATAAACCTTTGAAATATGACTAATTTTTACACAAAATGACAAATATTGTATTATCTAAATGTTATTCGGATTGCATACCAATTATCTATCATTAAGAGGGTAAGCCTTTCCTTTAAAGTTTTACTGCCTAAAATTAAGATTCAGCATTGAGTAGGTAGCTCCCTGAATTTTTCAGAAACATTTGACACCCAATGTAGAATAAGAGTAATGACACCCTATGTAGTAGTGCTAAGAATAGTAAGATTTATTTAAGGTAAAGTTGTAATGTATGTATAAAACTAAAAAAAAATATAGAAAAATCAAAAGGCGATTATTTACTAATTCGAGGCTACAGAGTTGATTGGTTCTTAATCAGACATTTGAATTATAACTTTTAAATATATCTTGTAAAGCTCGTTTGTACCACTACAACGTCAAGTTAAAATTGTCAGCTTACACGAGCTTACTCACTCTTAGAAAGTGAACTAACAGGTGTATGGTAATCGCCACTCTAGTACATAAAAAATAATATTACATATAGCAGATAAGGTTTAATAAATGTAGCGCGTGTGTTCTCTAAAAAAATGTGAAGCCCATTAATACAAGCCCGCTAGTTTTGACAGTGAGACAGGCGCGCTGCGCTTGTGTGAGTGCATCGTTCACGACACAATGATTAAACCTTTCCTTTTGACTAGATATGAATTTGGATCTGGTAAACGTTGAAAGATCCACGTCTGTGGCCGAAAGGCGGTGCCTTAAAACTGGACACCAGGATTTTAGGGTCGGCTGACCATATAATTCATACGATATGAATTAATGATTTTGAGATATTAATGACTTCTGCGAGTGCTACGTAGGGACAAATGGATAAGTAACTAAATATCTCAAAATATTTTTATTTAATACTAGCTGTTTTCCGCAGGCCCACCTGTGGTATATAGACTATGTTACTCAGGGTGAATGTAGCTTTCCAATGGCGAAAGAATTTTTGAAATCGGCATAGTAATTTTTGAGTTTATTCATTACAAAATAATATAAGTATAGATGTAGAAAAGAAAGATAGATATTTAAAATGCCAGAAAATTAGAGAAACGAGTCGAAAGTTCCTTCCTAAAATGAGACACGACATTGGAAGCTTGAGAAAGTATAAACAACAATCATTATGCAATCGTAGGAAATGATATGCTATTGTGTTAATAATGAATCGTAATGATTTCTTATGTTTTCGCATTGTTACACATTAAATTAAATTTTAATGAGGTTTTTATCGCGCTTATTTCTTATTTATTTGAACCTTATGATTCAAACACATTACAACGTTTATGATCGCAGGTAGGTAGGTAAATAAATCACCGTCTACAATAGCAAGTAGGTAGCTCAATTGTCTTATAAAATCTTCAACATATTCTGTAGGTAATATTATTTATTATGTGATTCTGCTAATCCCTGCTTGTCGGCGGATTAACTACACGAGTACATTTCTAATGTTGACACTTTAATTGCGTGACTGTCGGGTGTATAATAATTTGTTAGTTTTATTTCTCACTGGGAATCGTTCCTGGCTTCGCCTTACGGAAGAAAATCTTTAAATCATAGTGAAAAAGGCAACAAAGTTGCATAGTTTATGTTACTTTGTGTTGATGGACTGGTTGACCCTTATTCATTTTAAAAATTACTAAATTTCATTGCCTCTTTTTTTGATAAGTAATATGATTCTGTGGTCTCAAACGCCACACGTGGTCGACGCATAAACCAGAGACATAAATAACAAGGACTAGTATTTTTAAAAGGTGTAACTCATGCAAAATCGGTGAGTCCAATAATTTTTGTTCGATATCGAAGGATTCTTGTTCGATATTGAACGATTTTCATTCGACATATATGTCTGCAGGTGTCTCTACCACGAGATTTTAATTTAGCAGACGGTTTAAACTTTGTTTGGAGATTCTCAGTCGCCTTATTATCCACCAAGGACGCTTTATAGATTTTACATAAAGTTTCTAACATAGTTGCTAGCGTCTCTATCAAGAAAATATCATGGTACAGGGCGTACACACTGACTACTGTAGTGTGCAATGAAAGTAATATGACTTTATATAATACAATATAACTTCTGGGAAATCACAAAACTGAAATTATAACATTGTAGAAATACAATTATAAAGCATAGTATTTTTCTTTTAACTTATATTGTCCCACTGCTGGGCAAAAGTCTCCTCCATCTTCTTCCAAACCTCTCTTTGATCCGCCACCTCTGAACTCCTTGCCTCGAATTCATAAGCCTTGGAAAGATAAGCTAAATTATTTATATTGAAGTGTTAATAAATAGGCGTTTCCAAATAACTCTGATACCAGGATGTAGAGGGTCGATTGACCATGTAACTGACTCGAAATGAATGAATGAATAAAGAGACCATACATTATATAAGACGAAGTAGCAAGCAAGTAATGTTAGAGCAGATTACGGGCGATTATTTGTGTGGTAAACAAGCCACACAGCTTAAATTGCATTTTTGCAAATAATAAAATTTTAATTGCATCTTAACCCTATCTGTAATTATTTTAATTATCTGACCACGAATTAAACGATGGATATTCAGAATTCCAATGCCTGTGTTCTAATGAATGAATAACTAGTTTTTTACTGATTAATCGTTCGGTATTTACTCGTAATCGATTTACGGTAATCTAATAATCGGATTAAATCGCGCCGTCATGTCGAGTTCAAAAACACCGCATCCGTCGGCATAGACTGTAAATACATTTTATATTTTTATAATCCGGATAACTTTTAAAGTAAACCTCTCAAATTCTCCTTTGCTGAACTTAGACATTTTAAAGTATAAGCTAGTTACATGGATGTATGTATATTTATTTATATGTATGTATGTATGATTATTTTATAAGTATGTAGGTTTATTTAATGTATTTTCTTCATAATAATATTATATTGTATACGCTTCTACCCTTCTGGTAAGCATATCCTCTCCTGTCACTCGCTGGTTGACTGTAAGAGATCCCTAAGTGGGATAAGTCCGCCATTGTACTTATTGTTTTTCCATGCTTGTATATGTAAATTATTCGTTTTTTTTTTTGTACAAAAAAAATATTACAAACAATTAACCAACTTTTTTAAACACTGGCAAAATTTTTGCCATTGAACTGCAAAAAAAAAAGTAATTTAAGTTAAAAAAATTCAACCTCCCATACAAATCATCTGATCGTTTTCTTTCGTAAGTGTGTTCAGTTTTACGTGCTAAACGCACTGTAAAATTTTTTAGTAGTGTTTCATCTATTAAGACATGTTCACTCTCAGGTTAAGTCTTAGTGATGTATAAATTTCAAAGTCTCAATAAATGTTATTCTATCTCCTGTTTTTCATATTGAATTGATTTGCTTTTCATTGATTTACTCTACACATAGTGCGTTTTCGAAACCGCCTCTCGCTTGCTTTATATCGACCACCAGGGGTGCTATTTTTGAGATCTGTATTTCAAAACCAATCATCAGACGAAAGAAAATCATTCGACTCAGTTTTGCGTGAGTCATACATTTCAAAAATAGAGCTCATGGAAACAGTTGAATTTAGTTTATAGTATGGTAGGGATGGGAATGTTATAAAGTTTTTTACTCGTTATTAAGCGCGAGGTCGTCGAGTATAGATCAATTTAACATCATAGCACGAGTGAATGTTAAGGATCTGATGGCTCCGTGATAATAAGTCATGTTTAATGTTTCCGATCGCAAACTAATGGCTTGTCGTGGAACGGATGTTGTCATGTACGGTGACATTTGCATCTGAGCAAAACATGTGGATACCTACTAACAAATTAGGTATATTTAATCTTTTTGTTTGAAAAGATTTGCGGTCATTATAATAACAACATTCAGTCATCATCATCATTTCGCGTAGTATCAGAGTTGTTCGGAACCACCTCTCGGCCTCTCGTGGTTCCTTTATCGACAATCAGATGAACGGCCTAACGTGCTTCGAAAGGCACATTTAGTATGATTGTATTTTCAATAGTAAATAAATAAACTCAATGTCAAATAGATTAGGACTTGTGCTGAGCGGAAATAATTTTATTTATGTAATCAATGTTATTATGTGCCAATTTACATTTTTTTCGTTTTTTGAAAGTGTAAATCTAAGAGAGATAGAAAAAAATTGCCCATGTAGGCCACTCGATACTTCGAGTGGACAATGAAAATTTATTTCTATCAATTATCAATAAATAATTATTCAAATAACACATAACAAAAAGCTAACTTTTATACACCACACACCCTGTGCCTGCAATAAACGATTTTTATTTTATTTTTATTTATTTATTTTATTTATAAAGTGCGTATTTTATAAAAATACAATAATTCAAGTATAGTTTTCATTAAATCGGATAGTTATCTAGCCAAGCTAGGATATAGCGGTTAACGATAACAGTTATAACGTTATAACGACGATAACTCACAAAAAACGTTAATTAGTTGATAACATGTTATGCCGACAAAAAGCAGCCAGACTTGTCTGTTCATTACTGAGTTAAAAGATGTCTTCACACACATTGTTAATGTTCGTGCAAAGGTAAAGACATATTCATTTATTTCTTTATTTCAGTCATCCGACCATAGCGTTTTCGGCTTTCCTCTCTTTCTATATATACGAGTATCAGTTGTGTTGTGGGATCCGGCTTCACATCAGATGCGCACATGTAGACGTGTACATCGACGTAGGCATTACGTTGTAATGTTTGGAATTTAATGAGACATGGCACACCGCTTAGCTTAACGTATAAGTAGTCGTTATTTCATTATTCATGTACACATAATAAAAGACAGAAACATAGAATAAATTTAGAACAAGGGTGCTACTTATTTAAAAAATAATTTATATCCACGTATACCCTCTAGTAGTAGTAGGTTTTAATTTCTCGAGCGATCAACAAATCGTGGTGTTCACTCTATGCTCTCGCTGTTTTGCGTTATAGATGTCTCTGGATAAGGCTATCATTAGTGGATGTAACTACATCGTCGGATAGATACTGCTTACATGTAATAAATAAATTATACATACAACGCACGGACCACAATTCGGTCTCTAACATAGGGGAGAAGGAAGAGCCAAAGCTTTTTTATACTATTTAGCAGACTAACAAACATATAGTCCCCCTGATGGAAAGCGGTCACCGCAGCCAGCAGTATAGACGCTTGAAACACCAGAGATATCACTGTCACGTTGCAGACGTTAAAAAAATTGTTAACGTCTTTTTAAAAAGGCCTAAGATTGTAGTCATTCGAAAAAATAAATCTAATTCCAGCTAAATATTTTAAAAATAACTTTGTTAATAGCCTTTTAGGGGAGTTTTACAGATTTGACAAAGATTTTAACTAAAATAAGCTTTAAGCTCACACCAACAATGTCAATCTGTCTAAAGGCTAAAAACGTAACGACTGCCACCTAGCTTAGGCTTAGATTAATAATTGGGCTGCCATTAATCTATGAGCTAAGGATTATTAAAGAAAAATTAACAAATCACTGTCCTAATCATATACGAAAAGCAATCAAGCAGAGGTATTGAAATGAGATTAATGTACAGGCGACTTGAGACAAATTAGTGGCTTATCTGATGGCATCGGTGTAGAGTGTAGACGGGTCGGAGACCTTGTTTTTGTCACGTGCTCACCTGGTGAAAGGTTGATGTTTCCAAAATGTTTGTGAGAATACGCTTTTACAAAAAGAGGGGTGTGCACTCGTATCAAAAAGTATCGAAAACACAGCAAAACGTTAATTTCGCAAAGGTTTATATATGTATGTTTTACAAATAATGTTGGTAAATCTTAAGGCATGAAATAAAATAATCTTCTTCGACTTATATAATGCACAATTGGTTAAAAACATAACATCTCACGCTCGCTACAGCGCAAGATTGTCGAGCCGAATAATTTTCCTTCGATATGAAATCATTTTCATACGTCATAAAATATGAATCATACATTTCAAAAATAGGACTCTCCTGCCTTACTGCCGTGAAACTTTATGGATAGACACAATTCATTATAACAAAACAATGCACACCAATACTAATCCATACTTTCATACTAATATCCATACTTAATCCATACTTCCAGACATACATACTAATATTATAAAGCCGAAAGTCTGTCCGTCTGTCTGTCTGTTACGCTTTCACGGGCAAACCGTAGAACGGATTTTGATGAAATTTGGTATGAATATAGTATTAATAATAATTACATTCATAACAGTTGCACAAATGTTACAAGTACTAAAAAATTCCTCCCCGGATAGCATCCGGCTCAAAGGTACCCATTACACTAGCTGCATTTCCACTTTGTATAGCAATGGATATTCTTTGAACGAGGTACCATCCAGAACGAATGTCAAAACCTCGGTCCCTTAAACGACGCCCTATATCCCTCACAAAATCTTTTGCCTCCGCACACCATGGGCCAGCTGTCTCAACGGCCACCGGAACAAATTCATATTCACGCGATAAAATGGCATATTTGCTAAACTTTTGACCGACAGCCGCTCGTGCGGCAGCCCCAGCTTCACGCGTCGTGTGATTAATATAGGACGCCGCATAGGTACTCACACATGTCGCGTCCCACAACAAACTGCGTCCTTTCTGCCACGGTATTAAAGTAAGACCGGCGCTTTCCATCTAACCGGGACAGTCCAGAAGGCTCAAGCTGGCACGGGATGTTGGCTGAAATCAACGCTCTACGTATAATATCATTAATAGAATGATGACGTGATAAACGGCCAGCACATCGAGAACATCCGAGAGCATGATGCCCATTCTCTTCGACCATTTTGCCACAGATACATCTATGCGGCTCACATACCGAACATCCCAGTCGTAAAGCCACTGCAATTCTCAGAGAATCGTTATCAAGCAAAGTGCCCATATATGGTGAGGGAACAGAGTGTAACCAAGCTCCCGATTCAATTTCACCTACAGCTTTTAAACGTGCCAAATCAACTCCACTCGCCTGTCTCTCCAACCCGATCACAACATTTTGAGAAATGTTTTCATCCCACGCTCGGCTTATCCGGAACAGACGACTTCGGACATTTTTCTAGCCAGCTCGATAATGCTTCACTCAAGTGGGGCAAAATCAACCCGTCACCATTAAACGAGAGTAATTTAGCGACCAGATTAACTAGCCAAGAAAGCGGGCAAAGATATCTCCGACAGACGTCGAATGCCAAGTCCACCATGACGAACAGGTAAAGAAGCCTGAGCCCATTGATTCTCATTGAAATGGACATTTAAGATGGACTCCAAAGAAGACTTCACCGCATCGTGGTCCTCACAAAATAGGTCATGCGTGGAATAACAAAACAATAACGAAGTAATACTAAAGCCACATGCGAGGAGAGATTTTTAAGGCGTTTGTGCATTGCCGAAAATGATGACAACTTTTCTTTAATATACGAGGGAATGGCCATGTTGAAAATTGGAGTTCCTAGAAGAGCCAAGTTAGTCTTATCCACTATCCTAACTCCCGACAAGATGTTTTCAAAATTAGCAACTGAAGTACGTGATTTCTCACCACACAAATATAATTTACATTTGTTTGAATTCATTTTTAAGCCCAAGGGCTCGAATTTTTGAAACAAAAGAAGAATATCAGCCGCTACAATATCAGGAGGACCACCCAAGGTACCATCATCTAAATACCATACGTTAAGTGGTGATTTTAAACTGATTACTGCTTTATGCATAGCAATGCTAAATATAAGAGGACCGAGAGGGTCACCCTGTTGAGCGCCGACCTGAGATTTGATTGGAGCCCCATCATAATATAGGTTACTAGGAAAGGCGTAACATTGGTACAAGAAGGGGTAAAGTTCGGGAATATTTTCTAAAACTTCATTGAGAATGACGTCCCTCTCTAGGCTATTAAAAGCATTTGCTATATCCAATTTTACTATTACGTTGTTTGTATTATCATTTGTTGTTGCAAAGTATCGTGTAGCGTGTATCGCCGCTTCACAGCCTCTAGGCGTTCCAAATCCCAGCTGGTGTGGTTGTAGATAACTATTTGATTTATCCCTCACAGCTCTACACCCCAGCTTTGCGACCAACCGACGAAAAGTACTTCCGATCGCTATTGGTCTTATACTGCCATCCTTTTTGCGCAAAGCCAAAAGCGAAGCCCCATAAAAGGTTCAAAAGACTCTTTAAAAGGAAATTGCTTAAACTTGTAAGGGCTTCTAAAAGACGACTTCTATTATTTCCAGCTGAAACAGAGGTGAGTTCCTTTAAATGATCTGGACGCAATCCATCAAGACCGGAAGCAGATCCAGTTTGGAAAGAGCCGATAGCAGTAGCAACATCTGCAGAACTAACTGTGAGATAAGCGCTAGAACGGTTAGGCTCTGCAGGCAAGGTCATCAACCGAGATGGAGAGGGATGTCTCAGAAACAAGGCATTCCGTGTATCATCATTTTTTGGCGCAATGGAACAATGTGATGATAGGAGACGAACAGCACCTCTGAGATCACCTTCGTGGACTTTAGTCTCTATTAATTGTTTTAAAGAACTACTGGTCCTTCGTGGACTTTAATCTCTATTAATTGTTTTAAAGAACTACTGGTCCTCTGATCATGATTGCCAAAATTGACAGAATCTAAATTATCAATATTTTCTTTCACTTTAGAAGTCAATGAGGAACGTCCTTCCCGGTTTGGCGCTCGCAGAGCAGAGAAAGAGAACGAAAATAGAGCACACCAAGCTTCGACACTATTGTCCCTCAAACAGTTCTCAATTAACAATGTCAACTTCCCAGCAGCTAAATGCCTTGCTCCTTTTGGCACATGTTTCAAGACGGGCACACTTTCTTTCAAAGAATGAAGAGAGTCAAGCTGACCGCTATTGACACACGATCCTAGAGTTCGCGATAATGGCAAAGAGAATAAGTTTTCATCTCTATCGTGCCCATGCATTCGTGTCATATGTACAGCCAAACCCCTGGGGACAACAAATTGTCGAGATGTACCCGGGCAGAGAGGACATGTCCCGTAATTAACATTTGACATATTTCTTATACATTAAAACACAAAATGTCATATAGAAATAAATTGAAAAAATGTAAATAACATGCAAAAAACAAAAAAAGAACAAAAATGTAAAAAATAAAATGTATAACATGCTTTAAAATAGCCATGATAACAATTTTCAAATCTAAAAACATACTATTATTAAATTTCAATCATCAATTAATATTTAAATGTCATAAGATTGAAATAAAATTATTAATATAAATATAATATATTAAAATACTAAATATAAAAAAAAAACAACATTCAGTGAGTCTAATATTAATGAAATTAAAATATTTAAAAAACTTAAAAATAATACTTAGTGTTTAAACTAAGTATGTCATATTCACCCATTCAATGTCAATTTAATAAAAACATCAGTTATAAATTCTAAAAGGTATTATAAGTCAATAAAAAAAAAAATAAAAAAAAATATATTAACTATCTAATTCTTATACAAATACATTAAAACACAAAACACACTTAAAAATCAACATAGGTTGGATTAATGTTTATGACTAGTATTAAAGTCCATAAAGTAAGACGACGTTCACTATATTTCATTTCAAACAGCGTTCCGTGCAATCCCGACTTTGATTTTGGTCAAAGCTCTTCCGCTATTGTTTCTACCACTTCCAAAGACTCTTATGTAATAGCAATATTTTATTCATGCCAAAGTCGAAATAAAATCTGTCAGTTGATAATGACAGCTATAATTATTCTGCCAATATGACCTATTGACGTTGTCATTTGATTTTGACACGGCTAATAGCCCCAAAAAAGGGGGTATTTACATAACTTTCGAAAAGATGGTATAAAATTCCCACTTATCTTCACTTGTTTACGTTGAATATAGGCCAATTCACTTGTAGATAACAATACCACAGTAGTAATAGCTGGTCAGGAGCACTTTACTAATATTATTTGTTGTAAAAATTAACTTGAAATAATTGTTTTGATGAAAATTATATGGAGCCCACAATAACTACTCACACACGTTGATTGTTTTCCCGGGGTCAAACATAGGCTACTTTTTAACGCAGGCGGAGCTGCGGGAAACAGCTAGTACTTAATATATTTTATACATATGTACTTCCATACTAATATTATAAATACTAAAGTCTGTCTGTCTGTTACGATTTCACGGCCAAACCGTAGAACGGATTTTGATGAAATTTAGTATGAATATAAATAGTTGAAAACCCGAAGTCAAACATCGGCTACTTTTTGACGCAGGCGGGAAAAAGCTAGTACATTATAAATTTATACGAAATAAGGCATCCATCCACCGACCAGATTAACTGAAAAAGGGCGCAGGCCACTTCCAACCGGCCATTTTGGAACTCATTAGGAGAGGCCTATGTTCAGCAGTAGACTGCGGTTGAAATGATAGTTTATCCATCCAGATAATTCAGCAATTTTATTTAACTGAAGCTGATATTTACGTCGATGGATAATTTCCAAACTTTTGAAGACATGGATTAACGTAAAGTTTCATTTTAAAGAACAGAAGATGGCGCCCTTGCCAAGTAACTGCCAATATCTTGGCACATTTTAGTGTTTCTCAGGCCTTGACGTCTTAATGAAAATAATTCGATATTTTCGTGAAATGAATCGATTTTATATCGATATTATTTGTATGCAAACGGCGGCACATGACTTCATTAAGATACTTTATGACTGTCGTCGTAATGTTTTAGTGAGATGTTAAACCTTAAAACGTCTGAGGTGTTGCAAGTTGCAAGCAAGTTGAACAATCTTTTGTTAATTCGATCAGATAAGAGTATTAACCATATTTTCAATCCATGTATATTTAAAAAAAAACAGGTATATGTTATTTCTACCCGTAAACAATATTACTAAAGTATTTGAGTTATAAATTATGAACAGTTTTTACCACGGAGTGATAACAAAGGGTTTAACGTAAAAATACCCAAATATTTTAATTATTAGTACGTGTAGAAACTAATACAATATTTACCTCGCGGAACACTAAATTTTATAGATAGTCGACTAAGAGATGGAGTATGCAACAGAAAAAATACATTCACATTGTACTTAAAAGAATAAAATTACATACCTTTCTACTGCAGCAATATTTCACGATCTTAAATTTTCCCACGACTCCGATTGCGATCTTCTCACAGAAATCCCCTTGTCGATCCATCTTGAATGTGCCTTCAATAACCCATAAAGATCCCGATAAAGTAACTAGTGTAATAAAAGGCTTCCAGGGCTATCTGATCCACGCCCACATTCCCAAGGATTCCAGAAAACTATAAAATGAGCAATGAAACCTTTAGTTGTGGGTATCAAGTAGAAAATATCCTTGGGAATCATATTGAGATAGTTTTTGTTGATATTTGATTAGAACACAGATTGTCGAAGACGGAATAACAATTTGAGACATGTGCTGCCATCTAGCGAGAATATTTTGAACTACGTACTAAGTAGAAAAATTGTAAGTTTTTTTTCGTAAATAGCTATTACTCGGTTTCGCACGCGTACATGAATCTCACTAGAATAATGTATGTGTTATTACGGGATAATGTCCTTTTCAGTGCGTGTGCGAAATTTCAGGAAGAATTAGTTCTGGAGTTAATACAAAAGATAAACAAATTGCCGTCATCATTGCGTATGACAATCATCGTGCGCGGATCATATATCCATATCCAGATTTCTTAGCCAGCTTGCGTCATGCCTCCAGGAAAACAGCGAAGTGGATATTCGTTTACCACGTGAGATAGAGTCGTAGGGAAATGTATGACATACA
This sequence comes from Euzophera pinguis, assembly GCA_947363495.1. Classification (NCBI taxonomy): domain Eukaryota; kingdom Metazoa; phylum Arthropoda; class Insecta; order Lepidoptera; family Pyralidae; genus Euzophera; species Euzophera pinguis. Next base: position 10,811,164 of record OX376178.1, on the reverse strand, counting down.
TGTCAAACAAAATCATTCGTTATCGAACGAAAGTCATTCGATGTCGAACAAAAATTATTCGACTCACCGATTTTGCGTGAGTACACTTTAGGGCTGGTCGGTCGGCAGTCGCACTGTGGTGACTATTTGTATCTTTTTTTTTATTTAAGTACCTATGTAAATATTGATAAATTCATATTCTTCTTTGCGTGTCGATGTCCTACAACGCAATAAATTAAATTAATTTTTCCCTGAAAAGTCATTAGGTCGTCCCGATTAGGGCACAGGGGGCAAGACAACAAATAAATTCATATTTTTAGTTGTACTCGTATATTATGTTCGGATTTTAACATTCTAGGTTCTAACTGATGGGTATAGGAGGAAACGAGGAAGGCCTTAACAAGATGGGCACTAACTTCAAGATTTCGATAAAAACTGTTAAAAAATGGCTTTGTCTAGAAGAGATCTATTAAAGGCGAGCGGGGAGGCTTTTGCCTAACTAGTGGTACAAACAATGCTAAAAAAATAATTCTTTAAATAAATATTGTTCTTCTTCTACTACTGCTGAGGTTAGGTCTCATCACGTCACATGCTCATGCCATTCTCTAAGTCATTAAAAGTAATGGTTGTCAATTCAATAAAGGCTTTTAATAATGATGTCCTTTGTTTTAGCGGTTGTAAGACATTAAATTAAACTATTTTAATATGGTTTTTCATATTGATGAATAAATGAAAAAGTTAGTTTTTAATAAAATATTTCACTTTATTACAGTCTTCATTTAATACTTAATATTTTCTTACAACTAATTAATACATAGTCTACTTGAAAGTAAGATATTTTGAGGACAATATCATAAAATAATTGACAAATTTACAATTTCCTAAAGGTTAGCTTTCAATAACTACATACAATTATTACCAAAAAAACATAACTAATTGAAAATTATTTTTCCAATCAATAAAATATATGATTATTTAAGGAACAAAAATTAAGTAAATCAGTAAATTATAACAGCTGTGTCATCGAGAATATAAAAACAGAAAGTGGTTGTTGTTGAAAGTACCAGGATATCACGGATTTGTAGGAGATTAACTCCTAGTGAGGTATTCATTCGCGATGGCCTTCCAGTTGGTGGGGTCGTCGACCTCTGCCTTCGACTTGCGCAGCTTGCGCAGGAGTTCCCAACCGTTGGCTTTCTCTGTCGAGGACACGTACTGGTTCTTGGGATCCTGTTCCCTGGTGTAGGCACCTAGTACTAGGCTTTGGACCAACCGCGAAGAAATCAAGGTCTGAAATAGAAAATATTAATAAACAAATATTAGAAGTAATAAAAAAACGAGTAGACACCTCTGGTACAAAAGTATGGAACCTAATGCTAGAAGATAAACTAACTAAAGAGGTGGATTGAACAATAAAGAATGTATATCTAAAAGGGAAATGGAAGAAGCTCCACCGACCAGAGCCCAACTCTCAAAATGATGATGTTGATCTAAAAGGTAGGTAAACATTCATATAGTGTAGTGTAGTTAACAATGCAGACTGGTATGTATCAAGTTATGTAAAACCACCTCGACCTACACACATAACACAACACAACACTTATAGAATGGGGAGAACGATTGAGGTAAGGAATTTCCATACGAATAAATAACCTTAAACTTTTTTAAGAGAGGTAGGAAATTTTGTAAGGATTAGTCCGTCTGGAGAAGTACCTCCACCCTACAGAAGACCACAGCCAAATAACACTGTGATGCAGTGTTGTGTTACTGCTGGTGAGTAGGGCCACCAGGTTCCACAGGGGTCGCTGTGCTGATAGCGGACGGGTCGGCACCGCGCTCGTGTCATCTCCGGTGTTGCAGGCGTTCATAGGCTACTATAACCACTTACCACAGGTGGGCCGTACGCCTGTTTGCCTACTTAGTTATATAAAAAAAAACAACTAGAGAGTTTGAGGTCAAAATTGAGGTCGATGAAAAGAGAGAGCTTCTGATTCGCTTCATTTTTAGGGGAAAGCCAGAAGATGGGTCATTGACGCTACAATCATACAGCTTGTTGTCGGCGAAACCACACTCTCTGCAATAGCTCTCTTGACATTTTTCAACACCAGTTCGAAGTCTTTAGCGACCAAGACCAGGCTCCGTAGATCCTTCGGCACCTCTCGCCCTAGCGATATAGGTATACATCTAGTTGCCTAGGGCACAGAATTATTAATAGTATGCCTAGGGTAGCTGGTACAAGACCGCGATAAGTAAGTAATTTTGCTAAAGGAAATTCACTACCAGGTGCAGGTTTCACAGTTACAGGAGCAGTAGACATACCTTCTTCTTCACCGAAGGATGTTTTCCTAGCTGCGTTGTTAGCTCACGCTTCGGAGCCTGGGGTACGGTGTTAGTCATGGTCCTAGATTTGGCGACACTGGTTATTACAATAGAGCGACTTTCGTCAGACCTCAGTAACCCCTGTTTAGGGGGAATACAATCCAACAGGAACACGACCCGGGTAACTAACACTGTCAGATTTTTTCAGGCTGCCCGAAGGCATCTGACACAGCCTAATGACTGTCATATATCGATTGCAATCGGGATAAATGGCTTCGAACTCGTTCGAAGGCAACTTACCTACCGAAGCACGGACGAGTTCGAGATAGACAATCGCTATTTAGTGGCATTTTTGGTCGCATCTCAGCATCGTTTGATATCTCATCATCATCCTAGCGCCTTCCCGGTTGCATCCTCAGCTGTTCGCTTCGGAGCCCAGGGTCCGCTTTCCTGCTTTTACGTCTCCACTTCGCCCGGACTTCGGCATCCTTAACGGAGAGTCCATTAGCAAGCATATCTTGCTTTGCGACATCAAGCCAGCTCTACCAGAAGCGCCGCTTGACAGCCCGCAGTAGAAATACCTTCAAGAGACGGTACTCGTCGTCCGGCAGCCGGCGGTTGACGGTATAGCCGGCGAGCACCAGCCCGCCGTCGCGAGGGTCTCCCGTCAGCAGCATCACGTACGTCATGGTGATGGCCAGCTCGAACACGTAGTACGAGTACTGAATGTCGCCGAAGTCAATGATGCCGCTGATGCGGTAGTCGCTGTCACTGGAAATTATGCCATATGAATATGATATGATAGAATGCTCTTAGTATTAAGTCCGCCAATTGTTATAAGTATTTGTGTACTTTGTGGAAAAATAAAGTTTTAATAAATAAATATGTAAGTAGCAAAAGAGTTTATCCTGCTGAATGATGTAACATGTGATTTCGATTTCTGAGCGTTGAAACTACAAACGGTTTTTACCCGACTGCGACAGAAAGAGAGTTATATTTTTCGACAGGATGTATTTAGGTAAGTATGTATGTATATCACGGAGTAACAACAAAGATATGTATAATTGTTTGGCACGCTCTGCAGCCTGAGAGGTGTCGTTAGATTAATATTTACTATGAGAGTGACAGTGGGTATATTAAAATGAATAAAAAAAACAAATAGCTTTATCTTTTTGTTTTATTTTTTTAATTCCCAATTACACAGAAATGCAGTTGAGTTCTTTAGTTTTTTTAAATTACCGTTATCTTGTTTAACCATTTATTCGGCATGAACTATTACACTACTCAAAAACAAATTGCAAATTTTAATCCAAAAAAATTTTCAACCACCTCGTTTTTGGAACAAATGTAATTTTTTGTGAGTCAGTTATTATCCATTACCATCGGTTAGACACTAGACAGTTGTTATCCAATGCTTGCTTCTGAAGGATCGCTCAGAATCTCATACGTATCTGTGTGGCGATGAAAGCTGAGGCAATTTGGCAAAATTTGGGTAGAAGGTTCAGCGTTACCTAAGTACAACTCCTTGGAGGATTTGTGTGCAAATCTTCAAAACTGATGTGACGCCTAGTGCATACAGATAATTGGTCAGTACTTCGTTATTGTAGGTCAATAGGTAGGAAACCTAACAATTTCTCAATGTAAAGAAATATTGTCCTGATTACTTTGATGACAATAAATCAATGAGCATCGAAACCGAAATGAGCATTCCTTTTTCAATCCAATTAGTTGATGGAAAAGAAGCGAGATTAAAAGAAGAATATCGCCAAAAAAGCCTTCAAAAAGAGCGTGAAAAAATTCCTTCAGGATCGGCAACGCGCTCGTGACATTCCTCGTTTTGCAGGCGTTCATAGGCTACGATAACCACTTACCATCAGGTGGGCCGTACACCTGTTTGCCAATTTAATTGTATAAAAAAGCCGGCCAAGTGTCATCCGGACTCGCGCACCGAGGGTTCAGTACAAATGTGTAAATATCGCAAAAAAAAAAAAAAGAGGTAAGTTTAAAAATATTAAAAATATTTTTATTATGTGATGTAACTTAAATTTACGGCATAAACGGCTGTATCATTTGATTGCGTTGGCTTAGAAGTTCACAACTCCAAAGGATAGTAGACCTGAGTATTTGATATAAATTCCAGCTTGATAACTTCACGCGTTTCTGAGAAAAAGGATCCTGACAGACGGACGGACGGACGGATGGACGGACGGACAACAAAGTGATCCTATAAGGGTTCCGGTTTTTCCTTTCGAGGTACGGAACCCTAAAAAATAACTACAGTACTGTTGATGTCTCTCTTTTTGTGAGATCTGCAATCCGGTCGCAATTATTCAGAGCCAGTAATTGAAAGACAGACTTTTAAGTGACTGTTTAATTTACCTCAAATAATATACTTTTCACATTTTTTTCCACTTTTGTTTATTTAGAGTAAGATATGACAATAAACAAACATTTATTTTTCTATCTTGTTGCTCGTTATTCAAGACAATACAATTCTGATATCCGTGTTTGTACAAAGTTCGTCACAATGATAACGTTGTTTTTTTTGGAGATAGATGCTCCTTCAGCCTCTTGGTTATATTCTGGACAAATATTTTGGGCTAATTTGACTATGTACTTTGATTGTAGCCCCACGTAATTTAATTATTAGTACCATTGTATGATCACTTAACAATGCTCTTGACAAGTTTCAAAGAAATTTGTATAACTAATCTCGTTTCTCCATACAAAGTTTATTTATTTATTGAACTTCATTACAAAACATGTTAATGGCGGACTTGAAGCCATAGTTTAGATCCCCGATTAACCCCATTAGAGGATGAATTTCGAAAGATCCTTGCTTAGTGCACCCCTAGACCACAAAAGTACACAAAGTTTTATCGTGTAATTTTGTTTTTTTTTAAGTTACTAACAAAATTTAGCATAAGTTCATACTAACATCTTGTGAGACTATGTTTCTTGAATAAATAATTTTTCATTCATTCATTCATTCAAAAGGAAATCATGTGCCATTTTTTTTATTATCTTTCTCATCCCAGCGCCTTTCCGGTTGCGTCCTCGGCTATTTGCCTCGGAGCCCAGGGCGTTTGTTTATACAGATGTAGTTACCTTCCGCCAGGCTTGTGCGCTACAAGGACGTTCATCTCGTTGACGTCTCCGTGGATGACGCCGCGCTCCAGCTCGTCCAGGCGCGGCACCACGGCGTATTTGAACTCCTCGATCACCTGCAAAGCAGACGTGATCACTGTGGCGACACTGACGCGGAATAAAATGATTTCAACACGACGCAACAGATGGCGCTATGGATAAACAATTATCCTAAAAGGCACATACAAGATGCCAAACTAAGAAAATACTAATTTAGTTTAGAGAAAATCCCTTTCCCAAATTATCACATGCTAAACTATTATTCCCAAATTTGCATTTCCCATAAAACATTTGACATAACAACTTTTCGCAATTTTATAGTTTGCATATGGGAACAATTTTTGACGAATTACTATTTTCCAAATAATCAAGCTTGGCATGTGTGGCATGCCATAGTCTCGCGTCATGAGTCTTTTGCAATTGTTAACCCTATTTTATAAAAGTTACAGGCACACCCACCACGTGACACGTCAAAATATTTATTTATTTATTTTATAGAATGTCGGAACTTCATCAACTTACACCTGCCGGTGAAGGCTGGTTAAAAAGCCTAGACATAGAGTTTGATCCATGCAGGATTAATGATGATGTACACACTGTTTGGAAACTTAACATTTGAATCTTATTTCTAAATAAATAATCCAAAATGCCTCACCTCCTCAGCAAGCTCCAGCTTATCAGAGTCCTTGACTGCAAACTTGAAGTTGTCCAGCTGCGGCACCTGGCTCAGCATCCAGATGTGCTCGCGGGAAACCAGGCCAGAGTGGTTGAAGTGCTGAAAGAAAACCATTACAAAATATTGCTAATCACTTTTTAGATCGCTGCGATACAGAACCTGCGAGCCTAGTGTAGAAATCATAAGTAACCTATTTCTTGTATTATTTTTACAGGTAACTTAAATGTTAAGTATGATGTTACAATTTTATTAGTAAATTTCATTTTTATTTAATAAAAAAAAAAAATACAAACTGCTGTTAAAGCGGCAACAGAAATAGTTTTAGTAAAAAGGTACCACTTTTTTGTTGACTTCAGTTAAAAAAGAGCTGAAAAAATAAAACTCAAACAAATCATAACGACTAACTCTAGAAGAAAGGCGCCTGTGAATTATTTTCTGAATAAAAATACTTATTGATGTTTTTGCTATTAAGCCTTTAGGTGGAGTGCCTTACTTAGGTTAAAATAGCAAGTTTGTCAAATTTAAAATAATCAGATCACGAATTGTTTAAAGGAGATTTAAATATACTTAAAATAGGTTTATCTTTTGTGTCGTTGGACATAAATATTGTTTTTGTTCAATCATAAATTATTATTTGTGTTCGAAAAAAGATATACTAGGTAGGTACTTAATATAAACAATCTGTCACAAAAGGGCTGTGGATTTACTATTAAATATTTTAAAGACAAATCTTTTAAACCGTACAAAATTTAACAGAATTAGAAAATACAAAGTGTTTTCGTCTATTGATTAATATTCTTGTGGCATGTATGGTTATGTACCTATATTAGTCCATCACTATTGATCAGCCAATTGTGCAGAATAACGAACAGTAAGAATAGCGTTTGTGTTGTCAATCAACACAGCAAATTAACTTTGATCATTGTAAAAATTACAGTAACGAACAGTTTTGTAAAGCAATTTTCTGTATAATTTACGTTGACATGAGCTCTGTTATATAAGTTCTGTGAGAGCGATATTCACATTTGTCTAGTGAAATGTATAGGTTTTCATTTAGTAATGGGGAGATACTCAGTAAAGTTATATAATTATTTTTTTACATGTAAGACACTTAACAAGACATTTAATAAATGATCAAATTAAAATATTTTAATACGGTTATTATCGCGTTTGTCAAAATAGTTCAAAATATAAATATAAAATAATAAATAGGTTTAACCGTATTAAAAATAATTTAATTTAATGTGTAATAATCGCGAAAACATAAGAAGTTCATCGACAGATTCCTTACTGCTAGCAGGAGCTCTATTTTTGAAATATATAACATATATGTCAGATGATTTGGAACAAAAATCATTCGATGTCAAATAAAAAATATTCCACTCGCCGATTTTGCGTGAGTCACACTTTTCAGAAATAGCTCGACCAATTTGGTGGACTCTACAAGTGAAACTAAACAGAACAATACATTGTGATGTGCACGATACGCGCCGCGAGACCATGGTGAATGCCGCAAGGTTGTAATCAGGGGGTCAATTCCGCTAATAAACTTTAAAAGACCATGCAACTGATATTCAATTACGACTTGCATTTTTGATATGTTCAATATTGGTATTCACACAATTTTGAATCAAAATTGCAACTAAAACGTATTTGAATGGTAAAAGTAGAAAAAATGTAAATAAAATAAACAACAGAGTACCAATTATTGAAAGAATTGATGATTTTTTGATTAGCAAAATTTTCCTATGTCAGTTCAATGGCATGCCAATGGAATACGATTGGTCTTAAATTAGTAACAGAATACCTGAAACGTCAAAAGTTGTCATTGCGATCCAATTACAATTCAATTGTGCACTATGTGAAATGAGAGAATTGACGCCCAGACCATTACCAAGGTTATGTGGAATTGATCACATATTTTTATAACATTTTTATTTCAATAAATAAATAATAGTGAATAAATAATTTGAAAATGAGTGCAAAAGGAATTATATGGAAAGGAATTGATAATGATCGACATCGTGTTAGGCATCCATTACCACCTTCTCACACAGGTAGGTTAGGCACATCAGATATATACACCAAGCTTTGCAAATGATACTAGGCAAACACGACATGACAAATCGGTAGTTTGACATCAAGGATCAAGATTTGTCCTTCATCATTTGGGAATTTTAGCCAATATTGGACAAATATTTCCAAAGGCAACCGATGCTAGAGACATTTTTCAGTACGCCAAAAATTTACTTAATTCGAATCAGTAAATCACCTTTGGTAGGTGTCAGTGCGACAGCAGCTTTTGTATGGAACACATATTATCTTCTCGAGGATCTTCTTCTTCTATTTCTTGTAGAGTTGAAACGGCTAACTGAGCTCAATGACTCGTCAATTCGTCTAGGCCAATAAGACCAGATTTCCGTTGATGTGGAATTCTCATTTAATAAACTTCAGGAGTTGGCCAGAGACGAACTTTTACGAAGGCAACGAGTATGGCGATATGACGGTCACGATGAAGTGATGGTAGCACACTCAATCTCCTGACTAATGGTACCAGGGATACCAGGCAATCATAACTTATAGAGCTTATTTCAAGATCGGCTACAAAATTTACCAGTTCTCGGAACAGGGCTTCAGTCTTAGGTTCGTCCTTCGTTTCTCTTTATAGTCTCTACAAGTATAACATTATGCTAGGCAGACAAAACAAATACTAGGTGATCATTATGATGTAACACTGACTACGAATTTAACCAACGTCAAGCAATGCTAATGATGATAAACACCAGGCGAACATGACTTACTTGGAGCTTATTATCCAGATTGGCCACGAACTCTCCCAGCTGATAGAACAGTGCTTCAGTTTTAGGGACATCCTTCAAGAGTTCTCCAGGAACATACTCCAAAAGACGGACAGCGTGACGTTTTCCATTGATGGTCTCGATGGAGTGCAGGTGGCCGTACACGTTGCGCACTGGTTTTGGACATACCACCGACCTGGCATCTAAAATACAAGTTCTGGTGTAAATGTTTTCCTAAAATTACACATATAGGTTTTTAGTACAGAATTAAAAGCCATAAAAAATTATCTGTAATCACCATAACGATGAGTCTCTTGTTGAATTTTATAAATTCAAATAGTATCTTATGCTCCTTAATAATGCTCCTCCTACGCTACTTGAAACAGAGAGATATAACTTTGTTTTGATTCATGACTTATCAGATAAGATATGTTAAAGATAATAACCACGAAAAACGAATAAACCATCTCTCACAGATCAGAACAAAATGAAAAAAAAAAAACAACAAAATAAAGTTTGGCTACTTAGATGACATTTTTATAATAGGACTCACTCAAAAAGTTCATGATCTCATTCTGCGCCTCCACCACCTCCACGTGTTGCGAGTCCATGGAGTTCATGATCTTGAGGACGTAGCCGTGCGGGTTGTGCGTCGTGATGAGGGGGTTCTTCACGTTAGGGTCCTCCGTGATGCGGAAGTTCCTGGGGAGAAAAGAAAGAGTTATTAAGATAACTAGCTGTACCCGCGGCTTCGCCCGCGTGTAAACCTCCTTTGTGAACATGATGTTTTTCCAGGACCAAAAGTAGCCTATGTTACTCTCCATCCTTTCAACTAACTCTATACCGAAAATCAAGTCGATCGGTTGCTTAGTTAGGGCGTGAAGGAATTAAGGACAACCAACAACACACTTTCACATTTATAATATTAGTATGATGAATGGCAAAGTGACGTACTTTCTACTTATTATTTATTTTTTAATTTGAGATATATTTAAGAAAAAGGACAAAAAATCAATTTGTGATCGAAAAATAAAAAAAAAATGATTTTAAATCACTTACTAGCAATAGTCTTTTTGTTTTCTATAAACGCACTTTCATTGTCCTTCGCTTTTAGGCTTTTTGCGAGTACGACCTCAGTATTTAAATTACAATTTTTGTATTTGTTCTACCGGGCTTACAGGCAGGCGAGGCAATATGGCTAATCAAATCTTGTGCTACAAGTTACCTTTTACCTTCTTCTCAGTTTAAGCGTGTTTTTCTAGTTGCGTCTTCTACTTACGCTTATTTATTTAATAGCTTTTCTTCTTGCAGCAATCGTTCTTACTACTCTAAAAGTATTGCGTCAGTAGCTTTATCCACATCCTTAAGCTTAAGCTAAGGATCTACCTTACCTACCTATCATCATATCCATTGAGTTCGCTGAGCTCCAGCACGCTGATGCCGTACAGTCTCTCCACCAGCAGCTGCACGCCCTCGGAGTCGATCACCGGCCGGATCACCGCGCCGGGCTGTAGGGTCGAACTGTTATCTGTCATTGTTACTGAAAACAAAGCATCATTAATGTTTAGAGTAATATCATCACTGAACTATAGACCTTTTTGTATTTCAATTTCAATTCATTTATTCATGAGACTATTGATTTATACATAAATAAAACTTTTCATACAGTTTATTGCCGAAGGCGAGAGGCAATTCCGAACAACTCTGACACCAGGGTGTACAAGTACATGGTCGATAGACACTTCTACTCTGATTCTTTTACAGCAAAGGCAACGCGACTGTGGAATTCCCTTCCACTGCCTATTCGAACGGCTCAAACTCTGACCAGTTTTAAGTCGCAAGTAAAGTCTCACTTTCTTTCCTCACTGTAGCTTCGTCGTTTTCAGTACATCTTGTTTCAGTCTCCACTTCTCGTGTTTTTTTTATAGTTTATTTATTTTATATATAAATATATATACATAATTATATATTTTTTATTTACGTATATTAGTATTTATTTTAAGTATTTTATGTATCGTGTACTTCTGTTATTCTGCCTAGCGTTGTTCTGTTCTTTATGCACCATATCCGTATCTCTCCTTACTTTATATTTCAAAATACCCTAAGGTAGCCTGGAAGAGATTGCTTGAGCGATAAGGCCGCCTTTTATATACATACTGTGTTCACATTTTATGTAACATATTTAATTTGTATTTCACTGTGTGCAAAGAAGTGTTAAATAAATAAATAAATGTAACCTACACGAAATGATGATGAGTTTATTGCTGTACTGTACATGCATATTTATATTTAACATCCCGCTTTTGTATTTTTTTTAAATTTGCATGTGTGCGATTGTGGAGACAAATAAAGCAATCATTCATTTAATCATGTTACAGACCTCCTACCAGATTGTCAGAACGGTCGAAAACGATCGCAGGCAAACGCGCATTTTGTAAATCATTAGGAGAGGCCTCTGTCCAGCAGTGGACTGACTGAGGTTGAAAAGATGTTGAATGATGAATCATGTTACATTAAGAATGAAGGGCACGCTTTAGCACGCAAATGACCTGTCGATCGTATAAATTTATAACAAAGTATGACAAATAGAATTTAATTAATAGAAGCTTTCTGCTGTTTTATATAGCTAGAATTTAAATGTCGAGTACACGTCATCTAGTCTCTATGAAAAGGAGTGAAACCATACTAATATTATAAATGCGGAAGTCTGTCTGTCTGTCTGTCTGTTAGCTTTCACAGCCAAGCCGCTGAACGGATTTTGATGAAATTTGGATTCAAACCCCCGGGGTCAAACATAGGCTTCTTTTTGACGCAGGCGGAGCTGCAGGAAACAGCCAGTTATGAATAAATGCACATCTGACGCTAATAAGTGCAATAGTAACTTTACCTGAGTAAAGTTAAAATGCTAACTATCTGACTCTAAAACAGACAATCTGTACAATAGCTTCGTACACATATCACCGGCACAAGCACGTCATGTCATACAGATAACTAATATGAATGATGTTTATTTGCCGCTCCGGTAATAGATCTGGTAAATTGATGTTATGTAACGACAATGTTGCTATTTGTGTAAATATGGATGCGTCATACATGACATCTAAGAATCATACTAATCATAATAATATTATAAATGTGAAAGTCTGTCTGTCTGTTACGCTTTCACGGCCAAACTGCTAAACGGATTTTGATGAAATTTGGTATGAATATAGTTGAATACCCGGAGTCAAACATTGGCTACTTATTGACGCAGACGGAGCTGCGGGAAACAGCTAATAAGAAATATAACATAGAGATATTGAAAGAGAAAATTAAGACACAGTTACAGTACCTGGGCCCGAATCGCGGTAACTAAATAACGTATTTATCAAAAGCAAGGAATGATCGTTAGGACTATTTCATGTATGTAATATAGGTGAGTCGAATGCTTCTCGTTCGACATAATCGGCGAGTCGAATATTTTTTGTCGATCAAACGAAAATTATTCGATATCGAACGATTTTCATTCGACATAAAATGTCATACATTCAAAAATAGGGCTCCAGATGATTTTTACCCGTTTTGACAGATTTTGATAAGGGTTAGAAGGCAGCAGCAGGGGTCAGAAATTTAGGGAAACAAAGAGGGATGGCTTTTGCCCAGCAGTGGGACTTAAATAACTTTTTAGAAAATATCACTCTTCTGTACTTCTGTTCAAACAGCAGCTTTAAAGGAAAGAGACAACATAACAAAATCACCGACAATGTTGGCAGACAATCAAACCGTATGCTTGATCATCAACACATACAGTTGTACAAAAGTCATATGTCGTTAACCTAAGAGACACGAAACGAATGCATCAGCGATTCACACCTGATGGACAATTTTAATCTCACGAATTTCCATCACGACTTTAAAATTATCACCATTTTAAACGCGTATCTTTTCGTCTACGCGATTACAGTTTTATATATTTATGTTTGGATTCATGGCGCAAAAAAATATTTTCATTTACTTACTTACTCGTAGATACGGAACAACAAACCTGGAGAGTTCGTATGTGTTCGTGTTATGTAACATATAAAATTATTTGGATTAGTCACAATATCCAGTTCATTCATATCTACTGGATTATACTGGATCTTTTCGGGGCCGGGTGTAATATAGTATTTTATAATTTCTAGGGACGGATAGAGATAGTATTAGAACCCAAGTATTTAACGTGATAAACATAGAGGCTGGTATACTAGATACTTGGTAGAGACCGTTATTTTCGGATTATTACTAATTTGGCGGAATCGAAATCGCTGTAAAATCCATACTTCCATATTATCCATACTAATATTATAAATGCGAAAGTCTGTCTGTCTGTCTATCTGTTACGCTTTCACGGCCAAACTACTGAACGGATTTTGATGAAATTTGGTATGAATATAGTTCGGTTAGTTACGGGGTCAAACATAGGCTACTTTTTGACGCAGGCAGAGCTGCGGGAAACAGCTAGTGAGATATAAATGCAGAAAATATATTGGTTAATTATGAAACCGATTTCCCGATGGTGATTTCACTAAATCTCTTGCTCTAAATCTCTTTTCTAAAATGTAACTTATCTATTTCAGGTAAAAGCCTGTCTCGTTGCGTCATTTGTTTTCGTAGTTCGTGCTAATTTACATAACCATAACCACAGATTACCGAATATATAATATGCTATCTTTAACTCATGTTCTGGTACTGGATCCCCATCACATGTGAATGTGAACGAGGTCGGTGGCGCCGCCAAGTGGACGAGGCGGGAAACACATGAATCACATGACTGAATGCGCGCCGGCTTTCATAATTGTTTTAGTTTGTCAATTTTCATATCACATAACAATATAAACAACGATTATTTTTAGAATAAGTATTAAAAGTTTTAATTTGATTTTATATCAATTGATCTTTTACTTAATGAAAGAAAATAATCAAAGTAAAGACCAAAATTTAGTAAAATTAAAAGTATTTTTGCGAAAAATTTTCGATTTTATTTTTAATTTTATTTTTAAGTTTATATGGATATGAAATATTTTTTTTTTTATTATTTCCTAGAAGTCCTAAAAGTTGTAAAGGTAAAGTAATAAAATGAAAATAATTATTATTATAAGACATCCGAACATTGTAACCGGCACAACACTAAGACTGATATTCCAATCTAGTTTAATTTATTTATTTACTTTTTGAAGTTTTGAGTTAATTTTAGCACAGATTACAGAATTAAGCTACTGTCAAACTACTTAAATTTGAATACAAAAAAAAGTACTTACATTGATTAGAAAACAACTGATCTTAGCACATTTACTTCACAAACAGCAGGAATTTAAAATTTAAATTAAATTTTATTGTAACGAAATTATTCAATTATGTAGCTAAGAATTAAAGCTGAAAAGTTTTACCATTTGTCATAAACAATTTTTTAGCAAAACGTCACGCAACGCAAAATACCTACATTCAAAATTTTAGATGGTACTCACTCTTACAGCTTACACTAGAAGACCAAACACAGCACTTATCTTACACAACAAAATATGAAGCAGTATAAGTCTTCTCGGTCCGGCGATCGCGAGAACACTGTCACACACACACACACACTCGGAGGAGGATCGTTATCAATTGACTGATACGCGAGAGATGGCCCTTGGAGCTGTCTAAGAGGTGAATGTCCTCGTCATTTGATTTCAAAAGATTTTGAAAGCATACCTTATTTTGATTTGTGTAATGGTTGAAATTGTTAATATTATTATTTTTTAAGTTAGTTTTTTGAAGATTTTTTTTTTTATACAATTAAGTAGGCAAAATGGCATACGGCTCACCTGATGGTAAGTGGTCACCGTAGCCCATGAACGCCCGCAACACCAGGGGCATCACGTGCGTATTGCCGACCCTTGAGAAATCCTTTAACGCCCTTTTTGAAAGACCCCATGTTGAAATCTTTTGGGAAAACCATGTCGGGGAGTTCATTCCACAGTCTCAGCGTACGTGGGAGAAAATTTCTATTAAAGCGCACCGTACGCGATCCTTTGAATTCTAATGAATGCGGATGAATCCCCTGTCGATGGCGAGAGGTGCGATGGTAGAAGGTGGGTGTTGGCATCATCTCAAATAGTTCCTCGGAGCACAACCCATTATACAGGCGGTAGAAAACACATAGAGATGCGAAGTCACGTCTTAGGCTCAGTGGCTCCACACCGCCTGTTATCCTGGGATCGTCGACGATTCTTATAGCACGCCTCTGAATGGAGTCAAAAGGCTTTAATTGACATTCGGGAGCTCCGGCCCAGAGGTGACAGCAGTACTCCATATGTGGCCGTACTTGCGCCTTGTATAGTAGCAGCCTTTGCTGCGGAGTAAAGAACTGCTTTGCTCTATTGAGAACTCCCAGCTTTTTAGATGCCAGCTTTGCCTTATCTTCCAAATAACTAGAGTATTGGACGTCATGAGATATGTCGACGCCAAGAATCCCAATTTTATTGTTAATGGAAAGGGTCGTGCCCAGGAACTGAGGACCAACAACAAAGGGAGTTTTCTTAGCAGTGAATGCGCAAACTTGTGTCTTCAAGGGGTTGAATTCGACAAGATTATTGTGTCCCCAATTGGCTACTTTTTCCAAGACTGATTCAGTTTCAGACACAAGTTTATCGCGACTCTCTTCAACAACGGAACGAGGGATGTTTGCACGGCCCGTATAGGATGAACTACCCGTACTGTCATCCGCATAGCAATGAATACCCTCATCAATTAAGAGCATGTCATTGATATGCAAAAGAAAAAGAGTTGGGGATAGTACGGAGCCTTGCGGGACACCTGCATTGATGACCATGCTATCAGAGCAGCTACCGTCAACTACTGCTCTGATGCACCTACCGGACAAAAAGCTGGCAACCCATTTGCACAATCCCTCGGGCAAGCCATATGATGGTCACTTCGAAAGCAAGCCCCGGTGCCAGACCCTATCGAACGCCTTTGTCATGTCAAGACTGAAGGCCAACGTCTCTCCCTGACTCTCGATAGATGAAGCCCACTGATGAGTGAGATATAGGAGGAGATCACCTGCGGAGCGACCATGGCGAAAGCCGTATTGACGGTCGCTGATAAGGTCGTATTTCTCCAGATATCGCAATAATTCGGTGTTGATTACACGCTCCATCACCTTCGAGAGAAGGGAGGTTATGGCAATTGGCCTGTAATTCGATGGGTCCGATCTATTGCCCTTTTTAGGGACGGGGTGAACCATGGCGGTCTTCCAAGACTTTAGTACTTGCCCAGTTTGATAGGAGAGCGCGAATAGGCGCGTCAGTACCGGGCACAGCTCGAGAGCACATTTCTTTAATACCACAGCTGGGATGCCATCTGGCCCACTCGACTTATGTTCGTCTATAGCTAACAATTCCCGCCGTACCTTACGCTGTGTAATTGATATTTCCGGCATATTAAAGGCACACCTAGGGATAGAAGGTGGTGTGGCCGCTCTGTCGTCTAAGGTCGAGTTCGATGCGAAAAGAGATCCCAAGAGGTCGGCTTTCTCTTTTGCGCTGTGGGCCAGACAGCCATTGGGTTTTTGTAGCGGTGGCAGAGATGACCGACAAAAGTTTTCCTCGGCAGATTTAGCAAGCGACCAGAAAGCTCTACTTCCACAGGGATGCTTCGCAAGGCGCTCACCAACTCTGCCAACGAATTCGAATTTTGCTCTAGCGATCGTCTTTTTACTGGACCTCGAAGCAGCGTCGTACTTACGTTTCGCATCGGAAACTTCGGAGTTAGTATTGCGAGCAGTGGTCCAAGCCTCGTATGCAGCTTGTTTAATCTGCCTAGCTTCCTTACAAGGCCGATTAAACCACGGGGCGCTTCTAGTACTAGCAGGTACACGAGGATTAGGAATATAACACTCCATACCCGCCAGCACGGTCTCGGCGACGGCAGTCGCACATGTCTCAACGTCTTCCGATGTAAAATATAGCCGTTTCCAAGGGTACGACGCGTAGAATTCGCGCAATCCATCCCAATCTACTGACTTGTAGTGCCATACACTACGCCATCGTTCAGACGACCGACCAGGTTTGGCCTGGGCGCAGGGCACTTGAGCCCGAACAATGCAGTGGTCTGAGGTGCCGAGTGGTGCCTCAACCATAACGGAATAATTGTTGGGACGTGTAGTCAGCAGAAGGTCCAGCAATGAGCTTCTATGGTACTCGACGTCCGGTATTCTTGTAATTGAATTTATCAATTGCGAGAGCCCATAGGCCAGAGCAAATTCGTATGCACACCTTCCTGCGAAGTCAGTTTTCCGTGAACCAAGCCACTCCATGTGGTGGGCGTTAAAATCCCCGAGAAAAACTAACTCCGCAGAAGGGTATTGCTCCAGTACTTTGTCAGTCACCGACTGAAGGTGCTCAAATAAACGAGCTGCAGCCGGGTCGATAAAAGTATAGGAGCCACTATGCCGACAGCTTAGGGACAAAATTGGCAACATACTATTTCCAGTGATTTGCATAAGTTGGCAGGTTGGTTGGAAGATGTTTTTAATCTCTGTAATTGTTTATCCATATCTGTAAAGAGTTCGGCAGAGAGTAACAAAATAACAATAATTTAAACTACTACCGAATTTAGATACTGTCACGATCGGAATTGAAAATTCAGACTGATTATTATGACCATTACTTTTATTTTTGTTTTTCTATCACTATCATGTCATCTAAGCGCTGTGTCGGTTACTTCTTCTGCTGTACATTTGCTTCGGGCCAAAGTCATATCTAGTCTGTTTTCATTATCTTTTCTCCATGAACTGTCACGATCAAACTTCATTGTAGGAGGTTAACTAATATAATATTATTCCTATATTATATCCTTATTTAAAGTTATTAAAACTTCATAATATTGTATTGTATTCATCATCCTAGCGTGTATTCCTAGTTGCGTCGTCGCAGCTTACGCTTCGGAGCCTAGGGTACGCTGTTAGTCATGGTTCTAGATTTGGCGGAACTGGTAATTACAATGGAGCGATTGCCGTCTGACCTCCGTGACCCTTTTATGCAGGGAAACCAGACCATCAGGAACATGACTCGAGATGTGTTAGTGGCCAACACTGTTAGTATTGTATTATTCATTCCTATATAATATTATTCAGTAATATTGGAGTTGAAACTTTTAAATAAGTATTTGTCTGTCAATTTATATCATGTTATTCTTAGGTTTATGACTAATGAACTCTATCTTGTAGGTACCTTTGGTGGTGACAAGATGAGCGATCACTCGGGTGGGCGTTAGCATTTGATGATAGCACCTTATCTGCACAAAATCAGACAATATCAATAGAATTGCATTTAATTTCAGCATTCGTGGATTGTCTTCTGAAATGTCCTCACGAAAATGATTGATTAGTATAGTTGATATATAATTAGTAAATTCTGTGGTAAACTGAAAAGCGAAAACAAAAAATATGACCCAAAACAAACACGTCAAGCTAAATAAAACCGTTTAAAAACATTTTCCTTTTTGAAAAAAAAACAACGATGATACCCTACTCTACAGTTTGTTACAATTTTAATTCCCCTTTTGAGTTCTGTTCGGATGTTAGTATATATATATGTTTTCACTGTTTCCTAGAAATTGTATTTATATTTATTTGTTGAGATGGAAATAGCTGTTCACTGATGGATCATCTTTGACGATTTCTTAAGATGTATGTAGCAATGATGAGTAACCATAGGTATATTTCATCTTTATCCACAGGATCTCTTTGGTACCAATGTACCTACCACACACCTACTGCACGATTATCATTTTCAATATCAGTGATAACACAACTATGTCAATGTCACTTTTCTCGCTTTCTCGTCATTCCGAGGATGTTGTTTGTTTGTCATGATTTGCGCGGAGGAAATTTTACGACAAATCCATCAAATTGTGACAGGTGACCGATATCATGCTAAAACAACATCACGATCTATTGTATATTCAGTTAATCTAGTATAAAGACAATATTTTTTTTTATCTCACTAGACTATTAATAATTTGTAAAACCGAAAATCAAAATTGAATTAAGTACGGAAGTATTTTATTACACGTAATTACCTTAGTTGTTATGTGTGTGTGTGTTTCCGTAGCAACCTCCTTCACCCTCCTCGCCATCTCTTGTCGTGATTGTGAAAAAATCTTGCATTGACCGTCATCACATCATGTCAGCTACATACACTTCCACCTCCACTTAGATTTCCACGTCCACGTAAATGCAATAGCTCATTGATTTTCAACTAGTTTTAAAGTTATTGCCTGATAATAGTATAGTAATTTAGCAAGACCGACAGACTTTAGCACATAAAATTATATTAGCACATATTACAGATATGATATTAGTTTGGATAGGTAGTTGAAAATAACCGATTTAATTTCATTTTATATATGCCCTCTTGATTTATTTATATGTTTAACAATACAACATTATATAAATAAAACAATATTACAAATCATAATTTGACATAACGGTACATAATATTTCAAAAAAAAACTTTATTCTCAAAATAATTAATACTTAGGTACACACATGAATATATTTTATACGTTACATAGTATAGTACCAGCGGATTACTACTGCCTTTTCAACGATACCCCATTTGTTTAATTATCACTTGTAGTTTAAAAGATAATTAGGCATAGATGAGCATAATAATATACAAACCGTTCAAAATCACAACTGCCCTTTGCCGTAGTCGGGTAAAAAAATGATTTGAGGAAAAGCGAAAAAAGACTTATCAACGCCATCTTTTGGTGAAAGTTATAACTTATATGAGTTCAAAATACTTGGTAGGAATAAACTAAAACTAGATAGCGCAATACAATTCACACGTATTACAAGTTTGCAAATTTTCCAGTAGATGGCAATGATATCTAAGCACCATCTAGCGGTTTAAGTTATAGTTAGTTCTTGTCTAGCGATGGCGCTGTAATGTATATTTAGTTTAAAACTTTGTCAATAGATGGCGTTAAATTATTAGCGTCATCTATATTTAGTTTTTGCAACTAATTAAAATGCTTTTCTCAGTTCAGTTACTAGACAACAGAGGGCGCAATTTTCTATTTAGTTTTGACTTTTCGCTCATAGATGGCAGTAGCTTGCATCATTTATAATTTTCTCCAATAATTGGATTTTTATCCAGAGTCACGATAATTATTATCGTTATTCTGGACAAAAGACTCTGTTTCCGTATTCGATTTTTATCTTTTGATTTTTTTCAGCAATTGAAAACATTAATGTCAAATCATCAAACCAATGCACTGCATATTTTGAAGGTATATTAAGGCGCGGATCCACCGCAGCGCACGGAGAGGCTACGCACGTGCGTCAAGCTTCGCTTTGCAAGAAAATGTACTTATGTGATTGTGTCCACTGCAACTAGCGTTGCCAGGCGTCCGGATAAAGCCGGACATAGTTAGGCTTTTTTATTGCGTGTCCGGCCAAAATAAACGGTGTCCAGCTTGTCCAGCTTTTGTTAGGCTTTTCACATTTTATTTAATTTAACAAGATTTATGGTAATAATCAGAAAAGCTTTGGCTGGTCTGTCTGGTTTGGCGACCTGGCAACCCTAACTGCAACCCACAGACAAGCTACGCATGAATTAACACACGTGGCTTGCTCGAATCATCAATTTCAGTTTTGAATTCATCGTCTGTCTAGCAAACTCAATTCCAATGCCAGATTATAAGTTTATAAATGCGTAAGTTCCACAAGACGTATGATTAAAAACTGTGCTGCGCTACAGTTGTACGTAGTCGTGGATCGTAGGTTGATATTTGTGTATAGCGTATGCTGCAGTGGACTCGTTGCAACTAATTTTACAAAATAAATTAATTTGATTGAGTTAAATTAACACAAATCTAAAAATAACCTAATTACTTTATCACCTCCTCTTCTCCTCAATTAGGCAGCTATGTCACCAGAAACAAGGGCAACCCCGAAATTTAATTAAAAACTACACTTTCCATTCACGACCCCAGTATCTGATCGCGGCCACTAGCGCCCCCTAGCGGTAATCCATGCCACGCGCCGCCAATACTAAATTAATTGGTTCTTGTCGATTTTTAATTTGATCTTAAATGGTAAGTTTGGCGATGACGGGTTAAAGGGCTGATGGTGACGATAATGCGACAAATACACGGACAATCAAACAGCGTACGCCAATATTAATGCAATTTGAATGTGTTGTAAAAGGATTTGCGGGAGAGTAATTTAATTTTCATACACTCTAGCATATTGTGATTGACAAACCATGGTGATTGAAATATTATAATTATAGAGCTAATGTATAGAATAGGCGTATCAAGCTCCGTACCACGAACTCTCCAAGGGACACATTCCGAAGTTAAAGTTTTTTTAAAGATTTTATTTACTTACTAGTTAGGTACTACCACTTACTATGTTGTTGGTGCAGCAACCAAAAATGTACCTTGACCGAGTGTACCTGCACCAGACCATTTCTTGCCGTCCCGGACCAGTTGCCATCAACTCCGAGAGTTTGATTGCCTGTTTAACATATTGGACTAAGTACTTTCTTAACTAAAACTTGTTCCACGTTTATCTCTCTTTAATATTTTTTTGAAACTGAAACAACATCGTGAATTCCTAAAAAAAGTTATTTTAATGAGTAAAGCTAGAATATAAAATAGTTTAAGTGGTTGTGCTAATATTTGTTCATGTAGAATAGAAAGCGCGTCTGACAAATTAAAGTTAATAATCCTCCCCAGCGACACAGATTACTCTATCGGTGAATCCAGACAAACAGAACGCAGCTGATCCACTTCACGCCTCATTCTATCAAAATAGTTTTTAAACCTACTTAACATATATTTTTATAAGTTAATCGAGTAAGAAGAAGACCCGTTTAGGGTCTGGAGTGTTATTTTTGAAATGTGTGACTCACGCAAACTTGGTGTCTCGAATAATTTTTGTTCGGTGTCGAATGACTTTCATTCTACATATATGTCATACATTTCTTTATTTGAAGTTTTCAATTCAGTTATTTTTGTAAACACAGTTTACAAAAACATGTTACAATACTTACATATAAGATTCAGAACTGTCAACCAATGGTTTTATCAGTAATACTATTCATCATCATTTCATGTAGGTTATATTGTCTATCGACCATGCACACCCTGGTGTCAGAGGTATTCGGAATCATTTTCATATAATTGAACACTAACATTAAATATATTAAAGCTGTTAGACCCGGCTGCTATGTGGTGGTCGTTAAAAGGAACCACGTTCAGAGCTCGAGAGGCCGAAGGAAAATAAACTCGAATAGTTTCTCAATTTGTGAATAACATCCGAAATCATCGACTTTGCAGGGAAAATGCTGAGACGTTGTTAAAAGATATGAATTCTGTCAAGCGACACTCTCTTTGGAAACACAGATGTGGCGAAAATCTTAGCTTTTACCAACCATAGCACAGAACTTGTAAATGGCTTATAGCTTCTCAGCTGCATTTCACTTGTTTCGTTAATAATCTCTTCAGCATTCCATTGTTATAAAGGTTGAATATTAACCGTTAATTACAACTGGTAGCTAATCCGAAGTTTAAATGAATCCCACGCGAAGATACTCCACTTCAAGACTTTAGTGAACTGTGCCTTTTGGCGACCTCGCCACCCGGCCATTTCCCGAAAACCTCTCGCTCCATAACTCTCCTTCGAACAAACAGTTCTCAATAAACTGGATCAAAATAATACTTTGACAAAACCTTATTTTACGCCCGACATGCGTTCACAAAGTCTCTTACATATTACTAACATTTTGGATTCAGCTCTAGAAATTCAATTCAAACCATTTTCAGCTCTATTATCATACACTTAAGGAGTATTCTAAAGTTTTTTGGTTTACGAGATATGGCTGCAAAGACATCCTCAGGCAAAACACTTGGTAGATAGAAATCTTGTTAAAGGAAACGTCTTTTTCAGCTTCCATTGTCTACAATTACTTGGCTTTGTGGTCTGATACGATTTTGCATCTCTTTCTGCTTTATAGTGTCGTATATGTGCATCTCTGTCTCATCTTTTGATATAAACTTGAGATTTCCGACGCGGTTCGAAGGATGTCTTGAATTTTATTTAAGTTTTGTGATAGAAATGGATAGCAACATTTGATACCTATAGTCTTTATCCGAAGCGATCGGGCGACGAAGAGAAAAAGTAGGAAAGCGGACCCTGGGGATTCAAAGCAACCAGCTGAGGACGCAACCGGAGAGGCGCTGAGATGAGAGAGAGTCTTTTTATCTGAGGCCGAAATCACTGACATTTTAGTTACTCTGATTTTTTTATTCTGAAGGAAGAATATTTGCTCATTAGGGTTACTTTAATAGATTTAAGTACTAATTATAAGCAACTCCAAAGAAAAATCATTTCGAGATTAAACAAGCGTCAACGTCTCTGTACGTCTCAAGTACTCGTACTATTATGTAAAGATTATTCCTTTTTCATCACCCAAATGCAGCTGTTATTTAAATCAAGCTGTATTTGACCACAGATTATGGAATGATTTGATAAACTAACGTTAATTTCCTATTTCATGAGCAATTATTACATTCGAATATAATATATGTATACTCCAGTGAGGAGAGAGACTAAAAGAGGTACATCCGTCTGTGACCACTGTGACTAAGATTATATTAGAATTGATTGAAAAGAAAAGTAAAGTTCGATTTAAATATTGAATGAAGCCCACGTTCGATATTTAAATCGTAACACAACCTTTAGAGTTGACCCATCTTATCAATATCTCCTTCAATAGCTGCACAAAGTAAGAGACACTTTAGAACACCTCCGTACAGTTCCTCACAATGAGGGCCCCTTCGCGGTCCCACAACAAATATAATTGCATTTTTAACCCCCGGCGTGTACGTGACGGATGACCCTAACGGGTTGGGGTTGTCTACTTTTGAATACACTTTTGAAAATATTCGAAATAATCAACCTATTTTTTGAAATTTAGAAAAATATTTATAATTACTAACTAGCACCTCGATAAATAAATAGGCTATCCAACACTAAAAGAATTTTTCAAATCGGACCAGTCCTGTTCCTGGTATAAGCGCGTTCAAACAAACAAACAAACTCTTCAGCTTAATATTATATTAGTAAAGATTAGAAGCTAAACAGATATTTTCATTTTGACCCTTTTTAAAATAATTATAACTTTCTTTAGGTCTTTGAGTAAAGTAAAACCTATCATTTTTCTAAAATGGAAACTTCATCAAAGTTTTTCATTAAATCAGCAATATTTCAGCGCAGTCTAGTAATTTTACAAAATTACGCACAGATTACCTAACTAAAAATATACAGAATGGAAAATTACTGCTTTTATTGGAGAACGTCAAAAAAATTCTTCAACGATTTTTAATACGATGAATTCTTTCATTGTCAACCCTACGGCATATCAATAACTGACCCCAGGGATGTTAAAAAGATATAAAAAAGATATAAAAACGCAATAAAACGCAGCTCCCGGCCGCGACGAGCCGACACCTTCTTCCGGGGGTTTGCGAAGAAATCGCTACCATTAGCATTTTTATACAGTTTGTTTGTCCGGTAAAGGATTACTGGCTTTTATGGCCACTTGGTTTTTATACAAGTTCTGAGGAGCTGCAGATGATGTTGTATTGATAAGCATAATCAGTTTTTTTTGTGAATTTTTTATCAACACGATCCTAAAAGACAAATGCCTGGTCATCGTGTAGATGCTTGTCAGGGTACCAGTAGCGCGCTGTCAACTCGTCGTCATAGCATCCAATGCAATCAATAAAGGAGTTACTGAGGATAAAGAGAACTTCACTATATTTTTATTTGTATATCTAGGAAATCGAATCGAGCTCTTCCCAGTATTAAATAGATGAATGTTGAATGTTGAGTCTACATGAGATATTTTAACACAATTAACTATAATGATGTTTAATCCCATTATTTAAAAAAGGAGAGAAGTTGGAGCCTGGCAATTATAGACCTATCTCTATATTGCCCGTATTGAGTAAAATATTCGAAAAGATTATTCTTAATCAAATGCTGCGGCACTTTAAGGTCTATGATGTCTATATGAACAGTTTGGTTTTACTGCCGGCAAATCAATAACCGATGCGGGAGTGGTCTTATCACTCATATTTACACCGCCTGGGAGGAGTCTCAGGATGCTATTGGAGTGTTCTGTGACCTTGCCAAGGCATTCGACTGTGTTGATCATGAGACACTTCTGCTCAAGCTTGCACATAATGGTTTTGACGCTAAAGCAATAAAGTTATTGAATTCATATTTAAATGATAGGCGTCAGACTGTTGACATAAATAACGTTAAGTACCCCAAGGCGCGATACTAGGACCTGATTGCAAAATTTTCTTCCAATTAAAACTCGGGCAATGCTAACGCGTTCTCTCTTGCTCCCCATTCTGGATTATGACGATGTTGCGTATTTGGATCCTTCTGAAGAACTCCTCAATAAATTGGATCGAATCCAGAATGTATGTATAAGATTTGTCTTTGGACTTTGCAAGTTTGATCACATGGCTGGCTTCCGATAAGAGCACGAAGAAACGTGCATATTCTAACTCTTCTCTTTAATGTCCTTTTTAATCCTACTTCTCCTAATTATCTTAGTGAACAATTCTCTTTCCTCAAAATTGATAACAGGTTACGATCTTCCAATAAGCTTATTCTATGTATTACTCTATTTTCTTCATTTTCCTATTCTAAATCTTTCTCTGTCAGAGCGTGCAAATTGTGGAACTCACTCCCCGTTGACATTAAATTGTCTCCTTCTCATCCCTCCTTCAAATCTCGTGTTTTAAAATTCTACTCCGATTCTTAATTGAGCACAGCCTTGAACTATTATATTTTTTGTAGCTATTAATATGTATTATTGTTTTTTTCTTTATTATTCTAAGAATATGTATGTATCTAAGTATTTATGTAGCATATTTTTATGTAGTTTATGTCATTATAAGTATTATTTTTGTTTAATATTTAATAAATAGAGTTCTGTTCTGGTTGCACAACTTCTACCATCTGTCTCTTTTAACTGTATTCCTGTATCGTCCCGGTTGACTGGAAGAGATCTCTTTATGGGATAAATCCGCCGTTGCAATTATTTTTAGTTTTGTATTTACTGTAATGTATTTTTCTGTGCAATAAAGTTATTACAAACAAACAAACCCTTACTCTTTTTAATTTACGTCAATGACTTGCCTTACGCGGTTGAAAAAAAGGCTGGCATAGTTTTGTTTGCAGACGATACGTCTTTGATTTTCAAAATGGATCGCCATAGCGGAAATGTCGACCATGTAAATGATGCACTGTCCACAATATCAAATTGGTTCTCCGCCAACAACTTAATGCTGAATGCTAATAAGACCCAATGCATAAAATTTTCTTTACCAAATGTGAGACAGACTCAAGTGGACGTAATGTTAAATGGAGAAAAGTTAGTTCTTGTAGATGACACCACCTTTCTAGGAATCAAAATTGAAATAGGGTTCACACGTTTCAGCTCTCTCCAAAAAACTTAGCTCTGCGGCATATGCTGTCAGAAAAATTAGACAAATAACATATGTGGCAACTGCTAAGCTAGTCTACTTTAGTTACTTTCATAGCTTAATGTCTTATGGATTACTGCTTTGGGGAAGGGCAAGTGACATACAGACAATATTTATCTTACAAAAGTGAGCAGTTCATGCCATCTATGGTTTAGCTCTTAGGGAGTCGTTTAAAGAAATAAATATCTTAACAGTAGCTTCTCAATACATAGGGCGCACTGTAAGTTTCCGGAACTGGCCACTTACATAAACAATATTTAAAAATTTATTGCAACATTTGAAAATAGAACTCTTTGGCTGTAGAATGCAGTTTGTTTCATCTGACTGTCTTTTGTTTTTACCTTGTGGCGCCATTTAAAAAATTGTGTATCTGCATCAACATGGATTTAACTCGGGAAAATTTTCGTAGTATGATTTTCTACGATTTTAAGTGTAATTTGACAGCTCAACAGAGCATCGCTCGGCTTGAAACAGCTTTTGGCAATGAAGCACCATGCAAGACAACTGTTTATAGCTGGTTTGCAGAATTCAAGCGTGGTCGTATCAATCTCAGTGACGAATCTCGCGATGGTCGGCCGTCCACCGCTGTGACCAACAAAAACATCAATGCTGTGCGCCGTATGATTGAAACAGACAGGCATGTGACCTACCATGAAATTCGCGCATCCTTAGAAATAGGCATGAGTCAAATACAATTAATCCTACACAAACATTTGGGTGTGAGAAAGCTGTGCTCGCGGTGGATCCCACACAACTTGACCGAGGCTCAAAAAACGGACCGCGTCACTTGGTGCAATGCCATGCTTACCAGATTCAACGAAGGTGCGTCAAATTTGGTGTGGGACATAGTAACAGGTGACGAAACATGGATTTATTGCTACGATCCCAAAACAAAGCAGCAATCGAGCGTATGGGTCTTTCAAGATGACCCGAAACCAACCAAAGTGGCGCGCGTGAAAAGTGCATCTAAGCGGATGATTGCTTCTTTTTTTAATAACACTGGACACGTGGCTACTGTTGCTTTAGAGAATCGTCGTACAGTGAATAGTGACTGGTACACGACCATTTGTTTGCCGGAAGTTATTGACGAACTCCGTAAAAATAACCGTAAACGCCGTATCATCCTGCACCACGACAATGCTAGTTCTCACACGGCCAGACAGACAAACGACTTTTTGAAGGCGAAAAATGTAGAACTCATGAGTCATCCTGCATACAGTCCCGACCTGGCACCTTGTGACTTTTTTCTGTTCCCAAAAATTAAGAACCAATTACGCGGTCAACGATTTTCATCACCAGAAGAGGCTGTCGAGGAGTATGAAAAACACGTTTCAGAGGTCACCACAGAGGAGTGGCACAAAAGTTTTCAAAACTGGTTTCATCTAATGAAAAAGTGCATAGACGCCAAGGGAGATTATTTTGAAAAACAATAAATTAATTTTGTACCTTTAATAGTATTTTTTCATATTCATTCCGGAAACTTATAGTGCGCCCCACGTATATATTTGAAGTTATCATGTATACGAGGAATAATATTACTACTTTTAGAAAGAACTCGGATATAACTGATAGACCCTTGCGCAATAAAGATAAATTATTTTTACCTTCTTATAGACTGTGTAGGGTTAAAGACTCTTTTGTGGGGAACTGTATACGTTTCTACAATAAGCTTCCTGAATCGATCACTAGTTTGCCTGATGGACAATTTAAAGCCCATGTTAAAGATCTACTTTGTAAAAAGGCTTATTATAGTACTGGTGATTTTCTTAATGACAGGACTGTTGAACTTAAGCTTGGTGCAGAGTTCTCAGCAAATTGACATATCATTATATGTTCTGACATTTCTGTTATTTGGCATTTTTTTAATTATTATTTAATTTTTTATTCAATTTTTATTTAATTTAAATAATCTGAAATAACAATTGTGCAAAATGTTGACAAACATGTGAATTCGTTAATTTAACTAGGTAATTAATTAAAGTTTTTTCTTATTTGTAAATTGACGTTTTGAAGAAAATGCTGCAGTGGAGTTTGTGGCGCCGCTTCTTCTGCACTTGCGTTTTGGAAGTGGTGGTAAACTTAATATAAGTAAATTGACGTCAATAAGTGATATTTATATCCTTTATTGAAAATAAACAATTTCATTTCATTTCATATATGTTTTCGCTTATATTTAATTTATATTGATCGTTTGTCAAATGTAATGCGTTTATAATGGTTGAAGCTACTACCTCACAGATATGACGAGTGAAGAGTTCGCTACAGCACGGTATGAACCAAACGAGCGCTGCAAGAGCTGGAGTGCTATTTTTGATTAGTGTGACTCACGCAAAATCGAGAGCGAGTCGAATAACTTTTGTTCGATATCGAATGATTTTCGTTCGATATTGATGGATTTTTATTCGACATATATGTCATACATTTTAAAAATAGGACTTCTGACTCGAGAGCAAGCTCGAGTGTGCCTAGGCTGGACTGAGGACGACATTGAATCTATTTAATCTTAATCTACGTAATTTAAAAAAAACCACAGAAAATTTGTCTTGCGTTGTTTGAAATATGAAAATATAAGTAGTACATTAAAGGATTTACTTTCAGGTACGGTAGGTCTAGGTCATTACTTCATAAATACTGTTACTAAGCCGAAAATTATAATTTATATGATTTTGCTAATTGTTTAATTCTAAAAAAATAAACTGTTATTTGATTTTCCTAAGCCTAGATAATTTTTCTATACCTACCAATTTGTGACCAGAGGGAGGACTGAGAATGAAAGGTAGACCAAAGCTGCGTTGAAGCGACGACATGCGACATGAAAAGATTTGTCAGTGGATGGGAGACCAGGAGCCGTATTTTTGAAAATTATGACATGTACATGTCGAACAAAAA
This sequence comes from Euzophera pinguis, assembly GCA_947363495.1. Lineage (NCBI taxonomy): Eukaryota > Metazoa > Arthropoda > Insecta > Lepidoptera > Pyralidae > Euzophera > Euzophera pinguis. The sequence continues at coordinate 10,781,776 of OX376178.1, read as the reverse complement.
CTCTTCGATATCGAACAAAAATTATTCGACTCGCTCTCGATTTTGCGTGAGTCACACTTTTCAAAAATAGCACTCCTGCCAGTAGCTGTGGAGCTGGATGAGTGGAGAAGAAAAGGCCTAATAGTACCTACTAAGTTTTGTAAATTTATTCCCCAAAGTCCGGCTCTGCAATGCCACCCTGCTAGTATTTTGTTAGTCGGCCGCTTTGTGTCCACTCGCGGCAACATCTCAGCCGTGCCGTCCCTTTCCCTCCTCACACATTAAAGAGGGACAGACGACCAGTCACGGGACACTGCACAGTGACAATATTTGGCCACTCATTGGCTACAATGACGGCAAGGTTTTTTTTTAGCTGTGTGAGTGTTTGACTTCGTTTTTGATATTTTTTGGCCGCTGCTGTTGTCGCGCGAGGGTCAATGTGTTCGATGGGTTTGGAATGTCTTGGCCGACTTTTGGTAGCTTTATTCACATTATTTCTTCAAAAATTAGGTTCGTAGAGTTATTTATTTGCGCCTTAGAATAAAAAGACAGTTAAGGCGTAGCGCTAAAAGTAATTAAGAGATTTGGCACAGGCCACAAATTACAAAATGGTTACATAAGTCATTATATCAATTTTAATTTCCGACTACCCAAGTTTTTTCAATGGCTTTTTTAATATTACTGCTCAAATATTTAGGATTATTAGGAAACTACTGATGTACGCCTGTTTCACAATAATAAGTTCCGTATTTCACATGAAATGAAATGAAATAAATTTATTTGCAGGCTTACACGGTAGTATACATGTTATGGCCAAAATTGACCAGGAAGAAATACCATAAGATCAAGCGTGTAGCGCCAACAATTGGCATGCAAATTTTATAAGTCATGCTAAATTACAATATTAATTTAAATAATAAAATTTTATGTACTTATGTCAATGCAATGTCAAATTATCAAATTAATAATAATATAAAACTAAAAGATTAAATTATGTCAATAATAATGTTAGTAATTAAGGCGTAGGGATGTGACGACCCCATCGCCCACTGGGTTACCTTCCCAGTGCAGTCAGTCTCCGTAAGGCAGCTCGTGGCCAGCTGGTGGTGAGTGGCGACACCGCGGACCTGAGTGCTGTCAGGGGAGGCCTCCGTCCTACAGCAGCCAAGGTCAGAGTGGACGCCTATGAGGGACAGGATCCACATACATACCTCTGGCTTGCCTTAGCCGGCCAGCCAGAGCGGAGTCACAAGAGCTATATGCTCGAGGGTGGAATTTAAATTACCCAAACTTCATCACCATAGCCCATTATTCTTTTCACTCATTAGAAATAGCTCCTCCTCCTGCCGAGACCTGTTCATGGAAATGTCAACTATTGATATAGCCGAGAACAGGTTTTGGTACCACAACATGACATCAAGGGCCCTTAAGCGTTGGATCAATATCCCCGCGCAAGTCTCTCAAAGGACCGGAGCAACCCGTGAATCCCAAGCGGAGATAGTAATTACATTAATAATAATAAAATAATTGGAGAATGATTCACAGCATATCTCATCAGAAAAAAATAGACTAGTTTCACGTACTGAATACACTGAGTCCAAACTGTTCAATACGGTAATAGAGTCACTCACTTTTATCTGGCCCCTAATGTACTGTGAGAGGTAAAATAATGTTATATTGAGTTGGTAAAGAAGCTTTTGGTGTTATCTCCTAACATGTCCTCAATTGCTGACGGATCGAATGAATTTCTTCAAAAAAATGCTACCAAATATAATGGTTGAGAATGTTTGCTAGTAACAGACAGACAAACAGACAAGTGCGAGGAGACTAATGATAAGGTCTCCGATGTCCCACGGTTGGGCAACTGTTTGCGATACGCCGCTGATCTGCTGGTAGCGTCCGCAAAAATTACCATTAAACATAATAATGAAAATATTTCGATTGGGTTACGAGTATATGATCAATCGACGCTGGAGGCAGAGGTTATCGAAACAGTCTTTCGGCCTCTGACGTGATTCTTTTAAGAAATACCAAATAACAGCCGGGACCAACGGCTTAACGTACCTTCAAAAGCACGAAATAATCTTTATTGACAGATCCTATTTCCTTACTATTTAAGACATTATGTGTTTCATTCATATAAGGAGAAAAATAAAAATATTTATTTTTAATTATCAGATTGACCAATCTATTTATTTATTTAATCTTTATTACAAAGAATGTAAATGGCGGACTTAAAGCCGTGGGCTTTTTCTACCAGTCAACCAACAGGTGGTGTTGAGAGACAAAAGTAAGTGCAAAGATAGAGTAATTAATTATAATTACCTAATTATACATTCGAACAAATAAAACATCCAATATTAATACATAGACTACATATATATGTATAACATAAACCTACATACTAACTACTTAAATAAATATAATTATATATTCTCTGAAAGCGTGTGAAGATAATGTGCGCGCAGTAAACGTTTAAAAGACCCACGGCTGCGGGCTTTACGAATATCGATTGGTAGGGCATTCCAGAGCAGCACGGCTTGAACCGTAAACGAATTCCTGAAAAACCTAGTTCGAAAAGGAGGTATTTGAAGTGTTAGATGTCTACAGGATCGGGACTCCCTCGAACGGATGTTACAGAGAAAACTGAAATTGGACTTCAAATACGTAGGTACGAGGGTCGAACCGACTGGCGAAAAGAGTAGACAGAATGTGCAGATTTCGGCGAAAACGGATAGGTAACCAATTTAGTTGAGACCGATAAGACGACACATGATCGTATTTCCTAAGTCCGAAAATGAACCGCAAACAATTGTTCTGGAGTCTGTCCAGTTTATTGATGAGGTCGCAGCTCAAGTCAGGGTAGGATACCTGGAGTCTGTCCAGTTTATTGATGAGGTCGCAGCTCAAGTCAGGGTAGCATACATCCGCGTAATCTAGAATCGGGAAAATTAGAGAGTTAACTAGCATCGTCTTAGTTTTAATAGGGAGGAAGATTTTTAATTTGTACAAATATCGGAGCGCACCTGTGACCTTCCTGGAAACATCTGTAATTTGCTGATGCCACTGCAAGTTCGAGCCGATTTGAAGCCCTAGTCTCTGACATGTGACGCAAACAGGATTTCCGAATTACCAAAGTATAAACGCGATAGTGTACTGTAGTCTATACGCTCCAAGAGCTGAGAGCTGCCAGCCAAAATGGCCTGACACTTATTAGGGTGATGCCGAAACGACGTGACCAGTCGCGTCTAACCAGCAAATCCCTATTGACTTGATCCACAGCCAAGTTTACACTATCAACTTCGGCCTGTGCATAAAGTTGCAGATCGTCGGCGTACAGGTGATGATCTATCTGAATCATACTTACATTGTGTGTATGTATGATGCATACTTATCAGTATATCATTTGTTCTCATTCTGTAAATCTCGTATTTTATGCATGTTTGATCTAAATTAATGTTTTGTATAGGGAAAATTAGGTGCATTTCGCATATTCATAGTTAGGATGAGTGACAAGTTTCATCCCAGAAAAAGCACTGTTCCACTACTGAAAGTATAATGAAACATTATATCCATGACACTAGAATTGTTCTGCCGACGGTCCACTTGAAATAATATTAATCTATCGAAAAACTGGAAAACACATTAGCCGACGAGGCCGACCATCGATATTCTAGCGAGTGACGCAACGTGACTCCAGTTTACTTAATTCCACTGTTTGAGGACAATTAACCCGCTTCAAAGACACCAATTTGGTACAGATGTGGACTAAAGTCGAGTTTTTAATTTTGCGATCAAGCATACGACTTGTTTATGGACTGCGGAATAGACCCCTCTATTCTGTTTTACTTAAAATCAAATATCAAATGTAGAATTACATGCCTGTATAATTTTCCTAAAGAAAATAATATAAAATTTCATTCGAACCCATTGAATAAATCTTATTAATGGCATCATCATTTGATTGATTGATTGATTATCATCATCATCATTCTTATTCCGGTTGAATTTACTACTCTGGTATTGCATTCAGTACTATAGATAGATACACCATGCAATTATGGATGACTCATACATATATGTAAATTTTTAACACACTATAAAGTGACTATGGGTTTACGAATTGAGATGGTGAATAAAATGCATAAGTTTTTAATTTAGTCGCTTCTAACTATACCCACGGAAATATATTATATCCTATTCAAGGATCTTCTTGGGATCTAGAAAGTAAAATTTGTCATAGTAAGCTGCTTATCTCAACATTCAAAACGGAACACAACAAATAAATTTCATGATTGATATCCACGTAACATTTATGAAAAACTGTTAACATGTTTTTAGTTATAAGGGAACAAATACGTAACCTTGATTTCTAGCATCGCCGTACTCGGGTAAAAATAACGTATCTAACTTCGACTCGCGCGCTCGACGGAGACACATTATTAATCTAACGTATCTAACCCCTTCTGTGCCCGCCTGTCCGTTACGAGTACTGGTAACACGATAGCCAGCGATCGCCAGAATGTCCGCTTGCCGCCGTGTTTGCCTTCCACTGCCCGTCACAGTCACATAAACCCTCCGAAAAACATAATATTTGGACATTTTAGAAACTTGAATTTCCATTCGTATGTGACCATAGTTGACACGTTTTAATATCTTGAAATTTTTGTTTAATGAACCAAGAGTCAGTTCGGAGACGAAAATTTAATTGAAACTGCCGCTAAGTCTGATGCCACATCCTTTGTCCTTCTCATTGCACACATACAGATTATAGAATAATACCTGTTTCCCGCAGCTCCACAAGTATCCTATGTTTGACCCTGGGTTTTTAACTATATTCATACCCAATTTTATCAAAATCCGTTCAGAGGTTTGCCCGTAAACGTAACAGACAGACAGACTTTCATGCTTATAATATTAGTATAGACTATATTAGTATCATCACTTTCTCCTAGCAACGTGAATGTAAAATTTCAGGAATATTGGCTCTATTTAAATTAAGCGCGACGAGTTAACAAAAGTTAATTCACTTACTTACATTTTATTTTCCAATTACGAAATAATTCCAGGGTTGATGGATGGATTGATGGATGGATTGATGGATGGATTGATGGATGGATTGATGGATGGATTGATGGATGGATTGATGGATGGATTGATGGATGGTCTTCTGTTTCATCATTCACCACAGGCAGACTCGACGGCGATAGCTAGTTCTGTAAAAAAATAAAAACTCATTCATTTCAAATTAGTCTACGAATTCTATTGAATCAATTCAAGTAGTATTCAGATAAAAAAACACCGTTTTGAAACCAACAATTGGTTTTCAATCGTAATCCGATACTTTGGAAGCTGATATTATTAAATGTTCTTTATAGAGAACAATTATTGTATTATAGTTGCTGTTTATTTTGCAAACAAAGGGCAATAGAGCGTGTGTAATCGTTCTGTTGTGGATTCATTATTGTAAATTGACTATAAATATGCATTAGTTAGGTAACCCACACTTAATGTGTCTATACTATAGAGGTTTTTACGCAGACGTTATTAAGATTTTGCTTAGATTAATAATTGGTCTCGCGAGCTCGACAAGATACCTAAATATAAAACCATACCGAATTCGGCATAGTTGCGGCATACCCGCGTCAGTCATGCCGCGACCGATGAGTGAGTTGGATGTTTAGATAAATATAAAATTTAATGTAAAAGTAGACGCAAAATGTTCAGTTTGCGTAGTCAAACTGTGTAAGAATAAAACTAAAAGAAATAAGAAAGATACTGGTATTACATACCATCAATAAGTATTGTATAATTTCGAAATATGGACATAAATTACTCACGAAAATAATATAACCCTAAAATATGGCGCGAAGTACCGCTCGGTGCTCAATGTTGCCGTGTATTAAAAAATCCCAAATTCCCCGAGGTTTCGATTTTTATTATTTAGATATTTTGTTTTTTAACTACAATGTTGTAATTTTGACTTTTTCTGACAATTTTGTCTGTCTTTAACATCTTATTTCTTTAATCCTGGCATGGGAGAAAAGTAAATAAGGGGAAATGTACTAGCTGCTTCTTATCCCGCGCAGACCATATAAGCCGGCCGAGGAAGTGGGCAAAAATCGAAGAACCATATCTATCAGTAGGCGATGCGACTAGCAGCCTATCACTATTTTGATTCCATTTCCACTTTACGCCCACCAACATTCTAAATATGGCCTGTAGGTAGTTGGTACCCCGTAGGGAGAGTTGCCGGATAATCGATTAATCGAATTTGGTTTTTTTTAAAATAATCTAGGATATTGAAGGTATTGATATAATAAATTTAATCGATTTTTGACAATTAATCGATTATTAACTGCAATATCAAACAATTAGTCGATTATTGAAATGGGTTGATATAAATTATATCGAACATAGGTAATCGTTTATATCAATGGTTATTAAACGATTATTTTTATTTATTTATTTATTTCATGTACACGCTGTAAATATACATTGGATACTTAAAATTAGGAAATCTGTAGTATCGATATAATCTAATCTGTAGTATTGATTTTTGAGAATTTATGAAAAATAATCGATTAATCGATTAATGGATACCAAGCATTTCAGGCACCGGTACTATACAGATATACCCGAACTCGGCGGCGGGATGTACAGCGGGCATAACACAAATCATCGTCATTCAACTCATACAGAAAAAAATATTGTACTTACAGAAATATATTATCGATAGTATCAATATCGATACTATCGATACCTTAGATTATATTTTCAACTATCAAAGACTCGATTATTATTCGATATGTAATCGATTTTCCGGCAACACTACTGTATGGAAAAAGGCCATGATAATATCTAAGTACTAGCTGTTTCCCGCAGCTCCGCCTGCGTCAAAAGGTAGCCTATGTTTGACTCCGGGTCTTGAACTATATCCGTACCAAATTTCATGAAAATCAATTCAGCGGTTTAGTTGTGAAAGAGTAACAAACATCCGTACATACTTACAAACTTTCGCGTTTATAATATTAGTAGGATGTGTATGTCTATTTATTTATCTGTATTTAAACTCGGGTTACAACTAAAAAGAGGTCAGTAATAAATTAGCTCCACGCTAAATAGAAAATTAAAGTAACGTTTAACATACTGTACTGTGTAATAATAAATAAAATGAAAGTTTTTTTGCAATTTTAGGATTCTATATTAGAATTATAAAATAAAGTAGACAAAAATTAACCATTTCCCCTACCTTATCTCCGAAACTATTGATTCCAGAATTTCGATGCATAAATTACAGGAAAACCTATGAGGTAATTTTAAATTTGTTTAGGAGGTCCAAATGGAGAAAAATTAAAAAATAGTACAGAACCCTCTCCACGCAAGCCGAATCACACTTGGCCAGATTTATTTTAATTTCATTTTAAAGGATTTTTTGAGTTACTTTTTATAATACGTAACAAGACCACAGCAATTAATAATTTTCCCATTGGACGGGCACCAGTCAAGTAGCTGGCAACACCATAATCGACGCTAGTGTGCGTCTTTGCACATTGTTTTACACACACTTTCCTATTAAGTGGCCGCATTCTGGAAACTGATTTTTCTTCACAGCGCGGTATATAGTCGTAGCGCCGCGGAGACCAATTATTAATCTATGAGATTTTGTTTGAATTTTTTCAGTAACCTTACTTTCCGCCCGCGGTTCTCAGTTTCGACATACAAAATTATTGCGCATGAACATCGCTAGCGTCTACGATAATTAAATTCCGTGTTGTCTTGCAGAATAATTTACTCTCCGGGGATGTCGGTATAGATGAGTAAGCAAGAGACGAACTACGATCACCATAAATTTCGTATGGCCATTAATCCTGCATGGGTCAAACTTTATGTCTAGTTTTTTAACCAGCCTTCAGCGGCAGGTAAGAGTTGATGAAGCTCCGACATTACACCGAGAAAACAGTGTAGTGGACATTCGTTTACCACGTGAGACAGCCTTAAATATCATTTGTTTGTCAGATCCACCTTATCCACCACCATAAGAAATTCTATCTCTAGCGTCTACCTTAAAAAAATATTATGATAGAGGAAAATTAATCACACTTTTTTTCTATATCTTTTAGGTAAAAGATTCTACCAGTAACAGTAAGGTACATAGACGTCTAACGTCAAGCAAGCATCTAGGTACGATAAGAAAAAATACTTTAATATTTGTTTGTTTACGGACCTTAACTCCAAAATTAATAATTGAAGAACCTCGAAAGGTGATTCAGAAATGTTACACTATGATGTTTAGGGATATCTGGCCCTGCAAGCCATTCATACGAACACGCTTCTATTTTTTTATTTAATACAATTATCATCCATAAAGCCATACAACTGCCCAAATATTTGTTATAATTTCACAATTTAATTCAGAGTGAAGTCGCAAAAACTTCAAAATTTTTTGCACCAATCAGCATTGACTCAAAATCTATACAACGTTGAATGGCTTCCGCGAAGGGCGAGCAAACCCGTCGCATCGCGTTAGTTTGTAACAAATCATTGTAGAAATACTGCGTAGTCAGGCGTGTCTAAACGGTTGCTAGGGTTGTCAACTCAACTATCCATACTATAATCCATACTTATATTATAAAATCATCTGTCTTTCTGTTTGTTTGTCGGTAACAGACAGTTACGCTTTCACGGCCAAACCGCTGAACGGATTTGATTGAAAATTGGTATGAATATAGTTGAAGACCCGGGGTCAAACAAAGGCTACTTTTTGACAGCTAGTTTCGTATATTTAACACGAAGTGTCCTATAAACGGGCTTCTAGCCACAGATTTTAAAATACCCTGGTTATACTCCTACATAAATTTTGGCTACGTAGACTGTTTTCCATGAGGACGATTTTATGGCTGTTTGTTTAGTCAAATGTAAAAAATAAAAATATAGACGGAGGCGCTACGGTAGTCCACCGGTCATATATTATTTTAAAATAGTAAATTAAACAGTCATCAGCAAATATAAAAGAAATGAAGCGACGATGAGAAGTTTAAAGACTTAAAATTAAAAATTTAGGATAGGCGGAAGCTACCTACGACCGCCTCAAAGAAAAAATGTTGACGAAAAATCGATTGTGGGAAAAATTAAAAAATATATATATCTACAAGGCGACAACCCTGCAGCAGCATGCGACGATGCGAAAAATCGTAAATAGTGCGTACAACCGCCACCGCGACGTCTGCGGGCGCCAAAATAAGCGGATTTACCGCACTCGGTAACCAAACACACTTTCGGAGAATGGACTCAATTATATTTTTTCAAGGATATGGTAATTGAAGATGTCTTTTCTTCGAAGTTGTTGAAGAATTGTTTTTCATACGATAAATGAGCAATGAAGTATGCAGTATACGTAGGTGCCATTGGTAGTATATACCGGGTGCGGCGATTGAACTGTCCGTCTCTATCTAACTATTTTAAAATTCGAACCACTGAATGGAACGCCGCCAAAATTTCAAATGTTGGTCTTTGACGTGTTTTCTATCATCATTTGAAGTGATTCTATTGTGAGAGAAACACATTCGAATTTAGAACAATAGATTTAAAACGAAATTCAGTGATTGCTCTTCATTTGGAGGGAAAATCGAATATCGAAATACGTCGAGCGCTGGCAAATCTTCAATTGAACAAGAAATTTGTGCATCGCACTATTCAACGTTATAATGAGACTGGTAGCGTTAAAAAACGCTACGGAGGCGGACGACGCTGTACTGCAACGGAGCCAGCAGTTGTCGAAAAGGTGCGGCATAGCAAACGGTTGGATCGATCGAAAGAGCTGATTCGCTTGCTCGACACTGGCGAGCTTCCCCATTTGGTGGTTTCAGATGAAAAAACTTTTTGCGTTGAACTGTTTTTAAACAAACAAAATGACCATGTTTGGTTGAAGGGACGTGTCAGCGACCATTCAGACGAATTGCAAGTCACTCGACGCCAAGGAGCCGACCAAATCATGGTCTTAGCGGCGGTGTCTGAAAAAGGCCGTTCACCGCTCGTTTTTCTTCCAATGGGTCGCAACCAAGTCAAAATAAACCAACAAATCTAGACAAAGTCTTGCAACCAAGGGTGATACCGTGGGCACGCAACACATTTGGTTCTGAGCGTTGGACTTTTCAGCAAGACTTGGCACCATCGCACAGAGCAATTGGAACGCAAAATTGGTTGAAAGCAAACGTTCCAGTGCTGATCGACCGAGATATGTGGCCATCGTCATCGCCCGACTTGAATCCGCTGGACTTTTGTATTTGGGATGTTTTATAGATCAGGGTCTGTGCTAAAAAACACACTTCGGTGGAAGCGCTCAAAGTTACTCTTACGGGAGAATGGAATTGTTTGAGTGACGACGTCGTTCGAGCAGCCTGCGCTTCTTTCAGAAAGAGACTTCAGCTTGTAGTAAAGGCAAAAGGAGGTTTTATTCCTTCGGAATAAGTCATGACAAAACTTTGAACTTTATATTTTCACATGGCAAAAGTTTATCAATAAATATTTAAAATTAGCAGAAATATTTCATTTTCACATACGGACAGTTCAATTGCCGCACCCGGTATTGTAACTTATTTTTTTATAAAATTACGTTTTCACGACGTGGTCAACTTAATTTCAGTAATAATTGACATCATTGATAATAAAATACTTCCTTAAAAAAACTACTCTAAAACACGAGTAAATCAGTTTTATTAATGAATTAATTATGAATATATGATTTCAAGAAAATATCATAAAGGGAATCTTAGAAGAAGACATATTTAAATTTTAAGCGCGCTATAACGAGTCGCCGCTAGTAAAAGCAAGTTTAATAACTTTGTCAGTTCAAACATTTGTGATAGAAAAAGCTCTAGGGCACAAAGAGCGAGCTTTTATGACAAAGAGTTCACAAGAAGCTCCAACTTGTTTCTCGGCCACAGATAGTGAACCGCACGTCAACGAAAGCTTAACAAACCGTTTAACATGTCAATACAACAAAGAACATTATTTTATCAGACACTAAACTATCTCCCACGCAATAAAAAACTTAAAAAACCAGTCGAATTTCAATCTTACAACAATATAAATAAAATTGATATGTCTGAATGGGATGTTAACAAAATATTTTATTAAGTACAATGGGTATGAAAAGCATTTTTTTCGGTCGATTCTGCAATCGTTTCCACAATGAGTAATTGATATGCTTCCAATGGTTTCATATGCCACATTGCCCAGTCTAACTTGGAATACCCGACCCCTACATCTGACTACAAAATAGGGCGACAGAGGGGTAATTACAGGTACTTTGAAGGGTCAAGATAAATTGGTCTTTTTATTCAATGTTACCTGCTATTATGTAGAAATTTTCATTGAGTGGTTTTAAGTTTTTTCGTTTTTTGTACAATTAAAGTTGGATTGCGGTTCGCATGCCCATAGCCCACAGCCCACAGCTGGGCATATTAGATGACAGTATCTTTGTTACGGAAACCCTTTTGAGTTTTGGAATTTATTCAATTCTGTGAATGAAAGAAAATTATAGACGTCTTGAGGAAATGAGTTGAAAGTAAGTAAAAGGAATCGCGATTAAGGTCGAAACGTAAACAAGGTATAATAATGAGATTTATCAGTGGAATTCACTCTTTCCTGCTTCCTTTCGATTTTCTGCAGGAGGAAATAAAAATATAATATATTTCTCCATATATTCTATCGTGATGTTACAATAGGCCTTTTGGAACCACAATTGGCTAATAATACTACTGCATACAACACTATAAACAAAATAAATGAATATATACGAACAAATTGCACAGATTACGCTAGCCCCAAAGTAACTTCTAGACTTGTGTTGTTGTGTCCTATCTCAACGATAGTTCAAATGGCTAATTAAATTAGCTGTTAACCCTTTACTAACAGCTTGGAACAGTCAAACCAAATCAAAATATTTTATTGTGAAACACTATTTGGTAAGCCAATTTCTCCAATGCGAGGCGTATACTGAAGGTGGTTTCTTAGTTTCTATGAATATTAGTCTTTATGAATAAACAGCTAGAAAGGTAAGATGGTAGTATGGTACGGACATGTTGTAAGAAGTTGAATTAGAAGATTGCAGGATCAAGGAATAGAGATGACCAATAAAGAGATGGCTGGACTGTATCAGGGAGAAAATGAGTATGAGAAGAAATGTATGTTCCGGGCTAGAGGTCACACTTCCGAACGGATTTTTATGAAACTTGGCTCATGTATTCCTTGAATTATTTTTTTTTTTATTGAGAGCTCTTTTTTCGATTGGGGGAACGATGAGGGCAAAAAGGAGGGAGAGTTTGCTGTAGCGTTATTTCTAAACGGATCTTTACGAAACTCGGTACACCAGTGGCGAAGCCTCCATAGAACACGATTCCCACCGGCTTACCTTGGCTAATCTCTAATATATACATATTTTTAATTATTGATAATAATAGCTTATCCCAGCTTATTACTCTTCCACGAAAATGTATACACTATACCGCTATTGTTCTTAGCTATACCCATATACCTACTTATATGACACTGTCATAAAATGTACACAATAAATCAATGTAAACAATAAATCAAGAAACATGTGTGCCTGGCACACATGTTTCTTGATTTATTGTAAAAATATTGGGTAAAAGATTTTTTTGACTGGGGGAAAAATGAGTACAAAAAAGGAGAAAGCTTGTACAATTTGATGACGCAGTCGGTAGCGTCTACGTTATTACAATGTCATGGTAGTGGCACTTTTCGCGAGGTCTACTGTCCACAGAACTACTAGTATTAGAATGGTTTAATATGGAAGTAAGTGTGGATTTATTTACACGTAACATTTCAAACACTTTTATTATTTATTTATTTAAACTTTATTGTACAAATACAATTGTAAAGCACAATAGGTGGACTTAATGCTAAAAGCATTATCTAACAGTCAACCTTTGGGTCAAGCAGAGAGCTTTACTGCACTTCTTATTTTCGAGTCAAAATGGCTATTGCCTGCACAATATTAAATTTGCCCAATACTTCCACTGTGTCAGCCTCATTATTCCCGACAATGGAATTGAACCCCGACACCACATTCTGGAGCTCCACACGACTCCAATTGACTACACTCGGGCGCACTTTGCCATTGTTTTATTATTTCTTTGTAATGCACTTAAAAGTTTAAAGTATTATGTGGTAGTTTCTATTGGGCGAGTGAATTGATTAGTGGAATAGCGAGTAGGTGCTAAACTCTACAAAATCGCATAAATTTCTGTAATCACGTTTCATAACATCAACTATTTAACTACTTGACAAAATATTGTTAATATTTTTTTTCGGGAAATTCTTTTAATACCACATATATTATTACGTAAATCTTTTCCTAAGAGAAATTTCAAGTTACTTTTAGTAGTATTAGTATTATTGTTGTGTCCTAAAATGTATCCTGGACTTCAGCCATCTGAGCAGGAATATTAAATCAAAATTTCTTCTAATAAATTTGATTAAATAAAAGTTTGCAAGAATTTAATTTCTTTTCTATATATATAGTTATAGGTTGACAACTACAAAATACATTAACCTTTTTTTACTTTTCCTTTTGAGAAGAATATAGTTTCTAAGTGATTAATTTGTTGTGAAGTGTTAACAATAAACGAACAAATTAACTGGTATTTTGTACTCTCTAATTTACTCGACAAATGTGAACCATTACAACTCAAAAGCCCTCACCGCTCAGTAAGCTAACAATTGAGTTTGATTCACGTGTAATAAGGACTATAATTACTCATAATATAATGTTAAATAGGTTTTTGAAGTATTTTCAACAATGAACTTAGTGTAAACTTGTGTTTTTGTGTTCAAGGGCGTGGACACCATTTGAAGGTTTACTTTATTAGAGGGAGTGGTCTTTTTGTATTGAGAATTTGAGAATACGAATAGCAGTTAAAATATATGCATTTAATCACAATCACCATCATTTATTTTACATGTTTTGATTATTCTAAAACGATTAAGCTTATCTGGACGCAGCCCGCCACAATACGTCTCCGCCCTTTAGCACGAAAAAGATGATGACGCTGTTAAAAGAAGAAGCGAGAAGGCCACTAAAGATGAGTGGGCTAAATGTCAAATAATGGAAGACTACGATCGAGATATCCGAATTGATAGCATTATTGTTAAAAATATAATTCTACATGTCGGTGAAGACGATGACGAAGACACCACCTCAAGCGAATCAGAATCTGATTAAACTTGGTTTTTTTAACGATTGCTATTAATATTTTTAATAAATATCTAGATAATACTGACATTTTTATTTTCTTTAAATACTCAAAATATGTTATTATTTTATTTATTTACTCACTTAACATAATCGACTAATAGCATAACGTGTTATTCTTCTGTGATTTCTTTGCCCATCACTACTGACGACGGAGGTGGAGACTCATAAATCAACATATAGAATAAACAAGTATGGTGTCCCACAAGGCAGTGTTCTTGGTCCATTACTGTTTAATATTTATATTAATGATTTATCTGAAGTGACGCACCACTCTTGTATATTATTTGCGGATAACATTTCTATTATTGTTAAATCGTCAAAAGATGATATGATATTACAGTTGACATTAAAAATACAATTGACACAGTGACGAACTGGTTGCTTAGTAATAATTTACAAATTTATCAAAAACGAATCTAATACAATTTCATTCTTACCAAAAAACAGTTAGTAAGTTACAAATAGATTATAATAAGGACATTCTCACAGACGTTAATCAAACAAGATTTCTTGGACTTGTGCTTGACAAACATGTTAATTGGAAAGCACATGTCGATCAAGTTTGTAAAAATCTCAAACGGTTTGTGTATGTACTATATAAGTTGGCAACAATATCAAATCAAAGTGCAACCTTGTCTGCTTATCATGGATACGTTTGTTCGACCCTATGATATGGACTTATTTTGTGGGGTAATTCTGTTGAAGTTAATAAGGTATTCATAGTCCAAAAAAAGTGCATTCGAGCCATGTGTAGAGTAACACCATGGACTTCTTGCAGACCTCTGTTCAAAAAGCTTGGTATTCTTTCTCTGCCCTGTTTGTATATTTTTGAAGTGAGTAAATTTGTGAAATTGCATCCAAAGCTATTTCTAACAGCTAAAGAAATATATCCTAGAAATACTAGAAATCCAGATAGGATAGTCCTACCAAAAAAACCTCGCACAGCACTATATGCCAAAAACTGCTATGCAATGTGTGGAAAGGTATTTAATGCGCTACTTGTGGCAATGAAAACACTTCCAGATGATGAATTCTATACGTGTTTAAAAGATGGCTTAAGAATAAATGCTTCTACTCAGTGACTGAATTTCTAAATAGAACAAATGACAAATAACTTATGTAATTGATTCTTTAATTGACATTATAATTTTAATTTTTTAATAATTCAAAATATAACTATACTATTTTGCATGCCATGTATGGTGAAATATGTAGATCCAAATTAAACTGTAACATGTAACATCCCTGTAACCATATTTTATGCAAATAAAATTATTCTATTCTAACTGACAGGTGTCAGGAATGCATTCTTTCACAGGCCCGAAAGATGGCGAACACGAATGTCGTTATTGTTTTTCAAATTGTAACTTGTCTACGAACAGTGCTGGTAATACTATTTTACTACTACTATTTTTTAACCGACTTCCGAAATTCAAAAAGGACATCAGCTATTTTTTCCGAAATAAAATATTTTTACTTCTTTCATTTTAAATGTTGTGTTTTCTACAGAATCTAACCCTAAACCCTTGTATCAGTATCCAGCTATCTCTCAATCTCCCGCCCACTCACTATTCACTATTGTTACACTGTACAAAGGCCCGCCACTTGTCTGTTTTTCTGTTTATCTTCACATCGTAGTTAATAACGATGAAACTGCTTGGAGCGGTTTAAAAAGTTATGTTGAAGTTTGTACTGTTCTGTGGTAGGTAAAAAGATTTCATGGTTTATTTATTTCTTATAGAAAATAAGTAGCTCTTTTTATTTTTTTTAAACATACAATTTATTGATTTAAAACATAATTGATTACATTTTATTTATTTATTTAAACTTTATTGTACAAATATAATTGTAAAGCACAATAGGTGGGCTTAATGTTAAAAGCATTATCTAACAGTCAACCTTTGGGTCAAGCAGAGAGCTTTATGTAGGTGTAAAATAAAGTTATATTAACAGAAAAAGAATAAAAAATAATATGCCATACATAAATATAGTATACTTACAATATAAACACGTATTTACAATATACCTACATAAAAAATAAATATATACTAAAATGCTATGCAAAATAAACAATATATGTGACGTAAAACGGCAACTAGATTCCCACATCACTCAGCTGTGCGAGAAAATGCTCGTAAACAAGACTTTGAAACCCGCACGGCTGGAGGCTTTCCTAATTGATTCAGGTAGCGCGTTCCAGAGTCTGACAGCCGTGACGGCGAAGGAGTTGGAGTAAAACCCAGTACATTACATTATTACTAAGTAGCTGTATTATATCAGGTTTATATTTTTCCCGTGATGTCATTGAGTTCAGAATTTCAGGACATTCTTATCACGGTAGATTAAAATAATGGTTATGTCTGTTAAAATATTTCTGCAGTTTTACAGTGTCATAATTTTGGTCTTTTTAGGATTATGCACACAAAGAACGATCTATCGGGGTACATATCTAATTTTTAATAAATAACATTAATGACTGTTATTTATTATATAGTCGAAATTTTTACAGAACCTCATGTATTAAAATTGCCATTAGAATAAAACCCATTTTGAAGTTGATACAGATGGAATACGACGATTTCTGAATCTACTATCACCGGGGCGTTGCGTATACTTTTGGAAAATACGACAAAACTGATTTTTCTTATTTCGGGTCATTATGACTATAAAGATCCTATACAAATTCTAACTAGCACTTGGTTACTTCTATCGCTTAGTCATTTGCCTCCCTTAGGTCGCCTTTAGGTGTTATTTTGACAATACTACGTTTTTGTAAGTGAATACCACAAGTTTTTTTTAAAAACCGACAAAAAAAAAAAGGCGAAGCCAAAGGATTTAATAAAAAGTGTATTCCCACGCGATCTCCATTCTGTCGCTAATCTGATCGGTTACAATACACTACAATACAATATCACAAGTGCACCTTTGTATCAGTTGTATTGATTTTATCGCTCGATCTATTTGACATCGATACTCTAAGGGTTGTTAGTTTAACCGCGGATCAACTACCACAGAACTAACACAGATAACATAACAACATTTTTGGATGTGTTTTGTTAGTTGTGCAAGCAACCATTGCGGAAGGAACTTTCGACTCTATGGACAATTTTTTTTTTTTTCCATAGCTGCAAACTTTCGGAACGACCACTACTGAGAAGGAAATTATTGGTCCCTACTCTATCTGAAGGGATTTAGGTTCGTTATATTTTCTGTTTTTTTAAATGACCGCTTGTATAATGCTCGAAGAAATTATTTGACATGATACCAAAAGCCACTTTTTACCATCGCACCTCTCGCCATCGTCTGGGATTTCATCCCCATACCTTGGATCTCATATTATCGCGTACAGTACTCTGTAAACGGAATTTTCTCCCTCGTACACTGCGATTATGGAATGAACTCCCATGCCATGAGTTTTCCCTAGTGACTATAACTTTGGAGCCTTCAAAAAGGGCGTGAAAAAATTCCTTCAGGGTCGGCAACGTGCTCGTGACATCACCAGTGTTGCAGGCGTTCATAGGCTACGGTAACTACTTACTATCAGGTGGGCCGTACGCCTGTAAGAAAACGTGTAAAAAGAAGGGTTAGCACTTATGCTAAGTTTAAGCAAATCTAGTAACAGGATTTTGTATGGGAGATGAGAATTTTTTTTTCGTATTAAACACACTGTAATAATTCAGGTTCTGTCATAGATGTCCGTATGAAAAATATGAAAGCCAGAAAACAAATTTATTTACAAAGCTCCAATTAATTTCACGCGGAATCCAATAAATAAAATAATACAATAAAATAACGTCGACGCGAGTGTCCGTCCGTCGGTGTTTCCATCAGCGATACTTGTGCCGTACATTTTATATTCACGAGTTGTGGTGTTGCCCACCAAGGATGTGGAAGTATGAAGACTGTTTTTTCAGAGTCAGAATAAATGTTTACTGAAACATTTATTACAAAAGAAACTAATAATAGGATGATACAAATTTTAGCATCTAACAATTCATTTACCTCTTCTTTATATTCTTAAGATCAATGCTTGAAAACAATGCCGGTTAAAAGACGAGTAGTCAAAGTTTGGATAACCGGTCGGTGTTAAACAGTATTGCTCTAGCTCTACTACACCTGGGCTTACAGCATCCCAAAAATATCTATACATATAGATAGACTATGGGCATATAGACTATGGATATATATGACAAATCATTTTTTTTTTCTCATTGTCTGTTTGTGCACGTATCACAGGAAAACTACTGAACCGATTGACTTGAAATTAGCATGAACCTACCTTATACACCGGGTCAACATCTGAAGTACAATTTATCCCGAAAAAATATCGCAATAAAGATTTCATTCATTCAAAATATACGGATCCCGAGAGATTAGCAAAAATTGTTCTACGAGGTGGATAATTGAAAAACTACTGCACCGATTGACTTGAAATTTAGCATGGACCTATCGTATGTACCGGGTCAACATCTTAAGTACAAATCATATCGGCAAAATAAAGGAAACCCGAGGGATAAGCAAAAACTTATGTACTCGGCAGATAAAGGTCATCATAGCCCACTTACACGACTTCGCTCCCATCCGGCAAAAATAATAACATTAAATTATGGTCTGTAATAATTGCTCTTCAGATCTTATTTTACAATGACATATCAAATTTTAACTTTTCCTGTTTTATACATTGACACATAAATTTTTCACTTTTCTGCCAAATTACTGCTAGCGGTAACTGTGTATGTCGAGACAAGCGAGAGTAGCTGGCTGCGCCTACAAGTGCGTGAATCGCGAGTCGTTTCAGGTTTGGGCGGTGCTGGGTAGGATCGCTGTTGGAGCCGAGTAGTGTAAGCGGGCTATGACCTTTACTCTGAATTTCCCCGAAACCCCGAAACTATCTCTATGGCAACAAAGATTACTAAGATAGAATTTTATGTCATAAAATTATTTTAGTTAAACTATTTTAAATGATACGAATCGGAATTTGATGGACTCTTCGTCGAAGATATGAATTAAACAACTTTTGATGTCGTTTCAGTTCTACAGGTTAGATTACTTGGGTTTTGGTTAAGTATTTGTATAGTAAACCTGGAACAGCAACTCGCCTCATCGAGGCTACAGGAGATCCCAGGTCTGCAGCTGTTTCGATCAACGCATAAGTTTTATTTACGTATATTGGGATTCGTTAGAAGATAAGTATAATAAGTACTTTTGTTAAATAAATTAATAACACAAGAGAAAATGCTAAAATAAAGTTCTTCATTCATTTTTACAGCAAAGCATTGGTAATTTCTACAATTCTTAGTTTTATTAAATGCATTAACGGAAATGCAAGTTCATACAATTTGTTTTAAGTAAGTATTATGTATAATAATACATAGCAGAGTTTTACGAACGTCCCATTTGGCATATTGGTTACTTTAATAACGACAACGTATATGTGAAACGTGAGTAATAGTTTACACGTGACTCAAGTCTGCCATGTCTCTCAGGAAATGCTTTCCATGGGAATCCTATTAACCACTGGACCATAGGCTATTTAAAATTTAATTTAATAAGTATCTTTACTAATGAGTATGAATGTTAAATTTCTCCTTTTGAAGGAGAATATAATATCCTTTTAATATCTTAGTGTTTGCCCGGCGCGTTTTCGAGTTGCGCTTTAGAGCCCAATTACGTGTTTTTTTTCATTATCCTTTATTTGACGCCCCACTTACCCATCGAGGTCCTTTTTCATTCTATCCGACTTATTTCAGTTAAATTTAGTTGTAGTGATCTGTGGCTTATCTTCGGTTTTTTTTCAAAGTTTTATTAGAGTATGTATGGTGTATATCGGTAGGCAGATATTTGGATTCACTAATGTGTTTCCTTGATCACGTGAGCAAAGCCGCCATCTCGTTTATTTAAAACAGCTAGTATGAAAGAAACGAAATGTCGTCTAATTAATTGCTTATCAAACATGGTTTTGAATCAATACCCATAGATCTATACATTCTGATAAGTAATCGCGGCAATGGAATTGAGCGGAGAAAAAAGTAGTAACAAATCCATTTTTGGATTTGTACGGCTTCGAATGGAACAGATTTTTAGAAATTTTGGTTGCACTTACCTGCAAAAAATATTATTCTCTCCTCATCACCTCTTGGTTGACTGGTAGAAAAAGCTTTTACCCTTATATTGCAATGAAGTTAAATAAATAAATAAACAGAGGTACCAAGGGGCTATGACATGATATTTTCTAATGAATTTATTCGCGTTTAATTAACCGTCTCCACACCGCGTAGCCGCTACCCGCTGTCACCGACACTCTCGCAGTAATTATTTTTATTATTATCCCCTTCCCCTCCTCCTCCTCATCACACCTCCCCCTCCCCCCCTAACCCCGTCGTGTTGTGGCGTTTGTTATTTATCGAAATCGCGTCTAGGATCATCGCTAATTAAAGAATTTTGTTCTCTTACTCTTATTTATTTCCCATCCTATTTTCTACTCTGATCAGTATTTATTTATTTACTATCTGCTTCCGCAGCACCGTCTGCTTTTCAAAATTACCCTATATTTCAAAATTACCCCGGGTCTTTAACTTATTCATACCAAATTTCATCAATACCCGTTCAGCGGTTTGGCCGTGAAGACCAGACAGACAGACTTTCGCACTTACAATATTAGTATGTTACTAAGCTACATCCATCCATAGCTGATCTTTTGTTATCCTTTTTAGGATATAAGCCACCTCCATATTCTTCCCTATCTTAGCCATTTCGACTAGAGAAGAAGAATTCCGCTTCTTTTCTCTGCTGGTTTGGTGATGTCGTCTCACATGTTCCGGTTTTCTATTTTATAACTGATGGTAAGTGGTCACCGCAGCCCATGCGTCTTGTTTTCGTTTCTATTCAAGCCTTATAGCATCTCATAAATTCTCTCTCCGACTGATGTGATGACTTACTTATCTGCCATCGACTATACAGACTATTTGAACTATTCTTCTCCTAGACCATATATAACAGAGAAAAACTTGCAAACAAAAGCGATAACAGTAAATAGATAACCAGAGTTTGAGGGGGTGGAGTAGGCCAGTGGAGGAGTGAGGGGGGGAGGGGGGAGGTCACAAAGCGCGAGTGCGGGTTATTGTACAACTTTATGTATAATTCATCCGACACTCGGTTCCCACTGCGGACGGGGCTATGTAACAAGTGACCATTTATTTTGAAATACGCGATTTATGATCTTTATATATATTTTTAATAGCAATAGGCTAGTTACTTAAAAAAATATAATTAGTCCGTCACTTAGATAATAAAAAAATATTGGAGACGTATTTTTCTTTTGAAAATTAAACAAAGAATGGTAAAGAAATGGACCGTTAAAGTTACGTGTGACGTGACAGTGTGCTACACTTTTTCGCAATATGTGACGCCACGAGACCCCACTCTATAATTTATTCTCTCTTTGACAAAAGAAAAAATACGTCACTAATATATTTTGATTCCATAAATGGCGGACTAATTTTAATGTTAGTCTTTCGATCCTGGAAACTAGCATATAGCTTCGATCGATTTACGAACGAGGCCGGCCACGGAAGCGCTGGAGCGATGACCTAAGGGCTTGTTAAGTGATGGTTAGTATTGACCTTGGACAGAGATAGGGGAGACCTTTACCTAGCAGTGGGATGAAATAAGTTAGTAAAAAAATGTAGGAAAGACAAATACATTAAAAAATTTAGGTTTTATTTTTTATTCATTCATTGGTCACTAATTTAATTTATTAATACTAATTCACCTTTTTTAAAGTAAGGAATTTGATGTTATTAGTTCAATTGCCTAAATTAAGATACAAAGATATAATACAATTGTTTATTTTTTTTACAAAATTACATTTTTGAGTATAGTTGCATATTTCAAATCGCTGGTTCTGAGCTGTAATGAGTTTATATTACTTACTTTAAAATTCTTATTTTGTAATTCCCATCATTAAATGTGTTTGTTTCAAACGAGAGGTATAAGGTGCCTTGTTGAAATAATTTTAATAATTCTTCTAAAAATTGTGTGACATCTTGCATATAACCATCCCCGAAGGCGGCATAATTCAATACTTTCTTCTGACTTAGCTACCACTATTACAATAAGTTCACCAAAGTGAGACGGCACTATCGCAATCTACCGAAGAGCGAGCGAGACAGCGAATCATTTATTAGAAGTTCCAGCTTCGAGTGAAAATTGTAAAATTGTGGAATTTATCGCGGATTGTATTAGATTTATTTTGTTGGCGGAATTTCGATTTGGCTCAAGTAATTTGTTGGGCGGAGCGACTGCTGATCAATTACTATGGAAATTGAAATTTTTTGTGATATTTTTTCTAAGACAGTACTGTCTTCGTGTTCTTTAAACAAAGACCCATTGATATTGTAAAACATATAGGGATCAACAAAGACGTTTCTTCCAAAATGCAAACAATTTATAATAAAAAAAAAAACATTTATTTCAGGCATTGCCCATATAATGTTAGTCATACAATACACTTAAAACTATGTTAGTAACAAACACGATAATTAATTTTGGTGTCTTTGGCAAGCTGAATGGCCTATGTTTGAGCCTGGGTCTTCAACTATATTCATACCAAATTTCATCAAAATCCGTTCAGCGGTTTGGCCGTAAAAGCGTTACAGACAGACAGAAAGACAGACAGACTTTCGCATTTATAATATTAGTATGGATATGGATATTGTTTGACTTTAATTGAGTAAACAAAACGAGCGCGTAACTGTCGTAGCACTTCTACGCGCGTAGCGTCCTGTGGCGTAGCGTTGTAGCAGTCTACGACATCTGCTACGACCATCTACAAAACTTCCCAATCCAATTTTTTGAGTGTGAGTTTGTATGTTTGTTTGTTCTTTCTTCCTAAGATCTAATCTTCCTAAAATTTCGCAAACACAGAGTCGTACTGAGAAGGTCTAGGTTATATTTTATCCCGAAAGGAACCTTTCCGGTAAAATCTCACGTCTTTATAACTAACGTATTTCTTTGCGAGGTATATGGTGTCTCACATTATAAAACCTTGAAGCGTTTATATTCTGTTTATTTGTATTTTATTTTATTGTGTGCCCAATTGATAATATGAATATTATTAAGACGTGTCTAATTAACTGAATAAAAAAAACTTTTATTTAATTTTTTTTTTTTATTTGGTATAAATAAAAAATAATGAAATAAAAACAATAGTTTAAAATTAAGGATAATTTTAAGCTCTCAATATTTACAGAAAAAAAGTCTAGTTTAAAAGTTAAATTAACTCTTTTCCAGTACCGATTATCACCCCTACTATTAAAAAAACTACAAACAAAGGTACTACCCCCTGTGCGCACAACCACAATACAATTAAAAACTAAACCGTTCCCACGCAATCGGATTGCGTTTACGCGATTTAAATTTTGAATTTGGAACAATGCGGCGGCCATCTTGGCGCGTGTCGCTAATCTCCAAGAGAGGGCGCTGACTGATGAGATGTGACATCGCAATGATTGTCGATGTGGCTGTTTGAGGTTTAAACATAAATCATGTTTTGTTGATCTATTCAGCGCATAGAGGAAGGCTAATATAATTTATAGTATTTTTATTTATTTTTTCAATTACTTACATCTATCAATAAAGTTATAATAAAAATAAATACAAATGTGTTCATTATTTCTTTAATCACAGCATGTATCCGAGAAGGATCGTTATAAATTGCGCTCCGAAGTCTAGGGTACTTTCTAATCATTATATGTATGTATGTAAAAACTTTATTGTACAGAAAGAACATTGTTACAACAGAATATAACACAACAAGAGGCGGACTTATTCCTGATAGGGATCTCATCCAGTCAACCCGAAAACCGAAGGAATAAAGAGTACATAAGCATAGTGATAGTGTACAGTACAATAGATACGATAAATATAAATATAAAACAAACTAACTTAACCTAAACCTTTTTTTTTTTTTTGTTAACGGAGGGGAAATGCATTTACGCACAAAGTGTGGGACTCGCCGGGCTGCTAGTCAGCCCGGAATACCCACTAAAACCCCTCCGGCGTTTCCGCACCGGCTGTTGAGGGCGCCATGGGGTCGCGTAAGCATTCTACCACGACGCCCTCCAGCCATGGCCTTTCGGCCCCCTCATTGTGGCCTTTCGGCCCCCTCCCCAAATCGGACGTGGCCCATAAATGGACCACGCCCGTCCCCCAGACCCACATCCATTCGCCGTCTCATCATAGACGGCGGTGGAGTGGGCAGTTGGCAGAAATTGGCCGACAGCCAATAAGACCCCGACTACCAGGGAGTTATTAACTGTCGCCCAGGGTGCACCGTCCCGAGTCCCTTGTCAGCCCACCCTCTCACCGGATCCTTGGGATCAAGTGAGAATGCAAAGCTTTCAAAGGACCGGGCACTCGAGGCGGTTCTCTGCCCTGCACCCCCAACTTAACCTAAACCTAAGTCAACGCTCAAAGTATTCCCTAACCCGGAATTTGAAGGTATGAAGAGAGGACGACTGTTTGATTTCTAGAGGAAGCTTGTTCCATAAACGTGCAGCAAGTATTGCAAAAGAGTTAGCGTAGCACTGAGAGGAGTATTCAGGTAAATCCAGTTTTAGGCTGTGCGATGCTCGAAGGCGGGCTTGAATCATTGTGATGTATTTAGAAGTACTGATTATTACATACTGCTATCTGATGTCCGTAACTATTAAGCTTCTCAACAAAGGCTACTTCTATCTCGACAATAGTTATCGATTTGATAGAATAGGACCTCGCATATTTTTATTTTTTTTAAGATTTGTTAAAAAGTTATTGCTCTGAGAAAGTGTAAGTATAACCCAACAATTACCCATCGCCATCGTGAATAAAATAAAATTGGTGTATTAAATTAAACTTTACATTGATTTAGGTCAGTGGTCAGTGAAATCCTCTATTATGCAGCTGAGGACCTGCCTCTATGCGCGAGGCAAGCCACACAAACAATCACGAGATAACGATTGACGTCGCAGACTCACAGAGCCGATCGCCTGGAGTCGACGACAAAGGGCTAGCTTTATAGGGGTTTAGGTCTTAGACGGAGGACATATATTGATCTATTTAGCTGCTCGCCAAATTATTTTGCACTGCTGTTGGTTTATGCGAATTATTGTTGGTGGAAATAGTTTGCATAAACTAAGTGGTGGTGGAAGTGTGCAAAATAATTTGGTAAGGGCTTGTAACTGTAACTTTAAGTTCCGCAAAGTAAAGCCTGAATAAATTAAATATCTTAAGCAATAGCGGTTTGATTCGGGTCGAACCCCTAGAATGCTACTACTGGATCATTATTATAAACCGATCTTTTTTTTCATGTCAAGTATTTGACTTGACATGAAAAAAAGATCGATTTGCATTAGACGTCAGTGAGTTTGCAATTGAAAAACAGACTTCTACTTACTTTATAGCAAATTTTCCCAAAAGTTGCTGGATATTGAAGCTCTGTGAGGTATATGTTAAGCGGTATACGACGACGTATAGGTAGGTACTGTGGTTAAACTGATGATTAATAAAGATAATAGAAAGTACGTGTGGATTTTATGAAGTAAACTATCTCAGCTTAAGCTTAGTAGTTTAAGTTTTACATGATTAAATTTAGTCAAAAACAATCATAACTTTTATATTTAACAGAAGCTGTTCATCGGCTCCGAATCCGAACTACCTAAAGACGCAACCAGAAAACCGCTGAGATGAAGAAAAGACAATTAACACGTAAAAAATATTATATATTTATTGTAACCGATATCTAAACTTCCATACCTCAAATCAAAAATGTTTTCAAGAGTGCTTAGTGCGAGATTTTCTTGTGTGCTCACCGCGTTTACGTTAACTCAGAAATATATGGCGTTGAATAAGCGCCCCTAGCGGTCACAACGCGAATTAAAATATGCGAGTGCGAGATACAAAGTAAACTTCGTGTCGAGCGAACTGCGGCGGCGATCGACAAGTGACCGCGTCTAACGGGCGTTTATGGACATTCTGCGAGTGCGAGGTGTAAGTTTGACAGCTCGTTCGATAAACGTTCTCACGTTCGCAAAGTAAAGTCGTCACTTTGAATTTAATGGTGAGAGACAGGTGAAGACAGTAAAAAATATTATTAAAAGGCGATTTAACTGTAACGAAACGATGTCAGCTTATTATTTTTTGGCTTGAATTTGGCTAAAATTAAATCTAAAATTCAAAATGATGTTAAACAATAAAAATCTTTGTACGTAGTTTCATCTTCTTACAGCTGTAAGTAGTAGCTCCATGTAGGTAAATAACAATTCAAATTGTTGATGACTTGTCTTAATTTTTCATTCATTAACTCACAATTATGAAGGTACAAACCACAAAAAAAGCAATGGCACCGACTGACAACGAAAAGAACGAGATTATTTTACAATGAGTCAGTGTTACCAGATTTTTTTTACAAAAATACCGATTGATATCAATAAGATACACACACAAAAAAGAGGTTTTATTTTCACAGAGCAAAAATGTGTGCTCTGTGAAAATATACCATTAAAACCTCTTTTTTAAGCTTTCCACCGCTAGACTTATTTTTTGGATGAAAACTTCGATGAAAATAAAAAAAAAAATCGCTTTCTATTTATATGATAATGAAAACGTACTAAACATATAAGAAAACTTCCCGAATAATGAAAATCAGTGCGATACTATGATAACATTTTCTTCAACATATACAAAAAAATACTGACTTTCGCTTAACCTATAAAGATGCTCAGAAAAGTTGATAAAATATGCCGAAAAGGTAATAAAACACCAAGTCTGGGCACACTGCAATGAATACACGGTGAGAATGCTACCAACATAGAAATAAATGTAATTACTGTTCAAGGTGAGTAAACGTCAACGCTCGATTGTAGCTCGCACTCACAATAAATCGATGCTCACTACTCAGTTTGTTTATTCGTTTAACGCAACGGTGAAGTAATTCGAGTTCATTTTGAAGACTCGCACTAAGCACTCAGAAGAGGAAAGATGCACAATTCCGCTAATAAACTTAAAAAGGCCATGCAACTGATATTCAATTATGACTCAATTACAATGCATTTTTGATATGCTCAATATTGGTATTCTGCTAACACAATTTTGAATCTCAATTTATTTGCAACTAAAACGTATTTGAAAGGTAATAGTAGAAAAAATGTAAATTAAATAAATAACAGAGTACCGAAAAGTTGAAAGAATTGATGACTGATGATTTTTTGATTAGCAAAATTTTCCAGTTGCAGTTCAATGGCATGCCAATGGAATACGATTGGTCTTAACATTGTAACAGAATACCAGAAACGTCAAAAGTTGTCATTCCGATCGAATTAAGATTTAATTGTACACTATGTAAAATAAGAGAGATGAAATTAGAATATTATGATACATCGATTAGCTTAAATCCTATTTGTTTCGTACTCCATCAAACTGTGACCTCTCGGCCCCCGGTCTTTGTGCCCCGCACAATGCAGGCCCTGTCCAGGCTGATTGCGTCTCCGTGTGTCAACTACACACGCTGTTAATTGATTCCACAAGATTAGTCATTGTCATGGCCGTAGTATACTAATCCTGACCATATCCTAACTAATATTGGTTATACTTAATAGGGGAAATGCATTCTAAGCTAATTCCGATACATAATTAAAACATCGATTACGCGCTATACATATGTAATTAATTTTTCTACGCAAAACTAACTTAAAAAATAAATATGTTTATCAAATGACCCTTCGATGATATTTTTCATGAAGTCACCGTGTCGTATCAAATGCCCTTTCACGTTTCCCCTTCTAACCTCAATCATCCTTAAAATGCTTCTCTTTTCTACTCTTGTTAACACTTTTTCATTTGTTAGTCTTTCAGTTCAGCTTATTCTTTCTAATCTACGCTAACACCAAGACCAAAGCATAGCTACATGAAGATATTATAGGAGAAAGTAGACGTCGCTTCGTATCAACAACTAAAGGATCAATCAATCAATCTAATCATTTATTTGTGAAACATAGGTAGTACATAAAGGTGTTAGTGTTAGAGTAGCAATTAAGAATCACTAAGATTTTGCTGATAGACACAGCTTACAAATATACCTTAGTTAAAATGTCAAATTATTAGAATTATCATGTAAGAAGTCATTTACAGAATAGCTCTTTGAATTTCATAAGACATTGCATTTTTATCGTATTTCGTAGCTTATTATATATCTTGGGTGCCATACCCATAACACTCTTTTTTATTTGGCTATGGCTATAGTGCATCTCTGTGTGCAGACATTATAAATATATTGTGTTCGTAATCGTTGTCGTGCATTCGACAGCCTGGCAAACAAATGTGGATTACTTTTTACAAATACAGCAACTTTATAAATGTATAGACATGACATTGTCAGTATTTTCAATGACTTAAATTTCGGCAAACAGCTATCTCTAGGACTTAGTCTACACATTGCCCTAACACATCTTTTTTGTGCTTTGAAAATGGTCTCGCTTATAATCGAGCAGAATGGAAGAACCTCCACTGACAAGAACCCAGCTCTTAAATTTATGATAATGATGAAATGACTTGCCGCTTCTAAATATGATGCACTCACTTTTACCACTCGTTTTATAATAATAAAGTAAATTAAAAATATATCTAAGTTTAAAATAGGTTTAGGGGCTACACAGACGAGAATATCTACCCTACATGTGCTTAATAATTTTTAGCCGACTGCCGAACGATTGTTCCTAGTTTTAAATATTAAATTTTCAAATATTAAATTCCGCACTAAGTAGTACCTAACTTAAATAGTGCCTAGTCTTTCTTGCGATTTTTACTAATATGTAATGGCATAGATTAATAATTGGTCTCGCGCGCTCGACTAGATACCGCGCTGTGAAGAAAAATCAGTTTTCAGAATGCGGCCACTTAATAGGAAAGTGTGTGTAAAACAATGTGCAAAGACGTACACTAGCGTCGATTATGGTGTTGCCAGCTACTTGACTGGTGCCCGACCAATGGGAAAATTATTAATTGCTGCGGTCTTGTTACGTATTATAAAAAGTAGCTCAGAAAAACCTTTAAAATGAAATTAAAATAAAACTGGCCAAGTGTGAGTCGGCTTGCGTGTAGAGGGTTCTGTACTATTTTTTATTTTTCTCCATTTGGACCTCCTAAACAAATTTAAAATTATCTCATAGGTTTTCCTATAATTTATGAATCGAAATTCTGGAATCGATAGTTTCGGAGATAAGGTAGGGGAAATGGTTAGTTTTTGTCTACTTTATTTTATAATTCTAATATTGAATCCTAAAATTGCAGAAAAACTTTCTTTTGATTTATTATTACACAGTATGGTATGTTAAACATTACTTTAATTTTCTATTTAGCTTGGAGCTAATTGATTACTGACCTCTTTTTAGTTGTAACCCGGGTTTAAATACAGATAAATAAATAGACATACACATCCTATTAATATTATAAACGGGAAAGTTTGTAAGTATTAATGGATGTTTGTTACTCTTTCACAACTAAACCGCTGAATTGATTTTCATGAAATTTGGTACGGATATAGTTTAAGACCCGGAGTCAAACATAGGCTACCTTTTGACGCAGGCGGAGCTGCGGTAAACATCTTGTGCATACGAGTAGATATTATCATGGCCTTTTTCCATACAGTAGTGTTGCCGGAAAATACATTACACATCGAATAATAATCGATTCTTTGATAGTTGAAAATATAATCTAAGGTATCGATAGTAATCATATATCGATATTGATACTATTGATAATATATTTCTGTAATTTTTTTCTGTATGAGTTGAATGACGATGATTTGTGTTATGCCCGCTGTACATCCCGCCGCCGAGTTCCGGTATATCTGTATAGTAGTAGGTGCCTGAAATGCTTGGTATTGGTGTTAATCCATTAATCGATTATTTTTCATAAATTCTCAAAAGTCAATACTACAGATTAGATTATATCGATACTACAGATACATAATCGATTAATAACCATTGGTATAAACGATTACCTTTGTTGATTAAATCGATATAATTTATATCAATCCATTTCAATAATCGACTTATTGTTTGATATTGCAGTTAATAATCGATTAATTGTCAAAAATCGATTAAATTTATTATATCAATACTTTCGATATCATAGATTATTTTTAAAAAAAAACAAATTCGATTAATCAATTATCCGGCAACAATACCCTACGGTGTACCAACTACCTAAAGGCCATATTTAGAATGTTGGTGGGCGTAAAGTGGAAATGGAATCAAAATAGTGATAGGTTGCTAGTCGCATCGCCTACTGATAGGTATGGTTCTTCGATTTTCGCCCACTTCCTTGTCCGGCTTATATGGTCTGCGCGGGAAGAGAAGCAGTAGTACATTCCACGTATTTACTTTTCTCCCAGATCAGCATTAAATAAATAAGATGTTAAAGACAGACAAAATTGTCAGAAAAAGTCAAAATTACAACATCCCTCTTTTGGAGTCGGGAGTTAAAAAACAAAATATCTAAATAATAAAAATCGAAACCTCGGGGAATTTGGGATTATTTAATACACGGCAACATTGAGCACCGAGCGGTACTTCGCGCCATATTTTAGGGTTATATTATTTTCGTGAGTAATTTATGTCCATATTTCGAAATAATACAATACATATTGATGGTATGTAATACCAGTATCTTCCTTATTTCTTTTAGTATTATTATTACACAGTTTGACTACGCAAACTGCACATTTTGCGCCTACTTTTACATTAAATTTTATATTTATCTAGACATCCAACTCACTCATCGGTCGCGGCATGACTGACGCGGGTATGCCGCAACCATGCCGATTTCGGCATGGTTTTAGTTGCGAATTTATGTAGTATGCCGACGGTATCTAGTCGTAGCGCAGCGGAGACCAATTATTAATCTATGATGTAATGGTTTTCAGCCGTACAAGTTAAATATGATAATTTATACGAAATCAGAAAAATTTTAGCCGTCTAAGTGCATCCTTGCTAAGGTGTGGCAGGGGGGCGCTAGAATAATAGTTTCTTTTTTTACAACTAAGTAGGCAAACAGGCGTACGGCCCACCTGATAGTAAGTGGTTACCGTGGCCTATGAACGCCTGCAGCACCGCAGATGTCACAAGCGCGTGGCCGACCCTAAAGGAATTTTTTCACGCCCTTTTTGAAGGCTCCCATGTTATAGTCACTAGGGAAAACCATGGCAGGGAGTTCATTCCATAATCGCAGTGAGGTAGTAAATCATTTTTTATGGTTTTAATGTGATGCCCAGTTTGTCACTAATACAAAAACTCTCACTTCACCCAAACCAGTAAAAATAAAAGAAATGAAATTATTAAACAGTACACTGACACAGAAAAGTCAATGAAAAACAACGCGAATGTCCTCAACGGCCCTCCATATAATCCTAACTCGCTGTCATCTCGACGTCATAGTCCGTACGGCAGCCGGACGCCCGGACAGACGGACAGTCGGACAGACAGTCGGACGGACATTCGACGAAGTGCATCGATTGTGCTTTGTCTGTGAAATTGAACTTTGTTGAAGAAGTGGCGTGTGGATTGACGGGTAAAGAATGCTTGGGTTCAGATGAACTGTGTCATACGGATTATTGAACGTTGTAATGCTGCTTCTCTAGTCCAGTGGTTAAGGCATTGGTCTGCAGATCCGGAGGCTGTGGGTGTGAATGAATGAAAGAATGCGGCTGTGATTTGATTATTTGTTTCCAGTTTAGATAAGACATTTCTGCCTATTACTATAAATTATTTATTTAACACTTCTTTTCACACAATAAAATCAAAATTACTTGATTGTTAGGAAATAAAGATGTTTCAGAAGGCACGCCCGCCGTTTGTCCTGGCTGTTGTTAAAGGAACTACGTCAGTGGCCGAAAGGTGGTTTCGAAAAACTCTAACGCCAGGGTGTACAGGTTCGAGTGACAATGTAACCTTCTCGATGAATGAATGAATTTTAATCAAGCGTTACTTATATAAATTAAATGGAAGACTAGATTTACTTAATCAAGCTAAAGCTATAAATGTAGATAAATCTACTGAAACAATATTTTGGAAATTTCGCATGAGTATGTAATATAGTAGAGAAGGACGTTATAATATCTTTAATCCTGGAAAAAAAGTGTGGTTCCCATGGGATTTATGAAAAAAGGTACATACATTATAATTATTATGCCTGTTTCCCGTAGGAGTAGGCAGAGACTATTGATTTATTACTACTGCCTACCCCTACAGGAAACAGGTGGGTCATCCATATTAATATTATGAAAGGCTGTCTCTTACGCTTTCACGGCTAAACCTCTAAATCGATTTTGATGAAATTTGGTACGGATATAGTTGAAGACCCGGGGTCAAACATAGGCTACTTTTTGACGCTGGTAGGTATTTGACGAAACAGCTATGTATTAAGGAAACGAGTAAAAAACGTTTTTAGAGTTTTAAGATTTATTGAGCGTACATCATTTATACTTTATGGTAAGTTATCTTAAAACGTTAAGCACTGGAGACTACTACAGCTATTATTTACATTATATTTATTTATTTAGCTTAACTTGAACACTAGGTCATAAATAAAGATAATGTCTAGTTTACACGAGATTAGTAATACGCAGCGCTTGGCCTTGAATATGATAGATTTTCGAATGCTGTTTTTTTACGAGTAGGTACTTAATAAATATTTATAAAAAAGTTTACGAATAAGTTTTTGATTAGTAACATGTTGATGGTTTTGTATTATTTTCACGTTAATTTTTATTCAAAGTTTCTACTTGTATACCATGAGCATTAGAACTCTGCTTCATAAAAACATCATGCTATCTTTATAAACTAACCCCTTCAGAGTTACTGTAAACGTAATATCTAGACTGATCAAAAACGATATGCGAAAATGAGAGAAAACCATAGATATACTTAGGTTATACTCGTACTTTGTTGCTGTAGTGAAAAAAGCTCGAGTATCTTAAAATAGGGAAAACAGATTATTTTTATTAAGGATGTAAGACAATTATTTTAACAATATGCTATAAAAATAAATTTAAATGTAATATTATAACATAAAGCAAATTATTAATACAAACTCATCTCGATTGTCAAGTGCTTACTAAGCTCGTGTAAACCTGGCATGTTGGATAATCCGAGATATATTTCATCCAAAATCTACTTAAATTATTTTAAAGTATTGTTTCATTGATAGGTGCTACATTTCCTATTTACAGATTTCTTCTAAACAGATCCGGTTACTTTAAAGATTCATATTTTTCACAGAGTAATCAGCACGTACTCTTGAAATATTAAAAAGAAATAACGTATAATAGGTACTTTTCGGTAGTATTATTTACATGTATTATGACGTTAGACGCCTAATTGTACAAAATCATTCATCGTAACGAAATCCTGCTACAGTAATGGATAAATAATCTACTGCATAAATTCCATATTATATTTAAAATATTTACATCTGATCTTTAAACTACAGTTAATTAAAATAGTTTGTTCTAATCCTACAGCATATTTGGTCTATCAGAACCATTTACCTAAATAAAAGAAAAAGCAACATTAAATACATACAAATGTAGTCAAAATCGGCTTTTTAAGCTGGATTAGCTTTATTCATAACTGGGAAAATTTGGGAGTATTTAATGCCAATAATATATTTAACTAATGGCACTCAAGATGCTAAACCTTACACAAAATATCTGCAAAGGACACATTTGAACAAGATGTATTATATTAATAATTTAACGATTTTTATTTGGCCTCGTAATGACAACTGTGGACTACAGAAGATATGCTCAATGTTTAAATAGAACTTTGTGACTTGATGACATTTTCAAACCTTTTCGTTTCTTTTGGATTTTAAAACATTAAAAAAAGTATTGTCTCTGTATTTCGCCACTACTCTGTAATTTTCTACACCACTTGCACGGCCATCCTGACACTCCATATGTACAAGTCAATGTGGCTACAGTACTGTCCAGTATTTCAGGTACCCCTAATCGGAAAATCCTTCATTATTAGTATTGTCTGACGTCGGAGAAGTTCCAGGCGATGGTACTTGTAGTTGCCTTCCATACATCAGCTCCGCTGGGGGCATGAACGAAGATAAGTAGTCTGGAGGCGGTCGGATCACCGTGGGTAGGTATCCCGTGCCACTGTATGGAGGCGTTAGGAATCTTCTAGAAGGAGAGAATTTAAAACTTTGGTTTGAAAGCGGGGAGAACGCAGATTTTGATTGATAACTTTGCAGATATGGTGGAGATTCCTGCGTAACATTGTAAGCAGTCTCAGTTCCATTTACCATCATATCCATGGCCGCTACCACGTCACCTTTGCATCTCGTTAGTATCGCCTCAATTTCGGTGCGACTCCGTCTTGGAAATACTTTGATCAGGACATCGACAGGTGATTTTTGGTACGAGGGGGAATCTTCTGGTTCAGGAATTGGTTCAGGTTTTCTGTCGCGTCTAAACATCTTGTATTTGAATTCTGAGTCCCATTTTTCTTCATCTTCTTTCTTGACGACGTCTTCGGTTCTAGGTTCTTTCATTGAGAGATTTTCTGGTGTGAGCGATGTTTCTGATTGCTCTTCAAGTTCCTCTTCGACGTTGAGCTCATGGTCGGAGGGCGAGCGAGGGGGTGGGGTGGTGAGAGGGGGCGTGGGGACGGGGGTCTTTTCCTGCTGGTCGGGAGGTGATGGGCTGGAGCAGACTTCAGTGATGCGGGCGCGTTTCTGAGCTGTTGACAAGAGAAAAAGGAACTTTAGTATCACATCAGCGTCAGTATTGAACAAAGTTAAAACATCTCTATAATGCAGATAGAGAGACATTGACGTCATCAGACATAGCATCCAAACTAGCGGCTAATCAATTTTACCCTATTCCTTCATACTTTTTTTTATTATTTTATGTTATTGTATGTATGTAAAAACTTTATTGTACAGAAAGAACATTATTACAACAAACAAGAACACAACAAGAGGCGGACTTATTCCGGATAGGAATAAGCAGTAGTTTTATTTTATTTTGCAGGCTTCCAAAGATTGTGGAAACAATGTATCTAGTTCATTGCATTGCTATGCCACAAAAAAAATATATTTTAACACGTATATATAAATAAATTCAATTTCGTACAAAATTTTCCCAAGTTTGGACGGGATAGAATACACAAATAAGTTTTTAATTTCACCCCCGAGTGAATCGTTTTCGAGGGTTGCAAGAGTCAATAACACTGAAATCAATAAACAAACTTTTAGCGCGTGTATTTCGAATACTTTTTGTAATCTAGTACAATATTTATCTTCCTGCGTGAGCAAACAACCTTAACGAAAGTGAATATGATGTATATGATAGATAAGGTAGTAAAACATGAGATTTTTAAAGCAATATTAGAAGAAAGACTATTTGTTACATGAAAAATAGAAATGAAGCATTAAAAATTTGATTCTCCGAGTTCTGATATCTTCACACGACCCGATGTTAATAAACAAACAAAATAGTAAAAATTCCCTGTTAACAATCATAACAAAGGCCTCTTACAAAACAACGAAGTTAATTTACGTAGGTATCTTTAATTCGAAAGAACATTTAAACAACAATAAAACAAAAACTAACAAAGCATTTGTCAAAGAACAATCCAATATCACAATACATTTTCTCGCTGAAGTAAAGTACACTCAAACGCAAAGAGTAACGCCACATAAGGATAAAGTACAATATAGACGTTTTGTAAACAAAAAGCTTGTAAGAAATGCCACATAGAGTAGAGCACATTTGGAAGTCGAATCGCATTAGTACACTCGCGTGCACAAGTCATTGTGTCCTTCCAATTACAGCCGGGGCAGTCGCGTGAGAGATTTTAATGGCGATGTATTGTTTTTACGGTGGAAGGGGGGGGGGGGGGGGGGGATTCGATCAGCGATCGTTAACACTCGCTTGTTCAAGTGCAGTTTAATAGTTCCGCTGAACTGATTTGAAATTTAATACGTGGTGACGTTTTGACATTTTATTTACGAGTTCTTTTTTTATTTATATTACCTATGTACTAGTTCTCTATCTCTCTATCATCTCACTTTGATTCTGTACTACTAAATATTTACGTAAAAGGAATGTAGTTATATACTCCTTTGATGTCATTTATAGAAAATCTTTTTTTAAAGACTCCTTCTGTATTTTCTAAATGTAGCATCTGAAACATAATAATGTACTGTACTCGTGTAGTATTTTGGGAAAATAAGGTTTACTTAATACTTATCTTTAATGAATAAGACATATTTTAATTCTTGGCCACCGATCGATTTACAAGTGACTCTTACAAGATTTATTAGTAAATCTTCTTATATATGTAATTAGTCTAAAAAGCCGATAAAGAACAGCAACAGATTTTATAAACTAGAAATGTAATCGGATCTCATAGCAAACAAATAAAAAACAATATCTTTCAATAGACGCCGAGTTGTACACAAACATAAATGTAAAGCAGCCTAAAGAAAGGCCACAATGAAAATAAAAATTGTACTCCTTGATACGAATTCAAGTGTGTTCATAAAAGCTACGCCCTCGCTTCAGACCTCTACAAAAAAATCATT
Source organism: Euzophera pinguis (assembly GCA_947363495.1). NCBI lineage: Eukaryota > Metazoa > Arthropoda > Insecta > Lepidoptera > Pyralidae > Euzophera > Euzophera pinguis. The sequence continues at coordinate 10,744,884 of OX376178.1, read as the reverse complement.
AAAATAATACGCCATTTTATTACACAATACACTTTTCATTTGTAAATATACAATAAAAGGAAATACTGGCCATTTTGAATCTCATTATGTGGGAGTGAGCGGGACGGTTATATCGTTTTGTTTGAGTGAGAAAGGGATGCGTGGTGCTATTGAATTTGGAATTGGTATTAATAGAGACATCTGCTTGTAAGTTATGCTATATACGTTTGGGCTTAATTGTTCCATAACATGTACCATTGTGTGGGGATATTGTTTGCTGTGTGGTGCATCGAGTCCCGAATTCTATATTTGCATCATATATAAATTACTATTAATAACGGTGTGCAAGAGCACTGAGTATTAGGTAATGAAGTATCATTTTTATCATTAAGTTATATTTTTTTAATGTAACTTTACTTTTATCACATTACAGAACTATTGACATTATCAAGACAATACGAAAAAAAAAAATACGTAGTGAGGCAAAAATCAAATAAAGATTTACACTGGTGGAATGACAGACCTACTCATTACGTCACAAATCAAGGCATAAACCATGCAAATGTGCAAAACCATGTTTTCTCTAATTTTTATCAATTTAGTAACAAGTTGCAGTCTCGTAAGGTATTTACAAAATCCTCATTAAGTCCGCCTCTTGTAGTGTTCTATTTTTTTGTAACAATAAAGTTTTTAGACATGTACAGACAAAACTGACCGAAAACGTTTTGAAACTCTACCATTTAAAAAAAACAGAACGATGCAACATTAGCTTATCGATTTCAGTTTCCTCAACCAAATACTACTTTACAGTAAAGTATCTATATAATTGGTCATTAAATTAAAAATGAGTTGCGTCGGCCGACGGCCGCGCGATGTTCCGATGTGATTTACTGTTCTGTTTATAACACTGGCCGCAGTTGCGAACAAAAGAAGCATTGTATGTCAGCGATATAAATTATCACTATCGCTCAACTGCATACAACTTATATATTTCCGTCGTAAAAAGGGTGTTTTAATCAAATAAATTTTACTGGCGCTAAATGTATGATAATGGTCGCGTCTGTTAACACATTAGGTAACTACATTTCTGACTTTAAATTGTATTATCATTTTTAAACACGTCTTTATTTTGAATGATATATGTGCTATTTTTTATGATCTCATTAAAATCTTACCAACGTAGTTGCTTCGCTCATAATTTAAGGTTAATTGAAGAGTTTGATATATAGAGGACTAACTATTTCCCGCAGCTCCGCCTGCGTCAAAAAGTGGCCTATGTTTGACCCCGGGTCTTCAACTATATTCATACCAAATTTAATCAAAACCCGTTCAGCGGTTTGGCCGTGAAAGCGTAACAGACAGACAGACTTTCGCATTTATAATATTAGTATGGATTGTCGAATCACATTTTTTGTATTTCCATCATGTCTATGTTATTTAAGTAAGTATGTATAAATGATGTACGTATTTATTTATTTTTTAAATATCAGTAATGTTTCGGGAATAACTGTAGACGATGTCGTATACGTAAACGTTGGCAATGTATAGACCCTAACTCACTGAAACCATTCAATCATAACAAAAAACAAAAACAACAAAAATCTATAACATAAAATATGCCAAAGCAACCCTTCGACGTACGCCAGAAACTGCTAAAAAAAGTGCGCTTTATTGCTTCACATTAGCCGGAATAGCCGCTCGGAAAGTCACAGAGTAAAAAACGAAAAGAGTCGAACACTTTGTCCAGTAATCATTAGAGAGGGCCATTTGCGAACGAAGTAATTAGCCATTTATAACTTCTGTTCCTCTGTTGCAGACTTTGATTTGTGTGTGCATTTTTAATAACTACTTTAGTTTTGTAGATAAAGCTTAATTCAGAATATAAAATTTTCTATTTTACTTTTATAGTACTTTTTAACACCAAATAAATTTTAAAAAATTTATAAGACATCTGTTCACATCCAAAATATTATTACAATGAAACTTCCATAAAATAAATCATGTAGATTTTCGCATGAATAATAATCTATGTGTCAGCACTAGCCGCGCGTCAGGACCACTCGCCACTAAATCACTGAGACAAAGCGCTGGCGCGAACCGCTCGCCCATGGCGCGCCGCCAGATCTGTATTGTGCTGTACACTGTGTTTCAGTCTTAGAACAAGGAAGTAGGTGCATGGAAGTACCCTGACTATAAAAACCGCGTGCCTTCCGGTGAAACAAACAAATGGCGGAATAGCTATCTCTTTTTTCTTTTTCTTTTTTGTAATGAGTTTTACGGCCACGGATACAAGTCCTTTATAGCTTTTCGTATTTTTTCCATTTTCTGCAGTCCTACTGTGTGTATTCGTCAAGTCCTAGTCAAGTCAGTAATTAAATCTAACCGAGTTGTAGACAGTCAGAAGAATCATGTAAGCATACGCAAGAAAATCTCATAAATCAAACTGCTCTTCACAGCTTCCAGCCAAAAGTCATATTTTTAATGAATAAATGAATAATTTTAATTCAAGAAACTTGGTCTAACATTTTTTGTTAGTAATCCATAAATTCTATGTTAGTAAAGTACAATATATATTTTTATATAAATACAAATATCTTTTTAAGGATAATAAATACTTATAATTATTATTAGATTCGTATATGACAAAATGCTAACTCCATTTATTCTTTCCTCAGAGTTTTTACTTTAGGCACAGAAATAATAGTATTATAGTATTTTAGTGTACATACGTGTACAGAAGTGAATTGCTGCCTACGAAATATTTTTATTATGCAATATTTGAGCAGGTTCCGGATCTTTATTATGCACTAAACTATGTTTCAGTTCGTGGGATATATTATCTTCAAAATTATGAATTGCCTTTTGTTTGCCAACGCATTTAATTTTTAATTCTATGAGATTTTATTTGTAGAAAAGCGATTTGTCTTAGCAACAAGCTGTGGCATTTTTGCTCACGCTGTTTAACTATAAAATACTTTTACTTACGAATGTTAACAAATAATTATCTAGAGACGTATTTTTGATATGTATGACTTGTATGTCGCATGAAAAACGATCGACTCACTGATTGATCTAGGCATAACGCGACTTGTCACACTGCGTGGTAGTAGCAATGGAATTGGCTAATGAAAATCATTCGATATTCAACGAAAACCATTCGACTCACCGGTTTTGTCTGAGTCACACTTTCAAAGATAGCAAGCCATGGAGCAATTACAAAGAGGAGATGCCGTTTGAAATGGCGCAGTGATGTGATCATTGGCGCCTCGCCGACACAAAAGTGAGCGGAGCTTGTCATTGCTCGTGTTCCATGGTTGGAGCCACGGCCGACTAAGCACCCCGTACGTCTGCCTTCCGCCCCGTGTAGCTGAACAAATACTTTTTTACAAAAGGCTTATTACGGCATCTCCTCTTTGTATATGGTCCATGTAGCAAGCACACCAGACGACTGGAAATAACTGAAATGCTAAAATATTATAATCAAAACTTCGATCATGAAATGTGATCTCTCCATTTCATCTCTACAATTGTGTTTAATCTTTCATCATAAGTAACATATTATTTGTAAACATCACCAATCCATCTGTATCACCCCACGTCTCAAAAATCCACAAAAACGAATTACATTTGACAAATGGTGGCGTTTAAAAATTAATAAAACATTTTCTCCCGAGTTACCGAGCACTTCATTCTCTAGTGATTAGCAATCGACCCTCCCAATTGTTGACGACACCTATTATTTACTACCACTACTAAACAAAGCAAGTACAACCTTATTTTAATAACCGTAGAGTTTAAATTCGTTTTTGGCGATCGCTAGTTGAAAATCTAACTCCGTAACTTTGAATCGGCGGGTGGTAACAATAAAACCAATTGTTGGGCGCGTCTATTGTGAAAGTGTTCCGGTGAATTTCAACTTTTTAATTAGAGGGTTAAAGTTGAGATCGGAGTGGCTGGCGCTGACGCTGGTTATGCATTCGATTGAGGAATTAGCAATCTATTGCAACGCAATCATACGGCGTTTGACAGCAGGGCTGCGCCTCCCAGAGAATTTAAATGAAATAATTCATTTATATCGAGTGGGTTATATGTTCCATCGATCCTGTACACTGTAATGTCCTTTAACAACCATCAAATGGCGGCTTTACGTGCCTTCCGAAGCTCGAAATCATCATTATTAAATATCAGAGAATTAAGTGATTCAAGCCTGCGATGTCCAGACTAAACTGAAAATAACTAAACAAAGATGCTTCCTATGGGAATCTAACCCACGACATCCGGGAGGCAATTGAAAATAAAAAACAAATTGAATTGAATAAAAGTAAATATTAACTGAATATCGATTACAATGAGCATTAAAATTATATATTACGTTATCTTATTGCAAGTATTGTCTTTAATTACAGTCCTATATTTCTGTATTTTTCCCAATTGGTTGACTGATAGAGAATACTCTTAGCCTGCTATAAGCATCGTATTTTTACTTGTGAAACAATTTTTTTTTTTAATTAATTTAATAAGTGTCTGATTCAAGAACCACTGATACATCTCAAAAGAGGCAGCCCTGGGAGCCGGGGTCACGAACATTCTAAATTAAATTACGACTGTATTTAATATTCCGGAGTTCCATTGTACGCGGATTACCCATGACAAATAATATCCACAACAGATATTCCAATATAATTACAGTGTATTAGATGCGATGTGAGGGAAGTTTTAATAAAATGTCGAGTGGAAAGCAGCTGGTTCTTTGTAATGTAACACTTTTATTTGCTAGAGTTTGAAAACGTTGCCTTCGGGCATTGTTTGGGAGTTGTGAGTGAAACGGAATGTGTTTGATGTTAGTGTGAAAGTTTTATTTGATTTCGTAAAGTGCCGTGGAGAGCTGCGTGTGGGTAACGTGACAGTCTGCTGCTTCGGAAGCCCTGAGTTCGATTCCCACTTTAAACTTTGTCATAATGTGTGTGTGTTTAGGATATTTCTTTCACGGTACAACTAACTGACGCACGCACAGTGGAACTTGTCTATGACAATAGATTAGGAGGGCCGGCGATATACACTTGGCTTCTTTTTAGATGCCACGAAGCAGCGAGCAACAAATTATAGATATCGTTGGTATTGTAACTGTAGACAGGACTTGAAAGCGACTTCATAGGAAAGAGTGAGAATATTGGCGGTAACCTAGGCCCACAATACTTGTTCTATATCTATTAAAACTGTTTAAATCTTTCAACGCCATCTTTCATCATTATGTGTCAAACCAAATCCGTGCCCGCACCGCATTTATGGATAGTGGCCTCCGATGAGCATTTTTCATACTAAGGCTTATCGGGAACATATATCGTAGCGGATAAAAGGTTGAATGACATATTATAGCAGTTGTACAAGCGTTTTTTTTTTAAATATACGTTAATTCGTTAGACTTAGCTATCGCTAGAGATGATAGTAGTTACGCTATGTCATATAGGAGCATGCTGAAATGTTGACAGTGTTTATTTATTTACTTTATTCGTGTACACAATAAAAATGCAATAGATTATACATAAATAGAAAAGTCAGTACAGAGCTGCTTATTTTTAAAGAAATTTCTTTCAGCAGACCCAAGAGAGATAATTAAAAGAAAAGGGTAATTAGCGTGTACAAAAAAGAAAGGAAAAGTGAAGACTATACCTAATTAGCTAGGTACAAATTTAATAAAATCATTGTAATATAAACATACTTAATTTAATACACAAATACCATTAAAATAATTGCATACTTAATAAACTTACATATAAAATACATACATAAATATCTATTGTGCTAAGGCCAGATAATACTCCTGAACTAGTTTCTTAAAAACTGAGTCCACTAACACACCAGAATCGTAAACCCTATTAGCTGGTTTCCTATAAAAACGGTTGCGGATTCCAAACGGCTGCAGCCGTTCCATTGTAACACAAGTTGCAGAATATATGCTAATTGTAATAACAGTAAAACATACATGGCCACGATCACATGATACCCTCTTTCGTAAGCTGAGGATGCAGCGCATGAGCAACTGAGAATCACGCTCGCATGGTGACATACAGTTTCCTTTGTCAGGTTGATCGCCGTCGGGTAACCAACTACCGATGTCTTTAACATCTGTGATACAACTCCCAGGGGCTTACAGGACTCGACAGGGAAACGCCTGCGGGCATTCAACAGTTATCTTTCCGCTGCGACGGGCTCACTACAAGTTCACGTGAGTAGGTATACGAACTGAGAATGTTTAGTAACAGGCAGAAACAACATTAAATCACGAAACGAGAGGTACCCAAGCCCGCTGAAATTTAAAATTTATTAAGCAGGAGCTGCAGGAGAGATGTAGTGTAATGTAAGCAATAAATAAATGAATTATGATCGGGAAACCCTACAAAAGACAGACTGGCAAGCAATGGCGCAGAATTGGGAGGAGTGATGGAGACATCGAGCCGCTGAGACAATACACTAAGTAAATATGTAAGTGCTTAAGATAATTCACGCGAAATCATCCTCAATCAAGAGAACCAAAATTCAAAATTGTAAGAAAATCTAAGATAGATAAAGATAACTAATAAAACTTTTACAGTCATTCGACAATGATTTCCAGATTAAAATAATACCAAATAAAGCGATATTCGAAATATTAGTTTTTAGGACCGTCCGTTCTGCGACTTGATAGACGCAAATTGGAAGGCTTTAAACGTGCCCTAGCTCTAGCAAGAGTATTCTAACTATATTCAACATGAAATCGATTTACTTATGAGTGAGGCCTCAAATCACTTACATTTCCCTCTGTTCCGTTATCAACTCCGTGGCAAGACAGGTCATGTTGCAAGTGACGTCAATGTATCAAACTCCCCTCGCCCTATTACACGGTGCACTTGAGTTTGGAAGTGCTTAGTGTCTGTTTGTCTAGTCTAGATTTTATGCATATATAAATAAAACCTAGTTTAATAGTAAGATGCATGTCTTTCACGCAGACAGGTTAAAAATAATAAAAATGTTTGATGTTATAAGAGTTTTTTTTTCTACCGAACCCAGGGCTAAAAATGGACAGTTTCATCTTCACATCATGCTTCAGAGCTCAAAGTACGCTTTTATTATAATAGAGCGACGGCTGTATAACTCTTATCTTATTTATTTATTATTAACACGGAAACCAGAGCAACAGAATCATATTCGAGTGCGTTAGTGGTCAACGCTGTTGCATGTTTCAAGCTGTCTAAACGATGAAGGATGAAGAAAAGAATAACAGCTAGGCGCATATAGGTATACTTTTAATCCATCTTTGTCAGCATTTGCACTTGTTGAAATCTTCATTTGTTAATACGACGTTTACATCATCTTTTGATCAAAGGCTAAATTTGTCAGAACCAAGCTTTTCCTCTGTACTCTCTCCATTCCACCCCGGAACCCTAAATCTCGACAAGGCTTCGTAAGTTTTCATTAAACCGGTCGCATCGCCATTTTTATTTCTGTTTGATTAAACCAGATCGCATTTCCTTTTATTATCAGTTACATGCGCAGTCTTACAGCGCTGTTATTGTATTACCGAATTTCCAATTTTTAATTTGCAAACTTTTTGGAGATAAAATAACCTCTTTTGTAGAAGGATGGATTATTTTTATTGATGGCTAGAGAGAAGGGAAGATATTTTTATTAACATGATAATATTGATTTCGTTTCTTATGATCGAATTCAAGTCAAGAATTATGAAAAATATTATTACGGAACTCCAACCTAGTTACTTACTTAGTGACTTTGTTTCAACCATATTTGAAGTTTAAAATAGTGTTCTAAAACTTTATAAAAAAAATATTTTTTCTTTTTGTTATGTAGTAGTGGTTTTACTAGTTAAAATCTTATGTTCTACATGTCTATGGTCTTTTCTCTTTTTCGAGTTTAAACGTCATATATTTTGACCAGATTTTTTTTCTTTCTATATGGCTCTTACTTTCGTATTTAGCCAGTAACAAGTTAAATTATTGAATAAAGTTGTTTAGTCAAACAACTCTTAAGTCAAGTTAGTAGTTAAGTCGAGTCAGAAGTTTAAGCTAAGTGAAGTGGTAGAAAAACTGCACTTAGTGATTTTCAGGAGCTTTTGGCAACAAGCAAGAAAATCACATAAATCGAACACTGTATCCCTTCCTAACACTCACGCTTATTATCGAAACACTTTGCGAATAATTATACACCATTATTATGCACAAACACTAAAAAAAACACAAATTTTGGAAAATTAAATACAGCGCCGATATTGCTCTTCACAGCTTCCCGCCAAAAGTCCCTTGACCAGAATTTGGCCACTCCCATCGTTCGGTTGTTATGTTATATGTTATCTGTGAATAAAAGGCTAATCTATCTCTTTACTAAATTGAAAAAATCATCAGTAATTCATCACAAATTGTTCTGTTGTACAAGATAAAGAAACTTTGAAGCTTAAACTAATCTTACTTATTCAAATGTTATTAAAATTTTCGAGACTTAATTTTTTTGTTAAATAAACTTGTTAAATATTTGCTTAGCATACGTTTCAATGGCGACATGCCCCAATCATGAGATCATCACGATAGCATTACAAATAACATTTTCAAAATATATTTTCCTTGTCTTTATAATTAAGTCGAATTTCATGACAAAAACTAAATCTGAGACGATGAATTGTTTTTGATAAACAAATTGATATTGATTGTTAATATAGAAATAAAAAAAAACCTTCTGTCGGTAAATATAGAGCGGGTTGTCTATTTTTGTTTCGTGTACATTGTTAAAATCGATAAAAAAAATATTTAAAAATATTTAACTATTTCACCTAAGTTTATTTTTCTACGACACAATACACACAAATCAAAGCAAATAAACATACTTATAAATAAACAATTTGTTGAAAAACAAACAGTAGGTGAAGGATTTTACACTGTGATGCACACACACACACAAAGAACTATATTATCCTATCCTAAATTATCTTTTACGATTAATTCCTTCCGAAAACTGAATCGGAAAAAAGCTATGCTCAAGATTCTTAAAGATATACCTTTCTTTACCTTCCTTTTCTTGTATTTAAAGGTATCTCAAAACCCGACAACCCTTTCCAGTGGAACTGACTTAGTACTCGACAGTGATATCAAACACATTCTCCCCTCGTCTGTCGATTACTGGACCATTAACCTAACCCCGGGCTCAAGTACCATCCTCGGAAACAGACCAGCAGAAATTCAGTCTTATCACACATTGCTAAAGTTGAAAATAAAATTCGATTTGAAGGTGAAGTAATTGTGAAAGAAATTGGAGGTTAGCAGGATTATTACGTATCTCGCGAGCGTCTTCGAATCGATAAAAAAAAATCTTTAATTTTTTGGAAGCATGTAGATTATAGAAACTTGATGAAGTGTGTGTATGTGAGTAATCATTTCTACATGCTTATCGCAGACCTCATGGAAGCAAGGCCTGCGGGATTTGATAGCAGTAACTATGTTTTTATATGATCTATATTAAACTTACGTTTTTAAAGATGATAAACTCCGTAAATTTTGGGCATGGCGACTACTTAGTTACTTCAGTTCACAGGGATAATTTCACGCTTATGCGCCTCTTATGTAGACTACCTTTGCAGAAATGGTCCGTGTACATTGAAAAATGAATAGGTTATGTCATCACTACCGTAAGAACATGGCCGGCGCGAAAGAATCGTACCAGTTAACGACATTAAATAAATGATCGCTTTAACCGCCTGCAACGACAGCGATAGCAGTTTAGAATCACCCTGCCAATTTTTTACAAATATAAAAAAATCGTTAGAATTTGCAAATCTCTTTTTGTGGTTCTCGAAAGCCGTGGTCAGTTACAAGTGGCCACGAGAGCTCATTACAGAGTCCAACAATTATTGTAAAGTGTGTAGCGGCCATTATGGCGAGCGTCCTTCGATACTTGTGCAAAATCGAGGGAGATTTTTATTTCCGCTCAAATTGAAGAGCTGTCTTCGAATTTACATTCAAGTGGATGTGAAAATGTATGTTATTGGAAGTATGTTTTGATATATTTTCGTTTGAAAGGGTTTTGTTTTTAATTTCGATATTTGATAAACCCAATTTAAAAGCCTGAGAAGAGATGGATGAATTAAATAGGACATGAGTGTGTTAGAGTGGATACGCTGACTCAGATAATGGAAAAATAAAGACAAGACGTACGTTAAACTACACTGATTGTGATAATATTGAACTAAATATTAAACTTCTCAATGTGACTTGACTTCATCATTGGTATTTGTGTAGGTATATGTATATATATATATAGATATATATTTAAAATGAAATAGTATTTGTGTATGTTTTATGTATGTTTACGTAGTGTATGAACTTAAGCTTTTGATAAAATTTGCTCTATAAGTAATACATTTTTCCCCCTTAATTTTTTTGCGCCAAACTATCTTTCCGTTTCTCCCAATGGTTGACTGGTAGAGAATGCTCTTAGTATTAAGTCCGCCAATTGTTATAAGTATATGTGTACTTTGTGAAACAATAAAGTTTTAATAAATAAATAATATTAAAAATTCTGTGACGATGGGAAATTTTCGTCATTATTATTTTACAATAATCCATACTAATATTAGAAATGTGAAAGTCAGTCTGTCTGTCTGACTGTTACGCTTTCACGGCCAAACTACTGAACGGATTTTGATGAAAATTGGTATAAATGTAGTTGAAGACCCGGGGTCAAACATAGGCTACTTTTTGACGCAAGCGGAGCTGCGGGAAAAAGCTAGTATTGAAATAAATGCTTGATTGATTGTTTCCAGTATAGTTTTTCTATAAAAAACTTAGACACTTTGAACTCGAAATGAATTTCAATAGCTACGGTTTTCTGTAGTAGGTAGAGGATAAATGTATATTTTTGAAGTTTTACTCAAATTAAAATAAAATGATATAGCCAACGTCGTCGACAGACTGCGTCTAACGAAACACCAAATGCCTGAATCCAGTATTTCTATGATGATATGATCTATGACCTAACTAAAATTAAACCTAATGAAAAAAAAAAACAAAAGCAACAAAATAATAAATATTTAACCTCATGCACCTAGGGATGGGAATGAAAACATTGAGTTTGCTAATGAGTGCGGTGTAAACGGCGAGGGGCCGAGTGAGCTGAGTCCACTCGAGTCGACTCAACCCGACCGGCCTTTATACTGTATACAACGGGCAGGTCATCCCACACTGCCAGAGTTTGTAGGGTTGCCAGTGTTAATAAAAATTAATTGGGTTAAAAAATATTGCTTTAGAATTATTATGGAACCCAGAACTACCCAGCATTAAACATCAACTAAAGTACGATTTACACTGGCTGAGTCGCTTCGGAGCGCAGCGGAGCGAGTCGCGTCGGACGCTCGAGCTAGCGCCGGTAGCCGGACGAAGCCGCCTGACGGCTATTTCCGAGCGCATGCTCGGGCATCCGAGGGCCAATCTGAGTAGTACATATCGCACTCGCTACAACCTAAAGTACTATTGACACGCGGAGTAGACCACACCACATCGCAGTCAGTCTGTTTCAGTGCTATCGTGTTGACGTTGCGTAATTTAATTATACATATATGATGAGTGAATGGGACGTAGTATTACTGGCTGTTGCATAAGAAGAACTAAGGTGATGAGTTTTTCATCGGTATCCATTTTTAAATAAACTGCGTGCTTGAGCAGCCGACGGCGTGCTCGAGCAGCCGATTGCGTATTTGCGTACGCGAGCAGGTCGCATTTAAATTGCATGCTAATATGAAACTTAACTACTTGGTGGATGTTTCAATTTCCTTTGGTAAATTGTAAAATGCGTTCCGACGCGCTCCGACGTGACTCCGTCAGTGTGAATCGTACTTTAAGCGGAGTCGGGTCCTATTTTTTCAAATGTTGTATATATTGTTTTTAATTTTCTCCAATAAGTATAAGTGTAAATATTGCAAACGTAACGTATCTTTATCTTTCAACGTCAATTACGGACATAACTAACTTTTTTCTGTCTCATTCGAACGTTAAGTTCAATTACAGAACAGGATATTTGCACGAAAAGACAATAACTAAATATGAGATTGTTCTCTTTTTTATCTATTTAAAGACCTACACAGAATAAAGCTTGTACTCTTAACTAAAATTACTATGTCTTAGCGAGTAACAACTTAACATGTACAAAACATTAATTTGTAGATTTATCTATAAAACTTATGTAAGGTAAAGGGTAAATAATCAAGATCTGAGCGTTTTCATATGTGGGTTGTGGGTCTACATCAGCCGTAATATGTTAATGCAAATGCAATACTCAATACATGCTCAATAAAAAAAAAATAGAAATTGGCACGTAAACATGTTGAATAAAAAAAGAATGTTATTTTTTATTTTACAAACAAACAAACATTTTCTATGAAGTGACAACCCTACCTGATTCCTTTAGTTCGCAAGAGTGAGTAGGACGGGTATAGACGACGAGGGCCACTTGAGATATAAATGGTATCGGATCGAGGCGAGCGAGAGGCGAGATCCTGCGAGTCTTTCCATATTTGAAAATGGTATTCTTTTTTATTCTCATTCAAATTCCAAACGACATAGGAAATTCTACTCTATTCCACTGAAACCCATTGAAAAAATCTAAGATTGAAAAGATTTTATAAGATAGAAGTATCACTTAGAACATATTAATTAGTATTGTGCAAAGTCGCAAGTAAGTAAGTAAATGTTACTCATTCGAATCGCCCTGGATCCTTTTTTTTATACAATTAAGTAGGCAAACAGGCGTACGGCCCATCTGATGGTAAGTGGTTACCGTAGCCTATGAACGCCTCTAACACCGGAGATGTCACGAGCGCGTTGCGACCCTGAAGGATTTTTTCACGCCCTTTTTGAAGGCTCCCATGTTATAGTCACTAGGGAAAACCATGGCAGGTTCATTCCATAATCCTTGTCAGCATAACATTGTATTCCACCAAAACATTTATTTTAAATTGCTAAAACTCAAATGCATGCTAATATTATAAATGCGAAAGTCTGTCTGTCTGTCTGTTACGCTTTCACAACCAAACCGTTGAAGATCCGGAGTCAAACATAGGCTACTTTTTGATGCAGGCGGAGCTGCGGGAAACAGCTAGTTAAAAGTTAGCAAACATTACCTATGTAGAGCAAAGCTACTAACTCTACAGTTTAGAATTAGAAAGAGTTGACTCACGCAAAACCGATGAGTGTAATGATTTTTGGTTCTATATCAAATATATTCATTCGTCCTAATCGGTGAGTCGAACGAAAAATAGCGCTCGAGTTCAAAGTCATTTCTTAACTGTATTTTTTTAATTAAAACTTATTTTTTTTAATTAAAAAAAACCTACTAATAACGATTTGCGGACTTGATGCCAAGAACATTCTCGTACCAGTCAACCATTGGGAGAAACAACAACAACAAAACAACCTTACAAAATGTCCTTTAGCGCGGTCCATTTGATGCAATTATTCAAACAGTCAAAATATAATTTAACAGCGACCACAATACCCATAAGTATTTAATACCTATTATCCGTTCCGTCAACATGTGGCCGTCATTCGATATTTGTCACTAACATTTGGAACTATTACCGGATCATATTACACAAGTATTTTACTCCAATGAATGACAATGGTTACAGATTTATCCACGGCTGGGGTAAAATTGCCCGAAAATGGTCCGTGAAGATTCTATTGTAATTATTTTTTGGATAATATAAACTGTTATGGTTGTTTTACTATGTTGTATCACAAGTAAAACATAAAGGCTTATTTTGAGTCAACTTAACTCAAATTTATTTAAACTTTATTTTTCGCCAAGTAAAATACCCTAAAAGCATTATCTACCAGTCAACTATATGGAGAAACAGAAAATTGTACAGCGTGAAAAGTTTCTAGTTTCCGAGCATTTTGGAAATCATTAGGGGATGCCTATGTGGATTGACTGACTTCGTATATGCATGCCAATGTACCAACAATGCCGAAGACTGGGCGAAATTGGGAGAAATAGTAGGAAAGCGACCCTGACAATCAGCCGGGGATGCAACTAGGAAGGCGATAAGATGACTAGTAGTAGTACCAGTGGACTGATGATGAATGATATTGTACGGGCCCCTGCTTAGGATCCGTGCAGATAATGTTAATATGCAAACAAATATTGACCCAAAGGTTGACTGTTAGATAATGCTTTTAGCATTAAGTCCACCTATTGTGCTTTACAATTGTATTTGTACAATAAAGTTTATTATTTGTATAATAAAGTGTACCTGTTTTCTCTGTGTTTTATATTTAACAAATATAAAACTGTCAAATGAAACGACGTATGAATTTGCCGAGTGCGTTTCTTACACTAAATCTATCAATATAATTTGTCAACAAAGGTCGCACGTAATGCTGTTTAAGGTAAAAATTATATACATATAAAAATGTGCTGGTTTGTCTGAACATTAATATTTTCAATTTGAATACGAAATATCACATAAATAAGTATCACATTTTATATAACTTGTACTTTTTGACTTTTTGACCACAACAGTAAGCGAGCGAGCGACAGACCTTGTGACAGAAACGACTTAGTAGCAAAAGGTGACTTTGTGACAGAAGGTAGGTTAGGTTATAGTTATACAGTGACCACAACAGTAAGCGAGCGAAGTGAGCGAGCGACAGACCTTGTGACAGAAACGACTTAGTAGCAAAAGGTGACTTTGTGACAGAAGGTAGGTTAGGTTATAGTTATACAGTGACCACAACAGTAAGCGAGCGAAGTGAGCGAGCGACAGACCTTGTGACAGAAGCGACTTAGTAGCAAAAGGTGACTTTGTGACAGAAGGTAGGTTAGGTTATAGTTATACAGTGACCACAACAGTAAGCGAGCGAAGTGAGCGAGCGACAGACCTTGTGACAGAAACGACTTAGTAGCAAAAGGTGACTTTGTGACAGAAGGTAGGTTAGGTTATAGTTATACAGTGACCACAACAGTAAGCGAGCGAAGTGAGCGAGCGACAGACCTTGTGACAGAAACGACTTAGTAGCAAAAGGTGACTTTGTGACAGAAGGTAGGTTAGGTTATAGTTATACAGTGACCACAACAGTAAGCGAGCGAAGTGAGCGAGCGACAGACCTTGTGACAGAAACGACTTAGTAGCAAAAGGTGACTTTGTGACAGAAGGTAGGTTAGGTTATAGTTATACAGTGACCACAACAGTAAGCGAGCGAAGTGAGCGAGCGACAGACCTTGTGACAGAAACGACTTAGTAGCAAAAGGTGACTTTGTGACAGAAGGTAGGTTAGGTTATAGTTATACAGTGACCACAACAGTAAGCGAGCGAAGTGAGCGAGCGACAGACCTTGTGACAGAAACGACTTAGTAGCAAAAGGTGACTTTGTGACAGAAGGTAGGTTAGGTTATAGTTATACAGTGACCACAACAGTAAGCGAGCGAAGTGAGCGAGCGACAGACCTTGTGACAGAAACGACTTAGTAGCAAAAGGTGACTTTGTGACAGAAGGTAGGTTAGGTTATAGTTATACAGTGACCACAACAGTAAGCGAGCGAAGTGAGCGAGCGACAGACCTTGTGACAGAAACGACTTAGTAGCAAAAGGTGACTTTGTGACAGAAGGTAGGTTAGGTTATAGTTATACAGTGACCACAACAGTAAGCGAGCGAAGTGAGCGAGCGACAGACCTTGTGACAGAAACGACTTAGTAGCAAAAGGTGACTTTGTGACAGAAGGTACGTTAGGTTATAGTTATACAGTGACCACAACAGTAAGCGAGCGAAGTGAGCGAGCGACAGACCTTGTGACAGAAACGACTTAGTAGCAAAAGGTGACTTTGTGACAGAAGGTAGGTTAGGTTATAGTTATACAGTGACCACAACAGTAAGCGAGCGAAGTGAGCGAGCGACAGACCTTGTGACAGAAACGACTTAGTAGCAAAAGGTGACTTTGTGACAGAAGGTAGGTTAGGTTATAGTTATACAGTGACCACAACAGTAAGCGAGCGAAGTGAGCGAGCGACAGACCTTGTGACAGAAACGACTTAGTAGCAAAAGGTCATAGCTGGGCATTAACTCGTTAATCCGTTAATCGTTAATTAACGAAGTTAACATTTTGATTAACGGATTAACTTTTAAGTTAATTTTTAAAAATGTTAACGGACACGTTAACTTCCGTTAATGTGCAGAAGTCCGTTAATCGTTAATCCAATGCCTACTATTTACCGCACGGCACCGCGGCGCGGCGCGAAAAACAGGTTCAGACAAGTACCTATGAAATGATAAGTGCCGGGCGGCGCGTGGCTGCGCGTGAAACAAAAACAAAACTAGATATATTTGGCCGGCACGTGCGAGTGAGAAAACTGCGAAGATTTTTTTTTCGTTTGATCATTTCATTACTTAGCTTAGCGCCGGTGCTTACAGTGACGAGTGTTTTGTTTGTGAGATTAATTTAGTTAGAAAAAGTGTATTGTGCAGTGTAGTAATTAAAACCATATCATGGAAGACATGGAATCGAATTCCAGCGATGCTGATGAGAATCCATGGCCACATTTGACTGAGTATGTGGAATTTGTATCCAGATCGGGCCAGCAAATACTTTTTGCGTGTAAGCGATGCTTGCCGAAAGACACCAAAATAAAAGTTCATGTATCAAGCCTGAATAATTTGAAACAACATGTAAGAAGGGTACATGAGTCACAGTACGTACAGTTTGAAGAGATTGTTAAGGCGGGCTCTAACCGGGGCAAGACAAAAAGGAGAACTCATTCTGACGATGATAGCACAAGTAGCAGTAATCCTAATCCTGTTAAAAGAAGAATACAACAGGGACGACAGCTGAGCATCGGGGAATCATTCGGGATTGCAGCTACTGGCAGCGGTGTGCCCCAAGCCAAAGTGGAAAAATGTATAGTAAATTTATTTGTTTCAAACATGATTCCTTTACATTACATGTTGTCGAAAGCAAGTCTTTTGGTGCGTTGATAAAAACCTTAAACCCGAGCAAAAATTCAATTTCAAGAAGAACTTTGGGTAGACGCATTACTGACGAACACATTGAATTGAAGCAACACCTGATTAGGTAAGTAACTAAAATAAATACCTATTTTCTATTTATTTTTAAAAGATAAACTTCGCCATACGTAACCTACGTAGGTAAGTATAATTTTATTTGAAAGTTAAAATAATTAGGGGTCCATAAAATAGGTATGCGTATAGGTATATAATTTTCATTTATTATTATAGCTTTTTTTTAAACGTGATGTGTTGTTTATGATTTTAATTTTAGTTTACTTGGAAAAATTAATTGGCTGGCAACGACGGCTGACTGTTGGTCAGCTCACAACAAAAGTTATTTGGGCATGACAGTTCACTGGTTAGATCCTATCACAAGAGCCAGAATGCATGCAGTATTAACATGCATACGCCTAAAAGGTCATCATACATACGACATCCTGGCCCAAGCAATGATAGATATTCACTATGAATTTCACATAGATAAAAAAATCACAAGGTCAGTAAAATAGACTTACCATTACTATTTTTCGTGGCATCCTAGCTCCTAAACGGCTGAACCGATTTCGATTTAGTTTTTTTGGTTTGATATTATAGCTGGCTTGATCGAGAATGTTCTTAGCTAGGTTTGATCAAAATCGGTTTAGCCTTTTAGGAGATATTGTACTTTGAAATGTAAATGTCGGGGGATTTTCAACTTTTTAAGTTGGTTAGGTTATTTTATTTTCGTACGTATACAAGTGAAACCACAAACCACATTCATACATACATTAAAAAGCTGGCTTTTATTTTAGGACTACTACGGATAATGGCAGTAACTTTGTAAAGGCATTTATGCAATTCGGCTCGGAGATCGACATACTTCCAGAGTTGCCATCGTGTGATTTAGAGTCTGAGTCTGACCCTGATATTGCCAATCTTTTAAATCCAAACTCAGAAGAAAATGATGACTTAGAATTTATTTCAGTAGAAAACATACTGAATGCTCCTGATCGTCTCCAGTGCAATGAAATCAATGAACAGATATTAGAAAACTTTAATACTTTGCCAGTTCACATGAGATGTGCTGCACATACGTTCAATTTGGTCGCTAGCAAAGATGCAGATGCTGCTCTACAAATAACTGTTTTCAAAACTCCCTACAGAAGTGCCTTAGCCAAGGCACGTACTCTCTGGAATCAGCAATCACGTAGCACGGTAGCAGCAGATATCATTCACGCTGAATTAAGCAGACGACTTGTCCTTCCAAATTTGACGAGGTGGAACTCTCTGTATGATGCTATTGTCGTTCTCAACGCTATATTGGAAACAAAAAGGCCTTCTCTTCGCAGGGTTATGACTCAACTAAAAATTCTAACTTTTAATGACCAAGATGTGACTGTAATGAAGGAGTACGCAAAGGTAAATTTATATATGTAGATACATAGTTTAAAATAACGTTTTAGTAAAGTTATTTTCTTTCCACATCATATCAATACTTATATTAAATACTTATTTACAGGTTATGGCACCTGTCGCGAATGCCCTCGATCGTATCCAAGGAAGGCATATCTCGGATCACTACTACCGACGATTGCAGCAACTGTCTATAAATTAAAAAATATTAAATCTAAGGGCCTAGTAAATTGCACAGCTTTAGCCAATGCCTTATTAAATGGCATAGAGAAAAGATTTGGACCACTCCTGAATGATGAACAGTGCCAACTTGCCGCGGCATTTCACCCAAAGTTCCGGTTAATATGGCTGGAAACGTATGACAGCAGTAGAGTGGATGCAGTAAGAAAGTGCATGGAAAAAAAGGTAGAAGATGCCTTACGGCAAGAAGCAGCGGAAAATTCGAAGGACAGAGATAGTTTAAGTGGCGGAGGGAGCAATGCGAGTAACAACGATGATGACGAGGAGGAAGACTTTTTCAATTCTGTCACTCAGTCTATAGAAAAACCAAAGAGCTCCAACTCTTTAAAGAATAAAGCGCAAAGTCTCGTTAAAATGTGGCTGGACATGAAATCAAAAGACTCGTTCAACGATGCTGCATTCCTCGGGGAACAGATATTTCATAAATTTATTTATTAAATACAATACTGCTATACCCTCAAGCGCTGCAGTTGAACGTTTGTTTTCCACGGGTAAAGACATTTTGACACCAAAACGAGCCTCTCTTTCAGACGAGAACTTCAACATGTTAATGTTCATGAAGGGGAATATGCACCTTATGCCCGACGATTAAATTACACATTTGAATTATACAAGTATTTTGTTTTATTCATAACCTGTTAACTTCCAGAACCTAAACCAATAAGTTTTTTAAGTTCACTAACGCAACGATATAAAAATGTAATTTTACACATATTAACGGATTAACGATTAACGTTAACTTGCGTTAATTCTTCCGAAATGTAACGCTTTAACGTTTAACGAAGCTAACTTTTTTTGTAGCGGATTAACGATTAACGAAGTTAACTATTTGATTAACGGTGCCCAGCTATGCAAAAGGTGACTTTGTGACAGAAGGTACGTTAGGTTATAGTTATACAGTGACCACAACAGTAAGCGAGCGAAGTGAGCGAGCGACAGACCTTGTGACAGAAACGACTTAGTAGCAAAAGGTGACTTTGTGACAGAAGGTAGGTTAGGTTATAGTTATACAGTGACCACAACAGTAAGCGAGCGAAGTGAGCGAGCGACAGACCTTGTGACAGAAACGACTTAGTAGCAAAAGGTGACTTTGTGACAGAAGGTAGGTTAGGTTATAGTTATACAGTGACCACAACAGTAAGCGAGCGAAGTGAGCGAGCGACAGACCTTGTGACAGAAACGACTTAGTAGCAAAAGGTGACTTTGTGACAGAAGGTAGGTTAGGTTATAGTTATACAGTGACCACAACAGTAAGCGAGCGAAGTGAGCGAGCGACAGACCTTGTGACAGAAGCGACTTAGTAGCAAAAGGTGACTTTGTGACAGAAGGTAGGTTAGGTTATAGTTATACAGTGACCACAACAGTAAGCGAGCGAAGTGAGCGAGCGACAGACCTTGTGACAGAAACGACTTAGTAGCAAAAGGTGACTTTGTGACAGAAGGTAGGTTAGGTTATAGTTATACAGTGACCACAACAGTAAGCGAGCGAAGTGAGCGAGCGACAGACCTTGTGACAGAAACGACTTAGTAGCAAAAGGTGACTTTGTGACAGAAGGTAGGTTAGGTTATAGTTATACAGTGACCACAACAGTAAGCGAGCGAAGTGAGCGAGCGACAGACCTTGTGACAGAAACGACTTAGTAGCAAAAGGTGACTTTGTGACAGAAGGTAGGTTAGGTTATAGTTATACAGTGACCACAACAGTAAGCGAGCGAAGTGAGCGAGCGACAGACCTTGTGACAGAAGCGACTTAGTAGCAAAAGGTGACTTTGTGACAGAAGGTAGGTTAGGTTATAGTTATACAGTGACCACAACAGTAAGCGAGCGAAGTGAGCGAGCGACAGACCTTGTGACAGAAACGACTTAGTAGCAAAAGGTGACTTTGTGACAGAAGGTAGGTTAGGTTATAGTTATACAGTGACCACAACAGTAAGCGAGCGAAGTGAGCGAGCGACAGACCTTGTGACAGAAACGACTTAGTAGCAAAAGGTGACTTTGTGACAGAAGGTAGGTTAGGTTATAGTTATACAGTGACCACAACAGTAACCGAGCGAAGTGAGCGAGCGACAGACCTTGTGACAGAAGCGACTTAGTAGCAAAAGGTGACATTGTGACAGAAGGTAGGTGAGGTTATTAAGGTTAAGTTATGGATATACAGTGACCATAACAGTGAGTAAATTTGTACCTATATCAAAGGTTTGTTAAATTGAATAATTGTTATATTTATAGATACTTATTTTATTTTTAAAAATTCCAATTGTTGTCTAATTTGAAAATTATACGGACTAAAATTATATATTTGGTTGGTATCTATCTTAAAATATAGATATTTTGTATGTATATCTTTATTACAGACCGGTCCCGGCCGCGCGGCCCCACTGAGCCGCCGAATTCCAAACAATAGTCGATCGATGAACTTCACTCCCTCATTCCGTTGTTAAATCGATTACAAATTGGCTGTAGTTAAACGAAGAAAATTAATAATGTAGATTTCTTGTGTTTTCGCTATTGTCACCTAATCTATTTTTTAATCTATAAAAGGAGATGTTCCCACTGTCATATAGAGACACGCACACCCCTTACCGCTAATGGTAAAAACGTAAAATTTTCGTCAATGAAGCTAGTAAATGAATAAGCTATAAGCACGATACAAATCGTATTAAAATAGTTTAATGTATGTACAAGTAATGATATTTTCATAAGGTCAATTTTGTATATAAGAAAATATGACAACTATTTTGAAGTTTCTACACCGCGTTCAGCTTTGGAAATTTTTGCAAATTTAAAAATCTGTTACCCTTATCAGTGAATAAAATTCGATCCGTGACTTTATGCAAATGCAAACTAGAGCCCTAATTTTGAAATGTATCACTCAAATATCGAATGAAAATCGTTCGAATCACCGATAATGACGAATGAAAATCATCGCAAATCATTCGACTCGCCGATGTTGCGCGAATTATACTTTTCTGAAATAGTTCTCTAGTTATGCGTGGACCGTGGTGTATCCAACTTTATGATGTAGGGGTAACGTTCAGATGAAAAGAAAAATCTATTCATTTCATATTCATATCCTTTATTTATATCCATAGAAAGTAATATCTTATCTAGATATAGCGAGGTCATAATAATCTACTGGTAATAGTGATGTGACATAACGTCACACAAGTATGTAATATCGACGCCATACAGTGTAGCGCGATATTTGAAGGCATTCCTACGCGTGCCGACTGCGAATAAGTCATAGGCCGAAGCGGAATACAATTGTAGGTAGGAAGTCATTCTGCGCACAGCTGCTTGGGGATATTACTCATACAATATAATCTTGAGTCTATCTTGACAAAAAAATCAGTTTAATAATTTCGATTGATCCAAAAATTGCACACATGAGACTCTCGTACCTGGGACCAGTTTTCTAATTTAACAGTGGTAAGGTCGTCTGTCCCTAGAGGGAATTTATCTCAGGGACGACATTCCTCCTGCATTCGGTTGCGTTAGATGAAAGTTGTAAACTAGCCATCGCGCAAAACAGAATATGGTGCTCTCTCATTTCGGAGGCTAAGATCCACTTCAGGTCGCTGAGATAGCGGAGTAAACTAATGTAAATCCTTTGCCACATGTTTAAATCCATTAACGTTTTAAAGCTTAAGAACGCTATTTGAACGGTTCATAATATTAACTACACTTACAAAATTCTTTTTACAATGATAGCCTAATTTCAAGCTAGCTAGAAGACTAAGGTAAACAATACGAGCAAGTGAAATTACACATGTAATAATAGACGTTTGCAATTCACATTCCCGCTACATCTTATGACGTGAGCCAGCGTGTCCTAAGGAAGTCCCCTCTAATGTGGTCACATTTTATCGCCGCATACCGACCGCAGCTCTCCCTAGTTATATAATACTCGTTTAACTATTACTGTCTCTTTATTAATATCTCCATGAAATCCATCTCTAGTCGAGTGACGTTACTGTCAGCTAAAGTGTTAACACTTACGACCAACAAAGCCGCGTACAGACAACAATACTAATAATGTTTATTACACTCTTCCTCTCCACTTAAAGATGACTTCTTCACTTCACTCTGTCTGTCAATTCAGCTTAAACATTCTACAGCGATATTTCAAATTTTTAAGTGTATGTATGTATTGTATACTAATATTACTTTAAGTTTTAATTATTAACTAGTAGCCCGTCCCGACTTCGTCCAATTTTGAGACACATACATTTATTTATTTGCAGGCAACCCTTTTTGTAGAAAAATAAAAATAAACGTTACCGAAACACGTCATCAAAAACCATTGTTTTTAGACTACCTCGTTAGGCACAAAGTTGAACTTATCACTGAAGCAATCACTCTTAGTCAACCTAAAGTTGTAGGATAAGACTACTAGATTGTTTTAAATAAAGCACATTTAAACAAACCAATTTATACGCCCACTATCCACGACTAAATATCCCGCACCCTACTTGTTAATAAAATATCATAATCCCATTCAGAATAAAAAATAATTCAGAATCGCATAGTCCAAGAGCCAGGCGCTAGAAACACGTGTCAAAAGAACACTACCGCTTGAGGCCAAAGCGTAGCTAGTTTCATACATTTAATTTCATACATTTAATAATTTAGTAGCAGCAATTCAGCTTTGAAGTCTGGAGGTTTCAGAAAGCAAATTACAGGAACATGGAGGCAGCGCGACATAAGTATTGCAGATTTAATTGCTCCTGAATAGGGCGGTTTACACTGAACGAACGTGTTTGTAAAAGGCTTATATATTAATATTTTTGTACCTCTCTTCGTCTGGTTCAGATTCTAAAGTGGACGGTAGCATTTGTGTTAATATCCGTCCCTTTATATGTGTTTGTGTGTAAATATAAGGTTTTCCTGTTTTCCTCTAAATCTAACATAAGTATTTTATACTTATACTTATCTAATGAAAATATAATAACAATACATCGTATTTAGGCAAAAAAAATGTGCAAAAGCACATAACTTAGGTATATATAAATGTAGTTGGATAATAATATTTTTAAAATTACCGTTATTTAATACAAAGTGCACTCCGATCAATTCTTTTTTGTTAAATTATTATTTGTAAACGTTTCACGTAATAAATTGGGTAGACTATATCAGTAAAATATTTTTTATCTACAATTAAGTTCGGACGGTGTAAAGCGTCCTCGTGTTAACTTCTTGCAGTCGACTTTCAGTACACGCTACACTTTTAATTTTCGCCGCTAAGAAATGAACAATTTAGTTTGTATAGGGGCTCACTTACTGCTTTACCATGTGTTTTTTCAGGGAAATACAATCTTAGTGTGAATATCGTAACAGATGAAAAACTAAATTAACTAACTTTTCTTTTGTTGTCGTCAACACTAATGTTCAATACGAGTGAGATTATGCATGGCTTTATCAAAATCGATTTAGTTTTTGAGTTCGATGTAGGTGTAACTAAGAAAACGTGTTGTTGACTCTACCGATTAAGGTCAGTTTATTAAAACTACTCGATATTGAAGGAAAGGTTCTCGAATGGCGACCACGTACCGGTAAGCGCAGCGTTGGACATCCACCGACCTGAAAAGGTTCGCAGGCAGACGCTGGATGCAGACTGCTGCCAACCGATCATTTTGGAAATCATTGGGAGAGGCCTATGTCCAGCAGTGGACTGACTGCGGCTGAAATGATGATGATGATGATGACTCGATATTGGTCACCAGTCGTTCAGTCATTTCAAAAATTCTTCACGTGGCCTAATGTCCTCCATTTTGTTAAGTAACTGAAAATTCTATTGTTTCTTTACAGACAAATATGATCCAAAACTACAAGTAACGACTAGAAAATTATGTTACAACTAGCCCTTGGCTCGGCCTGCGCTGAAAAGTATTTGACTCCGGGTCCTTAACTACATCCATACCAAATTTCATTAAAATCGATTTGATAAAGAGTAACATCCATTTCATCTGATGAGTTTTGCGATAATAATAAGCGAACTGGATGACGACAAAGATTGTAACAATCGTGACCTTGAAAATTTTCGGGTTTTGAATAGAAAATAAAAGAGAGACAGTCAACCATTGAGAGAAACAGAAAGATAGTTTGCCGCAAAAAAATATTATACAGCAAAATATAATGAATAAATATTTAATATAAAGAAAAAGTGTCAGAAATTACACACAACGCAACAGCGAAACGAAACGCGACACAGTCCTTACACGCACACACGCACACACCTACACAACACTACAACACTTACAATTTCACTCGACATTTAGCGACGGTGGCGCCGACACTCGTGTTTAATTGCCGCCTAAATGTCCTTTTCTCTGCAACTTTATCTTTCCATCTTGTTTCATTTTTCAATTTAAGTTCTCGTTAGGTTTGTTAGCGTCGCCAATTTTAACTGGCTGTTCTTTTGTAGGGTTGTTTTTTCTGGTTTGTTATTATTAAGCTGGCTGGAGTTGTTTACTATTTGTTTATGGTGAACGTGTATAACTTTTTATTTTTGTTTCAGTGCTTCAATGTAATGAAATAGTCAGTTTTGGATGCATTAACTATAACTTAACATAGGTAACACCTCACCATACAAGTCAAGAATAGGATGTCGTCGTCGTCTCCAGCTTCGGCTTTAAATCCGTCCTCACCCGTAAAGAATCGGTATTTATTTACAGTATGAAAAAATATTATTAACAGTATGAAATAATATAAATTATTGGTAACATTTTCATGGTCGCAGGTAGACAAGTTGACATTTGTCTGTGATGTCATAACAATACAAAACAACCGCCCGTAATTTTATTGAAAAATATTCCGATTAACGCAGTCTTATTTTATTTTTATTTTTCAGTGGGGCTACTGGTCGGAGATGGCCTGCCGGTGCGGTGTCTCTCCCCAAACCATGACGCATCTCCTGTGTTGTCCTGCGTGCCCCCTGCCAGCCACCTGCACGCTCAGGGACCTCTACGAAGCCACCGACAATGCCTTGTCGGTGGCGGAGTTTTGGTCCTCTGAAGTTTGATAACAGCCAGAGTCGACTCGCAAAGAAGAGTTTATTTTGTAACAATCGCGAAAACATATGAAATCATTATGAAATAAATTCTTTGAGTAACTGTTATCTGCGACTCTACCTGCTATTTATCGTCATTTTGAATGAAACTCAGAATCATTTATATAGCAGGATTTTTTTAAATGGAGATCCAGTTTATTATTTAGGTATTATTGTTATTTGTTTCAGTTGTTGTGGGCAATTAAAATATTCCATTTTGAATTGTATTTTCGTACTATTCAATATAAAACCGTTTGGAATGCCACCGAAAAACGTTACGATGACTTAACCTAACAAATAGCAGGAAAGTACTTAGACACATTGTTAACTAACTAAAGTAACTATCAACAATTTCTAAAAACAATATTACTTGCATACTAAAATGAATGTATGTAACGTAAAAGTTGAAAGTACTTAGTAGAATTTCTGTTTAATTAGTTAGGTAGTGATGAGTAGCTTGGCTAGATACAGTGAGCAATAATGGAAAATCAATTGTTATATCATATAAAATTCGATTTTTCTATTAAACGTGGTACTTCCTAAACACCGAAAAATTACATCTTCAATAAAAATAAAAAAAAACACACAAAAAGGGTTGCCTGTAAGAGATTGCTATTGCGATAAGGCCGCCTTTGCACGTCATTGTCTACATGTATGTGTCTCAAAATTGTGTTTTCCTGGTGCAATAAAGTGTTTATTATTATTATGTTGTCTCTATACCTTAGTATTCACGGGCCGTAGCCCGGTCCTTTGAGGCTTGCATGGGGACACAGGTCCAACATGTAGAGGCCTTGTGAGACGTTTACTATAATTGGGGTGGGGCACAATACAAGGCATGGCCTCAAGCAAATCAAAGAGATGTACTTGAGATCAATTCCCAGAAGGTGCAAGTCTATGGGAAGAAATGAACACTCAACTTAATACCGGTCTATTACGTTGATAGGTTTAGTGGTTTAGTTTTTAGGGCTATGGAAAGGACTATGACACCTGCTTGACCTTATGTATTTCACACGGATAAAATAAGCAGGCGGTGACTCGCCATCTCAGTCAATGGGCCCCCGAAAACGGCTGCACGACATAATGTGCAGCAAAGAGGGCAACACTAGTTGAGCGGCTAAAGGTGAAGAGGTGTCGCTGGACTTTAAACAACGATCATTTGCTCCCTTAGGGTCCCATCACGTACGCCCACTCGCCACTTACGTTCCACATCCACCTTTCGAGCAGAAGCTCTGGCGACTCCACTCTGGCCGGCCGGCTAAGGCAAGCCAGAGGTAGGGGTCCTGTCCCTCATCGGTGTCCACTCCGACCGACCAACAAAGGCGAGTCGGAGGCGAGGGACGGAGGCCTCCCCTGGGAGCACTCAGTTACTATTATTATCCTGATATGTCTAAAAGTAACAGACAGAGAATATTTTAGACTGATTTTTGGACAAATTACTTACGAAATGTAAGTAAATCGGTCAAGCGTTTTAACCATGAAAAAGATTAAAAAAGAGTTATTCGGATTTTTGAAATAAATATTTGTAAACGTTTCTCTGTGATTTACGTATATTTAAATATATAAGTACGGTAACTGATTTGACATATTGAGAAAGCAATTACACATAAACAGCAGGAAACAAGTTCATTACCGACGGGAAGCGCCGCGAGCTCGACTCGAGTCTTCAAGATTTGGTGGGATGAGGGCACGGATGAATTAAATTGAGTATGAATCTTGTATGCCATTGTGTTATTTGATACGACACGATGACTTTATGAGGAATATAGTAAAAGGAAAGATAAAAGGAAAAACAGGTCCTGTCTGGTAGACCAAGGCATAAAGCAATTAAAGGATAAAGTAAGCATCGTGTCGTATCAGAAAATTAAAGAACTGGCAAGTGAGAGGGAAGAGTGGAAAAAACTTCACGGACAAGAGCCTAGCTCTTAAATTTATGATGATAATATTACCGTGACTAAGTAGTATGTGATGTAGATAATGGAACTAAATTGTAAAATTGTACGTCTGATAGCAGATCGAAACTAAGCTGGCTTCTAAAATCCAAAAGTAGTAGGTTCTCAATTTACCAGACATTTATTTAGACTTGTTACACGTTGAGAGAGCTCAATGTTCAACAGAGGCCAAAAGGGGGCAGTAAGTAATTTTGACATAAAATTGACTGGATCGACCTCGAAAAATATATTGCAATCCAATCGCAGACATTTCAGGGTGACAACCCCGCTAATTAGGTATGTTTAAAAGACCATGCAATTGATATTCAATTACGAGTACGATGCAATGTTGATAAGCTCGATATTGGCATTCTACTAACACAATTTTGAATTGGATGGTAATAGTACAAAAAAATGTAAGTGTTATAAAAAGCAGAATGCCGATTATTGAAAAATTGATTTACAACTATTAATACGATTGAAGAGCAGCGACTAGCAAATTTTTCAATTGCATTTCAATGGCATGCCAATGGAATACGATTAGTCTTAAAATTAGTAACAGAATACAAAAACGTCAACAATTGCCATTCCAATTGTGCACAATGTGAAATAAGAGAATTGACACCTAGAGGCGATAGAAAGTACCCGCAATTAGAGAGCGTGTGACGAAAATAAAGGAATGAATGAATTAACACTTTATTGCACCATTTACATACATCTAAGAAAAGATACAGCATGAAAATGATGACAGTTATGGTGCGAGTCTGTCGAAATGCGAGATTTATCAAAAAAAAAATGGCAGTCGTATAGGGTTTTCTGTAGTAGGAATGGATGTAAAATATGTAAGAAGTAATGAAAGAACTCACCAGGCGCACTAGAGCTGTTGTCATCAGGCAGGTCGGAGTAGTGCGGCGGCGCGGTCGGCGCTCCGCCGTACAGCAGGTTCAGCTCCCGAGCTTCGTTCTCCTCCTGGGCTTGCTGGCGACGCAGCGCCACCTGCGACGTCAATATGAAATGAAATCGTTTATTTTCAATATAGAATATTAATATCCTTATTAACGTCAATTTACTTATATTAAGTTTACTACCACTTTGAAAACGCAAGTGGAAAAGAAGATATCTGTCATTTGTCATAGTTTTTCTAAACCGCTTTTTTTGCCTCTGCCGTGGTTCCTTTAAAATGGTAGCCAGGACCACCGTCTAATCGCGCCTTCGGTAGCTCGGAATCACCTTTATTATTAGACGATCTAGTTATTATTATTTGTGATTAGAATATTGCCGACTTGGGTTGTAATCAAATTGGAAACAACTAGACACAGTATGATTTACCGCTGGACCGCAGAAGTAACTATCAGTTATCGATAGATACTATTCACTTTTAGACAGCGTACTTACATAAGTTGCTAATATGATGAGATTAGATGTGAGTAGGTGATAAATTATTACCCATCAGTCCCATCACTGATGACTCCCTATAATGCTGACATACCTGAGTAGGTCTCATCGCTGCAAAGGGTCATCCCTTTGACTCAACAATTAGGACGCACAGACGCAGTCTCTCCAGCGGCAGTACCGCTTGTAACTTCTCCTTTCAAGGTAATCATGTTTAGTTCTGATAATGCTAACATACCTGCGCAGCCATGACCCTTTGCCTCTCGGCAATAAGGGTGCATTTAGCACAGACGCAGTCTCTCCACCTGCAGTACCGCTTGTGACCCTTCAGCGCCGACACCACGCCGTGGTTGCGGCAGCGCGCGCACTTCGGCGTCCTCTGGTGGACGAAAGGAGACTGGTTAATGTTGTAGTAGTGTTGTCAAACCATCCTGACTAATACTAAAATCTTTAGGATTGTTTAAGTCCAAAGCCCTACATAGTTCATACCGTAGCGACAGTTTTTCGAAACCGGTCGAGTAGAGGTTTTGAAATGATTCAAAGACCATAGATGCTGCAACTGATTAATGTGCCGTCCGAAAAACGGCATATGATTTAATATCGGACAATTTGTATGTCATTCGAGTCTACAATGCCCAAACCAAACTGGAAACCAGTAACAAAGTATTACTGAATAGAATCAAACGCATTCTAATTTGGGTAAAAAGAAGGTTACCTATACTAAGTTATGAAACTTAAATATCTTGTCATGCCGAAGGCCAGGTGGAGAGAATACCTAAGGAAAACTAGCAAATAAAACGTGGGCTCCACAGAAATTCTAATTTCTAAGATCAGAGAGAGATCCTTCCACGTCTTATTGCTCCATTATCATTTATGGAACTTACGCCTAATTATATTTTATTTAAGAAATTTGTTAGACAGTTATGAAGAAGAAAACTATTTTTTTATCTTAGAATTTTGCTTCTACCTACTGCTCAGCCATTTACAATATATCTATTATAATTTGGATAGTTTACATGAAAGTAAATAGTTTTCCAAAAATAACATGGGTTCTAATAGACATCCCTGCGGTACACCAATTTTTCTTAAAAGTAGGTATAGCGGTATTTTAACATTTGATTATAAGTACGTTATTACGTACTTATAATCAAATGTTAAATATGTATAATGTTTAATATAATGCAATCAATTGTAATATTTAAACATTGGCTTTAAATAAATCGCAAAATTTTGTTATATTTTCCCTTGAAAAGTTTAGAGCAGTGATTCCCAAAGTGGTCCAGGTGGACCCCCAGGGGTCCACGGGAGACTTGCTGGGGGTCTACGTAGGCGTGAACAAAAAATGGGGGTCCATAAGATGTTAATGGGGGTCCACGAAAATTTATCTGCTTTTGATAGTAAAGAGCAAAAATGTAAGCATAGTTTTTATAAGAGCCTACCTACATTGTTTTAAGTACCTATCTAAGCAGATAATATTTTAATAAGGCAAGCGACTGTTACTTGTCCAAACTTGTGTATTCGATATTACGTACAATTTCGTGTACAGACTTGCAAAGCGCTATCCGCCCGACAATGCTTAATGCTTGTTCAGACATGAACTTGATCAACACTATAAATACTTGATGCCAAAGGCAACCAAACGCATTCATTTGTTTCCGGAATTTCGAAAACAAGGCGGAATTTGGAAAAAAGTTGTGAGAAAATTTATATCTGTGTTTGCTAGTGCCGGAGAAAAGTAAGTAACCTACCTTTTTTTGTTATAGTACTTAAGTATTTTGTTTACGTGTACTAGTCGGTTGATCACAACGGCCTGTATAGATAGGTAACTTAGTAACTTACAGATATTTTAATTGTCCTCTTTCGATTTGAAGACAAACACAGCACGTTTTATTCAATTGTTTTTTCACGAGAGAAGCACTGCCTCTCTAAAAAGGCCGAATAAGCAATATTGCAGAGCAATTAATTTTGTAATTTTTCTTGCAAATAACTACTAATTTTATAAAACAGTAATTTCATAATCATGTTAAATTGATTTTGAAGTAACTATTTTATCAAAACTATTCCTTTTCGGAAAGAGCGAGCGGTGCGCGGGCGACGGGAAAAGGGCGGGGCTTGAACTTCGATGCCTGTTTGTCACGTTTTAACAATGAAGCCGCAGACAAAAAATACGCAAATACACGGAGCGCGTGAACTCATTGATTTAATAAAATGTTAGTTATCGTTTTTATGGACAATTTTGGGATTTCGACGTTTATTTTTTCCTACACAAATATGATCAGTATTCGATACTGAGTACACTAATTTTTATTTATACTATTAAAAATTAGTGGTAAATTATGTACTTTAAAATTGATACCGTTTTGTGAAAACGTTTGTATTTGTCTCAGCGGTTTATTAGTTGGTCCCTTTACAAGCCGTAATTCTATTTCCGCGTGCTGACAAAGGCTGCGGTGTGATACCTATATTCAGAAAAAAACTTGGTTACTAAAACATTTTTTTTACAGGTAAGGTAACTGACACGAAACATGGCTACAGCAAAGAAAAAATGTCGACAATATAGTGTCGATTATTTGAAATATGGTTTTGTTCCATCAGAGGCAGACAAACAATTGCCCATGTGCCTATTATGCAACAAAGTTTTGAGCAATGACTCTATGAAACCATCAAAGCTCGAAGATCATCTAAAAAGGTGTCATACTGATAAAATAGGTAAAGATTTAAAATATTTTCAAACATTGAAAGAAAAATATGGAAAGAGACCCACCATGCACAGTATGTTCGCTTCAACATCTCAAAGTAACGATGATGGCTTGCGGGCATCTTACAATATCTCATTACTTATAGCAAAATCTGGAAAACCGCACACTATCGGAGAACAATTAATTTTACCCGCTGTTGAAGAGGTTTTAAAAACTGTTTTGCACAAATCTCCATTTGACGTACTAAAAAGAATTCCATTAAGTAACAATACTGTACAAAGACGCATTGATGAAATGAGCTCTGATATCGAAAGCTTTTTGTGCAATCATCTGCAAAAAACTCGATATCGTGGGTTTATAAGTCATCTCAAAAGAATTATACCAGGACTTACAGCTATTCATTGCGTAATCCACCGACAACATCTTGTGGCAAAACATTTAAGTGACAGGTTGAACCAATCTCTTCATTTTGTAATAAAAGCTGTCAACAAAATCAGAAGCAATGCATTGAATACACGTTTATTTGCTCAATTGTGCGACGAAAATGATGAAGACTTCCAACGACTGCTCTTACATACTGAAGTACGCTGGTTGTCGAAAGGTGCATGCTTAACGAGATTTTACTCTGTTTTCGATTCCATATTAGAGTTCTTAGAAAGTAGAGATCCAGATTTAAAAGAAAACTTGATCACATTCAAAGCAGACATTGCGTATTTGACAGATTTGTTTAAAAAATTTAATGATATTAACTTGCAGTTACAAGGGGACAGCCTGAATTTAATAAAAACAAAGGGGATAATTTCGGCTTTTCTTGGGAAATTGAAATTTATGAAGCAAAACATTAGTCGGCGCGAATTCTCTCAATTTCCAAACTTGTCGCAGGTAGAATGTATTGATGAGGATATCCATACCTACAGTCAACATTTAAGTGCCCTGCATGATGACTTCAAAACCAGGTTTGAAGATATACTGACGATGGATATACCACCATGGATAATAAATCCATTTGATGAAACGGAAGTGGCCAATGTTGTATTACAAGAGGAGCTGCTCGAGCTAAGCACTAATGAGGAGCTGAAGGTGAAATTTAGAAAAGGCTACCCAACATTTTGGCTGCAAGCAGAAATACCCGAAAAATATCCTGGACTGTGGGAAATCGCAAGGAAATTTTTAATAGCTTTTCCCTCGTCATATCTTGTCGAAAGGAGTTTTAGTGCCGTTACAAACCTCTTAACAAAAAAAGGAGCAAATTAAACATCACAGAGCGGGGGGATTTGCGGTTATTGCTCACAAAAATAAAGCCAAACATTGATCGTTTGCTGACACTCCATCAGATACATCCTTCCCATTAATTAAAATTATGACCTGAACCTATATTACCTTAATATTTTTTTCTTGTAATTCTATTCTTTTAATAAATAAAGTGATATAAAATGTACCATTTTTCGTTTTTATTTTACATATCGAAATATAGGGACAGAACTCAGAAGTGACACAATTTTTATTTTTTGGCGACTTTAAGAATGTGGTAGAAATGTAGCAGCAGGGGGTCCACCGAAACCAGTAAAATTTTGAAAGTGGTCCACGAGAAAAATAAGTTTGGGAACTACTGGTTTAGAGTAATATCCTGATATAGGTAAATACCCCTAAAATGTGACAACTACTTAAGGCCCAAGAAATTTCTAATAAACATATTCAAAAGACCTCAAAACCTTTAATCCAAAACAGGAAATCCATTGAATCCAGACAATCACAATGCTTTAGCAAAAAATGTGACTACCGAACTAACACCCTTATAATCCAATAATGTTACATTACAATTTCGGATATCACATTACAATACAATAACAATATTACAAATTACATTTTAAACTAACAATACAGCACATTTTTCTATTGGGCTACTGTGTCTCGGGTTACTAGGTCGGAACATTATATTATTAATAATTATAATTGTCGGGCTAATATGCGAATTTGGTTAAGAATTTGCAGGAAGTGTAAATGAAACCGATTATTTAAAATGGCTATGGTATGACAGATGCAACCTATAAAAAAGTTATGATTATGACTATAAAATACGAAACAAATTTAAAAGTAATATTTGATCAATTTTAAACTCTATATTGTTTGTTTACAATTGAAATACTCAATACTGTTTAATTTATTGTTATAAATACCTACAAATATTACAAATTACAAAATACTTGTTGTAATTGTTTAATTTTGTTAAATTATTAAAATATCCGATAAATGTTATTTACCCGCATTCCTTAATTTAAGTGTGTATAATGATTTAGGAATAAAAACCCAAAAACATCAAAATGTA
Organism: Euzophera pinguis; assembly: GCA_947363495.1. Lineage (NCBI taxonomy): Eukaryota > Metazoa > Arthropoda > Insecta > Lepidoptera > Pyralidae > Euzophera > Euzophera pinguis. The sequence continues at coordinate 10,710,846 of OX376178.1, read as the reverse complement.
ATTTCACGATATGATTATTATGATTTCATGATAAAGTTTTTGTTAAACTTAGGAGTATTCAAAACCATTTATGAGAGAAAGTACTTTGCATAATATTTCAACCGCTAAAGTAGGTTTTATCAGAAACACAGGTTTGAATAAATTGAGATAATTAATCATTAAAACCTGTTCAATTATAATTCTGTAAATAAATGATTCTAATTCTGAATCTTCTGTAAGTACTTAATATCACTGTTATCAACAAGCAGCCGTTAAATTAAAGGAGAAAATAGAAGAAGAACCGTTCAAATGCTTGATCATTTCTTTTAGTAGAGTCCTTTCCGGTAGAGCTAATAAGAATATTCGTGTTCCGATTAACGCATTTGTGTGATTTTAAAATATGTACTTAAAATTATTTTTATCTCCCCGATTATTAATACCATCAACTGCATCTCAAAGCAAAGTTGCTTTACTTTTTTTATAATTACATACTTTGATATTTTTATTAAAACGTCGATTTACTTTCTAAAACAGTTCCGCTAGATGAATGACATGCTAAGGTCCCCAAAGATACGTTGATAACTTCAATTCTTATGATTTCATAAAATATTTACCTGATATCTCTCGGAAGCCCTGAGGAAGAACGGCGGCAGCGCAGCCAACACCGGGTGCTGAACTAACTGCGAAACGTCTACACCGTTCGGGAGCGACATTTCCATAAGCACGACCTAAACAGTAACCGTCTAAAACCACGCAATCACACAAACATAGCACAATTAAAAAGTCAAACTGGCAATTTTGAATTAAGAACGTCAAAATTTAAACGCGGAACGCAACAGTTAAGGCGACGTGCCCCTTCGAGTTGTTACCGACACTGTTGCTTCATTTTCGGCGCTGACAGTTGCCGGGGATTCGCTAGAGCGAGACGGGACGAGTGCGAAAGGACACACTGTATTCTTGCGATAGCTGCGTCTCACTCTCACTATAGTGTCAACTGTATATGTTGTATCATCCGGTTATATAAAATGTTGTCAGCGGAGAGAGTTGCAGCCGCCAATGGCGTCTCGTATCGTCCCCGCCTCTGCGATCTGATTGGACGACGCAAATGCTGAAACTTAATTTATAAAGGTGACTTTTTTGAGAACCAGTTTTTGTGTGCCGGACAAAGCTCTATTGAGTGAAGCACAAAAAACACAATTATGTTTGTTATTCGCGTGGATTCAGATTCCTTTTATAAATTTATTGTTGTGGGTTTGTTTAATTCTTTAGACGGTGTGTTGCGGCCTTAAGTTTATTTGGAGAGTATTATTTTATAATGGGATTGGAATATGCGATATTATTGTATGAACTTTCTATCTGTCTGTTTATCTTATGCGTTCTTAATTCGTTCTGGCGTTGTCTATATTTGGCATTATCATCTATTATATGAACTTTAACAAACAAAATAAACTTATAAAATTGATTTAAAAGGTTTTTAATCATGTAGTTGTTTTAAAAGAGCATGCATTATGGCAATATATCATATAATGGCACATTATAAGAAGATTTGGCTAATATAACCTTTATTCTTGTAATTTGGCTGGTTAAACGTTTATAAATCCTAATAATATGGCTATAACAAGAGTTTACAATGTGGTTTCTTATAATGGCTGATTACATAGCTTTTTAACCATAAAACATTCAAATGCCATATAAAGCCTTTTAATATGGCTAATTATTATTTTTAATAAAACTTACAAGGTAACTATAAAGCTTATTAACTTGTGGAAGCATTATATAGAATGCCTACCCAACAAACGAAATATGGCATTGTGTATGATCTTTATGAGAATTAAAGCAGTCTATGTTCACTTATATAGTAATTACAAAGGTATTTTTCTCAATAATACATAACCAAATTCGCCATTTTGAAAATGCAGCATATGTAAATCGTAAAAATTACATTTAAAAAAATGAATTTTATAAAAGACTGGAAGATATATTAAAGAAGCGGTGGCTATAGAAGAAAAGTAAAAAATAAATACCAAAACACAACAGCGAGTATTTCACTCATCATTTCTACTCCTTCTGAAATCAAGAAATTAGCCAATGGTTCCGCAGATGATTATTTTATGAGACATGCTAGTGAACATGAAAACAGTGAGAAAGAGTGTACATATAAATATACTCGTAATATACGTTGGACATCCTTATCTCGTCCATGTCACCATCTCTCATCTTAATCAAATAATACTTATAAATCAGCAAATTATATTGCTAGTGGATCAAAAACATTCATTCATGTTGACATTATGTGTAAAATAAAACAAGCGTTTGAAAATTAAGTATTTTTATTAGTAAGTAATCATTTTAGATCTAAGATTATACTTAATAATTTGCAATTAAAAAATAAAATGTGCCCAATCCCATGGCCATCCACAGGGTTGACTGGAAGAGATTGCCTAGCAATAAGTCCGCCTTTGCTCATATTATCTTTAAGTCTTTGTAAATGTTAAAATATTTGTTACTGTATGTGGGCAATAAAGATATTTTGTATTGTATTGTATCACATGTGATTGAGCTCATTACTTTGTAGATATTTTTTACCACCCGCAAATACAGCCGTTTTAAAATCTGCGGACAAACAATATGGGATTTTATTTGTGAAAAAGGAACCCTAAATATATATAAAATGGCGATAGCAAAAGCAACTAATGTTGCCATCTTAAGTCTTACAATCTTATAGACTCCTTATAGAACCTTTACGAATTGCTCGTACTCTTGTAATAGCGTTGTTAAAAATATGACTAAATAATAAATTAAATTTTTAGCACAAAACAGCTTAAATTCCAGGGCGCGTTGATAATAAAACATACAGCGTACCTGATTTTGTCATGCATTTAATTTACCACACATTTTCACCTAAAAACCAACACACATTCAGGTAACCTATATAACATAAATTTGTGACTTACCGTTTTCATTTTATTAAAATGGTGGAAGCTTTCATATTTTTCTCTAAACTGTCACAAAATTAAATCAAAACACTTATTGCATAATAATAAAAGACTGTTACAAAGGCAGACTGCTTTTTAAGCGACTTGGTTTTGTCGCTTTAAGTTTAACTTCTTTGTTCCTGACCTTAATAAAATACATTTAGGAGTAATCGCACTTATTCACGCTTTCAATGCGTTCATTATAAGTTCAGTTTTTCTTGTTGGTTACCATTATAAAGCCCGTATACGGATAAAAAGCTAACAATAAATCAACTATAAGAAGGGTATAGAGCCTCTTGTTCTTATAATTTGGGCCCAAATGCACCCTTATTAGCGATAATACGGCTGTTATAAGAACACTATTTTTGGCAATGTAAGCTACTACAAGAGTAATTTTTGTTAGTTGATTATGACCTAATCTTGATAAGAACCCTATTATTAGACAATCCGATAGACCAGATAGTAATGTAGAGTAAAATTATTTTTTGTACTGTGTAAGTATTCAATTGAAAATTTGATAAAGTATTCAAAGTTTCTTACATTTTCATAACCAATGCAAAAAAAGGTAAAAAAAGGTTGATGCGAGCTAACTAGCTCAATCTGAATCAAAATCTAAATTAAGTAAGATTTTGATTAAAAAAAAATTAATATTAAATAGATAAAACCAAATAAGTACCTACCTACTTATGTAGTTATTTGTGTAAATAAAGATTTTTACTTACATAGTTCTATTGTGGTAATAACCTAAACATTATCTGCAATTTGAAGTATCGTGGGTTAGTTAAGAACTATTAATATACTATATGAAACACAAAACATTATTTGAATTTAATTGAATTGGATAGCACGTGATGTTAGACGAGGGGTATTATTTATATTGGAGGTTCGATGTTTAACTGTAACTGTACACTCTGTTACTTGGTTACTGTCTTTTTTGGCTGATTTTCAGGATTTATATTGATTTACAATAGTAGTTATCTGTATTGACATTTAGCTTATCTCTACGGTGTTAACTTACAAGATAAGTAATTTAAATTATTTTCTATTTATCAAGGTCTTTAGATAAAAGGTCTACGTAGCTATTAGTAATTTGTGTCGCCACATTACAAGCAATGCAAATTACTGTCGAAGATAAGTAAGTAGTTACATAAATGCCAGTAAGTTTATGGTCATGAGTGACCTATTATACTCTCCGTGACAAATGAACTGAAACATGTTCCTTTTCTAAGTTCGTTACACTTAAAACATAAAATGGCAGGGTCGCCATGTGATAGAATGAATATTAACTTTTACAATAAGTATCTAACCTTACAAATATCATCTAAATATACTACTTACATCAGAATCATTTATTTGCAGAATACATATGCATTACAATAACAAGGCTGAAAATAAGTACGTGTTTGCGGAAATAAGACGTCAAATTCCATGATCTTAAAATATATTGAGCAATAAATCATAGTAAACTCCCTTAATTTTATTCCTAATTCGAATGTCGAGCGCTGGCGGAAGGTGCGTTCAAATTGAAATATTTCAATTTACTTGTCGGAGGGAATTCGATTTAAATTACAATGAGAGTGGGGGGAGCGGCGGGCGCGCGGGGGGGGGGGGGCTGTAATTATCAATGTATAACTGAATATCTGCGCGTATTGTTGAACGATCGGGAAAGCTACAGGGTGCTGTTAATTTGGAACGAATGACTTTTATATCGGGTTCAGACAATGGTTCGATTGATTGGGGTTCGATTTTGTGACCATCTGTGGCTGTTGTTGGTGGGTGGGACTGTTTGGTCTTTGTGGGAAGGGATTTTTTTGTTTAATTCGATAAATATAAATTACCAAACTAGTAGTAATAAGTATATTGTATATATATATATGTACCTTTTTTAAATAACTACATGACGATCTCTGTTTAAAGGTTGACTATTAGATAAAGCTTGTGGCATTAAAGTTTTAATAAACAATTAGAGGTCCAATAAATGAGGCTATCTTGGAACTAAGCAAGCATAAATGTTGCACATCCAACCTAGCACATTAAGGAAGCAATATAATTTGAATTTGAACCCACTTTATAATAAATACAAACGTCATACCAAAAGTAGGTACTTGACAAAACAAGACGTAGGTAGCATTTTGGATGTTTATAATTTAAAACCTACTTAATGAAAAAAACTTTTATTTTAAAACGGAGAAAAAGAAGTAACTTATTTCATTTACCACCGAAACCGAATTAATTAAATATCAAAGTAAATACGTTGCCACCTTCAATTTAATTTCTACTATTCAGGTCAACTCCCACAGAACAGATACAGGTGAGAAGGGGGATGGGGTGAGGTGAGGGGGGGCGCAAATGAGAATTCCTCCGCTCGACGATCAATTCGTGAAATGTTCACATTTCGCAAACGTCTCAACTTGGCCTGCGAGGACTAGGGAGGCGGTGACGTCGATAATTCTAATAATTTTAATGTACTGTTTTTATGAAGAGTAGGTACCTTATTTACTACGAAGCAGAAACCCAAAGTGGTTCTTGGCCTCCGACATCAAATCGCCATTTCTTGAGGATGGAGGACGATCGGGCCGTAAAACGAGCATACTCGGGCAGGTCAAGTGGATATCGACCGGTTGGTCACCCAGGTATCACTATGGCGATGAGGTGCTGAAAGACCTACCTGCCTAGCCTAGCCTGGGAGTGAGCGACTGGCGGCAGCTGCAGGCGGAAAGAGTACCTACCAGTTTGTATAAGTGTGGGTCAATTGACCATTCCGTGAACATCATATCCGTGGAAACTTTCTACCAAGTTAAGGATTGAAATACGGCAGATCACGAAAATCGAATCTTTTCGTATTTTAACAGTAACTCATAGGTAAATATGGGAAAAACTTCAGCATTATACATAATTACTTTCCTTGGGTAATCTGGAAGTCATACATAGAACAGGTTCTTGATAGGTGTCAGACGATATTAGAACAAGCGTGCTAGGTGAAAAAAGGCACAACAAGGCAAGCAAGCAAACGAGGAAAAATCCTTATTGAAGAAAGTCATTAATTTTATATTAAAAATATGTATAGTTTTCGATAGGCCAATTTCATCGAGCACCGCACATCCCTCGAAGCGTGAGAGCGGAGTGGAATATCTTTGCAAGCGTTAAAATGAAATGTTCGCAATTTGAATATCGTACCGTTCGTCCTCCCCCCATCCCCCCTCCCTCCCGTGGGGGCACTCGTTGAACATGTCTTCGAGGAACCTAGGACGTAAACTTTTGTGAATAGGAAAATAGCTCGGTGAACAGACATAAAAAATACTTACATAGGTAAATACAGTCAAAGAACCTCCTTTTAAGAGATTCAATTTTCTAAATGTAATCTATTTCTTTTAATTTTAATTTTTTGATTGGTACAATAAAGTGCATATCAGAGTACATACTTAGGTAAAATGTTGAGTTCAACTAGGTATATTCATTCGTAGTCACATGGTCAATCGACTCTGTACACCCTATGTCCCATTTAATCGGAACAACCTTTCAACCTCTATATAGATAACCACAGATTACACAAGAAGTATATACTGTAAGTAGTATACATACATAATAGCCAACTTCCGAATGAATAACTCCATGACAGAGCGGTAAAGGTAGCCACATACCTAGGTACTGGCCCAAACACATATAGTAAATTTCCATTTTTAATCGCAAATAAGAAGAATTTATTACTTTAACTTGCTACAGTACTGAATTACTTTGACGAAACAATTTTAGACCGAATCACATTAGGCCGAAAAGTTCAAACCCGCCAATCATGCCAATTTACGTCCTACATCGACACCGCGAGCGCCGGATATTGTGTTGTAGAGTAATTTCAGACGACAGCCACATACTTCTAAACAACAGCTAATACGACACGCGAGTAATATAGCAATAAAGCTTTATATTGCTTCGGCGGAAGAAGCGAAGATGCTTTTGTTCGTGTTTTGGCAAGTATTTTAATTGGTGCTTAGATATTACTTAATACAAAGGCGCAAAAACCCAAAGTGGGCTTTGGCCTCCGATACGAGAAGGCGCCATCTCTTGCGGGAAGTGTAGGTAAGTACTTACCTATTGGCGCTATACAAAATTTACAATATAAATTCTCATCGTAGAGATCACTAGATTTCAGCTACAAAAATTCAGCCAATGGTATCAAAATAAATCTGTATACATAAAAATATACATTTCATAGTAAAACAAAGCCCGCCCGATCCTCCCTCTCCAATTCATTAACATTGTATCGAGAGGGTGCCCTTCTGAGCGCCGTCGCGGACCAATCACAGGCCTCGCAACTGTTGCATGTGCCGCAGAGGCGGATACTGTTGCCGATGGGCGGGAATGCCTATAGGGCTATATTTTATTATTTAGAGATGAAATGAAATGAAATTGTTTATTTTCAATATATGATATAAATATCACTTATTAACGTCATACTTAGATGGTTTATTTATTTATAGTATCTTTATTGTATAGTACCTTTACACTTCCGTTTTTAATTTCCTGAATGCCTACTAGTTATATCAAAAAGATTCCAAATACGTAGATACTGAAAAATACAACTGCCCCTGTAGTTAAGGCGTCTGCCTTTGACCCAGAGGTCGCGTGTTCGATTCCCACGGGAAGCATACTTTGTTTAGTTGTTTCCAGTTTGTTTAGGACATTGCAGGCTTAATTAGTCACCTGATTGTCTGATAATGAAGATGATTCCGTGCTTCGGAAGGCACGTTCAGCCGTTGGTCCGGACTGCCACTTAGTGGTCGTTAAAGAGCATCATGTTCCTTTAAAAAGGGTTATAGAGATCAGAAGGCAGTGGCTCCAATGTAATTACCAGTACTGCCAAATCTAGGACAATGATTAAAACGTACCTTGGGCTCCAAAGCGTAAGCTGACGACGCAATTAGGAATACACGCTAGGATGAAGAAGGCACTAAAAATAAGAGCATTTATGTAAGCATTTATCCTCCGGTCAACTATTACGATAATAGAAAAGTTTTGAGCGGCACGAGTAAAAAGTGAAGAGTTCTGTGAACAATACTGTGACTTCGCGAACTACTTCCAAATACTAGATTTATTCATAAACGCTGTTATGAACTTCCCCCATTTACCCCCTTTCTCGAAATTCTTTACAAAACCTGTAGAGAACACGACATAAGATGGTAATATTAAATATGTTTGATTGAAATCCGCTAAAGAATGTTGCACCAAAACTGTCCCGTTTTTAGCCCTCATTTTTCCCACAATCAAAAAAGCCCTCAAAAAAATCAAGTAACATGTGTGCCAAGTTAAGTAAGGATCCATTTAGCAATAAATATAAAGCAAACTTTCCCCTTTTTGTCCTTACTTTCCCCTTTTTGTCCTTACTTTCCCCCAATTAAAAAACTTCCCAACTAATAAATTAAATAAATCAAGGAACACGTCAAGTTTTGTCAAGATCCGTTCAGAAATGCGACCATACAAAAGCAAAATTGGGCAATCTCGAAATGGAGACTTGGCTTACGCTCAGTAAAATACTAAGGGAATGCTATGTCTAGAGATTTTGTCCCGCCACAGGACATACACAGCTAATGAAATACCCTATTGATTTTTAACTTTTCCTATCAAACAAATGAAATATTTTTGATATAGCTAGGAACTAATCCTTTATAGATTTCGCAAAATAAGTGCCTATCCTTTTTCAGCAACCCTTCAAACCCCGAAACCATTTGACTGCAGTTTATCGTCCAAAGCCACGAATGGCCAAATAGCCAACAGTCATGGCCGTCGTTTGCAAAAAGGAAAAGATTTGGCGGCGAGCGGTCAGCAGGCACTTCGTTATCAGCTGACCAAGCAACGGGGTGCGATTAGTGTGGACATTCCAATTTAATAAATGGTATGGTAAACAAACTCAGTTACGTAGGCGGCCGAAAGGGTTGAATCATGGGATCCCATTGCCTAAGAAAAATAATTAGTTTCCCTATATGATGAAACGGCGCTTAAAAAAAATTTATGGTATATACACCGTGAAATTTTTGTCGTTTTAGACCCATTGTCCAGTGACTCCATTCATGCAACTGAACAACTTTCCCCAAGATACATGGGTCGAAATATGGAGTAAATTTTTGGACCTCCCATACAAAATGTCTCATCACGTGACCTAACTTACTGTGGGAAGTCCAAATTTGTTTTTCATGTTTCGAGCTGTTCCTTGGGGAAATTTGTTCGGTTGCATGAATGGAGTCACTGGACGATGGGTCCAAAACGACTAAAATTTCACGGTGTATATATAGCATTTTGGCGAAATAAGAAACTGAGTTTTATAAATACCATTTTTTACGTACCGAGTGTACCGACATTCTATGACAACTTGATTTAGTGCGGTTTTTTTAAGACTAGCTGTTTCAAGTGTTTGACACCGGGTCTTCACCTATATTCATATCGAAAAGTGCAAAAGTCTGTTTGTCTGTCTGTTTCGCTTTCACGGATCCAAACCGCTAAATGGATTTGGATGAAATTTGCTATAAATATAGTTAAGACCCGATATCAAATACTTTTAGGCTCCTTTTGACGCAGGCTAGTAAGTAATAAACGCCATCAAACCGTATAAAATTGTTTAATTCTGGGCTCTACATTCTTCATTCGAGTGTTCCGTATTATTGAACAGTACCTATTCCCATGGAGAGTTGAGGTCACTTCGTCGACCTGCAATTGCTCATGGTGGTTAAGATTATTTCATTGGTCCTCCCTTTGTTTTGGGTACCCTTATCACTCTAATCCAGATGTCCACACTAGCCTATCGCACAGAAAACAAAACGCGGCGTTTTTGCGTCAGCCGCAGAGTTTGATGGAGAGCCGTCAGAGGGCGCTGTGTCGCCGACTTTGTTGGCGTGTGCAGTTTATGCCTGACTGTACACATACATACATACAGTAAACGAAAAGAGAATTTTCGGTCATTTGATTTAGTACGAATGCGTTGTAATGCGTGTAAAATTTGTCGTTGCCAGGAAAAGAAGAAGTTCTTATTGAAATGAAATTGTTTATTTTCAATATAGGATATAAATATCACTTATTGACGTCAATTTACTTATATTAAGTTTACCACCAAATCCAAAGCGCAAGTGAAGAAGAAGCGGCGCCACAAACTCCACTGCAGCATTTTCTTCAAAACGTCAATTTACAAATAAGAAAAAACTTTCCTTAATTACCTAGTTAAATGAACGAATTTACATGTTTGTCAACATTTAGCACAATGGTTATTTCAGATTATTTAAATTAAATAAAAATTGGATAAAAAATTAAATAATTAAATATTATTATATACTATTATTATATTTATATCTTTATCTGTGTTCAAATATTTATCATAACTATAGAAGTTTCAGCTCCAACTTAAACTAAGCTATAAATAAGCGGTCAACGTTGCCACGTATTGGTCTAGCCTTGTATGACATCGTAGCCATTTCGTCTTGAGAAGAAGAAAAAGTTCTTAGTTCAAGGAAATACGCTCACATTATGATGATGGATGGATGGATGACAAAACTAATAAACAGAATCTGTCAATTTCATGAAACATGCGGAAGTGATTTAGATATGCATTGGTTTACTAGTCGCGACATCTATTGTGCAATAGCAGAACTATTATCCTAAAAGTGTCATCTAGAAATGAATAATGTTACATGTACATAAACAGTGCCATCTAGTGCTTAATAAATATAATTTTCAGTACATTTCAATAATTAGTTTTTCTGTGACTTACTAGTTACATCAAGTAGAACAACTAATTATTTTTCTTAGGCAATAGTGCTGCTACTATATTGAAACTTTAGAATATTTTTATTAAATCCACCACAAGTCCCAAGTATCACGTGGTCCCATTGCCTTTTGACAAGAATTAGTTCCGCTATTTGATGTATGGCGCTTCAAAACAAAAAATATTTAATTAAGTACTGAGTTTAGTAGTACTGAAAAAAAACTCTTTAAAACACTATTTTTTTACGTACTTAAATTCTATAAAAAGATTTATTAAGTGCTGTATTTCAAAAGTTATAAATCTTAATTTGTAACTTCTTATATTTTCGATAGATGGCGTAACAATGACTATGTGTTAAGAGTAACCAGGAACACAGTTTACAGAATATATGCTATACAGGTATTCAACCGTCATACATTGCAACGCGCAAACTTTTCTGGTTACTCCTGACATGGGGTCCCATTGCCTAATAAAACGAATTAGTTTCGCTATAAAAATAAAGTGTTTGATAGAGACTATTCTTATAAGGTGTGGGAGTCCCATAGACATTCACAAATAACTACCATGAGATTTAAGCTGTTTTCATATTTTAGTATCTCAAAACAGGAAAAGCGCCTCTGGTGGAAATTAAGGTAACTGATAAATGTACTCTAATACACAATCCTAGTCTTTATTCTGTGTCTACGTGGTAATAGTGATTGCATACATCACAACCACAGACACACTGGCTTTAAAACTACAACCAAAACCGCGTGCCGAAACTACATCCAGAGAGCTATTTTTAAAATCTGTGGCTCACTCAAAACCGGTGAGTCGAATGATTCCCACTCGATTACAATGATGACTTATGTTTTCGCGATCACGAATTTAAAAATTAAAAATAAATACTTAAATGTTTAAACGATTGACGAAATTCCTAGGCATAATAATTGACAAAAGTCTTAATTGGAAAGCACACACGGAAGAATTGTTTAAAAGACTAAACAAATCATCGTTTGCTCTTTATAAAACCTCCTCGGTACTTAATGAGACAGCAATACTGACAGCGTACCATGGGCTGGTATCCTCAGTACTGAGATATGGGATTATATTTTGGGGCAACTCAACTAATAAAAGCCAAATTTTTAAAGCCCAGAAGCGATGCATTAGAGCAATGTTTGGACTAAAACCTTCAGATAGCTGCCAATCATATTTCCGTAAATTTAAATTATTGACTGTGCGTTCGCTCTATATCATTGAGGTTAGTGTATTTGTAAAATCTAATCCTCGTCTCTTTACAAGACTAGCTGATGCCAATAATAGAAATAGAAGAGATCCTACTACATTGCTATTGCCAAAGTGCAAAACGAGGCTCATGAGTAATAGTATCTTTAGCATGGCACCAAAAGTGTATAATAAACTGCTTAGGAATTTGAAGGAATTACCCCTAAATAAATTTAAAGCTCACCTGAAAGAGTTGTTGGTCACCAAATGTTATTATCACTTGCATGAATTCTTTTCTTTTGTCAGAATGTTTTTCTTTTGTTGATTGTGACTTTAAAGGGCAGCTGATCTAATTTTTGTAAGATTAACTCGCATTTATTTTCTGGTTTTATATTGTTTTGCATGATTTTGTTTGAATGATGTGTGACACCACTGACTTCACTTTTGTATGCCTGGTAGGCTAAACATGTATGTGCGTAATATTTTCAATGTACCATCTTGAATTCAACATGTTTACAAAAGAATAAATGATTATGATTATGATAAACGCGACAAACCCGTGTCAAATTATTTCCGATTTCGAATTTTCATACGACATAATCAAACGATATTCATTCGACACGAGTCACAGATCTCAAAAATAGCTCCCCAGCATCTCGTGCTCGCACGTCGCGTGTTGTTGTTATCTCGATCGATTGTTTCGGCAAACATCAGTTATTCCAATAACAACCAAAAAGTTTACTAACATAGATGGCGGCGTGGTCGACATCAAAATCCCACGTATATCAGTGCAGTGCGGCCGGCGCAGGCGGCGAGCTGGGGAAGGTTTGCTAATTTTGTTTATTTCTTCTAATTTTAATCTAATTTGTAATAGATTTCAGGCGGATTAAAGGTAGGTAACTCGTTGTTAGACTATACTGTCTTAATGTCACGGATGATCTAAATATTGGCATCCAACGAGGCTGTGCTGGTGGCGCTGCATTGGTATTCGTAACTCGTCGGAAGAATCGACACGCAAATGGGATCATTTCATAAATGACATAAGTACTAACTTCCGTTGACGCTGTAACTCTTTGTGGTTTATTTTATCCTTGTGGTATTACTGAGGAAGAGAGAACGTTCTCTCTGACGTGCACGTCAGTATACTTCCCATTTTCGTAAGGTTTCTTCTTTAACACAATCAAGCCACGAATTTCTTGTCCTGTTTCTCTTCTCTTAGTCTCTCTTGTTGTGACTTCCATCTGCTCATGATTTTCTAAGCCATGGTCTGGCGTTTTATCCAAACGATCCATCCATCTTTGAAGGTAGGTACAGGTAGAAGTTCCTTGCGAGTCTTAGTATGGCTAGGCTAACTTTGGAACACGTTATGGTATTTCTACCTAATCTTATTTATGTGATTACTATCTGTTACCCTCGGCTTCGCCCGTCTGTTCAAAAGGGATTTCCAATGAGGTTGTTTTGGCTTCAGATCTTATTAAAATACAGACAAACAGACGTAAATTTTCAAATAAAATGGTATAGGCTACTTTACTGTATTCATTCTTGGGCAATATTTGCATGTACGACACAATATGTACACTAAAAAGTAACCGATTCAGAAAATATCAACAAAATTGGTTGTATAAGGCAGTAATTGGATTTTAAAGTTTTTTAAAGAAGAAAAGTGGGTGGGTGCTTGGTGGGGACGTCTTGCTATCTGTTTTGTACGCACGAAACCAAGTGGCAGTGACGTCACTGCACACAAAGTGCATCCTTTTCTTGTTCTTTGACAGTTTCTTCTGTTAGTTACCGAATTTCAAAGGCTTATAACTTAGGTATTTAAGGAACAATTTTAAAAAATCTTTCTGTTTCCAGTTTCTGTTAGTAAAATGTTTCATATAAATGATAAAAAAAAATTAGTAGAATACCCAATTCTGACCTTTATTGCTCCAGAAGCGACACATTGTAAAAATAGATTATAATAAAGATCAAATATTGTCCAGTTAACGAGAAAATTAAATAAACATGAATCTAATTTCTAACTACACCAAATACAGATGACATTCATACAGAGTCACTTTAATGTAACGTGGCTATTCACCAATAAAAATTTCCATCGCAGGTCGATGCTCCACCACCAAAAGACGAAAAATGGCGCGATTGCTGCTCACCCTGCTGACCACAGTGACCCTGCTCTGCACGATCGACAGCCAGGCCATGATCATGAGAAACAACGCACTGATCAACAAAATGGTCTCCAATTTCCAGGATAACCACGTAGGAGAACCTCCTCCTGAACACAGGGACAAGCAAAAACCAGAAAAAGTCCTCTCTATTATGCAAAATGTGCTGTGTCGAAACTTTCCAACGATCCCGTGCGAGCTGATCGTAGAAGATGAAACGCTAAGAATTTTGATTGAGAAATCGATTCAGCAGATACAGTATAAAAGGCTAAAGATGGACAAGACGACGGCGAAGCCCGGTTATCCGTTGACTTTGTTCCCGACGATCGTCAACAGCGAAGATCTATCGAACTTCCTGCAAGTCCGCGAGTCCAAGTACTACGGGAAGGATAAGAAAGATGAGAAAAATCGAAAGACGAAGAAAAATTTTGCAACCGGACACTGGTCGAAGGAAACCACGAGCAAACATTCGAAAAAACATAAAAACGATGGGAAGAAAAAGAATCTGTATTCGGGACGTAAAATGAGGAAGTTCTACCCTCACAAAGTGAAATATAAGGATAAGGCTGACACACATCCAGTGATCGAGTCTGATGAGAAGATGTCTTTATCCGTAGAGGTTCCAGAGACGGGTATGAATAAAAGACATCGTTTTGAATACAAAGCTGAGCCCGAAGATCCAATATGGAGGATAGATTACATGAAGCACGGCGAGCCGAGTTTGAACAAACTTGGGTTCGGTGCTGATAACATGAATCCTAAGTTCACGAAGACTGGCCCCAATGTCATTGTTGATGAAGGTATTCTAGAGCAGGGGGTGAGGAAAGACGTGTTGCACCCAGATGTGTATATTAAAAAGAATTTTGTTAGAAAAAATGTAGATAACTCTGAAGCTAACGATTAAAATATGTTTGTGAATAATAATTGTTTGATAACTGATTCCTCTGACTTCACAATATTCATTCATATCAAGTAGGTTATATGGTCAATCTCCCTGAATACCCTGGTCTCAGAGTTTTTCCAAATTTTGGCCCCTTTCGTGTACCCACAGTATGGTGGTATGAATGAACCAACATAATTTGATTTCTTCTTTTATCTGTGTCTTCGATTCATTTCCACAGATTACAGAATACATAGTACTTACTAATGGTAAACTTTAAAAATTGCATACTAATGTGATAAAATAAATCATTCTGGTAATTTATGTACCTACTCTGTATTCTTGTTACTTCGTCGTCATCATATCTTATGATGACATGTCAGATAGACCGGGATCCCGCCACCAGATATTTTGCAATTTGAACTAGGATTATTTCATTGACAAAATGGAATAATACAATTTATAATACTATTCTATACTCCTGTAAGGCTTTTCATTTCTTAATTAATTTATCACCAATCAATATTTAAACTAGGTGTAATTAAAAGACAAGTCATAATAGTCCTAGCATTATGTTCGCGTTTTGTACTGCACACATTTATTTATTTAAACTTTATTACAAAAAATGTAAATGGCGGACTTAAAGTCGTGGGCTGTTTCTACCAGTCAACAAACAGGTGGTGTTGAGAGACAAGAGTAAGTGCAAAGATATAATAATTACCTAATTATACATTTGAACAAATAAAACATCCAATATTAATACATATTAATATAACATTAAGCTACATACTAACTACTTAAATAAATATAATTATATATTCTCTGAAAGCGTGTGAAGGTAATGTGCATGCAGTTTAAATGACACATTGTATTTGGTCCAAAAAAGTTTAAATAAATAAATATATGTGTGAGAAAATGCGCACTGGAAAAAGTGATTTGCTGCGAGATCCCGGTCTACAAACGTCAACGCGCGAGAGAAATCAAGTCTTGATAACGCAATCAGTTAACAACACTTTGCGATAAAACTAGATCAGAATAATTTCAAATTTTGTAGGCAAACAGAGAATAGTTCCAAAAATGCTGGTGGGATTAATAAACTATGTGCATATGTAATATATGACATATCAACGAATAAAAATCGTTCGATATAGTGTAGAACAAAAATTACTCGACTCGCCGATTTTGCGTGGGTCACATTTATGAAAATAGCAATAAAAAAATATTCTTAAATAGGTACCTGCCTTCTAGCTTAAACCCCGTTCTTGATGCCTGTCCAAACAAATTTATTAACTAGAAAGAAAGCATGTAGATCGACTATGAAAAGAAGATTGATGGTTTTTTTTATTTATAAATACGAGTACGCACGCTACTGGATGACAATTTGAAAGGACGCCTCGCGATGCTGCAACAACATGAAAATTCAATAAGCAATTACCTAATAAGTCAAACGATGTAATGAACAATGAACACAAATTATGTATTTTACTAGGTGTATCCATCACATAAGTTTATAATTATTACTTTTTTGCAAACAAGACACTTTTACGACCAGAAACAGCGATTTTAGAATCGAATAAAAATTATTGGACTCATCTATTTTGCGTGACACACTTAAAAATAGGTTTTACGAAAGGCATAGGAAGGAAAAGAAGAAGTCAAACTAAGTACAATGTAGAGGTAAGAATACCCGCAAAGAAATTATAAGTACAGAAAACACCTACTATTTATTTATTTATTCACAGCTACTCACTATACTTACAGTTACTAGTTTTAACCTGAAAATAAATCGAAATTATATGAAAAACTTACCCACAATTACTGCTTCCGAATTTTTCGATGGTTCGTAATCAGTAATCTGTGGTTCGTATCAATCAATATTAATCATATTACAACCGTAATCCAGTAATCAATCAATCATAAACACAGTATTTTAATAGGCCAAAATAATAATGTTCGGCCGCTCTTATGTGGCCACCCTACACATAACCTCTCCATATCCGAGCGAGCGTGCAGCAAAAACAATAATAAATCTGTATTCCTCAAGAAAGCACGCGTTTTGTAATTCTCTTAAACAATGTCGAGGCCTGTCCTATCTTCGCATGTGCTAGATACTTCTGTAGGCAAACCTGCAGCGGGATTATTCGTAGATTTGTTTAAGAAGAAAGAAAATTCTTGGACGCAATGGCACAGTTCAGCGACAAATGCCGATGGAAGAATAAGTTTCCCGTTCACGAGTGATTCAATGACAGAAGGCACGTACAAATTAAATTTCAAAGTGGGAGACTATTATAAGAGTATTGGAAAGGAAACTTTGTATCCATACGTAGACGTAAGTACCATAATGGTTTGTTTTTAGATCTTCATCAATACATATAATATCAATATCTATTTTTTTTAATCTATAATAGCGCCATCTATTGCCCAGTAAAAATACTATTTAACTAGACGAGCACGCCATCCATTGTCAAATAGTTCAACTATTATTTCAGCTTAAAACGCCATCTATTGCTCAATAGAAATGCTATTCATAAATTTCGAGCCATCTGATAACAATTACCTATTTATATAAAACGCCATCTATAGCTTAGTAGGAATATTATTTAATAGAATTTAAGCGCCATCTATTATTTTGAAAATTAAGCAACGGGCCCAAAAAATTTGCATCTTTTTTCCATAGATGGCGGTACAAGAACACATTTGTAGTAACAGGTTAATTTTATTTTTCATTCTTTTCAGATTGTTTTTGACGTCAAAGGAGGCAACCACTACCATATTCCTCTGCTCCTCACGCCATATGGTTACTCAACATACAGAGGAAGCTAAAAACCTAATAAAATATAGTCACACAACTAGATTTTATTTTTTTAAGTGTCTCGTTACAAAAAGAAACAAGTATTTCCCAACCGCTCCATAGTAACACAGTATTATTTTACATAGTGCACAATTGAATCGTAATTGGATCGGAATGACAACTTTTGACGTTTCCGGTATTATGATACTAAATTTTAAGACCAATGGCATGCCATTGAACTGCAACTGGGAAATTTTGCTAGTCAAAAAATCATCAATTCTTTCAATTTTTCGGTACTCTGTTATTTATTTTTTTGTATTACCATCTAAATACGTTTTAGTTGCAAATTAATAGAGATTCAAAATAGTGTTAGCAGAATACGAATATTGAGCATATCAAAAATGCATCGTGATTGAGTCTTAATTGAATATCAGTTGCATGATGTTTGAAGTTAGCCCCCTGTAATCTGTGGTCACACCAATTTATCACACCAGTGCTAAAGTGGACCATGAGTGAATGAACGGGTACGGTGCGTGTTTTATGTTGGGTCTGAAATGTAGAAATTCAATGAAATAAATAAAAACCTAAAACTACCTAATGAAAACAGATTGATAATCCTGCAGCAGTTTGTACATTTGTAAAAACTCAAGCGGAACTACCGCAGATTACAGAAGAATATAGAATGCTATATTACTATAAACTCTTTGTGGTCTGGTGGTGGTTGTAGGTTCGATTCCCACGAGTATACTTTGTGTAGTTATTTCCAATTGGGTTAGGACATTACATGCTTGAATCAGCAGATTATCTGAATAAAAATGACGATTCCGTGGTCCCAGCTGCCATTTGGTCGTTACAGGAACCACCCAAAGACGGCTAAAAAACTATACCAGGATGTTAAGGTATCTACTATTACCTATTCTGTGGTAAAGGGTCGAGTAACCATGTAACCCACTCGACATGAATCTACATATACTAATATTATAAAGCTGAAGAGTTTGTTTGAACGAGCTAATTTCAGGAACTAATGGTCCAATTTGAAAAATTATTTTAGTGCTGGATAGCCTATTAGAGACGGGCTGCTAGTGTATAATAAAAGAAAACAACTACTTATGTAGATCAACAAGCTATATTTCTTGTCCAATAAACTAACTTGCAATATTTACAACTAGGTACAAATCTATTTACAATTTATTTTATTGTGAGGCAGCCCTAGAGCGACTAATACTAACAATTACTTAGATTAACATAATGTACCTCATGGATAAGTGTGCCAATTAAGCCGTAGTAAAGTTGCATACTTTGCTGTGACCGTACTGTACATGGTACAGAGCTCTATTTTTGAAAATTATGACATGTTGTCGAACGAAAATCATTGAATATCTAACAAAAATTGTTCGACTCACCTATTTTGCGTGAGTCACACTTTTAAAAATAGCACGCTAAAATGATGCATTAGAAATCCCGAGTATTAATTGTTATAGAAAAAATAAACGGAAATAATATTTTCATACACTGTATTTTTTATTCCCTTTGTCACCAAATCGCTAGGGTTTGGTAGACAGTGACTGCATTTTATAATTCATTCTGATTCAGTAGAATGGCCACTATTTTTTATAACTATAAAGTAAATAAAAATGATTACTTCCTACTTAAAATATTAACATATAATTAATTTTGTAAACTATTACTACCCTATTTATTTGCACATTGTAACCATGTGAGCATTTACCTTAATTTACTTATTTTAATAATAATTATACGTACATACTCAGTGCCTATTACTTTTACTGCATAATAATTTACACTACATATATAATGATATCTCTTATTAAATATATCATCCTAATTTTCACAAATAGCTGCATATTCGTTGTTTAATATACCTATCGTCTAATTTTAAATGCAAAAATAGTTCTAATTTAACCTTACTTTCAGATAAGCTTAAAATGACAAGGATCATATTCAAACAAATATTAAACAAAGTAAAATACCAATATATACCTACCTACCTATAATTTAAAACGAATCTATAAACGTATAATATATGAAGCAAAATAATCTTGAAAACTTCTTATATTATAATAATAAAAACAAAAGCCTACAAGATTACAAGCTCATTTAATCAAAGCAAGGAATATTAATAAAATATTTTTTTGCACAAATCTAAGTTATACCAACGTATTTATTTATTATTTATTAAAACTTTATTGTTCCACAAATAACACATATACTTATAACAATTGGCGGACTTAATGCTAAGAGCATTCTCTACCAGTCAACCATTGGGAGGAACGGAAAGATAGTTTGGCGCAAAAAAGTTAAACGTGTTGTAACAAATATACTTGAGTTAATGTCAGTTTTAGGTTACAAGTAAAATCGCTACTAATGTTAAGCAAAAAGGTCGTGAATAGGATTGATTAATTTATTAAATATTATTGAATAATAATAATTATTATTTTATTAATTAATTTGCACTGGCAATTTCAAGTTTCCGCATTAAAGTCATATCAAATTTTGCAAATTGTATCATTGATTTTACTTGCTAAAACTGACGTCGTATAATAAATAGTTAAAACGGTGTATACGTTAATTTCGACGTATCAGGAACTTAAGATTAAAATATTAACCTAAAGAAAGAGATACCTACCATCTTATTCATAAAAAATTAACGAAAGCTAGTTAAGCCTACATCAACTAAAATATGTTTGGTCCCTTTCTGTCTTACCGATATTTGACACGAAAGAACGAGACGAAACATATTTTAGTTAATTTGGACCTATCGAACGTTCATAATTTTTTATGAACAAGGGGGCTAGTGTATAAAATTGTGACGCCATTAATAATTTAAAAATGGAGACTACATAAAATATAGGCAGTATTTAATTTGTATTTAACATACTACTTATATTACCAATCTTTATCTAATTTTTAATTTAGCTTCTGTCTCTAGCTTTAAAATAATCATTTTTCATTCATATATTACAAGATTGCATGACATTAGCTCTTTGCAGAAAATGCCCCTTTAGCAGACGGTTTATGGCGCTCAAAATATTACAAAATGGGATTACAATAATTGTAATTTATTATATTACTAAATACACTCGAATTTGAAAACAAGTTTGGCACGTGGTCCGGTCCTGGCGACGTTTCTGTAATGCAAATGGTCATATTCATCAGTAAAACCATAATGTATCACATTACCACCGTTTCTTCATCACATCACTAGAATATATCACAGTTTTTTATCACAGATATTTTTGTCCAAGTATAAACTGTCTTTATGTCCATTTTTCGTGCTGTAGAACTGTGGGGATAAAGCTAGAATGTTTTAAAGAAATTTACCCTCTTACCCATGTTTTATTGGCTGGAAAATTCATGAAGATAAACTCATTAGTCATTGGACTATTTTAGAAAATGGACAAACATTATATATTAGGCAAACATTTTAAAAATAATGAAATACCTTATTATATTACAAAATGTACCAACCAGATATATAATTTTGTTTTTTCACGAACTGCTAATAATATTTAAGTTACTTTTTACCTATCGAAAAAATGTCTCGAATTTAGTCTCAACTTATCTGAATTCCATTACCATTTGTGAACAAAAGTAAATATCCAATCACTATTAAGTTACCCCACGGAGAAAGCGATGATATTTTTTATATATTTTGTGTGCATTTCATTTCATATCCGATCGATTGCATAGTATCAACTTACCTATTCCTGTGGGGGAAAAAATTATGTGCAAAATATTCATATTCTAAGTACTAATTTTATACTTACCATAATTTTAGAAGTCCTATCCCTGGCCTCATCTGTAGCTTGCCGCGCCTCATCTAGTGTAGTAAAACCAGAATCAAACCATTAGAGATTGTAAGTATGCCACCTTACAGAACCTTTACCCCATTTCATGGGAATCAAGTGAATTTCTTCGTTTATTTGTTTGAGAATATTGGAATGTAATAATTTCTTGCTGTTATTTCATGAATACACAAAAGAATATTAAATTAATCCTGACACTACTTTCTCCTATTAGAAAATGGCGGCAGGATTATGAATTTTTTAGAAAATAATTTCTTTGTAATAGTTTTGTGCAGTTTTAGAGACAAAAACAATCAAGGGCAAATTTTGACAAATTTTAAGGGTCTTCAAATCTTCTTGTAAAATATCACGAAGGAATGGCAAAGCCTCTAAAAGAAAAACCCTTTTTGAAAAATGGTAGACATAAGAAAAAATATAAGTCTCAAAAGTGTAAATTTTGAAGCAAAAGATGATTTCATTCAGAGATCAGCATAAGTATGATTTAAAACTAAAAATAACTGCTTTTTACCCAAAAATTTATACAAGTAAAGATTTGTCAAAAATCTTACTATTTCAACAAAATATTTTCATATTCTAGAACATTTTTAAGTTAAAATGGAATTTGCAATTATTAATATTTCCATCAGAGCTTAATTACAATTTAAGCAAGGTGTAATTTTGTATGCCATGCTAAAATACATTACTTGTCTTTCAAAGAATGTAATACTGTAATGATATCATTTGATAAGTAAGACAGCATTGGCCAACTTGATGAAAAGTGGCTACCAGAGCATATAAACTAAATGCAGTTTATATGCTCTGCTGTGGCTTGCAATGGCAAGCCTTTCCTAAATTTCCTTTTTAAATAGAAGTCCTAAAATGTCATTTAAAAATCCAAATAAAAAAGATTACTGACCTTTCAAAATCCATACCTGCGAACAAAAAAGGTTAGCAAACAAAGAAAAAGGAACCCACCTATTTTCCCTCCTCCTGTCCGACCACCTCCTTGTATCTCGCTATCATCAGTTTCTTGACAGTATCCCGGTATGTTTCCCCAGGGGTCGGTGTGTATATACCTCTTTTCTGGCCAAGACCGGCCAAACTTGGCCTCTGTTCTGCCTCGATAGGGGCTATTCTCCCTTGCTCCTCTTTACCAAGCCCTCGGCCTTCAGACCAGCCCATTTTCTGCAACATTTTGCCACCAATAGTATCTACTACATTCGGTGGAGGTGCTGGAGGCATCGGCGGATGCATTACATCGGGTGGTTCATACCTTTTCCTCATTGGTGGAGGTTCGTCTTCACCAAACTTCAACCTTCTTTCAGCTGCCCTATCTCTGTAACCATTTGTCTGTGGCAGCAAATCATTCTTTTTACGAAACTCTGCAAGATTCTGCTTATGTAAGTCTGATAATGTTTTATGTTTATTCAAAACATCTACTGATGGGAATTTGCGTTTACATAAGAGACAGGTTAATTTCGCCCAATCTATAATACCTTCGTCACTCTCAAACATTGGTTCTGCGCCCGCAACTTTCTTCATCAAAAATTCTTCAGTGTTTGATGTTACAGGTGGGGATATCTCTCTGACGTGTATTTGAGTTTGAGCTAAGGAGGGTCCAGCACCGAGTACTGAGAATCCAATGTCAGCGGAGCCTTTACTTGCTCCCATGTCTAATGGCTGTTCCATGACTATATTACTGCGAGCATTCTCTTTCTTTTGATTCAATGTTCGCGCCCAGCGCTCCATATCTTTCGCTATCTTTTTAGCAACCTTTACCTTGTCCTCTTTATCCTTCTTTTTCTTTTCCTCTGGTTCTTTCGCTATGGTATTCTCAACAGTAGCTGTCGGTGGGTTTGGTAACTTTGGTTGTTCCGTGTTTTGATGCGCTTGAGTTGCAGCAATGTAAGTGGAACTAGCAGCATCCCAGTACATGTATTGTGATGTTTGGCTGTTGTAGAAATATTGTGTTGTCCCATCATAGTAAAGACCAGAAGATGGATCATAGTAGTACCCAGAGGTCTCGTCATAAAGGAATGTTCGGACGTCTGGGGCAGTGTACTGTGTTTTACCATCTCCGGTGGGGGCTTTGACTGCCGGGACAGTCTGAACAGTGGACGCGACAAAAGTTGGTACTGCTACAGGAGTCCAAGCCATCTGCCGAGCCTGGGCAGCAGAAATAGCCGACTGAGCCACTGCTGCAGCTGCATTCACTCTGTCTGCTTCAGACAAAGCTTGTGATGCTTGGTATTTAGACATTTGGGCGTAATATGCAGAATAATCATCATTTGGTTTTTGAATCTTTTTTGGCTCATGATAAAAAGTAACCAGAACCTCCCGTCCATCAATTTCCAAAGGAGGCTGTAACGCTAACAACTCATTGTGTGCAGCTGTGGAGTC
The DNA here is from genome assembly GCA_947363495.1 of Euzophera pinguis. NCBI lineage: Eukaryota > Metazoa > Arthropoda > Insecta > Lepidoptera > Pyralidae > Euzophera > Euzophera pinguis. The sequence continues at coordinate 10,686,903 of OX376178.1, read as the reverse complement.
AGCAATGGAATTAAAATTGATGTACGCTAAACATTTAGAGGCCCCCGTTAAAGTCTCTCTGCCTATAGTGATGCCTGCAATCGAATCTATTACAGATTTGGAACATCTCACTTTCATTTCATCTAGAATTTTCTCCTCGGTTGTTAAAGCATCCAATCTCCTAAACAGCAGTCGTTTAGTTATGCCTGCAGTTTCTGTCATACTACGTTCATTATCTCCACCGAAAACTATACCTTCTGATCTTTTGCCACTGCAATTACGTCTGTAACACACCTGACGTCTTTTGAAATTGTACAAGCCGCACTTACAGAACCAATCCCCTGGGGAAGCATTGATTGACGACTGGTCTACCTGATTAGTGTCATATTTTGCCTCATAGCTCTCCTGATCTTGTCTCTCTTTACTTTGCGAGCGGCTGGAAGACCTGGAAGGTGGTTTTTCGGGTTCACTGCTAATGGTAGGTGGGGACGGTGGTTGAGGGATGTCGCGTTCTTTTTCCTCGTCTCTTCGAGGGGAGCGGCGTCGATCGCGTCTATCGTAACGATCGCGTCGATCGCGATCGCGGTCACGGTCGCGGTCACGATCGCGACGGTCGTGTCGGTCGTAGCGATCACGGTCGTGTCTGTCTCGATGTCTGTCCCGGCCGGGAGAGCGGCGATCCGGAGAGTTACTGCGTCGCGGTTCCCACACGGGCGAGCGCTTCCGGTCTCCCCAGCGCGAGTCGTCGTTCCATCTCGAACCTCTCTCGTCCCGACGCCACGACATCGCCTGTGAACATCGACATTGTCAAAAAACACTCACTCGCAGCGCCCATGCCTCGGATGCCTGGAATCGCCGTACGATGACCTTTCTCCGCCCTGTTTTTACCTGTAGTGTCGATAACACGCTCCGACTGTAATTTATCAGCACGCGTTTTATTGAACCAAACACGGCACAACACAATTACGATTAATCCAATGTAATAATGTCGGAAAACTGCGTGACTGTGTTCTTTTCTCACAATCAATGAAGCCTACACCAAAACGAAAACGCCATTTTTGCCAATTCTTTTCTTTCTTTCTTTCACGTTCGATCGTTTTGACAATGACATTTGGTGGGTTGCCATAACATGATTTCAAAAATGTACTACCTACACAGCAAATTCCGGTCGCTGCGACTTGAATTTCGGTAAAGCGGGATTCAGACTCTAGCGAGAATCTCGGTGAGAATTCTCGGCAGGAACAAAATAATCTACTTGTCACTAAACGCCGTAACTCTTAGATTAATAATTAGTCTCGCGCGCGCTCGACTAGATACAGCGCTATGAACAAAAATCAGTTTCCAGAATGCGGCTTTATTCCAGAATTATATTGTATTGTGTGTAAGACAATGTGTAAATATGAAACGAGAAAGAGTTATTTCTTTAATATTTGTTTTTTATTTATATTATTCTTAGATAGTTTGAATACGCAATATATATATATATATATATATATATATATGTCGTGAATGACAGAGGATAACTTGAGGAAATGGACTGTAGATTTTATAGGTATTTGGCACTTTGAAATTAAAGATTTTATATATTTACAAACTGGGAGTGACTATTCCGAGAGTCGCGCACTTGTCTTGTTCATTACTTGCTTGCTGTTGTTAGAATGAATTTTAGGACCGAATTAGTGCCCTTTTATACACTAAATGAACTATACGACGCATGCGCAACCCTGTGAGCAGGTATTCTCCCTCATTTACTCTTTATCCAGTTGTGATACAGACATTTAAAATACGAGGTCAACCTTAGGTTACACGTGTCGTATAATACAAGGACGACACGTGGATGCATAAGTACAAACAATATACAACTTTAATGTGTATGCATAAGGTTCTCTTTAGTTTAACAAGAATTGGTAACCTTCTATATGCATTTATTGTTACATAGTTGTATCTTACATGACAATAATAATACTTATAACGCTAAGATTGATAACAAATGATGTATAACTAAAAGACATGAAAGATAATGAGCTTAAGGAGAATTACAATCTTAACCTACTTACAAAATAAAGGAGTACAAAAAGGAACGACGTTATGTTTATATTATTTACAGCTTATATGCGACAATTATTTACAGCTATATGCGACAGTCTCCCCCACGTGCGCTAGCACCACTTAAAGCGGAGCATACGACTATTAAACGGGAGGCTGGACGGCGTAGGGAGCCGGCAGCGGTTTTGACTTCCACGACTCTTACTCGTCCATCCGGACCGGCATGTGTTTTGGTGATAATGCCTCTTGGCCATACTCCTCGTGGCATAGTGTTATCGGCTATAATCACGACGTCGCCTTTTTGTAGCTGATGTGTTTCCTTCTTGGCCGTTCGGAGGGCCAGCTGTGGGCGGTATTCCCGCATCCATCGTTTCCAGAAGTTGTCGGCCAGTAGTTGAGTGGCTTGCCAGGATTTAGTGGAAAGTTGATGGTCAGTAAAACGACCAAAAGGATGTAAGGCGGATGACCGCCCAATCAGAAGGTGATTGGGTGTCAGGGCTTCTATGCCCAAGTCTGGGTTGACAGGAGTGAGAGGGCGCGAGTTCACAATATGCTCGGCCTCTAGAAGAAGCGTGTGGAGTACTTCCTCACTGGGTGCCTTCTCTTTGAGGGTGATTTTGAGGGCGGATTTGACGCTGCCCACTAATCTCTCCCAGGCACCTCCAGCGGCTGGGTTTCCTGCTGGTATTTTCTTCCAGATGATGCCTCTCACTGAGGTGAATGCTTTGGTGTCCTCAGGGAGGGTTTGAAGGGCACTTCTGATTTCTTTTTCTGCGCCGATGAAGTTAGTCCCGTTATCGGAATACAGGACGGTAGGTGTGCCTCGTCGCGACGCCATGCGTCGTAAGGCCATTATCATGGATGCTGAAGATAACGAGGCGGCTAGTTCCAGGTGAACCGCTCGTGTGGTGAGACAGGTGAATAGTACTCCCCATCTTTTTTCATGCCGTCGGCCTATGGTGATGGTCATAGGTCCGAACAAGTCGACGCCGGTAGCTGTGAAGGGTGGTTGATACGCCTGAAGTCGTTCAGCTGGTAAGTCGCCTACTGGAACTTGAAGAGTTGTTCCTTTGTAGGTCCGACACCATTGACATCGGTTACATATGTATCGCAGGCTACTTCGTAAGCCGATCATGAAATACAGCTGTTTCAACTCGTTGATTACTGTGGCATGGTTCCCGTGATTAAACTTTTCATGAAAATGTTGTACCAGCAGTCTGGAGAACTCCTCTTTGGCGTGTAAGATTGGAGTGTATGCCGTACCTCTATCTATTCGTGAGTCTAAAACCAAAATGCCGTTTTTGTCCAATACAACTGCAATCTTGAAAAGTGGTGATTTCTTGTGAATTCGCCGTCCAGCCTCTAAGTCCTTTATTTCTTCAAGAAAGGATACATGTTGACTACGCCTTATTAATAAAAGCTCTGCTAACTTAACATGCCCTGTATTCATTTCCGTTTCTGTTTTCTTTATTAGCAATTTAGCTTTGAATGCCTCCGCCGCGACCAAGACGCAAGCCGCAGCCCTAATTAGCCGTATGTACTTAGAGAACCTATTTACTGGCGGGAGAAAATCTTGCTTATTTTGAGCGCTATGTACTATGGCCGTAACCTTATTACTAGTTCGCTCTTCGCCCGTTGGCGCTACTTACTGTCGCGTCGGACTTGTCAGTAGGCCAGTGCTCTTTTGAGCTCCTAATAAAGTCGGGACCGTGAAACCAGCGGTGGTTTTTATCAAAGTTGTTCGGGACGCCCTTAGTCGCGTCATCCGCTACGTTCTGTGCGCTAGGTACCCAGCGCCAGTCAGCTGGTGTAGTACTTTCCTCTATTTCCGCTAAACGATGGGCTACGAAACTTTTGAACGTTCGCGGGTCTGCCTTAATCCACGCTAATACGGTGCGTGAATCCGACCAGAAGTGTTTACCCGTGATGACGTAATCCGTCTCCCTAATTACGGTGTTAGCGAGGCGTGTACCTAATACGCAACTTTGTAATTCAAGTCTCGGGATGGAAATCGTTTTTAACGGTGCGACACGCGCCTTTGCCGAGATTAAGGTTGATGTCCTCTTAGCGTCTTTGTCGGTCGCTACGAAATAGACCGCGGCCGCATAAACCTTTTCACTGGCGTCGCAAAATACGTGTATTTCTACTTGTTTATTGTTTGCGGGCACGTAACGTGGTAATTGTAAGTTATTTAATAATTGAATGTTACTGACAAACGAAATCCAAACCGACTTTAATTCGGGGGGTATGGTGTCATCCCACCCTATACCCTTACGCCATACTTCTTGCATAAGGACCTTGCCTAGGACGGAAATAGGACTTCCTAAGCCTGTGGGGTCGAAAACCGACATTGCGCTACTGGTTACCTGTCGTTTAGTTGGTAATACGTCATTACAGGACACTTCCTGTGGTAAGTTGCGCAAGTTAACTTGAAAACCCAGTGTATCCGATTTGTGATTCCACTTGAGTCCTAATGTACGCTCTACGTCGCTCTTGGCGATGACGGTGGTGTCGGAGCCCCCCGCGGTAACGTCGCGAATCACGCTGAGTACGTTACTGGCAAATGCACGGAGTTCAAATGACGCCTTCTTATTGAGCTTATAAATTTGGTTGACGACTTCGCGTGCTTCCTCTTCGCTTTCGTCCATTGCGATGAGCATATCGTCCATATACGTATTTCGGATTACTTTGTCGACTGCCTTAGGAAATTCGATCGCAAAAGCCTGCGCGTTTTTGTTTTTTACGTACAACGCGGTAGTAGGCGAGGAGGCGGCGCCGAAAATTAATCGCCTCATTCTATACTCCGTTGGCGGGGACGAGCGGTCCTCCCCCCTCCACAAAAAACGTAAGCTATCACGATCGCTTTCGATAACTTCGACTTGTAGAAACATTTCCGCTACGTCGGCTATTACGGCGATTTTACCTTCCCGAAATCTTATGAGTACTCCGAAAAGGGATTCTAATAAGTCCGGACCAGCTAGGAGCGCGTCGTTCAGGCTCTTACCACAGTATTTAGCCGCGGCGTCGAAAACGAGACGCATCTTCTTTTTTTGCGGATGTGTGGTTGGAAAGTGCGGTAAGTACCAATTACGAGGCGATTCTACCGGTGGGCTAGACGACATTTTTTCCGCGTAACCTTTATTCAACAAATTATCTACCTGAGCTGTGTACTGAGATTTAAGTTGCGCGTCTTTGTCGAGCCGTTTTTCCAAACTATACAACCGACGGAGAGCCATGTCTTTATTGTGAGGCAATGCCTCTGAATCGCTACGCCATAGGAGGCCCGCCTGATACCTATCTTCGGACGGCAGTTTTTTGCATGTATTTTCCAGCACGGTTATTGCCCGTTGCTCTGGATCTGCCTTGGGTACTTTGCGTTCCACTCCTAACGATTCTATACTAAAATGTTGTTTCATCAAATCCAGCATCTCGTCTTCCGGGGTGACCGGTTTAACGTGACTTATGAATGCCGTGTTGACGCTTGAGGAGAGGTACTGCCCGTGCAGCACCCAACCTAGGGATGTGAGCGACGCTACAGGTTGGTTTTTACTTCCACTTCTAATCTGTCGCGACACGATAAGATGCCAGTTGTCTTGGCCTATGAGAACAGTAGGGGTAGCCGATTCGTACGACAATTCGTCCGCGATGTCATATAAGTGGTCGCATTCCTCCACCATAGTACGGGGCACCGCCTGAGGGGCGATGTTTAAACAGGTGATGGTACGCGCCTTCATCGTTTCAAAATTACGGCTACAGTGACCACGAATCGATACATTTATTTCGCAGGATTCGATATCGTTTATTATATTTCCCCCGATACCCGTTATTGTGAGCGGATCTCCCCTTTTTCTGGGACAAATTTGATCAGAGATTTCTCTTTCGACCAAAGTCATAGTGGACCCGCCGTCCAAAAGGGCGTATGTGCTTACGACGCCTAGGGGGCCCGTCATTTCGATGGGAACGACTTTTAAAAATGTACTCGATTTGCTTACGTGGTTAATACTACTAACGTTAGCTCGTGACGTAGTTGCCTGTGATGACAACCCGTGCAATAATTTGTGGTGCCCTGCTTCACACTGGTTTACACCACACGGTACATATTTGCACCTCATGGGTCGCTTATGGGATGAATTTAAACACCGGTAACACAACTTATTATTTTTTGCAATTTCCCAACGCTGCTGAACGGAGGATTTCAAAAATTCTGAACATTTTGATAACATATGTTCTTTTCCACATAATACACACTTTTGCACTGAGGGTGCAGACTTAGGTTTATTATCATTATTACTGTGTGAATTTTTGAAGTCCTTCGCTTTGTTGGTATTGACTTTAGCCGATGTTCGCGACGGTCGTTTGACCGCGCGCTCGCGTTCGTATTCAGTGTCACTGCTTGAATCGACTGATGGTGGGGATGGTCGGTGCGCGTGCTGATAGTAAGGCGACTGAGGGCGTCCCGACGCTTGCTCACGTCGACTATTGTTCGTAATGTTGACGTGAGCCCGTGATTTATTTTGACGCGAGTGCATTTTTCGCGCGGTACTACTGATATTATTTAAAAATTCAGCCATAGCGACTAAGTCCGGTGTACTGGAGTTTAACGTTCTGTATTTACTCCATTCGTACCGAACAATTAAACTAAGTTTGTCAACAATTTTATTAACTAACTCGGGGGCATATAAATACTTATCCTGCCTGAGAGCTCTAATGGTCGCTACAACATTAGCGACATGACCGGCGAAAGTTACGATGTTACTGTTATCTTCAAACAATCGCGGCATACGTTTAACGTTATTAATTTCCGTGAGGACTATTTCTTCGGGGTCTCCGAAGTGCCTCTCCAGGGCCTCCATGATCTCAAATGGGTCCTGAACGGTATACATGATGGCTTTAACGGCCGTACGGGCCTCGCCTCTGAGGGCTCGGCGGATTCGGCTTACGTTATTTACGGCACTAAACATGGGAGCACTATCTTCAAACTCAGCCCGGAATGCAATCCACTCGGAAATATTTCCGTCAAAGGTAGGTAGCTCGGGTACCGTCCGCTGCATAACGGGTACGACACGATCCCGAGGTGTCGTGATAACGTTGTTTAACGTGCGGACTCTATTATTGTCTCGCGACGTATTAGGACCCGGGTCCTGATAAGCGTCCTGAATAGCAGGCCTCGAACTCGTATGTTGTGCGACCCAGTCGGACACCCTGTGCTCTTCACTAAACCCGTGCTGCGTTCCGCCGTCGGTAGACTGCGCGACTTTCAAGCGCGCGATCTCCAACCTACAATTGGCGGAATCCGCAACCCGTTGAGCCAGTTCCAACTTAGCCTTATGCACTTCGAGCTCTGCCATCAATACGCTTATCTCACTGCTTTCCCGGGGCGAGCGCGGCGCTTGAACTACCGTGCCCGGGGCACTCCTATTTGGCAACGTATCCTCAACAACACCGCTCCGCGCTTCCGGTCGCGGAGACGGTGGCACGACTGCATCTTCTACTCTTTTTTGACTTGCGTCAGTGGTCGGGCTGGTGCTTTTGCTCCATGTGTTGGTTTCACCAGGAGTGGTGTCACCTGAGGGCGGTGTTTTTTCCCTTTCCTCTTGTGAGGAGGGAGTGGGCGGAGGGCCCCTAGACCTTAATGACCTATCGGTGCGCGTGGGGGACCTCATCATTTTACCCTAATTTTACACACTTAAATCCCTATATAAATGATCCTAACAACGAACAAAATACGCGAAATAATGAAAAAAATAAAGACAAATAAAATAAAAAATATGCGAAATTACGACTATCACTTTCACTGCACTTATTGTTTGGCTAAAATGTCACTCACTGAGTTTGGTGAAAGGACGCGAGGCTCTCGCCCCCACAGTCCTTTTGTTGCACGACGGATAAGATGACACGGAGAAGCCAGGGGGTACGTGACCTCCCGACCGACGCACAACTACACTGCCAACGTGAGGTCTGAGTGACCTGAACTAAAACCCAAGGGTCGGCGAGCCTGTGCTTCGAGCCACACACCTTGGGGTACCGCAGGGAGCAGGCTAAAAAGCCGATCACCTTTGGTGGATGTTTATACAGCTAAAGCTGTCGAGCCGAGCGAGTTCAGCTCACCTAACACCGTGTCACTTGGTACTTGAATCCGGCTGCCGAATGACCACTTTCTGTCGTGAATGACAGAGGATAACTTGAGGAAATGGACTGTAGATTTTATAGGTATTTGGCACTTTGAAATTAAAGATTTTATATATTTACAAACTGGGAGTGACTATTCCGAGAGTCGCGCACTTGTCTTGTTCATTACTTGCTTGCTGTTGTTAGAATGAATTTTAGGACCGAATTAGTGCCCTTTTATACACTAAATGAACTATACGACGCATGCGCAACCCTGTGAGCAGGTATTCTCCCTCATTTACTCTTTATCCAGTTGTGATACAGACATTTAAAATACGAGGTCAACCTTAGGTTACACGTGTCGTATAATACAAGGACGACACGTGGATGCATAAGTACAAACAATATACAACTTTAATGTGTATGCATAAGGTTCTCTTTAGTTTAACAAGAATTGGTAACCTTCTATATGCATTTATTGTTACATAGTTGTATCTTACATGACAATAATAATACTTATAACGCTAAGATTGATAACAAATGATGTATAACTAAAAGACATGAAAGATAATGAGCTTAAGGAGAATTACAATCTTAACCTACTTACAAAATAAAGGAGTACAAAAAGGAACGACGTTATGTTTATATTATTTACAGCTTATATGCGACAATTATTTACAGCTATATGCGACAATATATAATATTAAATTAAACTATTTTAATACGGTTTTATCGCGTTTATTACTTATTTATTTACACCTGACGTTTCAAACACTTTACAGCGTTCATGGTCGCAGGCAGTCACGTACGTGAAGCTATTGAAATTAAAAAACATCCTAATTTCAATAGAGAGGATGGATGGCAGGTACCGCCAGCTTGGGACCCAGTCATTAACTTAATAAAATCGCAAACTCGGAAGCAGACTGCAAGACCCTTAGATACTGTGAGCCAATACTGCGTGAATCGGAATAGTTCCCAATAAAAATTCGGGCGGTAGTTTTGTAATCTTATGACATCAAAGACAAATGTTAACTTAGTCTGCCTGCGACCATGAACGCTGTAAAGTGTTTGAAACGTCAGGTGTAAATAAATAAGTAATAAACGCGATAAAACCGTATTAAAATAGTTTAATTTAATGAACAACAATCGCGAAAACATAAGAAAACATTATATATAATATGTTTTTTACTAAAACTTTAAAATTTTAAATGTATCTTGACATCCAACTCACTTATCGGTTGCGGCCTTGTGGTGTAACTGACTCGGGTATGCCGCAAGTACGCCGAATTCGAGTAGTTTTAGTTGCCGCATTTGTCTTTGTGTATCCCTCCAGCGGTGGTAATTCGTGGTAAAGTTTTATTATCCAGAATTTGACGACGTCAGGCTCCTTCCGGTCCGCTAACGATGTTGCTACTTTATAGTTTACATCATCCAGCAACAGCTCTTCAAAATATCCGGACAACGAAGGACAATGTACAAAATCCCAAAACCGTAGGTCCAGCCAGGGTCTTGGTAGCGCCAAATATAAACAAACACAATGCTTGGAACAAGGAATAATTTATTTGAACCTATTGACCAAGTCATATGTACAATAAAAAAACTATAGCGCTATTAGCAATCTATGTAAATTGACAACTCCATCTATTTTGATAGAAATGATATGAAATGACATAAAACGACATAACAACCATTGACTTAATGATGCTGAACCAACACTTACTAAGTAAAGAAAAACAAGAGTTCTTCTTTAAAAAATTTTTTTATGTATATTATAGTAAATTTATGAAATCATGTTATTTGACACATTATATCTACCCTACCCTATGAGACGATTGCGATCGCGTGCTCAATAACTTATGGTTGGGTGTGGTAGAATCACTCAATGGCCTAAATGAAACTAGCTAGCTAGCGTTTTTAAATTAGTTTATGGAGTCACTGTAAAATACTGCACCAGAAGAACTTGTTCAATCACACACTAGTGACATAACCAGAACCTACCGAACTATTTATGAAAATTACTGGGCCTGCGTTGAATTGTATTACAATCAATAGCTTTGACACTAATATAAGGTAAACGAAATGAAAGAAAAAACAACAGAAGTAAAATAATTTTTATTTTCAGTACTTAACACACATTGTAACAAATACGTTAAGGCGATCACTATAAAATATAAACCGACTTTAATGGAAATATCGTCCTTAGGTACTTTGAAATGCCATATTTAATACTAAGCATCATATATGACTTTGTCATTATCAGGATACCAAGTCAATCTAAGTACTAACGTAACATTAAAATGAAACTGAAGTTGATTATGTAATCAATATTATAAAATAGCTAACTATATTTTAACTTCTTAATAGCGGATGAATAGATTTGAACTAAAATATTGTTATTACTCATAATAATGAACAATATTTGTACATTTTAGTTCCTTATCAATTGAGCTTTTTTGTGAAATAATCCATAATTACTATCAATACCTAGTGACATGGAATACTGTTGCCAGGCCCAAGCATAAGTAATATTTAGTAATAGCAACACTAGCATTGCCTAGCAAAGACATAGAATATTAAATAGCTTAACACAACTGATAAAACTATCGTGTTACCCTTAATGCTAGTAATAAATAATACATTGAGATTGCAAAATTAAAATATTCAATTCTCAAATCAAATCCGTAATCGTTTAACTTATTATCTGACAGTACTTCACACAATTTTACGCATTTATAAATAAATAGATAGGCAGTAGCTCAAGCATGTGACAAAATTGTTTATAGTAGGTAGGTACTATTTTTTTGTGAATTCGCAAAATTATGGAGACAATCTAAACATCCATAAATGACCCACTCAATGCTAACAAATATACGTAATTCTAGAATCTTCTAGTCTTTTCTCCCGGTCAGCAAATGCTCTCGTAATGTACATATTTCTCTTTCAATGTTTTCTCTGGCTGCTGATTCGAAGCATTCAAACTCTGGCGTGTGGAATAGTTTCGGGATTTGGGAGAACTGGTTGAGGACCTGAAATTAATGATAATGACGTTGAGAATACCATGCATGCGTATTTGACAAAATACCATTGGCATGCTGCTGTGACAGTATGTAAAATTCAACCAATAACCTAGGTAGGCTAATCTTCTACGAAATGTTTTAACAAATTCGACATCATTCTTGTAGGTAAAATCCTAGTTAAGTTTTTAAATATACTGCTAGTCTGTGAGTAAAAACAAATAGGATTTGATCTAGTTGGTTCAAAGTGACTTTCAATGAAAAAAATTGCAGATACATCTTGAAGATGAATAATGAAACTTTAGTTTTGTGGCGAAGGAACCTTGGTGACGAAATATAAATGCCTAACAGATCACTAAGCAACCGCAAGCTGATGTAGCTCCTATGATTACTATAAATGAATTCTTAAAATACGACTGTTTTGTTTTATTAGACTATCAGTTGGAAAAATAAAAAGGGTAACACAATTGCATTTACCTTTATTCTCAACTCCACATAATTGTCATGCGTCAACTTGGAATACTCCGCTCTCACCAGCTTAGCGTGGGCATCGTACTCTTCTCTCGAAGCCGCTAATACTGAAAAATCAAAAGACTTGTTAACATTTTGAGGAACGTTTAAGTAAGTAATATTTGTTGTGGGTTATATAGTTAATCAATATCATATGGTGTGGGTTACATGGCTAATCAATATCACAGTTTTTCAGAATCGCTTGTCGGCCTTTAACGCAGTATTTTCAATACTACCATCCCTACTTTTAGACAGCACTCGGGACCAAACCTCAGTTTAACGTGGTTTCCGGAATAGTTTTTACTATCAGAAAATCACGTGATTCCAGCTTGGAATATCCTAATCAAACTAAAAAACACAAAGTCTATTTATCGTGTGAATTGAACCCACAACCTCAGGATCAGCAACATTGAGAAAGGAATGTTTATTTGTCCGGTTTCAATGTTTTTTGATCAGTAGGCAAACTTTTAAATCCACTCCACCACAAAGGCGCGCGTTATGCAATGTGACAGTCCGTGTTATATTTGGTTTCGTTAATTGTGCGTATTTATCTTTCTCGCGCTCGGTCGCTCGGTCGCTCGGTCGCTCGGTCGCTCGGTCGCTCGGCCGGGACGCACCCGCTGGCGTCAGGCACGCACCCGCGAGCTCGGCGTCGCCGAACAGCTGGAGGTCGCGCAGCGGCGCAGGCGGGGCGGGAGCGGACGGAGAGCCGGCGGCGGCCTCGGCGGCGCGCGCGCAGCCACAGAACTGCGCCTCGTCGTCCGTCAGCAGCGCCAGCACGTACGACGTCAGGTCTTGCTGCAACCGACAATGCGGCACGGACGTCTTGGCAAATGCGGTGTAGAACATAAATCTACCAGATAGTCCGATCGCAGATAATTGATCGAAAGTGAGTGGTATCCACTCACTTTCGATCAATTAAAATGAAAATGGTCGGGTGCGGTTCGAGGATATTATTCTCGCGCCTTTAGAGTCGAGTCGAATTCGAGATTTCCAGAAAAAACTAGCTAATTACAGAAAACTGTATATGTTTACAAATCTCGTATTCGACTTTATCTCTAAAAACGCAGGAATCGGCATCCAGTAACGAAATACTATATCCCATCAAATCGCTACCTAGGTATTTTATTTTATAGCAAAACCGTTACGATATTTGCATTCAGTCACGACATAACTAGGTTGCAGACAAGTTAACAATGTAAATTTTGGATTCACTACAAAAATATCTGTGAATCTGTGCCAAAAAATAAGGATGCGGTTAAAACTCGATCATACGAGAGTATTCTCTCTCACAATCGGCTAAACGCAAAACCAACTTACCGACTGCGGATGCAAGCGTAACAAATCAGTGAGCAGCCTCACTACCAATTCAGATGGCGTGTGCCGCAACACGATAGCAAGCTTGAACGCAGCGGGCTGCATCACGTCATCGATGCCTTTCGATAGCAGGTTCTGCCAAACTCCCGCCTGGAAGCAGCAATGGATGATGGACAATTAGATGCAGTGGTTGAGAGTGAGTGACAGTGTAGGGTGGAGAAACTTGTTTGTTGTGCTTGAGAGTGGGAGTTGCGAAGATTTAGGAAAAAAATACTGGATGTGTTTGCACCTAGGTTTGCAATTTATATTTAGGTACCTAAAGGAGCTATATTTTTTTAAATTATGATATTGGTTTTTCTAGCAGTGAACTAACTATAACTGATGATTATCCATACTAATATTATAAATGTGAAAGTGTGTTGGTTTGTTTGTCCTTCTTTCACGTTAAAACGGAGCAACGGATTGATGTGATTTTTTGTGTGGAGATAGTTAGATAGACCTGAAGAGTAACATAGGCTTTCCGTGACACAAACGGAATTTAACGCGGATGAAGCCGCGGGCACAGCTAGTTAACAATAGTTTGAAGAGTTAAAATTTTAACCCTTGACGCACGGGGGTGTTATAAGTTTGAAGCACAACGTATGTGTGTCTACTTTGTCATCTCCAACGTATGCGAGTGTCATGCGACCAAAAATAATTATGTCTTCTACCTGTTAATAGATGATGCTACAAGAAGTGAATATTTTATAATTATTTACTAAAAGAAAATATGAATTTTTAAAACACATTTTTTACGGTCCGACATTCTACCACAAGTAGATTGTACTTTATCCATAATAATATTATAAATACGAAAGTCTGTCCGTCTGTCTGTTACGCTTTCACGGCCAAATTTGGTATGAATATAGTTGAAGACCCGGGATCAAACATAGGCTACTTTTTGACGCAGGCGGAGCTGCGGGAAATAGCTAGTTTAATCCAAAGTAAATAAACAAAGACAATGTCCCACGATTTCGATAGATGGCGTAACAATGAAATTGTATGAGAGTGCCCAAGGAGTAACCAAGAAAGATGCCATTTTTTTATTGAGTATCTGTATGCATATATTCTGCAATCTGTGTTGCAACCAACATGCTTTACTTTTTTAATACCATTTGGGCCTAACTCATCCATGTGCTAGACATCCATGACACGCTATGAAAAAGGGATCAATGTATGTTTTATATCGTGCATGTAAGTATGCGATTGTATGAGAGCCAAACTGGGCATTGTTAAGCGAAGATTCTTTGTATGTATGTATGTATGGGGCCTACTTTTACTGCTTCTTTTGTGATTCGTCATGAATAGTGAACGCGATCTGGTTTAGCTGCGGTTGCTTTTAGGGTACCGTATCTAAATCTCTTCCGGCCTGGAAGAGATTTACCTAGTTTCCAATCGGGGATCTTATTATTATTTAAATTCATAATATGCTTCTTTACATTTCACAATAAGTAGGTAGCAGAGTCACCATTTAAGTTAAAAGAACTTATTAAATTATTAGTCCCGATTTTTACCATTAATCTAAGCGGTGAGATGGGGTATATGTTTCGGGTGGGGAGAGTGCGAGTGTCCGTTCTGTACGTTATATTAATAATTCTGTGGTACGACTATACAAAGCTGCTGGATTGAGGAACCCTTATTAGCGAGTCTAGACTTTGGCTTTTTTTATACATCTATGTAGACAAACAGGCGTATGGCCTACTTGATGGTAAGTGGTTACCGTAGCATATGAACGCCTGCAACACCGGAGATGTCACGAGCGCGTTGCCGACTCACCTCATAAACACAACACTGCATCACAGTGTTATTTGGCTGCGGTCTTCTTTGGTAGGGTGGAGGTACTTCCCCAGACGGACTACTCCTTACAAAAAAGTCCTACCTCTCTTAAAATCTTAGCTTATTTCAACTGTCAAACTTGTACCTTCCGTATTACCCTTTGGGTATGGAACCCTATAAAGAAATCGCGACTAAATGACAAAAGGTTTTCCCAAGGAGGGTGGCGGCATAAAAACTTTAACCGTGAAATAACACAGTGATGCAGTGTTGTATTCCTGCTGATGAGTAGGGTCGCCAGGCTCTAGAGGGGTCGCTGTGCTGACAGCGGACAGGTCGGCAACGCGCTCGTGACATCTCCAGTGAAATGAAATGAAATGAAATTGTTTATTCTCAATGTAGGATATAAATATCACTTATTGACGTCAATTTACTTATATTAAGTTTACCACCACTTCCAAAGCGCAAGTGGAGAAGAAGCGGCGCCACAAACTCCACTGCAGCATTTTCTTCAAAACGTCAATTTACAAATAAGAAAAACTTTGCTTAATTACCTAGCTAAATGAACGAATTCACATGTTTGTCAACATTTAGCACAATGGTTATATCAGATTATTTAAATTAAATAAAAATTGATTAAAAAAATTAAATAATAATTAAAAAAAAAAAAATAACAAACGAACAGAAATGTCAGAACATATAATGATATGTCAATTTGCCGAGGACTCTGCACGAAGCTTAAGTTCAACATTCCCGTCATTAAGAAAATCACCAGTACTATAATAAGCCTTTTTACAAAGTAGATCTTTAACATGGGCTTTAAATTGTCCATTAGGTAAACTAGTGATTGATTCAGGAAGCTTATTGTAGAAACGTATACAGTTCCCCACAAAAGAGTCTTTAACCCTACACAGTCTATAGGAAGGTAAAAATAATTTATCTTTATTGCGCAAGGGTCTATCAGTTATATCCGAGTTCTTTCTAAAAGTAGTAATATTTTTCCTCGTATACATGATAACTTCAAATATATATTGAGAAGCTACTGTTAATATATTTATTTCTTTAAACAACTCCCTAAGAGATTCCCTTGGGGCTAAACCATAGATGGCACGAACTGCTCGCTTTTGTAAGATAAATATTGTCTGTATGTCACTTGCCCTTCCCCAAAGCAGTAATCCATAAGACATTAAGCTATGAAAGTAACTAAAGTAGACTAGCTTAGCAGTTGCCACATCTGTTATTTGTCTAATTTTTCTGACAGCATATGCCGCAGAGCTAAGTTTTTTGGAGAGAGCTGAAACGTGTGAACCCCATTGCAATTTTGAATCAATTTTGATTCCTAGAAAGGTGGTGTCATCTACAAGAACTAACTTTCCTCCATTTAACATTACGTCCACTTGCGTCTGTCTCACATTTGGTAAAGAAAATTTTATGCATTGGGTCTTATTAGCATTCAGCATTAAGTTGTTGGCGGAGAACCAATTTGATATTGTAGACAGTGCATCATTCACATGGTCGACATTTCCGCTATGGCGATCCATTTTGAAAATCAAAGACGTATCGTCTGCAAACAAAACTATGCCAGCCTTTTTTTCAACCGCGTAAGGCAAGTCATTGACGTAAATCAAAAAGAGTAAGGGTCCTAGTATCGAGCCTTGGGGTACGCCTATCTTTACCGTTGAACCGCCTGACTTAACGTTATTTATGTCAACAGTCTGACGCCTATCATTTAAATATGAATTCAATAACTTTATTGCTTTAGCGTCAAAACCATAATGTGCAAGCTTGAGCAGAAGTGTCTCATGATCAACACAGTCGAATGCCTTGGAAAGGTCACAGAACACTCCAATAGCATCCTGAGACTCCTCCCAGGCGGTGTAAATATGAGTGATGAGAGCCACTCCCGCATCGGTTGTTGATTTGCCGGCAGTAAAACCAAACTGTTGGCTATGAAAAATATCATAGACCTTAAAGTGCCGCAGCATTTGATTGAGCATAATCTTTTCGAATATTTTACTCAATACGGGCAATATAGAGATAGGTCTATAATTGCCAGGCTCCAACTTCTCTCCTTTTTTAAATAATGGGATTAATTTACTATACTTCATTAAATTTGGGAAGATGCCTTGATCAATACATTCATTGAATATATAAGCCAAGTCAGGAGCAACAATACCAATGATGTGACAAATTACACCAACAGACATACCCCAGTGATCTTCAGATTTTTTCAGGTTAAGCTGTTTAAATGTTTTAATAACATCACTGGGATCAATATGCGAAAATTTAAAGTTGGACTCACAAGGGGTGACATTTGTTTTAAGTAGTGTTTCAGCAGTCTGAGGGCTTGAATTTATATTTGAAGTTACTTCTAGTGGAATATTCGAAAAACACAGAGAAAAGTGTTGTAGGCTACGGTAACCACTTGCCATCAGGTGGGCCGTACGCCTGTTTGCCTACTTAGTTGTTTAAAAAATAAATAAGCAACAGCAATTTTTTTGCGGGTTTTAGTGATTAATAATCGTAACCATTCTTGCACGAGTTCGACTCACACTTGATCGATTTTTATTCATTGTGATTTTTTAAACTATTAATTTAAAATGTCACTTCTTATCATGTGTCATACTAGAACAAACAATATTCTAATTTCGTCGACGACGCTAAAACGACCCAGAGTAAAAAACCTTGAATTTTTTTATCACATCACTACATAATAATTACAAGCGAATCTCCCAAACGCCTATTCTCAGCCTTGATTTTTTAGCGAGGGCTACAAATCAAGTTAGGCGAAAAAACATTGTTTGTATGTTTGTATCCAAATTATGTTTGTTCCGCGATAATTTTCAATGAAATTTAGAAGGTGTATAGGAGACACGCATAGACACGCAATTTTCAAGTTAGTTTGGCATCAAAATCGGTTCAGTAGTTTTAGAGATATTTGCATTAAGGTAAAAACAAATATTTCTAAATAATTCAGAACGTATGTAGAAAACGTTAAAATACATCTGGTGAAAAAATAGTTTTAATTATTTTTTACCGACTTTAAAAAATAGAAGGTTTTGATGTTTATTTCAAATTGATTAACTAATATCACCGTCGTTTTTAAGCCGATTTTGAAAGTTGTTTTTATGTTTGAAAGCGAACACTTTCAGTTTATTCTCCTGAAATTTATAAAACAATCGGTTCGGTAGTTTAGTGACAAATTAAATATAACTGAGAAAATACCTGGATGATTATATCGTCCAAGTAAGCAAATATTCATTTTTTTAATTAAAAAAACCGCCAAGTGCGATTCGAACCGGCGTATCGAGGGTTCTTTACAAATCTGTAGGTATCGCGTTCACGAGGATAGGGGTAGTAAGTTTAAAAATATTAAAAATATTTTTATTATATGATGTAACAAAAAATTTACGGAGTTCGCAATTTTTCCTTTCTCTGTGCTTCGTACCATTTCAAGATTCTAAGTTCACGGGAAGTATCCTGTAGGTTTTGATTCCCTTGCGAGTGTTGAAAATTTTGCGGAAATTTGCGGCATAAACGACTGTATCTTTTGATTGCGTTGGTTTAGAAGTTTAATTTTTTCATAGCTCCAATGGACAGTAGACCTGAGTATTTGATATAACTTCCAGCTTGATACCTCTACGCGTTCCTGAGAAAAAGGTTCTTGACAGACAAAGAAACGGAACCCTTATAGGTTAATATAAGGGTTCCGTTTTTTCCTTTCAAGGAACGGAACCCTAAAAACAAGAAAACTTTTTCTTTTCATTTACTGGGACGAACTTCTTCGTACGTTTGGCAAACTAGCATACCGCCAGCCTAATGGTAAGTTGTCAAAGTAGTCTATAGACACGTGCAACGTTTGGAGTGTGACTTTTATTTATTTATTGATACTTTTATGTCCACATTTATGTTGCCGGTGACTATTGACTTAGTAGTCTTAGTGGACCTCTTCCCATCAGGCTGGCCGTATGCCTGTTTTTCCACTGAATTGTTTGGGGGTCGGCAATGCGCATGTAATACTCCAGGTGTTGCAGATGTCTATTACGACTTCTTACTTTTAGGCAGGCCGTATGCCTGTTTGCCCACTAAATTGTTTATCCCGCATTTATTGTTTGGTCCGCAATGCGCTTGTGACTATCCAGGTATTGGGTTGCAGCTGTCTATAGACTACTGTGAATTCTCACCATTACGCTGGCCATATGCATAGTTACCTACTCAATTGTTTAAAGGTCAGCAATGCTACTACTTTGTCCTTTTAGGTGGCAGCTAGGCCGTATGCTTGTTAGCCTACAAAATTGTTTGAGGGACTAAGTACGACTATTTGGATCCTGTCTGTATTAATATAGTAAAATAATCGCGAGGTCTATGTTCGCGGCGAACAACTAGTAAATAGCTTCATTATAAAAAAAAATATACCATTTTGCACTACTCGGGTTTCGAAAATTGAATGAATTAAAAAAAGAATCCAAAACTTTCGAAAACGGTTACATTTGTGAGCGCAAAATGATGACTCACGTCAAATCGGGGAGTCGAATGAAATCGACAATATCGAGAAAGAGTCATTCGATAACAGTCAAACGAAAATCATGTGACTAACGGCATATTCAAGTACTGTCAAATTGACATTCTGTACGTAGCATTATCTATGTGTCTGTACCTAGTCCATAACTGTCAAATAGGCTACTTGACTGTATTCATACTTGGTTAATATTGTTATACTAAACAAAATATACACTAAAAAGTAACCGATTCTGAAAACAACAACAAAATTGGTTGTTAATTAAGGCCGTAATTCGATATTAAAGTTTTCTCTAAAAGAAAAGTGGGAGCGTGGTGGGGACGTCTTGCTATCTCTTTTGTATGCACGAAACCGAGTGGCAGTGACGTCACAGCTCACACAGTGCATCCTTTTCTTGTTTTTTGACAGTTTCCCCTTCCACCGAATTTCAAAGGCTTATAACTTATTTATTTTTGAACGGATTACAAAAATTCTTTCATAATTCTGTTTCTGAAAATAAAAATATTGATATGAAAGAAAAAATAAAAATTAGTAGAATACCCAATTCTGCTAATTGCATGCTACGTAGCATTCATTTCTGTGACTGTACCTATGTATTTTTGAGTGAAGTCGTTAATGGCAATTTAATCAACTCTGTGTGTTAAATTCACTTTTGATTTATATTGCGAATTTGAAGACAAGGCCAATGCCGTACTTAGTCTTTAAAATTTGTCAAAGATTGTATGGAACCATGCCTAAAAATTCGTTTTAGTAACAAAGAACCTGAAAAGCCACAGAAATCTTAGGCGAAAGCAAAAATGATTCCAGATATAGACGCTAGAAGCGCTTTACAGATTAAATACTGCTTTTGTATACACGGACGGTAGATATATTGCAGTGAGAGTGGCGCCATCTATTAAATATTATTGATAAATTTCTTACTCCACATAGCAAAGAGGATGAGATGCTATGTTTTCGGGTGCTTAAAGCTATTATTCAGAAATACCTAATTATGTCTCCAAATAATATTTTTTCTACATCAGGACACCAAAAGGCGCCTTAAAGAAAAGAAAATCTGATACCATCGACCCTGTAGTTGATTGAGGGTGTGATTGTATTGTATTGACCATAACAACCCCCTCCAAATGGTGATCAGGACACGATATGATTTTAGGCATCTCAAGTAGTAGCGATCTAATAAAGTATCGTTGTCTTTTGTCTAGCCTTGCGTGGCATCTACACACTCACGGACCAATAAGAAGCCGTAGACAATATTTGTTCTCGCAAATATAGTTAATTAGCTTCGACTCGCTAAGAAAATGAGTGTTAGTGATGTTACCTGATAAGCCACGCAGTTCCTAAGCGAATGCCACATAGCGTCAGGAGGCGAGGAGTCGACGATTTGTTTCCACGCGTCGTCCGCGCCGGGCGCCACCAGCGTGCCGCACGCTCCGCGCCACATGCGCGCCGCCGCGCAGCCTTCCCGCTCGCCTAGCGGCACTGCCATCACACAGATATCGATCAATGATTCGACATAGTTATAAGAAGGTCTTTATTGATCTTTTTATTTCAAACTAGCAGCCCGTCCCGACTTCGTCCGAGTCGCATATAGACTTTCTCGATAAATAGGCTATCCAACACTGAAATAATTTTTCAAATCGGACCAGTAGTTACTGAGATTAGTGCGTTCATACAAACAAACTCTTCAGCTTTATAATATTATTAGTATAGATAACAATTAAATCATCGTCATCAAATGATGATGATCACGAAATCGTGTACGTTACATTTCAAATAACAATTAAATAAAACAAAACTTTTAGATAGAAAAAATCATCTAACGCGTCACACCGAGGCAACGAGCACAAAATGCTAGCAGCATTTCCAAGCTGTACAGCGAGACTTATTCGCTGTAAGTATTTATTTATTTTCAAAGAGCCTACTGGCAGGAGGTTGTGTTGATACAAACAGTATACATAGATCTCATGTGTCGGAGGCCAAAATCCTCTTTGAGTCGTCATCATTTCAGCCGTAGACAGACCAATGCTGGACAATCATTAGGAAAGGCCTATGTTCGGGTCATAAGCCTTTCTTAATGATTTCCAAAATGACCGGTTGGAAGCGGTTTTTTACTAATAATCTTAAATTTTAAAATGGCAAAAAGTAAGCAAGTAAAAAGAAAACATTGAAAATAAGACACCATTGAAAATAAGGTTTCCTTGTGTTTACTACGAAATCCTAAAAATAAAATTACAATTAATTAAGAATATAGTAAGGTGTGTGTGTGTGTTGTGTCCAGCAGTGGGACAAAAAGGGCTAAATTAAATTAAAAAAGGGTAACTCGGGATTTCCTTACTAAATACGTTAGCATTTTTATATCTATGCTGTAGAAGCTAGCCACTGTATTTGCAAAAGAAAACTCTTGTTAGTACTGTAATATATTTGTAGATACTTAATTGTTTTTTTTTTTTAGTTTACATTGAAAGATAGTTATGTAGAATGAGTTCTTTCGGCCTAAATAAACCACCCCTGAAAATATTTACACTAAAAAAAATCCACCCTATAGGTATCATATAAAAATAAAACAGGTACTTCGTTAGTAATTTTGGTTACATGGATATGGTTAGTGTTTGTCTGTAATGCCTATCGTAGTACATAATTTACACAAATCCCAACACCGTGAAAACATTGGCAAAATTTAAATAAATAAATTATTCACCGTCTTCGTCGTCTGAATCCGAATCGGAAAACATTATGCAAACAAATTTTATACGTAAAATATGTCAAAAGACTTTAAAACTACCTACAATATTAAATACCGTATCAAAATAGTATAAAATGTGGGTAGTTTCATAAATAAATTTTATGGCAACATTATAAGCATAAACATTAAAAACCATCTACATTATACCTACAATGACCTACATAGTTCAGAAATCACAACTTAATCGATTTATACATAGGTACATAAATATTTATACTTTTGTGAAAACTATATTTACTCCGCCAGATTGAAAAGTCATCGAAAATGTTATGTAAAAAAAAATATTTTCTAAATAATACTAAGTAATTGTGGATGGAAATTAAAGCATTAATTTTTATAACTCGGCCGAGTAGGCACAAAACGTCAACAGCATTCTGTTTACAATTACTCGTTGATCATTGACCAACGAATACAACAATCGATTATTCGACGAGTAATCGTATCGTATGTCGTAAGATTATTTTATTACAGCCTAGTATACCTGCAATGATTGCTAATAAAGGTATTCACCTCCCATGTCCGGTTCCTTCCACCAGTTTATCGCCAGTTTGTATCGTTTGAGGCCCTAAAGCCCTGACGTTAGCTGAAAAACAATAAAAAATATATATCAGATGGTATTATTGTATTAGGGTTTCAAGGTGACGCCTGAAAATTTATAATCTAAAGGGAAACAAACGAAAAATATATAATGCAAACACACTGTTTAAAATTTATAACAAATTGTTAGAAGTAATGTGTTGCCATTGTTTGAAAAAAAAAACTTACGTAAATAATCCAGTATGTCCTTCAACCAGTTTATTGCAATAAAAAACTGCTCTATTTTTGAACGTGACAGTCTCGTAGGGCGCTCTCGAGTGTCATGGCGGGCGCGACCGAGTCATTCCGTGAGCGAGGGGAGGAGGCAGACAGTGATGTGTGTTGCACGTATAAAAACTTCATCGACTATCGATAGCGTCAACTCACACCATTGTACGTGTGGACGCTATACTTTTAAGACTCTTTTTAAGCAATATAAATCGTTTTGTGGACGACTAGACTTGTTCAACAATATGTGTAAGCACATATTGTTGGAGATACGTATTTTTAAATTGACAATAAGACCACGTAAAGACTGTACTACGTATTTGGATTTAAATGTTTTTAATATTATTTTATAAAAGATGACAAACATGATGGAAAAGTAATAAAAATACCGAAGACTAAAATAATAATAAATAAAATACATGCTAACAATTTTTTGAAGTTTTATTATTCTGCGATTAATGCCCACTCTGAATCTTTTTCTGGATTTAAACGTACCTATTTACGGAAAAAAGAACTAAAATGAAAAACTGCTTTGTGACACTTTACAACACAACTCTAGAGAGTCAATTTGTGATTCGGCTTATTACTTTACTTAAAATAATTTAATTTTCAAAACAATATGTTTTTGATTAAAAAAAAACAATGTTTAAATTCCGAAATAAAGATAATTTAAAATGAAATTTATATTTTTATCGAGTTGTACGTTATCGATACTGAAAACGTACATTTTGTCTCCCAACCCTTAAAACATAAAGGGGAGGGAAAAAGTAAGGAATCTACGCATGCGTGAGGGAGGGCTGTTGAGAAACTATTTATAGTAAACTTTACCAAATATACATATTAGTTTCAACTTTATTTCGACAGCTATAGAGATCTTTTTCAAATTGTCAATGGTGCTTTGTGTTTATTGTGAGTCTTATTGCGTGCAGATAAGGTGCAATTTGCCTGCTTGGTGAATCATTGCGGATAAGCGTTGAACTTGGAAAAATTTATAGATATTTCAAGGATATTTTCCACTTCACACGTAAGTATGCGAAATGAGCATGATCTAATAATTGAAAATAAAAATAAACATAAGTACTTACATCCTACACCTACCTAATAAGAGGTTTGTCATACAAGAAAATGAGGTCTGTGTGTAATTGGGTGATAACAAATCATCTAAAAGGTACCTAGTCAACTAGCCAAGTATGAACGCCTGCTGTTTTAAATAAGTAAATTTTTATGTGTACCATTTTATGACGTTAAAAATCTTTGCTATAAAAATTTAATAAGGCGTTTTGAATGGTTTCTGCATGGGAGGATGAAAACAAAGCTAGAAAAAATATGTTTTATTTTTAAAGTGTAAATTAATCAGCTCCCTTTTTTTATTTGTACCGAATACAACTCTTGGGAATTTTATGTTTCAGGAGTCTTTATGGTTTGAAGTAATAAGTATTAGCCGTAAAACGGTATGACGAGGAGCTACAATTTAATAAATTTATGTGATACTGCACGGACCTACATATTTCTGATGCAAATTGGAACGGAGCATAGAACATGGACAAAGTGAGATAGCAGTGTGACTGATGATGATTTTGGTGTGTCATGACGTCATGTCATGACTGACAGTATGCTTATGTGAATACTGATAACTTCTATTAGTCCGACCGTTTTTTTCTCTTAAAAATAACGCTCATGGAGCCCTATTTATGAAAAGTATGACTCACCCAAAATTGGTGAGTCAAATGAAAACTCACCAATTATGTCAAATGAAAATTATTCAATACCGAACGAAATCATTCGATGCACCGATATTGCGTGAGCCATGTCTTTTCAAAAATAGAACATCTTCAATTCAAGTTTCTGGAGTGCTACTATTTTTCACGGCAGCCAGTCGCATGTCGCCTGCAGGATTCTTTCCTCTCCTATTTGGCTTTCTTACATGCCTTCTGAAGAACGATATTTTTTTTAATTGTCAATTCGGTGCTATCGTTTCTAAGACATCCTCTCTCCGTCCAACATCCCGTTCTTTCACCGCGATCCGCAAGCGGCAGTCCACAGCGCACTTCTAAACGCACGCCACGTAAAAAAGTAAAAATTTAAAAAGTTAACCTGTCGCTGCGGCAAAAAAAGTGCGACGCGCCGAATTCGAAAGTTGAAATTATTGAAAAAAAACCTTTTTTTTTTTTAAAGATAAATGTTAAGGTGATAGTGCTTGTGCTACTTTCAGACATTGTGTGTGTAAAGGCGGGAAAATGAAGCGATTTATAATTTTATGTTTGGTAAGTTTAGAACCTTGTATCTGTAGTACAAGAGTGATTTAAAAAAACTCTAAGTTTTACTGTAATGTATGTGGACCGTAACCGTATGCATGTTTCCTTTAAACCCGTTCAAATTGACGCGAATCCCGCGCGACCAGCGGGACGCCCATAGAAATAATAATAATATTACCCCGTGTTAAAAAAAAATCACAGATGCAGGTAAAAAATATAAAAAAGTTTCGGAAAAATCAAGTCAGAAGCGTAAGCTGCCAGTATGCCACTGGGAAATACGCTCGGGTGACTGTTTCTCGTGAATCGTGGAAGGTTGTCCTTTTCATTTCGGAGTTTACGGTTCACTTAAACTCTCCGTGAACTGTAAACAAAACTGTAGATACCTACCAAGGATTACAGAAGTTAAATATATTTTTAATTCCAGCAATCCATCGATGGGTCAGAGTGGGACGAAAGGTGGAAACAAATTACCTAATGGATTAATTCAATGGGAGTTAGAGAAAGTCCCAGAGCCCTAGTAAGCAAATCTTCCATTTGCTTACTCTGACTCGGGGGCCATCTTGAAAACTAACTGGGAACCAGTGATGGACATGGAATTGAACGTGAAAACTTTGGGTTTTTCGGAACTCCGAAGGGTTCTGGGTCAATGGAATAACACATACTTACGATTTAAATGAATCCCAAGGGAAATGCTATATTTAATAGTCGTCGTGGTCATGAGGGGTTTCGAAACAGACGCTTCTGTTCCGAAACCCGCTCATGACCAGACAATTTTCACACAATACGATTCTTTACAGACATCCCTGGCTTTTTGTACGTTCATCACTCTCGTCATACACGGGTACTCAAAACATCTCTTTTTTCCAAAACGCTAACGTTTGCAAAATCTGGAGTGCAATTATTGAAAACTGTGACTCACGCAAAATGGGCGATCGACAAATTTTTGGAAGAAAATGATTTTTGTTCGATATCGAACGATTTTTCTTCGACA
Organism: Euzophera pinguis; assembly: GCA_947363495.1. Classification (NCBI taxonomy): domain Eukaryota; kingdom Metazoa; phylum Arthropoda; class Insecta; order Lepidoptera; family Pyralidae; genus Euzophera; species Euzophera pinguis. Next base: position 10,660,805 of record OX376178.1, on the reverse strand, counting down.
AATATGTCACTCTTTCAAAATAGCACTCCTGAAGCTAGAAGAAAGCCTAGCAGCACGTTAGTCTATGTATACCACCTTGCCCTTACATCTTAGGTACTTTTCACATACACTTTTCTGTATGGCCCATGCCTACCTGCACCGTTTTTACTAACGTTGGTAGAAAATGGTCACTCAACCGTCCCACTGCTTCGGGAAACGAGATCAAATCGCCTAAACATTATGACGGTGGCTTTCTAGTTTCCATTCAACAATTGAGACTTGGCATCAAAGAGTTTTGATTTCACGTTGCGGAGTACATAATAGCCTACTGATCTTACAAAAGTGATCATAAACTTACGAAGAACGTCGACGGTAACGTACATGACGGACACTCACACCCATATTCTCAAACGTTTGCTCAAACTCGACTCAACCTTACTCCAACTCATTGGTATGATTATTCGTAACTAGCTTCCTTGACTTAAGGAGTTTCCTCATTGGAGGTGAGTATCGAACTGTCAAATATAAGGTTGATCGAGAGGTACCTTGAGGCGGCCTCGATAGTGGTTATAAATCAGTTTTTTGCCACTTTTTGCCTAGTTAACTACATAATTTGTTTGTTTTTTCTTTTTTTCTTTTGTAGTTTTCAATGTTTGTGCTTCGGATTGTTATTATAACCTGTATCTTTCCTCATTGGAGTTTGCTCAAGCAACCAATTAAGAATGTCATTTTCAAGGAAAGTTCGAGGACTTCCTATTGCGCTCTCCAATGAGTTTGAGTGAAGGACGTCCTTAAGGTTGTTTGAGAAAACGGGGGTCACATACTACCACCCATAACAGAAACAGCACCTCGCAAATTTAGGGTAAAAATCGAGAGCAAAACAATGTGAAGATGACACTTCGGCCGCTTCGGTAATCGATGCGATGACTATCGAAAATCGATAAGTCAAATAAAAGTAGTTCGACTCGTCGATGATGTTGAATGTAAATCACTCGCCTCATCGACTGTGAGTGTCACAAGCGCATTACGGAATTTAGTAGGAAAATAGACATACGGCTTGCCTGATGGTCACCGGCAACATACAAGTGGACATTATACGACAAAACGTCCAGGTGTTGCAGGTGCCTTATGCTAGTTGGCCAACTAAATTGTTTATGGGTCGGCAATTCGCACGTGACATTCCAGGAGTTGCTGGTGTCTATAAATCGGCCGAATTGACTATTACTGTCTCTTACGCAACGTTCGGCAACACGCAAGTGACACTCATTGTCTTTATTTGTCTATAGACTACTTGGATCCGATTTACTTGGAGAGCAGCTAAATAAAAATATCAGTTATCTTCTTCCGAGCGTGTTTTCCTAGTCCACGGCTTACGCTTTGGAGTCGGGTACGCTGTAAGTCATGGTCGTAGATATAGTGGCACTGGTTATTACAATGGAGTGACTGCCGTCTGACCTTTTTTTACAGGGAAGCCCTGTCAGCTTCTGGCCAACACTGTCATTTTATTCAGGCTGCCTAAAGGCATCTGACACAGCCCAATGACTCAATAACAACCGCGACCAACGGCTTAACGTGCCTTCCGAAGCACGGAGGTACTCGAGATAGAAAATACCACTACATGGCCACCAATACGGGTTACGTCTTGCCGTCGCTTGACTCGCGGATTCGCTACAGATACGCGCGTCGCGTTCGGCTATCGATCCCCTCTAAAAACATCAGTTATAAATAGTAATAATTGGTCAAAATAATCTTGCACCTAAGATTAGCCAACAGAGATCGGCTACACCTAGGTTTAGCCGAAATCATGCTGGCTGCGGCATTGACCCCGTCACCCTTGCAGATTAACTTCACTTCAAAATATCTTCAAGTAGGTCCCAGTAAAAAAATAAAAAATAAATCTTGTTTTTTGAATTGAAATGATTATTTGTTTACTTGGACGACATGATCATCCAGGTATTTTTTCAGTTATTTTTATTTTATAACTAAACTACTGAACCGATTACATTAAACAATTCAGGAGAATAAACTGAAAGTGTACGAAGTTGAGCATAAAAGCAATTTTATTTTCAAAATTTGCGTTTGAACCATGATGTTATTAGATAACAAATATGAAATAAACATCAAAACCTCCTATGTTGAAAGTCGGTTAAAACAACTAAAACTACTTTTTGACAGACGTACTACATACATACATACATTCTGAATATTAGCAAAATCCGACCATTGGGTTTGGAATTATTGAGAAATATTTGTTTTTACTTTAAAAATTTCTCAAAAACTACTAAACCGATTTTGATGTGAAACGAACTTGAAAATTCTGTGCATGCCTCCTATATATCTTCTGAATTTCATCGAAATCGGACTAACGGCTCGAGAGTTATCACGGAACATAAATAGAAACATACATACATACAAACAGTGTTTTTTAGCCCCAACTTGATTTGTAGTAAATGAAAAGTCCCATCGCACACCCGAACCAAAGGCTCCCAGGAACCCAGCAACATAGCCACGCTAGATCGCCAGGGAAATAGAAAAAAATCTTCAAAGAGGAGTACCTACCAAGTAGCACAACTGAAAATAAATTAAACATATAGTCTTATTAATCATAATGTCTTCATTTACATCACAGAAATAAAGGCTCTATCACACACGAGGAATGCGACGTATTCGATACCGTTGCGACGTATTCGATACCGTTCCGACGATGGACGGTAGGTAACACTGATCCCGTTACCGTTCCATGAATATTGCATGAGTGGGCATCAGTTTAGGTAAACGCCTAAAGAATATGCTAATACTGACACCAATCTTAATCCTAGTAATTATTAACCTTTGTTACTTTATTAGTATTTGCGAATGGTGTATTGCAGAAATGTTATATACAGAAAAGAAAGTCAATCAATTTTACAATCACATAATCGGCTTCATGGATATTTAGGATACCGCCATCTAAGGAATACAGTGGAATGAGTGAGGTGCAGCATGCTTTGAATATTCCCACAGAGAGAGGATTGTTCGAAAAGTTCCAACTGCACAGCAACTCGGCACCTTGCGAAGTTCGGATTCCCATTGGGCACTTCTGAATGATTTTATGGAATCACATCAATCAATCATTTATTTATTTGTTAAACATAGGTACATAATTTAGATGTTTTACAGAGTATAAGACGCACTATGTTTTGCTATTTTCATTATATACTACTTTACTAAGAGAAGTGGCATTAACTCTAGAGAAACACGAGCTATAGTTATGATCAGATAATATCAGCCTACTTGTCACAAAAATATTTACAAAAGAAACGTATTTATTATGTGCATAGCATTAATTAATTATCTACCAGATGATTTAAAAATGTTAAAAGGAATGACATTTAAGTTAAAATTGACGGAATGGTTACAGAAACATTGTTTTTACTCTGTAGGAGAATATATTGACTTTTGTAAATTGCACAAAAGTAATGACTAAGTAAGTAGGTACTAGATATATTTTCATCAATCTTTCAATGTGTTAATTTTAATTTTATTAGTAATTGGACTTAGAGTTTATTTGATAATTGTTGGACATATTTTTATTAATTATTGGTTAAGTATTTAGTTGACATTTGCATGCCTTAATATGAGGTCAAATACATTGAGCGACATAACTGTTTTAAAGAACTTCCTGTACTGTATTTTGGCAAATAAATGATTTGATTCGAATGCATCAGCCAGCCACTTTCCCTAAGAGATTTTATCACCCTGTTGCACAGAGGTAACAAGTAGTCCAAAGGGGCAACGAGATTTTAGCCGCAGACTGAACTGTCTGTAACTGAAAAGCCTGAAAAGACGGAGGTCGTTGAAACGGAAAGCATTTGGTTATGACGTTGCAGGCCAATCGCGCTACCAAAAATAAATCACAACCAAACCAACCAAAGGCGTTATTTTTGAGATCTCAGAAGATCACTCTATATCACTCACTCAAAACCGGTGAGTAAAACGAATATCGTGGGTTGTGATTTGTGATTAAGTAGCCCTCTGGCACAGTATAGAAAACTATACTCTGGGTCGTAGTTTAGTTTTGGTAATAACGTTAAAATAAGCGCAACTGGCCTCCCGATTGACTGATAATAAAGATTATAAATTCAAGTCGTAGTTTCGCGATACAACACTTCTCAAACAAACACATGTTTTAAGATTATAAGTAATATCGTATCGCTTTTTATGAAACATACATCATAAACTCATTGCAACCTATAATATCTACATAAAATAACCGTACTTACAAACGGAGATTTCAACCTCAATATATCATAAATAATTACTAGAAAGCAAATGGTTAATTGATAAAGATTGAGAGAAACTCAAACCTACAAACGATTTAATTAACGCTTGTAAGAGGAAATTATAAATTTAAATTGTGACATTTAAGTAAGCTTTGAACACTTTTGTAAATTAAAGGGTTCTCCTGGGGAAGACCTTTGCCCAGCAGTGGGACAGTATAGGTTAAGTAAAAAAAATAATCTCTTACATCAAAGCTAGAAAGACGGAAAATAAGCATTTCCATTATCATCGACCCCACTCTTTCATACTAGATTGCCCCTGTAGCATTGAGGTGAGTAGAGCCCTTAAAGTGTTGCTACTATGTTGTTGATTGGTAATGCGTTAGTGACATTCTCAAACTAATAGATAGGTTTACGGTGATCTATAAAAGTCATTGAGAAAGGAACGTTTCAAGTTCGACGGTATTTAATAAAAGTACTTATCTTTAGTGGGCCGTTTGGTTCACTGCCTAATCCATTAATCCCAAAGGAAAGATGTTCAGGAGCCCTGTTTTTGAAATGTATTACATATAATATCGAACGAAAATCATCGACATCAGACAAAATTTTGTGTGAATCACACTTTTCAAAAATAGCACTACAGGTTGTAAGAGTCCGAAAATATACGGCCATTAGAGTAATAGTTTGATGGCTTCATTTCAAAATTTATTCAAGTGGTTATAGTTTTTTGGTACAATAAGCCTATTAATATTTTAGTGGCCAGCCATCTGGTGGCCGTTAGGCCGAAAGGCATATCGAAACATCGAAGGCTTCGCTGTAATGTTGGCGATGTAATAATTTACGAAGAAAAGTGTTGTGCAGACAGTGCAGACACGTAGAGAACCCTAACCAAATAGAAATAGAGGTATTTTGGCATAACTAAGCGACTAATTGATCTTTGACTTCTATGACCATAAACAGCCATAATGGCGAGTGTCAATGTCACCATATAAGGCAAGCGGGTCAGTGAGTCCCGTTACACTTTCACAACCACACAACTTATTGTTTTCGGTTTTGGTCCTACGCAAACAGAGCGGATGTTTGTCACAAGAATCGTAGAAATTCATAGAATAGACAACGAAAGCAAGTGACATGGTCAAAAAATTCCTAAATCTATGAAAGCAAGAATGCTATAAGGCTAAAATGCCCTAAATTTGACTTTGCATAGGTTTTCGACAATACATTTTTTTTATACAGTTAAGTAGGCAAACAGGCGTACGGCCCACCTGATGGCAAGTGTTACCGTAGCCTATGAACGCCTGCAACACCGGAGATGACACATACATTTTGCGTTTTCATTTGCCTTTTGTATGACGAAGCAAAAATGTTATATTTTAATTATTTATTTATTGTAAGTCTATTGCATGTCAGAAATGAATGACTACTAAATGTATGAAACAAAATGTATTCAACCAATTTTATGTGCACCACATTTTACGCATTAAAATTCATTCATTCATTAATCAAAGAAATAACGTGAAGCAAGAATGTAAGGCCTAAGTTTGTCTTCCCACGAGTCTTTGACAATAAAACATAAAATTTCGTTTTTTATTTGCTCGATATTTTTATTTTTATATGATTATTGCTTGATATTTTTGTCACGTTGTAAATATATCAAGCAATAATCATATAAAAAAAGAGGCGTAAGGACCACCAAAATTGTTTCCGAAATGCCTTCAATATTCATGACTCTCACAGTTTCCAATTTCAAGTGAATAAAAAATCTTTCGTGTCAAGTTATGAAACTAAGCTACGAAAATGAAAGATTGTTTTTTCTCGACATTTATTATTAGTCATAATAGATTTCTAGAATATGGAAGAGAACTTGCCCCGCTATTGCCCCAATTCCTGGTCAGTGCTGAGACCAGAAAACTAACCGGGCGGGGTGACTGACCTTCGGGACGGCCAGTGGGTGAAGGTCGCTTACGGTACATCAGTGTGACGTCATTGATCAGATGAGGGCTGTATAGGCCACATATTATCGAGTAAATTTAAATAAAAATGGATTAGTTTGAAATTTTATTTTTATTACTGTAGCGTAGAGGCTTTTAGTAAATAGTATAGAAGTATACTTGGCATTAAGTTCCCCATTTGTCTATTTTTTTGTTTTGTATAATAAAGCTTAAATAAATAAATAGTATAATAAAAGTCTTTTATTTATAAGAATTATTGACGCGTATTGTTTGTAAGTCTACAATCAATACGCGTCAATAATTCTTCTTTTAGTAACAGTGAGTAACTAACTTTGGTGCAGTCTTCCAAAGTACAGACAAATTCATCTAGCTTGTCACAATTGGTGGTGATCCTTCCAATTTATGACCACCGACTTTTAAAAATACATTGTATCAATTTAGGTAAATCGCATTTTTATAACCCGAATGAACTCGGTTAGTTATCTGTGCTGTAATGTTACAAAACAACATTCTCCAGAAATTTTTAAAGTAGTAGTTAAAATAATCGGTTTCCTATACAGATTCTAGTCGGTCGATTACCGTGTTTGTATGGGAGGCTAAATTATTTTTAAGTAACTATACAATACTAGACGGTTGGCTGGAAGAGATCTATTTATGGGATAAGTCCGCCGTTGCATTTATTTTTAGTTTTGTATTTACTGTAATGTATTTTTCTGTGCAATAAAGTTATTACAAACAAACTAGATTTTGTCTGTAGCTTCATCTCTGTGGTTCTTATCAGGATTGATTGCCTGGCTCACTATTAGGATTTACTTCATTTTTCTTATATTAGTATCATACATTTTAAATTAGCTTGATTTAAATGTACCTGCTATTTAACAAACCTCAGTGGTTTTGTGAAATGCATCTTATGTTAATTTGTTTGTATCAATTTTTGGAAAAAGTTTAATAAATAAATATTTTTTTATGGCAAGTTCACGGATTGCATTTATAATTTCAATTTCATAATTAAACATTCAATCGTCGCCACAATAAGAGTAAATTACTCACCAACAGATTTATAAATAAAATTCAAAATTCAGACCCGCAAAGAAATTGCATCACAATCTTTTTATAGCATTTACATTTACCAGAAATAGCTCGTTGAGACCGTGTTCACAAGACCCAGTCCACTTGCAGACCGGTTCCTTGTGGAGTACCGTTGTCTATTCATGGCAATCATAAATGTGTACCATGCAATGGTATCAGGTTGATGGGGATTATTTTCTTTAAATTATATTTACTAGCTGCGCTGATACAATGCAATACAATACAAAATTAATATCTTTATTGCTTAGATTTTAATTTTTAGTTTTTTTAAGTTTTTAGGTTAATTTGTTTGTCTATACTAATATTATAAAGAAACAAAGTTTATTGCCCACATACAGTAACAAATAATTTTACAATCACAAAAACTAATAACAATCTATGTATATCTGCACCGTGAAATTTTAGTCGCTTTGGACCCATTGTCCAGTGATTCCATTCATGCAACTGAACAACTTTCCCCAAGATAAATGGGTCGAAATATGGAGTAAATTTTTGGACCTCCCATACAAAATGTCTCATCACATGACCTAACTTACTATGGAAAGTCCAAATTTGTTTTTCATGTTTCGAGCTATGTTCCTTGGGGAAATTTGTTCGGTTGCATGAATGGAGTCACTGGACGATGGGTCCAAAACCACTAAAATTTCACGGTGTATTTTCTCTGCAGCTGTAAAAGAAAATGTATTGTCAATAGGCTACTTTCCAGGGTCAAAAGATTACCATTAAAATTAGTCCGTCATTTAGGGAATTAAAATATATTAGTGACGTATTTTTTCTGTTGTCAATTGAGCGATCAATTATAAATATATAACGCATTAAAATTTAGAAGTGGGGGCTCGTGACGTCACATATTGCAAAAAAAGTGTAGCACACTCCGTCACTCCGGAGACGTATTTTTTGATTATCTAACTAATTATATTTTTTTAGGAAACTAGCCTATTGTGCAAAACTCTCCATTTTACAAATCAGCTATCCATCCATACTATTCATACTACTCGTAATATTATAAGTGCGAAAGTCTGTCTGTCGGTCTATCTGTCTGTCTGCCACGCTTTCACGGCCAAACTGCTGAACGGATTTTGATGTTTGGTATGAATTTATGAATATAGTTGAAGACCCGGGGTCAAACATAGGCTACTGACTCAGGCGGAGTTACGGGAAACAGCTAGTAAACTATATTTTTCCTGCACCTGTAAAACAAAAAGCTTTTCATTTTACAAATCAGCTATTTATAATAAGTGAGAATTAGTTTTAGACCTATAAATCTACGAATGGCTATTAAAATTCAATATTGTGAACACACTTATGATACAGACAATAGTGTAGTGTGTCGCTAGCAAATACCAATTGTCAGATCCATTTTGAAAATCTTTGTTCACCTCTTATTTTTTCTCCAGACCCTTTTTGAAAATAATATAATTTTCTTTTATTTTACAATTTTCATATTGCGTTTTCTACCGAAAAGCTGCTTGCTATCGTAACAAAATGGTTGACAGTAATTCACATGTTAGGGTAAAGTGTCTTATAATCGTCCTACCGTTTCTTCACGCATGGTTATCGTTCCCGCTCTGTTTATTATTTTAACGGTATACCCCGTACACTTCTTCATACATCCGTGGTAATTGATACGAACGTACACCTTATATTAGTATTGTTAAGAGTTACATTATTAGACTTATCTGAACATTTGTATTTAAGTGGTAATTGGTAATAACAGTTGTATGTTACTGCACTGGCGTGTTATTTAGTCAAATAATCTATCATCGTATATCAAAAGCGTTAATGTGTTTTAATCTTTTTAAAAATATCAAACGAACTGACAAGTATACGTCTGTGTTTTAAGCATCGTCGCTAAAGGATGTCTGTAATGCATGCGCATATGTATGACCCTAATAAAACTTAATATAGGTATATTTGTCTTAGGTTATTTTAATCAGGTGCATGTAGAGATGGGCGCCTTCCCAGAACTTTTCCCATTTATTCCCGGGAATAAATAGTAATTAATTATTTTTTTCCTTTTTTTCGCTTGCATTTCATTTTTTCCCTCTTGAATTTTTTCCCGCTGCCCATCTCTAGGTGCATGATACACAGTATTATACTAACTAAATGTTTAACATGAAAATGCAACCTCAATATTTAGAATTCTCTACGCGCTACGACGAAAGTTCGTTTCTAAGAAGCGAGTAACGTGCGTCATTTGTTTAGAACTATCCAGAAGTTTTCTCTTAAAGTGTTTGTAACTGGCAGTTAAGGAGATAGTTGTTATGATTCCACTGTCTGTGACACAGAAATTCTCATCTGTCAGTTTAGTAAAGGCAGTTAGGACAAAAAGTGGTATAAATATTATCGTAACGCTTTCTGACACGTGACAGGTTCCACTAACAATAACAAGTTTAAAATAAGGTAAAAATTCGAACTAAATGAGTAGATACCTCACGAGAGCTTAAAGAATCCAGGAGCACTTTTTTTGACAAGTTTGGCTCAGGCAAAATCGGCGAGGTGAATAATTTTTAGTCTGAATGAATTTCAAACAATTTTTATTCGACACATATGTCATACATTTCAAAAATAGGCATCCTGAGCTTCAGAGTAATATCGATTGGGATGCAACTTACAATTGAGCGAGCCATCTGACCATTCTATATAACATTCCTAAACCACATTGGGTTCGCCATTGAATTTCTGTGTCCATCAAACTTTCAAACAATTTGTATTACTTACAGCAAATTGTATGATTACATATAATTTGGATGCGACCCCGCTGTTTACTATAATTGAGTACAGAATTCGCGAACTATCATCAAATTGTTTCGATTTAGGTCATATAATTACAGGTGTCATTTAAGAAGCATTATTTGACGGTGGTTTACATTTATGAGGTTACTAGTTCTGCTACTGTTATTAATACAGTTTTACTTGTTTCTGTTCTTAAGTATTAGAATAAAAAATAAAGTACGTGGGGCTTTCGGGAATATTGCGGAAGTGAAACATATTTAAAAAGAGCTTGTTAAATCTGATATGGAACGAAAAGAATCATGAATATGGTGTCACACGGAACAATGGGCAAGGAGTTCATATGAAGAGCTGACTTCAAACAGGGTAATGGCGAGGACAATGATAATTATTTACCTACAAACTTTAAAATTTACCACTTTTTGTTCAGGAGAATATCACGCGTACAGAAAAGCATCTTTGATGTTTAGACGTCATTATAAGGTGTCGCGAGCGTCATTGCGTTTTGTGCCGTGATTTGTAATTGCCTTGCTAACGAGGCTCATTAGCTTGACTGTTGACTGCTAATTTTATGAAAAATGAGATTTTAAACCTTTTTTCAGTAACCACAACCACCTTTAGACAATGTCTCTCGTCGCAGATTGTGGTCATGTTGCAACCAAACAACCATCCACGTCACGGTGGTATCTCTGTAATTACGTGTGTCGACAGTCTTCAAATTTTGTCTTTAATGGCTTTGTCTGAGGCAATTTAATATGACGACGTTTCTAGATAAAGGAAATTGAAATAACGCTACTTTTTACCCGACTGGCCGAAATTGAGTTAGGTATGTTCCTTGAGCGTACATCTATCTATATCATAGTCATCGTATGTAGCCTTTACGGTTGGACGGCTTCAATATAAGAGATATCATTAGATCGTCTTATCAAAGACGACTAAGTTACATAATAAGAATATGTAGTATGTACCTATGTAATGTATTGTTTCCAGTGCCGGATTAAGCAAGCATTCTGTCAAAGGGCCCTTGGTTTGCTTTAGGTTCTCAAGTTTAGGGTATTAAATAAAACAAAACTGTTACAAATAAACTTTTCATGATTTAATATTGTAAGATTTAGAGATAACACTTTATCGACTTCTTTAGAATAATAACGTTAATAAGTTCGTAAAATACCTACTTACTTTTACGATTTAACGTGACGAAATCAAGTTTAAGATTTTCAAATGGAAGTGAAGCATAGCCTCAGCTCTAGCGTTTAAGGCATGAAAGATATTTTTCGCTCTTATCTAAATTAATACTTTTATTACGGTCAGTCAGGGCCCTGTTTAATAAACATTACAATTCGACAACTACAAGAATTTTTTTACAAGTACAAGCAAAAACCTTACAAATATTTTCCTTACAATTGCTGTTAAATACATACTTAGAAAACACCTGTAGATTTTGACAATAAATTTGTAATCGTAAGCTACAATTTACTATTATATGTCAGTTTTTTACAGAATCATTGAATCGAGAGAGAGATTAGTAACATTTAATAATCTATACTATAATAAAAGAGTAGAGTCGACGTGTCTGTACATTTATTATTTTGGGTAGAAAACTAAAAATGAATAATAGATTATTAAATATATTTATTAGAAAAAAATGTTTTATAATCTTGTTTTTTAATCTTGTCTGTCCTTCAAGGTGCATTTAATGTCTGTTTCTCTTGGTTCATTCAATACATTTCTTATAGAGTGGGTTTCATGGTCATCGACCCTGCACACCCTGATATCCGATTTTTTTCGGAGACGCCATTCGGCCTCTGACGTGGGATGACTCGAATCTTGAGTTATTCTTATCGAGTGGGTTACATGTTCAATCAACCCTGCACACCCTGGTGTCAGAGCATTTTCGGAGACCCTTTCGGCCTCTGATGGGAGTTCTTCATTATTACATTTTTTGTCATTTTTATAGAATAAGTTACATGGTCAATCGACCCTATACACCTTGGTGTCAGATTTTTCTAGGAAACGCCTTTCGGCCCCTGACGTGGGTTCTTTATTATGACTTTTCAGTCATTCTTATCTGATGTGTTACATGGTCAATCGACCCTGCACACTCTAGTGTCAGAATGTTTTCGGAAACGCCTTTCGGCCTCTGACGTGGGTTCTTTATTATGCCTTTTAGTCATTGACTTCTCAAAAATAGGTATATTTCAAGATTAGCATTCCTGCTTGCTACCAACTGGTGGTTGTCAATGAAGCTTTCACACCCGAATCATTATTTTATAGGTCTAGAAAGAGTTTATGCGCGGATAATATTCATATACAAATCATGATTGTTTGACTTTTTCTTTCATGCCAAACAGTATTTTGTCGTAATATTTTACATAGCGACCTCCTGAACCTTTTTTTTAAATATTAATAGCATCAAAGATTTTGTGCAAAAATCTACAATGTCGGATAATAATTAAGGAAAGTATGCAATCGAACGTTACGCGGACGAAGTCGCGGGCACAGCTAGTAAAAAAAAATATTTGTTAGTTTTTTTTTTGTCATGTCAAATAATCACAAAATTACCCGAAAATAAAGACAATTTTATCGAAATGAAAATTTTGCTATTTCAGATCATCACTCATGTCATTAATAAGCCATATTTGGTATCTAACGATCAAGTTTCGGCATTTATTGGCCTGATGCACAAAATTGTAAACTTCTGACACTGGATCAGACCCCCGGTAGAAATTTTACAAAAAAATTAAACTTTTAATTACAATTGAGCGTTTAATGAAGCAGTTTTCCCTACAAATATGTAAATTTGTTACGCGTTGCCGTTTGTCAGAACTAATTATGTCAATAACCGTTTTTTGTATAGATCATGTAACGAATATAATCTAAAATTTAATGAAATAGATCCCTTTTACTTCAATATATTCGAATGTAAGAAAAAGCTAAAAGAATTAATTTATAAATAGTTTAATTTATCGATATCATCTTTTTGGATTTTTGGATTAGACCGAGACAATTTGGATACGATGCATCGGCAGCGAAGAGAGGAACAAAGCAATAAATAATTATTGTATGAAATCTCTTTTGTTTTGTTTTTTCCTTCTTAAGTAACTTCATATTGTCTATTTATCAAAAAAAAACTTATGTATTACTTTTATGTGGAAACTTTACTGATTTATGCAACATTTATATTGTAACTTAATGTATCTAAGTGCTATCAAAATTGTTTGTTTCCCAAATAAATAAATAAATTGTCACCTGTAAAGAAATAATGTTTATTAAATATTTGTAAATTTGTAGCTACAATTTGACAATTTAGTTTTTTTTCACCATTGTAAATTTGTAAGTTTTATTTTTTATTAAACAAAGTTGTAGATTTGTAACTTATAAAATACAATCTCAATTTACAATTTGTAATGTTTAACAGGGCCCAGGCTTCGGAGCGAGGGCTCCCAAATTCGCGGGGTCCGTAGCATTTGCTACTCTTGCTTCGTGGCGAATCCGGCACTGATTGTTTCCCAAAATCTTTAAATCTATGTAGTTGAATGAAATTTTACTTTTTGATAAATAATACTATCTAAAGAGAGGTTTGGAAGGAGTTGAGAAACCTTTGCCCAGCAGTGGGACAATATAGGATAATAAATAAAAATACTAACTAAAATAAATATATCGTATCGTAGATCTGTATACTATTTATTCTTGGGCAAGTGCCCCGTAGAGTAGAAAAGTGGCAATAAATCTTATATTATCAATTTAAGTATATGAAATCTATATTCACAGTGAAAGAAAGCCGTAGACGTCAAGTAAACCATCAACATGGCACCATTCACAGTAGATCTTGTCACCCATAGGTATTCGGCTAATGGTGTATTAATTTTATAGCAAGCAATGTGGTGGGAACTGGGTATCTAATCTATTGTGTCTTTTAACTGCTTTACTAATGCCTATAGATAATTCTGATTAGCTAATAACATTATTACAACATAATAAAATCTTAATAGACAATGTTTTTTTTTTTTTTTTTTTTTAATTTATTTATTATGGACCATAAACAGGTTTACAATATATGAATCTTAAAGCTATTGTACAGAGTTATTACAATTGTGAACCCAACAACAATGGTCACAAATAATATTTAAATACATAATTTGTTCATGTGCGAGACCAAATATCGCTAAATAACAAAAAAATGTTTTCACGTACCTATGTAAAGCTTAAACACAAAGCCGGAACTTGTTCATATTTAATCAAAGTTTTGAGCATTCCAGTCACACCCTTATACAAACAATTCTAAAATAGATTTTTTTAAAACGTTATGTGACAAAGCTATAATGTCGATGTGGGATAATTTATCATTGTACAATTTTTGTATACGTTTTAACGGTATACGAATACCTGCATTTGTTCGACTCGATTCAATGAAAAACAGAGGATGAGGACGTGACGATCTCATCTGGGCTCTTAATTGGCACCCGATATGATACTTTACTGGTGATTTCAATACAGTCATATCTATGATGAACAATAGATGAGATCTAAGATCTTATAATGTTTTAATAATTTTTATATGGTAGGCGACTACGATGACATTTATAATGAATACGTAGAAGAATTTTTTTTTTGTACCATTTCTAGATTGCAGATATATTTTTCATAAAAGGGTTTCCAAATTGCTACAGCATACTCTAGTTGGGATCTTATAAGAGACTTATAAAGATAAAGAGACGTAGAACTATTTTTAAACATACTACAGGTTCTCATGACAAATCCATACATTTTCTAAGCTTTATTTATAATGTTTTGAATATGTATATCAAAATGCAATTCACTATCTATTGTTACACCGAGATCCTTGATAATCATTACTTTATTTAGAGGAGTGCCACAGAGAGTATAGCCAAAGTCACTTATAGATTTCTTTTTGGAAAATGTTATACGTTTACATTTTATTTCTGCTACAGTATTCTGAGAAGCGATCGAGATCTTCTTGAAATTTGACGTGGTCTTCATTATCATTAATTAAGTGAAATATTTTAAAATCGTCTGCATATAATAAAAAGTTACAAAATTTAAAACATTTATGTATATCATTGACGTACAGTAAGAACAATATAGGCCCGGAATTTACATTAACACATTCATATTCGTATGCTTTAATTACTACTTTTTGAACTATATTAGAAATAAATGATTTGAACCATCTCCATAGACTTCCACGAATACCATTAAAAGCCATTTTTGATTGGTTTAGCTCTCCATTACCTAAAAATTTATAATAATTTATTAAAACTTCATTGTTCCACAAAGTACACATATACTTTTAACAATTGGTGGACTTAATGCTAAGAGCATTCTCTACCAGTCAACCATTGGGAGAATCGGAAAGATAGTTTGGCGCAAAAAAGTTAAGGTGGAAAAAATGTATTACTTATAGAGCAAATTTTAGTATATCATTTAATATGACAAATAAATTATCATAACAGGTAACCAAACATAAAATTAGTATACAATTTGATACATCCTTTCCATAAGTTATTTTTTGGGTACCAAAAATGTCCAATTTTAGCAGAAACAAAAGAAAATTAAACGGTTTAAAATTGATAAACGATACAATTTCCAAAGATTTTTCATATTTATTCACTTCCCATATTTTATCTATGGTAACTATGGTCAAAGGTCATTCGAAGACACACTCACCCTACATTTTAAATTTTAAACTGGAAAAAGGTGACCTAGTACGCAGTGACGGTAATTAGGTTACAGAGTATAGGAGGGAGCACCTGTAGAAGACGTTCTTAGGCTCTATTTTAGAATAATCAGGTCCCCATTAAGAAGTAAAGTATACCTTATTTATTTATCAAAAATGTATTGTACAACAAGTAAAAATACAATTGGCGGACTTAATGCTCAAAGCATTCTCTCCCAGTCAACCATTAGGAAAAACAGAGAAAATAAAATGCGGCGTAAGAAAGCTTCTTGTGATATTACAGAAAAAAAAACCCTACAGCTAAATAGACATACATAGATTTACACAGATAGGGAGTATAATAATATACATACATATATATTAAAAGATTTCAATGCAGAGAAATTGTGATTCTCGTATAAAAGTATAATGACTGCTATGGCTAAAATAACTAAATTTTACACAATACGTCGCCACCTTTTTTGCCAAGTACTTCATCATATTTAAATTATCAAATTGAATCAAATCAAAAATATTTATTGTTGAACATAGGTACACAATATTTTAGGCACATTGTTTTGGAGTTGAGTCATTTGGGCCGCACCACAGGATTTTAATTTAAAGGCAATTCAACCAAAATTAAATCCATCCATAAACAACGTAACCGGTTTTTGTTTACCACGATCGAAACGGTAGTAAATGCGTGTTATTCATACATACCGTAAGGTCAGTGTCACACCACACCGCAGCCGCGGACGGTATGCAGGTCAGCCATTGGTAACGGTGGAACCTGTACGATAATAGGGACGTTTACCTCGCGACCTTGGCGATTGCAAATTAATTTGAATGGCGTGATGAAAGGTTGGAGAAATTTGTAAAATACTACTTCTAGCAATATTCACAGGATTTTTAAAATCGGTACAGGGACAAGGTTTTAAAATATCTATACAATTTTCCATGCCGTAAACAAAATAACGAAATTAAGAATGTGGAATATTTTAACTGACTCACCGACATAGTCAGATAACCTTATGAAGGTCGCAGGTTAATGCTGAACACAGATTACAGAATATATGCTATACATATATTCAATCGCCATACATTGAAACGCGTCAACTTTCCTGGTTACTCTCAATACAAAGTCATTGTTACGCCATCGTAAATATAAGAAATTACAAATTAAGATTTATATGAAATAAAGCACTTAATCAACTTGTTATAGAATTTAAGTACGTAAAAAAATTGTGTTAAAAAAGTTAGTTCTTTTTTTTTGCCAAAAATAAGCGAGATCAGTAATAAATTAAATATTTTTCTTTTTAAAGCGTCATCTTACATCAAATAGCGGAACTAATTCTTTTTATTAGGCAATGGGACCCCATGGCTGGACGCAGGTCGCTTTAAAGCGGTCATTTGTAAATCCTCGATGGAGGTCATTGTCCAGCTGTGTACTATCTTATGCTGAATTTACCCTGAGATTGTACTAAACCCCAAATTCGCGTTTCCTCTTAATTATACTTATTAGGAAAGAATTAAAATGAAGATACATTAATGTTATATAGAGGATGTGATGTAAGTATACTAATGTGGTCTATTCTTATTCTAACCGCGGATATTTCAGTGATCAGGTCACTAACGTCTTTGCTACTTGTACAAACTAGCTATCATGTGACAGATTACTATGATTCAAGTTAGGGTAAACGTCCGTATCGCACGCGTGTTACCGTTACCGGTCACTAACTCCATATGTCTTACTTGTCATGCAGATATTGTATTTTTAATACGAAAATGTGAAAAAATATAATAATGTGAAAAAATGTGAAGATGGACAGACGACGTAAGAGATTTTGACATAGAGTGGAAAGTAACATCAATGAATAGAGAGGTATAGATACAGTGAGGGGAGGTTTTTGCCCAGCAGTGGGACTAGATAGCGTTAAAAAATACCAATGTAGGAATTCGTTCGATAGCCTAGCGGGCATGAGTGTTAATGATCGTAAAAAGCGATGACGTCATTTCAAAAATAGGTCTCCTGCAATTATTAAACTGCTCTAAAACATGTATAGTCGATTTTCATACTAAAAGCCACCGATTCCGCACAAAAGTAAATTGGTTTATTTAACATTTATTACACTTTATTAAACAAAATAACAGCCAGAGAGCCTTCAAAAAGGGCGTGAAAAAATTCCTTCAAGGTCGGCAACGCGCTCGTGACATCTCCGGTGTTGCAGGCGTTCTTAGGCTACGGTAACCACTTACCATCAGGTGGGCTGTACGCCTGTTTGCCTACTTAGTTGTATAAAAATAAATACAAAAGGTGGACTTAATGTCTTAAGTCTTTCTCTACCAGTCCAACCACGAGCCAAACCTTGGGGCCAAAAAGAGACGGAAATAAACTTGTCAATAAATGTCGTTTTTCGGATTGTGACCTTAACTAACCCTTTTAAAACCTACATGCATATATTCTATTTTTGAAAACCCTCCTAAAGAAATGAATTTAATTCTTTGGAATTAATTTGCCTATATAAAGTAGAAAGCTGGCATAAGATTAATATGCCCATTTACCTGCCCTGAATTCCAGCATAAACTGCATCGCATTTGATATGCAAGTGGCCCAGTGTTGGACAGATCTGGGACTTAGATTAAGTTCTATTGACGTAGGCGACTCGAGGGTCTATTGCAAACTGTGTACTATATATACGAATCTACCATCATCAATATTATATAAAGGAAATAAAATTTTAGGTACGAATGTATTTTCCGAAATTTCTTAGAAGGGAGTTCGGTCAGGTCGTCGCAAATCAAATTTTTGCCCATGTATGTTTAAAACTTTAAATGCAGTATACGTTGCTGTCTAATTTTGAGAAGTACGACTTACGTGAAATCAAGTAAATCAATCGACTCAAATGAAAATAATTCGACTCGCCGGTTTTGGGCAAAAAAAGTACTCCTGCCGTTGCCAACGTTCGTTGTGAGCGATTATCAAGTCACTTTATTCAACTAATTATGTGTAACTAGCTGTGCCCGCGGCTTCGCCCGCGTGTAAATCTCCTTTGGGAACATTATGTTTTTCCAGGACCAAAAGTAGCCTATGTTACTCTCCATCCTTTCAACTAACTCTACGCCGAAAATCAAGACGATTGGTTGCTTAGTTAGGGCGCGAAGGAAGGACAAACAAACAAACACACTCTCACATTTATAATATTAGTACCTAATGATATGATTAGCTAAGTAGGTGCGATTCAACCATGTACTCGTATTTGTCTTGTTTGTAAATGATGCAATAAAGAGTTTTACTCATTTATTTATGTGCAACAATATTTATTTTTTAATTTTTATGTCCCATAAAGCATAATCCATATTTTTTATTATACTAAATAAATAGCCTTGGTTAAACATGGGATTTCAGTCATTTTTACAACAAGAACCTATAGGACAGCATAGGATCGAAGGTGAATGATAAGGCGAAAACATAATACCTAAATCTACATTTTCTTCACCCAAACGTGTTTTTCCTAATTGCGTCATCGCTTCGGACCCTAGGGTACGCTGTAATTCATGGTCCTAGATATGGCGGCACTAGTTATTACAGCCGGACCACGGGGGAATTCGCCACTGCGAATTTCGCCGCAATGCCACCGGCGACTAAAATAAATACTTATCTACATAACAAATGCACTAAAAAACCACGGGAACTGGAGAATGGCGAGGCGAAATGAGGAGTAGTAACGATTAGTGCACTGAAACAAATGCATTTGTATGTGTTTATTTTAGTCGCCGGTGGCATCCCGGCATTCGCGGCGAAATTTGCTGTGGCGAATTCCTCCGTGGCCACGCTGTTACTGTGGCTGGCTACGTGGCTACATCTTTGGGGGTGTAAATATCTTCTTTTTACAATTTCACACACAACAATTTACTAAATTCTCTTTCATTCTAGGTACTATCGCTAACATCGCAGGCGCTACAAGAGACAACATCGACGACGGCCCCCGAAGCCCCGGAAGCCCGCGCCGAGGAGGACACCACAGACGAGCCGCCCGAGGGATACTACGCTTTTGTTGAATCGCCGAACGCTACGCCACCTAGGTAACTTCCTGGAGCCCTATTTTTTAGGGTTCCGTAATAAACACATGGAACCCCTTATAGTTTCGTCATGTCTGTCTGTGATCTACGTTTTTATCAGACTATATGACCTAGAAAGCTAAAATTTGGTGTGCCTATGCATTTCACTCACGCGGAGCGTACTAACCACCACCGGCGACTGAAAGAATGGTAAATAAAATTATGAAACATATTTTTTTAGGGTACCTACCTCCCCTACGTGTAAAGTGGGGATTGAAAAGCAGTCCAACAGGATATGACCCGAAGTGTGTTAGTGGCCAACACTGTCTGAATTCTCTGGCTGCCTAAAGGCATCTTACACAGCCTTACGACTTCCAACTATCGATAACAACCGGGACCGACGGCATAACGTGCCTTCCGTATTTTAGTATCATGTATCTCAGCCATTAAGAAAGGAATGATTATTCCGTGTGCGGTTTCGATGTTCTTTGTGCTCAGCTGACCGCATCTAGTCGGTTTGGTTTGGGGTTTCCATACATTCGTGCGGCGTTCCTGCTAAAGGAATAGGCTCCTCGTCTCCTACGGAACCCTACATTGTGCGTGGCCCGATACGCATTTGACCACTTATTAATTAAAAGTATGACTTAAGATAATGTTTTCGCTTTCTGATGGAATCACCAGGGGGACGTCTTGCTATCTCTTTTGTACGCACGAAATCAAGTGGTAGTGACGTCACTGCACACACAATGCATCCTTGTCTTGTTTTTGAGAGTTTTCCCTCCCACCCAAATTTTAAAATGTTAAAACGGATTTTTTTTAATCTTCCTGTTTTACGTTTCTGCTAGAGAAATGTTTGATATGAGTGATAAAAATAAAAATTATTGAGTAGAAGACCCTATTTTTATTTTTTATTTTTTATTTTTTTTATTTGGGTTCAACAAACAGTTTCACAATACAATTTGTAAACCATATGACAATCAAAAACAGACTACAATCAAAGTGAAACCAACATCGTAAACCACAGGTTAATCTAAGGAAAGAAAATAAAAATTGAGAGAAAACATAGTATAGATGTCCATATGTAACATAAAAGATCTTTACAATTTATCCAATGAGCATAACACAATACAATACAATGTGATGAAATTTGTGTCACTGAATCAATTACAAATTACTTATCAATATTCTTGAATTTTTCACTTACTAACCTTTTATAAGAGCCAACTCGAGTCGCAAATATATCTATATCATTCAAATATTTATTATATAAATTAAATAATCGGTACATAGGCGCACGTTTACCTGCATTAGAATGGATTCTTTTTAAGGCGCTACCGCGAGATGTTATGTACCTAGGATCGGGCGTAATGTCCCCCCGCAAGCAGCCGCCTAGCCGCGCCCCCGCTCGCCGGGATCGCGGCGACGCGCTACTAGCGCGCACCGCCAGACATTCATACTCGAGAGCGGAGCTTAGAATGCAACAGAGGCGATATCCTAATTGAAATAAATATTTTTCTCATTTTTACTCAATATTGATAACAGCAGCAGGTAGACGCTTGAAATGTTCACAGAATATTGAGTTAAATATTCATTTGAAAATCCATACTTCCATACTAATATTAAAATTGCGAAAGTCTGTCTAATTATCTGTTACGCGTTTACGGCCAAACTGCTGAACGGATTTTGATGAAATTTAGTATGAATATAGTTGAAGACCCGGAATCAAACAAAGGCTACTTTTCCTTTTTTTACTCGAAACGGACCTTGATTTTGGTGTTGGTTACTACAATGGAGCGACTGCTGTGTGACCTTGCGGTCGTTACTCAAAAACCAGATCAACAGAAACATGACTCGATGTGTCTAAAAGTGTCAGACTGCCTAAAGGCTTCTGACACAGCCTAATGATTGTCACCTATCGACACCAACCTGCCTTTCGAAGCACGGAGGAGGTCGAAATAGAATATGCCAATAATGGTGACCGACCTAATACGGGTCGCAAGTCGCCTCTTGCCGTCGTCGTTTGACACACGCATTAGATACTCGCACTTCGGATACGCGCGCTGCACTCGGTTCTCGAGCTACTTGTTACATCTGCTAAAGGACATTTTGTAGGTGGGCTTTAAGTTTAATTTTTCTATTATTGCCATTATCTTGTTTTATGTTTGTTATCGCGAAACTCAGTCATTTCTGAAACGTTTTTTTTTTTTGATAGGAATTCTTTCAATCAAGTCCCATAAATTTTTTATTAAAATTGGTTCAGTAGTTTTATTGTGTAACCTCTGTGGTTCAGTGGTTAAGGCGTCAGCCTTTGACCCAGAGGTTGCGGGTTCGATTCCCACGGGAAGCACACTTTATTCAGTTGTTTCCAGTTTGGTTAGGACATTGCAGGCTTGAATCACCTGATTGTCTGAAAATAATAGTACATTATTGCAAAGGCAGCGAAATGCAGGTCGAGTATGAGTTTGAAGGCCGAGCCGCAGGTGAGGACTTCAATGATACGAGACAGGCAATTGCCATTTCGGCGGAGGCATATATAGTGCTTTTCTTAAAAAAATGCAAGGAAATAAAAAAGGGCCCTTAACATAATAAATTTAATTTATTTTACAGTTTGTGCCGAAAGGTAAACGCATCTGTGGCTATACAGCCACGAGAATGCAATGTGTACGATAGTTAAAAGAGTTCTAAATTCAAACAGCACACCGTTTCATACAACATTGCCGGCGCGCTCTTCGTTCCAAATTCAAAGAACGCGCCGGGAAGTGATTTTGGTTTTTCAGATACAGCCATGAGAACGCAATGTGTACGATAGAGGAAATGTTCTAAATTCAAACAGCACACCGTTTCATACAACATTGCCGGCGCGCTCTTCGTTCCAAATTCAAAGAACGCGCCGGGAAGTGAATTTGATTTTCAGTCTACGTAAATATGTTACTTCGCGTGTTCTTTATTCAAAAGTAATGACACTATTTCCGCGCATGTTTAAGAAAAGATGATTCCGTGCTTCGGAAAGCACGCTAAGCCGTTGGTCCCAGCTGACATCTGGTGGTCGTTAAAGGAACCACGTCAGAGGCGGTTCCGCACAACTCTGAAACCAGGGTGTACATGGCCGATTGATAATGTAACCTACTCGAAATGATGATTGTGTAACCAATACCAATATGACTAGAAAATAAAAGAATGATATTGAAGTCATCCAAATAAACGAAACTCAACATGTTTTATCTTTTATATTTCATTTAAAGTCGTTTGCTTGTTTTAAAATTTTTTATCTAAGGCCAATCGACCCCATATACCCTGGTGTCAGTACTAAGAAACCACTAAAGGTCATTTAAATTGTGTTTTTGGGGTTAGTCTCAGTTGGGTAAAATCCATGTAGTACGGGTTTAACTTCAATGGCCAATCGATCTTTTACACCCTGGTATCAGATTGGTCAATTGACTCTGTTTGCCTTGGTATCTTCTTATTCCTAAGTTTTCCAGTTGTCCCCCTATGATATAAAATATCTATAAGATAGCCCCGGTAAACGAATGGAAGTCGGTTTTTGTTTTTAGTAAAAATATATTGTTCCGGAATAGTACCCAATGTTCTTCCCAATGCTAATAACTATGTGTATGTAAAATTTCAAGTATTCGATCGATTGGTTTAGTGAATGGAGCATGGAGGTAACAAAAACATAAACAACCAAATATACAAACACTAACTTTTAGAATATTAGTAGGATTCGGATTTATAGGATGTATATGATTTGCGTTATTGGCAACAAATATATTGTTTGATGGAAATAATAAACAAATTTATATAAAATATTCTTTATTACAATATAAAACTTTATATTTACTTAAATCTGCTACACGTTACAATCAGATCTAACAACAAAATGTATGAAAAATCAGCCTTTCACATCACTTTAAGAAAAAATATTTTAAAATTATCGAGTGGAGCATGAGAAGTGTTAAAGGTTTATTTATTAAATTACAAAAATATTTAAAATTAAAATTTTATGTTTACATGTACTTCAACTTAGTCAAACGAAATCTTGATACAAGGTAGTTCGTGTATATTTTTTTTGAAATATGTATAAAAAGTAACAACATACCGTTCACTATCTTGCGATGTTTTCGGAACAATACTTTTAGTACCTTAGTCCATAATTACTGCCATCTCCATAATAATCGCACTCCTTGGTTCGCGTTCGTTCGACAGCGATTTCTATGACGCCGACGAGTATATGGGAATTGTTTTTTTTCCTGAAAATAAAATTATTTTTTATTATTTTATAAATAAAGAGGGCATACTTATTTAGTTGTCTACTTGTATTTATGTGAAATGCCTATTTGACATCGGGTAAGTACCACCAAACACCACAATATCCACCTTTCATCAATATCGGTTCATGGTTTAGCCGTAAAGTCATAACAGATAGACAGTTTTCGCATTTATAATATTATACGTACATTGCCAAAAAAAATCAATCACCTAATCATTTAAAAATCAATTAGTTACAATGTTAGTTATATAGAGTATTTATTAAAATAAGACGTAAAAAACTAACTAAAAACTAAAAATAAAAAACCACAAATAGTACTATATAGTTATATAGATACAATTAGTACTTACTATATTTTTCCTATCATGCGGCGAGCAATATCTTGGTATAACATCTTCCTTTTTTCCATAATGTACTTAATAAAAAAAATATTCTAACTATAAAAATAATCTAGGTATGTATAAAACCTAAAACCAATTTTTATAAAATTGTTTACACGTTTTATAAATTACGATACAATAAAAATGACTATTTTCAAAAACTCGCGCGATGTCTAAATTTACGCAGACGACTGACACAGACCCTACCTCGAACAGAGACGCGCCCGGACAGCGGGATTAAAAAGGGATAGCGCTCGGCGATTTTGCCTGTGTGAAAGAGACAGCCATAGATGGGTCTGCTTAAACGTGGCTTCAACGTAATCACCACAATTAAAATTTACGTTTTAAATTAATTACTTTTAAAAAAAAAACTCATTAAACAAACAACTTATGTCATTAATGAATAAAATAAACAATAATGGCCCCAAAATGGAGCCCTGTGGCACATCAGATGTTACAGTAATTGCTTCCGATTCATAACCATTAATGATAACCTTCTGCGTTCTATTTGTGACATATGACTTAAACCATCGCCAGAGGTTGCCACGGATTCCATTAAAGGCAATTTTATCAAGTAAAATTTTATGATCGACTCTGTCAAAGGCTTTAGAATAGTCAGTATATACACAGTCTGTCTGTTTATTTTTGTCCATTTCAGTAAAAAGATCAGAAGTATACACAGTAAGATTAGTAATAGTGGAACGTCCTCGGACAAAACCGTGTTGCTGTGGCATAATTGTATTGTGGATGAGTGGATAAAGCTGGTCACGTATCAGTCTTTCCAATATTTTTATCAGAACGTTCAGTATTGAAATCGGCCGAAAGTTTTCCACGTTAGATTTAGAACCTACTTTATAAATTGGGGTAATCTTAGCAGCTTTCCACTGTGCGGGACAAACACCCTCTTGAAGACATTTATTATATATGATATGCAGAGGTATGCAAATAGAAGTAGCCGTATTTTTATAGAAAAGTGGTGGAATGCCATCTAAGCCAGACCCTTTAGACACATCCAATTTCTTCAGTTCATCCAGTAAACGCTGAGAAGATATAAATACGTCAGTGATAACATTGGACGTAGATGTGTTCTCGTCTAGATTTATAATATTGTCTAAACTGTAAGCATCTGTCAAAGAACTAGGTTGGAAAACAGATTTAAAATAGGTAGCGAATAAATTGCATATGTCATCAGGATTGTCAGCTTCAACACCATTGAAATGCACAATATCGGGTATATCAGATTGATTTTTACGATTATTAATATAAGTCCAAAAATAATTCATGTTGTCATCAATACTGTCTTCAACTTTCTTTATGTAATTATTGTAGGCCAATTATGACTCCCTTTTAAATCTGTCTCTGTACATTGAAAAAAGTTTATAATCTGATATATTCCCATATTTTTTCCATTTGATCCAAGCATTGCGTTTATTTTTAAATATATGTTTAAGAGGAGATGTAAACCAGGCAGGAAATTGTGAGATAGTGACATTTTTATTCGGAACTCGTTCTCGTATAATTGTATATAATTTTTCATAAAGAATATCAACACATCTTTCAGCAGAGTTATTCAGAAATAGAATTTCCCATTCGGTTTGTAAAATATCTGTATTAATTAAGTTATAATCTGCCTCTTTAAAGCATAGTCTTGTTTTTGATTTACATGGAATAGTTCTATAGACTACACTATCATCTGAAATTATTAGATAAAACGCAGGATGCTTGGTATCAATAGGTACTAATGGTACTGGTGCCAAATATATCTTGTAACTGCTGATGTTAGTTATACATAAATCTAATAATCTGTCCATAATATTTTTAAATGCATTAATTTGAAAATAATTATAAGTATGTAAAAAATTTGATAAATAAAAGTTAGGTAATGTTTGGTTACCCGACTGCGCAGGTCTTACCCCAGCGCCGCTCATATCCCACTCAAAGGTAGGTAAATTAAAATCTCCTATTAATATAAAATTACTTAAATTTGTTGTTTGTAAATAATCACGTATTAAATTAAAATACATGCTATATGTTGCATTATCCGCACTAGGAGGTATATAAACGGTGCTCAACGTAAAGTTAAAATCTCCGACCTGTACTTGTAGAATAACGTGGTCCACTATAGGTGGTAGGCATTGTGCCGAGACAAACAATGTCGAGGCCGAAACCGGCACAGCGAGGAGTGACCGGTGCACCGCTACGAGTACCCCACCGCCGTCGCTTCGACCCGTGGCAGATCTGTTGCGATCGCCCCTATATACATGGTATCGAGAATCGATAAATTCATTGTTATTTATGTCAGGATGAAACCATGTTTCAGTGAGTACAATAACCGAATAATTATGTGCCAAAATATTCATATAAATAGTATTCAATTTGGTTCTAAGTCCTCGGCAGTTTTGGTAATAAATGGAGAAATCATTGTGCTTATTATCGAATTTTAATGTCGATAATAAAATGTGTTTTTTTTATTATGCTAAGTACCGAAAGCAAAATTAATATGATAGCTGTCAGTGAATACATAGGGCGCACTGTAAGTTTCCGGAACTGGCCACTTACATAAACAATATTTAAAAATTTATTGCAACATTTGAAAATAGAACTCTTTGGCTGTAGAATGCAGTTTGTTTTATCTGACTGTCTTTTGTTTTTACCTTGTGGCGCCATTTAAAAAATTGTGTGTCTGCATCAACATGGATTTAACTCGGGAAAATTTTCGTAGTATGATTTTCTACGATTTTAAGTGTAATTTGACAGCTCAACAGAGCATCGCTCGGCTTGAAACAGCTTTTGGCAATGAAGCACCATGCAAGAGAACTGTTTATAGCTGGTTTGCAGAATTCAAGCGTGGTCGTATTAATCTCAGTGACGAATCTCGCGATGGTCGGCCGTCCACCGCTGTGACCAACAAAAACATCAATGCTGTGCGCCGTATGATTGAAACAGACAGGCATGTGACCTACCATGAAATTCGCGCATCCTTAGAAATAGGCATGAGTCAAATACAATTAATCCTACACAAACAATCTGCAAAATTCCTCGCAGATACTTTTTACCCGGAGGATAATCCAGAACATGACAATGACGAACATAGGCTTATAAGGGACAAAGTTTCCAGAATAAATGACAGGAAAAAAGATGAAGAATCTGATCCGCCATTCACACTTACGGAACTAAAAGAAGCTGTAGAAAGTTTTAATCCCAAAAAAGCTCCCGGATCCGACGGGCTCACAGCAGTTATCTGCAATAAAGCCATCGGCCTGCAACCCGATATATTCCTTGCCATAGCAAACAAATGTTTGGACCTCGGACACTTCCCAAAGACCTGGAAGGAGGCCACTGTGGTCGTCCTACAAAAACCAGGGAGGGAAGATTACAGTAATCCCAAATCATATCGCCCCATTGGCCTCTTATCCGTATTTGGGAAGATTCTAGAAAAAATGCTAATGAAAAGAATAAAGTGGCATATCCTCCCAAAGATGAGTGGGAGGCAGTATGGCTTTATGCCGCAGCGCAGCACCGAGTGCGCCCTCTATGACATGATACAGCACATAAAAGATAAATTAAATGACAAAATGCAAACAGTTATGATATCACTAGACATAGAGGGCGCATTCGATGGCGCATGGTGGCCGGCCATAAAATCACAGCTGGAAAATAAAAAGTGTCCGGTCAATGTTAGAAGAATGGTAGATAGTTACCTTGAGGAACGCAGCATCAGCCTGAGATACGCCGGAACGAGCTGCAACAAAAACACCTCTAAAGGATGTGTGCAGGGGTCCATCGGAGGCCCAATGTTTTGGAACCTCCTGCTGGATCCTCTGCTACACGACCTCGAGGAACGAGGAATATATGTCCAGGCTTTCGCTGACGACATTGTTCTTATTGTCTCCGGAGAATCCGGGTTAAAAATTGAACAGCAGGCGAACGCCGCCCTCGCCTGTGTGGAGGCGTGGGGAGTCAAAAATAAGTTGCGTTTTGCGGCACAAAAAACCAAAGCTATGTCCATTACTAGAAAACTAAAATATGACTCACCGCGCCTCACCATGGGCGGGACGGACATCTGCATGCTGGATCAAATAAAAATTTTGGGCCTGGTTGTTGATCATAAATTGACCTTCCAGGATCATGTCAACCAAGTTTGTAAAAAAGCACTTAATATTTACAAGCAACTAGCCAGATCCGCAAAAACAACATGGAGATTGCATCCGGAGATAATAAGAACAATATATGTCGCGGTCGTGGAGCCGATAATTATGTACGCTGCGAGTGCATGGTCGGAAGCCTCTAAAAAGATCAGTATACAAAAAATGTTAAATGTGGTGCAAAGAGGATTCGCACAGAAGATCAGTGGGTCCTACCGGACAGTATCATTAAATGCAGCCTTAGTACTGGCGGGGTTGCTGCCACTCGACTTGAGGATCCGGGAGGCAGCACAATTATATAAAGTAAAAAAAGGCGCCCCCTGGCCCCCGTTGGCTGACAGAGAGGCAGAGAAACCGGTGGGACCTGCGGAACTTCCCCACCCATCGCAGGATATGGATATGGAGTTCACATGCCTGATGGACCAAGAACTTGTAGATCGACATAGTGTACAATCAATACAAATCTACACGGATGGGAGCAAGATTGACGGTAAGGTGGGAGCAGCGTGTTCTATATGGAAAAACGCATCCGAAATCCAAACCGTCAAGCTTGCTCTTCCATCATACTGCACGGTCTATCAGGCCGAACTGCTAGCCATATCCAGAGCAACAGTGGAAATCCTCAAGCGTAAGGAAGAGAGCTTTGGAATATACAGCGACTCAAGAGCAGCACTCGAGGCGCTGATAAACCAGAGCGCTCCACACAAGTTGGCAGTGGAGGCGAGGGCAAATATAAGAAGGGCTTTGACCCAGAAGAAATTAATATCTCTGTTTTGGGTCAAGGCACATGCCGGCTTACCTGGGAACGAGAGAGCAGACCACCTCGCCAAAGAAGCGGCTACCAAGCTGAAAAAGAAAGCGGACTATGACTTGTTTCCTGTTTCATTCGTCAAGCGACAAATCCGTATGGGGTCGATTGACGAATGGAACAAACGATACATCGAAGGTGAAACGGCCAGAGTAACAAAATTATTCCTACCGGACGTGACAAAGGCTTTTAAAATTGTCAAAAAACTTAAACCTACAAGGGTGGTCACACAAATTTTAACAGGACATGGTGGATTTTCCGAATACCTGAACAGGTTTAAGTGCAAAGGAAGCCCATCATGCATCTGCGACCCGGACAAAATAGAAGACATCTTGCACATATTACTGGAATGCCCTGTAAATACAAAATTAAGATACGACACAGAAATAAAAATAAATACGAAAATATCAAAACAAAATTTAGTAAAAATTATAGAAAATGATAAAATTAGAGATAAATTTATAGAATACTGCGTAATAGCAGCTAGTAAAGTAATTAAAAGAAACAAATAAACATAAGGAAAAATAAAAAATTATTAGTACAAATTTAGGAAAAAAATAAATTAAAAGTAAATAAAACCAAAACCTGTAAATAAGGTCTCCCGAGTCGCCTCGGAGGAACAAAAGTAGAACCCAAACAAACGAGGTTCAAATGGAAAAAAAAAAAAAAAAAAAATCCTACACAAACATTTGGGTGTGAGAAAGCTGTGCTCGCGGTGGATCCCACACAACTTGACCGAGGCTCAAAAAACGGTCCGCGTCACTTGGTGCAGTGCCATGCTTACCAGATTCAACGAAGGTGCGTCAAATTTGGTGTGGGACATAGTAACAGGTGACGAAACATGGATTTATTGTTACGATCCCAAAACAAAGCAGCAATCGAGCGTATGGGTCTTTCAAGATGAGCCGAAACCAACCAAAGTGGCGCGCGTGAAAAGTGCATCTAAGCGGATGATTGCTTCTTTTTTTAATAAAACTGGACACGTGGCTACTGTTGCTTTAGAGAATCGTCGTACAGTGAATAGTGACTGGTACACGACCATTTGTTTGCCGGAAGTTATTGACGAACTCCGTAAAAATAACCGTAAACGCCGTATCATCCTGTACCACGACAATGCTAGTTCTCACACGGCCAGACAGACAAACGACTTTTTGAAGGCGAAAAATGTAGAACTCATGAGTCATCCTGCATACAGTCCCGACCTGGCACCTTGTGACTTTTTTCTGTTCCCAAAAATTAAGAACCAATTACGCGGTCAACGATTTTCATCACCAGAAGAGGCTGTCGAGGAGTATGAAAAACACGTTTCAGAGGTCACCACAGAGGAGTGGCACAAAAGTTTTCAAAACTGGTTTCATCGAATGAAAAAGTGCAAGGGAGATTATTTTGAAAAACAATAAATTAATTTTGTACCTTTAATAGTATTTTTTCATATTCATTCCGGAAACTTATAGTGCGCCCCACGTACATACCCACATCCGTCCCCAGACCAATGTCCAGGAGAAAATTGTTATGAATAAAATGCAATAAATAACGTGTGTGCTTATGATTATAATGTCTATCCAACACAACAGTACCAAAACATACTGCGAGATAGCAAAAAGAGTATATCACGAGTACATACTTGGCCATACAGTCACAATAACTAAAGTTTTCTGTTACAGGCATTAACCATAAATTAAAAAAGTATATTGCCTTATGTACACTATTAGTTTCGCAAATGCACCAACAAAACTCCACTAATAATTTTTCCATTAACCGCATGCATGATTGAATGATTGTATCACATCCCTCCACGGAAAACAGATGTTTAAAATGTATATATTTATGAGTTTGTTTTGTAACATGTGTTACAAAATATAAATTATTTATAATTTGGAACATAAGAGATGTTAAAATATTAATTTTATAATAAAAAATACTATAAATTCCTTTAATGTAAGGTATATGGTTAACTCTAAGAGGGCTTACTCGTTTAATTTTCAACATATAATATCTAGAAATAGAAGTATAAGGTAAATAGACTCTTACAATTATTTTAATCTTAACCGCCATAGGGATAGACAAAAGTATCAGTGCACTTAACCAATAAAAATAAAAGGTAGGAAGCATGGAATTAACTAAAACATTATTAAATTTTTTTAAGGTCCAATTCGGAACGTATTCCCAACACTGGAGCCGTATCAGACTTACGAACGAGAATAATGCCATGTTTGATCCAAGTGTATTTATACTCAAATTTTCTTGCTCTGTCACGACACTCGCGAAATAGCTTCTTGTTTTGAAGGGTTAAGTGCTCGTTAACGTACACCTTTTGTGGTTCTCCTGTCTTAATGCCCAGCTGTTCCGCATGTAGACCTTTCACGGAACGAGATGCAGCCAAGATATTGTCACGTAGCAACCTGGTGGTAAACTTAACGATCACGTTTTTGGGGCGAGTGTCATTCCTGTCGGCATGAGGCACACGGTGGACCGCCACAATGTCCGATGCAAGTATTTGTTGCTTAATTGCCACCCCCAGACTAGTCACTATGTTAATTAGGTTTTCGTTCCGCCTATCTGGCAAGTTTACTATTTCAATGTTACGTTCCCGTGATTGCTGTTCCACCATATTCAGCTTAAACTATTTTAATACGGTTTTATCGCGTTTATTACTTATTTATTTACACCTGACGTTTCAAACACTTTACAGCGTTCATGGTCGCAGGCAGACTAAAAAGATAAAACCGTATTAAAATAGTTTAATTTAATGAATTTTGTATATGTTTAAGAAGTGCTTTTATGAGCAATTTTTAGCTCCATAGTCCTTACAATGAACATCCTGATATTAAAGGGCTAATTCTATTTGTGTGACAGCCATCAATACAAAACACGGAACAGATAATACTAGTAAAATCATAATTTTGAATGAGAGAGAAATCATCTACCGGTCTAAACTATCGTTAATGGGACTTTCGCTGATGCACAAATAAACGATTGTATGATAGTCTATTGTATAGAGTTTTACTATTTGTCAGTGAAACTCTAATAGGCTAGTTTCCGGGGTCAGAAGATCAAAAAATTAAAATTAGTCCGTCATTTAGAGAATCAAAATATATTAGTGACGTATTTTTTCTTTTGTCAATTGAGCGATAAATTATAAAGATATAACTCATCAAAGTTGAGGAGTGAGGGCTCGTGACGTCACATATTGCGAAAAGTGTAGCACACTGTGACGTCACACGGAACATATCTTTTTTTTTATACAACTAAGTAGGCAAACAGGCGTACGGCCCACCTGATGGTAAGTCGTTAACGTAGCCTATGAACGCCTGCAACACCGGAGATGTCACGAGCCGATTTTTTCACGCCCTTTTTTAAGGGTTCCCATGTTATAGTCACTAGGGAAAACCATCTTTACCATTCTTTGTTTAATTTTTAAAAGAAAAAATACGTCTCCAATATTTTTTGATTATCTAATCTACGTATAACTGACGGACTAATTATATTTTTTTAGGAAACTAGTCTATTGGGTACAATAGCACAGAATAGGTTAACGTACTTGCATATTTTTAGGGTTCCTTACCCAAAGGGTAAAACTGGACCCTATTACTATGATTCCGCTGTCCGTCCGTCTGTCACCAGGCTGTATCTCATGAACTACGATATTTACGACAGTTGAAATTTTTACAGATGCTGTATTTCATTCAAGTTGACCATCGACTCGCATAGAAAAAATTGTCGCTATAATAAATAAAACAAATATTTACCAATAGACATTTTTGCGGTTTTTATAGATAATGGTACGGAACACTTCGATCGCGAGTCCGACTCGCACTTGTCCGCTTTTATTTTTGTACAATTTACTTACTAAAATGGCGCAGCGACCCAAAGTTAGTCTTGGCCTCCGATAATAAGGACAAACAATTACAATTTAGTAGGAGGTTGATATTCCTTTTTTTTACAGGGTCCGTCCTCCCCCCTACAGACAAGTAGCGACGGATTGCCCGGAAGCGACGGAAAAACGGCCAAGAGTGAGCGCACACAACCTTTGTGGAGACCTCAACCGGGGGACCATACCACGAAACCCTATGGGACAGAACCCTAATGGAGAACCATATCCATTGTAAGTTTTTTTTAGAATTTTAGATTTGGTAAGAATAGATAATACCCAGAACAGGAGCTCAATTTTTGAAATGATGACTCATTATATCAAACGAAAATCATTCAATGGGCTACTTAAATGTGTTCACATTTTGACAATTTTTTAATACGGAAACATACATATCTACACTAAAAAGTAACCGATATCGAAAACAACAACAAAATTGGTAATTAATTAAAGCAGTAATTAGCATTTAAAGTTTTCTAATGAAGAAAAGTGGGAGCGTGGTTGGGACGTCTTGCTATCTCTTTTGTACGCACGTAATCATGTGGCAGTGACGTCACTCACCATTAAGTGCGTCCTTTTCTTGTTTCTTGACAGTTTCTCCTTCCACAGGATTTCAAAGACTTATATTATGTATATTGAACGGATACAAATATTCTTTCTGTTTTCGAATTCACGGACTCAAATTTGTGATATGAAATATTTAAAAAAATTAGCCTATTCGCCAATTTCGCGTGAATCATACTTTTCAAAAATAGCACTGAGAACTTCTAACGGTGGGATGTATGACAGAAACCAGGAGTGCTATTCTGAAATATGTGACTAACTTAAAATTGGTGTGTCGAATGATTATCGTGTAAGCGGAAATTAAAGATGCAACTGGAAAAAACGCTCGGACGAAGAAAAGTCTACTCCGAACTTTTCGGAAGTTCTTGTAAATTTTTAATGTATTACAAAACTTATTTGTTTCAGCGAGCTAATCCGTAACCAAACCCTCCGGTTTCTGTCGAAAACTTTACCGGTACTCCGAGCGGACGACACTTTACCTCGAGTGGCACATCTGCCAAATAATCCCAATGTTGCCAATCCCGCCAGTGGGTTTGCCAACCCTGCCAGTGGATTTGCTAATCCTGCCAGTGGATTTGCCAACGCCAATGTTGGCACGCCAGCAGCGATGCATTACGCCCACGATATTCATACTAACGAGTAAGTATATTCACACAAAACTGTAATTTAATTATTAATTTTTCGGTCAATATTACTTTTCTTGATGATGATTATAAAATCGTGTTATTTTATAAGGTGAATTAAACTGAAATACAAATACATTCAGGGCTAATAAAAGATTCTTGTTGTTTTAAATTTCGAAAAAATCTTTTATGTTTTACGAAAACTTCTGATTCACCGTACCCTCGACAACACTCCAGGAATAGGAATAAAAAAACTACATACCTACTTATATATTTTATCACCACGCCTGTTTCCCGTAGGGGTAGGCAGAGATTACGGATTTCCATTTGTTACGATCCTTACTGACTAAAGAAACCAGCGTGCAGATTTTTTTAATTTTGTTCTTATTAATTTTCTTTGTCATATCTACACTATCCACATCTACACTAATCGACACTTCTACATCTATCTATCTATATATATAAAAATCAATGCCATTTTTCGTTGTAATTTTGTAACTCATGAATGAGCTCATCTATCCAAACCAAATGTTTAGGCTTTGTTTGGACTATTTAGTAGATGGTTTATGTGAAGTTTGCACTAAATCGGTCGAGCAGTTCTTCATTTATCACTTTATACGTAGCGAAGCACGTACCGGGCCGCTAGTTATATTATAAAGAGGAAAGATTTGTATTTTTGTGTGTATGTTTGTAATAAATACTTCACCCTGAGTAACATAGGCTATATACCGCAGGCGGAGCTGCGGGAAATAGCTAGTATTATATAAACCAGTATTAAAAATATTTACATTATAAACTCACACCATATGATTTCCAGTCTAGAAGAGCGCGGCAAACGCTCCGTATCGCCGGATGCGATCCCCTCGCACGAGCTGCCGGCTGAGCACCGCGCGGACGCTCCGAGAGAATCTAGAAAGTTCTGCGACGGCGGCGGCGTGTGAGTACACACCTTCATTATTTTGTATTTTCAGGGTAAAACTTTGTGCTATTACTAACACCCATAATTTCAAACTCCACTTAACCTTACACCAACTTATTTGTATGATTAGTCGACACTAGCTTGACATAAGGAGATTCCTCATTGGAGGTAAGTATCGAACTGTCAAATATAAGGTTGGTCGAGAGGCGTCCTCGAAATTAAATAGTATGTGTTCGGTCTAACACCAAACAGTGACGTCAAACGCATCGTATGTCAATGCGCTTGACCCAGAAATCAGTGCACAAATCGCCGCGACGCGACGCCAAACGGTAGCGCTCATAACAATTTTCATTATCATTTTAGTTCGTAACAATTTTGGCTCCAAATATATTCTTTTATTATCCTAACATTTCTATCATTTAACTCAACTCATTGTAGTTCAGGCGCCAACATATGGTCATTCGAGCTACACCTCGTTCGCGTAGTAATAAATTCGTGGATTGAGATTAACCAGTGAACAATAAATTGTGAACATTGAACATTGTGTGTGTGGACTTAGTGAGTAACATCTGGTGAGAGACTATCTCGTCAACATCTACATTTCAACATCGGTTACTCAGCAGCCCGTTGAGTAATCACCGCCGCTGTCAACTTCTATCAAGTAAGATCTTTCCATATCACTGTACTTCTATTTTCTTACTTACCACCTTTTTCAACATGGAAAACATTGACAACATTCTTGAACTTCAATATGAAACCCTTTCCGCGATGGAGAAGGTCCTTATTAACTTCAAAAAGGAACCGACTGCACGCAAATCATCAGCTAGCATTACTCGGCGGTTAGAAACTCTGGATCTTTATTGGAAATAATTTCAAAACAGTCACTCTAAAATAAGCGGTATTTCCAATCCGACATCATATCCCTATTTTACAAGCAATTACTACAAACGATTATGCGAAAGCCTTCGACAAGGTGGACCACGAGCGTCTTTTAGACAAAATAGCATTTAATGGTATTCATGGTAACCTACTGCGTTGGTTCTCCTCCTACATATCTAACAGATCTCAAAAGGTTGTTGTCAATGTTTATCAATCCATGAGTGTCCTTGTCACCTCAGGAGTCCCTCAGGGGTCTATACTGGGACCTCTGTTATTTTTGATATTTATAAATGACATTCATCAATGCTTTCACCACACTAAGTTCTTATTATACGCTGACGACCTTAAAATCTACAAATCAATAAATACTTTAGACGACTGCCAAATATTACAGCATGATCTGGATAGATTATCTAACTACTGTCGTGATAATAAATTAAAATTGAGTGTCAGTAAATGCATAACAATTACTTCACAAAAAATCTTGGTGTGGTGAACTTTGGTTACAAACTATGTAATACTAGTCTTACTAGAGTGACTAACGTGAGGGACCTGGGGATCCATTTGGACTCTAAACTGTGTCTCGATACTCACATTAACAAAATTACAAGCAATGCATTCAAAATGTATGGTTTTGTGATGCGATCATCGAGAGACTTCAAACGTGCCTCCACTTTTCTATATTTATTTAAAACACTAGTTCGTTCTCAACTGGAGTATGCTGTGCCAATTTGGAATCCATTTTATAACATACATGCAGATGCTGTTGAGAGAGTGCAGAGAAAATTTTTGCGTGCCATGCACTACAGACAGATGCCACAAACGCTATTTATCATATTCTGTGTTGCTCAGTAGATACAACTTGCTTTCACTCGAGGATAGACGTATGTACGTGGATGTGTTTACCCTGTACAAAATAGTAAATAATTTTTTCGATGCCTCAGAAATTGTAAACGTATTAAGATACAGTGTTCCTCGAAGTCCTTTGGTGCGTCAGGTGCGTGCCAATCCTCTATTTGCTCTGTGTACATGTCGTACGAATAGTGGACATCGTATCCCTATTCGTCGTATGATGCAGACATATAATGATAATTTTAATAATATTGATATTTTTGCATGCAGCTCACAAAAATTTAAAAGGATGGTCATTGAGGAGTTGCGTGGCTTATTTGTGTGTTTACTTAATTTAAACTTCTTGTAGTATTATTTCGCAATTAACTTCTGTTACTGTTTCGTCACTATTTTTTTGTGTTTCTTCAGTTTTTTCATCTATTTTATTTTGTTAGTTTTTATTTGTTTAGTTGTAAGTAGGAGTAGTTGGTTGCTACAGTCGTATAAATTAATATGTGAACAACGCTATGGGCTGCATTACTGTTAAAATTTAAAAATGTACTAAATTTGAGTATTATATGTAATGTAGCTGTTTGTTGTTTGTAAATCAATAAACGAGCAGAAACATTTTACACTGAAGCAAGGGATACATCGAACAACATCTTGAACAATTGTCTTTTTCGACTGAAAAGGAGAAAGAGGAATTAGCAGGTACTAGCAAGGAAACTACACCGATGGTGAAGCCTCGGAAAACATTAGATCAGTCTAAAGAAAAACTCAAAACAAGTCGTCAACTAATAAACAAATCTACTGAGATCGATAATATGCTTCATAAACAGGAAACAAACTTCAAAGCCTTCAAGATCACTATGATTGAATATGGATAGTTCAGGCACCAACAGTGTGGTTATTAAATCAGTTTTTTGCCGCTTTTTGCCTAGATATCTACTTACTTTTTTTTTCATTTTTTAGAATCGAGTATCTGTCCATTTACGTTCGAAAACCACTATTACTATATAGATAGCTAGAATTTGCTAAGAATATACTACTGTCTATTCTTAGCAAATTCTAGCCAAAGAAAGTCAAAACTTTTTAGTTGTTTTCGTCATTTTTAATTATTTTTACATGTTGAAAATATCTATAAAATATATAGTAGTAAATAATAAAACACAGTATACCGTAATAATCATAATTTATTAAGTTAATTTAACAATGCTTACCATCTATCCTCAAAATTACAATAATATTCATTAGGTACCCCACACGTCATTCACACTTTATCACAAAACCATACAAATGTATGACGAAAACATACAATAGTTCAATACAGATGATTCATATTCTTATTTTTAGCCATCTCAGATCATTTCAACAATAAATATCATATATCATATTTCGATGTGTTTATAAGTATAACGCAATATAAGTGTAGCCACTTATAAATAGGCTACTTGACTGTGTTCACATTTTGACAAAATTTTTATACGGAACAATACCTACACTAAAAAGTAACCGATACCAAAAACAACAACAAAACAAGCTTGGTGGGGACGTCTTGCTATCTCTTTTGTACGTACGAAATCAAGTGGGAGTGACGTCACTCACCATTAAGTGCGTCCTTTTCTTGTTTCTTGACAGTTTCCCCTTTCACAGTGTTTCAAAGGCTTATAACTTATTTAATATTGAACGAATACAAAAAAAATCTTTTTGTTTTCGAATTCACGGACTTAAACTTGTGATATAAATATAAAAAAAAATCAGTCAAGTAGCCTATTCAGTGTTATGTCTATTACATAAAACACTTATAAAAGTGTAACAGAGTAATATTAAGCCTATGGTAAAAGAAATACAGTTTTCTGTAAATTTGCTACAGTTTAAAATGTGTTTATATTATTTTCCATTTCAATATGAGTGTTTAAATATCAATGTGAATTTTTCTCACTTTCTTACACTCGTATTAATAAAAACATATTACATTTGTGTTAACTAAAATGTGTTTTGTCTGCTATCAAACTAAATATAGAAAGGGACAGATCATGTTTAAGCTAACATGGTCTTAACAAAAGTTTTTTAATACGGGTTTTACAATTATTTTTTTTTTAAATATATATGAACAAATTGTAATGTATAAAACAGCGATTCACGCAAAATCGGCAAATTTAATGATTTTGATTTTATTTACTTATATATCTTTATTGTACCATCAGAAAAAAAAAAAATTACAATTGGCGTTTAATTCGTAATTTTTTTATTCTTCATAATCGGTAAGTTATCGAGTCATATATTTCAAAAATAATGCTCCATAATCTATTGTATTCAATTTTAGACTTTGTATTTATGGCTTAAAAACCAATGTGTATATTCGTTTATTCATTAATTACATTGCATTAATGAATATAAACATTGATTAAACAATGTTAATGCAGATGATTGAATAAGTTTTCGACTTTATTTGGTTAGTCCCTGATTGCAAGGGTGTGCAGGGTCGATATCCACGCGATATCGACGTGATTAGTCAACATTGACGGCTCCTGAAGCAGTGATGTCTTGCATGACAGTCTGGAACACGTCCGGTCGAGTTCCGTCTAATAATGTAACGCGGTGGTCTTTTTCTATCTGAAATGGTAATAACATTTATAAGTTCCTTAAAAAAAATAAAAAAAAAAGTGTTTGACTTCGGGTTTTGAACTATATCTATATCAAATTTCACGACAACCGGTCCAAAGGTCCGTTTTCACGGCACGGATACACGTTCAGACAAATATAAAGGTCCGGATCCACCGCAGCGCACAGAGGCTGAACATATATGTGATTGTGTCCACTGCAACCACGGACACGCTCCAACATGTCGCACACGGAGCTCCACCCCGACTTATATTGTCAAACCGCTGAACAAATTTTGATTAAATTTGGTATGAATATAGTTAAAGACCCGGGGTCAAACATAGGCTACTTTTTGACGCAGGCGGAGCTGCGGAGAACATTTAGCAGTAGAATGAAGTTTCAGCAAATAAAATAAATCTACTTATGAATAAATAAAAGCACAGATTACAAAATATATGCTATGCAGATATTCAATCGCCATACATTAAAACGCGCCAATTTTCCTGATTACTTTAAATACAAAGTCATCTAGTTACGCCATCTAACGAAAATATAAGAAGTTACAAATTAAAGAATATAAGTACGTAAAAAAAAGTGATTTAAAAAGTCATCTTTTTTCGCCAAAAGCGTCATAAGCGAGATCAGTGCTTAATTAAACATTTTTATTTTTAAAGCGCCACCTTACATCAAATAGCGGAACTAATTCCTTTTATTAGGCAATGATAAAACTCAGTTACTACTGCCACTTGGCGGTATGCACTAACAGGTTATGTTAGGTAAGCATTACCTCAGCTCTGTACTTGACATGTTCCGGCCACACGCAACTATCGAAATAGCCGGCCACGTCGGGAGGCTCGTACAAGCGATACACGCGGCGAGAAACACAATCGCCGTACTCGAGGATAAAATAGTACCTTAAACATATAAACAAAATGATAAACTCTAATAACTTCTTCTCGCAAAGATGAAGTAAGAGATATAAATTTATTAGCTCTACTCGCAAATTTAAGATTTATACATTAAAGCCCGAATAGTTAACAACTTTCGCCGTATCGCGGAAAAATATTGGAACTAATTTCATTTACTGGAAATTTTATTATGCATTAACTTAACATTCCGTCATCTGTCAAAAAGAAACAGGTGTGGACGTTGTGTATTTTGTGATTATTTCCGTACGATTTATTTATCAAAATAACAAAAATTATGCATAGTAATGAGTGATAAGTGATATTCAAGATGTTATCATATTTGACGCAAATAAAAACGGAGGATTGATTTCTATTTAATTGAATTTAGTTGTTGCCATGACACATACAACATGTTGCCACCTAAAGGCGATCAGTAGCGACGCCGATGCAGGGTTTTTATTTTCCTGGTCGGGCTATAGGCCACCTATAACCATCGGATGATCAAGAGGTTTTTAATCAATGTTTTAGTTTACCGAATTACCTAAGAAAAATTATTAGTCAAACTAAAACCCATTTAAAAACTTAGGAATTCAACTACATATTTTACTACGGTTTTTCATTATCGTGCAATCATAACAAATCAAAATAACTCACCTAAGATTACAAATCTCCAAAATAGGCGTATAATTAAGAGCAATAAACCCTTCGACAATTAAAAACTTCTTTCCCTTTATCTCCTTCTTCCCCGAAACTCTTTCCAAATTGTTAGCGTGACTCTTATCCCTTCCGTTTATCGTCTCAACTATATCTTGGTACATTTTTTCCATATCCAAAGCGGATAATATGTCATAATTATTATGGTCCATTCCTGGGCATTTTATATGTTTTGGGCTATCGTCCGGGTAGAAATATTTGTCTTGGTGGAAAACGTAGACGGGTACGATTGCATCTTTTAATTTGTTAGCCAATGTTGTTTTGCCGCCGCAAGTGACGCCCGATATTCCTGGAAAACAATTTCGAGTTTACAATTTGTAAAATTACAGGATACTAAGTTATACATTAAGAAGCGAGAAGAGTGAGTGGAGGAATTAGATAGATTGTATAGGGGCAGAGGGGCGAAAGAGAAGGATAGATTGAGAGTGAATATAAGGAGAAATATAGGGGCAAAATTGAAAAATAAACAAAGAGAAAGATTAATTGAGAGAGTTTGGATCTAAATAAATAAATTCTTTTTTTTAAAACCATGACGATTTTGATTTTTCTCCTCAAACTATGGCGCATTTGCTGTCTTGTTTTAGGCGCCCTAATACCTGCACCATGAATGATTATTTTGCGTCTGACAGGGCTGTTAAGGTGGCTTGTTTCTGGGCTGGCATTAGTACATTATTGCAAAGGCAGCGAAATAGGTAATTGCAGGTCGAGTATGAGTTTGAATAAACAATGATACGAGACAGGCAATTGCCATTTCGGCCGAGCCATACATAGAGTGCTTTTCTTAAAAAAATGCAAGGAAATGAAAAAGGGCCTTTGACATAATAAATTTAATTTATTTTACAGTTTGTGCCGAAAGGTAAACGCATCTGTGGCCATACAGCCACAAGAACGCAATGTGTACGATAGATAAAAGAGTTCTAAATTCAAACAGCACACCGTTTCATACAACATTGCCGGCGCGCTCTTCGTTCCAAATTCAAAGAATGCGCCGGGAAGTGAATTTGATTTTCAGTCTACGTAAATATGTTACTTCGCGTGTTCTTTATTCAAAAGTAATGACAATATTTCCGCGCATGTTTAAGAAAAATATATTACCATCGACACGCAAAAAATAATTGTATTATTAGTCCAAATTAGTCACAAATATGTGTAGATGTATGTGTGTGTGTGAAAGAGAGAAAGAGAAGGAAGTGGTTTCTGCAATGTTTTCATTTTTGGTTTAATAAAAAGTATTTTGTATCTATACTAATATTATAAAGCTGAAGAATTTGTTTGTTTGAACACATTTAATCTCAGGAACTACTGGTCCGATTTGAAAGAAATCTTTCAGTGTTGTATAGCCTATTTATCGAGGAAGGCTATAGGTCCGGACGAAGTCGAGCGAGACGGGCTGCTAGTATATTAATATACTTAGTTCAAGAAATTAGTGTTTAAGAATAAGAGTGAGATAGAGATAGTCATTTACTTAGATATAGAATGAGATGTATGAAAGACAGAGTGAAGTGGGGAGCTAATAGATGAAAAAGGTATCTTTAAAATTATGCCTATGAGAAAGAGTTATAATATTAGGCGACGATAATATAGACAACCCTTATTTTCACCAAAGTTCAATATTCAAAAAAGAGACAGAAAGAGGGGATATTATGAAATTGGGAGAGAGGAGGTTCAGAGTAGAAAAAAGAAAGGATGAATGGGGGAAGGGGGGGGGGGGAAGAGAAATATGAATGGGGATAGGGGGAGTAATGGGAAAAGGGGCAATAATAAGTCGACTCACCAATAATGACCCAGTCAACGGCGTGCACGGCCATAGTCATAGATACGGGTAGATGTGGTAGAGTGTGAACGACATGAGACCGCCGATGAAACAGAGCCCCCAAACTGCGCAGAACAGTAAAAACCACTGTGGGTCCGGCACAAGGCTTGTTATGTATAAATCTGAAAGATAAACATAAGATCAGTACCTTTAGGGGTAAGAAGCGTCTGTTGATGTTAAGGAGCAACACAGCACTAAATTAAATCTTTTACTTTGATTTTTTTTAATTTTCTTCTTCAGTTTCGGATCTGTACTCATCATCCTAGCGTGTATTCCTTAGTTGCGTCGTCAGCTTACGCTTCGGAGCCTAGGATAAGCTGTAAGTTATGGTCCTAGATTTGGCGGAACTGGTCATTACAATGGAGCGACTGCCGTCTGACCTCCGTTACCCTTTTTACAGGGAAACCAGACTAACAGGAAGATGACCCGAGGTGTGTTAGTGGCCAACACTGTCAGAATTTTTCAGGCTGCTCTAAGGCATCTGACACAGTATTACGACTGCTATCTATCGATAACAACCGGGACCAACGGGTTAACGTGCCTTCCGAAGCACGGAGGAGCTCAAGATAGAAACATGCCCCTAAATGGCGACCAATCCAATAGTGGTCGCGTCACGTCGTCGCTTGACACGCGCCTTCACTACGGACACGCGGGTCGCGCTCGACTAACGAGCTCCTCATTTTCGGATCTGTACTGAGTAGTACTTAATATATCTTGTTTTCGAAATTCCTGGTTGTAATTTATCTCCAAGACCTGTACAGATACTATATATAGATTTTACGATATCACAGGCAAATGTTAACTTAGCCTACATACGACCATGAAAGCTGCAAAAGCGAAAGTCTGTCTGTCTGTCTGTTACGCTTTTACGGCCAAACCGCTAAATGGATTATGATGAAATTTAGTATGAATATATTGAAGACCCGGTGTCAAACATAGGCTACTTTTTGACGCAGGCGGAGCCGCGGGAAAAAGCTAGTAAGTAATAAAAGCGATAAAAACCGTATTAAAATAGTTTAATTTAATGTGTAACATAGCTAGTGATTCCCGTAGCATACACGATTGTAAAGAAATTTAATTTCACTACACCGAGTTTTTACTCTTTATTCGTGTAGGTGTGTTTGAAGAACGTTAAAACTTACAACCAAATTAGATTTTGTGTTCGAACAGTGGTTAATTTTAAATAATACCACAAATAATTAACCAAAATGAAAATTGTTCGACTTACTGATTGTGATAAATAAAAATCATTCGATATAGAACGAAAATCATTCGACTAACTGGTTTTGAGGCAGTCATCCTTTTCAAAATGCTCCAGAGGATATAAATATTTTATATTGGTATCATAAAATCAATTTTAATGACATAATCTATAGCAAATAACAATAAATATTAATTCCATACGCTGCCGCAACCACTTTTCTTTCAAGTGGGCCGTACATTTACACCTACTAAAAAGATAAAAACTATTTTATTGCACGAATAAAAACAATTATCAACAAAAAACTTCACCATCGCGTTTCAAAACCGTCTCATTTCGCACAGCGCCATCTACATCTCGCCCCCACTAACCTTTATCTAAGAACGGGTGCGTGTTGATCCACAACACCACGATCCCGAACGCGGTGGACACCAACACCAACAGCAGCTTGCCGAGCGCCGCGTCAGCTATGTCCATAGACACGCATGCCCGGCTGAAACGTGTTACCGACAATTTACCCAAAGAGTTGATGATAAAACCAAATAACCTAAACTTTAAAACATGCGGTCAAAGTAAAATATGTAAGTGGGATTTAATATCGCTTAAATATTGTAAAATTACGTTCAACACAAAATCATTTCAGTCACGGCCAGTCTATTGCTGGAGATAGACCCAAGGATTCTCAGAATGACCGGT
This sequence comes from Euzophera pinguis, assembly GCA_947363495.1. Lineage (NCBI taxonomy): Eukaryota > Metazoa > Arthropoda > Insecta > Lepidoptera > Pyralidae > Euzophera > Euzophera pinguis. The sequence goes on along the minus strand of OX376178.1, from coordinate 10,615,834 downwards.
TGAAAGCGTCCGCTCGTTCGAATATTTTGCTTTACAAGTTTTTGGAGTTCGATGAAATAATATTATATACTATTCCATAGCCACGCATAATGACTTGAGTATGGTCTATACCAGGGTTGTGGTAGAAAGTGGTTTTATTGAAACAGAAATCGTAATTGGTGTCGGAAGCGGGGCAGAATGAAGCGCGAACGCACAATCATATATCAAATTTCAAGGGGCACTGGAGAAGGAAGGGAGAATCCGCTCTTTAAGTCCATAGTTTATACGAATCCAGTAACACGTGACACGAAATTTACTCACACACATTCAAACAATTTTGTGTACGTGTGTGTGTGGGTAAATTTCCTGTCCGTAAAAGCTACTGGATTGCCAGCACTGTATCAGTATACACGGCAGTATCCAACCTTTGAATTTATCGCCACCTTTGACATTTTTTCTTGAGCTGTTTTGAGCTTCGGAAGGCACGTTTATATAAATCATTCATCATCATTTCGAGTACAGGCATGTCACATTGTCAATCGACCATGTAAACCTTGGTGTCAGAGTTGTGCGGAACCGCCTCTCGGTCTCCGTCGTGGTTCCTTTAACGACCACCAGATGGCCGCCGGGACCAACGTTAAGCGTAAGACCAACGTAAGACCATCCTTAGCTTGATTCCCGCAAGTGATTAATTGAGATTAATAAGTAAGATAAAAATAAAACAAAAGGTGTAATGAACACTCACCATTCGGGAAGCCAGCTCCAGACAAAGGAGGGTACTAATGAGGAGCTGGATCTTCTTCGTCGGCGAACAGAATCGACTTTGGCTCCTCTTTCTTTGCCTTTGGTTTCTCTATGAGCGGCTTGCCTTTGACCGCGCGCTGCACTATCTGAAAAAGAGAAGTAAAATTTCAAGTAAAAACATCCGTTGGGGCACAGAATTATTATTATTACTAACGTATAGAACGGAAACTCACAAACTCCAACCCGAAGCAGTGCGGTATCATTTCACCCTGCAGATAGAGGATAAAATCTAGAGCAAAATTATGCAAGGATGACGCTGCAGCCACCGCGCTGACTACGACACAGATACCGTAAATAACCAACCCGACGAGCAACACACATATTGACGCGTATGCGGCCGATCCGTAGTAGTCTAATAGGTATCGTGCTCGCCGCTGTTACATCAAGTGTCCGGGGTGTGAACTACTATCCCATGTCTCTGTGGTCCAGTAGTTAGGCTTTTGCCTGTAGATTTGAGAGGTAGTGAGTTCGCCTTCCACTAGAAGTATATTTTGTTAAGTTGTTTCCAGTTTGGTCAGGGCATTGCAGAGTTGAAGCACCTGATTGTCTGATACTAAATATGATTCCGGTGGTTACCTACAAAAACTGGTCGTAACACAGTTGAAAATTTCTATATATTAAAAGATAATTATTTTTGGAAAAACGACACGACTAGTCCTTTAGTTAATATTTCGCCAAAAATCAGAATCATTTTGCAAGAACACATGCGTGTACTTGGTCTTTAAAAGTATTGAATGGGTTTGTTTTTCCAATTCCGGCTTCTACCAGAAGTTGTTTTTATCCTAATATCTTTGGATAGAGCCAAAATTAAAGGCTTAGTAGGATTATACCATCGTACAAAGTTTTAAAGTTTACGAGTATATTAAACATAATAAGTCTATTGTGAACTTATTATCAATTTGTACACTCATTATTACTCATAAACTAAAGATTGATTTATCGATAAGATTCTATGAAATACGTACCTAAAATAACTTTCCTACATATTTGCGACGACCGAGAGTAGTAGCACCAATCAGATTGCTTCATTTTCCTTCTTTCTCGTTTACCAGTTCAATTAAATTATTCCGCAGTTAAAATAACTGCTATAAGCTTTTCAATTCAAGTAAAAATTCCGTGTTTCAACAAGTTAATATCTCTGAATTTCTTGTGTCACAAATATATGAACTTTGATCGCTTATGAGGATTGTGATTCATAGTTTTCAAGAGTGTGAATATTGTCTTTTTGATGATGTTTTCTGTATTGAATTTATTCACTTTTTTATACAATTAAGTAGGCAATTAATTAAGTAGGTTACCGACCCTGAAGAAATTTTTACTTGCTTATGCTTTTTTTGCTTTCTTACTTGCAAATGCTCATTATTGTACCAACAATAAATATCTTATCAATCATATCATTTGACACATTTTCCTTGAGTACTTTTCAATTGATACACTTAAACGATGTTAAAATCAAAACCAACGACATTATCAAACAATCACTCCAAATAATAACGTCAAAACACTATTGTTTAAAGATTCGTAGCAAATAAATCATTAACTAAATTCTAAGTTAAAATTACAGACAAAGTTACAATAAAGGAGAAAGGGTTGCGAGTTGTTCTTGATGCTATTAACAAAACTTGGTTGTAAAGATCACGAAAAATTACTTTTCTGACGTGTTTTCGGTGCAGTAACTATCACTTAATGAGTAATGAACCATTTAAAAGCCCACGGTCGTAAAAAAATGACTCACGGTGGTGTGATGCGATAATGTTATCTGTTTCGATGGTTAGCGGCGATAAGTAATCACACTTTCTTGTTAAAAATAAACCAACACAGCGTCATATCATTTTTCCATAGAAATAGAAACTAGCTTTGTATTGTGACTTCGCACGGGGATAAACACACTATTTAGTAACATAAAACGGCAATTACATAGGTAAAGAACCTTGCCATAATGTTATCCATCCATCCATCAAGGGCGTGTTCCCCAGTTGCTGTCCAAATCCTTCAGAGCCTAGGGTAAACTTACAGCTGTATAATACCTCAAAACTGGTCCTTCAGAACATCTGTTTTTTTTAACTATTCCAAGATTTATTTTGAAATAAATATATGATGCAGCCGAAGATTGGTTTTAAGGATGGCTGATGCCATTAAATAACCGGGGTCGTGCGTTATCACTTCACTTCCTAAATCCGAAAAGATTCTTAATTTCGACTGAGTTGAAAATAGTAGTTTATGAAACTGTTGCATAATGAGAGTTTTTTATGCTCAACACATAAATATTCAATGCTGTAAGGTTTTTTTAAGTTAAGTATATACTCCTAAGTGCTGCGCGTTAATCAATTTATCCTATAACATTTATTTTCACAATAATATTAAAATTAAAAAAAAATATAATATATTAATATTCTTTGATTTTTTAACAGCTGATAGCCCGCCGCCATGATAATGCTCAAAAAAAGTAGCACCATCAGCGCCTCTACTGGTTGAAAATGTGCATCTGTTGATATCATGAAAAGTTGGAAGCTCAATGCTGGTCGATTCTGTTTTGGCTATATCATGAAAGGGTCGCATTTCATAATAAGATCGACTACATCATGAAATGATCAATTCACCGGCCACGACATACTTACACTGGCAGAATGGAGACCAATCCGAGATAGGCTGAGCCCGACATTTACATTTGCAATCGCTATAAAGACGCGTGCACCACTCGGCTATCGACTTAAAATTCTGAGGACTACTGATAATTATCGTGCGAATTTTTAAACGGTTTTATATTTTACTAACAGCTGTTTTCCGCAGCTCCGCCTGCGTCAAAAAGTAGCCTATGTTTGACCCCGGGTCTTCAACTATATTCATACCAAATTTCATCAAAATCCGTTCAGCGGTTTGGCCGTGAAAGAGTAACAGACAGACAGTTTCGCATTTATAATATTAGTATGGATTCATATTACTTATGTGTTGGTTCGTTTCCAATTAGATTGAACTAAATAAATTACATTTGTTGACCCCCAACCCCCCTACCAATAAAATGGTCGACTTAAAAATGTTGTAATAGGTCAATGTACATAATGTTATCTAACATAGCAGCTGGTGAATAATCGTCTTGCAATTTTTTTATTATCAGTCGATTGTAAATTATTATCATAGATGTATGAATGCAAAGATTTAAAAAAATACACACGATACAGTGAAGCTCGAAAATAGTTCCCTATGTGCGAGTATGACAGTCATGAAGTTTGGATTGTTTGGATGCTTCTTTGCTGTAGTATGTAAAATGATGTCTGTAGTTTTTTTTAAGTCTGTGGATCTTTGTACTTCAGAGGGTGCCTATTTACAAGCGAGCGAATGCTATTTGACCTTTGTAAGCCTTTTCTCGCAATCAGACAAATTTCATTGTTATAAGGTTTTGTAATTGGACAAGGCTGCCTAGAGGCATCTCATCTGACACAGCCTAACGTCTGCCATCTAGCGATAACACCTGGGACTAACTGCTTAAGATATTTGCCTTTCGAAACACTGAGAGACTTAAGATACATATCCGCAAGACACGCCAAGCTAAACCGTTACGAATACGCACGCATGCCCAGATAGGCTACAGAGTTATCATACACCTGTGTCTAACACGATATCGCGGTTCTTGTCAAAATCCTTTGAACATACGCCGTTTGATTGAATCATTTGAGAAGCCCTGACAGAATAGGCTTACCTACCGTTATCAGGGATTTCCGATATTTTAGATGACGTAATTTAGGCTCGGGCACAGATTACATAACTAACACAGATGTTTAATCGCATGGAAAAATCCGCCAACTTTTTCAGACAAAATAATTTTTATTGGCTTGAGTGAATGAATGAATGAATGAATACTTTATTGCACCATTTACAAACAAAAGAAACACATAGTTCAATCCAATACAACTAAATGGGTACAAAGGAGTGGTTAGATGAAGATACTAAAATAGAATTTACTTTGCCAAAACGGATAGGGCACTATTGTTTTTTTTAAGCCGTTGAAGCTTAAGAAAAATAATAGTTCCCCCTTTTGCTAATGGATGGCGCTACAAGAATTGAATACTACAATTTACATCAACAATGTCAAAGGCCGAGAGGCGGTTTCGAAAAACTCTGACACCAGAGTGTACATTGTCGATTGATCATGTAACCCGCTCGATATAAATGAATGAATTAAAAAATCAACTATATTTGTTGCAAAATATTAGATATTTTATTTATTGATTTCATCAATTTTGAACGAAATAACAATCGAAATTCTTAAAACACCAATTTTTACGTCTAAACATGCTACCATAACCTGATTTAGTGCTATATTTAACAAGTTATCAAATTTTGAAAGACAATGTCCGTTGTGTCAATAGATGGCGCTAATTACACAGTATCAAATAATTCTTCCACTAATCTCTCGTACCCAGTGTTCAGTTTTTAATTTTCAGAAATTAGTGGTCCGCTGTGGGTAAAAGCCTCCTCCATCTCTCTCTGTTCTTCCCCATTTCTGGCAACAACTTCTCGTATAGTATTCTGTAATCTATGGATGGGAGAAGGGCTTAAGTATCTATCGTTATCGAAGGACGTCTATCACGCCTTGATGCCCCGCTTTGTACAGATGTCTCCTTATCTGTCATGTGGTTATCTTTATCCATGAGCGAAGTGTTGCCCGCGGCTTTACATGTCTCCAATTTCAAGGTTTTTTGGCACACAAATAGTGGTGCATTTTAATGAAATAGCACCAAATTTATTCCCAACCTCAGAAAATATCTGATTATGGCTGAAAGCCAATGGTGAAAGAGATAAGAAAAAAAATCATTCATATTTAGTGGGTTTTCATTTCATGGTCAATCGATCCTTTACAGTCTGGTGTGAGAGATTTTCGTAACTACCTTTCATCCTCTGATGTGGTTCCTTTAACAACTTTCATATGATGGCCGGGACCAAATATTTATCATGCCTTTTAAAACACAGAATCATCATAATTATCAATCAGGTGATTCAAGCCGGAAATGTTTTAACCAAACTGGAAACAACTAAACAAAGTATGCTTCCCGTGAGAATCAAACCCACTACCTCCTAAGGACTTGACCAATCAACGACAGAGTGGCTTTTGTAATACTGTTCTTAAAGGGTTGACAGTAGCCTAAAATAAAAAGAAACATAAAATGTATGTGAAGGAGTGCATCCTTTTCCTCTTTGACTTTCAACAAAAGTACCAACTATCAATGTCTTGTTACCAAATTCAACCAGCACTTAAAACAAGTCCCGGTTTAATTTAAACAAAGACCTATAGTTAGTCAACATTTTGTAATAAGACAATTAACACCACACTCATTGTCTAACTATTTCAATTATTCCAGGATAAGTCCGCCATTGCATATAGAAACATTTCCTTTAATGGAGTACCTTTTATTTAAGTTTGAAGAAGTTGCTTCAATGGTCACTAACGACTTAAGAGTGGGGATGTTAAGGCTTCATCTGACAATTTTGCCAAAGAATACTGGTTAAAGATTTTTTGTTCTCAAAAAAAGAAACTACAAAATTCACTAATTTTGAGAAATTACAAATTTTAAATTGAGTGGATGCGTACAAAAAATTCGGTAAATATGATCGAAGCATAGAGGATAAACAATAAATAATAGTAATGAATGAATAATGAAATGAATTTGAGCACATATCAACCAGGAAAAATAATTTAAGAGATTACCTTCTGTGCAGTTTTCTTGTCAGACGCTGGTCGAGACAACGCTAAAAGCTTTTTGATAGTTGCGTTTGTTGTCTGCTCTTGTGGCGGTTTCTTCTCCTTTACTGCTCGCTTGTAGGGCTTCCCTTGTGCTAAATATGAAAAAAAAAATGTGTTGTACATTTTGCACCATGATTCTTTTAACCGCATTCTATCGTCAAATCTGTTTATAGTGCAACATTGGTGATTGCAGATAAAAACATGTATTTAGTTGAGAAATTTATACAAGACAAGTACGGAGATATACATGCATGAGCTTTAAGATGCTAGTGTATTAATAAAATATAATACAGGGAAATAAATAATGGATCCTTTATCAGATAACTGTAAAGGTATCTCTAAAGTTTGATGTGCATTATTTATTGCCGATTACAGTATCCTCTCATTACGATTACTAGTCAATATTTCACTTTAAATGTAGGTTTTATAGACTGCTTAAGATGTTATTGCAAAAGCCTTGATGTAGTTTGTTCTTAAGTAATTAATCAATGTTTATTGTCCAACTCACGTATCACCTAAAATCTGCTATTTTTATTGCATAATTTTATTACTTAAAACTTCTTGATAAAACACTCCCGAGCTAGAGCGCGCCGCGCGTTCGTTTGAAACGCATGAGACAATTTCTACACAAAATTTATCATGTAGAATACACTTGAGATTATTGTGACGTAATGAATATGAACCAACCTTGACCTGAAGAAGACCCCTTCCGTCCTGCACGGCGTTTGTCACGAATATCAACGCCTTCTGTAGACAAAATAATGTTTTATTACCATAGCAGACATCTCAGTTACAACAATAAAATTTTTCGAATTTCTCACCTTCTTGGTCGACAAATTCCAACGCCTGACGAACTAGAGCTGCTGACATTTTTTAAATGAATATTGTGAAGACATTTATTTTGTTTTCTTTTCACACACTGAAATTCTGCAATCTTCGAAATTATAACCTAAAAATGCGTTTTTGTAAAACTGTCACAGCACGTCATTAATGTTACTGACACACGGCCATATTTTTTTTCCTAATGCCTGCTATGGCTCTGAATAATTTATTTTATTTTTAAGACCAATTTGTAATTTTTTCTCTTCATTATAATTTAAACGTGTGATGGTACTGCAGTATTTTAAAGATTCTTTACTATTTTTATAATAGCTTTACAATGCGGTAATCTCACCACATTTTTTCTACGTGGCTTAATGTAATCTCATATCACCCCACCAGCGAACAACAGCAAAACATGATGAGTTCTTCACAATAACATGTTTGCTTCAGGTTCTGCATGCTGTACCGTGCCTTCAACGGCGACAGCGAGCCCAGTCCAGCTCCGGGCGTCGTGGAGCGGCGCGAGGACCCTGGCTCCCGGCCTCCGCATGTGCACAGATACGAGGTAAGCTACGAGCTAGGTACTTCAAGGCGAAGTACCTGTATTTAATCATGGTTTGCAAGTTTGAAAAATAAATTGAAATTGCATAGATTAAATCCATGTTGTTCTTCATCCTAGCGCTTTCGTGGTTGTATCCTCAGATGTTTGCTTCGGAGCCCAGGGCCCGCTTTTCTATCTATAAGTACCTATTGCATATTTTAATAAGTGGGGCGCACTATAAGTTTCCGGAATGAATATGAAAAAATACTATTAAAGGTACAAAATTAATTTATTGTTTTTCAAAATAATCTCCCTTGGCGTCTATGCACTTTTTCATTTGATGAAACCAGTTTTGAAAACTTTTGTGCCACTCCTCTGTGGTGACCTCTGAAACGTGTTTTTCATACTCCTCGACAGCCTCTTCTGGTGATGAAAATCGTTGACCGCGTAATTGGTTCTTAATTTTTGGGAACAGAAAAAAGTCACAAGGTGCCAGGTCGGGACTGTATGCAGGATGACTCATGAGTTCTACATTTTTCGCCTTCAAAAAGTCGTTTGTCTGTCTGGCCGTGTGAGAACTAGCATTGTCGTGGTGCAGGATGATACGGCGTTTACGGTTATTTTTACGGAGTTCGTCAATAACTTCCGGCAAACAAATGGTCGTGTACCAGTCACTATTCACTGTACGACGATTCTCTAAAGCAACAGTAGCCACGTGTCCAGTTTTATTAAAAAAAGAAGCAATCATCCGCTTAGATGCACTTTTCACGCGCGCCACTTTGGTTGGTTTCGGCTCATCTTGAAAGACCCATACGCTCGATTGCTGCTTTGTTTTGGGATCGTAGCAATAAATCCATGTTTCGTCACCTGTTACTATGTCCCACACCAAATTTGACGCACCTTCGTTGAATCTGGTAAGCATGGCACTGCACCAAGTGACGCGGTCCGTTTTTTGAGCCTCGGTCAAGTTGTGTGGGATCCACCGCGAGCACAGCTTTCTCACACCCAAATGTTTGTGTAGGATTAATTGTATTTGACTCATGCCTATTTCTAAGGATGCGCGAATTTCATGGTAGGTCTCATGCCTGTCTGTTTCAATCATACGGCGCACAGCATTGATGTTTTTGTTGGTCACAGCGGTGGGCGGCCGACCATCGCGAGATTCGTCACTGAGATTGATACGACCACGCTTGAATTCTGCAAACCAGCTATAAACAGTTGTCTTGCATGGTGCTTCATTGCCAAAAGCTGTTTCAAGCCGAGCGATGCTCTGTTGAGCTGTCAAATTACACTTAAAATCGTAGAAAATCATACTACGAAAATTTTCCCGAGTTAAATCCATGTTGATGCAGACTTTTTAAAATGGCGCCACAAGGTAAAAACAAAAGACAGTCAGATGAAACAAACTGCATTCTACAGCCAAAGAGTTCTATTTTTAAATGTTGCAATAAATTTTTAAATATTGTTTATGTAAGTGGCCAGTTCCGGAAACTTACAGTGCGCCCTATGTAATAACCAATTTTTAACCATATACCATCGAGGATCGAAGATCGGTTGAAGTGAGGTAGATAAATTAGGAAAGCGGGCTTCGAAGTTACCAGCAGAGATCGTAACGTAAAACGTCTGTATAGCAACACAGTCTAGCTCATTAGAGGACGTAAGCTGAGATCATGTTGCGGTAGCGGGACATTAGATTTCTAATGAGACCCAGTGGAACCACCTTCTACTTTATTCGAACGCAAAGTTGCGCTTTTAGTTTTTAGATTGTATGCTAGAAAATTTAGTCCTGTTCATCTTGATGATCCTACAGCTTTTGGGCTTTTTCCTCCTATTACAGCCTGGCCACGGGGTGGCGAATTTCGCCGCGATGCCACCGGCGACAAAAAGAAATACATAACAAATGCACTAAAAAGCCACGAGAAATGGTGACTGGCGAGGCGAAATGAGGAGTAGTAACGATTAGTGCACTGAAACAAATGCATTTGTATGTATTTATTTTAGTTGCCGGTGGCATCGCGGTGAAATTCGACGTGGCGAATTGCCCCGTGGCCAGGTTGTTAGGCTTTTAATACGTTAGTGTACCAAATTAAACGTCGCTACTATCCCAGGGTCCGCCTACTCCGTGCCCGGCTCGCGTGGAGTACGCGACGCCGGTGTTCGCGCGCAACTACCAGGGCGTGTGGCGATACGTCGTGCAGATACCCTATGAAGGGTACTTCACGCAGACTGTCGAGGTCACCAGGTATGTTCACTTCAACCACAGATAGAAGTGCCATAACGTGTGCCACAGTTAAGCCTTGCCATATTAAGTTAAGATTTGAGAGGCTTGCACATGCCACTTCTATCTACCTATTCTTATTTCTGTGACTTAAACAAACGCACTTAATCCAATTCATTTCAGTTACATTTTATAAAATTATGTAGGTACTTGTCGGGTGTCGCGATTTGTGTATAGGTTAATGGCGAGCGGATATTTTTTAAACATAATATTACCGGATAAATGCGTATAATACCTTCATAAAACGGCCGTTGTAACACGGTTAAAACGTCGGAAATATGGAGGTATTAATAACAAAACACAAAATATATCCTAAACACACTGATTTAAAATTTTATGTTGTTATCTAACTTCTAAAAGTACGGCGAGTTGTCAAGTCTACATCAAAAGATCTCTTTACTCTAACGATTCTTGGATTGGATGCCATTAGCAGTTAACTTCAGCAATTCAATTTGTTTTAATGACCTCATTCAAAGGTCCCGGGTTCGATCCCCGGTGAAATCAAGATGGAAAAAGATATTTTTCTGATTGGCCTGGATCTAGGATGTTTATCTAGACATGTATTTGCTATTAAAATATAGTATAGTTAAGTTAACCATAACACAAGTCTTGAACTTACTTTGGGGCTAACTCAATATGTGTGGTTTGTCCATAAATTAAAAAAAATAATCTTGTTGTTGATATAGATGTATGCAGTCTCGTTGTCATTACCTGGAGGGAGGTTGTTTGAGTTCCCCGCGCTGGGTTTCGCTGCTGGTGGCTGAAATGCACTACCCGCCCGCGCAGCACACAATGCAACATTTCCAGGTAAATTAATAAATACACACTTTGTATTTCATATAAATACAAAGGTGGACTTATCGGAAATACAATTTTTTCCAGCCAACAAGGGATAAATCATTACGATTAGTAGTATCATTAATCCCACAGTGCACGATTTTTTTAACATCCATACTTTCTCATTACTATTATTGTAATTATTACCCTACTATACTAAAGTTACTGTCTGTGGTATTGAGCTTGACAGCTGCAAAGTGCGGAAAGCCGTGTTAGGTTGGTCGCCATTAGATGCATTTTTTATGTCGAGCTCCTCCGTGCTTCAGAAAGCACGTAATAGTCCCGGTTGATATCGATAGATGGCAGTAATTAGGCTGCGTCAGATGCCTTTAGGTAGTCTGGATAATCAGACCACTAACACACCACGCCCCGGGTCATGCTCCTGTTGGTCTGGTTTTTCTTTTCTGTAAAAAGGATTTAGAGGTCAGATAACAGTCTGTGCATTGTAATAATCAGTACCGCCAAATAACTGCCTCTATGGTTCAGTGGTTAAGGTGTTCGCCTTCGATACGGGGTTGGTGGGTTCAATTCCCATCGAAAGCATACTTTGTTTAGTTGTTTCCAGTTTGGTTAGGACTTTGCAGGCTTGAATCACCTGATTGTCTGATAATAAAGATGATTCCGTGCTTCGGAAGGCACGTTAAGCCGTTGGTCCCGGCTGACATTTGGTAGTCGTTAAAGGAACCACGTCAGAGGCCGAGGGGCTATTCCGAATAACTCTGCCACCAAGGTGTACATGGTCGATAGACAATGTAACCTACACAAAATGATGAAGATGAGTACCGCCAAATGTAGGACTTCAATTAAAAGCGAAGGTAAAGGTAGGTAGGTCTGAAGCGTAAGCTGAGGATGCAACTGGGAAACACAATTGGACGAAATAGAAAAAAATCTTATTCCATGCATTATCTCTTTATTTGAGGTCAGGCCTTCTCGTACGGTTGTGCCAGGAATCTGTCCTGGGTTGAGCGCTCAGTTCAACCCGTTCTAAATCTTTCCGAAGAAGAAAATAATAACGAAAACTATTCCTTCAAAAAGTAAATTGTTCTCTCAGGACTACCAGCAATATTTACAGAAGCGCGCGAGCCACTCCGCGCCCGAACCAGAACCTTCCACAGAAAAACCGCCGCACTGCGACGGACATGACGAGCTCGGATGCTATCAGGTAAGTTGTATATCAGATTTTAACTAAGCAGGTGCTAGATTCAAGTTTCAACTTTATGGCATGCAAAACTGGGAGAGCTCTAAGATAAATCTGTTTTATTGTTGAAGACTGTTTATTATTGTACAACTGAATATGTATTTACTAGGTACTAGTAAAGTTTGATATATAAATATCATTATTTTGAAAGAATCAGATGCCTTTAGGCAGCTTAAAGAGAAGGTGGTAAGCCTTTTAGGCTTTGATACTGAAGCTGATGGCACGACTAGGAAATATGCTCGTACTAAGAAGAAATCTACCAAATGACCAACAACTGGCAGAAGATGTAACTGGAAAAGTTGAATATTAAGTTGTAATTTTGATTAAAAACACAATTTATTAAAAGAAAAAGCTCTTGAGAGATTTAGTACCTTCTTCATCATGATGCCTTCAATTACCCAGGTGCGACTGTACTACGACTGGTTCCTCGTTCCCGGCTCCTGCAAGTGTTGGCGCCCGGACTACTTCGCTAAATACGTCCGCCGCGCACACAACGCTGACCTATAGATGATAATGTCATCTAAGTATACGAATGCAGACGTGCAAGCCAGGGGCGGCAGTGTTATTTCTTTAGCCTGAAGAATGATCCTAGATCATTTACTAGCCCCATAAAGATATTTTGTATTATTCTTACTATTGAAAATTATTTGTTTAAATTTTAATTATTTAAATTATTCTTTAACATAAACTGCCGGTATTCGTTCAGAAAATCTAGATGATTTGATGGAGGTTAGATAAAAGTATTTTTGAGAGACACCTTTAATAGAATTATTAACAATGTTTATGAATTAATGTATTGGAATTTTAAGATTTGTATTTGGGACAAATTGCTGAAGTCGTGTGTTTTACAAAAAACTACGTAAAATAAATATATCCAAAAATATTATCCGTCCATATGCGTAAGTACGATCTATTTAGGATGCCTGCTATTTTGATAATAATATGGTCAATGTATATTTTTATTCTATTAGAATAGAAATATTAATATTTGTAGTGTAAAAATAAAAGACAATTAAGTTTTATTAAAATTATACTTTGCTTTTGCTAAGATAATGGAATCATTATTTATAGGAACTTTTTAATATTATGTTGGTGCTATCAACGAATGTTGTAAAAGCAAGACTGTAGAACACAATTTGTAGTGTTAAATACTTTAAGTAGGCATATAAAAACCAAAACTTTGTATTTAATGAGAGGAGAAAAGAGATCTCTTACGATTATAACAATTATTCTATAGTTTATAATTTGAGTTAAAAAAACCGCACCTACATTTTATCATACATGTAAGAAAAATGTAATTTTTGTTATAAGTAATTTGAATAATAATTAATAGCATTATAAAGATCAATCTTTAAATGTTTGTCTTAGCATCTTTGACTATTTTGCTAAATTATTACTTTGTATTTCGAATTTAAAACTTTTATTTCCCATCAAATTGTAAGCGGAATAGTCATAGATAAATTATAAAGGTCACCTTTAGCTAATGATGATTGCGAATATAAAAAATCAGATTGAATTTTTTCGTATAGACAGTTGAGAAATACTATAAAAGTTCTCCTTAATTTCAATAATTTTCACTGAGCTCAAAGTGCATTTATTATTTATATGCGAATAGTTATAGATTTCAGGCTTATATAGTAGGCTTTTATTTATTGCCGTAAGTATAATAAATGAAATACAAAAATAAATTAGATACTTTTATTTCAAAAATATGTTGAAGCAGAGATCAGTAGAGTATTTGGGTTGGCAAAACAGCATTGTTATTGGAGAAGAAATTAAGAACGATTATATTAGCTGAGAAATTTCTTGCGTTACCTCAGCTGGAGTCTTTTCTTGGTCCAACATTACTTACTCTTCATTTTCTTATTAATTTTTCATAATAATCGAGTAAGTGTTTCTATCTGATTAATTAAACTCCGCTTACTTTCTTATACCCTCAGTACTGTTATGTCTAATTGTTGGAAACATATATTAATATATTCGTTGTATTATTTATAATGATCTATGTGTGAATATAGTACATACATCACTTCATTAAGTTGTCAATTTTTCTCATTTGGATTATTCCTTCTCCATAGGCATCTACTATTTAATCTATCTAACTTCGGGTGGTTTGTGATTCCTACAACTACTTATAGTGTTCAAAAATGGTATATCTACAAAATTACAAAAATCGTCTAAACGTACACCTATGATAACTAAAGGCGTGGGACTCTATTGCCTTATATTATGGGAGATCAAATACTGGTCTAAGTCGAAAATAATGTAAAAAAATAAGGTAACTATAATGACTTAATTACATACGACTAATAGGGTTCTATACTTGAAGACTTAAATTGTCAGGTACATTGGTTGAACCCCTTTCATTAATATTAATAACATACTCCCTACTTCCATCACTTTGAGTATTGCCACTATTTACAATTTCTCTTTCTACAATCCTACCATTTTCAAAAACGAATTTGGAATTGTCACAACCATCACTTTCATCTTTGGCAGTGTTATCTGCGTTTTGGATATTAACATCAGGTATGCTACTAGACTGTCCAGCTTCAAGTCTATTTTGGAGGATATCTTCTCTTTGTCTGTTTAAGAAGTGTACTGAAGGGACACCATCTTTAGGGTTAGAGTATGCAACATAGCAGGCTGAATATGGAGGAGGTGGCTCTTCAGGACCAATGTATTTGTTAGCATCATCATTAGCTTCAGCGTTGGCACATTCAGAATAAGGTGGAGGCAGGTCGTTGCTGATGGTATCCTGGTTGCCTTCTGAATGGAAGATTTCGGAGTCTTCCATACGAGGTGTTAATGTCAGTTCTAAATCGTTGACGTGACGATCTGAAAATAAAATCGGAGTCAAATTACGACACACGATACAAGTAAATTAATATAATTATTATTTTCCTTTAGGAAAATAAATGTGTCACAAATAAAAAAAATATTCTTTATTTTTTAAATTTTTGCTGCTTAATTGCATAGAAGGATATACTTACGGCTAGTAGCAAGAACGGTTGGTGTAGGCCACTCTTCAGATTCGCGTCTTCTCGCTGTAAACAAAAACATACATTATTTGTCGAGTGTGTTGCATTGCATGGGATATTGTGGTGTCGAAACCGAACAATAATATTAGCGATACTTTAAAGGAGGTTTCATCAAATGCATTCATTTTATCACAACCTTACTATATGAACGCTACGGTTCTATACTTAAGGGCGAGAATGGCTTGGCTGGGTAAATGAAACAAACGTGTGATGTCTTGGATTTTCTATTAAAGACTACTAAATTGTATTACGATGCACTGTGATTTAAACATACAATTTTAACTCAACATACACCGCCCACCAAAAGGCGTATGCCTTTAACTAATCAAATATATTCTATACAATCATAGTTAAATTGAAATTTGGAACTAGCTTATTGACATCAAGTGAAATATTAGCTCACACAAATTGACATGCAATAATTTTATCTTCTCCTAAATCCCATGTCACACCAAGAGCCTTGACCACTCCATCTAGTTTCATGTCTATATGCGCTCTTGCGGATCTATCAGCTTCGTCTAGGGATCTAAGAAAGTCTTAATTATTGGAGCGCCATTTTTGCAGTCGAAACTTGCCTTTATTGAGTACGCTTCTTAGTTGTTTACTAGCTTCAATGGCATCTTGCACAGTGTCACAACCGGACATAAGGTCATCGACGTAAAAATCTTCACGTATCATTTGTGTTGCGACAGGATAATCTTTGCCTTCGTCTTCTGCCAGTTGCATTAATGTTTTTACAGCGAGATACGGTGCCGATGCCGTCCCAAAGGTGACTGTTAATAGCCTGTAATGTTTGACCTCATCAGATTTTGAAGTAGTGTTTCGCCACAATACTCTCTGGAAGTCAGTGTCGTTTTCGTCAACAAGAATCATTCTGTATATTTTCTCAATATCGCTAACGAAACAAATCTTGTGCGTTCTCCACCTCATTATTATACTTTTAAGATTTTCTTGGAGGATGGGTCCATTGAGTAGCTCGTCGTTAAGAGAAATGCCGTTTGTACCCTTGCATGATGCATTATAAACAACACGAGTTTTTGTAGTCTCCTTTTCAGTGCGTACGACTGCATGATGCGGCAAGTAGACTGATTTTTTATTTATTTCTTCTTCTGGTTCTTCTTGCATGTGATTTAACCTGATGTATTCTTCCATAACTTCTGAATAATTTCTTTTTAATTCTGGCTGTCTTTCAAATCTTCTCTCAAGCATTTCTAATATTTTTCCTTGCGATATTAAATGATCCTCCTTCTGGTGATTGCGGGTTCTTTATTTTAAAAGGTAATTTAACAACGTATCTTCCTTCTTTTGTTCTTCTATATTTTCTTTGTATATTCTTTCACAGTTTTCTTCATCTTTGGTCATTTTTCTTTTTGTATCTATATCGATTTCCCACAATGTCTTTAGCATATCTTCGACGTCTACTTGGTGATGCATGACTACCAGTGATTCCTCTTCTGCAGAACTATCGTTGACTTTACCAAACAATATCCAGCCCAAAGTTGTTTTTTGTGCAATTGGAGACCCTGGGGGACCCTTGACGATGTCATTCTGTATTATTTGTGCATATTCATTTACTCCAAGTAGCAAGTCGATCTTAGATGGTTGGTTGTATTGAGGGTCAGCTAAGGTTAACCCTTTCAAATGTTCCCAAGTGTTTGACAATATTTTACGAGACGGTATCTGAGTAGTCAGCTGTTTTGAAATAACATAAGCCTTTACTCTTAGGCTGAATGGTTCACTTCTGGATGAAATCTCAATCTGAACTACTTGATTTATTTTTGTTTTGACTTCACCAACTCCAACAATACTTCCCTTGACTGGATACCGTTTTGCTTTAATGGTTTGCGCTGCATGTTGACTCAAAAAGCATCCTTGTGAGCCAGGATCAATAAGAGCTCTTAAAATAGTGGTGTGTCCATTTTCACTCTTGCATTCCACTAGGGCTGTTGCAAGCAGAGCAACAGCTAAATTGTGAGCTGTGTTTGTGTGTGTTTGTGACGTCATTACTGCTAGGTTGATTTCTTCTTGTGAGGTTGACTCTTCTTCTACATTTGAATGTAATACCTTTGGCTGTGCTTTAGTCTCAGAAGGGCCAGAGGAATCTCTCGATTGCTTGGAATGTAAAAGGGTGTGATGACGTCGTTTACATAGTCTGCACTTGGTGAGTAGCCTGCATGTTTTCACTCCATGTCCGGGAACCAAACAGTTGTAACAAAGATTATTTGTTTTTGCAAACTCGGATCGCTGTTCTGGTTCCATTTTGCCAAATTCTTTGCAGTGACAGAGTGCGTGATCATCCTTGCACATGGGACATGTTTTTTCAGCAACTGTGTCAGAAATATGATGAGCTCCCAATGTTTTCTCACGTGATGAAGCTGTCGGGTGAACGAGTTCGAGTGTCCTAAATTTGCTTTCCAAAAACGACTTTAACATCTCATATGTAGGTAACTCGCTGCCCTTTTCTTTGCTAACAAACTCTTCCCACTCCTTATGTGTGTCGGTGTCTAACTTTTGTACCACAAGAAAATTCACAAGTGGATCCCAATCTTCTATCGCAATATTCATATTTTTCAGACTATTCAGGCATTCAGATGTCGTATCTATTAATGACTTTATTTGATTAGAGTTTTGGTTGCTTAATTTTCTTTGGTTGATCATACGTTTTAATAAGGACGTGACAATGAGTCGCTTGTTACTATATCGCTCAGTGAGTGTTTTCCAAGCTTGATCATAGTTGGCTTCATTAATTTGAATGTGGCGTAATAATAACTCGGCTTCACCGCCAACACTCGTCTTCAAATAATGTAATTTCTCCACGTTGCTGATAGTGTTGTTTCGATCTACTAGCGACATAAACAAATCGTGAAATGTAGGCCAGGCATCATAATTTCCATAAAATTTCGGTATAAAAATTCTAGGTAACTTGACTTGTGAACTATTTGGTTGTTGTGCTCTGTATACATTATTTTCTTGGCTTACATTTTGCTGCTGAGTTTGCAATGAAAACAATAAATCGGTCATGTCCGTCTTCGCTTGTACTACCACGTCTTCGCAGTCATAATATTCATTGTCCTCAAAATAAGGCATTAATTTACGCTGTTCTTTTTTTACGTTCTTCAATAAAGTATTATGTGTATTACGAAACTGGTTCCAATAATCTTCAATAGCTTGCAATTTAACTGTCACATAACCCCGTGTCAAACGAACTTTCGGACATTTCTTGAAAGTATCATATGTTCTCCGAATAATGTTATTCAAATCTTCTAACTCGCTTAATAATTGTTCGACGATTTCCATGGTTGTTTATTACTCCTTATGCGTAAAAATATATTCACTGTGTAGCTTAAGTCCTCAGCAACAATGTTTAAATATTTGCAAAGTTAAGTTCCGACGAAAAACTGGTTAAATTTCACTAAATAGTTCACCGCTATAAGTTGTTTACATCGAGTTCATTAAGTCATTATTCACAAAATGCACAAACAGCTGCTACGTAGGTATCACTTGAGGTCCGTCTCCGATGCAAAAGACGGTCGCCTTTTGTTCTCTTATCGCTCGATGCGTCGGCCAGCTATCCGGCTCGTTAGGCCATTATGAACGCTACGGTTCTATACTTAAGGGCGAGAATGGCTTGGCTGGGTAAATGAAACAAACGTGTGATGTCTTGGATTTTCTATTAAAGACTACTAAATTGTATTACGATGCACTGTGATTTAAACATACAATTTTAACTCAACACTATACTTAACTTTTGCTTCCGCTGACCAGGCTCACGTCATAGTCTCACAATCCTACCAGTTCAAGCTTTCGAAATTTACAAACACATGAGGAAATACAGAGAGCAATATCAGAGCTACCAGTAGTACTAGCTCCCTCGCCCAGGCTCTCGTCACTCCCCCACAAACCACCCAAATTTGGAAAATTTCAAGTTGTTATTAATTTAATTTCAGAAATACTCACTTTTAAAGAAGTTCCGATGTATGCACCTCTCCACAGCCCTCACTTGCAATACCAGCATCACCAGTACCATTACTCCCGCCGATCAGACATACACCACATACCCAAGAACCACCCAAACTTGGAAGCCCTTTTAAGCACAGATATGTTAAGGAAGTCATCTATGTCAAAACTACTCATTTTTAAAGAAGTTCTGATGTATGCACCTTTTCACAGCTCTCACCAGTAAGACCAGCATAACCAGCACCATAATCCCCGCCGACCAGGCTTTCTCCTATAACCACCCACCATTATAAGCCTTTCAAGCACATATGAAAACTACTCACTTTTAAAGAAGTTCCGATGTATGCACCTCTCCACAGCTCTCACCAATAAGACCAGCATCACCAGCACCATAATCCCCGCCGACCAGGCTTTAGCCGTGTTCTCGGCGCGAACGTCCGGCCGCTCCATGCCCGGAGATATATGGATCGGCTCTAGGCGGAGATGCTGTAGAGTATTATACAAGTTTCTTTATTTACTACATTAGGTGATATTCTTTTTTCCCCCTATACTAGTATAGGTTAAGGAACTCCCACTGCTAGGAAAAGGTCTCCCCATTCTCCTATAGAAGCAATAGATTTGATTGACTAACCTTCTTATTCATAAAAATTTATGAATGTTCGTTATATCCAAGTTAACTAAAATATGTTTTGTCTTGTTCTTTCACGTCAAATATAGGTAAGACAGAAAGATACAAAACATAATTTAGTTAATGTAGGCTTAACGTACGTTCGTTAATTTTTATGAATAAAGGGGAAAGAAACTGCGTTCATTTATTCAAATTTCATATGTAGGGAAGCTAGACTAAAATGAGATTGCGGGGGTCATGTGTGCCGCATGCATTCGGAAAGATGGGCTAAAATATTGACAAGCTGGGTCCCAACTGATGGGTGGCTCATTCGAAAATGATTCTTCATGTCTTTTTCGTGGTGTTTTCGAAATTCAAAGATTTAGTCAATTTTAAATAAAAACATTAAAATATACAATAAAACATATTCAAACAGATGAAAAGAAGATTTGTTTCATTAAGTCCGTGAAGAGTATGCGAAAACTGATATACTAGTAGTTCTGTGAATAGTAAACCTCGCGAACAGTGTAATAACTATGTAATAACCTGTCAATTGCGCAAACCAATGTTCCGTGCCATTATCTATGAAAACCGCAAAAATCACGGTTGTTGTAAGGAAGACCTCTTAAATATTTTTGAATTAAGTATTTTAATTATTTATTATAATAAATACTAAATATTGCCGTTATCAACATCGAGCAAAAAATTTACGTTTGTTGTTTGGAAGCCCCCTTAAATATTATATTATTCTTCTTTATTCAGAATTTGAATTATAGCGGCAACAAAAATATATCATCTTAGAGTGTGTGTGATCAAAAATTTTAACTGTCTAACTATAGCGATTCATGAGTTACAACCTGGAACAAACGGACATCGGAATCTTAGCAAATGGGTCCAGTTTTATCCATGCGGATAGTAAAGTAATTCAAAACTCAATTACATTCAAAAAACTAATTAAAAAAAAAACTTTTTTAGAAATAAAATCTTCACTGACCGGGGATCGAACCCGGGGCCTCCTGTATAGCAGACAGAGCGCTAACACTCGTTATCTAGAGGCGACGAATTCGTCAATGTTTGCACTAATATTTTCCTCAACTAAAAATCTCTCTTGACCAAAAATAAATAAAAAACACATGTGTCAAGAAGTTTCGTAAAGATCCGTTCAGAAATAACCCTACAGCAAACTTTCTCCCTTTTTGCTCTCATTTATGCTGCACTAAAAAATCTCTTAACCAAAATAAATCAAAGAACATGTGTGTCAAGTTTCGTAAAGATCCGTTCAGACCCCCCCATCCCCCCCCCTCCCCCTACGCCTACAGCAAACTTTTCCCCTTTTGCCCTCATTTTTCCCCCAATCAAAAACAGCTTTTAACAAAAAAAAAATCAAGAAATACATGAGCCAAGTTTAAAAAAGATCCGTTCAGAAATAACCCTACAGCAAACTTCCCCCTTTTTGCCCTCATATTTTCCCTAATCAAAAAAATCTCTCTACCAAAATATTTAAATAAATCAAGGAATAAATGAGCCAAGTTTTTACTCTGTTGTTACTCGTGTTCTACATAATACGGTTATATAAACATACTACAACTCTAAACAAATATTTTAATATATAAAATATAGGTATATCTTTAAACATTAGGTAGATATATCAATTTGTTTAAAGTGCGCGGCGAGTGTGACACGCGAAGGAGATATGAGTGTGTGACCATAAAATTTGACCTCTTGAAGAATTTAGCCCGGAATAGAAAGAGAGGTCGGCCAAAAAACCAGATCGTCCGATGACTTATGAGTTTTCGATAAGAATTGGAAGGAGATAGCATGAGATATGGAGATATGGAAGAAAAAGGGGGAGGCTCTTTCCCAGCAGTAGGACACAAAATAGCTAAAAAAAACGTTCCTGAATGAGGCTGTTAGTGCGTATACCAGTCCACTCGCCATCCACATGAAACGACTTAATTAATTCCTTGTATCAGCATATAGGTACGGTCTTACATAATGGATTCGTAATGCTGTGTTCGTGTTACAGCGAACTACCAATTATACGCAATGCAGTCACGGCTGTGGCATAAATAATTGACAATATGTTCTAGATTAAGAGTATGTTTTTTCCCACAAATAAAACTTGAGCCCCCTTCTCGCAGTTGCATCTTCAGCTTTAGCTTCAAAGCTCAGTGGCCCTATTTTTGAAAGTTGTGACTAACGCAAAATCATGATGATGTATGAAATGAATCCCGCTTTGTCACTCGTTTATGCACTACCAATTAGAGATGTTAGTAATACTCATATTATAAGCTAAATACGTGGCTAACAAGTCATACCACCTCTACCAGGCCCTGGTAGAAGGTGTGCGCCCAAAAAGTGCTGGCTTGACGTCGCAGGGACGAATAGCGTGTTAATGGTCTCACAACTAGGATGCCGAAAACCGGGCGAAGTGGAGAAGAAAGAGTAGGAAAGCGGACCCTGGGCTCCGAGGCGAACAGCCGAGGACGCAACCGGCTAGTGATGAGATGAGAGAGAGAGTAATACTCATATTACAGTGTTAGATATGATTCTAGGCGTCATTGTGAGTATTGTGATTTGTGACCAATCCAACACATACGATCGTTACGACGCACTCAAATGTACGGTTAGGTAAGCGAACTCTCCAAAATTAGAAAAAGAGAGAAGGTAAAATAAAGAAAAAGAGTTGTTACCTTTAAATCCGGCAACTTCCAGTCATCTCCACCGAAGAGACTAAATCCTTTAGCCGGTCTGGTGGGAGGTGACGGTGGCCAGGATCCTGCTTGGTAGCTCAGGCCTGTGGAGCGAGCTGGATTCGACGTGTCTAGCCTGGAATGAGGAAAGATAAAGGTTCATTGGCAGTCATTTGTTGACGTTCAGGCCTCGCGTCACGCCCTTCACGTTCCTTAGCTTCTGCAGGTCATGTGTAATAGACGCCTCTCGATTTCGCAGTATGACATCCTGTACTACTTACTACAGAATCGTATCCTCTCCTACCTTTTTAACGTATACCATCTACATCATAAATGTGCTTACCTGATCAAGTGCCTCAAATTCTTCGGCACATACACCGCAATCTCTTGCCTCGGCATATGATTCCAATCAATATTCAGGCCTCGAGTAGCATCCTGCATGTTCCTTAGCTCCTGCAGGTCGTGTAGGGTGAGTCTGAAACGGCGTCGCTGGTAGCGGTCGAGAAGGTCCCCTCGCGCGTCCCAGCCGGGCCATGGCCACGGTCGGACTGTTGGCGGCTGCATTCTGTATGACAAGGGAATAGTGTTAAGTATTCTATACTGTATTTAATTTACTCTGCTTGGTGCAATTGAAATCTTTTCTTACAGAGGAAACAAAGGATTTGTTAGGAAGATTAAGTCAAACGAATTTTATTCGACTCACCAATTCTGGATGAGTCATTCAGTGCGAAAATGCGGCCAGCATTTGGGCACGTTGCCTCCAATTGCAAACAGTTTTAACTATTTATAAGCCCTATAGGCCCCTTCCATTCCATAAACAATTTTTATATTTTTTATCAATTTAATTAGAAAACTTTAATAATGTTGTATTTTAATTTATTTGAATAAAGTTTAAGTATCCATAAAAATGTCAAAATATTATCTAACTTTTTCCTTGGTCGTAAGGCGACGATGCGTTAATACTATTATTATTTCTGGGGCGACGAGGCAATACACAAGGTAAGATGCTATAGAAATCTAACACTACAGTTGCCAACTTACGTGATTTGTGTAAATCTAAACAACAAATTCTTTCCATTTCTACGACAATAGCAATAATTAGTAACAATTCTTAGAAAATAGAAACAAATGGCGTTTATTTTTACTCTGCTGATAAATCTCATTCATACATACAGATAGTGTGAGAACTTGTTATTGTTTGGTCATCTAATAAACAGATATATTTATGGAAACAAAGTCAACATAATTGTTTTCTTAATTATAAAAACTTCTTGTCGAGTCAAAATGGCGGCATGAGTGCTATTTTTGAAAAAAACCCGTATTAAATTAGAACTGTAAAGATGTTATTGTGATTTCAATAAATAAATAAATAAAATTTACGTAAACTTGTTGCTAAGCGGCAGAAAATAGGTGAAACTCTTAGATAATTGCACACCCATCCTGCGGCATTCTTACTACCGAGTTCCTTTACCATTTACACTCGGTTTACTATAAATGGTACTGGGCTAAAGGTACGGTTACACTAATGTATTTTTACCTACAAAATCTAAAGCACGAACATAAGTGCTCCATTAGTAGGGTAAGGTCCATAGTACTGCCGATCGCGCATTCTGGACATATATGGTCGCGTGGCCCATTTTATTTGTTTCGAATACTACGGTTAAAGAGCAAATAACAGATTTGACTTTGTAAAGTTACATTTGCAAATCGTTGCAATGTGCAATGGCTTTTCGGTGAAAATATGGTATTGGCAATCCAGATGCTTGGCCTAAAAACTTGCCTTCGGCAAAACAGCCATCGGACACAAAGCATTCGGAAGAAAGTGAAACCCAACTTAATATGAGCACACCATTAGTAAACTAGTAAGCCAGTTAACCAGAAACGCAGTGGAGCGACATTGCATGACCTAATCGTTCAAGTGAGAAGTGTTAATAGGTTTTATATTAAATTTTCTAGTACAGTTCCAATTACAGTATTGGTAGTATGTTATGGGGATTAATTAAACTGAAGCACTGCTAACATTAAAAGTATGAAGATATTTTACACGCTAAAATCTGTAATTTTATGGTTAAATAGGGATTAGTTAGAATTGACCATATTGTGATATGATCTGGCATTCGGGGTAGCCTTTATGTCCGTGACATAGAAAATAGGCTTCAGGTAAAACGCGTGCGATGGCACGGTCACAAGGGGCGCGTCTATTGAGAGCTGGCTTGACGTCACAAAGCAGGATATGCGCGTGGATATCAAGTGAAAAACATTACAACTCTTCAATTGAAGCCGATCTTGCTTATCGTTAGTCACTTTTTTCTCTTCTTTTATTACTGTATTTTTGTATGTAGGTATATGCTAAGTATATATTCTTTAAAGGTATAGTATGTATTAATTGATTGTAGGTTTATTTATTAACTGTTATGTAAGTATGATAGTTTTAGTATTTTATTACTGTACCGCCTTTTGTTTGTTTTCACTTTTTATCCTATCTACCCTAATGTTGGCTGGAAGAAATTGCAATAGCGATAAGTCCGCCTTTGTACTCAATTTTCTAAATGTATTTCTTTTAATTTTAATTTTGTGATTGGTACAATAAAGTGTATATCTATCTATCTATCTAACGGACTATCTTTCAAGGATGCCGAAGACCGAGTGAAGTGGAGATATAAAAGCAAGAAAGTGGACCCTGGGCTCTGAAGCAAACAGCTCAGGACGCGACCGAGAAAACGCTAGGATGAAGAAGAAGATAACGTGATGTGATCCGTTCCTTTCAATTATCATTCAAAGCTTTATTACCTTCGTCAAATCGTGTTTCCCAGTTGCTTCCTCAGCTTACGCTTCAAATAAGATACGCTTTTGATAATGCTTCTAGATTTGACATTGGAGCGACTGCCGTCTGATATCCGTAACTCTTTTTACTAACATGACCAAATAAGTGGTAGTCGGGATCAACTGCTTTACGTGTCTTCCGAAGCACAAAATACTTATTATCAGACGATCGAGTGATTCAAGCTATTGTTTAACTATACAAAGTATGCCTCCTATGGGATTTGAATCCACGACCTTGGGGTCTGTAGCAAATGAACCATAGAGGTAGTTCAGTTCATATATACCTATGTTAATTCCTACCTAGATTAGAGTTCATTTCCCCAGTTGATAAGAGTGGTCTGGTGACTTCTGAGATAAAGTAAGTAAATACATAAATTTGTGATAATTTGTACCTAAATTGTTACTAATTATTTTCTGATTTCAACAATTTAAACCCATTCATAAATAGACCGTTCCTAAGAAAATCTTACACGTGTATTCTAGTGAAATGAATATTTTGGATCGGCATCAATCATGAAATTAGTAGTTCTATGTCAAATCTGTAGCGTCCCTGAAACTCTGTTTTTGAAAAGTACAAGTATGACTCACCCAAAATTGAAATCGAAATGTCGAATAAAAATCGATCGTCTCATAGATTATGTCGAATGAAAGTTATTCAAAATCGGGCGATAATCATTACACTCACCGATTTTGAGTCAGTCACAGATATAAAATATAGCACCCCTGGAGCACTGTTTTAGAAAAGTGATTTTAAGAGAGGTAGGACATTTTGTAAGTCCGTCTGGGGAAGAACCTCCACCCTACAGAAGACCGCAGCCAAATAACACTGTGATGCAGTGTTGTGTTCCTGCTGGTAAGAAGGGTCGCCAGGCTCCAGAGAGGTCGCTGTGCTGATAGCGGACAGGTCGGCAACGCGCTCGTGACAACTCCGGTGTTGCAGGATTTCATAGGCTACGGTAACCACTTACCATCATGGGCCGTACGCCTGTTTGCCTACTTAGGAATAATGCGTGAGTCCGATGATTTTCGATCAACTGACTGATTTTAGTTGAGTCATACGCGGGCGAAAGATAGTTTACTCAAATTAAAACAAAACCACGCAATCAAAATGTTTCGTAATTAGTCTACAAGGCCGACATGCCTGCATACAATTTGAGTACAGTCGCCTACAGAAATATATCAACTGCTTTTTGTTTCGATGCGGTGACTGTCCGAAGTTATGTGTTACCCCCTGTAGCTCAAAACTGATTAAATTTTATTTTTTCTTGATTATGAGAGTTGCTAACTTGCAAGAGAATGCTATGTCCTATGACTTATGGAATGTGAGCGAGGAGACTTTTGTCCAACAGTGGGACATAAATAGCTATTAAACAAAAATGAGAGTTGCTAACCCCGATAGCCGAGTGCATGTCAAGTGGCTGACCCGAAGATTTAATATGGAATTTCTTAGTTACCTTACTATCCGCCAGGGGCGCTGTACAGGTTCGCCATACTATATTGTTAACACAGTCGCTACCGTCTGCGTTAATAAAATGTCATGGTTAACGTACAGTATTTAATGAATTAATGAACTTTTCCACTTTATTGCACCATTTTCAAACAAGATTGAACTATCTTGTGGATGTAATAATAGAATTTTCTACCTAGATTTCCTCCGTGCTTTGGAAGGCACGTTTAGCCATTGGTCCCGGCTGTTATCCGTAGATGGCAGTCGTTAGGCTGTGTCAGATGCTTTTTTGCAGCCTAAATAATCTGACAGTGAATCTTCGGGTTATATTCCAGTTGGTATTGCTTCCCTGTAATGGACTCCGTAGGAGTTCAAACCGATGTCGCTTTATTGTAATAATCGGTAAGTGAGTACCGATTATAAGAATGGAGCAAAATCGAAGAATTTTTGTTCGATATCGAATAATTTTTATTCGATATACATCGTGAAATTTTAGTCGTTTTGCACCCATCGTCCAGTAACTCCATTCATGCAATCGAACAAATTTCCCCAAGGAACATAGCTCGAAACATGAAAAACACATTTGGACTTCCCATAGTAAGTTAGGTCACTTGATGAGACAATTTGTATGGGAGGTCCAAAAATTTACTCCATATTTCGACCAATGCACCTTGGAGAAAGTTGTTCAGTTGCATGAATGGAGTCACTGGACGATGGGTCCAAAACGACT
Source organism: Euzophera pinguis (assembly GCA_947363495.1). Taxonomy (NCBI): domain Eukaryota; kingdom Metazoa; phylum Arthropoda; class Insecta; order Lepidoptera; family Pyralidae; genus Euzophera; species Euzophera pinguis. The sequence continues at coordinate 10,588,337 of OX376178.1, read as the reverse complement.
AAAATTTCAAGGTGTATAAGTTACACTTGATAAAAATATTACACCTGAAGTGTAAGCTAAAGACGCAACTAAGAAAACTCGCTTAGACGAAAAAGAATGGGAGTGAGACATGAGAGAGAGACATGATAGTGAGACATGAGAGTGAGACATAAGTGAGACATGATAGTAAGACATGAGAGTGAGACATGAAAGGAAGACATGAGAGTGAGCCATGATAGTAAGACATGATAGTGAGACATGAGACTGAGATATGAGAGTGAGACTGGGTGAAATGCAGTCTTCGGATTTTGTTTTTCATAATTTAGACGCTTACTCGCTTATTACCTACTTATTCGTACATCTCAATTATTGCTCAGAAAACTTTATAGCTTATCTTTAAACCAAATAAACTTGAACTTTGATAAATTTGTTGGTTTTATGAGATACATCGGTTAAAATAGGTCAGAGAGCTGTACAGATTTTTAAAATAGGAATTACGTGGTTTTTTATTATTTATGTATTCAAACAATAACAACCTTCCTTAGAAATATTATAGAATATTACATGGTTTAGTACAAACATACCCGGTCAAAAAGTTGTTCCCAGAAAAACAATGTAACAACATGCCTTAATCAAAATTGGCAAGTAAAATTTTTCATGCAAATGTCTAATTCGTAAACCATTTCGAGGAATAGGCTTAGGGAACAGATAACATTAATCAGATCTTTAGATAAGCAAGTATTTTTTAAGAAAATCGCAGAAAACCCAATGACTTTCATTTTTTAGCAAAGTTAACGTATGACGTAGCCGGATAACTTCCGGCTATTCACATTTAATTTTTTAGGTTGGTAGCACAAGGAAGTGAATAAATATTTTTTGTTTGGTAGCGCTAATTAGGCGCTTCACGTATTTGTCACCCGTCAAATGTAATCTCTGTTCAAGTAAACATAACCCACACATAACCTAACTACATCTTCATTACATTCATTTATACATTATAATGAAGAATCGGTGTCCAATTATTGAAAAATCAGATGTCAACGGATGAAGAGACGGCAGTAAAGTCCAATGAACAGGCCAAAATGCAATAGATACGAGAAATGGGGTAGGTACCAAGATATTTGGCGATTGTAAACAAACAAAAAACCAACTCGCGGCCTTCGGTCCATCCTGACTTTGACATTTGACACTGACATACATATTTTTTAATACCTTAGTAATTTTTGCTTTCTTGCAGTTCGAGATGGCCATTATCGTTGCGTGACGTCATCACTATAAAATCTTTAACACTTTCACGGACAGTCAAGAAAATAACAATGGCACTCAATTGTTATCTACGTCGAGAGACGTTACTGTCCGCGAAAGTGTTAAAATTAAATAACAAAATAAATTTAATTTTAAGAATTTTTTCCTTTAAATTGTATCTCCGAAATAGTCTATTCTATCAATAAAATACATAAAATACACAATTTATTTTTTAGTTGACTAGCCAATTAGATCGGTTTCTAAATCCATACTAATATTATAAATGCGAAAGTTTGGCTGTCTGTCCGTCTGTCTGTCTTTCTGTCTGTTACACTTTCACGGCCAAACCGCTGAACGGATTTTGATGAAATTTAGTACGAATATATGTAGTTGAAGACCCGGGGTCAAACATAGGCTACTTTTTAACGCAGGCGAAGTTGCGGGAAACGTCTAGTTAGAAAGTTTCTCTGTTGGGTTACGATGCTCTTTGAACCAAAGTGAACTGAACAACGCAGAGAAGAATGACAATGTTATTATAGGTATAACATAACCTTATACAAAATTCCCAATTTTAATCTGAGTTATCCTTTAAGATATGCCTATTTGAAACTACACACATTTGTTCTTAAAACTGGTTTAAACGCGATCCAGTGCTTTCACGGACACGAAATCCGCCCTCACATGCAAACAATTTACTCACACATTTAAATAATTGTTTGTATGTGTGTGTCCGTGAAAGCACTGGATCGTGTGTAAACCAGCCATTAAATTTAATTAGTGCACGGAACCCTTAGAGTTAGTGGCCTGAAAATTATCGACCTCGATTTCTGAAGGTACTACTATCTTACCAAGAAAATAATTTTAATAGTTATCTATCATCATTTGATTCGACGACAAAAGCAGTTTCTACAAAAAATGTAGAGATCTTTCTTCTGTTGTAGAAATATATACTTACAAAGTCGCGTTTACGTTTTGCTGTACGTAATTTCAATGGTGTTGGGGCGTTCCAAATACCCAAAAACTTAAATGAACTTAAAAGTCTACGATAAAATAAACATTCCATTTTTACGAATTGTACAGACGAACACAAAAAGATCTTGAGCATTTCCCAAAAAACTGCATACATACGTACTCGCATGTCACCTACTTTTCATCCTTTCATCTTAGAGGTCCGTAATCAAACAGTTATCTTTACAAAGAAGGTAACTTACGGAATCCGCAGCTCCATTCGTTCAAAAATCCATCACGAATCACAATAAAATCACAATATTGTATTCACTGAGTTCAGGCGATCTGCAATATCGATATCAACAAACTGCGGGTGTGGTGACGGGCGCATGCGCGGTGCGAGCGGAGGGGATGGTAAGGTAGGATTCTGATAGATACGATTAGTATCAGCGATTCGTGTGTTAACTGCCGCCGTGGTCCAGTGGTTAAGGCGTTCGTTCGCCTTCGACCCGGGAGTGGTGGGTTCGATTTCCACCGGAAGCATACTTTGTTTAGTTGTTTCCAGTTTGGTTAGGACTTTGCAGGCTTGAATCACCTGATTCTGATTGTCTGATAATAAAAATGATTCCGTGCTTCGGAAAGCACGTTAAGCCGTTAGTCCTGGCTGCCATTTGGTAGTCGTTAAAGGAACCACGTCAGAGGGCGAGAGGCGATTCCGAACAACTCTACCACGGTGAACATGGTCGATAGACAATTTATCCTACACGAAATGATGATGACCGATTAGCCGCTTAACTCTGCTTGGTATTTGCTTAATTAAAAGAAAGACAGAAAGAAGAAAGGAAATATATTTATTTGGTAAAACAAAATTAGTACAACTTAGTAAAAATGGTATGTACCATATTGGTCCCCGCTATAGCAAACATACAATTAAACATACATATGATAACACTATAAACAACATTAGACAACACAATAAACTAAAATTTAAACAACAACACAAATTTGCCAGTTGTCTATTGTAATTTCCCTTTCGATGTACCACGTGTAACACGATATGGTGCAAGACTAAATTGATTTATTTGTTTTAATTTTAAAGTTTTAATTTCGCTTTGGAATAGTTCGGAAGCGCTAGTGGAGAATAAGCGGGAATACAAATACCACAAAACTACATTTGACTACCAGAAATTGTTATAGCGAGAAGTCCGCCATTACCTTTATCGTATTGATAACAAAAATTTTAAACCCATTTATGAATTATTCTATGTTCTTAAAATATCAGATAGACTTAACGATGACTTTATATCATTCTCTGATAGCCTGATACATTTAACCAACGACAATATGATCAAAACAAATAATTTATATGTTCTATGTGCTTAAATTAAACAATTTTAGACGCTGAGATAAATCGTCGATCGCCGTTAACGGAACTGCACTTTTAAACTATTCTTAATGGCTAATTAAACGATTTTACTATTGGATGGAATCACATTCGTATCTAGACCTAATGTAAATAAATGTAAGTACTATTAAAGTATTTCAGTATTCTAGGGAAGGTTGAGCAAGTCAAGCAACGGCGACCGCGGCCTGACGTGGATTGGTCGAATTTGATTCGAGTATGATTAAAGGGTACACTTTATTTTGAAGAAGCATAAGCTGAGGATGGAACTAGGAAATTCGCATGGATGAAGATGGCTGTCAGATTTTTAGGCCTTCAGGCATGTGACACAGCCTAACAGCCTGGCCACGAAGCAATCCGCCACGGCGAATTTCGCCGCGATGCCTCCAGCTATTAAAAGAAATACATAACAAATGCACTAAAAAGCCACGGGATCTGGTGACTGGCGAGGCGAAATGAGGAGTAGTAACGATTAGTGCACTGAAACATGCATTTGTTGGTTTTTTTTTAGTCGCCGGAGGCATCGCGGGGAAATTCGCCGTGGCGGATAGCTTCAAAGCTAGGCTATAAGAACTGCCATCTATCCATAACATATAAATCTCTATTTCTCCGTAAGGTTGACTGGTAGCGAATACGGACCATTAAAGTTTTGATAAATAAATGACAACCAGTTTTACACGACTTCTAAAGGACCTCCAGCCAGGTAGAAATTCGACTTCATTCTTTAATTCATTCATATCGAGTGGGTAACATGGTCAAACGACCTGGTACATCCTGGTGTCAGAGATTTTCGGAACCGCCTCTCGGTCTCTGACGAACGGCTTAGTTGACGATTCCGTGCCTTCCGAAGTTTGGAATCATCATTATTATCAGACAATCAGGCGATTCAAGCATGCAATCTCCTAAACTGGAAACAAGTAAACAAAGTAAGCTTTCCATGGGAAACGAACCCGATACCTCTGGGTGTATGCTACGAGTAAATACCTTGATTAGTGGGTTGTATGGTCAATCAACATTGCACAGCCTGGCGTCAGGGTTCTTTTGGAACTGCCTTCGTTGTGGTTCCTTTACCAACCACAGAAGAACGGAATCAGCTCAATTGTTTTTCAGAAACAAAATCAAACAAACCACCTATTAAGACGTCTGTCACGAACATTATAAACATGTAGCATAAGTTTAAGACCTTTGCTGTACTTATTTGATGGCTTTCTCAATAAAGATATATTCTACTCTACTCTACTCTACTCTACTCTACTCTACTCTACTCTACTCTACTCTACTCTACTCTACTCTACTCTACTCTACTCTACTCTACTCTACTCTACTCTACTCTACTCTACTCTACTCTACTCTACTCTACTCTACTCTACTCTACTCTACTCTACTCTACTCTACTCTACTCTACTCTACTCTACTCTACTCTACTCTACTCTACTCTACTCTACTCTACTCTACTCTACTCTACTCTACTCTACTCTACTCTACTCTACTCTACTCTACTCTACTCTACTCTACTCTACTCTACTCTACTCTACTCTACTCTACTCTACTCTACTCTACTCTACTCTACTCTACTCTACTCTACTCTACTCTACTCTACTCTACTCTACTCTACTCTACTCTACTCTACTCTACTCTACTCTACTCTACTCTACTCTACTCTACTCTACTCTACTCTACTCTACTCTACTCTACTCTACTCTACTCTACTCTACTCTACTCTACTCTACTCTACTCTACTCTACTCTACTCTACTCTACTCTATTCTATTCAGGTGATTTTAAGCCAGTCGTAGCCAAAATGGGAACAAAAATGTATGGATGTCTGTCTGCAAGCACAGCGTTGGACAACCTACGGCAATAACCAGATAATCAGACTGAAGTAAGGTAAGTGCCAGATGCAGGCCGCTTACATTTTCATTTGCCGGTCGGTTATTTCGGAAGTCTTTGAATTATGTCCAGCAGTGGACTTCAGCTGAAATGATTAAACAAAGAAGCTTCCAGTGGGAATCGAATCGGGCAAAAACTTCTTAATCGAGACCACAGGAGCCAGTTGAAATCACCACAAATATTTTAAAACCACTGAACAAAATTTTTACGGTGTGTTTAGACCGTAATACTTTGACCGCTTTCCATTAAAGAAAAATAGGTGAAAACTGCCAAAAAATGTTCGACCTCCCATACAAATAAAGTGATTAGATAACTGGATATGTAGTTTTTTTTTATGCAACTATGTAGGCAAACAGGCGTACTGCCCACCTGATGGTAAGTGGTTACCGTAGCCTATAAACGCCTGCAACACCGGAGATGTCACGAGCGCGTTGCCGACTAGTTTGTACTGTATAATGGAGTGTCCTTGAGAAATGTTGTGAGAAGAAAGAAGGACGTCCCGGTGTCGTTTTCGTCTCCCGGCGGCGGGAGAGACGATCGATGCGCTGCGCGGAGCTCGGTCGATGTAGCCGCGACACTCAGGCGCCTGATGTGGGACAGGGGCACATTGAGATAGATATACGTTACGATTCGACTCGATTCGCTTCGATACGTTTCGATTCGATACGCTTCAATACTAATCGATAAGATTCAATACTATACAATACGATTATTCAATTATGATACAATACGATTCAATACTATACGATACGATTATTCAATTAAGATACGATACGATTCAATACTATACGATACAAAATACCTTCGAAGCCCACATAAAAATACACAATGTATGACATCCGTTTTCGTCTCCCGTTGGAGAGACGATCAATGCGCTGCGCGGTGCTCGGTCGATGTAGCCGCGACACTCAGGCACCTGATGTGCGATAGGGGTACATTAAGAGAGAGAGAGAGATAGGTTTCGAATCGACACGATTCGATACGATACGTTACAAAATGCCTTCAAAGCCCACATAAAATACACAATGTATGACATCGTCTCTTGATCGTTCCATGTAGGCAATAAAGTTATATTGTATTGTACGCTCTCTTGACAGTTCCTCTCCCATCCTCTCCGCGTGTCCCAGGTATCGCGGCCTCGCCCCATAATATTTGCTTCCTGTACTAAATATTCCACTTCATTGTTCCACCGTACTGCCTCTTGACTAGGCCCAGAATATATTTCGACTGGCAGGAGGTTGAACAGTGGATATCTCTTGTGTCGAAGCCAAGATCTTCTTTCAGTCACTGAGCCATCGCAGTAACAGGCCAAGGGGCAATTCGCCAAGCTGTAAGTAAGAATAGAAGAAGTTCTCAAATTTTGGTACTATGCGTTAGAAACTGCAGTGCACTTACTTAGATTGCGAGCCGTACTTGACCCATATAATTTTGTCCTCGCTCAGTGTGCCCCTACCCTTGCCAATACTCTTATTTGTGAAAGTTTTGGCACAAGCGAACCAGTGCGAGGGTAGCCTTCATGAAAACTGGACAAACACTTTAAGTTTCAGTTAGTTAGTTGAGCCCTTGGAGAGAAGATACGCAGTACAAATGTGACTTTTAATTTTACTTGGTTTTTGGGTAAGTAAGTAACTAATATATATTTTTTTAATAAATTAAAATCAAAATAAAAATAAGTTTTATTACTCAAATCCATACTAATATTTTAAATGTGAAAGCCTGTCTTTGTCTTTCTGTCTGTCTGTTACGCACGGCCAGACCGCTGAACGGATTTGAAAATTTGGTATGAATATAGTTGGAAGACCCGGGGTGAAACATAGGCTACTACTTTTGACGCAGGCGGGGCTGCGGGAAACAGTTAGTGTAATATATAAATACTATATTTTAAAACCTTAATCAAATTAATCATTACCGATTTTGTATAACTTTTTGACATGGATTCTTGCAAAATAAATGTTATCGCGCGTTTAAATTTCCAGAAAAATTGTGAAATTCGTAACAAATCCAAACCGCGCGTCCCTGAACTTTTAACCTAATGAGCTTACGACGTCATCCTTGAGATGCCACCAGGTCATATGCATATAAGACCACCTTATGTCTATTAAATGTTCTAATCTATCTAATCTTAGACACATTGAAGTGTTTAGTGTATTTACTTAGAATACCTATTTTTAGATATAAAAGTTACTAGCCGTTTCCCGCAGCTCTGTCTGCGTTGTTGTTTTTTTGCGTTTAATTCACCGCCTGTATTTAGCGGCAGAAAAACATATATTTTTATACACCGTGAAATTTTAGTAGTTTTGGACCCATCGTCCAGTGACTCCATTCATGCAAACGAACAAATTTCCCCAAGGAACATACCTAGTTCGAAACATGAAAAACAAATTTGGACTGCCCATAGTAAGTTAGGTCACGTGATGAGACATTTTGTATGGGAAGTCCAAAAATTTACTCCATATTTCGACCCATGTATCTTGGGGAAAGTTGTTCAGTTGCATGAATGGAGTCACTGGACGATGGGTCCAAAACGACTTAAATTTCACGGTGTATATGTTACGGTAAGAGTGATTAATTGAAAATTATTAATAATTATCTATCATTATTAATAATTACCGAAAGTCGAGGTAAAAGTGATAAATTAATCACATTTGTCGGTCTTTATTAATAATATAACCTTAGTACCGATAAATGTAATAACCCTAACAATGTACCTATAATGCTACGTCTAACGTACTAATATAATGCTTTAAAGTTCCTATAATATAAAACTTGAACTCTGTATCAAATCGCAGAGGTTTGTTGAGCGAAATTTTCTCGCTCTACAAACACCTTAGAAAAAAAAAACCTAACCTAACCTAACCTTGCTCGTGTGATCTAAGACAAGTATAATTGTAAGACTGTAAGTAATATTATAAATAAATACCTGCTGGTCAATAAACTTTGAGAGTTTTATTATATAACTTTTACCAATGTGTGTAGTGAATTATTAATAATTACTACTAAAAGTAATTAATTTCGATTGTTTATTCACATTTACCAAAACACGAGGTTATTATTAATAATGTTGTAAAATTATTAATAATGTTGTAAAATTATTAATAATTTTCAATTAATCAGATTTACCGTAACATATACATATAAAATGATTTCACCTGTTTCCCGTAGGGATATACAGAAATTTTCATTTGCTACGATACTTACACATTACAAACTTCCCTCGCTTCCTCCACGATCATCACTCTCGTCATACACGCTCGTCGATTACGGGGTACTTCTAACATCTCCCTTTTTAAAGATATTTGCGATTCGGAGTGCTATTTTTTAAATTGTGACTTACGCAAAACGGTAAGTCGAATTTTCAATCGATATATGATTCATACATTAACATTAACAAAATAGGACCCCAGGTCACAATATGTATATTTTATCAAAGGAAATATCCATTACTCGATGTTAATACTAGATTATGAGTCATAAATACAGAAACAATCGTAAATTTGATGATGTTGTACTATTACGACGTCAAAACATTAGGAAAAATGCTATTGAAGACAACAGAAAAATTACAGGAACAGTTAAGCTAACTAATAAGTTTATAAGATCTTTTTTAATTGTAATTAAATTTTATTTGCAAATAAAGTTTCATTCGTTCATTCATTCATTCATAATACTTTAGCGGCTAAATACTAAAGTAAACAAAACATTACCTCCCATTCATCTGTATGAATTCAACTGAAGTCAGGAATACAAGTTTTGAGTTTCATCATCGAAGTTGTGTCGTGAACTTACGCTTCGGAGCTAGGGTACGCTGCAAGTTATGGTCCTAGATTTGGCGGCACTAGGTCTGACCACCGTAACCCTTTTAACTGGGAAACCATACCTAGGCCTAAGGTGTGTTAGTGGCCAACACTGTCAGATTATTTCAGGCAGTCTAAAGGCATCAGACACAGCTTCACAACTGTCTTCTATCGATAACAACGGCTTAACGTGCCTTCCGGAGCACGGAGGAGATCAAGATGAAAATGCCGCATGATTAATAGTTTTCAATAATATTTATTTTGAGACATATTGCATGTTCTTTTTTTAATTCCGGTTTTCCGTGTACACTCTGGTGGAGTGGAGCTAGTAATGTAATTTTGTTTTGTTAATTTTATCTCACTCTTGCTTGTATTTTGTTTGTGTACCTATTTGTAAATAAAATACTCGCATAGGCTGAGGCCAGTTGGTGAGGCTATCGAGCTCCATGAGTCGCGTAAACCCCTCGCTTCTCTTAATGTCCCGCTGTTATTTTTTAAGGTCTGTGGTCTTTGTAACTAAAAATGTAGGTCTTTCATAAAAAAACATTATTTCCTCCGGTAGCTGTAGATTTAAATAAATTAATGATTACAAAAGAGTCTTGTTTTCCAGCTCCAACCACCACAATGGGAGCCAAGCGAGGCAGACAGTCCACTCTAGCACCAAAATTCTGCGCCCCACTCCTTCTACTCTGCTGGCTTTGCTGCTGGAACGACGATAGCAACTCTGGTAAGGCTTTGACTATAACAAGTAAAGGCTGGCACAGACAGGGACGGCCTGCGATAGCGGCTTAGACGGCGGTTGAGGCGCGGGACACCGCTGCGATGTAAAATACAACCACGGTGGCGGCTTGTATTGACATGGACTACATGGTGCAGAACGCGTGGGTAGTTGTCCCTTGTATCAAATCGCAACTGGCTGCTTGCCATTGCCAGCCGCGTGGCCGCCGCTTGAGTTATCAAATGCACGTGATACGAGTACTTAGCGGCCAGTTTAGGCGTGGCCAGTTGCGCCTTGCAGCTTTGTTGGCCGCATAAGTTTGAGTCCGCATATTGAAGATGCAATATCAACAAGCTACCGCAGGCCGCGCCTGTGAGAGTCTTAAGATGGTGCAGAGAAGACACACAGTGTCTGGACTTATGGTAATATAATAAGGATCTCCACTTTGACTTCATTCCTCGATTTCATACGAATTCTGGAAAATCAGCTATTGTTGGACATGCATGCTGATACCTACCTACTTAAGTATAGGCCCATGACTAAGCTTAGATAGGAATGAAATTAACATTCAGTAGAACTAGCTGTTGTCTGCAGCTTTATCTCTGTGTTTTTATCAAGATTGATTGCCCGGCACACTATTAGGATGATGTACTTCATTTTTCTTGTATTACTATCATACATTTTAAATTAGCTTGATTTGAATGTACCTACCTGCTATTTCTAAACAAACCTTAGTGGTTTTGTGAAATGTATCTTATGTTAATTTGTTTGCATACATTTTTGGTAAATGTTAAATAAATAAATAAAAGCATGCAGCTTGCGCTGATCAATCATCAACTCCTCCATCCAGCGATAGCTGATACGCTTTCTCTGACTCTGGGAATTTGCGTCGAATTCGTAAAATGTCCAGCCTACATGCGACAATACTTAGGTGTACTGTTTTCTCTTACTTACTTTCTAGCCAATAAAAGCGGAACTTGGCCTCTTTACGGGGGTTTCATTTGTCTCTATTCCTCGCCACTTCTTTCTTCACAGGACGTAGTCACTTGTGCCTATTCATTGTATAACAAAGTAACGCTGTTAATAAAATCCTTAGGGGAATGTCTAGTATACTACCTTGCGGTGTACCATATTAGATTTATTAACATAATACCTGTATGATGTTTCAGAGTCATCTAGCACGGGCAAGCCTCGCAAGCCTAGTTATGGTGTGTATGTTGTGATTACCGAACATTAATCCAGTAGACAACGCACCACATACTCGTGCTTCTACCACTTGCTGTAGTTGATTTCAGTCATCATTTGTGTCTATGTATAACATTGTTTGTATTGAGACGTGGTTGGATCGCGCGTTTATGAAAGAATGTGATTTATTTTCTTTGTGTGTGATTGTTGATCATGTCTTAATAAACGATATTCTATTATATTCTATCATGAACACTATCTTTGAGAAGTAGGACTCACACAAAACCGCTGAATTTTCATTTGACCTAATCGTAAAGTCGAATGATTTTCATTCGTTTCACCGGTTTCAAGTAAGTTCTACTTATCTCAAAAATGCTCTCCAGGTCTCCAAAATGTTAAGTGACTTAAAAGCTTCAATTAGTTACTACTCACTGTAAAGAAGTTTCGAGTCAAATTGGCGCCCAACCTGTAGTGGTTTTAATGTAAATTGTTCTAGATTCGGGTTCTCACCGTCGTGCCAGTGAGTTCTTCAGCCGTCGATTTGGCAGCAGCGCTGTGTCGTTACACCTGCCCAGCACGTCAGGTATAATTTCTAATGTGATATTGTACTTATAGCAAAATAAAAAACCAGATGCGAATATCGGATCTACTATGGTTGTAATCTATCAAATACAAATATTAAGTACCAAAATTGCTACCAAAATAGTTTAGATAGAATATATCGATGTCTATATGAACGCAGCAAAGCTTCCTAAATGAGTCTAATGCGAACCAAACTAATTTTTTTCAGGAAGCGCCAAACAACCTCTATCAGCACATAGAAGTCACGAAGAGATCCCGAACCGAAGGAAATCAAATCATGGAATCACTGAAGTAGAAGCCCGCTACCACTCCGCCCCAAGCGTCATCGACGAAGTCATCCATAGACGAGACTGGGAACGGTCTACAAGGGATCTCCATATACCCCTAAACCCTGATTCCGAAATCTGCCTCTCAGACATCAGCCTAACTCCTGACAAAGCTCCAAGAGCAGAGCCCGAATTATCTTCAAACGAAGTAATCAATGAACTAAAACCTTGTAAAAAGCACCACAAAAATATTAAATCGTCTAAAAAAGCTAAAGAAAGCAATGACGATGAAGACAAAGATACTGATGCTACTGAAATTGAAGTATCAAATTTTTACATAGGGGAATCTAAAGAAGACGATTCATTACTGACTAAAACGCCTGTAGACGATTTTGAATATGAAAGATTAATAGCAGATGAAAGAAATAGGTTAGTTCATAAAGCAAAGGAGGCTAAGCAATGTATTAATGAATCAATACGATCTAAAGACCGTCCGAAGCCTGCGTTAGTGCCGTTAGAAGAAGGACAAGCATCAAATGTGTTTACTTATTGGTTGGATCAGGATATAGATCAGATTGATAGATCAGGAGCGATACATCACACTATTGAGTCCAGATTGAGTATTGGAAGGCCTTTTCCGCCTCCTTCTGTTGGTGAGTTCCAAAGAACTATTACAGCATGAAATCCGGTTGGATTACTCTTGAAGGGTTAAGAATAGACTAGAGTTACCGTCGATCGCGAGAAAAGGGATAGGCTTAAAATTTTCGATTAATGAGGGCTGGCATAGATAACAGCTTCCCAAGTAGTAAATGTAAAGACGACCTCACAACCTGCACTCCAGCTATAACCTCGTATATTTCTTGGATGGGCAAATTTTCTTTTTGGGAAATTGTCTACATTTTCATTCGACTAAATTCTATGAGAGTGATTAGATTTTCTCTTTATAGGAAAATGATAATGAAGTTTTAATAGTATTGAAAGGTCTTCATATATTTCAGAAGTTGTGGGTTACGATGGAGGCACCTGCTATCTGGCGGAAGAGGGTTCACTATCTGATCTGCGTGACCGGCCTGTCGTCAACAGTGCTGGTACCATGAGGGCGAGGCATGCCAGTGATGGAGATATCCTAGCTCCTCCTGTGAGACCGGAATCTGGAGCGTTTTCAGGTACTTCACTTAATTATCCTTCTTCATCTTCGTCTGAGCGTGTTTCATCTTTAGTTTACGCTTCAGAGCTTTTGGTAGGCTTTTGATTTTAGTGGTCATATGTTTAACTATTTATATGGTGGTAGCACTGGAAATAAGGATAGGAATAGAAAACTTAGCTCATCTACATTTCCATACTTAATATGATATAATCTATCTTTATCTTCTGTATTAATAAAAGCGAAAATCACTCACTCACTCACTCATCACGAAATCTCAAAAACTACTAAGCCGATGAAGTTGAAATTTGGCAGGAAGATAGATTGTAACTAGGCGACGTCCGCTAAGAAAGGATTTTTAGAAATTTCATCTTTAAGGGGGTGAAATAGGGGTTTCTAGCTTGTATGAATCTTCGTCATTTTTAAAGTGAGACACATGAATTTTTTTATTTATTTTAGTTAGTAGAAAATAATAATGCATATAAATTAGATTTTGAAAATTACATCCTTATAGGGGGAAAATAGGGGTTGCAATATTTTTTTTAATCTTTGTCATTTTTGAAGCGAGACGTAAACATTTTTAATTTGCATTAGTAGTTAGAAGAAAATAATAATGCACTTATTCGATTTTGAAAACTACATCCCTATAGGAGTGAAACAGGGGTTGGAAATTTGGATGAATTATTGTCATTTTTGAAGCGAGATACATATTTGAATTAATGGTTAGTAAAAAATAATAATTCATTAACTGGATTTAAAAAAAAATCATATCCGGGTGTGCATTAGGAACGCAAATTTTTATATATACAAAAGGAGATATTCCCACTGACATACAGCCGCACGCACAGCCTTAACCGCTAATGGCAGAAACGTAAGATTTTCACAGTTGTTTTATTTCAAAATGCGGACACACACCAGAGAAGGGATTTTGAAAAATGTTAATCCTAATAGGGGTTGAAAGTTTGTATGAAAAATCATTTAAATCAGCTATCTTTAATTAATTTCAAATAGCTAATTTTTATCTAAATATTGATTCATGCTGTTGAAAACACACATAGGCTACTATGGTCGCAAAAACCGAGAGCCACGCGGGCGAAGCCGCGAGCAGATCTAGTAATCCATACTAATATTATAAATGCGAAAGTCTGTCTGTCTCTCGGTCTGTCTGTTACGCTTTCACGCCCAAACTGCTGAACGGATTTTGCTAAAATTTGGTATGAATATATTTGAAGACCCGGGGTCAAACATAGGTTACTTTTTGACGCAGACGGAGCTGCGGAAAACAGCTAGTGATAAGTAAATATGGCAGTACTGGAAACCATATTTCAAAAGCAACCGCCATACGGCTCCTCTCAATCACAACACAACTAATCTAAATAATGGACTTTAGTGCCCTAAAATCTAATTCTATTGCCATTTTTATTATTCCAATAGGAGATCTATTTAAAATCTAAATTTCAAAATTTCAGAGAGTGACTTGGATCTCGAGGTGGAAGAAAGTGAGGATAGACTTCCGGAGTACCACGAGCTGCAGCACTGTTCTGTCGCAGACCATAAAGAGACTGCAATATAGGACAACAGAGATGTTCTAGAAATTACTACAGGGATTGATTTGATACTCGCACGAGTATTGCCGAAAAAATATGACAGAACAGTTACATAGAACCGTCAGAAGTTCATTGTCTGTGTGGTCGTTCAGTCCAAACTTACATGCATCTTCCAACGTGCCCTGCTCGCCCTGTAAACTGCACGAAACCAATACAAAATCTTAAGACAGAAATAATTCTTGTTGCAGGCCAGTTAAGCCTCTCGAGTCTTAACTTAGTATGCGAACGATTAACTTTGGCAGACGTTATGACACTTAAACCTTATCTTATTTCTGTGGTTATAACCTAGAATCAGCGTCTTAGTCGTCATACTCCTTATTTTGCTCTCGATTTTTACCCTGCGCGGCTCAGTGTGATATCTGTTTCTGGTGGAAGGGCGTGAGTGAGGGCTAAAGGGTGTCTGCAACACTAGGAGTGTAGCTGGTGTTGACGAATATGAGGAAATTTTTCAACACCTATCCAACATTTTTTTAACAATGCCTAACACGTTTGTTTGTATACCATTTTTTTTAATTTCAAATTATACACAAAGATATACATTGTATGTACATACAGTATTTAGTAATAACAGAGATTTAAAAAAAAGTTCTTGTGAAAAAGGGTGTAAAAAGTTGACACCCACTGAGCATGAGCAGACAGTCCGATGACCTGAAGAAGGTGGCTGGCTAGCGCTCGATGCAGGCTGCTTCCAACTGGTCATTGTGGAAATGCTTGGAAGAAGCCCATGTCCAGCAATGGACTGCTGCTGTAATGGTGATGGCGTAAAAAATAAATGATCGGAAGGTTTAGTGTAGGAATAAATAAATGTAAATATTTTTTGGGGAATTGAGATGTATATAAAACTTTAATAAATAGCGTAAATGTATTTAATTATGAGATATTAAAATCAATTATTATAATTGCGATTACCTCCAAAGTTATGTCAATTTGGCTTAAATTTGGGTTAAATATTTTACACGTTACAATGTATTTCTTTTGGTTCTTTGAAAAGTGAGACTCACAGCAACAGTGAGTGAGAAAATGGGTCGAGTCGAATAATTTTTTGTTTGAATCATTTCAATAATAGGGCTCCATGACGTCAATTCCCTTATTTTACAAATTAGTTCGGAATGACAACTTTTGACGATTTATATTCTGTTACTAATTTTAAGACTAATCTTATTCCATTGGCATGCCATTGAACTGCAACTGAATACATTTTGCTAGTCAAAACATCAAAATCATCAATACTTTTAACTTTTCGGTGCTCTGTTATTTATTTTATTTCCATTATTCTACTATTACCATTCAAATACGTTTTAGTTGCAAATAAATAGCGATTCAAAATTGTGTTAGCAGAATACCAATATTGAACATATCAAAAATGCATCGTAATTGAGTCGTAATTGAATATCAGTTGCTTGGTCTTTTAAAGTTTATTAGCGGAATTGTTGGTGTTGACCGCTTCACGTATAAGTTCACTGAGTGGAACTAGATTTGTCCAGCGGAATTCATGCCTTGTAAAAATTCGTAGTTTCACTAACTGCCGTGGAAGTTTTAACATAAAATAACCTAAACAACTCATGTCAATTGATATTTTTATTTACAGTTAACATTTTTATTATTGTAAAGATTATTATTGTTCTAAGATGCCACCTTGTAGTTTACAAACTAATCGATAGATGTAAATTTAATTGCATAAATAATATGTAATTACTAATGTACTGTGCCTGGTTCAAGTTTCTTGTAGCTTATTGCTTTGTACAGTATTGCCTGTTTAAAAGTTCTAAAAATGCCTAAGCTATGTAAAAAAAAATATTTTTGATGTTAAACATGTACGAGTTCTATTCGTACTATTTCGCACACTAATATTTCTGTACCAGTTAAGAACTCATCTGTAAAACGCACTAAGCATTTTTTAGGGCTCCGTAGTATGTATGTATGTATGTAAAAATCTTTATTGTACACAAAGAACATAATATCAGAATACAGGTTACAACAAAAGGCGGACTTATCCCAAATAGGGATCTCTTCCAGTCAACCAAACTAACATAGGACATAAACATATGGGCACAGAAGAGGGCACAACACGCAAAGAAATCTTAGGTGCATAGACTTACATCTAACATACAAATTCAATTACACATAAAAACAGTAAGCTCAGCTCAAGTCCGATCGTTCGTAGTATTCCCTAACCCGAGATTTGAAAGAGTGAGAAGACAGCTCTTTAGTAAATACAAGGAACCCTGTTTCGTCATGTCTGTCCGTCTGTCTGTCCTACATTTTTCTCAGAGACTATTAGACCTAGAAAGCTAAAAGTTGGTATACCTATGTACATCACTTAAGCGGAGCGAACTGTAACATTAAATTTAAAAAAAATATATTTTTTACCAAAAAAAACACTAAAGCTCGCGGCAGCTGTAATATTTAGTCCAGCTAGACCCCAGAAAATTTGTAGTTTTCCATTGTGAAATTCTTCTTTGACCCTGCGTGTTTTCTATACTCGTCCACATCTCGCGCTTTATCGAATACGGTACGCTGTTAATCATGGTCATAGGTTTAGCGGGTACTGGTTATTACACTGGAGCGACTGCCGTTTGACCTCCGTAACCTATTTTACAGGAAAAATAGACCTACATGATATGACCCGAAGAGTGTTAGTGGCCAACACTGTCAGATTTTTCAAGCTGCCTAAAGGCATCTTACTCAGCCTAAGGACTGCTATCAATTATGCCAACCGGGGCCAACAGCATAACGTAGGTACCTTCCGAATTCTAGTATCCCGGATTCGGTTCGGTTTCGGGTTTCTATACATTCGTGTTAACCAAAGCGGTGTTCCTGCTGAAGGTTTTTTAAGATTTTTTATTATTTTCAACAGTTCCATTTAAGAGATATTTAGCAATAACGTTGAAAAAAAATTAGAGGTGAGTGCCCCCAACCGACACTTGAAAAAATTCATGACAGAAGTAAATATAATGAATTTCAAGGGAAAATGATCACTGCAGTAAGGCTTATAATCTTAGATTAATAATTATTAATCTATGGCTTATAATATAATATACATTGAAATAAGCATCTCACGTAAGGTGATAGTTTGACAAAATATATATTGACATTTGACATTTCCGATATCAAGATGGCGCGATTTGTGAAACTTGCCGTGGTTTCAACATAAAAAGGAAATTTTTATAGTAGGTTTTATGACCAAGACCATTTGGGACCATTTAGCAGGCCCTTCAGGCACCATACTGTCGGCTCTATTGCATCGAGCGTTTGTGCCAATCGACGAGTTTGCATTGCTCTAATTGTTTAAAATTTGAAGCTTGTATCTATGTTAAACATACAAAAAGTTTTGTGGAAGTGCAATTATTGAGTAGACAATTAAAAAATTACGTAAATTTTATAAATTTTCATACTATTTTGAGCAAATGTGTTTCGCCCGAGGTTCATCCTTGGTTGCATTTTGTCGATTAAGCTGTAACAAGTTATTACATTAAATCATTATTAAATTTTATTGTCACAATAAACTTGATGTACTTTATTTTTATTTTTAATTCAATTAAAAATATCTTATACAAACAAATCAACCTAAAAACTTACAAAAACTAACTGAAAGTAAAAACTTAAAATTAAAAAAAATAATACTACAAATTAAAATCTAAGCAATATCCGTGTGACTTGGTGCCAAGAACACTGGTATTCCCTCGTTGAATTGCAATTAAAACACCATTAAGTTACATTAGCCATCTATTAAACTAATTTTATTAGATAAATTTCCAGTTGCGTGAGCTTACGTTTCGGAGTCCAAACGCTTTTTACTCGAGACGGACCTTGATTTTGGTGTTGGTTACTACAATCGAGCGACTGCTTTATGGCCTCCGTAACGCTTTTTACTCGAAAACCACACATAGGAACATGGGTGTCTAAAACTGTCAGAATTTTTCAGACTGCCTAAAGGCCTCTGACTCAAGCTAATGATTGTAATCTATCGACAACACCAAACGAGTTAACGTGCCTTCTGAAGCACGGAGGAGGTCGAGATAGAATATGCCACAAATGGTGACCAATCCAATACGGGTCGAGTCGCGGCTCGCCGTCGTTTGACATGCTAGCTACTGGTACTTCGGATACGCGCGCCGCGCTCGGTTATTGAGCTTCTTGTTATATCTGCTAAAGGACATTATGTAGGTGTACTTTAAGTTTAAATTCTTTATTATTGGGACTACTACTACGGAACCCTACCTTGCGCGTGGCTCAACACGGCATTTGACTTATTTTTTTTCGGAGGCCTTTAATTGTTATGCTAGTCAAACTGGATTTTATAACTATTAAATTATGATATTATGTAAGTTCCTAAGAGACAAAGTGTAGTATGTAAATCTAAATGCATTTTTTAGGTTCTGAAATGTAATCTGCTATATTTTTTATCTGTTATTTACAATATCTTGTTTTTATATGAAATATAAAAATAAATACACGTTATTTAAAAAAATAAACTTTTTGTTTTATTTCCTAGCTTTATTTTTATACCTTTGTATGCTATAGAGGATTGTATTGTCATTTGCAAGCTATTCCCAATAACAATACAATTCAACAGATACAATACAATACTCTTTATTGCACAACAAGGATACATTGTAACCTAAATAATCTTATAATTCAGGCGTTACTTTGCGGAAGTTACAAGCACTTATCAAATTATTTCATGCTAACTATTGCCGGCCGGCACCCACCACTGTTAGTACCAACATGCCCGCCACCATGCACATGCCATAATAAACTAAAACCAACCACAATAAAAAATTTAAAACGTCTGTTAAATATTTCGAAATACTGAGACGGAGATGAATACCTATGTGGCGACACTATCGCCCAGAAAATAATTCCGACACGATCTAACAGATGGCGCTAAAGAGAAAAATCCAAAATTCCCATACAAGAAGCCTAATTAGTATGTAGGACTAAATTGCGATATCGAAGTTTTTAAGGAATTGGAGCACAAATACAACCTCTCCTCTAAAGACCGTTATTATATATTACCGCACAAACAATTCAATTTTTATTAAAATTATTTTTTAGCTAGGAAAAGGAGTATAACATACTAAGTACAATAAAACAATTATTTTTAAAATACAGTAGACGTCAATTCGTTAGCCCACGTCGAGCGGATATCTTTAAATCGTTTCATATGAAGATATTCCATCTTGTCGTGGTTAATCCTCAGCCCAACCTTTTGTCCTTCACTCTCCAGGATCCCAGCGGTCCTCCAAGTCTTCGCGGTTTTCCCCAACAAGGCCAAATCATCCGCGTACCCTATCACCCAATCCTCGGTCCTAGAAAGCTGGCGAATCCGGAAGAACTCGGAAATAGAGGAGCTGGTCAAATAACCAAATATCCTAAGCATATTAAAGTATTAGCGTCTACGCTGGCTTGGTCATCTGGAGAGAATGGGTGAAGTTCGTAGCGTCAAGGCAGCCTATCTGGGGAAGATAGCAGGCAGAAGACCAGTCGGCCGTGCCAGATACCACTGGAGCGATGAGATGCTGATCTGCGAGAGATGGGAGCCGACAACTGGCAGCCATAGCGCAGAATAGAGCACTCTGGCGCTCTCGTTTCGGAGGTCAATATTCACTTCGGCGCAGAGGAGTAATAAAACATCATTTAATTAAAGTTGTATTGTAGGTACCACAGGTAAAACATACCCAATTAGCATCATTTATTTATACTTCAAACATTTCACAATAGCTATATCTTAACTATTTATAACATTGATGTTTAACATTCATACATTTATTAGTGGCACAAATGGGCACTCGTACAATGTATAAATGTACACTATTAAAGTTATACATTTATACATTTTTATTTATTTTCTTCGTCTAGATAAGTTAAGATATATACCTAGATTTAAAACATTAAATTACATAAAAAGCTTAATTATTTATTCTTTAGCAGATAAATCACATCGATCAAGGCAATATTTTATAGACATCATTTTAAAAACGTTGTAATGATCATTTTTTGCTTAGTAAATATCGTTCATAATTTATGTTTCACATGTATAAATATGTAAAATCTAAGGTAGATATAATAAGTAATGAACTTTAAGGCAATTCGATACAGACACGTACTCATATATTATTCTCAAGATACTTTATTCATTAATGAACATTTAACACACTTATGGGGGCGACAACGAGGATGATGATGATGGGGGCGACAACGGGTGCGACTCTGGTGGTTGCATACTGGGCACATAAAATTTGAGTTATCGCCACAATGAAGAAGAACATATAATTAATACCTACTTTATATAAAACTAGTTATTTCTAATGAAAATCATTATTTCGATATTTAGTTAAATACTCTTTTAATTATTCAAAAATTCACCTGTATATTATGGAAAAGATATCGTTGTGATATTTTTTTTATTAACGTTAGTTGGTCGCTTTCACAGTTGGGAATACTATTCCGATGCTAAAGGTGATGAAAATAATGACTAAGATGTTGATAATGATTCCTATCAAACAGGAGGCGTTTCGTTCACAGGAGCTATGGTAATCAAAGGATTGATTTGTATCTTCCTCGCGCCTTCTACTGGTCTTTCGGGTGGATTCGTGTCCACAGATGAGAATAATTACGTATTAAATTTGGGCAATATAATATAACATCTGTTGCGCACCGCGCCTAGGGTACCTATTTATCAGACTGCGACAGAAGGAGGGTTATGTTTTTCGAGAGTATGTAATATATGTATGTATAATTATTTGGCACGCTCTAAGGCCAGAACGGCTAGATGGATTTAAGCTTGAGAGGTGTCGTTAGATTCGTATTTACTGTGCGAGTGACACTGGCTATATCAATATAAAACAAAATCAAAATGGCGGAACTTTTCGGGATTTTTCATTCCAAGAAATGCAGTCGGATTTTTTTAGTTTTTTAAAATTACCGTTATCATGTTTGAAATGTATGATGACTCACGCGCAGTGAGTCGAATGAAAATCATTCGACTTGTCAAAAATTGGTCTCCTGACTCCTGGGCAGTTGGCGTGGAATAATCTAGTCGGTAACGCAGAGCTAGTCCAAGAACAGAAATTTATCTATAGAATAATGACTAAGATAATGATGATGAAACAATGATTCCTATCGAACAGGAGGCGTTTCATTCACAGGTGGTATGTTGATCACTGGATTTACTGGTATCTTCCCCACGTCTGCTACTGGTCTCTCTGGTGGATTCGTGTCCAAAGCTGGGAATACTGTCCCCCCGACAGGCTGGGAAGGCAGCTGGCGACACAGCTTGGCCATGGCGGAGGCGCTGTCACGAACGCCTTAAATTTTGTTTTGTGAAATTATATGGACAATAATAATTTACTTTAATATGTCAAAGATAAGGAAACCTTCAATTTGCTTTGTTTTAAAATGAGTATGTAATTATAAATACCTAAGTAGGTATATTACGCTGTTAGTTTACTTAAAAAACTTAAATAAATAAATGCCAGAACACTTTACTTGCATCATTTACATATAATACAAAGAATGCAAATGAAATATGTGCGCTGTTAGTCATGATCTTAGATTTGGCTGCACTAGTTATTACAATGGAGCGACTGTCGTCTGTCCTGCGTAACCCTTTTTACAAGGAAACCAGACCAACAGAAACATGACCAGAAGTGTGATAGTGGCCAAGACTGTTAGATTTTTTCGGGCTGCCTAAAGGCATCTGACACAGCCTATCTGTCTGTCTGAGTCACTGTACCGGGACCAATGGCTTAACGTGCCTTCCAATGTACGGAGGAACTCGAGATAGAAAATGCCACTAGATGGCTACCAATCCAATACGGGTCGCGTATCGCCGTGGCATGATACCCGCATTCGCTACGGATACGTGCGTCGCGTTCGGCTTCGAGCTCCTCGCACGCGCAAAAAATACCGAATGATGACTATCTCGTACCTGGTTGTACAGGGTAGGAAGAAGGGCCTGAAGTAGGCCTGGCAGCTGTGGTAGGAGCTGAGCTACAGTACTCCTGCGCTGTCAATTCTGGAAAACAGGTCATATTATCCGATTCGAGATTGATAAGAGGATTATCAGATTTTACAAACACAAATACAAACACTGACACTAGGGTGTACAGGGTTGATTCAATCGACCGGGTTTTTTTCAAGAATTGGGCTCAAGAGAAGACTTGGATCTGTAACGGTCAGTTCCAAATGAAGTAAATAAAGTCCATAACCTTCAATATCAGGGTGTTATGAAAGCTGTTGCATTTTCGCAACTTTTTTGAAATCTAGCCAAAAAACCTGTTGCCAGCCGAAAGACACATGGCTTGGACTCTTTCCAGATTTACGTAAAAACATTGTTTTGGCTCAGAAATTTATATCGTGTAAAGTATCCCACCAATTAACCATATCGTCGAGACAGGGTCGATTGACCAGTGATTGTTCTGTACCGTGATTTTACTTGTTTGTGACTATTCGAAAATTCGAGTCTCGAAAGCTAACTAATCCTGGTTGTACAAATGGGCGTTGTGCCTGGAGTTCAAAAAAGCACTGAGATGCGTTAGTGATTGTGTATCCCTGATCCTTGTTTACCAATTGATATTTATGTGTTAGCATGGGAGAGATCCAAGAGATATTGGTAGTGGATGATCATGGGCGATTGCCCTTGCTATGAAATTAGGGATACATCCCCCTGTTGGGACAATAAGCCCTCGCTTGACCTTTTGTGATACTATGAGAAGATACCCTATTGAAGTTTCGCTCTGAGACATCATTCTGAGCCTTGCTAAACAATTAAAATGTGTAATGTGATGTTGACAATATTAAGAGTTTGTTCACACATGTGAGGTCGCGCCACTATACTAATAAGCTATGCAAACATACATACATCTTACCTTTGACCCTCTTAATGAGGAAGTACAAGAAATAACAACAGAGCATCACCAGAAGGCAGACCACGCCGGCCAACGCCACGTAGTAAGCTGTCTGGCTGGGAGGGCGCGCGCCTCGGATGGGCGGTGGTGATCCCATGATGAGACTGGAAGGTAGACCATAGCTTTAATTTATTTATTATCCAACGTTATTTCAGAGTATAGAGCGGATATCAAAGGAACTAAGATCCAGGACAAAATGCAGGAGATCAGAATGCGAAATGAAGCACATGACCAGACACGTCCTAAATGTCATCGCAGGGAAAAGCCATAAAAAGGGGCATGAAGATGATGAGAGTAATCCCTGAAATGGTACACGATAGGGAAAATTGAAGCAAGATGATACGGAGAGGCGACCCGAATTGAAATGGGAAAAAACTAGGATTGATGATGATAATCAATATATTACATTACTGTTATGGAAAAACCAATGCATAACATATGTAATAGCTACTTAAAAACCACATATTAGAAACTAGCTGTTTCCCGCAGCTCTGCCTGCGTCAAAAAGTAGCCTATGTTTGACCCTGGGTTTTCAGCTATATTCATACCAAATTTTTCAAAATCCGTTCAGTGGTTTGGCCGTGAAAGCAACAGACAGACAGACTTTCACATTTATAATATTAGTAAGACGTCACTCTGCCCTAGGTGCGTGTTTTAATTGTTCCATGGTGAGGAGATTGGAAGGTGGACCATAGTTTTTATTTATTTCTTTTTCGTCCAAGCGTGCTTTTCTAGTTGCAACTTCAGCTTACGTTTTGGATCCTCGTGTACGCTGTAAGTCATGGTCCATGATTTGGCGGCACTGATAATTACAATGACTGCCTTCTGACCTCCGTAATCCTTTTTAAAGGAAAAGTAGAGCAACTGGAACATGTCCCGGGGTGTGTTAGTGGCCAACACTGACAGATTTTTCAGGCTGCCTAAAGGCATCTTCTGACACAGCCTCACGACATTTATGGATAACATTCGCTACGGATACGTGCGCACCCCGCTCGGCTATCATACTTCTCTTTAATCGTAATTTTAGAGATATTTTAGACAAGGTAAGCTCTATAATCTCACGCGACGCGCGTATACGCGTGTCACGCGACACGCTTAATCGAGATGATTAAGTTTTTCCTCCAAATAAGTGACAATTAAGTACTTATAATATTTTTATGTGATACCAGTGATGGTATATGGAGCCGAAACATCAGAGTGCATCTTACTAAAAACCTCATCCACAAACTACAAGTGGATCAGAGGAAAATGGAGCGCGCTGTGCTCGAAATTACCTTGCTAGACCTATGTCATAGCCACGATCATGACCTTTACCCAACGGAAGTGGAAATGGGAGGGTCTCTTTGGTAGAAAAGTGATTGAGTAGAAACCAAGACAGGGCTGCAGAGGTTTGGGTAAGCCACCAGCGAGATGGTCTGATAACATAGCGCGAGTGCTGGGCAAGACCTGGTTTAGAAAGATCGTAGAAAATAGCAAAGATATGAGGAGACGTTTACTCAGCAATGGATGGATGGATAGTGGTTCAAGAAATAGAGTAAGATTTTTGTCGTCTCCTTGATGTTTTTGGGAAAACAGCTGTCTTTTTACTACCTCTACGGACAAGATGAAGTTTTCTTTACCTATAGCGATAACTATTAATTACAGAAAATACTTACATTTTAAAATTGGTCTACATAAGACAATCCTTAATTTAATTCACAATTAATTTCACTTCACTGTACATCACAATCTCACTAATTGATATAACAGCATTTCCCAATACAAAAACAACATATTTTATCTAGCACAATATACCATTTTCTTTAGATGTCATGGCCTTTCAACCGCAAAATAGAGATTGGGAAAAACCTATAGTGTCTTATACATCGTGTTGGTAATAACGATAAAGCCTGGATTACACGGGTCAAGTATTTCTATATCTAATTGTCTCTGTGGTTTTGTCTTAGACCCAGAGGTCGTGGTTAGATCCCCAGAAGAAATATACTTTATGCAGTTGTTTATAATTGTGTGTTAATTTAATTGTAATCATTCGGTTCCGTGCTTCTGAAGGCACGTTAAACCGTTTGGTCCCGGCTGCTATTTGGTGGCCATTAAAAGAACCACGTCAGAGGTCGATAGGCGGTACTGAAAAACTGTGACACCAGAGCATTCATCACTGGATCACGGAGGCAGTTAAGTCAAGCTGAAGGTGCAACAGAGAAACACGCTTAGACGATAAAGAATCTTTGAACAAGATTATTAGATATTAAGGATAAAAGCCTAAAAAAAGATAAAAACCCCCATAAAAACATAGAAACACAAAAAAAATATTCTTCTGAAATCTCATAAACTTAGGTAAACGTTCAAGTGAACTTGCTCCGCGTAATGAAGCTTTTACAGGGCTTTTAGAAGTCGTGTAGGAGTGTGATCCTGTGAGTCGAGACGACTCAACAAGTTGCCGACACTCCGGCGCCTGGGGACCAGGGTTGTCGCACGAAATTTATGAAAAACTAAAAAACCCGACTACGTGTTTGTGTAATTTGGAAATGAAAAAACCCAAAAAAGAAAATACTCTATTTGGTTTTTTTTTTACTGCAGAGCGTTCCAAACAATTATACATACATGCCAACCTACAATCATACTCTTGAAAAACATAACCCTTCTTCTGGCGCAGTCGGCTAAAAAAAGCTCACAGCGGGAGCTACGAAGTAGAGATCTAAATACTGTAGACCCCGTCGTAGCCCATCGTAGTAGTTGTAGACTCCATCGTAGCAGATCCTAGGAGTTGTAGACTCCGTCGTAGCCAATCGTGGGAGTTGTAGACCAAGTCGTAGCCGATCGTCGATGTTGTAGACCCCTTCATAGCCAAAGTGCGTATAACTCATATATTTTTTGTATGATTGATTTTGTCAGTAATTTTTTAATAATGTAAAAAAAAATAATTTAATCAAAAAAGGTTGTGTGAGTAGCTTTTTTTCTGTAATATACGTAAAACTCAAACACTTTAGGAATTTTAAATATTATTATTATAAATGATTTAATATGATTCCGCACTTATTACACATTAAATTACGAGTTCTTAAACTATTTTAATACGGTTTGTTTTTGACTACCTGCGACCATGAACGCTTAAAACGTTAGGCGTAAATAAATAGGAAGTAAACGCGATACAGTATAATATAATAGTTTTATTTATTATCATTATTAATAGACCTTAAATTAATATCAAAAATTCTCAAATTTCTCAGTAATTTGTCATAAAAAAAAATCAATACTAATATTATAAATGTGAAAGTGTGTTTGTTTGTTTATCCTTCTTTCACGTTAAAACGGAGCAACGGATTGATGTGATTTTTTGTGTGGAGATAGTTGGAGACCTGGAGAGTGACATAGGCTTTTTTCCGTGACACAAACGAAATTCCACACGGGCAAAGCCGCGGGCACAGCTAGCATTTTAATAAATTCAAAAAATAACTGAGAGGCACCCCTGTCAGTGGTCCTACGAATCACAGGCGTCTCGTCACATCGGCGCCAAGGAGTCGCGCATGCGTCGATCACTTCCTTCGAATGATCAACTTTGATCAGAAGGTCTTACTTAGACCAATCGTGGGTTCGATTCCCACGGGAAGCATACTTTCTTTAGCTGTTACCAGTTTCATTAGGACATTGCAGGCTTGAATCACCTGATTGTCTGATAATAAAGATGATTCAGTGCTTCGGAAGGCATGTTAAGCCGTTGGTCCCCCGACTACCATTTAGTGGTCGATAAAGAACATCATGATCCTTTTGGTCTAGTTTTCCTGTTTAAAAAGGTTACGGAGGTCAGACAGCAGTTGCTCCGATGTATGACCAGTACTGCCAATTCTAGGACCATGATTAAAGCGTACCTTGGGCTCCGAAGCTTAAACTGACGACACACGACGAATACACGCTAGGATGAAGAATAATAATGCACTCCTTTCAGAAATTGTTATGAAGAATTAATGAAAATACAGTCAGTATTTTTATTTTGTTTTTGACAGATCTTTATAGTCACTATATTAATTTTATTGTTCATTTAATAACATAACACATGTATATTCCGAATAAAAAGGACACCATCTGAAAAAAATTATTATGGTATATTTTTAATATTCTAGACGTCTGTAACAATCATACGGACACGATTTAAAAACCTACTTTTGTCAATAAACCTGTTATTTGGTTGGAAAATAGTTTGTTGTCAGAAAACATTTTCTCTTATTTCCTTTAAGAATAATAGGCTAGTTTCCAGGGTCAAAAGATTAACATTAAAATTAGTCCGTCATTTAAGGAATCAAATTATATTAGTGACATATATTTTCTTTTGTCAATTGAGCGATCAATTAAAAATAACCTTAAGAACGTCCTTCACTCAAACTCATAGGAGGAAGCCTCAAGGAAGTTGGTTGCTTGAGCAAACTCCAATGAGAAACGTCAAAAACAATTTTTAGCACAAAAATTGAAAATTACAAAAGAATTGAGTAAAAAATAAAATAAAGTAATGGATACCTCAGCCAAAAGTGGAAAAAAAACGATTTATATTCACTTTATTTAATTTCAACGGCGCTTCAAGGTACCTCTAGACCAACCTTATATTTGACAGTTCGATACTCACCTCCAATGAGGAATCTCCTTCAGTCAAGAAAGCTAGTGATGACTAATCATACCAATGAGTTGGAGTAAGGTTAAGTCGAGTTTGAGCAAACGTTTCAGTATATGGGGGTAACTGACGGACTAATTATATTATTTTTGGGAAACTAGGCTATTATCCCGGTTGCATCCTTCGCTATTTGCTTCAGAGCCTAGGGTCCTAGTTTAAGTGTCTCCTGAAGTGTTCGTGCAGATTCCTGCACTGTTGAGGATCTTTGGAGCGGCCAACGGTAGAGCAGTCAACGTTGTCACGTACTGGGGGCCTACCATGAACTTTTTGTAAACCATCCAAGTTCCAGGCAGTTCAATATCCAGCCTGCTAAAGAACGGATTAAATCCGTACCATCACCTCTAAAAATCCTTCCTGCTGCTGGCTGGAAATTCCGAGTAGGTGGATGGCTTTTAGTCTCTGGCTTGTTTAAAATCATTCAATTCCTTCATTCAAAATCCAAACAGTGTTACCATTTGTGGAAGAAATGTGCCATTTGGAAGATTTAGCACTTTTTAGGCCCAGAAAATTGGGCTACTTTTATTATTGAGGAATTAAATTAAGCTAATAAGTTTGCGATATGCCGTAAAGGTACGCGCACATTATGACGGGCCGCAGCGGGGCGGAGCGGGCCGCATCGCAGCCCAAAATGCGTACTTAGCAGATTGGTGACGGAACGGGCCGCAGCGCATTGACGGATTTTGAGAACAGTGCAGAGCTAGACGTTGCGTGCATACGTCATGGATAGCTCTGACAAAGAACTTTCTTTTTTTACATGCTGTTAGAAGAAGAAAACAATGAAAATCTTATAAAAAAAAAAATTGGATACATCCTTTTTGTTCCAAGTGAAAGGTATTCGGTGAATACCATCATCTTTACCCCGATCTTTTAGCAGACAAAAAGAAGTTCTGGGTGTACTTTCGGGTGACTCCTGATCGATATTATCAACTACTTGAAATACACGTGCGCGCGTGCGCTCCAATCCGCTTGCTATGGCACACTGTGTCGGGGCGCAGCGGGGCGGGGCGGGCCGCATCACACGCAAACAAAATCCGCGGCGGATTTATACGAACCGCTGCGCCCCGGCACAGTATGCGATAGTTCATACAAAATACACACGAGCGATTTAAGCGGATTTTTGCGCTGCGGCCCGTCATAATGTGCGCGTACCTTAAATGTATCTAAGGTGCCATCTCGCCTACTCACTCGCTTCATTATTATTATTAACCCGTCACGCGTCCGGGGGCTCTCAGCTTTATGTACGGCAAATGTCCCCATACATAGCGATTTTTAACGACTATCCGCGCAAAAACGTGATTTGTGCTTAAAATGTATAATTATATTGCAAGATTTGTATATGTAAAAAAAGATCAAGAAACGGGCAACAAGATAAAAGTAAAATTATATACTAATAAATACCGGAGTGTTCCTTTTATCCTGCAAACTTTTGAAATTGACGATTTTCTTGGCGCCATTATCTGCTTTCACGTAAAATTTAACTAAATTTACACACACTTAAACCTTTTACAACAACATTAAGTCTAATAAATTACGCGAATAATGACTATAATTACACTATTCTAGCACAAAAAATCACTTGTCAATTGTTATTTTATTAAAAATTAATAATTTGGCGCGCGAAAAACAATTGCCGTCGGCCCGCGACTGACCTTGAAACGCAATGGCGCGAGCTGTACACCTGATTCCCGCCACTAGCCCTTCGCGATGCGGCCCGCAAGTATAGATAGCAACAAAAATGTAAAAATGAATTTATCCGATTTCTTTCATTCATAAATATTAGAGTATACCTGTTATTATTGATTATAAATATATTGCATAGAGAAAACTAACAACATAAATACGCGTTATAATTTAAATCCATGCTTAATATTATAAATGTGAAAGTCTGTCTGTCTGTCTGCCATCTGTTACGTTTTCACGGCCAAACCGCTGAACGGATTTTGATGAAATTTAGTATGAGGCGGAGCTGCGGAAAAAAGCTAGTAATAAATATATTAATGTCAAATGCTTGAAAAATAAGAAACCCTATTTTTGAATGTATGAGATTTCATTCGACATATAGTCTTATATAAATTACGAACAAAAATTATTCGGCACAATTTTACTCGATCCCACTTTTTTTTAAATAACGCTCATGATTAGTAAGTAGAATATATGTGACAGATTTTATAAACTTGAATTCGCTCACTGCGCTAAGAGTTACAAGTCGTATTAGATTTTTTTATTTAGAGTCGTATTGACTAAAACAAATATCTAAATGAAAAAAGACGGAAGTGCTATTTTAAAAAGACTCACGCAAAATCGACGTGTCGAATACTTTTGTTCTATATCGAATGATTTTTGAAAATACACGTGCACGTAATGAAAATCGTTCGAACAAAAATTATTCAATATCGAAGGATTTTCATTCGACATACATTTAAAAAATAGTCCCCCAGAAAGAAAACACATTGTAGGGGTTATATGTTTTTTTATTTAAACAATTAAAAAAAGTAGTATAATACTGAATTCAGGAACTAGGTCCTAATCACAACTACAGGACACAAGGCATTTTTAGCCGGGAGCCCTATTCTTGCAAAGTGTGACTCACGCAAATTCGGCGAGTAGACTAATTTTTAGTAGAAAACCAATGACTTGTTTGTTATCGATAGAGTTTCGTTCGATATCGAATGATCTTCATTCGACATAGGTATATGTCACACTTTTCAAAAATAGCATTCATATAGGTTGGTACAATAACGACATTTATTACATATTTGGAGCAAATGCTTACTTTCTAGTACATAAAACGTTTGTTAAAAAGTTCTACCTACTTGTTGTATTTTGTTATTACAACAATAAATATGGAGACCATCTAGTAGAATCCACATGAAGAGAGCCACCTGGGGTTCTGTTCACGGCCATCACTCGATCAATGCTGTAAAATAATAATAACTGCATGAAGAATATGTAAAGTAAAATTACACAGTTAAAACTCAAAAATATAAAATCTACATATCCTCCAAAAAACAAAGTAAGTTAATGCGATTTTGTTGTCAACTGTACAACTATGAAGACGCTGCCCAACCAAACGCGCCAAAATTACAAGGTCAATGACATTAGCATGAACAATATGATCGGTGAGCGGTGACAATTAAATTATTACGGAATTGTATGCAATTTCAACAAAATTATGGTGACATAAATAAAATAATAGATTCCCGAGTAAATTTACAGTAAACTTATATAGCTTTCACGGTATTTTATTGTATTTAGAAACAAAATATTGCAATATAAAACCCGTTAGAAAGATTGTCGATCTTAGTAAATAAAAGTTAAATCAATTTCTCCACGTAAAATTTTACATTGCGACTAGAATAAATACATTTTCCAAATAGGTTATTTATTTAGCTTTAATTTTATATATAATATATAATACAAATACTTACCTCCTAAAAGATTTCGACATATTTACGATTTTACTTCACACGCGAAATTGCACTAAAAACAGTAATGGCGGAGTTTCTTCCTGTGTCGCACTTCACTCATGAATTTGTTTTTATTGCGCAAAAAATAATTGATTTTCATTGGCGCAAAAAATACCAATCAACAGAAGGAGAGTTCCTATTAGTGTTAATATAATTTTTGAATGTGTCAATCATTTTAAAGTATACATAAAAAATACCAAAGAGAACGGAACACTTTATGGCCTAAGTGGGCCCTTTGAACAGTATGAGTAACATTTGCGCTGCGGACTAAGTTAGGCCGCTGGACGCGTGACGGGTTAACCCGTCACGCGTCCGGGGGCTCTCAGCTTTATGTACGGCAAATGTCCCCATACATAGCGATTTTTAACGACTATCCGCGCAAAAACGTGATTTGTGCTTAAAATGTATAATTATATTGCAAGATTTGTATATGTAAAAAAAGATCAAGAAACGGGCAACAAGATAAAAGTAAAATTATATACTAATAAATACCGGAGTGTTCCTTTTATCCTGCAAACTTTTGAAATTGACGATTTTCTTGGCGCCATTATCTGCTTTCACGTAAAATTTAACTAAATTTACACACACTTCACTTAAACCTTTTACAACAACATTAAGTCTAATAAATTACGCGAATAATGACTATAATTACACTATTCTAGCACAAAAAATCACTTGTCAATTGTTATTTTATTAAAAATTAATAATTTGGCGCGCGAAAAACAATTGCCGTCGGCCCGCGACTGACCTTGAAACGCAATGGCGCGAGCTGTACACCTGATTCCCGCCACTAGCCCTTCGCGATGCGGCCCGCAAGTATAGATAGCAACAAAAATGTAAAAATGAATTTATCCGATTTCTTTCATTCATAAATATTAGAGTATACCTGTTATTATTGATTATAAATATATTGCATAGAGAAAACTAACAACATAAATACGCGTTATAATTTAAATCCATGCTTAATATTATAAATGTGAAAGTCTGTCTGTCTGTCTGCCATCTGTTACGTTTTCACGGCCAAACCGCTGAACGGATTTTGATGAAATTTAGTATGAGGCGGAGCTGCGGAAAAAAGCTAGTAATAAATATATTAATGTCAAATGCTTGAAAAATAAGAAACCCTATTTTTGAATGTATGAGATTTCATTCGACATATAGTCTTATATAAATTACGAATAAAAATTATTCGGCACAATTTTACTCGATCCCACTTTTTTTTAAATAACGCTCATGATTAGTAAGTAGAATATATGTGACAGATTTTATAAACTTGAATTCGCTCACTGCGCTAAGAGTTACTAGTCGTATTAGATTTTTTTATTTAGAGTCGTATTGACTAAAACAAATATCTAAATGAAAAAAGACGGAAGTGCTATTTTAAAAAGACTCACGCAAAATCGACGTGTCGAATACTTTTGTTCTATATCGAATGATTTTTGAAAATACACGTGCACGTAATGAAAATCGTTCGAACAAAAATTATTCAATATCGAAGGATTTTCATTCGACATACATTTAAAAAATAGTCCCCCAGAAAGAAAACACATTGTAGGGGTTATATGTTTTTTTATTTAAACAATTAAAAAAAGTAGTATAATACTGAATTCAGGAACTAGGTCCTAATCACAACTACAGGACACAAGGCATTTTTAGCCGGGAGCCCTATTCTTGCAAAGTGTGACTCACGCAAATTCGGCGAGTAGACTAATTTTTAGTAGAAAACCAATGACTTGTTTGTTATCGATAGAGTTTCGTTCGATATCGAATGATCTTCATTCGACATAGGTATATGTCACACTTTTCAAAAATAGCATTCATATAGGTTGGTACAATAACGACATTTATTACATATTTGGAGCAAATGCTTACTTTCTAGTACATAAAACGTTTGTTAAAAAGTTCTACCTACTTGTTGTATTTTGTTATTACAACAATAAATATGGAGACCATCTAGTAGAATCCACATGAAGAGAGCCACCTGGGGTTCTGTTCACGGCCATCACTCGATCAATGCTGTAAAATAATAATAACTGCATGAAGAATATGTAAAGTAAAATTACACAGTTAAAACTCAAAAATATAAAATCTACATATCCTCCAAAAAACAAAGTAAGTTAATGCGATTTTGTTGTCAACTGTACAACTATGAAGACGCTGCCCAACCAAACGCGCCAAAATTACAAGGTCAATGACATTAGCATGAACAATATGATCGGTGAGCGGTGACAATTAAATTATTACGGAATTGTATGCAATTTCAACAAAATTATGGTGACATAAATAAAATAATAGATTCCCGAGTAAATTTACAGTAAACTTATATAGCTTTCACGGTATTTTATTGTATTTAGAAACAAAATATTGCAATATAAAACCCGTTAGAAAGATTGTCGATCTTAGTAAATAAAAGTTAAATCAATTTCTCCACGTAAAATTTTACATTGCGACTAGAATAAATACATTTTCCAAATAGGTTATTTATTTAGCTTTAATTTTATATATAATATATAATACAAATACTTACCTCCTAAAAGATTTCGACATATTTACGATTTTACTTCACACGCGAAATTGCACTAAAAACAGTAATGGCGGAGTTTCTTCCTGTGTCGCACTTCACTCATGAATTTGTTTTTATTGCGCAAAAAATAATTGATTTTCATTGGCGCAAAAA
The DNA here is from genome assembly GCA_947363495.1 of Euzophera pinguis. Taxonomy (NCBI): domain Eukaryota; kingdom Metazoa; phylum Arthropoda; class Insecta; order Lepidoptera; family Pyralidae; genus Euzophera; species Euzophera pinguis. Next base: position 10,553,862 of record OX376178.1, on the reverse strand, counting down.
AATACCAATCAACAGAAGGAGAGTTCCTATTGGTGTTAATATAATTTTTGAATGTGTCAATCATTTTAAAGTATACATAAAAAATACCAAAGAGAACGGAACACTTTATGGCCTAAGTGGGCCCTTTGAACAGTATGAGTAACATTTGCGCTGCGGACTAAGTTAGGCCGCTGGACGCGTGACGGGTTAAGAGATCATATTCATATTATAATCATAGAAAATTCATACATTCGTAATTTTAAGATCTTATCCTACTTGGAGTTGGTCAATTTAAAATAATGGAATTAAAGTACGATTGGTTGGATAAAAAATAATTAATTTATTCAGAAACAGGTTTTATTTTAAGAATATAATTACTATTTCTATTGGCATAACTTACTAACACTTTCTGTATGATTTGAAAAAGATGTTTGTCGCACCTAAGTGTATCCCACAGCTCTGCCTGCGTCAAAAAGTAGCCTATGTTTGACCCCGGGTCAACAACTATTTTTATACCAAAATCCGTTTAGAGGTTTGACCGTGAAAGCGTAACAGACATTTCTAATAAAAGCACTGATTTTTGTGACTTTTCGATTGCGCTTAAGACTAGAGCCTTTTATAACATGTGCCAAAGTTAAGCTTTCGCCATATTACGTTAAGACTCGAGAGACTTAATTGGCTAGTCAACTAAAAAATAAATTGTGTATTTTATATATTTTATTGATAGAATAGACTATTTCGGAGATACAATTTAAACGAAAAAATTCTTAAAATTATATTTATTTTGTTATTTAATTTTAAAGATTTTATAGTGATGACGTCACGCAGCTATAATGGCCATTTCGAACTGCAAGAAAGCAAAAATTACTAAGGTATTAAAAAATATATATGTCAGTGTCAAATATCAAAGTCAGGATGGACCGTGGCCGCGAATTGGTTTCTTGTTTGTTTACAATCGTCAAATATCTAGGAACCTACCCCATTTCTCGTATCTATTGCTTTTGGCCTGTTTATTAGACTTAACTGCAGTCTCTTCTATCGTTGACATCTGATTTTTCAATAATTGGACACCGATTCTTCATTATAATGTATGAATGAATGTAATCAGGTTAATTATAGGGTTATGTTTACTTGAACAGAGATAACATTTGACATGGGTGACAAGTACGTGAAGCGCATAATTAGCGTTATCAAACAAAAAATATTTATTCACTACCCTATGCTGCCAACCTAAAAAATTAAATGTGAATAGCCGGAAGTTATCCGGCTACGTCATACGTTAACTTTGCTAAAAAATGAAAGTCATTGGGTTTTTTGCGATTTTCTTAAAAAATACTTGCTTATCTAAAGATCTGATTAATGTAATGTGTTCCCTAAGCCTATTCCTCGAAATGGTTTACGAATTAGACATTTTTATGAAAAAGTTTACTAGCCAATTAGCCGGCACATAGCACTTCCATTTACTATTCTTATTTCTGTGCCTCACTCATCCCGCGCATGTCTTGTATGTTGAGGTTTGTAACTTTGGTGTTTTGTAATTTTTAGATAGGTAAGTATTATGATATTTTGAAGTATTTTTTTCTAAATTTAGGGGGTTTGATTGAGTTCGATTGGACCATTTTCGTTTTATCTGTATATATTTTAATGTTACGTGTTCTATTGCTTCTTGCACGAAATCACATAAAATATTTTGTACATACATACAAATGATGAATTAAATGCGGCCAGCATTTTGGGCACGTTGATATATAGTTTTAGATGGTATTAGTATATTTTTTTTCTTAATCATAAATGTATTTTTTAACATTAACTATACATAAAATAAATCTTTAATATCAATCAATCATCAATCATGAATGATCATATATAAATTACGAACAATTATTGTCAATCAATTATATTTCTCAAAACAAAAGAAATATTAATTACTTTATTATTTCTAGTATTTTTTTGGAGTTGGCAGAATTACCAATTTTGAACTGGTCACCCAGAACCTCAAATCTAACTTTAAAGCAAATCAACAATCAATATTTTTGTTAAAAAATATGAAGGTAAGTTAGAAAGGTATGAAGGAAAGTTCTACTTTTGTTTATATTTCAAGTGCAAAATGTATTATGATTTTACTGTTACCATCGTCTACGGGTATGAATATACCACTACCTATCTTTCCGATTTAACCATTTCACAAATATAATAATATCAAGTTAAATGAATATAAAGCTAATCTCATCACCCTAAAAGTGTGCTGTTGTGTCTAGGTTAAAAACAGTACTTAATTGTTATAATAATCATTATTCATCATGATGAAACAATTGAATTTTCAAAACTTAAATAATTATTTACTGTTTTAATTTATCTTTTAGAACTTGGAGCAAACAGACCGCGCATTGTCTCACTGCATTCATAGCTTCCAGTGATGGTACCATGCTACCCGTGGGGCCCATATGGATAATTTCTGAAGATATTACTATTTAATCCAGTTATCAACAAAACTGCAGATGTAGTTTACATACCAGAACAGCTGCAGATACTAGATTATAGGAAGTGGGTGAAGGAGATATATGAAAGAAAAGTGCTCAATAAAAACTAGCATTAAAGTCTGTCAAGTACAGTGAATGAATCAAAGAAGTTTAATAATTGTATTTTGTGAATTGTATGTGATTGAAAAATAATATTTCAGTGAGCATGCTGCATACTGTTATAATCTGTATGATCATGAATTTATAGAATAGGCATTGCCAGCCACTGGTTATGACAGGGTGGGAATGAAGTGAATATTGTCTGCTTTCATTTTTAGTTGGCATTGATCCATCCGTCTGGTTTATATGTCAAAATATAGTTATTTAAATTTTTGAATGTGTAAGGATCTATTTAAGGTCTCATGTTTTTTTCGAAAATAAATATGTTAGTCACTAGTGTTAAAACAATAAAACAAATCTAAATCATATTTACAAATGGTTTTATTCATTATTCAATTAAAATAACTATTTTCAATACATTTATTTTACTTTCATGTAAGTACACATAATTGAACATACACAATAAAAATTTAAGCATGGACAGTCTAATCACATCTTTGAATTTCCTCTCATCATTTGAATTACTCTTCTGGTTCGGCATTCAAAATGGTTGCATTGAAGAACCTGAAAAAGAGATGATCGTTACTTACTTTTAAACACCTTGTTAGTCATGTTTCTTTGACAAATCAAATTTGTTTACTGCATAATATACGCCACTATAATAACATTTTGATTGCCAATAACCCAACAGAACAGTTGATTTATCTTTAGTTTTGTTGAGTCATTGGTGATCAATTTGTTGAGATTCAAAAATACTAATGTAATAATCTACACTAATATTGTAAAGAGAGAAATTGCTCATGGGTCGGTGAAACCACGGTTAGTTTATACATAATATAAAAATACTTGTGTGGGTGTTCATTAATCTGCTCGTGTGTAAAGTATGGCTGGTATTACCCGTAAAAAGACATATCAGTCAGTTTGTGAAGTTACAATATCCATACCTACATTCTGTTCTTAGTTACCTTGTAGCAACTTGTTTCTTTACTTGTTGCAAAGCAAATTGTTCCGTAACCAACTCCACATAGTCCTAATAAAGTGGGTCCTTTCCTATCTTATTTCTGAGTCTCATATACGGGTTGGCAGTACTATTTTCATTTTCCCCTTCCAAGTAGGATGTAGATAAATTTCATACTCATCGTCAGTCAGTCATCACTGCCCATCTGTAAACAGTAATGGAGATTTAAGTACATCTTAATTAAGTCCCTACTTTTGATTTGTTTGTTTTGTAAGTACAAACGATAAGTAGTTCATTTACTATCTAGGGGTACTATTTAGTTTGTGTTATTACCCCTTAACATTTATATAAAAGCGTAGAACAAACAAAACCGACTTACCGTATAAACATTAATTGTACTGTAAGTACAAAACAAAAATATCATTATTCGATATCGTAAGTTGTATTAATTTCTTGAATAACGTCGATTTTACTACTTAATTTGAGCGAATTTATAACTTGGAGAGATAATTAATTGAAAATATAACCCAAAAATCCCAACATCACGGAACAATATTGTGAAATTCTATGCAGTTATGCAGAATCGGAGTTAAAAAGCTAGTACATTAAGAGCTTTTTAAAAATCGCTTAGATGACATTTGCGACGTTCCAGCAAAACTGCATCGCTGTCAAAATGGTACGTCATGGTACGAATTCCCATACAAAATGAATAGTGGATCGTAAAGTTGGCTCGCTGGCAAGTGGCTGGAAGTTGGATAGAAATTGCCCTGCTTTAAGATGGTGATAGTACAAAATAAGCCAGCGAGGCAGATTAGGTCCTGCTATAAGAGTTCATGGTAAGGCCCCTGTACGTCAACCATGAGATTGTATTGACGCAGACGCGACTGCGATAACAATTTAGTATGTCAAACCTGTACAGCGCCTCTGGCGGATAGTAAGCTATGATATTCCATATTTAATCTTAACGCGACCGCTCGCGCCTGCGTTTAATAAAACCTCGTGGTACTTCTGTCGTCTAATCGTGTTTTTCCTAGTTGCGTCCGGAGTTTACGCTTTGGAGCCTAAGGTACGCTGTAAGTCATGGTCCTAGATTTGGTGGTACTAGTTATTACAACGGAGCGACTGCCGTCTGACTTCCGTAGCCCTTTTAACAGGGAAACCAGACCAACAGGTACTGGTTTAGTCTTATTTGATATCATAGCATTTTAACAGCCTCTGGTTTGGACGTTTGCCTTAAACCCAAATCATGGGTTGGATTCCCATGGGATTTAGTTGTTTCTAGTTTGGTAGGACAGTGCAGGCTTGATTCACCTGATTATCTGGTAATAAAGATGATTCCGTGCTTCGGAATGCACGTAAACCGCTGATTCCTGCTGCCATCTTGTGGTCGTTAAAGGAACCCAGTCAGAGGTATACAGTGTTTGACCATACAACCCACTAGATATGATGACAGCCATTTCGACTGGACAAAAAAAAAACTCATAAATAAATAATACCTCTAATCCGGTAAAGATAGAAATTCCAATCGTTAAACATCTGTCAAACATTTTGAAATAAACATTCATTTTACCGACACAACCTTCCGAATAAACATCTTCTTTCGTACAATTGTATTCAGTAAAGAAATACTTAGGTTGGTTCTCTAAGAATGACTTAAGGTCAAAAGACCCACAACAGCTGGGTGGTACTAAACCAACGCCGGTAATATTGACTTTGTCGTCTAAAAATTCCAATATAAATCTCTCGATTCCTTCTATTTTCCTTTCGTTGTAGAAGTTTGGGCCGTGTACGCCGCAGCATTTTGTCTGTTAAAAAAAAGTTTTTTTTAAATATCTGAGCCACCTCTTCTACAGTGTAAAAATCCCGCTCTACTTAGAGTTTTTACTGACGTTTCTGCTCCTGCACAATAGATTGTGATGCGACAAGTCTAGAGGCTGGAGCAGTATTTGGGGCAATTTTTGTCGTCTCCACACTTGCCAGCTTGCTCTTTTGCTTCTGCTGAATCTAGTTGGAGCAAGATTGTGGCATTATCATGTCACGTTTCACACACTTAACCAATTTTCCATCTCACGGCGAATTCGTCAAACCACGCTACAAACGCTGTGTCGTTCAGGCCAGCTGGGGCAATCTAGGAAGCAAGCGTGGCAGGCTGATAATAGACCAGCAGCAAGGGGTCCACTACTCTTCATACTCGATTGCCCTTGCAGCTTTGAGTTGAGTAGTGCCCATAAGTATTAAAAAAAAAAAACAAAATTATTTGGCGCCGAATGATTCCCATCCCAGCTTTAGCAGACGGTGACACTTTCTATCTAAGTATTCCATTAAATCTTCAGAAAATACGTGGAAATGTGTAGTCTTAGGTAGGGTACAGATATGATCTATTCTGTGGTATCCTAACTGCAATTTGGCAAGAATTATTATCGAGACAAATGTAATTTGCTGGTAAACGTAAACAATATGAATGACTGTAGAATATATGCTAAATAGATACTTAACCGCCATACATTTACAATACTTACAATATATTGAATAGCGTTTACATTTTTATTCACAAGAGGGTTCTCCAGCGAATGGAAAGAATTATTTATAAACTGGCTCATAGTCTTCTCAGCATTCTTCGAAAATCCAGTTTTTGTTGTAAGAATAAATGTACTTGCGCCAGTTAGTATGAACGTTGCCATGGTGTACTGAAATAATTTTAGAGTGAAAAAATAGAATTTTATCTAAGTACGCATTTTTATCCATAAAACAAAGTTGGGTTTTGCAGTAGCATTCTTGAAATTACTCATATATCGAATAAAAATCATTAAAAATCGAACAATAATCATTAGGCTCGTTGATTTTGCGTGGGTCACACTTTTCAAAATAACACTCCTGGTCCTTATATTATTGAAAAACAATAACTCACCGTTATTAAAAAACTTTGTTTCTTCGAAAATGATCCGTAAAAACCACAAAAATATATCGCAAAAGTAACACAACCGAATAAAATGATTCCCAAACATACAAATTTCAGTATATCTTCATTAATTAAACCGTCAGTTATTTGTGTAACGGATACTATTTTCACTGATTCATCGATGCGGGTAACACAGTGAAATAAATAACTCCCAGTTACTATTATTAGTAGGGATATTATCTAAAAAAATATTAAAAAAATAATCTTATGAAATGATTTATTTTCAATATCCATATCCATCCATACTAATATTATAAATGTGAAAGTCTGTCTGTCTGTCTGTCTTTCTGTCTGTCTGTTACGATTTTACGGCCAAACCGCTGAATGGATTTTGATCAAATTCGATATGAATATAGTTGAAGACCCGGGGTCAAACATAGGCTACTTTTTGACGCAGGTGGAGCTGCGGGAAACAGCTCGTAGGATATAAATATCACTTATTGACGTCAATTTACTTATATTAAGTTTACCACCACTTCCAAAGCGCAAGTGGAGAAGAAGCGGCGCCACAAACTTCACTGCAGTATTTTCTTCAAAACGTCAATTTACGAGAATCATCATTTTTATCAGACAATCAGGCGATCCAAGCTTGCAATGTCCTAATCAAACTGGAAAAACCTAAACAAAGTATACTTGCCATGGGAATCGAACCCATGACCTCCGGGTCTACCTTAACCACTGGACCACGAAGGAAATTAATTAAATTTAAAACTGTAGGAGGGAGTTTCCAGGGCTATTTCTTCCACACGTAGAGACGTGTGGAAAAAAATGAGGAGGCTTTTGCCCAGCAGTGGGACACAAAGTAGCTATTAAAAAAATACTGTAGAGACTAAGTTAAAGCTATCACAAACGTACCATTTGCAAATTTAATAAACATTTAAAGTATAAATGCGCTTTATACATTTACAACAAGCGCATATCGACTTAACTCTGTTGCTATCTACATCGTAAAACATACAAAAATAAAATCTTATATTATAAAACAATTTCCTTATCTTTATTTGACATTGTTTGGAAAATAAGTTCTTTTGTTGGCTTGAAATAAATGTGAATGATCCTTTTCGACTACTTATAAGAACGCCGAGTAGTTCAAACTCAATTAAAAAATTCTTACTTACGAGTAGATAGAAAATTTAAAGCTATATACTAAGGAGTTGCTTACGGATATCAATACTACAAGTAAAAATTTAAAATTCTTCTAACGATTTTTTTCAATTTGAACATTTTGCTTTAATCTATACTAATATTATAAAGCTGAAGAGTTTGTTTGTTTGTTTGAACGCGGTAATCTCAGGAACTACTGGTTTGAATTGAAAAATTCTTTTTGTGTCGGATAGTTCATTTATCGAGGAAGGCTTTAGGCTATATAACATCACGTTGCAACTAATAGGAGCGAAAAAACAGCCGAAAATGTGGAAAAAACGGGGAAAATTATTCATCTTTGAGGGCTTCCGTTGCGTGCGCTGCGCAAACCGTTCGAGATACCCAAAAAATATGTATGAAAGAATTATTCTTCTTTAAATTATCTAAAAAAATATCCGCGACAGTATATGTGTATCTTTTAAGATTAACTCACAATAATTTTTATGATAATCAAATTTGGTCGAAATTAATGCATTATTACAAATTATTTGTCAGAGTTGTATCAACTTATTAATATTAATCTTTATCCGAATAAATGTGTTATTGATTAAGAGTATTTAACTGTGAACAAAATTGTCTTTGACATCACCTTATTTCAATAAACATCTTATAAGATAATACAATTTTAAAATAACTCTAAAACAAAATTCACACGCGCAGCATGATGAGCGCTCGCCCATGATTCCCAAAATAACTATTCCACGCGGACGAAGTCGCGGGCACAGCTAGTTGTTAATAACGACCTAATGCTGAGTGTAGCCATCTAGCATTGCACGCCATTCTCCCCGGTCTTGTGTTTTTCTCATCCAGTCCCTTACGGCAACTTTGACCAGGTCGTGGGTCCATCTGGCATGAGGTTTACCGACATTTGTTCGTCCGGTTCTCGGTCTCCATTCAAGCACCAAATTTCTTTTGTACGGCATATGTGACCCGCCTATCTCCACTTTCTTTCCTCTGCCACTTTGGCTATGTTGTTGAGTCTAGTCCTTATGCGTATCTTTGTATTTCGGATTCTATCCCGTAGAGAGACACCGAGCATAGCCCGCTCCATAGCTCTTTGGGTGACTTGTAGCATATCGATTGCGTAACCACTATTACGATCCTTTGAGAAGCTTGCACGGGGATATTGAACCACCGTTTAGAGACCCTTTGGAAAACTGGTGGTACCCCTGCCAAAACCCATTTCCATTATTAAATATTTTAGCAGGGAATCCCCTTTTTTCGCTTATCAAAGAGTTTATCAAACGAGATTATGGCGATAAAAGGATTAAGCGCGGATTACTAGCACATCCGATGATTTGGGTAACAGAAATATGTAGACACTAGCGGTTTCCCGCAGCTCTGCCTGCATTAAAAAGTAGCCTATGTTAGACCCCGGGTCTACAACTATATTCATACCAAATTTCATCAAAATCCGTTCAGCGGTTTGGCCGTGAATGCGTAACAGACAGGCAGACAGGCGGACAGACAGACAGACAGACTTTCGAATTTATAATATTAGTATGGATTATAACAACCATTCTCTAGAATTAGGTTAGCATATTATTATTATTATTTTTACAATAAATTACGACACAGAGATCATTCAATATTTTTTTCATGATTATAACTAATTTGGTTACTTAAATATCTCATATCATCTATTAATTTTACACAAATACTTAATTTTCTTTTCTTGAAACAATACGACTACGATTTTTCAACTAAATACATGAAATTATCTATTGTGTTATAAACAATATATATTAAACTATATCCGTTCTGACTAATAATATTATGAAAATAACAAAGAATAGGCACATCATTTTATCTGCAAATTAATACAAATTATTCTTAGAATTTTTCGACTCCACCATGCGTTTTGTGTGTGTGTGTATGTGTGTTTTTTTAAGTTATAATAGCTGGTTAGATATGGATTTTCACTAGCTTTTGGCCGTGTCTTCGTACGCGTTTAAATCCTACGGGAACAGAGGACCGATCGCGCTTAATACAAATGCATTAACGTATTTACCAAAACCAAACCACAATCGCTAGGACTATATTTTAGGGTATGTAAAATCGTTGAGTCGATTGAAAATATTTCGTGTGACCATCATGGTAATCCCCCAGCACTCTTATGGAGTTTTCTCACGAGAACGCGAGTAATGCTCTTTTCAAACTGACTCGAATCCCGCGTAATCTGCGGGGACGCCCACAGAAATAAGAATATAATATAAAAGTGCCAATAACAGGCCAGTTTACTTTGGCATACGCTACGGCATTTTAACCAATTCTTATTTCTGTGGGCGTCCCGCCAGTCGCTCGGGATTCGCGTCAGATTGAATGGACCTTAAAGCCTGAGAACTCTGAATTTTCACTCATTAAATTGTTCATTTATTGATACGCTTAAAAATAAGTATGTATATTTATTTACGTTGTGTAATGCATGCGTATATGTGCACCACATATATATTTACATTGGTATATTTTTTGTATGTGCTGCATAGGTACGTTATGCTTTTATGTTTCATGTTTCACTTTTTCCAATTGTTAATTTGCGCCTACCTTCCTGTTTCATATCATGAAGTCCTACCTGCTAGTTGCCTGGAAGAAATTGCTCTAGCGATAAGGCCGCCTTAGTACCATAGATAATAATAATATTCATGTACTTTCTACAATTTGGTGCAATAAAGAGTCTTTTTAGTTTGTGATTTAGTTTTATTTTTTGTTTAATAAGTCTTAGTTTTATTGGTGAAATACATTGAGTTTATACACAAATAAATAAATAAAGAGTTATTTATTTATTTAATGTGGTCTCGTACACTTCTCGCGTCTTGGACTTTTCTCGCAGAGTTGTCGGCATTTTGGCCAGAGTATTTTATTTATTTTCTTTCACATATTTAGAGCTATTTTCTTATTTATTTATTATTTTCTAGGGAAATATTGAGAAAGAGTGAAAAAAACTAAGGTTATTAAAAAATGTATATTAAAAATTGGTTTTAACCATGGAGTAATTACAAAGAGGAGATGCCGTTTTGAAATGGCGCAGTAACGTGATCATTGGCGCCTCGCCGACACAAAAGTAGGAGGAGCTTGTCATTGCTCGTGCTCCATGGTTGGAGCCCCGGCCGAAACCAAGCATGTCGCACGTCTGCCTTCCGCCCCTGTAGCCTCACAAGCACTTACAAAACGCTTATTACGGCATCTCCTCTTTGTAATTACTCCATGGTTTTAACAATAATTGATAGGTATATTATATCTGCCTAGTGACTAATACTAATAAAAAAATATTTCTGTTTTTTTATAACAGTAGTAATTTTAACGAAAATAAGCTCGCCTGATAAGAAGCGATTGCCGTTATCATTTCCAATCAAGTTGGCATTATTTGCTCACTCTTAAAAAGTACAAATAATTATATCACAGATCTTCAAAATAATATTAAAAGATCATAAAATCTCAAATAGTGTAAGTACACTATACACATTAAAAAAAAATTTCAAAAATGTACAATTATTCAGCACCTTTGGGCCATCAAGTTGATTTCAGGGAAAATTAAAATCCCGAAATATGGAATTTCTCAAAATGCATTACTTTTTAATTTGTGGCACAAAATTATTCAGTTTATATTTATTTAATTAGTAATATCTTTGATAGACTACATTTTTTATTTTGTTTTTGATTGCACAACACAAGTAGACGCCGAAGACGAAGGCGGCAATCTGTAAAAGAAACAATATCTATTTTAAAAAAAAAATTAAACAATGTGAAAATATTACGTATTGCCTGTATTGGATTGGTCGCCAAAACAAAGTCGTTGTTCTCGGCTTTCACCGGCAGATGGCAGTTGCCAAGCTGTGTCAGGTGCCTTAAGGCAGCCTGAAAAATCTGACACTGTTGGCCACTAACACTCTTGATATCATGTTCCTAATGGTCTGGTCAACTAGAAAATATTTCCTGTAAAAGTGTTACGAAGGACAAACGGCAGTTGGCCTCTGAAACAACTGAAGACGCAACTGGAAATATGCTCAGAAAAGCATTATTTTACTGGCCTAGCGACCCGAAATGGATCTTGGCCTCACCCGGACACTCTATACAACAGCGGCGAGCTCAATGCCTAATACGATTCGGTCGCGTACACACACGCCTCAATGTGTGTTTACTCGTAGGTTGGTTATTTACCGTATCTGCGTCAAAGTCGTCGCAGCGACCGGGCGTCTGAAGCGTCATCCTTAAGTTGTTTTGCTGTCGATTTTTTTTCAGGTGAGATGGTGTGAGTGTTGAAGTACGTTAGTTTAGTACTATTAATAATAAAATTATGTGTTTTTGCCTCAGACACGAGATAACAACAGAGCAGAGAGCAATTGCAATTATCAAAAATATAAACATTAGTCTGTCTGCCTCAAAAAGTAGCTTATGTTTGATCCCAGGTTTTCAACTATATTCACACCATATTTCATCAAAATCCGTTGAGCAATCCGTGAAAGCGTAACAGACATACTTTTGCACTTATAATTTTAGTATGGATGGAAGTATGGATATAGAAGTATTTGACTTACCGTCGCTCCAGTAATACCAGCTACAGTAATAGTAAAATATTTTTCAACGATTTCAACATAACCTAACACTTTTGGTATACATCCTTCAGTGTACATACTATCAGAACTACATTGAAAAGTATTTAGAAGGTAATCTTGAGTATCATCTAATAAGGCCCTTAAGTCCAAATTGGCACAGCAGCTGGGGGATATAAGGCCTATGCCGGTTATGTTCAAATTTTCATATATAGTTTCTAAGACATGCTCGTCGACATTATCGATTGATATTGTGGTCCCCTCGTAAAATCCTGGTCCGTATGTGCCGCAACATTTCAGCTGAAAATAAAATATAATAGGTATAACATTTAAAATAATTTAGTGCAATCTCTTGTTTCTCGAAAATGTAAGTTTCAAGCTTTTTAACCTTGACGGCGTCAAAAATAGCCACAGTGGCTTCAAAATTCAAAATAATTTATTCGCATAAACACGAGATCTTAATTAATAAGGAACAAGTAACAGCCTATTTCCTTCCTGAATAGATAGTGAGTATAAAAAGCGTCCCCTTGTTTTTATTTCCCTTCGACTTGGCGGGAGTATTGCCATACTATCGTACTACCAGCCTATCCAAAAAGGCCACTTTGAGCAATTCATCAAAACGAATCATTTCATGAATTGCAAAGCTTAGCAATTTTGCTAATTTTAACACTTATCGTTAACATCACACATCGTTATCGTCACATTAATTAGCAAAAACCGAATTCATATTTTTATTGATATTTATAATCCTACAGTTAATTTAATCAATATTATTGTTTAGACAAACCTAATTACAAACCCAAAAAATCGTAAAAGTGTGCCCGCACGCTAAAAGTAAGATTATTACGCCTGGCAATTAAATAAAGTATTTCACTTACGTGAATTGAAATAATATACTACTAGTCGGTAACAGTAAAAAAATATGCAAAAAAGATATATTGACTAGTATGGAAACCTTGAATAATTTGAATGTGTTTAAAGTTATTATTTGTGCATTCCCTTATATACGTTGCCAGCCTCCAAATTTATATATGAACATTAAATCCTTAAATAATTACATTCATACTTTGACATGTAGTCACAATGAAAAATTGATTTATTTTGACACTAATAACTTTATTAGTGGATGTTCACTGACGAAAGATAAGTATTATCTTTCAAACTTTTATAAGCATAAGATTGCTACACTTGTAGCTTTTACTATTAACTTCTGGACGAGTTTACATGGTAAACAATTATCTAGTTGTAAGACAAAATCTACCGAGTTGCCACTTACATGTAATGGTGATTCGGGAGACGCAATGGCAGTTTTAAACTGCAAACACTGACAACAGGAAATCCTCAAGAATTAAGATTAGTACATCAAAATATAGAAGGATTTCCTGGCAAAGAACTCATTGTTGAGTTATTTTTAGAATCTTTGAATATAGATATTTTATGTTTGACTGAGCATTGGATTAAAGAGAGTGAGATGATGCTTAGCCTAAACAATTTTGATATTGCAAGCTGTTTCAGGAGAAAGTCTGCTATCAGAGGCGGTTCAGCTATTTATATTAAGAATGGTTTATCCTATAAAGAGCGGCCAGACATTTCTAGACTTTCTGTTGAACGCTGTGCTGAGGTCTCCTGCGTTGAGCTTGAGGAATATATAGTTGTTTGTGTATACAGTCCACCCAATAGCAGTTTCAAAGACTTTTTAAAGGTTGTTGATGGTGTCCTATCAATAGCATCAAAAAGTAATAAAGGATTAACATTTTGTGGTGACTTTAATATTGACATCTTAGTACATTCGGCAACAAGTACCCAATTTTTAAACCTTTTTAGCAGCTACAATTTGAAGAATGTTTTTTTTGAACCAACTCGATTTACCGATACATCTGCTAAATGTATTGATAATTTTTTCTGTAGCCAAACACCATTAAATAAATCGGTTTTTAGTAAATTACCGTCTGACCATTGCGGTCAATTGATAACTTTAAAGAAAAATACCCGTGTACATGAAGTTAATACATAGGGCGCACTGTAAGTTTCCGGAACTGGCCACTTACATAAACAATATTTAAAAATTTATTGCAACATTTGAAAATAGAACTCTTTGGCTGTAGAATGCAGTTTGTTTCATCTGACTGTCTTTTGTTTTTACCTTGTGGCGCCATTTAAAAAATTGTGTGTCTGCATCAACATGGATTTAACTCGGGAAAATTTTCGTAGTATGATTTTCTACGATTTTAAGTGTAATTTGACAGCTCAACAGAGCATCGCTCGGCTTGAAACAGCTTTTGGCAATGAAGCACCATGCAAGACAACTGTTTATAGCTGGTTTGCAGAATTCAAGCGTGGTCGTATCAATCTCAGTGACGAATCTCGCGATGGTCGGCCGTCCACCGCTGTGACCAACAAAAATATCAATGCTGTGCGCCGTATGATTGAAACAGACAGGCATGTGACCTACCATGAAATTCGCGCATCCTTAGAAATAGGCATGAGTCAAATACAATTAATCCTACACAAATATTTGGGTGTGAGAAAGCTGTGCTCGCGGTGGATCCCACACAACTTGACCGAGGCTCAAAAAACGGACCGCGTCACTTGGTGCAGTGCCATGCTTACCAGATTCAACGAAGGTGCGTCAAATTTGGTGTGGGACATAGTAACAGGTGACGAAACATGGATTTATTGCTACGATCCCAAAACAAAGCAGCAATCGAGCGTATGGGTCTTTCAAGATGAGCCGAAACCAACCAAAGTGGCGCGCGTGAAAAGTGCATCTAAGCGGATGATTGCTTCTTTTTTTAATAAAACTGGACACGTGGCTACTGTTGCTTTAGAGAATCGTCGTACAGTGAATAGTGACTGATACACGACCATTTGTTTGCCGGAAGTTATTGACGAACTCCGTAAAAATAACCGTAAACGCCGTATCATCCTGCACCACGACAATGCTAGTTCTCACACGGCCAGACAGACAAACGACTTTTTGAAGGCGAAAAATGTAGAACTCATGAGTCATCCTGCATACAGTCCCGACCTGGCACCTTGTGACTTTTTTCTGTTCCCAAAAATTAAGAACCAATTACGCGGTCAACGATTTTCATCACCAGAAGAGGCTGTCGAGGAGTATGAAAAACACGTTTCAGAGGTCACCACAGAGGAGTGGCACAAAAGTTTTCAAAACTGGTTTCATCGAATGAAAAAGTGCATAGACGCCAAGGGAGATTATTTTGAAAAACAATAAATTAATTTTGTACCTTTAATAGTATTTTTTCATATTCATTCCGGAAACTTATAGTGCGCCCCACGTATTACTTGCAGACCTGTCACAAATCAAAAAATTTATAATTTTAAAAATTCGATCGAAAATACTTTATGCTCAGTGACTTATACAGGTAATAATCCTGATAATCATTACAATAAACTATTTGGTGTCATCTCCGACAGCTTTTCAAAGAATTTCAAACAGAAAAAACTTAAATGTAGTAATAAATTAAAATTCAATGAATGGGCTACTACAGGTATTCACAAGAGTAGACAAAAATTGTTTGACCTGTATGCCCAAAAACAATACACGTTTGATAGTAGTTTTGTTAATCATGTCAAAAATTATTCAAAAACATTCAAAAAAGTGTGTAAGGTGGCTAAAGCCAATTATATTAGGAAAAAGATAAATAACGCTCCTAACAAAATGAAAGAGACTTGGAGGGTTATTAGCAAAGAAACCGGTAAATGTAAAAATAAAGAAAATATACAAGAAATTAAATTTCAGGATAGTATAATTTCTTCCCCTAAAGAAATAGCCAATTCTTTTGAAAATTATTTTTCGAATATTCCACTAGAAGTAACTTCAAATATAAATTCAAGCCCTCAGACTGCTGAAACACTACTTAAAACAAATGTCACCCCTTGTGAGTCCAACTTTAAATTTTCGCATATTGATCCCAGTGATGTTATTAAAACATTTAAACAGCTTAACCTGAAAAAATCTGAAGATCACTGGGGTATGTCTGTTAGTGTAATTTGTCACATCATTGGTATTGTTGCTCCTGACTTGGCTTATATATTCAATGAATGTATTGATCAAGGCATCTTCCCAAATTTAATGAAGTATAGTAAATTAATCCCATTATTTAAAAAAGGAGAGAAGTTGGAGCCTGGCAATTATAGACCTATCTCTATATTGCCCGTATTGAGTAAAATATTCGAAAAGATTATGCTCAATCAAATGCTGCGGCACTTTAAGGTCTATGATATTTTTCATAGCCAACAGTTTGGTTTTACTGCCGGCAAATCAACAACCGATGCGGGAGTGGCTCTCATCACTCATATTTACACCGCCTGGGAGGAGTCTCAGGATGCTATTGGAGTGTTCTGTGACCTTTCCAAGGCATTCGACTGTGTTGATCATGAGACACTTCTGCTCAAGCTTGCACATTATGGTTTTGACGCTAAAGCAATAAAGTTATTGAATTCATATTTAAATGATAGGCGTCAGACTGTTGACATAAATAACGTTAAGTCAGGCGGTTCAGCGGTAAAGATAGGCGTACCCCAAGGCTCGATACTAGGACCCTTACTCTTTTTGATTTACGTCAATGACTTGCCTTACGCGGTTGAAAAAAAGGCTGGCATAGTTTTGTTTGCAGACGATACGTCTTTGATTTTCAAAATGGATCGCCATAGCGGAAATGTCGACCATGTGAATGATGCACTGTCTACAATATCAAATTGGTTCTCCGCCAACAACTTAATGCTGAATGCTAATAAGACCCAATGCATAAAATTTTCTTTACCAAATGTGAGACAGACGCAAGTGGACGTAATGTTAAATGGAGGAAAGTTAGTTCTTGTAGATGACACCACCTTTCTAGGAATCAAAATTGATTCAAAATTGCAATGGGGTTCACACGTTTCAGCTCTCTCCAAAAAACTTAGCTCTGCGGCATATGCTGTCAGAAAAATTAGACAAATAACAGATGTGGCAACTGCTAAGCTAGTCTACTTTAGTTACTTTCATAGCTTAATGTCTTATGGATTACTGCTTTGGGGAAGGGCAAGTGACATACAGACAATATTTATCTTACAAAAGCGAGCAGTTCGTGCCATCTATGGTTTAGCCCCAAGGGAATCTCTTAGGGAGTTGTTTAAAGAAATAAATATATTAACAGTAGCTTCTCAATATATATTTGAAGTTATCATGTATACGAGGAAAAATATTACTACTTTTAGAAAGAACTCGGATATAACTGATAGACCCTTGCGCAATAAAGATAAATTATTTTTACCTTCCTATAGACTGTGTAGGGTTAAAGACTCTTTTGTGGGGAACTGTATACGTTTCTACAATAAGCTTCCTGAATCAATCACTAGTTTGCCTAATGGACAATTTAAAGCCCATGTTAAAGATCTACTTTGTAAAAAGGCTTATTATAGTACTGGTGATTTTCTTAATGACGGGAATGTTGAACATAAGCTTGGTGCAGAGTCCTCGGCAAATTGACATATCATTATATGTTCTGACATTTCTGTTCGTTTGTCATTTTTTTTTTTTTTAATTATTATTTAATTTTTTTAATCAATTTTTATTTAATTTAAATAATCTGATATAACCATTGTGCTAAATGTTGACAAACATGTGAATTCGTTCATTTAACTAGGTAATTAAGCAAAGTTTTTCTTATTTGTAAATTGACGTTTTGAAGAAAATGCTGCAGTGGAGTTTGTGGCGCCGCTTCTTCTCCACTTGCGCTTTGGAAGTGGTGGTAAACTTAAAATAAGTAAATTGACGTCAATAAGTGATATTTATATCCTACATTGAGAATAAACAATTTCATTTCATTTCATTTCATTTCATTTCATTTCATTTCATTTCATTTCATTTCATTTCATTTCATTTCATTTCATTTCATATTTTGCGACTTTCCGTCATACAGCAGAATCGCCATAAAATGTTTCATTTCATGAACTGTCAAAATGTGACCATTTTAAAAGATTTCCATTGAATCATAATGGGTCTTATTGTAATTCGTGCTAAGTGGCCTTTTTAGGCCCAATACAAAGTAAGTTACGGTATAATGATTTCTTATGTTTTCGCGATTGTTCTTCATTAAATTAAACTATTTTAATACGGTTTTTATCGCGTTTATTACTTATTTACTTACACCTGACGTTTCAAACACTCTACAGCGTTCATGGTCGCAGGCAGACTAAGTTTAACATTTGTCTTTGATGTCATAAGATTACAAACTACCGCCTGAAATTTTTATTGGGAAATATTCCGATTCACGCAGTATTGGCTCACAGTATCTAAGGGTCTTGCAGTCTGCTTCCGAGTTTGCGATTTTATTAAGTTAATGACTGGGTCCCAAGCTTACGGTTTATTGTTTTACTTACGGTATATTGTAAGGCGTTGATGGTGTTATCTCCGATCGGATGTGGTGGGGTAGAGAAGGTTCGGTTCAGGCTCCGTTCGATCTCAGTTTCTGCTATCTCGAAGAATCCAGCCTTCGTTATGAGGAGGTATACACTTACACAGGCTATTAGTGACATTACTGAGACGTACTGAAACAAAAAATAATTTTGTAAAATAATTTTTACCTGACCAGGGCCCGAATCTAAGTAACTAAATAACGTATTTACCAAAAGCAAGGAACGATCGTTAGGACTATTGTCATGTATGTAATATCGGTGAGCCGAATGATTCTCGTTCGGCATAATAGGCGAGTCGAACTATTTTTAAACGACAAAATCGTGGCCGTTCCCCAAATGGAGATGAGCGATTCTATAAAAAATGATTTTTATTTCAAACATAAAGCTTTTATAATCTATTAAATTATATTGTAATAATACAAAATTCGAAATAAATCGTAATACATTGTAATAAATTGCAATAAATCGATATAAATCGAAATAATGAATCAAAATAAATTGACGACAGTAACTTTTTTCCATACGTTATTCTGGTAGTGGCTGGTACGATCCTTTTGTCAAAAACGTTTGTCAAAAAATTGCCAGATTCCGTTGCAACACTTCCTTTGTTTTTCTATTTTTTACTAGACTTATTTAGCCTACGAGGGCTATTGTTGTGTGTTAAATGATTTTGTTCAATGATTTTGTCGATTGAAAACATTTTGATTTAGAATTACTGTTATTTGACATAATTGGTGAGTTTTACATAGTTATAGTTTGAACGTTCGCGTCATTTGAAGCACCACGATTGCCTTCCTGGATCGCAGTAACTGCAAAACACGTTAACGTATTTACCAAAACCAAACCAAAACCGCAAGGGCTATTTTTGAGTGAGTAAAATCGATGAATTGAATGATTTTCGTTCCCGCCTGACCCTATCTTGCGTGGTAAACACAGAATATATGCTATACAAATATTCGATCGCCATACATTGAAACGCACCAACTTTCCTGGTTACTCCTGGTTACTCTCAATACAAAGTCATTGTTCAAAAATATAAGTAGTTACAAATTAATATTTATAACTTTTGAAATACAATACTTAATCAACTTGTTATAAATTGAAGGTACGTAAAAAAAAAGTGCTTTAAAAAGTTAGTTCTTTTTTCGCTAAAATAAGCGAGATCAGTACTTAATTAAATATTTTTCTTTTTGAAGCGCCATCTTACATCTAATAGCGGAACTAATTCTTTTTATTAGGCAGTGGGGCCCCATGGTGGTAAACGAATGCCCACTTCTCTGTTTTCCCTGTGGCATGTTGGAACTTCATTTTTATGCTTGCGTTGCTTATGTAAATTCATACTAATGAGTATAAATTTGCTTTAGAAATGGCAGTCTGATCAGAAATGTGTTTACTAAAATACCATTTTATTTCTTTTCATAGTATTTAAATAACTATTTTTCATAAGTTATCTATTAAAGAGATGTTTATCATGAAGTGGATAGTTGTCATTATATTTTAGAGGGAGTTTCCTTTTAATAATTAGGTACTTAAACTAGACACGTCATATCTTTGTTACATGTTGTAGGCCACTTGCTTATTCGCACTTATTCATAATTTCAAGTGTTTTGCAACAATAATGATCACACATAACAAGAATGTATGATTCCTGTTTGGTTTATTTGGACTATTAGGAAAAACGCGAACGTTATTCGATCGGTCGAACTGAGCTAATATACGATATGTAAATAAACATTTCTTCTTCGTCCAAGGGAGTTTCTCTTAGTTGCGTTGCGTCTTCGGAGGCTATTCCTATATGTATAGGGTACGCAGTAAGCGGGTAGCTTCTCGCCATCGCTTGACATGCTCGACTATCGAGCTTCTCAGCCCGGAACAAACATATTTACCCAGACAAATGTAATTTATAAAAATAATCTAAATTAACAAAACCAAACTATATCTAAAACAAAAAGAAAACTTTATTTCCCCAACTAAAGCAAATATAGCCAGTTTCGAAATGGAGACTCTCCTTCGCTCACAGATTACAGAATTCTAACTTAAAATAGGTAAATCCTCTGAACACTTGCTCTGAAAGCTTAGTCGGACGATTGATAGGACAACGTAAAAAATGTTTTGAAAGGGAAACAACTGCCCCGATGAACGTTTTCCTTAGACTGGAGGAACAGGACCAGGACAAAGTATCATTCCTCTGGAAATTGAACCCGCGAAGCAAAGCATACTTTTTTTATTGTTTCTCTCTTTGTTTAGTAGATTGTCTGATAACAATGATGATTCCGTGCTTCGGAAGGCACGTTAGAACGTTCAAGGAACCACGTTAGAGGTCGAAACGCAACTGCCTTTCGGCTTCTAATGTGGTTCCTTTAGCTCAGACACCAGTGTGTACAAGATCGATTGACCATGTGGCTTACATACTACTTGATATGAATAAATAAATGAGGGAAATCCGTACCGAAACAATAAGACATTTGTTTTCCGAAATGGATCCACAGCAGCCGCAGAAAGAAACGAGGAATATCAGGCAGCCCAGCACGATGATACCGATACAGATATATTTCAGGACATCTTGGTTCAAATGTTCGACTATAGTCAGTTCTGGTGACGTCACGTCTGCGAAGAGGTCGTTGGTGGTGACGTAGTGATATGCGTAGCTGCTGAAGCCGATGATAGCTAAAGCTGCGATCTGTAACAGAAAGTATATTATCATTTTCCTGCCAGGCGGCTCTATGTCTCTTCAGGAGCCATATTTATGAATATTATCACGCAAAACTGATGAGTCGTATAATTTTCCTTCGATAACAAATGATTTTATATTTGAAATAATCAGGAAGTTCATTCGACACACCGATTTTGCGCGAGTCATATACTTTTCAAAAATAGGGCCCTCACAATGTAGCAACGATAACGTCGTTCGTTATCGCGTATTTTTAAGTGCTATTTTTGACATATATAACTTTCTCAAAACAGGTGAGTCGAAATGTCTTTCCCCTCGCCGATTATGCCGAGTGAAAATCATTCGATTGCTAGTTTTTCAGGTCAATCACCGGTTTTGACTCATACATCTCAAATTTCAGGTCTTTGAAGGTTTCATCTATTCTATTCAATGCTATACACACACAAGCCTAAGTTAAAATAAATAAAATGCTAAGTATCCGTTTGTCTCTTATAATATAGGGTTTGTGGTTCTTTTTTGGTTCTATCTCCCGATCAAATGGTACTTGTATCTTTTTTCAGGTATCCATCTTCCCGAAAATACAGAAACCTTAAAACAACAAGTTATAACTTATGGAAGAGCCCAAAGTAAAAATTGATCTCAATCGTCATGGACGAGAAAGATCTTAGAAGTATTCATTGTCTTTGCTATTTATAGATTTACTGGTTGGGCACAAATTTTCAAAAATATTTAGACTTAGATCTTGAAATAGAAAGCAAAAAGTTTCTAGCTACTATCTTTCTAGAACAGAATTCACCAAATGATCTTCTTCAAAGATGCAATAGAAAATACAGAAATACCACAAAACTTTTCAACACAACATTAATAGATTGAGACCAAATTAAGACTTTTTTTAATAAAAACAAAGCCAACTAAACCAAAAACAAAACAATTAGTTCAAACAACACTCACCACGACTACTAAATTAATCAAAAACAGCAAATGTTTTACAATAAACTTTAAACAACCCATTTCGATCACAATCACAATTTAATTCAATAATATTCACAACACAACGATACACAACGTTCAACTGACTAATGTTTTAGTTATCAATGTATCACTTTTATATCTGTATATAGGATGTTCTAAATTCCTATTTTACTTCGGTAAAAAAAATGCTGTGAACGAAGCGTACACGCATGGCTAAAAGTGGATCGATACTAAATTAATAAGTCATTTATTTTTGAGTTCAGCCCATCGGTACAGTCACGTTAACATGGATACACATTGGTTCTTATGCTCGTGAATGTACAGGCAATATGAAGCTGCCCCTTTTTTTATTCTATTAATCTTTATTACCTCGACATACAAGCTTGTAAATTTTGATTTAACGTGCTATCCACTGTATATAATTAACTGTAGTGACGAATTCATTGAGGAAACCCATGGAGGAAACCATGGGTAATCCCAACGCATATTGCGAGGCGCGGAAAGAAATCGATTTTATTAGGGAAATCGTATGTAAATGACGTTGGTCGTTATCATATTTAGTAGATTAGATAAACTTGGGTACCTCGTAGCTAAAAATCCATACTTACATATTCCTACTTAATATGAAGTGTGAATGTCTGTCTGCCTATCTGTTTATCTATATGTAGGTCTGTTGCGCTTTTTTGTAAATATACACATTTCATACTTATATCGATTACTAGCTGTTTCTTGCAGCTCCGCCATCTTTAAAAAGTAGCCTAGGTTTGACCCCAGGTCTTCAATTATATTTATACCAAATTTCATCAAAATCCGTTCAGCAGTTTGGCCGTGAAAGCTAACAGACAGAGGGACTTTTGTATTTATAATATTAGTATGGAATATGGAATGGAATAATGGAAGTATGGATAGTATGGACGTATGGATTAGTATAGATAATTCAATCGTGTATTAAACACGATATCTAAAAATTTACTGATCAATTTTGAAGAAATTTTGCAAGTACTTACATCACAGATTACAGAATATATGCTATACAGATATTCAATCGCCATACATTATTCCTGGTTACTCTCAACACAAAGTCATTACTACGCCATCTATCGAGATTTCTAAGAAAGATTAAGATTTATAACTTTTAAAATAGAGCACTTAATCAACTTGTTATAAAATTTAAGTACGTAAAAAAATAGTGTTTTAAAAAATCAGTTCTTTTTTTCGCCAAAACTAAGCGAGATCAGTGCTTAATTAAATATTTTTCTTTTTGAAGCGCTATCTTACATCAAATAGCGGAACTAATTTTTTTAATTAGGCTACGGGGCCCCATCCCCATGGTGGTAAACAAATGCCCACTTCGCTGTTTTCTCGGTGGCATGTCGGAACTTCATTTTTTATGCTAGCGTTGCCTATGTAAATGTATAATAATGAGTAAAAATTTAAAAATTCTCCCTCTAACCGTTTATTTGAAGAATTTGCTTTAGAAATGACAGTCTGATCAGAAATGTATTTACTAAAACACCATTTTATTTCTTTTCGAAGTATTTATATATACGTATAAGTAGGTGTAAAGATAGGGTGACATATTTACTTCATTTTCCTATATATTTGTTGTGTAAAATTGTTGTTTAAAGAACGAAATTAGACTTATCTATTACTATACTCAAAAATAGCCCGTGCGGTTGTGGTTCGGTTTTGGTAAATACGTCAACGTCATTTGCATTTACCGCGATCGGCCTCCAGTAGGTTATAAAGCGTAAAGTACCAAACAAACTTTCGCACTTTTAATATTCATCATCATCATCATCTTTATCATTTCAGCCGCAGTCAGTCCAATGCTGGACAAAGGCCTCTTCCAATGATCTCGAAAATGATCGGTTGGCAGCAGTCTGCCACCATCCAGCATTGCTCAAATTAAAATATTTACAATAAATTACACAAAAATTCTAGAAACATTCTATATAAATGGGCGTACCTAAGACATTCTGATATGGAGGATAGCCAGTACTTACAACTAATGCTGGAGATAAGAGATTAGATAATAGGTTATTAGTGGTGGTGTGTGGACATGACAGGAACTTATGACTAATTGGACCTCTATTTATAGCTAGAGATTAATTTTATAAATAAACATTATGTACATCCCATACTAATATTATAAATGCGAAAGTCTGTCTGTTACGCTTCTGAGTCAAGGGTACACTGTATGTCATGGTCCTTGATTTGACGGCTCTGGAGCGAATGCTGTCCGGCCTCCGTAACCCTTTTTACGGGGAGTCAGACCAACTAAAACATGACCCGAGGAGTGACCAACAGTCATATTTTTTCAGGTTATCTAAAGGCATCTGACATAGCCTGAAGACTTTCACCTCTATAGCTAACGATGACCAACGGCTTGCTAAGAGGAGCTCGAGATAGAAATTGCCACTAAATAGCGACCAATCCAACGGGAGTCCACACAAATAACGAAGGGTTATTTTTTTTTATACAACTAATTAGGCAAACAGGCGTACGGCCCCCACCTGATGGTAAGTGGTTACCGTAGCCTATAAACGCCTGCTACACCGGAGATGTCACGAGCGCGTTGCCGACCCTGGCAATTATACTTTATACTAATCCAGTTTCAACATTTATACGGAAATACGCCGGTTATACTTTATACTAATCCCGTTTCAACATTTCCTATACGGAACCCTACAATTGTCTTCAATTTGACAACGCCCTCACCGTAAAATTAAGTTAGGGCATCCACACGCGCTACTGCATCTCAATCGAAAAGCCATTTCCCTTATCAGGACTCCGCAGATGCGTCCTCCTCCGGCATAGCTTCTGTTTTACTTCAGTTTTGCTTCGTCTGTCATTGCATCCGTTCCTTTACTAGTCAATGCGTGGTTCACCTCGCGCTAATATCATCGATATTCGGAAGTTATTTCAAAGTGCTTGTCTATACATGTCCTGATTGTATATTTTTTTGTTCTACTTTGAAACGAACATTTTGTCTATAGCATTCCAATAGGAAAAACGTTTCAATCTCTATATGTCAATAAATAAATAAATAACTCTTTATTGCACCAAATTGTACAAAGTACATACCTAAATATTATTATTATTAATAAGTTTGATCTAAAGTAAAAAAATTAAAATTAAGAAGTCTTGTTATTCTATAATTTCAGCTAATTAAACTTAATTTTGTATGTTTAGTGTTCTGTAAAAATATCCTAATTAAAATAAATTGACTGCTCTTCGTATCATATAACTAATCAAGGACAGTAACTATTAAAATTAACTTTAACGCTTTTTACAGAAATTTTAGAGACGCGCTTATGTTAAAAATGCAATAAGAAGGTATTTTTACTTTTATACTTGTGGAACTATTACATCCACAAAATAAACAAAGTGTAGAAATCACTATTACAAACACAAAATACACAAAGTGTAGAAATACTTATGTATTATCGAAATTATAATCGAATCAATTAAATTACTACCTTATTCATAAAATTAATAGAAGTTTGTTAAGCCTATTTTTACAAAAAAGGAATTCCCCCCTTTTTCTCTATTTTAGAAATTTTAATTAAAAACTGTTCTGTGTTGAACGCAGGCCGCTTTCAACCAATGGGTTTTGGAAATCATTAGGTTAGGTTGAAATGATGATGAGGATCATTTAAAATAACGAGACGAAACTTTTAAATGCACATAGGATTAACAAGTGTTTATTAATTTTAATGTGATTATCGCGATAGTAGGGTTTCATTTACAGTTTTAAGACTAAGTGACGTGTAAAATTACGAATAGCGAAGAAAAATGGGCAGTGATTTGAGCAACGGAGCGCTCGCGTTTGCCCTAATATATTTTACTTTCTTTTTGGACAATGTGCTGCTGACTGTACTGGGTTAGTACTCACTAGAAATCTGAAACAATCTAAGCTTGTGACCGGCTCCACAGCTCGCCTATCTCGGCATGAGTCTAATATATGGGGGCCACACGAAGTCGATGAATAGGATTGTGTCTTCAGTAAAACTGCTCAAATCCGAGACTTAACAGAACTATTTTTATTTTAATACTGATTTTCACACATTAATCAATGATTATAACAGCAGTTAGGTACTTATTTAAAATAAAAATACACAGAAAGAAGTAGCTGTTGCTTTTTCGAGAGGAAAATGGAATGTATTGAGATGACTTGAAAACAATATGCATAAAAAAAGATGATTCGAAAAATGAAATGATTTTAAATGAAAATGTGGTGAAGGATGGTTATAAAATGAAAAAGAGAGGTAGGACATTTTGTAAGGAGTAGTCCGTCTGGGGAAGTACCTCCGCCCTACACAACAGAAGACCGCAGCCAAATAACACTGTGATGCAGTGTTGTGTTCCTGCTGATGAGTAGGGTCGCCAGGCTCCAGAGGGGTCGCTGTGCTGATAGTGGACAGGTCGGCAACGCGCTCGTGACATCTCCGGTGTTGCAGGCGTTCATAGGCTACGGTAACCACTTACCATCACGTGGGCCGTACGCCTGTTTGCCTACTTAGTTTTATAAAAAAAAAAGTATAGAGAGATGAGGAACGATGCAAGCGCATCGTTACAAACTGCTAACTATAATTTTATTGAAAACTATCCCGATTCACGCAGTATTGTCTCACAGTATCCAAGATTTTATTAAATTATTGAATCTTATTGTTAATATAATGTGTTACAATCACGGAACCATACGAAATCCTTACAGATTCATACTCCAAACTCCCTTGTCAATTTTTATCCCAGGTTTTAATAATTAAATTTATGTCCAGTGCCAATTATCCCCGATTGGGTCCGAGGGGAAGCCCTGGAACTGTGGACGAAGCACGAAGCCCCGCTGGCTGTGCTCCTCAACAGCACCGTACACCAGTTACAAGTTGAGGATACTTCAGGTAAGATTCCAACCCAGCAGAATATACTGGTGTTAATATACGATGAGGCCTTAGAACTTTCTAAGTTAGAAGGTAGCATGAAGAAGAAAACTTTATTTAAAACTCCCAGATAAATAATACTCTTCTGTAGAGCATGTTTTCCCACATTGGCGCGACTTATCGGAGGTAAGTCTCCTGCAGTTTGTTTACTATGTCAAAAGCATGAGTGCCACTGTAGCAGATGTGAAGCGCTTAAGGAAAGAGAGAGCTACACGTGTCGTCTCTTTTTTACTACTACGGTCTTCGGTGACATTCTACACGTCCAGCTCGGCATCTTCTTCATCCATGACATACAGCTCCCAGGCACAACTAATTCTTAACATGTAAAAAAAACAATAAACAAACTCCGGGATAGTGCCGGGAGAACAGAGTTAGGTAGGGATTCTCGACTGACATCTTGTATAAGTGAGAGGATGTTCAGTCCATGGCGCATTTACTGGTGTGTTCCAAATGCCCGGACTCCAGCTCGTATGAGGATCTTTCAGCAGTTAACAATAGAGCGGTGAGCATGATTTGACTTGTCAAGATGAAACAAATAATCTTTGATTTGAGTCCAGTCTCCTGGTATTACAGTTGGGGGTTCCCAAGCCATCGTGGGATTGGTGCTTGGAGCAAAAGCAGCTGCGCAGCTGGTGACGGCGCCACTGGCCGGCGCTGCGGTCTGCAAGCACGGACCGGCCAGGGTGCTGGAGGTGGCTACTGCCACGTTAGCTGCTGCTGCTACTGGTAAATTACTTTTACTTACATTTATTAGTAGGGGCTACAATGATCCTTTATGTACTTTAGTACTAATATCTATGCTATGCTTTAAGTCTGGTTTCAGTATACAATATTGTATTCGTAAATGTAATAATATCGTATCGACTGGTGCACCATTACTGTCATCGGTGCCACTGCGCTACTTACGACGCCGGAAGTGGGCGTGGCTTACGTCATTTTTCGTTCAACTGTGAAAGATGCGTGACGTGGAGCGAGCTCTAATGTTTGTCTTATTTTTCTAATTTACGTTTCGTTTCAGTTTAGAATATTTTGTAAAATATTTTAAACAATTTAGTTTTAAGTGTTTCAATGCTGTACTGTTATGGGATCACAATAAACGTAAGTAAATAACATATTTTCGAATTTATTTAATGGATTTATTTTTACACAAAAAATACGCCTGTTTTTATTGTTCAAAATATATAGAAAATAAAAAATATAAACTTATTATTTTTTATGTTGAATTTTTCGGTTTGCTAGCGACATCTATTGGTGAGTAGAGGGGGTCGTAAATAGGGGCGGAGCCATGGCCAAACCAAGCTCCCCTCACGTCTGCCTTCCGCACCGCGTAGCCTCACACAATTTTTGTAAGAAAGCTCTCGATACGCCGTCTCCTCTTTGTACGGATCACGGAGTAATATATAATAATTAAGTAATCCTACTTAAGTAATGTAAGTACCTAGTCCTGGGCGCGTTAAGGCAGACCCTCGATTCTGAAGCGTAAACTGAGGTAGCAATAGGGAAATCACGCTCTGATGAAAGAGATTTAGGAGACAAGCTCAAAAACTGCTCTATCGACATTGCACTAGAGCACAACCAAGGATCTACAAACTGGGCGAAATGGAGAAGACAAAGCTGGAAAGCGGACCTTGGGCTCCGAAGTAACCAGCTGATGCAACCGATCAAGCGTTGAATAAAGGAGTAGACACTACATTTTAGCGACATTTGGACTTCAAAGTCAATTATTTCGAGGTAAACAAAGCTAAGGAAGACTGCAAATGTGAAGGAAATACTACTTCAAAAAGATAGCAGACATCTGTCAACTCGATTTCCTCTGCCCGGAGAGAAATGGAGGAGTCTGAAGGAGGCCTTCGCCAACTTGTTTGTAAAACTAATAAGATCTTAAAACCTAAAGCAACACTTAGCAAAATAGTGGGTTGTTATTTGAAAAATTACTTCAAAGTAGTCTTCAAAGATTTGTCAAATTTTCCAGTGTTCATGCTATGCAGCGGTCGCAGCGGCACTGCAGGCGCGTGGTGCGCGTGCGCCGGCCGCATGACGCACGGCGCCGCAGCCGCCATGGCGGGTGTAGCTGGACTAGCTTTAGTTGCAGCTGCGGTTCCTACTGAACAGAGAGACAAAGCCATTGGGGCATTACTGGGCGCTGTAGCTCTTGGTATGTTGCTCGTAAGATTTCTCTCTTTAGTGAAGACTATAAAGACCTTCTAACAGCAGCCGTGGCAGGTGTTAGGTAGCTAGGTTGACTTTAGCTGCTGCTGCGGTGCCAACTGAACAGAGGGACAAAGCCATTGGGGCTTAACTGAGCGCTGTTGCTCTCGGTATTTGTCCCATTTCTGTCTCTTGATCGTCTGACTGAAAGTGTGGCAGGCGTGATGGGATGGCATTATCTGCGTCCGCGGTGCCAACTGAACAGAAGATTAAAGCTATTTGGGCTTTACTGGGCGCTGTTGCTCTCAGTATGTTTCCCATTTTCCTTTTCTTGATCATCTTACTGTAGATGGTAGTCGTAACGTAATGGCTTTAGCTGCAGCCGTGATCACGATTACAGATTTTAAGCGCAGATGTTAAAGATCACTGTTGCCTGGTTATCAATTTTCTGAACGTAGGTGTGTATAGACAATCTATGCTAAGATTTAACATTCTGAATCCATATTTTCTTAACTTTTACAGGTGTTTTGGTGGGTTATCCATTCGGAGGAGCATCGTATACTCTGTGGAGTCCGGGCGCTCCGTTTCTTCTTATCTCAATTGCGTTGTTGGCAAATCTTGGTTAGTATACTTACTACAGAGTAAATCTACGACTCATGAGGAAATATTGGTGTAGCTTAATAACTAAAAAGTTTTCTTTTTGATTATTAATTCAAAGATTTATCATTATAGATTCTACCTTGTAAAAAAATGAGGTTATTTTTAAAACGCACCTTACAATATTTGTATGTTACAGTTATGCAAATCATGTTTCTGGATCACGAGAAATTTAATCAGGTATACATAATCTATCTTCTTCTTATGTTTATCACACTGCATTATTGCGGAATTAATCGAAACACTGGTTTCCGGCATGTGGTAGACTTTCATTGTTGTAACTAGTAACACCAAATCTAGCATCATACAATATTTGCAATAAATACAATTGACAAAAACATGCTAGAAAAATTTGGCTATCTCACTTTTTGATGTAAGTTTTTAATTGTTACAGGTAACCCCACTAACTCCAAATATGGGTGGAGTGTGGGGGTCTGCATCTAGCATGATCCGAGTGGCGAAGAAGGAGTCGGTAGCGGCGTGCGTCGGGGCCGTGCTGCTGACAACTAGCGTCATGGCTGCGTTGGAGCCGTGCCTGCCTCTGTGGGTCATGACTGTGTTCCATCCTCAGGTCAGTTTGCCTAGGCATAGAACGATGATAACAAAATCATAGGGTCCCCACAGATAGGCAGACAAACAGTGTCCAGAATGAGCCGACTGGCAAAGAAGGAGTCGGTAGCGGTGTGCGTCGGGCCGTACTGCTGACCACCAGCGTCATGGCTGCGTTGGAGCCGTGCCTGCCTCTGTGAGTCATGACTGTGTTCCATCCTCAGGTCAGTTTGTCTACTAACAATAACAAAATCGGATTAGTTCTTTGAAGTGTCTGTGGGCGGGGCACATAGCGCAGAGAACACGTGGTTGATGAGGCAACGTTCTCGAATGGCGACCATGAATCGGTAAGAGAAGCGTTAGACATCCACCGACCAGAAGGTCGCAGGCAAACTCTGGTTGCAAGCCCCTTTCAACCTGTCTTATTGAAAATATTTGGGAGAGGCCTAAAGTCTCTCTAACTATAGCCAGACCAAATTTCATCAAAATTGGTCCGGAGTCCCGGGCATATCCCACGTGATGCATCCGTTTTATGTTAAGCTGTTTCCAGTTTATAGATAATAGCAAGATTAAATCACCTGATTGTCTGAAAACAATGATGATGAAATCCGTGCTTCGGTAACGACTGCCATTTAGTGGTTGTTATTTAAAGAACATTATGATCTTATTGGTTAGTTTTCCCTATTATTCAGGGTTACGGAGGTCAGACAGCAGTTGCTCCAATGTAATAACCAGTACTGCCAAATCTAGGACCATGACTAGCGTACCCTGGGCTCCGAAGCAAAAGCTGACAACGCAATTCTAGGAATACACGCTATGAAGAAGATTGGCCATTATAACCAGTGGGTTATAATTGTCAATCTTCTTCATCTCTCTAGTGAGATATGAATGAATCTGAATTTTCTTTACAGCGTTGGCAAACAGGCGCAGTCTTCATACCTGACAGCTTGGGTTACTTGGTAGCTGCCAGCGGTTTAGGTGGAGTCGCGAGGAAACTTGGGGCTGAGCGGGTCGCTTTGACTGGACAAATGGCTGTTGGTTTTGCAGCTTTGGCAGTGCCGCATGCTACTTCTGTAAGTTTTAGAGAAATCAGGTTATTTGATGTTAGAGATAGTCTTGGAGGAGTTCGATAGCCGAGCGTTTTAAGTCAAAAGATTTACCTCATCATCATAAATTTAAGAGCTTGGCTCTTGCCGCTGGAGTTCCTTCCATGCCTGTCGATCATTAGCGAGTTTCTTTAATTTTTGATACAACGTTTACTTTCTTTCCCTCTCTTACAAGGACCATCTATACAACAGCTGCGAGACTAGATTACTTCTATACCGATTCGGTAGCGTACGCGCTCGCGTCAATGTGCTTGTTACTCGTGGGGTTGGTTTTTTACCGTATCGATGTTATATAGTCGTCGCAGCGGCAGCGCGGCCGAAGTGTCGTCCTTGCATGCGCGGCTAAGTGCGGTATCTGTTTCGAGTAAGAGTGACCGTTCTGTATGTTAATACTATTAATAATTTTGTGCCTTTATGTTACCTAACTTGTCATATTTCCAGGTGTCAGGTCTAGCTCTCCCGCACGCTATACTAGGCTGCGGTCTCGGGGCCACGGACGCGGCGCTGGTGCCGGCGCTGCTGAGCCGCCACACTCGCAGGGTGCCACACTTGGCTGCGCTGCTCCAAGCCACTTCCAGCTTGGCTTATGCTCTTGGTAATACGGTACTATCAAATTAAGGTTATTAGGGAGGAGTGGAGAAGTCTTGTGAATGTCTGAGACTGTACCTAAGGTATCCGTGGTCCAGTGGTTAAGGCGTTTGCCTTGAACTCGGAGGTCGTGGATTCGATTCCCACGGTACCAAATCAATTTGGTATGGATATAGTTGAAGACCCGGGGTCAAACATAGGCTACTTTTTGACGCAGGCGGAGCAGAGGGAAATAGTCGGTAATTTTATAAATGCGAATGTCTGTCTATCTGTTTGATATGTTTTCACGGCTAAACCTCTGGACCGATTTTGATGTAATTTTGTATAGATATACTTGAAGATATAGGTCACTGTTTATTATGCTTTTACGTCTAAACCTCTGGACCGATTTTGATAAAATAGCACGTTCATAGCGGCTGGTAACAGCTAGTGCCATAAATATGCTTAAGCTTTTCGTCGTTCGCAGGTCCAATAGTTGGTGGGGTGTTATCCTGGTGCGTGGGCTTCGAGACTGCGCTCCGGACCCTTGGTATCTTGAACCTACTGTACGCTGGTTTCCTGTATAAATCGCTGACAGTTCATCCACTGTCTGAACAGGTCTGTAGCCTACTCCTATAATAAGGATAATAGAACTAATACTTTTTGGACCTAATGTATTGTTACGAAATCAAAAATAAATAAAAATAAAATGCGGTCCGCGGAAGTTTGAGTAGCGCTGTCCTCGGAAAATTCTCGTACGATCGTCGCGTGTTTCCATACGGGAATAATATCGCGAACGATCTAGTACATCGATTATCTCGCTCTGACATATTGCTTTGTCTCGCTCTCGCACTTCTAGTATGTACCTTAGTACATACTAGAAGGGAACGAGACAGAGGGTATCCCTCTCTCTCTCTATTCCGGAGTAGTTGTGATCTTTCTAGAAACTTATGGAGCTGGTTTACCGGGCCATATAAATATCGGAAGGCGCCTCAGGAGGGCAGTTCTAATTTAACTGAGCTACAAGTGCGATCAAGAAGCGATATCCGGAGCGAATAACAAGTGATACAAGCGACCTCGGCAAGTTATAGTGACTGTGATTAGCAAGTGTTTTGGACATTGTAAGTGATAAGTGAAGTGAAGTGACGTCGGCGACCATCCTTGTGGGAATAAACGTTTTTAAGAGTCATCAGGTGTTTTTCTCCAAATTGCGAACCCCGAGCTCGTAACAGTATTTATTTAATGCTTTATATATCCGGACACTTTTAACCTGGGTCTTTTTAAGGCTAGAGTGAAAAGTCTATAATTAAACCAGCGAGCTCCATTATAGACCACATCTGCGCTTAACATCAGGTCATTTATAAAAAATGTAGGTGGTAGATACTTATATCGTATTGATATTTTAGCTACGTTTTAACTACCTTCGTGGTCCAGTAGTTTTGGCAAACCCTTTGACCCGGTCGTAGGTCCGATTTTCACTAGAAGCATACTTTGTTTAGTTGTTTCTAGTTTGGTGAAAAACATTGCTGGTCTGAATCACCTGATTGTCTGATAATAATGATGATTCCGTGCTTCCGAAGGCATGTTAAGCCGTTGGTCGCAGCTGCTATTTGCCGGTCATTAAAGGCACCACGTCAGAGGCCGAAAGGCGTTTCCGAAAGACTGACACTAGGATGCACAAGGTCGATTAACCATGTAACCCACTCGGTATATGACTTAACTTTTTTAATTTCAGTGGGGTGCCAGTACACCTGAAGACGACCCGGAAAGCGAAGAAGAAGGGGCACCGCTAAGACCCCAAATATACACTCCTTTGAATTGATATGTCGTTATTTTATGACTAAGTTGGCTAAACTGCGCAATAAATAAATATGATAATTTTTTGTTATTATTTTAAACCGTTGACAAATAGGACGTATTTTAAATTTGACTTGTCTATCTGTGCATCAGAATGATGAATTTGCTTCAATGGTCAGTTGGGCAGTGTTACATTTATTTTGGTTTGGTTCAGACTTTGCTGGCGGCGGCGGCGCGCTGGCCTGAAAAAGTCGGTGGCCGGCGTGGATCAATTTTTTATGGGATACCTAAAAAATACATTAAAAAACAGAGATTTTTATAAAGCCATGGCTCAATTTTTTGGTTTTAGCATGCGAAGTGCTACCTGAAATTCCTTTTTTACAATTTAGAGTATGTCATCGAGGTTAGAACATAAGAATTCCTAAATATTTCGTAACAAATTCTTCTTCTCTCAGATCAAGGACGTTATTTTGCACCAAACTATCTTTCTGTTTCCTCCAATAGTTAACTGGTAGGGTAGAGAATGCTTTTAGCATTAAGTACGCCTATTGTATTACTCGTGTCGTGGACTTCAACCATATGGAGAACCAAAAAATTTGTGGGGCGCAAAAAGTATACTGACATGAAAATAAGATATTAATACAATCATACACGCACATGCATTACTCGCATTGTTCAAACTCCATGGCCGAGGTTCGCCCCAACTGGGAGCCCCTTGCGCTTTTGCCGAAAAGGCTGTGGCGAAAGCCATCTCCTTAAGCTGTCCCGCTGTAGTTTTAAAAGCTCTAGCTGTAGCTAAAAATGTTAGTCCGTCCAAAAAAAAACACAATCGGCGAGCGATTTTGGTGGCAGCGGCAGCGGCGGTTAGAGCTGGACGCGGCTCGGCGGAGCCGGCGCGGCGCTGATGCATCATAGTTTATTGATTTAGAATTATTTTGTTAGTGGTGTAGCGACTCAAATGTGGATCTTGGCCTCGCACAGTAAGCGGGATGCCCCGCCCCGCTTAGCTCTCAAGCTATTCAAAACTAACCACCTCCTTTCTGATAGCTATGTTTTTGACATAAAAAACCATTTGTTTTACAAATATGACATAACTCAGTGAGGCCGACGAAACAATCAAAATTATAGTCGTATTTACAATAAATGAAATTAAATTTCAGTGTTTTTTAACATCACACATAAAACAAAATGTCTAAAAGACCCTTGGGTGAGTTTTTAGTCCCTTTTTCTACATTTTGTAATCTCTAACACTATCATCTCCCAGTGGTAAACGAATGTCCACTTCGCCGTTTTCCCGGTGGCATGACGGATTGTACAATCTCACACCTAGAACCCTATTTTTGGCTCACGCAAAATCGGAGAGTCGCGATTTTCATTCGACATATGAGTCACCCAGTTCTAAAATACCGCCGCAAGCGGCTGAGAAACCTGGGTGTAGATATTTGATCCGCGTAGGATGAATATGAATGCCATACGCAATGCTGATGATCTCCCAGCTACATCCAAAGCTTGCGCTTCAAAGCCCAGGGTACGCTTCGTGATCCTGTCCTCTGTAATCTTTTTACAGGACAACGAGGCAGGTAGAATAATAATCCGGATGAGTTGAGTTGTTATAAATTGAAAGGTCAGGCTACACCACCAGGCACACCCTAAGAACTGTCATTTAGCGAGAACAGCTATCGTGCCTTACAGTGTACAACTGGCACTACTGGGAGGGGATCCTCTATTCCACTCTCATTTCAGCTGCAGTAAGTCTATTCCTGGGCATATGGCTCCTATAAGAATGGTCTAGGAGGATTCCACTCTTATCCATTGAATTAATTCTTAGATTACGATGTAGTACTTGCATGCCGTCAATGTTCACGGACGTTTTTCGCAAAGATAGGCTACATCCATGAAGCAATTACAAAGAGGAGATGCCGTAATAAGCGTTTTGTAAAGTATTTGTGAGGCTACACGGGGCGGAAGGCAGACGTGCGGGGTGCTGGTTTCGGCCGTGGCTACAACCATGGGGCACGAGCAATGACAAGCTCCGCCCACTTTTGTGTGGCGAGGCGCCAATGATTACATCACTGCGCCATTTCAAACGGCATCTCTTTGTAATTGCTCCATGGCTACATCAGCCATCTTAAGGCGCATGAGCGGCTAGGAGCAGTAAGTGGTCGCCATGGCCGAAATCGGTCGGAGTTCATCATCAACATCAATTCTTAGATCTCTCTGCAGACTAATCTAGCTAATAATTGAAGCTCAAGAGTTTGCTTGCTCGAACACTTATTAATCTACTGAAAAGATACTTTTGAGATTGATGATTTTCATTCATATCAGTGAGTCGGGCGATTTTCATTTGACTTTGCTATTTTACGTAAGGTCGTATTTCTCAAAGCCGGCACCACACTTCGCCTAGTAGTTTGTGGTTGCATGTTTTGCCAAAATATCACGTATTACTTACGTACGTTTTTGTTTTTATTTTGGCAAATACAAATAGGCGAATAACCACGTGTGGTGCCGGCTTAAAAATAGTATTACTACTGGGTGGCAATTCCTCTAATAAACTGTTAAAAGACCATGTAACTGATATTCAATTACGGCTCAATTACGATGCATTTTCGATATGCTCAATATTGGTATTCTGCTAACACAATTTTGAATCACAAAGTAATAGCAACTAAAATGTAATTGAATAGTAATAGTAGAAAAAAATTAAATATAACAAATAACAGAGTACCGATTATTGAAAAAAAATATTTAGGGTATAATTCGTCATGTCTTAAATTTGTTTCAATTCATCAAGCGAACTTTTATCACCCATTGATGTTCCAGTTCGTCATGTGTCAATGTAGTTTTATTTCGCCAAGCCATGTAAAGGTTCAAAACATAGGCTACTTTTTAACGCAGGCGGAGCTGCGGGAAACAGCTAGTAGTAAATACACCATCAATTACAATATAAAACCCTTCAGGACCTGGGCCTGGCGCCTATAAGCTGCCAACGACAGTGGGCTTCAACCTCCACGACCCATCGCGGTACAGGAATCCGATGTACTCCTTCGGCACCAACGCAGGCTTCAGGATCAAGCAGCTGGGTCCAGGTCCCGCTTACAGGATAGACAGGGTCACCAGGGATGGCATGGTGTCTTCGCCGGCTTGGAGTTTTGGTGCCAGGTAATTATCCTGCGTAGGTAAAGATAATATGGAGGAGATAGTAGGCAGAATACCAGTCGGCCGTCTCAGATGCCGTTGGAGCGATGCAGTGTAGGCTGAACTGCGAGAGATGGCAGCTGACAACTGGCGAGCCATGGCGCAGTATAGAACTCTTCGGCGCCTCTCTTGTTTCGGAGGCCAAGATCCACTTCTTGTCGCTGAGCCAGCGAAGTAAGTAAGTAAGGTAAAGAGAATAGCCAGGAATAGCCAGGTATTGCTTGGGACAATGAGGTGCTGAAAGACCTACGGAGCCTGGGAGTGAGGGACTGGCGGCAGCTGATCCTTTGAAGACCCGCGATATGGTCCAGATTTGGACAACGTGCCACTCTAAAGACTTCCGGACCGGGGACACCTGAATGCTGTGATGAAGGAACCTAGAGCACCAATATATTTCATGGGAGCTTCAGCTTCGTGCAAAACTATCTATCCCATCACTAAAAATAAATACTCATTCATTCATTTATTTGGACCAATCAACCCTGTACACTCTAGTGTCAGAGATATTCGTAACCGCCTCTCGGCGTCTGACGTGGTTTCTTTTACGACTACCAGATAGCAGGGTACGAAATCTTTATCAGACAAACAACTAAACGGAGTATGCTTCCCGTGGGAATCGAACGCACGACCTGTCCACGGAGGCAGTAGCAAAGCAACAAATGGTAATACACGTATTCTTTGATAGTTGAAGACCGATCACCAATTTAAATTATTTTGTTCAGGTTTGGACAACGTGCCACACTGAAGACGCCAGGACCAGGCGCGCATGCACCAGAACGCTGCCCACCTATGAAAGAACCCAGGGCTCCCATATACTCCATGGGTGCTCGTCTCGGCTTCATGTTGAAGAAACCTGGTCCTGCTCCGAATGCGTATGCGCTAAGGATGGGTCCAGGGTCCCCTGCATACACGATGGGCGCTCGAGTGGGGTTCAATCCGAAGCCGAAGTCGCCAGGGCCAGCGGTCTACTTTCAGCACAATACTGATGTTTATAAGACCAAGTAAGTACTATTTCATTGTTTCTGCTGTATGCACTCGGTACCAGAATAAACGCAGGTGTCTGAAAGTTAATTGCCAAATTGGATTGTGGTGGTCACGACCGTCAACTATGAGGAAAACGACTGCAAAGAAGTGTCTATTTGAAGAATGTTACGCCTGTTGTTCCCGGACCCATTTCTATGAGTAAAGTAATAGAGTAGACTATGTCTCTATGGAAATAAGCAAAGTCTCAATTTAGTAATACGTCAGACAAGGAGGACACCATAAAAACATAGACAACTAGCTTCATAAG
This sequence comes from Euzophera pinguis, assembly GCA_947363495.1. Taxonomy (NCBI): domain Eukaryota; kingdom Metazoa; phylum Arthropoda; class Insecta; order Lepidoptera; family Pyralidae; genus Euzophera; species Euzophera pinguis. The sequence goes on along the minus strand of OX376178.1, from coordinate 10,515,375 downwards.
ACAACATTCTCTCATTCAGATGAGGAGGTTAAAGTTAAGGTCTGCCCTTGACCTACCAGCTTACCCAAATATTGTCTACCTATCCGGATGATCAGTCTTCCAAACTTTTCAGAATGCCCCAGTATTCCCTGGGCGCGCGGCTAGATGGCGCTGGAAAACCCACGAAGTCACCGGGGCCGGCGGCCTACCCGCCTAATTTGTACAACGTTAAGAAGGTAATGTTTAACTTTTTTTGTAAAATGGGTTCTATAACCCAAGAAGACTCAAATTCATTCAATTCAGAAAGGTTCTCGAATGGCGACCATGCAACTATAGCTTGTGTATTGCGGTACTGGTTAATTACAATGGACAACTGCCGTATGACGGAAAACTCGACCAATAGGAGCATTATGTTAAACGGGTAGTCGGGACTCCTGTCCTAACTGCTCAACGTGCCTTCCAAAGCACGGACTCATCTTTATTTTCACACAATCAGGTGATTTAAGCCTACAATGTCCTAATCAAACTGGAAACAACTAAACAAATGCTCCCCGTGGAAATCAAACCCACGATCTCTTGGTCTCAGGTAATCGCTTTAACCTAAACCGTAAGCTGAAGACGCAATTAAAAACACGCTCGGATGAAAAAGTTATCACTAGTTCACAGGTATTGAAGATAACTTAAGTTCTTCATTAGATAAAATGAGCAAAATCACAATGCGATAAAATCATTTTTTACAGAATCCATACGCCTACTCCTTCGGCACCAAGCACGGTGACTATGCCCCTCCAATGATCATCAAAGAGGACACAATGGATTGCCTGTGATCTGTACCTGTCCTGTAAATGGCCTGGTTTTGTGTTTATCAAATAATTTTTCACAAGATTCCGTTTATAACGAGGCAACATTAAGTGAAACTAAGTAACTTCCGAATTTTATAAATATAAGTTCTACTTTGCCTATGGTATTGTTAAATACAATCAATGCTACAATAAGTAATTTAATATCGCTAATACGGGGCTAACGTTATCCAAATTGAAATGACGCTTATCTGTTGTTGTTTCTTGGACTACGGAAGGCAAAGTAGCATTATGAGTAAATATGAAGATTTTAAACAGCCAAGATTCATTCGCTCGTTTGAATTTACAGAAAGAATGAGTTAAATATCTAATCTCGTTCAAATTTTAAAAGATTTTAACGGGCGTTCGAATTAGCCAATGTTTTTTCAGAAAGAGGTAATATCACAGAAAATGAACTATTGTGATAAAGACGACTTGTGCATTCCGGCACAGTCTCAAGAAGACAAGCGATTTTTATTTTTCACCGATATCGAACTTTATGGCAATCACAGTAGAATTCAGTTTTCAGTGTTTGCTTTGGTTTTAGCTCACTTTACATAGAGTGAGACAATGAGTAACAAATGTCTTACTGCGAAATGAGTTATAACAAATAAGAGGCCACATATTTTCGCATACGAGACAATCTTCGTGTACATTATGCTGTTTAACTATACAAATTTAAAATATAAAAAAACGGAATAATAAAATGTTTTGTATCCGCTTTTGTAATCATGTATTTTGTATGTTTTGAGTTTAAATTCGTGTCCGTTTACAAAGTTTTGTTGGAATTATACAAGTTTATTAAAAGATTTTGTTTTATTCAACATATTTATTTGCTTTAAACTAATTATAATAAAAATTATAGTGGTAGCACAGAATAAGTAGATAAAAGTACTGAAATGCTATTTTTAAAAAGTATGACTCACGCAACATCGGCGAGTTGAATAATTGATCGATATCTAGTGATTTTCGTTCGATATCGAACAAAAAACCTTCGATATCGAACGAAGGATTTTTATTCGACATTATATGTTCGGAGATGGCACTCCTGACATGGTACTAGTAACCACTTGATTCTAAAAATAATACCTTTAGATAGAGATGCGTTTTCTATGGGACACATTCTAAATCTATGCATGGGACCATTCTGTATGCAAATGCTGTACCTATTCGTACTAAAGCGACATAATATATATAAAATATATATTAAATTTCCAGTGATACACAAAGACCAATATCAAAACAATAGAGTGTACGGACCTGGATACGAGTTGTTTTGTTTTTGTTTTTGCATTGTTATTTTTTCAATGGAAATAATGTAATTCATTTCACAAACCTATCGCAGAAAATATCTTTTTCACAAAAAACTAAAACAATAAAAAACTAATTGAAAGCATATCCTTTTAAACAAAAAAAGAATTTCTGTAATCGGTTCGGCAATGACGGAGTAATGTGGTAACAAAAATTTAAAAAAAAACTCTTGAAATGAGAACCTCCTCCTATTTGGATTTTGGAAGTCACATAAAGCGAGCTTTTCTTAAGATTTATGGGTCTTAGATACCTATGAGCGATGAGATTTCCTGTAGATAGTGAGAGTTACTTTATTGTCCCATGCAATCCATTGGCGGCGTTACGACGTTCGCCGGGACAGCTAGTGTCGAATAAAAATCGTTCGATAACGAACAAAAATTATTCGACTCGCCGAAGTTGCGTTTCACACTTTTCGAAAAAAGGGTTCCGATCCTAAATAAGTGTGACTAGTAACATTAATGGTACTAAGGATACAATGTTGTAACATTTGTACCATCAATGGTACAACTGACATAAAGGGCTACTTTCTTCCTTTTTTGACATTTAACTATTCTTTTTTAATAAGGAAGGTAAACTTCTTGGAACACAATGGTCACATAACATTATATTTCTCTAAATGCTGCGGCCACACTTGATCGTGAAGATTCGTATTTGCGTTGTCGCGACAAACAAGTTCTTGGCCACATTATTCGCTCATCATCATCCTAGCGTGTATTCCTAGTTGCGTCGTCAGCTTACGCTTCGGAGCCTAGAGTACGCTGTAAGTCATGCTCCTAGATTTGGCGGAAATTGTTATTACAATGGAGCGACTGCCGTCTGACCTCCGTAACCCTTTTTACAGGGAAACCAGACCAACAGGAACATGACACGAGGTGTGTTAGTGGCCAACACTGTCAGAATTTTTCAGGCTGCCCTAAGGCATCTGACACAGCCTTACGACTGCTGTTTATCGATAACAACCGGGACAAACGTCTTAACGTGCCTTCCAAAGCACGGAGGAGCTCTAGATAGAAAATGCCACTAAATGGCGACCAATCCAATAGTGGTCGCGTCTCGGCGTCGCTTGACACGCGCAGAGCTACGGATACGCAGCGAGCATGAGACTAACGAGCTCCTCAACTACATTATTCGCGATAATCTAGAATATCTAATTCATTTCAGTGAAAACAAGAGGCGATTGCGCAGTGTAGCCAACAGCACGAACTTAGTCGCGAGAAAACCCTTTCATGTCCGGCATTTTGCCGACAGCGGCGCGAAGGGCATTTGTTTGTATTCGTGAAAATGATTCGCGACACGACGAATTCTTTGGCTAGACATGTCACGACAACGCAATCCTTCGCTTTAGTACTATTATTATTAGACTAGTTTCCTGGGTCAAGAGAATAACATTAAAGTTAGTCCGTCATTTAGGGAATCAAACTATATTGGTGACGTATTTTTTCTTTTGTCAATTGAGCGATAAATTGTAAAGATATAACACATCAAAGTTTAGGAGTGAAGGCTCGTGACGTCACTTTAACGCGCCACATCTTTACCAAACTTTGTGTTTAATTTTCAAAAGAAAAAATACGTCTCCAATATTTTTTGATTAACAAACTGACGGACACTTTTATATTTTTTTTTTTGGAAACTAGCCTATTCTGTGCCTTCGCGTTTTCACAAACATCATCATCATTTAATGTAGGTTACATTTTGTTTGTGTTGTCATGATGATGTGGCCGAAGCATAATAGAGAACAATCCTAAAACTTCCTCAAGGACTTTAACATATTATTCCTTCTGATACCAGCCGCTCGTACCCTCAACCAGTACTGCTTGGTATTGGGGTCTAATTCTTCCAACGGGATTGGGGTTGTCCTTAGTTCCCAGAGCCAGTCAGGGTACTCACTGTCATCTTTTAGCTGAAACGATACGGACATATTAAAAATATTAGATTTCATAGCTTTTGTTAAAAGAAAACCAGTTAAGTATGAGTCAGACCTAGGGTTCCATAACATCTTTATTGTATAGAAATCAATTGCTGTTCATTAGTCTCGCTAAAACTTTAGTAGGGCGGACCAATTTGGCTATTTTTGGTTTTTGTAGAAGTCCAGGGAAGGTTTAAAAAGTGAATATATTCGGAGGCGTTACGAAATTTGCCAGATCAGCTAGTTATGTACCTATAAAAATCTTTCAAAAATATCACATATGTTGTATCAGAGGCCCCCTATAATATTTATCTTATTTTAATTTCTTTATTTTTAAAGTAAAAATTAACTAATAACATAATAAAACTAAACTGATATTTTTAATTTAAAGTGAATTTATAACTTATAATTCTGTGAATATTTCAAGTGTCTACCTGTTGTCATTATCAATATTGAGCAAGAAAAAGGCCTTTGCCAAAAGGTACACTAAGGGTCATTCTATCAAAATGTATATGTAAGCGAGAAATAAATAAATAAAAACAAGAAACAGAGCTCAGGATGAGAGGCTTATGACCTGTATGTGTCTAGATAAAAAACAAAATATTTATTCATGTATATTCTTGAGCACTCTCTTGAAAATGTATAAATTGTCCAATCTGTTTTAAAGGTGTTAACCGTGCACTGATGACACCCTCTGTTCCGCTCTGTGAATAAATAAGTATATTTGTATACCTTAACATCCTCCCCTGTGGTGTAGATATTGGAACCACACACATAAGTGACTAGTTTCTTCGGATCAGTCTCCACGGGAAGCTCCTTCTTCTCCATTGTGGTGACTTTGCCGGCTTTCTTCTTACCTTTGCCTAGGCCCATCACACCTGAAATGGGTTGAGTTGTTGACTTAATGTTATAAAGCGGAAGAGTTTGTTTAAACGCGCTAATCTCAGGAACTACTGGTCTGATTTGAAAAGTTCTTTCAGTGTTGGATAGCCTGTTTATCGAGGAAGTCTATAGCCTGGGTGAAGTCGGGATGGGCTGCTAGATCATTCATATTAAGTAGGATATGTTGCCAAAACGGAATTTCTTAATTATTAATAGTACTAACATACAGAACGGGCACTCACACTGACAGATTCAGGGTGAAAATTGAGAGCAAAATAAATGAATAAATAACTCTTTATTGCACCAAATTGTAGAAAGTACATGAATAATAAAATATATTAATAATATTGTATATAAATAATGCAAGGTTATTGTTTGTATATAGAATATCATTGTTGATTGCAGATTGGATTCAGAAAAAACTCGCTTTCAGATTTATAATATTGCGTTACTAATAAAAGCCCGTCCCAACATTCCTTGATAAATAGGCTATCCAACGCTGAAAGACAGCAGTAATAGGTGAGATTGAGGTACACAAGCAGACGATCTTTGTACTAAGGTTATCCCCGAATATTATTATGATTATGGTCTGTCACCTCCAAATAGTATTAGGCTGTTTCTTCTTGGTCCTTGGTCTTATGTAACTTACTTCTTTGGACCACTGGCTCCTATAATGAATTGCCTTGGAATGCGATGTCACGCAGTAAAAAACTATTTCATGGTTGAATAATTCCACTTCTTCATGTATTATAAGCCACTAACCTCCGGCCGCAGACGTCGTCTTTTTCGCAGCTGCCAAACATATTGCATTGGTATGTAAACCGTTAGTAGTTAATTTGAGAATTTGTCTTAGTTGCAGCAAACTTTGCGTTATTGATAAAGGATACATCATCTAAAAAATAAGGAATTTATTAGTTTAAGTTTTGTTTCTGAAGTTTTTGTTTTGAGGTTATTTTTTATTTTGATTGAATTGAACCATGGCTCTAAAGCTAAAGGGATAGCGCGAGGGCATACAATACGCTGATGGCAGAAAATTTGACCTGAATGCATTTCGTTACCCACCTCTCTCTTTCGAACTCGTGATGTGTTAAGAGTGTGAATCTGGGTTTCCATCACAGCACTTGATAACAACCCCAAAAGTTGGAAAAAATGATAAACAGTTATAGGCAGCGCCAAACTTTATTGCGAGTCCGAAGTTGGTCGCAAGACGCGTCGCAGTAGCGAATTTTGGGTGTCAGCGGGAAGCAGCGGGACGTAATGCGGAAAGAGGAGGAGGCACCGCCGCTCGCGCACCACACCACATCCCCGCGCTTGTCGGTTTCAGTGTGAGTGTTGCATTCGTATACGAACACACGCGCGTGTTAAGTACTCTTGATGTACATTGAGCTGCAAATACATCGTTTTGTTATTGTTATCGTTTTCTTGGTCGTTTCGTTGGTACAAACCCACATACATACATACATAGACTGTTAAACCAATACCCAGTCGGGTAATAATAAAGTAAAGAAAAACGGTAAGATTGCCGCAACGCTTATATTAAATAACGCCCGCTACTAACGTGTAAGCCACTGTACAGGCGCATGTAAGCACTCGCAGCTAACTTCGGACTCGCAATAACGTTTGGCGCGGCCTGTACGTAGCATTAGCAATATAATCTATAATTTGAGGTAGATTTTTATTAAAAAATAAAAAAACAATTATACTTGTTTTTGATATAGAAATAAAGCCCAATTGGGTATTCTACTAATTTTTCTTTTTTCTTTTATATCAATATTTTTATTTCCAGAAACAGAATTATGAAAGAATTTTTGTAATCCGTTCAAAAATAAATAAGTTATAAGTCTTTGAAATTCGGTGAAAGGGGAAACTGTCAAAAAACAAGAAAAGGATGCACTGTGTGAGCTGTCACGTCACTGCCACTCGGTTTCGTGCGTACAAAAGAGATAGCAAGACGTCCTCACCACGCTCCCACTTTAATTAACAACCAATTTTGTTGTTGTTTTCAGAAATGGTTACTTTTTAGTGTATATTTTGTTTAGTATAACAATATTAACCAAGTATGAATACAGTCAAGTAGCCTATTATATTAAGCAAACTGACATTTTTATTTTACTGTATTTCTGATTAGGCAAAATTTTTGGTAATACTTTGGGAAAACAGGGGTTACTCCAGGTCAAATTTTCTGTCATCAGCCTATTGTATGCCGTTTTGGCATGGAACTAAAGGTAAAGATGGAAACCAAAGCGGCATACAATAGGCTGATGGCAGAAAATTTGACCTGGAGTATCATTTTTTAATAAAAATCTACCTCAAAATAAAGATTATATGGCTACGTAATTGTTTATCGTTTTTTTTTTTCAACTTTTGGGGTTTTTATCAAGTGCTGTAAAGGAAACCCAGATTCACACCCTAACACATCACGAGTTAGAAAGAGAGAGGTCGGTAACGAAATGCATTCAGGTCAAATTTTCTGCCACCAGCGTATTGTATGCCCGCGCGCTATCCCTTTAGCTTTAGATCCATGCGGTTTGGTTAGAACCAAATTAATATTTTTCCAGTAATGACACTTACATTGACTTTGGCATTGACAGTTATAAAGGAACGGCACAATACACAGTCATGTTTTCAGCCAATTATTTCAGGCTGAAGGCTCACTATGGTCTCATAATAGGCTACTTGACTGTATTCATACTTGGGCAATATTTGCATACGAAACAATATGTACACCGTATGTACACTAAAAAGTAACTGATTCCGAAAACAACAACAAAATAGGTTGATAATTATGGCGGTAATTGGACTTTAAAGTTTTTTCAAAAAGGAAAGTGGGAGCATTGTTAGGACGTCTTGCTATCTCTTTTGTGCGCACGAATCCAAGCGGCAGTGACATCGCTGCACACATGCAGTGCATCCTTTTCTTGTTTTTCGACAGTTTCCACTTCCACCGAATTTCAAAGGCTTATAACTTATTTAAATAAGAACCAGACCAGCATTTTAGGCACGTTGCCTCGATAGTTTTTAGGCTAGTTTTTAGTTTTAGATTTAATTAGTTTTAGTGTTTTTTTAATTACTTTGGTTAACAAAGAAATGTGTGACATATAATTGACACCACATTGACTTGTGATGACATCGACTTTCTTCAGCCAAAGCCGCTTCAGTTTCACCGCTCCGAAAAACGCAAAAAATATCTATTAATCTGTCTTCGACATAAAATCTGCGTGAGGCAAGTAAATTTTTTTGCGGAAAAAACTATGTTAAACGAAATGTAAAAATTTATTTGACTGAAGCGATCAAGCGACCGAGAAAAAGCAAGGAAGCGTAGTCAAGTAAACAAAAAAGGTGGGTAAACTTATTTTTAACGTTTCTAACAAGTACCTACCTACATACAAAACAGTTGTGTCAGTTATCCTACATAATCATTCTGAGACGAGATTTGCCATTTTGATCTGTGACGTCCACAACCGGTTCGTGGGCAGACCAGGCAGACTTAAAAACATAAGTACCATTTATACGTGCGCGTATTTCCCCGAAGTCTTTTATGATTCATCCTTTAGTGTGTAATATTTATTTGGAATTTAGTTCTCATCGTGCGCTTGCTCAAACAGGCAGTGATTTTAGTGTGTATAAAAATTGAGTGGATAACTACTAGTGAAAATGGGATTTTTTGATGATGACGATGACAAAGTGAGTTTAAACATATTTTCCTGTGTTATTATTTCGCAATACTTTCAAAGAACAATTCATTGTTTCGGCATCGGTTTCGTATTTCCTCTAAGCATGTACTGTATACAGAACTATTATTTTAAGTTTGTGCCTCTGTGGTACAAAAAAATATATTTCAGAATTGCTGGCCACTAACACACTTGATGAGAAAGAAACAGAAAAAAAAATATACAGGATACAAAATAGTTTTAGGTGTTAGTACAAAAGAACTGCCAGTGTGTTATGTACAAGTAAAGAGATTAGCCAACAATTATCTAGGATAGTAGGTATCTGCTCCATAGTCTATGCTATAATTCTATTTAGTAGGCTACTGCATTGAAATTTATCAAATGTTATCAGAAACCAATAAGTATAATTTATGACTGAGTATAAACTTGTTTCAAATACAAAATATCACTTACTTAATTGGTTCATTGTTTCATAAAACAGTAAGTATGTATTAACTTTATTACTAACTTTTTCCTGAACCTACAATTTTATGCTAAAATACTGTCTTTTTTTGGAGCCTAATTTTGTTAGTTTTAGTATAGTCTATAAATTATTCAATGAAACTCTCCAAAATCTCGTATTTTTTTTTTTAAATCAGGTTATAATCTGAATAAGTTAAAAGATTGATGTTTTGCTTGAAGGTAACTATGCATAGAATTACATACCTACACATACCAAACATATAAGTAGACTAGTTGCCTAGAGTCACAAAATTTTTTATCACTCATGTGATCATATTTATTATTGGGCTGAGCTCATCCATTTTAAATATTAACTTGCCAACATTTAACTTGTTTAATCAAGAGTGTGGTCTGTATTGTGTGACTCACCAATGCATTCCTATCAAGAGTAAAAGGACATCGACATAGTCTACTACTAGTATATTACTAGGAAGATTTGGCTAATAACCTTATTCACTCATATTGAGTGGGTTTCATAGTCAATCAACCCTGTACCCTGTTAGGGTGTTTCAAAACCACCTATGAATAACATTATTCATATCAAAAAGTTAGTTTAAGACTTGTTAACTAAAATTTAAATGACCAAACTTAATGAGGAATGATGGTTATAAAAGATTGTATGATGAGCAAATTTACTTATTTATTGAATTAAAGATGAACAACTGTTACAGCTGATGCGTCTATATCAAGCAGTGTATAGTAATTTCACAGATAGTATCTTATTTCACATATAATTGTTTATTTTTACACTTGCATCAATTTTTTCAACAAACATAAAAATACTTTTTGCATATGTGCCAAACAGACCATTGTGTTCAGTCTTATTCATAAAAATATAATCATTACTAACAAAATAGCAACTTGTGCTATAGCCTCTATATATCAGTTATGTTTTATAATCAAAACTTTGATTCACAAACTTATTTTTGTGTTTTAGCATTGTTCTATATTCTATGCATTGTATCCATAACTCTCCTTTATCTTATATTTCCAACTAACCTATGGTTGCTCGGAAGAGATTGCTGAGGCCACCTTTTCTATACATACTGTGTTCATGTTTTCAGTTCTTCTCTTTTTTGTGTTAGTGTGTTATCCTAGTTGCATCCTTAGCTGATGCTTCAGAGCTAGTGGACCCTGTAAACCATGGTCCTAGATTTGGCCGCACTGGTTATTACAGTGGAGCGACTGCCGTTTTGACCTCCATAACCCTTTTTTACAGAGAGAAATGCGGAATTTCCTCCCTCGTACACTGCAATTATGAAATGAACATTGACTACAACATAGCATAGCACTGATTACAACATAGGAGCCTTCAAAAAGGGTGTGAAAACAATTCCTTTAGGGTCGTTAACGCGCTCGTGACATCCCTGGTGCTGCAGGTGTTCATAGGACATTAAGTATAATTGTATAAAAAAAAAGAGACCAAGAGAAACATGACTCAGAATGTGTTAGTGGCCAACACTGTCAGATTTTAGGCTGCCTAAATCTGACACAGCTTAACAATCATGTTTTCTGTTACATTTTTATTGTACTGTGTGCAAAGAAGTGTGAAGTAAATGGTTTTTTCTTTCCCAGTACAAGCACTACCACTTCAACAGTCACACATACAACCACGATCCGGACGACTTCGACGACAACACCATGGAGATAGTTAGTAGTGTGGTCGGATGTATCATCATAGCGTTGGTCATTGTTTGTATATGGAGATGCTGCTGCAGAAGGAACCGCGGGCAGGTGCTAGCTCGTAAGTAGACTTACTCATTAATATTATTATACTAACTGTATCCTGCACCCGAAAATTATATTTTACTAGCGGCCCGGTACGTGCTTCGCTACGTATAAAGTGATAAATTAAGAACCGCTTGACCGATTTTGTGCAAACTTCACATAAACCATCTACCAAATAGTCCGAACAAAGCCTAAACATTTGGTTTGGATAGGTGAGCCCGTTCTCGAGTTATAAAATTACAACGAAAAGTGGCATTGATTTTTATATATATATAGATAGATGTACAAACATACAAATTTCAATACCCTCCCCCAATACAAACTCTTTAGGGAAAATTAAAAAAAAAAGAAGATTGGCCTACTTCTCCTTGTATATGTAGTCATGAATGTATTCATAACAAACATCAAAATCGGTTTTGATACTTATTATACTTGTATTATTATATTAATTTTCTTTGCATACCTAATAAGGTTGATTGTGCGGCCATATTGTTATGTAACACCAGACTGTACCAGTTTCATTGCAAATAAACTATTTCTTTCTTTCTTTCTTATGAAATCGTAACTTTCGCATTTATAATATTAGCTGTTTGACTATAAGAGATCCCTAAGTCCGCCATTGTACTTATTGTTTTTCCATGCTTGGGTTACATACACAAACAACAATTGTTTTTTTTGTGCAAAAAAGATATTTCATGTTGACTGCCAGTCGTTTCGACTCGACAAAAAGAAGAATATGAGTATGAATATAATTTTATTTTTATATTGAGTAGAATGGACAATCGGACCTGTAACTGTAACAAAAAATCCCATAATTTCAAAATGTTTCGCTTAGGAATTGGGATCTCAGTATTTGTTTGTAATGTGGTAAATATATATCATAACAAGTCTATCTCAATGTGGTAAATATATATCATAACAAGTCAATTCTACTACTACGATACTCTCAACATTCATACAGGTTTATGAAATCCCCCCCCCCTTGTTTTATCCACTAATTTGCTAGATTATATTTGTATAAATCACGATAGTGGAAACCCCCTACTTACTAATATACTAATCCAAATCAATATGGTAAATTATACTTTAATATTTAGAAATTTAGGTTTAAGAATACCCAATCTTACTAATATACTAACCAAAATGGTGGTTGCAGCACCGCCTACCATACCCCCCGTGCCACCCGGCCCTAACAATGTGGTGGTCGTGCAACAGCCGTACTTACATCCAGGTATGACGTCATCTTACAGTCACTTAATTTCAATGGTGCTTCCACACTGCCGATAGAAAATGTTTACTAATGTTTGTAAATGTTTACAAACATTTTTTTACAAACATTTGATCACAAATGTTAAAAAAAATATTTTCTTGCTGGGTAATGATGAATGAATGATGAAAAATGGCAAAATATCAGTAAAAGAAACAAGACCAATTTGAAAATAGTTGGTGTGTGTGTCATACATGTGTGCCCTGTCAAATGTCAAATAGTGCTGAGCCGGGCAATGTCGACATCTCTATGATCGAATTTCTTAACGTGAGAACATTGCCAAATTAAGCATGCAGTATTCTTTGGAATAAGTAAGAATAAAATTACTTATCAAACATGCTACTTTATTGTTTTTATTTTTAACGAGCACCCCGACTCGACTTTGAACAGGTAGTACCTTATAATAACTTTACTTTGTTTTTATTTTGAGACCCGTGGCAGATTCTCGCACCGTTTTTGAATATTATCTCTCTACTGAAAACTGTATAGAAGTGTAGTTATTGAAAGTGTTTACTACATATGGTTAAATATTTTTTGATAAACTATTCTTCTGGCAACCATTTTTAGCCATTTTTACATTAGATGGAAATCTGAAACGTAGGTATTGAATAGAAATTATAATTTTATTTTCAATTGAAATCCGCCATGTTTTTTCGCCATATCTCACATTAGACTTTATCTCTAAAGGCGTGAGAATTAAATACAGGAGGGCTCCTGTAGATAGCTGGCATGTTTTTTCAAGAAATCTCGAATTTAACTTGTCTCTGAGACCCGACAATCATTACCCGCGTTCGTAGCAGACTTTTTTCTTTAATTTTTATGACCATATAGGAATTTCAAATATATAGATACGTTTGTTAGGTAGGTAGGTACTTTCCTTCCTAGCGTTTGGGTGCAATACTATCGATATGATGTTTGACAGCATCGATGCCAATCCCTAAACTTCAAGAATTAGGTTGCAAATTGTGAAAATTCACGTATTTATTTTTATCCTTTGAATTCTTATACACCTTACACATTCATGTGATTAAACTGCATGATATTTCTCATATTATAGTGCGGAAAAACTATCGAAACAATTATGAAATCATAGATTTAGATAGTAATAAACTTTGGCGGTACTTATGTGTTAAATGTGAAATTATGTTGGTTTTATTCGTTACTTGAGTTACATTAGGGCACTGCACATGAAACCATATTAATTATGCGCTTCTACTGAACACTAACAACTAGATACTTTGTTTATAATTTAAATATTTGTTTTTGACAAGATATCCGTAAGGCCGCTATGGGACATTATTGTGTATACGAAATGGTCTCGCTCTCTAACTCATTCTAACATACGCTTAACCTATATATTTCACTTTCGCATTTCCCGGCTATTGGATCCATAGTCTAAGGTTTGTTATGGCTTGTTTGCCGCCTATTTTGCCCTAAATAAGTTTTGTAGATATTCAAATTCAGAAAACAGAACTGCCCATTTATAAAAAATCTTTTAAGCAACCCTCAATACCCAAAACCTTGAGATAGTATGTGCGGCTACCCCTTTCTCTTAGCGTTTTATGCGTCCAATAAGAGCCATTTCCTTTTTTTTTAAACAAAAAATAAAAGATATTCCAATGAGCAAATCTTCTTCCATTTTCGTGTAGACGCCTAGACGCATCAAAACGCAAAACCAAACTCGAACAGTTCCTATCAGAATGTAACAATTGCTAACATTTTTTAGCAAATGTTTTGGTGTTAGAAAATGTTTGTAAACATTTTATAACGGCAGTGTGGGAGCACCATAAGAGCCACGCCGAAGCCTCACCTATTGAGACTAGGTAGGATCTTGCTCATGATAAGGTCTTAGTGATGTATGTTTTAACTTCGTGTGTGATTGTAATCATGTTTCAATAAATGCTATTCTATTCTGTCTATCTAATTTTGAAGTACGAAATAAAATAGCTTACTTTCAGCCTGGCCAAGGGGGAATTCGCCATAGGCTGAAAAAAGGAAAAAATTGCTGTTTATTTCGTAAACCACTCCACTCTCATTGTCCATAATCTTTTGACTTACCACACCCTTGACAGTCAAAGAGAATATAATCACTAACGTTTAACATGTTCACGTGCCCATCTTAACACAATTTCAAAATATCTTTTTAACATCAAAAATTGCAAATATTCCATTTTTTTCCAGCGCCGCCTCAACACACAACAGTAATACACGCAGCATCACCTGCACCTTACCCACAATCCACACCTTACCCCCAATCAACACCTTACCCCCAATCCACACCTTACCCCCAAGCAACTCCGTACCCCCAAACAACACCTTACCCCCAAACAACAGGATACCCACATGGAATGCCTCAGCCGCAGACAACACCTTATCCGACGATGCCAAACGCGCCAGAAGCTAACGGTAAGTTATTTCTGTTGGAACGAAGTTCCTTATCGCGCGTTGCGAAAGGGGGCTAGACGGAAAGAATTAAGACCAAAAGTTGTAACGACACTTTTTGCTATAATTGTAAGCCGTGCGGCGGTCGCGTGTTTCTCTGTCTCTCTCATAGAAAGCAAGCCAGTTATTTTCGTTTGGTATCCCTTGACACCTCAACCCTTTTTTTATTTTGGAAATTGATAGACTTTTTACCCTACTGCGCCAGAAGGACGATTATGTTTTTCGAGAGTATGTATGAGTATGTTTGAATGTATAATTGTTGGGCTCGACCTGCAGCCTGAAAGGCTCGAAGGATTTTAGCTTGAGAGGTGTCGTTAGATTCGTATTTACTGTAAGAGCGACACTTTCTTTTCCAAATTACTCAGGAAGGGAGTCGTGTGTTTTTTTTTAAATTACGTGTAAAATAGTAAGCTCCCATACAGCATACATGACCTTTTTATAGACCCTTCGTGCGCGAAGTGGTTTATTTGCCCATTTATCCTTCATCAGTTTTCTAAACCCCACTGCTGGGCATAAGCCTCCCTGTCAACATTCTCTGTCCTTAGCCATCGCAATCCTATGGTTATATGATAACTTAAATTCCATCTAAATTCGAGCGAAAGTGTCAAATTAAATTTTGTATTACTTCCTCTTACTCACATTTGCACGAAATTAATAGGTCATGGTAACCCGCCAGTTGTTGCCAAGCAATACTATATTGTCTGAAAAATATTATAGATTAAAAATCGTTATACAACCATATTTATTAACTTATTAAATTTTCCCACTGATATAAAAAAGTAATAATATTGTAATGATTTCATGCTAGCTTTTTATGGAATTCCACCACCAGGTTGGAATACACAAGGTAAAAAAAAAAAAAAAAAAAATTGTTTATTTCGGACTACTTGATCCATAGTTTTGTTAGTAACATTTGACCTAATCTGTGTTGGCAATGAATTATAAATAGAAATTATGATTTGGAACAGGATACAAAAGCTTTTTTTTTTAATTTTTTTATTCCCATTACAGGATAAAAATAAATTAGTCATACCTCGAATCGCTGCTCTGTGCTTTAGAACGCACGTTAAGCCGTTGGTCCCGGTTGTTATCCATAGAAGGCTATTACGCTGTGTCAGATGTAAGGCAGCCTGAAACATTCTGACAGTGTTGGCCACTAACACACCTCGGGTCATGTTCCTATTGGGTCTGGACATGGTCACATACATACATATATAGATTTGTCGGTCCATTATTACAGTGGAGCTCCGCAACCCTTTTTTACAGGGAAACCAGACCAACAGGGTAGCGTTAACGTGACCTGAGGTGTGTTAGTGGCCAACACTGTCAGATATATCAGGCTGCAAATAGACATCTGATACAGTCTATTGATAACAAACGGTACCCGACGGCTTAATGTGTCTTCCGAGGCACGAAGGAATTCATTGATATCGAGTGGGTTACATTATCAATCGAACCTGTGCACCCGGGTGTCAGAGTTTTTAGGAACCACCTTTCGGCCTCTGACGTGGTTTCTTTAACTATCACCTAATGGCAGTCGGGATCAACTTAGCGTGCCTTCCGAATTACGGAATAATTATTATCAGACAATCAACTGCCTCCGTGGTCCAGTGGTTAAGGCGTTCGCCTTTGGCCCGGGGGTCGTGGGTTCGATTCCCACGGGAAGCATACTTTGTTTAGTTGTGTCCAGTTTGGTTAGGACATTGCAGGCTTGAATCACCTGATTGTCTGATAATAAAGATGATTCCGTGTTTCGGAAGGCACGTTAAGCCGTGGGTCCCGGCCGCCATCTGGTGGTCGTTAAAGGAACCACGTCAGAGGCCGAGAGGCGGTTCCGCACAACTCTGACACCAAGGTGTATATGGTCGATTGACAATGTAACCTACACGAAATGATGATGATGATTATCAGACAATCAGGTGATTCAAGCCTGCAATGTCCTAACCAAACTGGAAACAACTGACACAGTATGCTGCTGCCATGGGACTCGAACCCATGACCTCCGGGTCTAAGACAAACGCTTTAACCACTGGACCACGGAGGCAGTTAATGAGAAAATGCCACTAATGTCGACCAATCCAATACGCGTCGAATTTCACCACCGCTTGACATACGAAATCTTTATGCAAACGCTGCGTGCGGTTTTCTAGGTCCTCCAAATCGTGATAGTTAAATAATATTAATTTAGATACTTTTATGTTAGATCATTAGGATCTTGTTAGATAATGTCATATCTTGGAGTACTATTTGCACTATTGTGACGTCATTTCCCGTTATCATTCGACAAACACTTGTATCCGTTGCCCTTGGTATCGTGAATTAGATTTGATATTTATCTGACAAATAGAATCTACTCAATACCGTCATCTCAAAACTAACTAACTATGCAGCTATGAACTTCCCCCATTTTTGCAGTATCCAAGAATATTTAGCAAAATGCTGGCCGCATTTTTATTATTATATCACTATTTGAATTTCTATTTGTAAAACATTTTATTATTTATTTTCCGCAGCGCTCCCGCCATCTTATGAACAAGTGATGGGTCCTGCGGATACGACGCCGCATGCAAAACAACCCCCTTACAACCCCTACCTCTCGCACTAGGCGATTAATTGTTGCGACCAATCGCAAACGAAATGGCGATCTCGCAACGTCCAGTCAGTCAACTTATTGTAAGTTTGCAATTATGCGATTAATCGCTGCGAATAAATGCAAATAGCACTGTGCTAGAAAATCGCAGCGACTAATCGCATAGACTACAGTAACAATTGGTTACTAAAACCAGTACTAAGACTACAGAGTAAAAAGATTTTTGTATTTGCTCCATGACTAAGACTGCCGCTAATCGCTGCGTCTAAGCGTTGTTTTGTGTCTAGTCATTGCGATTAGTCGCACAGAAATAGATTATTCGCTACGATTTTAATATTTGCACATCAGAGCAACAATTTAAATACTATCTTTAACCCTATGTATATGAACGTAAGGATTAAGTTTGCTAGCACTTCCAGGCACACTGCCATAGCTAAAGAAATAAAAGTTTTTTTTTAAGAGAAAGTACATTTGGCCGAATGAAAAAGTGTACCGACTTAAATGTAAGTACTAACTATAGTGGTATATTTATTCTGTGGTTCACTGTACCTTGCTGCTTCGATGTGCAAAATACACTGTAAGGTAAAACTAATACGCTTCAGTGAAATTTAAACTATTCCTTATGTATAAGATTTAAATTCTACCATTTTAAGAATATAAACGAACAAATTTTAGAATTATTTGTATAAATAAATATACATATATTAAAACCGAAAAACTTATGAGATTAAGAAAATCTCGAAAAAAAAAACTTATTAATTTTCGAGATTAAAATTGTTCTCATAGATGTGTGATGTTTGAGCGTAGAAGGTGCGTCTAAATAAAAAATATTTTGGAGAAATATGTATTTCTCAGTAGTTTTTCATCTTACATTTAAAACGTATTTTTTACCCAAAATAGGTTAAACATGAGATCTTAATTAGTAAATTCAATATAGTGCAGCCTTTTTTTTCTATTTTTAAATAACATTGAATTTTTGATGATAAAGAATATGTAAATGCATTATTTTTAATACAGGGAAATTTACTTTGAAACACCTTTCAAATTTGAATCAACTTTAAGTAGAAATAAACACAAAATATGATTTCTTTTCCCGATCTCTCATACGAAGTCTCCTCTGTTGTTTATTTATTTTGCAAAAGAGATCTTTTTTTTTTAATTCAATGATAGTTACTTTATTATATGTATGGTGTTTAAAAAATCTTTTCGTATATTCAAATTACGCTGTTATAGTATATGACATTTAAATATATCAAACAAAAGTACTACTCCTATAGTTATTTCATAGAGAATGACTGCGTAAGTGATCTTTTTCTATAATTTTGAAAATTTTAAAACCTTATGAAATTATTTCCAAAAATATTAAGTTAAGTAGCATTAAACAAATAGGTGCTCTGTTTTCATTAATTTTGAACTATACTATTGTTAAAGAGTCGCTTCTAACAAATTTAAGTAGGTACACTACCATAGATTCTAAAATGACGTATCTACATATGTTCAATCCACAAACTGACTAAATGTTTTCCGAGGCTCCGTCTACGCCCAAAAGAATATTTTACGTGTCTTATGCAAACTTTTACCACAAGCACTTGAGGGTTGGTTTTTTGAAAAAAAGTAGCGTATGTTTGACCCTGAGTCTTCAACTATATCTATACCAAATTTCATAAACATCGGATTGGCAGTTTAGCCGTGATAGTGTTACAGACATTCGCATTTATAATTTTAGTATGGAGTATGGAATTATGCGCAAAGCGATTCTTTAATATTTTAATAGTATTATTAGAAGCAACGGCCCGCGTGGTCAAGTGGTTGAAGCGTTCGTCTTCGACCAGGGGGTGGTGGGTTCGATTCCCACGGGAAGCATACTTTGTTTAGTTGTTTCCAGTTTGGTTACGACTTTGCAGGCTTGCATCACCTGATTGTCTGATAATGTAGATGATTTCGTGAAATGATGATGATTACAAGCTGGTCTTCTGATAAATAAAGAATATATTTTTTTAAAAATGTAACAGAATTCTCTAAAACACAACTCAATGAACGTATTCAAAAATTATTCAAACAAAATTATTTTAACCTTTTAGAAGGTTTTAAAGTCTCATGTGATTTTTGTAATATTTTGAAGTGAGAAAATAATTTTATTTTTCTATGTTTTTTTGAGATACACAGAAAAAGAAAAAAACTTATTTTTAATATTGAGTTTTTACCAGAGCATAGACATTTCTTTTTTGTCTCAACTCCAGGCACTATTTTTGAAATGTATGACTCATATGGCGAATATAAATATAACGTTATCGAACTAACAACATTCTACTCGCCGCTTTTGTTGGAATGAATGAATGAATGAACACTTTATTGCACCATTTACAAACAAACAAAATACATGGTTAAATCCAATACAACTAAATACTACAAAGGCGGACTTATCGGTAATGCAATTTTTGCTTGGGCCATACTTTTCAGAAAAGTACACCAGGAGATTTTTATTCTCCATGCTTCATATTAAGAAATTGTTTAGTTTTAAGTATAAAACGACAATAAAAATTGTCATTATTTACATTATACCGAATTTAAAAACACTCTTATTTACTGTAAAGATCTCTACATACACACCTCAATGATATTGGGACAATTTGGTATGAAAGAGTGGGGATGGATATCATGTCGTCTCGTTTCGTCACACTTGCCTGCCAATTTTTCGTCTGACGCCATCCCCAATCTTTCATACTAGATTGTCCCAACAATAGGGAACAGATGAAAATTTCAAAAACGTTTGTTTATCTGAAAAAATATCAGATTTTTAGGATTGATTGGTCAATAAATTGAAAAAAATAATCACATTTAATTCCCGAAATCGATCTTGACGCCTCTATGGGCCTATGCCTGTGCCACATCGTCATCGAAACGATAATGAGGAAACTTATTCTCATCACCAGAAAAATAATCAAGCCTTTTTGTAATTTTCATCTGTTCCCTATTGTGAATTTGTGAGGTGAGTAGAGGCTCTAAGAGGTAAGCGGCAATCAGTGGAACACTAGCGCCACGCCCTGGATTCCTATACATCTACCGAATTTAAGTCGCTATAGTCTTTTTCCTGTAGAAACGAGATATAAATAATGTATGAGCGAGAGGTGAATAGAACAACCAATACAAATTTCGATTGAGATTTAAGTACATTTGATTTGTGTTTTTTTTTTTAAGAGATTACGCATTTTCCATTAGACAAAAATGTATTAGAATTACATTATGTGATATATGTTAGTTTAATTGTATGTCTGTTTGTGAATACCTACTAAACCTGCTACTGCTAAACTGGAGTGTTAGAGATGTAAGACTGATAATATGTCAAATGAATATCGTTCGACTCACTGATTATGTCGAATGGAAATCGATCGAAATCGACCTATAATCATTCGACATACCGATTTTGAATGAGACATGGATTTCAAAATAGCACCCCTACACTGTCTTCTGTACATTACTAACTACTGAAACAATATATGATATCAATAATAAATTATTGTCTTGTTTCATACATTATAGAGCGTGATTTTGCAGTAGTCGGGTTTTAGTTTATGAACTTATTTTTTTATTTTAACTTCCATATTATGGGCACATAATTATCCACAGACGACGACAGGCACATACTAATATGATTGTTTTCATTTTACCTCTTTTACCCGTACAAATACAAATATTTAATGTCATGTGCCAGTTTTACTCACAAAAATTAGACCTTAATGTTAACTAAATAAGGCATAAGTTTACTTATCATTTAACTATATGTAAACTAATAAAGTAATACTTTACATTGTTACCTAAGTGCTGTTATGTTTGTTACATGTTTTACGTAGACCCAGAGATAGCCAAATGTAAAAAACTTAAAAATTAAAATTACCTGTAAACAAAACGCTCAACAGTGAAAAAACAAATGCTCAGTTTCAAATTTCATTTTTCGAAAATCCTACGTACATTTTCAATGTTATGTAATATAAGTAAATCTGAGCTTTATTGTAATAGAAATAAGTACCAAAATACCATGTAAATTAATTTAAGAATGTATGCTATATTTTTTACGATTATTAAATTGTTTGAAAGACCTGAATGATTTTTTTTTTTGTAGAGACCACAGATTTAGAATTATTTTGTCCATAGTCTAAGGTAGAGACAATCGGAATAAATAGGAAAAAGTTTATTTACTACAAACTAGTTTGTCTTTATTATGAGATGGTTAAGTAGTACTACAAACTAGTTTGTCTTTATTAAGAGATGGTTAAGTAGACGATGATTTGATTTGACGACTTAATTGCTGGGCCCTTACTATCATCACCTCGATACGAACGAGATGGCGCAATACAAGATGCAAGGTGCCGTCTCGCTTGCTCACTTGTTTCTGCCCTGCAATTAGAGATGATAGTAAGGCACCTGTTCAAAAATTTTTACTTGTTACTGTCCTGGCATATTGTTACGACTAAATACGAAAGTAAAAGCCATATTAATAAAAAACATTATGTCCATGTCATAATGACATGTGCCGTCCAAACGTCATCCATGTCAGATGTCAAAATGGTCATCATGTCATGTCAGTCATGGCAAGTGTCATTTTGTTGTTGTGTGCTGCGTGCGTCGGTCGGTCTATCTAAAATTGATTTAGAAATTTAGGCCGTAAAATATAAAAAAAACTGACCAGAATACGAAATTTGAGTGTCCAGTTATTAGGCAATGTGAAGTCAAAATAGGAGCGCCTTACCGCGGCGTCGTTATAAAAATTCCTGTAGTGTGGTGTGCACCATTCTGACTTCGAAAACTCATCACATCATTCTTGGATAAGCCTCAACAAGTAATGGTAATTAACCTTTATTTTTGCTCCATAATTCTACTGTAATTTTAGTAAAGATACCCCCAGAACTCACTTGCACAATTAATGCTGAAAAAATATCCTTGAGTCAAGTTCATTGTGTTTGAATAATTAGTGCAAAAAATGGGTGTTTTAATATTTATTTGCTTCATAGTCCGTTGTTACCTTCACTTTGCAATTATTATTTGATGAAATTAAGTATAAAACAATGAGACAAACTAATGAGACACTGACAGTGTGAAAATAAATTACATGTGATAGAACAAACAAGAGGGAACGCACCTACCTGTACATTACAGGCCAGTAGTTCCTACTCATTTTAACAATGGTCCTAGATTATTGTCTGGGCTCTTTTCCCCGTGAAACTAAACCGTTTGAAGCAAGGAATCAGCTTTATTATCAGACTATCAGGTGATTCCTGCAATGTCCAAAACAAATAAGACACAAATTAAACTATTTTAATACGGTTTTTATCGCGTTTATTACTTATTTATTTACACCTGACGTTTCAAACAGTCTGCCTGTGACCATGAACGCTGTAAAGTGTTTGAAACGTCAGGTGTAAATAAATAAGTAATAAATGCGATAAAAACTGTATTAAAATAGTTTAATTTAATGAATAACAATCACGAAAACATAAGAAATCATTAAAAAAGATACAACTGAAAAGATAAATATTTATACTTCCAATAATAATTCTTAACCATGACTAAGTTTTTAAATGTCTTAAATTATCTAGGTTATTACAGGCAGTTAATGCTTAAAAATATATTTAACTAGCTGTGCCCACGGCTTTGCCCGCGTGGCATTCCGTTTGTGTCATGGAAAAAGTAGCCTATGTCACTTTCCAGGTCTCCAACTATCTCCACACAAAAAATCACATCAATCTGTTGCTCCGTTTTAACATGAAAGACGGACAAACAAACAAACACACTTTCACATTTATATTAATATGATAGCTATTAATTGTTTTCTTTGTTGAATAGTAAATTGGTTTAATTTGTAACAATCCTAACCAAACTGAAACAACTAGTTTTAGAATTGTGGATTCAATCCCATGCGGATTCCCATGGGAATAATACTTTGACACAATCTCCAGATCATAGACAAACACATCAATGGAGGCAGTTAAATGAAAACAAACCAAACTAAAAAGATCCAGGTTTGAGGTGTTAACTCGGCCTTAAGCGGATCACTGAAAACAATGGTTTGCCAACATCAAATTCCAGTGAGTGCGAGTGACAATGAGGTATTGTAAATGAATACAGTCCTCAGAAATTATTGTTTACTAGCTTTTTCTCTCTGCTTCACATGATGAGAGAGATCAAAGGTACCCTGTCCTCAGTATACGGACCATTTGTTTATTTATTTATTAAAACTTTATTGTACCACAAGTAAAAATACAATTGGTGTACTTAATGCTAAAAGCATTCTCTCCCAGTCAACCATTAGGAAAAACAGAAAATACAAAGCGGCACAAAAAAGCTTCGTGTGATATTACAGAAAAAAAAGAACCCTACAGCAAAATAAACTTACAAAGACAATGTGTAGGTACAAAATTTTTAAAAATATTTGTTCAGTAAATTTAAGCGTGAAGAGGTAACAATCAAATACGGACACTACCACAGATTAAAGATGCTACACAGATATTCAACTGCCATACATTGAAATCCACCAACTTAATCAGTAAATTTTCTTGGTTACTCCTTGCGTACTCTCTTAATTTATAACTTTTTTTATTACAGCATTAAATCAACTTGAGATTTCTGAATTTAATTTCGCCAAAAATTTGCGAAATCAATACTAAAGAAATATTCGCTTCTTGTAGCATCACCTGTCAATACTTCCATACTAATATTATAAATGCGAAAGTCTGTCTGTTTGTCGTCCGTCCGTCTGTTTGTCCGTCCGTCTGTTTGTCCGTCCGTCTGTCTGTTTGTCCGTCCGTCTGTTTGTCCGTCCGTCTGTTTGTCCGTCCGTCTGTTTGTCCGTCCGTCTGTTTGTCCGTCCGTCTGTCTGTCTGTTCGTCCGTCTGTCTGACTGCCCGTCCGTCTGTCTGTCTGTCTGTTACGCTTTCACGGCCGAACCGCTGAACGGATTTTGATGAAATTTGTTATATATAATAATAAATATAGTTGAAGACCCAGGGTCAAACACAGCCTACTTTTTGACGCAGGCGGAGCTGCGGGAAACAGCTAGTTATCAAATAAAAGAACTATTTATTTTTCTTAGGCAACGGAACCCCATGCACATACATTCGCTTTTTTAATATTTATGATGCCTGAAGTAGGTATTCTATTCCACACAGCTTCGAATCTAGGTAGGTATGTTATTATCAGTGACATTTGCACTTAGCCCCTATGATCTCAATTTCACTATTGGATGTAATTTTATCCGTGAAAAATGAGGTTACATGATAAACCAATTGCTGATATCGTGAAAATGTACTGGCGATAAGTATTTATATTTTCCTAGCCTGTGTTTGTTGTAGCTTGTTGCTGGTCAAAGATGTTTTTTTTCTTCACTTTTCTACTATCAGACACAGCAAACTCTGTCTTACTATTTTGTTTATAAATGCTGTCCCCTTAGCTCTACCTAGGGCTATTTAAATAAAACTTAAGAAAGTAGTTCGTCTTGTCACTCCATTGTTCCCAATTCATAAAAGATAGAGAACTGCATCTGTGGTCCATTGGTTAAGGCGTTCACCTTTGGCCCAGGAGTTGTGGGTTTGGGTCGACGGGATGCATACTTTGTTTAGTTGTTTTCAGTTTGGTTAGGACATTGCGGGCTTGAATCACCTGATTGTCTGATAATAAAGATGATTCCGTGCTTCGGGAAACACGTTAAGCAGTTGGTCCCGGCTGCTGCCGAGGTACCACTTCAGAGGCCGGGAGGCGGTTCCGTACAACTCTGACACCAGGGTGTACATGGTCGATTGACCATGTAACCCACACGAAATGATGATAAAAATAGATAAAGTAAAACACGACCGAGTTATTCCCATCATCCCCCACCGACTTTTCCCCCAACTGGGAGCATTCGGGAACACATTTTACCCTGTCATGACATATGCTAGCGTGATCTTCTCAAATGCAGCTCCATCTCTCCTGAACAAGTTCCAACTCATCCAGAATAGGTTCGCACGCAGAGCCACGGGTTCGCCCCCGGGCCTGCGTACACGCGACCTACACAGGGACCTTGAGCTTCCATCCATTTCGAGATATCTCAAAGAAACGTCTCAACGTTACTTTGAGAAATGTCCAACCCATCCGAACCCGTTAGTTGTGCGGGCTGCCAACTACAGCCCGGCAAAAAATGTCCCTCTGCGGCACAGACGCCCGAGGAATGTTCTTTTCGACCCTGACGATTCCATTACGGTGGCGAACCTTCCCTTCGAAAACCCCTCGACTCAACGGAGTCCTGGGTTTTCCATAGGAACATATAACCGCACCCGCCGGCGAGTGCGACGTAGTAGGAACAGTAGACAGTTTACTAGGTACCGGAATGTACCAGGGCGCTTCACGCCACCGATAGGTTCTCAGTAGGCCCTTCAGGCACAATAGTGTCGGCCCTTATGGCATTGAGCGTTTGCTACCGCTCGCGAGTATGCATTGCTCGCTTGATCAAAGGCAAAGCCCATGGTCCCAACTGGGAGCCCCTCGCGCATTTGCCGAAAAGGCTTAGGGTTAATAGCCCTCGCCTCAAACTGTCCCGCTGTAAACTTAATAGCTCACAGGAGCTAAAATTGTAGGTCCGTTCAAAAAAAAAAAAAATATATATATCACACCTTTAAATTTTAAATGTTTCATTTCTTTATTTCAACCTTCCTCCACTTGGGTCGTCGGCGTAAACTATTCAAAAAATACAAATATTTTTTTCCCTGCAATTACTAATGGTATTTATGTAAATGTTGAATGTAATTAAATTTAATAGCTGCGGCCATAGACATACTAAGAAATAGATTGAAAAAGCTGTTTAGGTTGACTAAAGAATGTGGTTTTTTCGTCGTCAGTGTCGTAAAAAGCGAAGTAATAAACTAAAGTCGTGTATTTATTTATTTATTTATTTAAACTTTATTGTACATAATACAATTGTATAGCACAATAGGCGAACTTAATGCTAAAAGCATTATCTAACAGTCAACCTTTGGGTTAAACAGATATCGTCATGTGGGTATTAAAAATATATAGCTATAAATACAAAAAGTTGGAATGATAATAAACTTACTTATGGTACTTACATAATATACTTACATATATACGATGAAATAATAATCAAAATACAGTTAATTTTAAGAGTTATATCAACGAAATAATAGCAGCAACTCAAAATTTACTCATGTTTAACTGCCTAAATTTGCTCCCGTAACCGCGAGAGTAGGAGATCGTAGACAAGCCTTTTAAAGTTGGCACGGCTGGAGACTGTTCTAATGGACTCAGGAAGATTATTCCAGAGTCTAACAGCCGTCACAGCGAAGGAATTGGAGAAAAACCCGGTATGGTGAGAAGGAGTAGCGAGGGTCATGTTGTTGGAGGAACGCAGGATTCTTTCATGAGTGGAACTCAATAGTTTGAAATCAGTTTTGAGGTAATCAGGGGACAGTGGATTGTAAAGAATTTTATGAAGTTGGCATAATATATGCAAATTCCTGCGTTGCCGTATAGGTAGCCATTTAAGCTCAGAACGGTATTCCGAAATATGTTCATACTTTCGGAGACAGAAGATAAATCTAATACAATTATTTACGAGACGCTCTAGTTTGTTCAGCTGTTCTTCGGTTAAGTCCAGATAACACACGTCACCAT
Organism: Euzophera pinguis; assembly: GCA_947363495.1. Lineage (NCBI taxonomy): Eukaryota > Metazoa > Arthropoda > Insecta > Lepidoptera > Pyralidae > Euzophera > Euzophera pinguis. Next base: position 10,488,599 of record OX376178.1, on the reverse strand, counting down.
AATCAATGAGGGGTAGAATAAGCGCTTGAGCCAGCATAATTTTGGTTTTGACGGGCAGAAAGTTCTTAAGACGCTGCAGGTAGTGAAGAGTACCATATACCTTACTACTAATTTGGACCATATGGGTATCCCAACAAAGTTTACTGTCTATGTGTAGACCAAGATCTTTTACTACAGGACCGAAGGGAATCACCTTACCTTCAAACATTAGCGGCTGCAAGTTGTTAAAATTTATATTATTAATGTGATATGAGCTACCCACTATTATTGCTTGGCATTTCACGGGGTTTACACGAATTCCAAAATTGATAGACCATTCCAAAACACCGTTCAAATTTTCGTTTAATAAAGAAATTGCCTGGTCAATGTTATCCGTGTTCGTCTGTGTATAAAGTTGCAAGTCGTCGGCGTAGAAATGGTAGGAGCAAGACAGGTGATGTGAAAGAACATTTATAAAAACGGAAAAGAGGATAGGGGACAAAATACCACCTTGTGGAACACCAGCTTTAAGATCGCACCAATCAGAGGTATCTGTACCATTACGAACCTGTTGCCGGCGCCCACGAAGATAACTAGAGAACCAAGCAATTACAGAAGATGATACGTTACAACGGGCAAGGACAGCTAACAGGATGTCAATATCAACGGTATTGAAAGCATTACTAAAATCAATAAGAGTTATAACTGTTACCTTCCTGTTCTCCATCCCCCCCCTAATATCATCAGTTAATCGAATCAGAGCCGTGGTTGTGCTGTGGCCGGGCCTAAAACCAGATTGATGAGTATTTAGGATATTATTATCTAGCAAGTGTTTGGAAAACTGTTTAAAAGCAGATGCTTCTAGAACTTTGGACAAAAATGAGAGGATAGAGATAGGCCGAATATCATTCATCTGAACGGGTTCAGAGATTTTAGGAAGCGGGCGAACAAAGGCAACAAGCCATGTAGATGGAAAATGATTTTCAGAGAAGCTGGCATTAATAAGGTGCGTAATAATAGGGAGAACGAAACGGAGGATCGGGATCAACATAGCTCGGTTTATTTGATCTGGTCCCGTCGCATTTGAAGAGATCGACTGAATAATTTTGCATACGTCATCCTCCGTGACTGCGGCAAACTCGAATACCCTACCATCAGGGACAGGCAAATCAAAAACGTAAGATATTGTAGAATTTTTTACATTATTATCCAAAAGAGGGACTGAAGAAAAGTGATTGTTTAGATCATTCAAAGAAAACGATAATTTGGAACAAGGCTTCTGTATTTTAGCTGTGAATAAATAAATAAATGTCTTATAATTTTAGCCTTGTTTTTCGAATGGGGAACAATATTATAGCATTCCCAATAGGCTGTCCTGTATGTCCAAATTAAGAATATTTAAGATTAATGACACACCGAAAACCGATGACTGGAAGAGGATCGTTCGACTCACTGTAGAACGAAAATTATTCATTTTTGAAAGAAATCTTTCAATATCAACTCACTGGTTTTGCGGAAGTCATATTATACATCTCAAATATAATACACTTGGACCTTCTTCAAAATCGTATCGGACGCTCTAATGACGTTGGACTGCCTCCGTGGTCCCGTGGTTAAGGCATTTGCCTCGACCCATAGTTCGTGGATTCGATTCGGGAAGCATACTTTGTTTATTTGTTTCCAGGGGCCTTACCATCATCTCTAATAGCAGGGCAGAAACGAGTGAGTAAACGAGATGTCGCCTTACAGCTTGTATTGCGCCATCTCGTTCACTCACTCGTTTTGGCCCGGCCCAGTTCTGTTAGGACATTGCAAGCTTGAATAACCTTCTGAAGGCACGTTAAGCCGTCGCCCCTGCTACTACTAGTTGCAGGGGCGTCTTTATGGGCACCACACCCGAAGCCGGAGGGCGGTTCCGATGGTGATGGTGTACATGGTCGATTGACCATGTAAACCACTCGATATGAATAATGTTGATCACATTATTATGTTATCTATTTTGATAACACATCAACGTGGTTGTGGTGTGTGCTTGATGCAGCTATTGGGTTACCAGCATTGCAGTCAGTGTCATAATACAGTGTGGAAATGGAACCCTAATTGCAAGGTTGCTTACAGAATCGCAAGGTCAATCGACCGTGTTTAGCTTGGTTTCCGAATAGGCTTACGGCATGGTTAGTTTTATTTTACACCTCCGTACCTCTGCCAGGCCATGTTTCAAGCTACAGTTTGTTAAAGTGCTGCTTTCTTCATTTTCGTCAACAAGTGGATCAGTTTCTTTATTGACACGGCGTATACCTAGATGATGTCTTATAGACAGTTAGCAGCAACACGTGGTTTCTTTGTATTTGGTACCAACGGCTTAACGTGCCTTTTGAAGCACGGAGTTATCATTATTATCAGACAATCAGGTCAGTTGATCAAAATTTTCAATGTATTCACATTAAAATATTTTGTTGTTTATTATTTCAAATGTACCAAATTAATATTACAGTCGCATCGAAACAAAAATTTCGTGATTCTCAATTCGGAAGCACCGTAAAACTGATAGCAAAAAGGGCTTATACGTCATACTTCCTGATTTAATCATAGTGATATTACATCATAACAAGGTCTGCCAAAATCGTGACCCGATCATCATTCACAGTATTAGAAGTGATCAAAAATTATTATTAAAAAAAAAGAAAAAAAAACAGTCGAATCGAAAACTCCTCTATTAATTATGAAAGTCTGTTGTAAAGAAAGAGATTCTTAATTAAGCTGATGTTTTTAATATTTGTTACCGTATAGCTTTGTCATTTCTAAGCTGATTTAGGAAAAAATAATATTTGAAAGGATATAATTTTAATTTGGTCCCATATTACAATCAATGTGGTAGTTAATATCTGAGCCGCCACCTATTGAGACGTCTTTCATGCATATATTGTACTTTGTCAATCATTTTTGTAAATCATTTTCTGTAAATTGATTGAAAAAAAGATATTGATGATTTAATCAAAACTGTTGAACACATGCGTTTACAAGTTTAAAAAAAAAATGCTTGGTCATAATTTTCCTAGGTCATTCGAAACCTTATGCCTCCTAGTGGCAGTGCTTTACAGGAAAATTACACCAATAGGATCATGGCAGCCCAATCTTTGTTGTAGGCCGTAATAGCTGGATTAGGCGGATCCAGTGCGGGCAATAGTAGCGAAATTGTCTTTGTAGACGCGCACATGGACACGAAATTGTTTGTGTGTGTGTGTGGGTGGGTAAATTTCGTCTCCACGAACGCTACTGAATTTTTTCCTAAGATAGCAGCCGAGACCAACGCATTAACTTAAATTCTTCATGCAATATTACCATGTAATTGTATAACAATTACAAGGAACTTCGGATAAAGATAGAATAACCGCCATCGTGTTATGCTAATACCACGTGGCGTTTGACGGGTGACCGTCGACAACCGGTCCTTAACCTCTGCCACGGAAGAAATAATATTCCTTACAGAATATAAGGTTGCAAATTGCGTAAGTAGCGCGCGCACGGGTGAAAGCTGGTATTCTATGATCCAAAAATAACTGAATTTTACCGGATTTTAGAGCACTAATTACCTGGTCAAGACCGTTATTTGAGTCATAATATCAGTATTAACACTAAAATGTAGTATTCCTGTAAAATGTTTTGTGTTGGGCAGAAAATTAAGCTGATTAACTAATTATTTTAACAAGGTTTCCAATCCCTAAACGAGCCTTTCACTGAAATCATGTTGAAAACTATTGAGACGCACGCTCAAAACTTGTGTGAGTGCATCATTCAGAAGGTCAATCGTTAAACTACGACCTAAAAGAAATCTATGGTTAAAAAAATAAAGAAAGAAAATAATTAATAAATATGAAAGGTCCTTATTCAACATATTGCCATCCGATGAAATTGACAGCGCTGATCTTCCTTTAGGACCTTGTGGTTCACTAAAAAAATCCACATTATCGGGAAGTCAACGATTTTAATTCAAATCACCGGTTTTGTGTAGGGTCTTAAAAACACTATTGGTGGTTTAGTTTTGAAAATAACCTTAAAATTTGCGTGTTTGGCCTCCAGGGCGCATTGCATAAAACTTGCGTTCTGTAAGTAATATTATGCCTCTGCCATGCGCACACGCAGATGCCGACAGAGGTTCGTAAGATGATTCATAAACGTGAGTGTCGAGTTGGGATTTTTTAAGAAATAAATTAATCATACATGGATATTTGAGCGCCAAATCTTATTTATCATTTTAAGGAAAATACAACTGATGATATCCTAATCCTGAGCTTGTATATTTGTTTCTTTTTGTTTGTTACCTTTTTACGGTATACCACTGTTACCGGGGAATTTAATACGCGCACAAAGTTAGTATCTTTCGGCCTCTGACGTGGTTCCTTAACGACCACCAAATGGCAGCCGGGGGTGCCGGGACCATGGAGTAATTACAAAGAGGAAATGCCGTTATAAGCGTTTTGTAAGAAAGTGTTTGTGAGGCTATACGGGGCGGAAGGCAGAAGTGCGGGGTGCTTGGTTTCGGCCGTGGCTCCAATCATGGAGCACGAGCAATGACAAGCTCCGCCTACTTTTGTGTCGGCGAGGCGCCAATGATCACGTCACTGCGCCATTTCAAACGGCATCTCCTCTTTGTGATTGCTCTATGGCCGGGACCAACTCTTTGCTTTCCCTATTTTCACAGGTGATTCAAGCCTGCAATGTTTAATAACTAAACAAAGTATGCTTCTCGTGGAAATCAAACCCACGACCTGCGGGTCTAAAGCAAACGCTTTAACCACGAAGGCAGTTGAAATGAAAACAATCCTTCTAATATTATTTCGTTAAAACATTTTTTTTAACTAATGGACATGCATCAGAGTGATAGAATGTTTGTTTATACAAAATTTTGTATTAACATTAGTCTGTATATGATCTAAATCTGTCTAATTGTTCTATTATAATGCATCGTCTGAGACCGCGTTTGATCTTGCAGTTGTTTGGAAGATAAGACCAACTTTATAGCCTGACGTTTTCATCACTGCGGTGTGTATTAGTATCTGTAATCTTGCCAAAGAATCAGACTCAAATGTAGAAAGAGATTCATTAAGTAGCTCTGAAAATTTCCTCCGACAAACACACACACTTACCTTTTCTAGCTCTTATCCATTATCATCATTTCAGCCACAGCCAGTCCACTGCTGGACATAGGCCTAATGATTTACAAAATTGTTGAAAGCGACCTGCATCCAGCGTTTGCCCGCGACCCTTTTCAGGTCATCAGATCATCTGGTCGGTGGATGTCCAACGTTGCGCTTGCCGGCTCGTGGTTGTCATTCGAGAAACTTTCTGCTCTTACCAAGTGCCTCTGTGGTCCAGTGGTTAAGCCGTTTACCTTAGATCCAAAGGTTATGGTTCGATTCCCATGGGAAGCATACTTCGTTTAGTTGTTTCTAATCTGATTAGGTCATTGCATTGCAAGCTTGAATCACTTGATAGTCTGACACAAAGATGATTCCGTGCTTCGGAAGTAACGTAGTTGTTGTTGTCGCCTGCCATCCGGTGGTCGTTAAAGGAACCACGTAAGAGCCTGAAAGACGGTTCCGAAAAACTCTGACACCTGGTGGTGTTGCTAGGTCGATTGACCATGTAACCCACTCGAGCATTTAATACCCACATTTCTAATGCTCTTTTTATGTACTTCGGTTTTAGTTTTTTTAAATTATTATCATTCATAGATAGCAGAACATCTGGTTGAGATATTTTCGGAATGTTCGCGGCTATATGCGGGATGCGTCTGCGCGTAGGCCGGTGCACTGTGTTTTGTATTGTCATCACAAAACACGCATCCTTTAATTGTTTGTTTGTAGTTGTTGTTTTTACTTGCTTTTTCAAGTTTTGCCTCATCTTCCAAGCATGTTTCCTTATTACATCCTCAGTTCATCCTCAGTAGCTTCATAGGCAATGCCCTAACCACTGGAAACAACTTAACTCAGTATGGTTGAATGGGAATCGAATTCACGGCCTCAGGGTCTAATGTCTTTAGATATAGATTTAGATATACCATATATATATATACCATGTAAATGGCTTCGTGGTATAAGGTAAGAATAATATATATACTTCATTTTCAGTTCCTCCTTCAATGATTTGCTCACTGCTGAACGTCATGATGTGCCCGACCTATTTTTTTGACGATCTCCTTCCACTTGTGGCGATCTTTTGCTCCGTGGATTGAGGTTGGATCTGCCTGTTAAGTTGCATTCTTAGTTAGACCCCAGGATCTGCATTCCTGCATTTTCTTCTCCCAGTGCTAAGATTTTCCACTTGACTTCAATCGTGCGCCGTTGGTTATATTTTATAACAATGTGTATGTGTACTTTGACTTCCGAGAAGTAACACCTTAGTAACTAAATAACAATAAAGTTGCAACACAGTTACCGATAACTGGTACCTCAGACCACCTACCGTTACCCGAATCACTTTAATGTTCGTTCCACAACATGCAGGAGAAATTTAAAATATCCATACTTACATAGAAACTTTTCAGCATTTCATCAGCACAGATTTAGTTTTCCGATCAAATTTAAAAATCAATAAAAATAACTGCCTCTGAGGTCCAGTGGTCAAGGCGTTTGTCTTAGACCCGGAGGTGGTGGGTTTGATTCCCACATGATGCATACTTTGTTTAGTTGTTTCCAGTTTGGTAAGGACATTACTGACTTGAATCACCTGTTTGATAATGATGTTTCCATGCTTCTGAAGGCACGTTAAACCGTTAGGCCCGGCTGACATTTGGAGATCATTACGCCGAAATGCGGTTCCGAACTCTTGACACTAGCGTGTACAGGGTCGATTGACCATGTAACCTACTTGATAGGAATGAACGAATAAGGAACTTCATTTTAGGTCACCACACGTCTATTTCTGACCTCGCAGCTTAATAAAATAATTTGCGCGAACCCTACAAACGAAAGAACAAACAAAACTCGTAATTCAATCTCAACCTTCACAATTTGATGTTTACCTCACGCATTCAATGCAAGCTTGTTTGTATGAAATTGTATGGACAATAATTGTAGTGGCCTTAAGGATGTGCCAATCAGTCTTGCGACACCAATAAAAAAAATAGTAGTTGATGTGAAATTTGCGCTGCACTTGTGTAGTTATTCTGTAATCACAAATTAGGATTTAGTACAGTGCCTCTACTCCGAGATTTTACTAACGCCGACGCTAGCGCAAACAATTTTGTATGTAAAATCAGTTCAGCAACTGTGACGGATAGTAAGATAACTAAGAAAGTCCATATAACATTTTGACGCAATAACAGATGTTTAAATTGTTCAATACCATGATAAGAAAACGCAACGATTTGTTGTGTATCTTTCATACTTGTCATCCTCGGTCCTTAAATATACTGTTTATAAATTAACTTATTACGAGTAGTTAGGTTATTAAAACAAATCATATAGATTCAATGTGCATACGAAAATCATGTTTTAATCATTTTAGCTTTTATTTAGCACTAGCTGTTTCCTACAGCTCCGCCTGCGTCAAAAACTATGTTTGATCCCGGGTCTTTAACAATATTCATTCCAAATTTCATTAGAATCCGTTTAGTCCTTCGTGGCATAAAAGTACACATTTTAGTCGGCTAATCTGAGAGTTCTGACTTCAAAATAAGAGCAAGTACTCACTATTTTCAGTCAATAATGTTCTTTATAACCTTGATCTCATTAAATTCAGCTCACAATTATAAGAGTTTGATAGCTCACAATTATAAGACTGAATGATTGTGTTGTGAAATAAGATTAATCAAAAATTTTACAAGTCATTAAAAAACCTGAAGCATTGATAATTTTTAGTAGAGCGAGAGTTAAACTAAGTTTTAATTTTCAAACTATCGCCTCTTTAGAATTTGTAGTCATTATCATAAACGCATTTTCCTAGTTTCATCCAGATTGGTAAGGTATCTTTCCCATCGACTAGGTACTGAAAATTTAAGATATGATTTGGCATATCAAAAAGTAATTTGAGGTTACGAGCATAAGAAATTCGTCAAATTTGTTTTCGCGTTTACGCTCTGTATTATTGCACCCAATAAAACTAGATTGTATTGAAATTATACCTAAATCGAAAATTGTTAAATCATAGCCTCCTGTCGTTTCCCAATGGTTTCGTCTCTTGCACAATGGAAATCACCGGGTAATAGAGGTGGCAAAATATTGGGCAAATTTAATATTAAATGTATTGTGGTATAGAGATCAACCTACATGTATATATTTAGCAAGATTATTTATTTTTCGTGAAAAATTCAAAGTTGCGTCTGATGATAGATTACAACTGCTTAATACTAATTATCAACTGACTTCTAAACTAAAACTGACGTCTCCTCTTACGGGTAGTGATTTCTTTTGAAATAAGTAGCACCCTTGTACTAAATTTATTGTTTAATGTTTCTATGTTATATTATGTGTACATGAATAGTTAAATAAATAAAATCCAAACAGGAGATGGTTGTAAATTTCATTTCATTTCGGCTGATTTTGTCACTTAGCTATACCAGCTGCGCTAAGTTTTATAATGTTTCCCATTTTTAATACACACATTTCCGGATTTTGTTATTGATAAATGCGTAAATAATTCAATCTCATCGTGTAAAATATATGAAATCGTGCTCGAGTAATTATCGCCTGCGTATTTATTTGGAGGCAACGGTTATTCACGGGTGGCACGTCACGACTGCGTTCAAATGACAGCATCGATGTAATTTTATAGTAGCTACATAGAAAGGAACTATTGCATTTAATGGCTGTTAAACATTATAAAGTTTTATTCTAAGGCATTTATATCCATACTAATATTATAAGTGCGAAAGTTTGTCTGTCCGTCAGTCTGTTATGCTTTCACGGCCAAACCGCTGAACGGATTTTGATGGAATTTGGTATAAATATAGTTGAAGACCCGGGGTTACATATAGGCCACTTTTTGACGCAGGCGGAGCTGCGGCAACCAGCTAGTAGTGTATAAATCAAAATTTATTTAGATTAGAAAAAGCCAAGGCCATTATTAACTTTGTCAATAGAGGATAAGTCAATTACAACAGTGTAGCGAATTCTTAGATCTTAATTATGGTCTTATTGGCCAAAATTCAGATCCAGAAGTGAGTCTATGATGTAAATCTATTGGCTACTTCTAGAAGCGGGCTTCCTTGCAGCTGCAGATGATAAACGATGTAGGGTAACAATTTATGTAAAGCATGTTGTCAAGTTTATAAAAAATTAAGAAGCTAAGCTTTTAACGGTGAAGTTTCTTATCTGTATTCAGGTGTTGCACACGTGAAATTCCAGAAGATGTAGGTGTCTATGGATTACTTTGAACTTTTATCCTAAATGCACATGGAATTCGGATCGTGTAGTCCTACCTAGAGTCCTGAAAACCGCCTTGTATCATAGAAACTGTTATGTAATGTGCGGGAAGATTTATAATGCGATCCCAAGTGATATTCAATTGTTACCGCCAGGAGAATTTGCGTTTGAGTTAAAATGGATCAAGATAAAAAAAATCTGTGAAAGAATTTTTGCATTAAAAGCATGACTTAAATAAAAATAATTGATTTTATACACCGTGAAATTTTAGCCTTTTTAGACCCATCGTCCAGTGACTCCATTTATGCAACTGAACAACTTTCCCCAAGATACATGGGTCGAAATATGGAGTAAATTTTTGGACCTCCCATACAAAATGTCTCACCACGTGACCTAACTTACTATGGGAAGTCCAAATTTGTTTTTCATGTTTCGAGCTATGTTCCTTGGGGAAATTTGTTCGGTGGCATGAATGGAGTCACTGGACGATGGGTCCAAAACGACTAAAATTTCACGGTGTATTTAACTAAACTAAAATAATGTAATGACTAATAATAATTTTTGACAATATTAAATATTTTAATAATTAATACTTATAATTGACTAGCTGTTTCCCTGAATAAATAAATCTTGGCGTCAGGAAATGCGTAACTCTATCTATCAGTAAATTATTCAACGTTAACCTGTAACATTTATCTATTCCAGTACCATCTGTTGTATCCGGTGAGGTGAGGCTGCGATGGGTGCGGTGCGGCGCTCGCACGTGGCGGCGCTGGTGACGCTCGCAGCGCTCCTGCTGCTGCTGCTGGCGCGCCTTCCCCCTCCCGCCGCCATACCCCCTCCACCCGCACCGCTCATCCACCTGGAAACCTCCACTATCCCTCTGCAAACCCAACCCGCCAACAAAACCACACCTGCCCCTCATACTTCACCTCCTGTCCCTGTCAAATCTATACCTCCGGCTCCCGTCAGTCCTCCTAAAGTTGTAATCAAAAATTCTTCACTCCCGGTCTTGACTGGCGACGTATACGTTGCGGGCCACGAAAAACCTCATCCGGAGATTTGTCCGTCTTTGGGCGCTAAATTGCGGTTGTTGATACTCGTGACGTCAGCACCATCGCATTCGGCGGCGAGGGATGCCGTCCGGATGACTTGGGGACATTTCGCGATTCGCTCCGATGTAGCTTTCGCTTTTGTTATTGGTGTTCCACCGGATAGTATCAGACCTGCAATCGAAGCAGAGGATATGTTGTACGGAGATATTATTGTTGGAAGATTTATCGACTCGTATTCGAATCTCACGCTAAAGACTCTCTCGATGCTCGAATGGGTGGACACGTACTGCCCCAGAGTGCAAAGAATGCTCAAAACCGACGACGACATGTTCATCAATGTACCCAAATTATTAGATTTCGCGAAAGCACCGTCAAGAAAAAACGCGACGAAAACAATTTGGGGGAAAGTAGTGAAGAAATCGCTTCCGAAGCGGACGAGTCGATCGAAGTATTTCGTTTCGCCACTACAATATCCTGGGAAAGTGTTTCCAGATTTCACCACGGGTCCAGCGTATTTGCTGACGACGGATATTATAAGGGATATTTTAGCTGCTGCCCCTAGTGAGCCATATCTGAGACTAGAAGATGTATTTATTACGGGTGTGTTAGGGAATAAACTAGGGATAAAGAGGCAGCATGCAAATGAATTTTATAATAGGAAGATAGCGCATCCTTGCGTGGTGCAGAGGGGCATCGCAGTCCACATGGTGCGCTTTCACGAGCAATTCGATCTTTGGAGGAAATTACTAGATGGAAAAATGAAGTGTGCGAGCTAGTCCGCGGTGTATGCCGCGTTTGAATCTCGAACAATTTGTATATTGATATTATTTTTAACCCTTTATTTGTATTGAAGGTGTATTTTTGTATTCGATATTGCGCACGTGGGAGACAAGAGCAAATATCTGACGGGAGTATAAAGAGCTCGCTGAATTGTCCAACGTTTTTTTTTGAATGAATTTGCTGATGTATCTTGCAATTTTTATTTTTTATAGCTGCGAATTTGTAGTTGGAATGTTGATTAATTAAATGTTTTATAAAAAAGCTTGCCAAGCAAGTTTTGAGAGCTCATTATACACTTTTTCATTTTTATTTTACTTTATTTTTGATATTTTTATAACCTGTCAAAAATGTAGTTTTTATATTTTACAAATCGGGATATCTCAAAGAGCGTTGTATGGTTTTAAAACGATTTAGAATTGTAGAGGACAGAGCAAAATAATTTATCGAAACTGCCAAATTTGATTAATTGATGGAGTTAAGATGCCTAAAAGTAAATTGTCATTAATATAGATATTAATGTAAATGTTAAATGCTCTTATAATTATACTCAATGTTATAACTTAATTACATTTTGATCGATAATAAGTTGTACATTAGCGTCTATATAGCATTAGAATTGGGAGTCTGGTACTAGTTATATTATATCACGAATCTATAAAATTGCTAAATCTATGTTGTAATATGTATATAAGATATCTAGAAATATACTTATGACACTTTGCCACATAAATCCTGTGAATTTAGAAAATAGAAAATAGCTTATTTATTTATTTTAATCTAATATATTTCTTTCTTTTATGTTATAAACAATTTTAACAAAACAAGTTGTTATAGAAAAAAAAAAAAAATATTGACCATGTTTGATTATCGCACAGCTTTGATCAAGTGAAATCGATGTCATGAATTCCTAACTGGACACAAAACAACATTTATATTGACATTAAAGATTATCTAAAAGAAATTACTCTGTTAAGCTTTGATATGAATTTCTTAGCATTTTAAATTAGAATAATATTAAGTATCTTAACTGATGAGATCCATATTTGCAATGAGGTTAGACGTTAATTATTATAAAAGAATATTTAACAACGTGATTTTAGTGGGGGGTATGTTCCATGAATCGCAATCAAATATTGAAATACATTGTAAGTCTGTAAAGTAAGATTGAAATAAACTTTTACGATCGAAATAAAAACGTGAAAATAGTTATTCGATTTGAAATAGTTTTACACACAAGTACAGGTTTTGACAGACTTTTTAAAGTTCAAAATTGTTGTAAATATTAAAAAATATATTTTAATATATTATAACAACGAATTGCCATAAATATGTCTAAGCCAAACATAATGATATTTTTATTATTTAGTTATTTTGAAGTAGTTTTATTTGCTCAAACATTTTCTAGTGTGTTTCGTTTTGAAAACTAAAAATAAATGTTATCAGTCTTCAATCTCATTTATTTAAGTACAATGCTAAAGTAAATGTCCGAATTATGGTTTATTTTTTCTAAAAAATAGTACATTTATGATAGTCATACGTTTTCGCGATTGTTACTCATAGAATTAAACAATTTAATACGGTTTTATCGATTAATAGTACTTTGTTATCGAGCCGTAAATAAAGCAATTTAGCGCCGAGTAATATTGTAAGAGTTAAAATTCAGTCCTTTTTTTTTTCAAAAAAATATTTTATCAATTTAAATTAAAGACTTCGTCGTCGCAAAAAATTCGTCATAATTTAGAATATTTTTATACCAAAACTATTTTTTTTTAAATATTATACAGGTTTTCCAATTGTTTCTGTCAAAACCGTAGACTAAACTAATTACAAAGTATGACTTTTTTTCTAAATGAAAATGGTTCTCGTTAGTTGATTTTATTTTAGGATCTGACGATAGATCTGATGTACTTAGTAGAATTGAATAGAATATTTATTAGTAATAAATTTGTAGATAGTACTTTGAAACCAGTGACAAAAAATTACTCAGTTATGTGAATTAGAAATTAGCGGTGTATTGTAGCTATTATATACCACAAAAAAAAATATACTCCCAAGGTGTAATTGTGAATGGTAAAATGGTACACTTTTCTATCTGGCCCAGTGTATTTGGTGAATGTGCTGGCGCAAAATGTGAACTACACATATTTTTTTCTTATCAAACTGCGCTAGACGAAAAGCTACGTTTTCATGTATACTTTTTAGCATGCTCTGCAAAGACTTAAATTGACTTATAGTTAAATATATTCGTCTTAATTGTATGAGTGATGCTGGTTATAATAGGATGCCGACTGCATTTCGGTATTTAGATTTTTATAATTTTCTTGCTCAAATTATTTATACCTCCCGATGCTTATACTCTTACTTGATTGGTTAACATTTTACAGTCTCCAAATCGCCATTTTGAATATGGAAATTTCTTATTTTAAAATTGTCTGAAAATCATTCCAAAAACTTCCTAAAAATTAGTTTTCGTACAAAGAACTTTCTAGGTAATTAATTTAATTTAAAAATTCAAGTCTTGGACTTTTTATACTTGTGTATATTTTGTATGTAACTAAATCCTTTTATATTTAATCTAAGTGTAAATTTATTAAGAGATTAAGGCATTTTTTCTTTAATTTTTATGTCAGTTTGATATTTAAGAAATAAATCTACACGATATTTATTATATATAAATTTATTTTAGTTCAAATTGATCTGAAATATAATTAAATATGTTGTGTATATGTTGCATTTATCTGTGCGTTTACTTTTGTACTTTGTTTACAATTTTTCGTCGACATTATAAAAGTTAGTTATGAACAAATCAAAAGTCTTATAAGTGTATTTCTGGGTTGTATTACGGTTATTACATGCTATGTCGGTTTTCTATTTAGGCGCGAAAAGAGAATAAAATGGCGACAATATCGTAGAAAGATTAAAAAATATATAGTAGCAACGTATCTGCGTGGAAATTATCGTGAGTAAAAGTACTACACTAGTAGTTAGAATAACAAATAACAAGTATACCAGTGGGAGTGGTTAATTTTTCAAAATGGTTTTCTGTATATATTTGCATTTTTCGTTTCAAATAATTATCCAAATGATTTCTTTTAAATATTTTGCACTCTGGTCTGATAAAAGAAAAGATGAGTTTATCTTAGCATCTTCCCGGATGCATTCTCGGCTGCAGTCACGGAAATTGCTCGTGTGTGTCCCTGTTGCTGATTGACACTTCGTCTAATACCACACTGAACAGATAAGGGCTGAGAACCGAGACTGGTGAACCCCGATCGTGACGGGGAAGGGTTTGGTGTCACCAACAGCAGTCCTAACCATGGAATCGGAATCGCGGTACATGTCCCGGGACATGATCTCAATATAGATTTCTTGTACCCCTTTCGACCTCAGTGCCCACCAGCATCGACCGAGGAACACAGTCGAAAGCCTTCTCCATATCTAGGGACAAGATATGGAGAGGCGTATTCTTCCTCCTGTATTTCTCCATGACGATCCTTAGGGCAAAAACAGGGTCCATGGTACCATGACCAGTGCGAAATCCATATTGACATTCCGAAACTGTAGTTTCCTTTCGGATTCGAGAGTCCATTATACGCTCTAATCGCTTCATGGTGTGAGACATGACCTTAATGCCGCGGTAACTCTTGCACACCTGCACGCACCGATCCTTTTCCCTTGAAAACTGGAGTAATGATACTCAGCCTCCATTAGTCAGGGATCTTGAAAGGATACGGTTAAATAGGTCAATTAATATGTCCACACCACGCGAGCTCATGACCTTCCAGGCCTCGATAGGGACTCCATCGGCTCCCACAGCTTTCCGTTTTTTCATGTGACGAAGAGCGAGGCGGACCTCGTCCGGTGTGATGTGTGCTACTAGGCCTTGGATCGGAGGAAGCTCCGGTGGCTGCACCTCTTTGTGTTGTTTGTTTCAACTCATGGAAATAGGAGCGCCATCTTTCCTTTACCGCTGAATCATTACATCAGGTCTGACCAAGACTTATTTATTTTATACATTCACAACAAACCGACATAGCTTTACGAACTGCGATCAAATGATGCCATACAAACGAGAAATTGTAATTGAGATTGATGATGTATCGTATAAATGTTAATATATAGGGTTTGAGATTAACTGAGAAGCTTTATATTGTTCAGAACTTACCCTTATGGATCTTGGCTTCTACACGAGAGAGCACTAAAATGTTGTATTTTGCGCGATGGCTGCCAGTTGTCAGCTCCCATCTCTCGCAGATCAGCACCGCATCGCTCCAGTAATATCTGGGACGGCCGACTGGTCTAGTTGAGAATTGAGTAAAATGTAATTCGTAAATTTTCAATTTCTACCTTTATTCATTTAATATTTGCAATGGTTTTACAAAGTTTACTTTTCACAAATTACAAAGTCTCAACGATTGTGGAGCTTGAGTCCGACATATCTTTCTCCGGGTAATGATTTAACAATATAACATTTGTCTTTCCGATGACTCGCCGACGTAACTATTCGTCTCCGTACAATTGTCCGACACAACATTTCGTTTTTCGACGATAGGTGTCGACCTTCGAATACGTCGGTATTCATCTACATGTTCATTGATTATTTAGGTGTAAAAAAAAACGCCTAAAGTATGTATTGTATAGAGTAACAAAAGAAACAAAAAAAAAACATTTTTTTTCTTGCCCAGATCAGTAATGTTTTTAAGTTCTTATTTTTAATTTTTTTAGTCATTTTTATTTCGTTACTATTAATACCTACATAATGATAGTAAAATTTTTTTTTATAAGACCGGTGCACCAGTCAATACGCCGTCTCCTCTTTGTGTTTGCTCCATGCGTCGGACTCTAGTTCCACAATCTGAATTTTCTTACGTGCCGTATAATTAAAGAATCCCTAAAATGTATAAATTTATTAGATTTAACGTTTGTATTCTAAGTACAAAATTATTTAGCGCTTGTATTGGACACAGGAATGCATAAATGTTGTATCATTATTTGAATGTATTTTATTAGATCTGTTTTTATTCCATCTAAAAAGGATACTATTATGAACTCGAAGAATGACTATTTATTATAATAATATATACATAAAATTACAGTATTGTCTTTTTATTTAACTTTTGTTGTGAAATTAAAATTAGCCCAGTTCTAAGACAAAAAGCAGCACTGTTGTAAAATGCGCGCCAAAACGAAATAATGAACTAAATAAATAACTTTTAAAAAAATAAATAAAATGTAAAATCTTTAATTTTATTGACCGAGCGAAGCGGATAAGGTAAAACATTGTTTGTATGTATGTTTTCATATTTTTATGTATGTTCCGCGATAACTCTCGAGCCGTTAGTCCGATTTCGATAAAATTTAAAATGTATATAGAAGACATGTATAGAATTTTTAAGTTCGTTTAATCGGTATGAAAATCGGTTTAGTAGTTTTTGTGAAATTGGCATTAATTACAATCAATATTTATTCATAACTCTTAAACATAAGTTTTTGTTGATAATCAGAATGTATGTACGAAAAGTTAAAAAACGTTTGGTATTACAATAAATTTTGTGATTTTTTGCGCATTTGTAACTCAATAACTCAATATTTCTGAACCGGTTAAAAAAATATTTTAAAGTCCGATAAGGCATACTATCAGTTTAGTCCAGTTATTTTTTAAAGCTATTGATTCAGTAGTTTAGTAATAAAATTAAAATAACTGAATATCTACTACAATGACAGTGATGATGACGTCTAAGTAATCTTTTTTGTTCCAAAATGGTTCCAAATAATAAAAACAATCTTTTTCTGTCAATTTACTGGAGTCATCATAACTAGTAGGATACGAACCCCAACTTTTTAAGAGATTAACATTTTCCTACTGACGTCCAAAATCCGAAACGAAGGAGGTTCTCAATTCGAGTGAATGTTTGACAACATAACTCCGACATTTCTAAACCGATTAAATTTTTTTGTTCGAAAGGATTACTTTCATTGAGATCCCATAGAAATTCCAAATCGCATAGAAAAAAAAGAACAATTATAATAAAATCGTAGAAAGTCAATATGACTGGCAAATGAGAGAAAAACACAATCCAACATTTTTGATCTTTCATATTTTTATGTATGTAAATGGTGCAATGAAGTGTTCATTCATTCATTTTTTAAGTTACTTGCTTGATCTTAAAATATGTTTGTTTGTTTTCTAAGGCAATACACATACGACATATGGGGTCGATATGACTTGGTGTCAGTTCTACGACATGCTATGTTATGCTGCATTTAAAACTCTATTTTAGGCCAGTCTTGGGTGAAATCCATGTAGCATTAACACCAATGGTCAATGAAATGAAATCGTTTATTTTCAAAATCCATACTAATATTATAAATGCGAAAGTGTATGTCTGTCTGTCTGTTACGTTTTCACGGTCAAACCGCTAAATGGATTTTGATAAAATTTGGTATGAATATAGTTTAAGACCCGGGGTCAAACATAGGCTACTTTTTTGCTTAGTAGGATATAAATATCAATTAATAAACGTCAATTTCGATCGATAGTTTACACCCTGGCATTAGAGGGTTTAATTGCCTTGGTATCTTCTATGTTCAAGCGCATAGATTAATAATTGGTCTCCGCGGCGCTACGACTAGATACCGCGCTGTGAAGAAAATCAGTTTCCAGAATGCGGCCACTTAATAGGAAAGTGTGTGTTATACAATGTGCAAAGATGCACACTAGCGTCGATTATGGTGTTGCCAGCTACTTGACTGGTGCCCGACCAATGGGAAAATTATTAATTGCTGTGGTCTTGTTACGTATTATAAAAAGTAGCTCAGAAAATCCTTTAAAATGAAATTAAAATAAAACTGGCCAAGTGTGAGTCGGCTCGCGTGGAGAGGGTTCGGTACTATTTTTTATTTTTCTCCATTTGGACCTCCTAATTAAATTTAAAATTATCTCATAGGTTTTCCTGAAATTTATGAATCGAAATTCTGGAATCGATAGTTTCGGAGATAAAGTAGTGGAAATGGTTAATTTTTGTCTACTTTATTTTATAATTCTAATATAGAATCCTAAAATTGCAAAAAAACTTTCATTTGCTTTATTATTACACAGTACAGTATGTTAAACGTTACTTTCATTTTCTATTTAGCTTGGAGCTAATTGATTACTGACCTCTTTTTAGTTGTAACCCGGGTTTAAATACAGATAATAAATGATTTTTTTTCTTTTTTTTTTTGGCGGCTGGCAACACTGGAGCTCACTTGTCATTTTCTTAGCTCCATATTTTTATTTGTTTAAATATTAATTAATCCAGATAAAATAGCCTAAAAATACAATAAAACTGCAAATTAATCTTGTTATTAGTGAATTAAGATATTTGTGTGAGTGACATTCGTGTAACTTGTTAAAAATTAGTGGACAAAAGGTCAGTGGGTAAGGAGCCGGTATCGTTGTTTACAACTTTTACAAGGCGATATCGGTAATTATTTAACTTTCTACTATTCTATTTCACCTTTTACCACGTCTTTTGCACACTGCTTGCCAGGTTTGAGTACACTCCACTTACTACATACATACAATATTTAATAATTTTTATTCCCGTTCAAGTAGGTAGTTCACTTTAAGGTTAGGTCCGTTGGTTACATACTGGTTTTATTACAAATAATTTGTTCATTGTGTTCCTTACACTCTAAATCTGTACTTTATTGCCTAAAATGTCCACATCAAGCAGAGCCGTGACTGCCCGTCAAGTGGAAATGCAGCTAAAGTCGGCTTTATTAGAACTTAAGGCTTTAAAAGAAGAAAATAACAATCTTTTATTGGAAAGGGAACAGAATGAACAAGAATTTCAATCCATTCTGGAATCGAATTCAAGCTTAAAACTTGAGCTCTCAGCTAGTAAATTAGACAATGATGAGTTGAATGACCGGATAAACCAACTGATAATTCAAATAGATTCTTTCCGCCAATGCAGTGATACATTTGAGGAAACCCTCACACGTAACACTGAGTTAGAGAGGGCGCTGGAGAAGGCAGTAAAGCAAATTCAGATATACGAACAAGATAATCAGTCACGTCAGTCGCTGGAGGTGAACAACCTGTATGACCAGCTTATGCCGACTGACCCTGTGCCTCCTCCAGCCAACTCTTTAATAATTGATCTCACTAATGACACATCTTTTGTTAATATTACCACTCCTCAAACACAAATTAGCCACAAAAAATGTAAAAAAATTAAAAGATTAAATAAAATTATTAAGAAAAATAAAATTAAAATCAGGAATGAATTAAAAAAAACATGTTTAATAAAAATAAAGAAGGGTATAGACATGTATTCCACTCTTTACTCAGATTTAGAAATAAGTAAAAAACAATTGGCGGAAAGTCAGGAAATGTACAGTGTCGACACCAGTGAACTAAAATTATTTATTAATAGACTAAGCGAGGACTTTTCCTGCCTTAATGATATGTATGACTCGGTGCAAAAACAAATCGCTCAGCATGAGCTGGCTACGGAGCGACTGATCGAAGACAGCAGGTACATCGAAGACAAACTCACTTCAGCTGCCAAACTATGTACCTGTGGGACTTTTAATGAACCCACAATCAGTGGCTCCGGGTCCGTACTCTCTTCATGTGATGGTGATTTGTTAGGGTCTGCTGTTTCAATTTGTGCCGCTGGTGACGACCCTACGCATGGAACTATTATATTTTCTGACAGCTTAGGTCTCAATATGGGTAGAATTTTCAATAACCATCTTGATAATTGCATTAGCTATTGTTTTCCAAATGCATCATTTATGCAAATAATGCAAAAAATTCAGAAAACTGAACTGAATAAAAACTCAACCATTGTACTACTAGTCGGTAACAGTAAAAAAATATGCAAAAAAGATATATTGACTAGTATGGAAACCTTGAATAATTTGAATGTGTTTAAAGTTATTATTTGTGCATTCCCTTATATACGTTGCCAGCCTCCAAATTTATATATGAACATTAAATCCTTAAATAATTACATTCATACTTTGACATGTAGTCACAATGAAAAATTGATTTATTTTGACACTAATAACTTTATTAGTGGATGTTCGCTGACGAAAGATAAGTATTATCTTTCAAACTTTTATAAGCATAAGATTGCTACACTTGTAGCTTTTACTATTAACTTCTGGACGAGTTTACATGGTAAACAATTATCTAGTTGTAAGACAAAATCTACCGAGTTGCCACTTACATGTAATGGTGATTCGGGAGACGCAATGGCAGTTTTAAACTGCAAACACTGACAACAGGAAATCCTCAAGAATTAAGATTAGTACATCAAAATATAGAAGGATTTCCTGGCAAAGAACTCATTGTTGAGTTATTTTTAGAATCTTTGAATATAGATATTTTATGTTTGACTGAGCATTGGATTAAAGAGAGTGAGATGATGCTTAGCCTAAACAATTTTGATATTGCAAGCTGTTTCA
This sequence comes from Euzophera pinguis, assembly GCA_947363495.1. Lineage (NCBI taxonomy): Eukaryota > Metazoa > Arthropoda > Insecta > Lepidoptera > Pyralidae > Euzophera > Euzophera pinguis. The sequence continues at coordinate 10,467,958 of OX376178.1, read as the reverse complement.
GGAGAAAGTCTGCTATCAGAGGCGGTTCAGCTATTTATATTAAGAATGGTTTATCCTATAAAGAGCGGCCAGACATTTCTAGACTTTCTGTTGAACGCTGTGCTGAGGTCTCCTGCGTTGAGCTTGAGGAATATATAGTTGTTTGTGTATACAGTCCACCCAATAGCAGTTTCAAAGACTTTTTAAAGGTTGTTGATGGTGTCCTATCAATAGCATCAAAAAGTAATAAAGGATTAACATTTTGTGGTGACTTTAATATTGACATCTTAGTACATTCGGCAACAAGTACCCAATTTTTAAACCTTTTTAGCAGCTACAATTTGAAGAATGTTTTTTTTGAACCAACTCGATTTACCGATACATCTGCTAAATGTATTGATAATTTTTTCTGTAGCCAAACACCATTAAATAAATCGGTTTTTAGTAAATTACCGTCTGACCATTGCGGTCAATTGATAACTTTAAAGAAAAATACCCGTGTACATGAAGTTAATATTACTTGCAGACCTGTCACAAATCAAAAAATTTATAATTTTAAAAATTCGATCGAAAATACTTTATGCTCAGTGACTTATACAGGTAATAATCCTGATAATCATTACAATAAACTATTTGGTGTCATCTCCGACAGCTTTTCAAAGAATTTCAAACAGAAAAAACTTAAATGTAGTAATAAATTAAAATTCAATGAATGGGCTACTACAGGTATTCACAAGAGTAGACAAAAATTGTTTGACCTGTATGCCCAAAAACAATACACGTTTGATAGTAGTTTTGTTAATCATGTCAAAAATTATTCAAAAACATTCAAAAAAGTGTGTAAGGTGGCTAAAGCCAATTATATTAGGAAAAAGATAAATAACGCTCCTAACAAAATGAAAGAGACTTGGAGGGTTATTAGCAAAGAAACCGGTAAATGTAAAAATAAAGAAAATATACAAGAAATTAAATTTCAGGATAGTATAATTTCTTCCCCTAAAGAAATAGCCAATTCTTTTGAAAATTATTTTTCGAATATTCCACTAGAAGTAACTTCAAATATAAATTCAAGCCCTCAGACTGCTGAAACACTACTTAAAACAAATGTCACCCCTTGTGAGTCCAACTTTAAATTTTCGCATATTGATCCCAGTGATGTTATTAAAACATTTAAACAGCTTAACCTGAAAAAATCTGAAGATCACTGGGGTATGTCTGTTAGTGTAATTTGTCACATCATTGGTATTGTTGCTCCTGACTTGGCTTATATATTCAATGAATGTATTGATCAAGGCATCTTCCCAAATTTAATGAAGTATAGTAAATTAATCCCATTATTTAAAAAAGGAGAGAAGTTGGAGCCTGGCAATTATAGACCTATCTCTATATTGCCCGTATTGAGTAAAATATTCGAAAAGATTATGCTCAATCAAATGCTGCGGCACTTTAAGGTCTATGATATTTTTCATAGCCAACAGTTTGGTTTTACTGCCGGCAAATCAACAACCGATGCGGGAGTGGCTCTCATCACTCATATTTACACCGCCTGGGAGGAGTCTCAGGATGCTATTGGAGTGTTCTGTGACCTTTCCAAGGCATTCGACTGTGTTGATCATGAGACACTTCTGCTCAAGCTTGCACATTATGGTTTTGACGCTAAAGCAATAAAGTTATTGAATTCATATTTAAATGATAGGCGTCAGACTGTTGACATAAATAACGTTAAGTCAGGCGGTTCAACGGTAAAGATAGGCGTACCCCAAGGCTCGATACTAGGACCCTTACTCTTTTTGATTTACGTCAATGACTTGCCTTACGCGGTTGAAAAAAAGGCTGGCATAGTTTTGTTTGCAGACGATACGTCTTTGATTTTCAAAATGGATCGCCATAGCGGAAATGTCGACCATGTGAATGATGCACTGTCTACAATATCAAATTGGTTCTCCGCCAACAACTTAATGCTGAATGCTAATAAGACCCAATGCATAAAATTTTCTTTACCAAATGTGAGACAGACGCAAGTGGACGTAATGTTAAATGGAGGAAAGTTAGTTCTTGTAGATGACACCACCTTTCTAGGAATCAAAATTGATTCAAAATTGCAATGGGGTTCACACGTTTCAGCTCTCTCCAAAAAACTTAGCTCTGCGGCATATGCTGTCAGAAAAATTAGACAAATAACAGATGTGGCAACTGCTAAGCTAGTCTACTTTAGTTACTTTCATAGCTTAATGTCTTATGGATTACTGCTTTGGGGAAGGGCAAGTGACATACAGACAATATTTATCTTACAAAAGCGAGCAGTTCGTGCCATCTATGGTTTAGCCCCAAGGGAATCTCTTAGGGAGTTGTTTAAAGAAATAAATATATTAACAGTAGCTTCTCAATATATATTTGAAGTTATCATGTATACGAGGAAAAATATTACTACTTTTAGAAAGAACTCGGATATAACTGATAGACCCTTGCGCAATAAAGATAAATTATTTTTACCTTCCTATAGACTGTGTAGGGTTAAAGACTCTTTTGTGGGGAACTGTATACGTTTCTACAATAAGCTTCCTGAATCAATCACTAGTTTGCCTAATGGACAATTTAAAGCCCATGTTAAAGATCTACTTTGTAAAAAGGCTTATTATAGTACTGGTGATTTTCTTAATGACGGGAATGTTGAACATAAGCTTGGTGCAGAGTCCTCGGCAAATTGACATATCATTATATGTTCTGACATTTCTGTTCGTTTGTCATTTTTTTTTTTAATTATTATTTAATTTTTTTAATCAATTTTTATTTAATTTAAATAATCTGATATAACCATTGTGCTAAATGTTGACAAACATGTGAATTCGTTCATTTAACTAGGTAATTAAGCAAAGTTTTTCTTATTTGTAAATTGACGTTTTGAAGAAAATGCTGCAGTGGAGTTTGTGGCGCCGCTTCTTCTCCACTTGCGCTTTGGAAGTGGTGGTAAACTTAAAATAAGTAAATTGACGTCAATAAGTGATATTTATATCCTACATTGAGAATAAACAATTTCATTTCATTTCATTTCATTTCATTTCAATTTCATTTCATTTCATTTCATTTCATAAATAAATAGACATACACATCCTACTAATATTATAAACGTGAAAGTTTGTAAGTATGGATGGATGTTTGTTACTCTTTCACAACTAAACCGCTGAATTTATTTTCATGAAATTTGGTACGGATATAGTTCAAGACCCGGAGTCAAACATAGGCTACCTTTTGACGCAGGCGGAGCTGCGGTAAACATCTTGTACATAGCTATTATCATGTCCTTTTTCCATACAGTAGTGTTGCCGGAAAATCGATTACACATCGAATAATAAGCGATTCTTTGATAGTTGAAAAATAAATTCTAAGGTATCTATAGTATCGATATTGATACTATCGATAATATATTTCTGTAAGTACAATATTATTTTCTGTACAAGTTGAATGACGATGATTTGTGTTATGGAATCAAAATAGTTATAGGTTGCTAGTCGCATCGCCTACTGATAGGTTGGTTCTTCGATTTTCGCCCACTTCCTCGCCCGGCTGGTCTGCGCGGGAAGAGAAGCAGCTAGTACATTCCACTTATTTACTTTTCTCCCAGATCAGCATTAAAGAAATAAGATGTTAAGACAGACAAAATTGTCAGAAAAAGTCAAAATTACAACATCCCTCTTTTGGGGTCGGGAGTTAAAAAACAAAATATCTAAATAATAAAAAGCAAAACCTCGGGGAATTTGAGATTTTTTGCAATGAGGCAACATTGAGCACCGAGCGGTACTTCGCGCCATATTTTAGGGTTATATTATTTTCGTGAGTAATTTATGTCCATATTTCGAAATTATACAATACTTATTGATGGTATGTAATACCAGTATCTTTCTTATTTCTTTTAGTATTATTCTTACACAGTTTGACTACGCAAACTGCACATTTTGCGTCTACTTTTACATTAAATTTTATATTTATCTAGACATCCAACTCACTCATCGGTCGCGGCATGACTGACGCGGGTTTGCCGCAACTATGCCGAATTCGGCATGGTTTTAGTTGCGAATTTTCTAGTATGCCGACGGTATCTAGTCGAGCGCGCGAGACCAATTATTAATCTATGTTCAAGCGTATAAATTTCCCAATCTCGTTCTGAGCTTATACTTCTGAATTAGAGAGTACGGTTATTCCCATGGACTCATAACGACTGTTTAAACAGAAATATGACCAGAGGTGTTTTAGTGGTTAACACTGTCAGATTTTTCGGGCTGCGTAACTTGCTCCCTGGACTAATCTGATACTTATGCCCAGCAGTGGGTTACGGAAAGCTGATGATAAATATGAATCTGACACAAGATAACGATTAATGAAACTTTTAGGTACAGGATGTCTTCAACATAGCCCAATGAATTTATTTTAATTTTATTCTTGGACCTAAACTTTATAGAGAAAAATTCGCGAGGTCTATGTTCGCGGCGAACAACTAGTAGTAAATTTAATTATTGAATTTAAAATTATACCTGATTTTATCTAAAATTTTAATACTTAAGTTTCGGATGTAGGGAACAAAACAGCTAGGTGAAAATGGGATTGGGCGGGTCATGTGTGCCGCATGCATCCGGAAAGGTGGACGAAAATATTGACGAGCTGGGCCAACTGATTGGTATAGAAAGAGACGTCGCCAAAAACGAGATGGTCAGATGACTTAAGGGAGTTCGATGGGGATTGGAAAGAAATAGCCCTCGACAGAGACGTGTAAAAAAAAGAGGGGAGACTTTTGCCCAGCAGTGGAACACAAAATAGCTATTAAAAAATCTTTGAAATAAAAGATGGTTCTAAAGAGAAACAACATTAATAAATTCTAATTATATCTATTCAATTCTGTGCTCCGCAAGTTTTTTTTCATCTTCCAATTCCCTTTTGATCTATTATCTACTATCAATATGTTTATATCATAATAATGTACTAGTTCTGTGAACAGTAGACTTCGCGAACTACCTCCAAATACCACAGTTACTTATTCATAAAAAGTTGCTATGAACTTCCCCAATTAATTCCTCTATTTTGATTTTTTTACAGCACTATTAGAGAAACTATGATATGACGCTGTTTTCACATACTTAAGTATAATTGAAATCCGTTAAATAATGTTGCAACAATTTTCCCATTTTCCCCTCATTTTTCCACCAATCGCAAAATTCTCTCGTCAAAAAATTTCACATAAATTAAGGAAAACTTGTGCCAAATTTTGTATTGATCCGATCAGAACCTCTGGCTAGGAACATATAAAATTGGCCAGACTCGAAATGGAGACTTAAGGTCTGGATGGTTTATAAAATTGTAAACAGTGTAGTCACTATCGTAAATTATTATTGTGGTAGCAGCGTGGAATTAACATGTATGAGCTTTTGCATTTGTTAAAATTTCCGGGTGATTTAAGTAATATATAATAAGAGTATGGATGGAACCTCGTACGAAATTGGGCAAAATAAAAATAAAATTCATCTGTGAACTGAACTCATATTTTTCAAATGCAATTTTATTTTTTATAGAACTATAAAATTTGCAACTGGTTTTATCACAGACTAGCTATTTTATCAGTCTCTCAGAGGCAGTTTTTAGAACATTATGTTTTGTAAATTTCTAGCGATTGAATATGATCTCAATCGATGTTGAGTCTAGTACTTATGTGAAAACTACAGCAAGTTGCTATCACGGAAAGTACGGAAAAGGTATTAAACGTACCAAACAAAATCAAAATCTTTGATGTCTTCTGTGGTGACAAGATGCCGACGGAATGGGTGCGATGTGTCTATCTCTCCTAACTAGTTTGCTTATAATCACTGCGCTTCTGCTGCTCTTAGCTAATTTATTTATCCCTGTACCATTGAGTAATTGCAAGACATCACTATTGGAATCTGATGATTTAACACCTACTTCGAGAAAAGCTAAACCGATTTTAACTGGTGAAATATACATAGCTGGCCATGAAAAATCTCATCCTGAACTGTGCCCATCTTTAGGCGCTGACTTACGTCTTGTTATACTTATAACATCAGAACCTCCACATAAAAAAGAAAGAGATGTGATACGAAAAACTTGGGGACATTGTGCATTGCGTTCAGATGTTTCCTTGGCTTTTGTAATTGGAACTCCTCCGGCAAAACTTAGATCTGCAATCGAAGAGGAAGATATGTTATACAGTGACATTATAGTTGGACGATTCATCGATTCATATTCAAATTTAACGCTGAAGACACTTTCAATGCTAGAATGGGTTGATACTTATTGTGCCTTAGTACCAAGAATGCTCAAAACTGATGACGACGTTTACATAAATGTACCGAAATTGATTGAATTTATGAAAACACCGTCCAGGATAAATGCAACTAAAACGATTTGGGGTTACGCGTATAAAAAATCGAAGCCTTTACGTAATAATCGGACTAAGTATTTCGTTTCTGTTCTACAATACCCAGATAAAGTGTTTCCACCTTACATGTCAGGGCCGTCATATTTATTGACTACTGATGTTATAAAGGACATTTTAGATGCTGCTCCGAAAGAGCCATACATAAGAATTGAAGACGTGTTCATTACGGGTGTGCTAGGAAACAAGCTTGGTATACGGAGGCAACATGAGCCGACATTCGTCAATAGTATATCAGCTCGCCTTTGTAAGGTAACGAGAATGGTTTTCCACCATGTAAAACAATCTGAGCAGTTTGATCTCTGGAAGAATTTTTCAATATTACCATTACATAATCACTGTCCAAAACGCCCTTGAAAAGATATACGTCGTTGACAATCGTTGAAAGAAGAACTTTCGATATTGACTGTGAAGAGGTAAAGTCAGAAAGTTACACGGCTCTGAAATTGAGAAATGACAAAAGACAAGTTGAGATATAATGTGAAAAAACTAGAGGAAGAGTGTAACTGGAAAAACCTGAAACTACAAGAGAATTTTAATTGATAATACTATCTGAAATCAAGATTTTGTAAAGATATTAGATTGTACGAGTACTATTACGGATATAATAAAGTTTTATACATACTAGACATAATAATAGGCTAGTTTCCAAGGTCAAAAGACGAACATTAAAATTAGTCCGTCATTTAGGGAATTAAAATATATTAGTGATGTATTTTTTCTTTTGTCAATTGAGCGATAAATTATAAAGATATAACGCATCAAAGTTTAGGAGTGGGGGCTCGTGACGTCACATATTGCGAAAAAGTGTAGCATACTGTGACGTCACACGGAACTTTAACGCGCCATATCTTTACCATTATTTGTTTAATTTTCAAAAGAAAAAATACGTCTCCAATATTTTTTGATTATCTAACTGACGGACTAATTATAGGTATTTTTTTAGGTTACTAGCCTATTATAAAAGCATATTAATTTTTATCTACCCCTACCCAATGCACAACTGCACCCTGTGGTACAGATACTTAATTTAATTTTATATGAAACAGAGATGAACTGAATCTCGTTTGCTGTTAATATAAATTTACTTATTGTCCCTAAGTCGAAAAACTTTGATAGATAGATAGATAGATAATAAATTTATTTTGTTCAACTGTTACACACAATAACACAGCATCATACAAACAATGAAATAAACACATAAATTTCTTAACCTAATTAGCATGCAATGATTTATGTGTGCCACAGCAGCACAAATAGGCTACAGCTCAGCGATATGTTGCTCCAGAGAAGCAACCGCTGATTTTCAGCTGTCACCTCTTGGATGACACGAACAAGCGCAGCCACACTAGCAATACGAGGCTCAGAAACAGGCAGAAAAACTTTGCTACTTATTTTATTTATCACCATCTTCCGCACATTAAAGAACATTTTGGAACCAAAAAGTTAAGAATTTTTATAAAAATTGGGTATTCTACTCAATTTATTTTTATCATTCATGTCTACTCATATATCGCTTAGATGACTTTTATGCCTTAATTCGGAAGCGTTGTGCCTCCGCCCTCCAACGTTTGCGTGACAGCCCTAACGGTATCCTGAGGTTGTTGGCTGATAGGTGGAACAGTCCACTGCTGGCGCACTGGAACAGCTTGCACTGCAGGTAGATGACCTGTTTTGCAATGTTATTTTATTTTTATTAATTTTATATACTAACCCTAGGATTAAGATTTCAATTGTTACTAACACTATGGACGTACGTCTGAAATAAAGATTTATTTATTTATTTATATCAAACATATGTTTCGTATGCAAATATTGCTCAAGTATAAATACAGTCAAGTAGCCTTGTGAATAACCGCAATATAGCAGGCAAAAAATCAAAATCATAGAGGTTATTGATAGCTTTGAATCTGGCTAGCTAGATAGGTAGCTTTGAATCGAGTATGCTTAGTGTTTTTAATGGACCTTTAAACGGTTAACTACTAATTATAAGCGACCATAAAAGTGTTTGTACATGCAATTACAAAACTTAACTTAGATAAGTAAGTCCTAACAAGTTATGGCTGGCCAAAAATATGTTTTTGCGGAGTGAGGCTATGAAAAGGTCTTCTTTTATATTCTGATTAAACTTTCCAATGCAGTCATCAATTATTGTTTAATAATGCTCTGAATCAGCGTTTACACATACAGTTCTGTTTTCAAGTAACATGTGTTACGCAGCGCCATTATCAAGCTTACCTTGTTAAATTCTATCTGGTTCGCTGTCAAGAAGTGAAAGAAGATATCAATGATAGAATGCGCAGATTTAACAACGCAGCTCAAGTCTTATTAGTTTCTCTACTGGTATTTCTAATAACTAAGCTGATACTGCTAGCCCGTCTGAAAAACCTCAAAATTATTTTCCTATTGAAATTTATTTTTTCCCATGACAATTCCGATAAACCAGTTTTAACCGGTGTCATCTACGTTCCGGGACATGAAACACCTCATCAAGAATTATGTCCGTCTTCAGGAGCAAATCTACATCTATTGATACTTGTAGCATCAGAACCTTTGAATATTGCAACGAGAGATACCATACGCAAGACTTGGGGTCATTTTGCATTTCGTTCTGATGTTGCGTTTGCTTTTGTCATCGGAATTCCACCAGAATACGTTAGTGTAAAAATTGAAGAAGAAAATATGATATACGGTGATATTATAGTTGGTAAATTCGTAGACTCTTACCCAAATCTCACGTTAAAGACACTTTCTATGTTTGAATGGGTTGATACTTATTGTTCTCGAGTGCCAAGAATGCTCAAGACCAATGATAATGTGTTCATCAATGTTCCAAGACTAATCAACTTCACAAAAGAACCATCAGTGAAAGAAGCTACTAAAACTATATGGGGACGTTTCTTAAAAGGTGTAGCAGTATCGCGCGATGAGAATGCCAAGAATTTTGTTTCTTCGCTACAATATGCTAAAAATATTTATCCAGCATTTGCAACGAGTGCAGCATATATGCTGACTACTGACATGATTCGAGATATGTTAGCTGCAGCCATGGATGTGCCATATTTTAGTCTCGAAGATGTCTTTATAACGGGAGTTCTTGGAAGAAAATTAAAAATAGAGAGATTGCATGAACCGCAGTTTCAAAATACTTTGATATCGTCTGCTCATCCCTGCAAAGTGCAAATAAAGATTTCCCTCCTTACAACGTCGAACCACGAAATGTATGATTTTTGGAGAAGATTGTTCTACGATACAGTGAATTGTGATGTTTGGGGTACTGGAAGCATGACTTTACCATGGTTCTAAGATTTCAGACAGTTACTTAATAAATGTGTATATGTGTACTTCTCCCTAACGTGTGCGAGTTTTAGGTTGCCTAAAGTATGCAAGGTAAGGTGTGCTCTACCTTGCAAACGCAGGATTAATAGTTTGGAATTTCTTAGTTTTTTTTTGTATCAGCCATGGCTTTGTTGTGGATTTACCTATGAATATATCTTTAAATACAGTCTAATCTAATAACCAGCATAATAGTTTATGAACACCATGCTAGATAACTTTCATTGGGGGTTCTGTACCGCCATCATAATGCATGATGAAGGAAAAAGTCATTTCTTTAATTAATTACTAATTAATTTCCTTACATTTCATTGTACTACGACACGCCTCATTAAAGATTCTCATAATAACTACAAAGGATCGTGTAACTTTCTAATTACCTCAAGTTTAAATGGGAATGATTCTTTTTAGTACCCATCTAGATGCAGCAACCATTGCTCCACCCTTTTATTTGTTGGCTCCAGAATTAAAGAGGAGGTAAAAAAGCATTTGTAGTACTTTTAGAGTTCAGGACTTTCGGCAACTTTGCGGGTCCAATTAATGGTAATCTAAAGAGGAGATAATTTATCGTAGATGGCGAAGGTAAACTTCCCCAGTTTATTGAGATTGGATCTCCTTATGCGTTTGTGCACTGAAGAATCTTGGCCACTACTTTGGTTTTACGCCACTCCTGAGTCCTATGTGATGAGATTTGATAAGTGTTTATACATTACAGCAGTAATAACGACTACAATCCTTTTTCTGATATTTCTACCTTTACCCCACAAAATATTTGATCATTACGATACAAAATCACAGCAAGTCCCCGACATAGTTCCTCAAGTCGCAAAAGATTTCACTCAATTAATTCTGACAAGTAGCATATTTGTTGGTGATCATGAGAATTCTCATCCAGAAGTATGTCCAGATTTAGGAGCTAAACTACAATTGTTGATCATTGTCACGTCTGATCCTCTGCATTTTAAAGAAAGAGAGACTATCCGAATGACTTGGAAACACTTTGCAGCACGTTTTGATATTTCTCTTGGATTCCTTATCGGAATTCCACCAATTGATGTTAAATCTCAAATAGAAGCTGAAGATAGCATATACAAAGATGTTATTGTAGGAAATTTCATAGATTCTAACTTTAATGCAACTCTAAAAACGTTGTCAATGCTAGAATGGGTTGATGTGAATTGTCCTCGAGTTAAAAAATTGCTCAAAACTGATGATGGCGTGTACATAAATGTGCCAAAATTGTTGGAATTCGTTAATACTCCGAAACGTGTTAATGCTACTGAAACGATTTGGGGGTGAGAAAAGGTTGGACTATCCGAGATATGGACTTAGTTCCAGAGAAGTTTTTGAAGAAGATATACCCTGCTTTCTGTCAGGGTCCTGCTTACTTACTGACGACTGACGTGGTAAAGAATATTCTAGATACGGCTTTGAAGAAACCATATCTAAGATTTGAAGACGTGTTCGTGACTGGCGAGATTGGAAGTGAATTGGGTGTAAAAAGGCAGCATGCTGCGGAATTTAATGTTATTAATATGGAGAATTTTCGTCCATGTTTGGCGAAAAGGAGTATTGTAGTTGAGGTGACGTCTTGTTATCAACAGTTTGAGTATTGGAGAAAATTACAAAGTAGCAGATTGACTTGTCTAAATATTTAAGACTATCGGTTTCTTGCGGCTTCGCCTGCGCCAAGAAGTAGCATTTGTTTGACCGCGGGTTGTTCTTCAACCGTACCAACTATTTTGCATTTATAATATTAGCATTTTTTCCTATGGAATAAAGACATTTCATTATTTCCATTTACATGTTTGATTGTGAACTTACTTTCAGCATTATTTATTATTTTAGCGCGGTCATAAAAATAATGCCAACCCTTGCGGAGGCATCGACGTTCCCGGGTTCCATATTCTTCTTCTGCTTTGTGTCTATAGCAATCAAATTTAGACTAGGGACCGATTGCGGCAACTGCAAAACACGTTAACGCATTTACTAAAACCGCGAGGGCTATTTTTGAGAATATAAAATCGGCGAGTCGATCAAAAATCGTTCGACTACGTTCGTACGTAGTACGTTCGTTTTTAAATGATAGTTACTAATTTAATTGATTTTTTACTTTATTAGATTAGTTAGCGATTTAATAAGTCCGCCTTTGTCTCACTATTTTTGTGGTTTTTTTAGTGTTTAAAGAGTTTAAGAATATAATGTCGCGTGCGCATGCGCATCTAGTATATGTATGTAAGTAATATGTGCAGAAAACGAGAGCGACTCGGGTTTCCCTGCGTGTTGTTTTTAATAATATTTTCCTTGTTTAGAGGTTGCGACTAACCAGTTACTTTTTTATTATTGTGGGTCCACGGGATGGCTATAAATTACCGAGCAAAGATTACAATCAAAATCTAATACCAAAAAATTAACTGAAGGTTCATTCACATTTGCCAAAAGTGTTTTTTTACATCTCCGTAAAGATTTTGATAAGGACTGGAAAGCAGCATCAGGGGACAGAAATATGTGGGAAAAAGAGAGGAGGCTTTTGCCCAGCAGTGGGACTGCAGGTTCACGTGATCGAAAATAAATCAAATAATAATAAATAATCCCTCAAGTTGACATATTCAATATAAATTTAACTTATTTCATATCTGCATGTATTCGTTTTTTGTCAATCACCAACTAATTGTACTTATTTAACTCACTATACGTCTTGGGAAACTGTAAGTGTAGTGAGTAGCTGTGAATAAATAAATAAATAAATAAATAAATAAAGTACTTAATTTTTAACTTATTAATATTTTGGAAATTCTTAATTGTTTTATATAGATGTATGTATGTACAATATGTAAAAATATTTATTGTTCCTACCTTTTTGACGCGGTTTCACCTTCCGAATTGATATCCAATTATTGGTCATAAATTACAATTACAAATGGCTCATCATAGGCACTTAATTTTCCTAGGTGATGTCTAATAAAACTTAGTCACAGATCACGCTTGACCACGTAAATCATAAGGTAGAGTAAATACGTATTGCAGAGCGCGCGTATTGTTTTAGGGTTCCGCACCTTAAATGGTAAATAGGAACCCTTATAGGATCACTTATGTTGTCTGTCACACAAAATACAAATACTTACAACAAAATATATTTATTGTCAACATAGGTATTAAACACGGGTCGATTTTATTTATTTAAACTTTTTTACAAAGCACGTTTAAGGCAGACTTAAAGCTGTGGGTTTTTCCTACCAGTCAACCAACAGATGTTGTTGAGGAAATCTTAAACAAAAGTGCAAGATTATATGTATTTATTTATTTATTAAAACTTTATTGTACAACAAAGTACACATATACTTATAACAATTGGCGGACTTAATGCTAAGAGCATTCTCTACCAGTCAACCATTAGGAGAAACTATTGTGGTTTGCAAATTGTAATTTGTACAATGAAGATTAAATAAATAAATATAATAATGACACTATGACTTTTACAGAGCTTGGAAGTAATATAATAAACGATTAATTTATTTGTCTATTAATCAATCAATCAAGTATAGAGATACCTACAATACAAATACTCTCTAACCTGTATTTATACAAATAAAGAAATTTGAACTTGAGTGTGCTCTATAGCTAACAACGTCGCTCGTATATTAACTCTATACACCTATATATGGAGGGGTTTACACGCATCCCAGACAGTGTTTTAGTTGAATCTGAACAAAATGCTGTTCAAATTAGTATTAGTTTGTTTGTTTGTGGCCACGCTTGGGTGTCGGACGAGAAGTAATGGAAAACCAGAAACTAGTTCAAGTAAGTATTTTTGTATTTACTTAATCGGGCGACTATATTCAAATTGTAAGTGCTGGAAAAAAAATTCGGGTGACTAATGCTTAGGTACCTAAATCTGACGGGAATAGTATTTTTTCAGGATGAAAGGTCCTTTTTCTTATTTCAAACCAACTATGGCGAAATTTCGGGAAGATTGCTTCAGCAGATAAAGCGACGCTTTTATTAATATTTAAGTAAATTTATTGGGTAGATACTGTGACCCCACATAACAAAGTGGGACAAGGTAAAGTAGATGAAGAAGATTGGGTACTGTTAAGCTACCTATTCTGTGGTAAAACACCCAAGGCCATGAGTTGGCAGTGAGCTAGTGACACCCAATGCTATTTGTAAAAGGCCAATTTCCTACTTTCTGTCTGAAGATTGAACCCAGAAGTGCTATTTTTGGAAATTGTGACTGTCGCAAAATGGGTGAGTTGGTTTTGTTTTTAAAAAACAAATTATTTTTGTTCGATATCGAACGATTTTTACTCGAAATATATGTCACACATTTCAAAAATAAGGCTCCAGACGAATTTTGAAAAGTGTGACTGATGCAAAATCGGCGAGTCGAATGATGAAGATATCTAATCATTTTCGTTCGATATCGAAGGATTTCTGTTCGATATCAAACGATTCTCATTCGACATATATGTCATACATTTTAAAAATAGGGCCACAGAACCTCTATGCTCCAGGCGGAGCATCTGTCAAAGATTTCGAGATTTTTCATTTATTTTTTAAATATTTTTAGGAAACCCCGACAAGGGAAACGATAAAATGCAATCAAATTGCTTTACTATCTACTCGAGCAACAACAGGTAAAATCTGTCCATTAGGTATTAAAGGCTCGATTTTACCTGTACCACTGTGAATTTAAGCGTAACCCTGACTTCCGAAATAATTGGCTGAACAGGAAAAGCGCTAAGATTTCGCGTATATCTATCTATCAATCAATCAATCAATCAATTATTTATTTAATTGTGGATCATATGTTGTACAATCAATCAGTCAATCAAATCATTTATTTTTGAAAACTTAGGTACATAGGGCGCACTGTAAGTTTCCGGAACTGGCCACTTACATAAACAATATTTAAACATTTATTGCAACATTTGAAAATAGAACTCTTTGACTGTAGAATGCAGTTTGTTTCATCTGACTGTCTTTTGTTTTTACCTTGTGGCGCCATTTAAAAAATTGTGTGTCTGCATCAACATGGATTTAACTCGGGAAAATTTTCGTAGTATGATTTTCTACGATTTTAAGTGTAATTTGACAGCTCAACAGAGCATCGCTCGGCTTGAAACAGCTTTTGGCAATGAAGCACCATGCAAGACAACTGTTTATAGCTGGTTTGCAGAATTCAAGCGTGGTCGTATCAATCTCAGTGACGAATCTCGCGATGGTCGGCCGTCCACCGCTGTGACCAACAAAAACATCAATGCTGTGCGCCGTATGATTGAAACAGACAGGCATGTGACCTCCCATGAAATTCGCGCATCCTTAGAAATAGGCATGAGTCAAATACAATTAATCCTACACAAACATTTGGGTGTGAGAAAGCTGTGCTCGCGGTGGATCCCACACAACTTGACCGAGGCTCAAAAAACGGACCGCGTTACTTGGCGCAGTGCCATGCTTACCAGATTCAACGAAGGTGCGTCAAATTTGGTGTGGGACATAGTAACAGATGACGAAACATGGATTTATTGCTACGATCCCAAAACAAAGCAGCAATCGAGCGTATGGGTCTTTCAAGATGAGCCGAAACCAACCAAAGTGGCGCGCGTGAAAAGTGCATCTAAGCGGATGATTGCTTCTTTTTTTAATAAAACTGGACACGTGGCTACTGTTGCTTTAGAGAATCGTCGTACAGTGAATAGTGACTGGTACACGACCATTTGTTTGCCGGAAATTATTGACGAACTCCGTAAAAATAACCGTAAACGCCGTATCATCCTGCACCACGACAATGCTAGTTCTCACACGGCCAGACAGACAAACGACTTTTTGAAGGCGAAAAATGTAGAACTCATGAGTCATCCTGCATACAGTCCCGACCTGGAACCTTGTGACTTTTTTCTGTTCCCAAAAATTAAGAACCAATTACGCGGTCAACGATTTTCATCACCAGAAGAGGCTGTCGAGGAGTATGAAAAACACGTTTCAGAGGTCACCACAGAGGAGTGGCACAACAGTTTTCAAAACTGGTTCCATCGAATAAAAAAGTGCATAGACGCCAAGGGAGATTATTTTGAAAAACAATAAAATTAATTTTGTACCTTTAATAGTATTTTTTCATATTCATTCCGGAAACTTATAGTGCGCCCCACGTAGTACATAAAAATGTTAGTGTTAGAGTAGCAATTCAGAATCACTATGGTTTTGATATATATAGATAGACACAGCTTACAAATATACTTTTATTAAAATGTCAAATTATTAGAATTATCATGCAAGAAGTCATTTACAGAATAGTAACTTTTACAGGGTGGAAAGAGTAAATATTGATCGATATGTCCTGCTGCTAGGGTTTACAATGATAAAAGGTCAAAAGCATCGAGATATATGTACGTACGTTAGTACATATATATCGATGGTCAAAAGTTACATTTCATTACATGTATTCATTACAAAATATAATTAGTTAATCTACCGAAATACTTTTGAACATTATATACTTAAGTCATTATATTCGTGTGATTATTTTGATAGGTACCATGGAGTAATTACAAAGAGGAGATGCCGAAATAAGCGTTTTGTAAGAAAGTGAGGCTACACGGGGCGGAAGGCAGACGAGCGGGGTGCTTGGTTTCGGCCGTGGCTCCAATCATAGAGCACGAGCAATGACAAGCTCCGCCCACTGCAGAGTCGGCGAGGCGCCAATGAACACGTCACTGCGCCATTTCAAACGGCATCTCCTCTTTGTAATTACTCCATGATAGGTACCGTACTATAATCCGCCTTTTGGATTTTTTTATAATTTTGATTTTGACCGTCAAAAATTTCTTAATCTATGATTTTGATTTTTGACCTACTTACTCAGCGACACTTACGACGCATTATTTATCAAAATCAATTCAGCCATTGTTTTGGCTACGATGGAACAAAGAGTTTGAAATACATACATATTATGGCCAAACACATAGCACACAAAAATACACATCACCGCTGGTCAGAAGTATTATGCTATGGTACTAAGTACCCATATACAACCATTCTGGCTGCTCTGTAGAAACTGTAACCAGTGTAGTGTGTGTATAGTGTGATATTAGTAGGTAACAGTTTCTACACAGCGACCAGAATTTGGTAAATCAAAGCGTTTTCATTTTCAAATAGCCACAACCACAACTCCAAAACCCATGCCAGAGGAAGGTCCTCGAACAGTGACTCCGTCGGGCTCCATCCGAGGATCCTGGATGACCACCCGACGAGGCAGACAGTTCCAGGCTTACAGAGGAATCAGATATGCAGAACCACCAGTTGGAGAATTGAGGTTTCAGGTGAGAAAATGGTTCCATGACCACAGGCTTATAATCGTACTAATTAATTTAGGGTAAAAATCGAGAGCAAACCAATGCAATGGCCGCTTTGGCCGCCCGGCCGCTGCGACGACTACGGCGCAGATACAAATAAAACTAACACTACGACTACGACCTAATCGCAGTAGTCGTAGTAGCTATCGCGTTCGCCGCTGCTGTTTGAAATGTTTGGGGTGTGCCGTGTGCCATGGCATCCCACAAACCCTTTGCGAAATTTCATTCAACTATTCCCAGTCATAGATTGGCTGAAGTTATTGTTAGTAAGTCTAAGGTAAAGCTAAATTTTTTTAGAGATCTGTTCAGCCTTTCCTAGACAATCAGACATTATATTTACTACAGGATTTCTGATACAGGAACTTTTATGCCTACCTTTCCACCTTTCCATGGCTTGATTCCGTACAATAAAGGGGGGTTGAAAATTTTTTTCTTTTACACTTATTTACTAAGTACTATTTCCTCTCTTTCAGCCTCCCAAACCTATACTCCAGTACAAAGGAGAGGTAGACGCTACTAAGGAAGGACCAGCGTGCCCTCTCCCTGCCCCTCCTACCTACTACGTCGACGAAGATTGCCTTACTATCAATGTCTACACTCCTATTATCAATAGGTAAGTTGTTTCTTATCAGCGAGTGACTTTTCTCTTGCAAAACAGATAATCTGAGCAAGGTTCAAAGCCGATTTAAGGTCTATGCATAGAGGGATTGATGATTATTTAAACTGGAGACATCAAGTTTAAAGCTGCAGCCATCGGGTTTACGTATCTACCTTCTGAAAAAATGAATGTCCTTTAGAATCTTGCTAATCAGTTGTTAGCTGCTGATAGTCGTATGTATTTCCAATCTATGTTATTATCAGTGCTCCTTCAATCATATCGAGTCAGTTAATTAATAGTCAATCGGCCCTGTACACCGCCTTTCGGTTTTGAAAAACTCTGATACCAGGGTTCTCTGACATGGTTTCTTTAACGACTACCAAATGGCAGCTGGAACCAACTACTTAACATGCCTTATCAGTCACGGAAAGTGTGGGGACACTACTCGCACAGAAAATAGTTACGACACAATGCAACAGAAATAACAGAGAAAACAGAAACACAATGCAAATCCGAAATTCTCATACAAGGAACCTAAGTAGTATGGAGGACTGACTGAAACGCGCTATAAGAGTTTCTAAGGAATTAGAACATATACAACCTCCGACAAAACATCGTCGGAGCCGCGGATCTTCCCTTTGCGGCGGTCGAGCATAACACCATCATTCCCGCTGTATCTCCAAAAAAGTATCCTTTCCGTGGGAATCAAACCCACGACCTTCGGTTCTAAGGCAAACGCCCAGAGAGGCAAGTCTACAGGTGACAGTGCTCTTTCGCGGCATATGCTTGACTACCAAAATAATCATATAACATTTTTCATTGAATCCTAACAGCAGCAAGCCCCTCCCAGTTATCTTCTTCATCCACGCCGGCGGGTTCTACTCCATGACTGGCCGCAGCGACCTCGCCGGACCTCACTATCTGTTAGACAGGGATGTCGTACTGGTCACCATCAACTACCGACTTGCTTCCCTTGGTAAGTCTTCACCCAAGCGTGTTTTCCTAGTTGCGTCGTCAACTTACGCTCCAAAGCCCAGGGTATGCTTTAATCATGGTCTAGATTTGGCAGTAGTTATTACATTGGAGCGACTGCCGTCTGACCTCCGTAACCCTTTATAATAGGGAAATTAGACTAAAAGGATCATGATGTTCTTTAACGACCACTAATATGGCAATTGGGACATTAACAGACAATCAGGTGATTCAAGCGTGCAATGTCCTTACCAAACTGGAAACAACTAAACAAAGTATGCTTTCTGTGGGAATCGAACCCGCGATTTCTGGGTCAAAGACAGACGCCTGCACCCCCCCTGGACCACAGAAGCTCCATAACTATGTAAATCTATCTAAGTTTTAATTACCAATCGCAGGCTTCCTGAGCACCGGCGATGCTCTAGCTCCCGGCAACAACGGCATGAAAGATCAGGTGGTGGCGCTCCGCTGGGTTCAGAAGAACATCCGCGCTTTCGGAGGCGACCCCGACCTCGTCACCATCACCGGCTGCAGCGCCGGATCTATTAGTGTTATGCTGCATATGGTATCTCCTATGTCCAAAGGTAATTAAAGTAGATAGATAGGTAAAGCTAGTGCTAGGTAACGAAGAGCCTAGCGTACCAATCTCTACACGACAATGGCTAAAACTACACCAACCCATACGCGACGTATATGTCCAAAAGTAGTTAAATTTTTTCTACATATTAGGCTGCTTTTCTGTGTTCCAAACTTGTTAATATTACATACAAAATAAAATATACACTAAAAGTAACAGATTCCAAAAATTACGGCATAATTGGTAATAGTGTTGAGAATTCGTTGACTTGTTGGTTCTTATTTAAATTTTACACCTATCTGTTTAGCTTAGCCTTATTAGCCTTCATGTTAAGCTGTCACAATCATTTATTTAGCAAGAATTTTTGAGATTGAAATTTTGGAAAATAAAGATAATTTGAAATAAGACAGATCCGAGTGAAACCAAAAAATGTTTGGTTCCTTTTTATCATTTCAAGCTGTAACCAATTCAAACTGATAGATGCTGCAGCATGAAAAAGTCTGCAGACACTCAACTCTCAACAACAGTTATGGTGGCCAATGTAAAGTAATGTACGGTAGTATAAAGTGTATGACATAAATACGTATTGAATCAATTTAGTGTATTATGTGATTGGTCTCATGAGTGGGGACTTATTGTAAAGGTGGAACCAAGTCAGATTCTAAAAGGCGGTTCCGAAAAACTCCGGCCCCAGGGTGCACAGGGTCGATTGATCACATAACCCACTCGAGATGAACAAATTGAAAAGGATCGTTTGTTTAACAGCTTAAAACTATTTGCAGGTCTATTCCACAGAGGAATATCAATGAGCGCGTCTCCATCAGGCAAAGAAGCGACCAGGCACGACATGTTTGATCTGGCAGTGAAACAGGCTAAGATTCTGAACTGTCCTACCAATAGCTCTGAAGCCATTATCTCCTGCTTGAAGTCTAAGTCTTTTAAAGAGCTGGGAGATTCTTTACCCAAATTCTTCGTAAGTGCCCAAATTCTTTGTAATTTTATCCATTGGATGTTGTTCTTTAGGATTCTTTATTGTAGATGTCACGTCTGGGCCTATATGTACCTAACCTACTACATGGTGTAATTAGGATGTAAATGTTACCTCTTTTTTTATTCTTTGTCTAAGCATATATATAATAAGAATAAGAAAGTTACGTAACTAGGAATAATTTTCTAATTACGTCCAGCTTACGCTTAGGAGCCTTAGGTCACTGTAAGTCATGGTCCAATATTAGCGGAACTGGTTAGTTCAATAGACCGACTGCCGTCTGACCTCAGTACTTAACCCTTTTTACACGGAAACCTAACCAACAGGAACAAGACCTGAGTTGTGTTAGTTAGAAATTTGACTTCTTTATGCAGCCAGTGTTCTTGCTAACATGCCACATGGGATTTCTTCCAAAAGGAAGATATAAATGAATTTAGGTAACAGATCTACCAACTCCTTAAAATTCTTCAACCAGTTTTAGTGTTTTCTTCTAATTTTTTTATTTTTTTGCCGTGTTGAACTGCTTCCTTGTTTGAAGAATTTTAAGGAGTTGGTAGATCTGTTACCTAAATTTATTTATATCTTCCTTTTGGGTCCTCGGAGGTAGGAAAACTAAACTGATACCCTTATAGCATCACCTACTCTTGCCCACATGTGCCCAAAAGAAACAGTCAACTACTTGTGGTTCTGAGATATTTTGCATGAATCTCTGTTGCGACTTCCATCCTGCACTGAATAAATCGGACAGTGTTGGCCACTAACACACTTCCTTTCAAGTTCCTGTTGGTCTGGTTTCCCTAACATAAAGGGGTAAAAAAGGATTCGGAGGCCAGACGGCAGTCGCCACATTATAATAACCAGCGCCGCCGAATCTAGGACCATGACTTTCAGCGTACCCTAAGTACGTGTAACATGTAAGCTGAGGACGTAATAAGGAATATACGCTTGGATGAAGAAGATTGAGTTTCCTTTTTAATTTTAGGATCAATACGGCTTTGACCCCGTTGGATTATGGATGCCAGTGGTGGAGAAAGACTTCGGTCAGGAAAGGTTCCTGGTCAAAGACCCAGTGGAGTCCATCAAGACTAACGACATGTATGCTGTTCCCCATATGATATCGCAGACTACTGATGAGTTCTTCTGGAAGGCTTTTAGTAAGTAGATTCCTTTATCATGTGCCTCTTTCTCGTGGGTTATATTCCCACGACTTAAAGATATAGGCTTTTGGAGTACGGCGAAAATGAAATGGTTTAAGCTCGAACGCCGCGTCGGGAAGATCTTCCCGCCAGGCGAGGTGGTATGCCTGGGGAACCGCAACTTCGACGATGTTCAGTCGGAGGTTGTTTATTTATATGCTCCAATCCGAAGAAACTTGATAGTGATGTAGTCCTAGTTCTTGTATGGGACTTGAGATTATTAATTATTATTACTTTTAGCGCCATCTGTTGCGTAGTGATGTAGTTATTTTCTGTGCCATAACCAGATATTCCCATACTTTGTATAGTTGTTTCCAGTTTGGTTAGATCATTGCAGCCTTGAATCACCTGATTGTTTGTATTTGATTCTGTGCTTTGGAAGGCACGGCCGTTGGTCCAAGCTGATATTTGGTGGTCGATAAAGAAACCACGTCACAAGCCGAAGACCAACAGGAACATGACCTGAGGTGTGTTAGTGGCCAACACTGTCAGAATTTTGCAGGCTGACCTAAGGCATCTGACACAGCCTCACGACTGCTATCTCTCGATAACAACCGGGACCAACGTCTTAACGTGCCTTCTGAAAGCACGAAGGAGCTCAAGATAGAAAATGCCACTAAATGGCGACCAATCCAATAGTGGTCGCGTCACGCCGTCGCTTGACACGCGCATTCGCTACGGATACGCGGGTCGCGCTCGACTAACGAGCTCCTCTTTGCAACGCTTTGAGTAATTCAGATAATTTAGTTCTAATTAATTAACTTTTCTTGCTGATATCCCGAAAACTGAGCAAGAATCCTTCAACACATATAAAAATAAAAACTCTATTAGTAATTCTTCACTATTCCAGCTGTTCTAAAAAACGAGACGCTCCTAAACCTAATGAACAATGAATGGGACCGCATAGCCCCGATTTCCTTCCAAATGTCTCCAAACATATCATCAGGAAGTAAGCAGAAACTGAGACAGGCGTACCTTGGAGACAAGCAGTTGGTGAATGATGACGCTAGTGCAAAGGCTCTGGGAAAACTGTATGGGGATTCTATTATTGGATTTCCAGTTCATGTGTAAGACTGTTTTCATTTACTGTTTATATATTACTAGCTGTTTCCCGCAGGTCCGCCTACGTCAAAAAGGAGCCTATGTTTGACCATGGGTCTTCAACTATATTCATAACAAATTTCATCTAAATTTCCTAGTTGCGTCCTTAGCGTACACTTCGGTACGCTGTAAGTCATGGTCCTTGATTTGGCGGCACTGGTTATTACAATGGAGCGACTGCCGTCTGTCCTACGTAAACATTTTTTAAGGGAAACCAGACCAACAGGAACATGACCCGTGGTGTGTTAGTGGCCAACACTGTCAGATTTTTTAAGGCTGCCTAAAGGCATCTGATACAGCATAAGGACTGCCATTTATCGATAAAAATCGTTCGATTCATCTATCACCTATAACGAATGAAAGTCATTCGATATCGAAAGAAAATTATTCGACTAACCGATTTTACGAGGGTCACACTTTTGAAAAATACCGTTTCAGACCGATTAAACCATTATTAATTATATATTTATTGTATAGAAATAAGTAGGCAAATAGGCGTACGGCCCACCTGATGGTAAAGTGGTTACCGTAGCCTATGATTGCCTACAACACCAACATTTATTTCCTCAGAATGGCGAACCTGATGTGCCGTCACTCCCCCCACAAGGTTTACTACTACGAGTTCGCTTACATCGGAAACCACAGTCATTACGAAGACGCCACGACGAAGAAACCAACTGGTAGGGGTTTCAGCTTTTTCATACGATAGTACGAAACATGTAATTATTTCTCTGGATTCCCAGTTCAAAGGGTTGAGTACAGAACCAGTATGTACGTTGATTATTAAATTATAATAGGCCTTGACTCAATTTTTTTTATATTTCATATCACAAATTTGAGTCCGTGAATTCGAAAACAGAAAGAGTTTTTTGTATCCGTTCAATATTATATAAGTTATAAGCCTTTGAAATCCTGTGGAAGAGGAAACTGTCAAGAAATAAGAAAAGGACGCACTTAATGGTGAGTGACGTCACTGCCACTTGATTTCGTACGTACAAAAGAGATAGCAAGACGTCCCCGCCACGCTCCCACTTTTCTTCATTAGAAAACTTTAAATGCTAATTACTGCTTTAATTAATTACCAATTTTGTTGTTGTTTTCGATATCGGTTACTTTTTAGTGTATGTATTGTTCCGTATAAATTTTTGTCACAGTTAAGTAGCCTATCCTGCCCCGTAGACAAGTTACAATTTGAAAAACGATAACGAGTTTCGTGTCGTGATCTTTCGGAATTAGTATGAAAATCGACCACGTGATTTAGCGCGGCTAATGTCAATCCCATACATTTTTGTTTTCGAATCACGTTATCATTTTTCAAATTGTAACTTGTCTACGGGCGTACCTATACCACAAGATTTTATTAACGCAGACGCTAGCGACCGCGTTAAGGTTTAAAATGGAATTTCTTAAAAATATCCGCCAGAGTGGCCGCACAAATCAAATCAAATCGCTAGCGAATGCGTTAAAACGAAGAACTTCCTAGACACTACACCGGTTAGAGTCTTGGGGCATCCTCCTTACAGTCCTGATATGGCACCGAGTGACTTCTTTTTATTCCCTAAAATGAAAAATCAGCTGAAAGGGATACAGTTTTCATCGCCGGAAGACGCGCTGGCTGCGTTCGAGAAAGCCGTGGAAGAGGTGTCTGCGGCGGACTGGAAAAAATGTTTCGAAAATTGGTTCAGCGGCATGAAACTTTTTATAGAGGCTGGTGGAGAGTTCTTCGAAAAGATTTAATTAAAATATTTTATCCATAGAAGTTAGTTTTTTAGTTTCTCAAAACTTTCTTAATGTCCCACGTAGTGTATATAGTATCTTATAATAGGTTGTCTAGAAGAGATTCAGCATTTTGTTGTGCCGTATAATGTATTTTTATATGTTCTTTGGTGTTATAACTTAACTTTCTGCCTCTGTGGTCCAGTGGATAAGGCGTTTGCCTCAGACCTGGGGTCGTGGGTTCGATTACCGCGACAATCATAGATACTGATCTAGGTTAGGACATTGCAGGCTTGAATCACCTGATTGTCTGTTAATTATGACGATTCTGAGCTTCGAAACGTTAAGCCGTTGGTCCTTCTGCCATTTGGCGGTGGTTAAAGGAACCATGTCAGAGGCCGAAAGGCGGTTCCGAACAACTCTGACACCAGGGTGTACATGGTCGATTGACAATGTAATCTATACAAAATGATGATGATGACCTACTATTTACCATCCCCAGGAGCTGCTCATCATGACGACCTGATTTACTTGTTCACCCTAAGCTACCGGTTCCCCACCATCGAAGTCGGCGACACCCTGGACTCGAAGATTGTTGATAGGATGACAGCCATCTGGTACAACTTCGCTAAATATGGGTAAATCTATTTTTCACTTTTTTTTAAAATATAAAGATACTAGCTGTGCCAGCGGCTTCGCCCGCGTGGAATTTTATAGATAACTAGCAACCCACCCCGACTACGTCCGGGCCTATAGCCTGCCTCGATATATAGGCTATCCAACACTGAGAGATTTTCTCAAACTAGACTAGTGGATCCGGAGATTAGTGCGTTCAAAACAACAAACTCTTCAGCTTAAGGCGTGGGTTTATGGCTAGCTGGTTAATTCAAGAAAAACAATGGCATTTACGGAAAATGTGCCGTGTATTTTACACACACGAAAAGATATTTTAACAAGAAGTAACTTTGAAAACAAAGGCGAATCTAAACAGATTAAAATATATGGGAGCGGTGCGCGCTCGACCATCTAGTCAAATTAGTGATTGGACCTGTCCACTCAGTTAATATAGCGTGCGGGCAACACTCCCCTGTTATTTCTTAAAGGGCGCCTGTGCGGCGCTATAAGCACAGACATATAATACGTACACAGACGGAACATAAGTTAAGCAACCAACTAAGAATGTCATTTTCACGGCGTCCTCCAATGAGTTTGAGTGAAGGACGTTCTTGAGATTATGTTTACGAATACGGGTGTAAGACGTATCAAGAAATTGATTTTATAGTTTTTTCGGCTGTTTGACCAAATTCCCGCAATTTGTTGATTCCGGGGAATCCCTGCTTATAAACTTGTGACATCAATAGAAATTAACTCGCTCAGTTGTCGACAAGGAATCAAGGACTCAGTTACATCATCATGTATTTATATTGTTTCAGAGATCCCAATCCATTTGACGGTTCTATTCCCGAGCTGTCAAATCTAAAATGGCCGCCGATGACGTCAGGCACGCGCCAGTACTTACGGATTGGGGAAAATTTCTCCGTACACCAGAAAATGTTCGAAGACAGATTTAAAGTCTGGGAGGAGATATATCCACAAGTTTATTAGAAGTAATTAGAACTAACTAAGTAGGCCCGAGGCCGCAAAATACAAAATTCAAGGACCGTTAAAACAAGCGTTTTCGCGCGACTGTCGGTACGCCCACAGAAATAAAAATCGATAGAAGTGCCGTAGCGTATGCCAAAGTTAATGATCAGCTAATACCACTTCTATATGTTCTTATTTCTATGGGCGTCCCGCCAGTCGCGCGGTATTCACGTCAGTTTGAACGGTCCTATAAGATCTCTTATTGCCCCAAAGGTTGGCTGTTGGATAATGCTTTTAACATTAAGTCCGCCTATTGTGATATACAATTCTATATTTTGTATAATAAAGTTTAAATAAATATAATTTTTTTAAACAACAACTATTTATATTGGCGTTCAATATTGAAAGGCCGAAGTGTAAAGTGTAAGGTAAAACCTTACAAAGGGTCTAAAAGAATCTGAAGTGGACAATGTACTATTAATAATTCTGTAACAAGGTGATATTATAAACTCAAGCATAATTTTACAATATTTTCAGTACTTGATGTGAAACTAGACAATTTTCTGAAAAAAAAAAACTATCTTCCATTTTAATCTACTGTAAAAAATGACTGACGCAAAATCGGTGAGTCGAATGAGTTTTGTTCGTCATCGAATGATTTTCGTTCAATATCGAACGATTTTTATTCGACATATACACCGTGAAATTTTAGTCGTTTTGGACCCATCGTCCAGTGACTACATTCATGCAACTGAACAACTTTCCCCAAGCAAGATATATGGGTCGAAATATGGAGTAAATGGCCTCCCATACAAAATGTCTCATCACGTGACCTAACTTACTATGGGAAGTCCAAATTTGTTTTTCATGTTTCAAGCTATGTTCCTTGGGGAAAATTTGTTCGGTCCAAAACGACTAAAATTTCACGGTGTATATTATGGTTTACTTTTGTAATAAAACAGAAAGTACTTACCGAATTACATTTTTTATTTTTCCCATAATGGCATGGGGTCCAATTTCTTGTGGAAAATAATAAGAAAATTATATCGATGGTGTCCAAGGAGTAACGGCGGTTGAATATGTAAATATATTATTCTGGAATGCTATTTTTGAAATATATACTCATATTATGTCGAACGAAAATCATTCGACAGATAAGTAGGCAATCAGGCGTACGGCCCACCTGATGGTAAGTGGTTACCGTAGCCTACGAACGCCTGCAACACCTGAGATGTCACGAGCGCGTTGCCGACCTGTCTGCTGTCACCACAGCCCCTCTGGAGCCTGGCGACCCTACTCACCAGCAAGAACACAACACTGCATCACAGTGTTATTTGGCTGCAGTCTTCTGTAGGGTGGAGGTACTTCTCCAGACGGACTACACTATCTTACAAAATGTCCTACCTCTCTTTTTAAAAATAGTTCTTCTGTGCTATTATTGGTAAGTACACATGTTGGAGCGTATTTTTACTGGTTTGAACATCGTATTTAACGTATGACTCATATGAAAAATCATTCGACTCACGGATTTTGCGTGAATCATATATTTCAAAAATAGCTGTCCTGTATTTATACTATTACTCATTTCCTTCTTTTATAATTTATAAATATATATAATAATATATAATATTGCAAATCGAAGAAACTTTTCACACTATATGTTTTTCAAAATACTAAAATCTTGATAATGTTCATTTCGCTAATCTTTTTAGTCTTTTTTCCTCCTCTGTTCTTAACAGAAGGAGTTTCATGGACCTGATTCTTGCCAACGTTCAAAATCGAAGAGCTCCAAGATGACATTAGTAAGTCTTCGAGCCCGAGATAGTGCGACGTAAGAGCAACCTACAGCCAGTCCTCTAGACCGAAGGTCGACCACTACCCTGGGTAAAGTCAATCCCTGTGACTTGTGAATAATAAATACATCGAACTAAAAAGAGAACACCTTCTGGTCAGATTCGAACTCTAGACGCTTAAGTCGATCAGATCTCTTTATAAATAAACTGGACTATTCATCTTTTGACAATGTTGGTGAAAATATACGTCTATTATATGTCATAATAAAAAATAAAATTTCTTTGTTATTTCGTTGTCACTACAAACACAAAATAGTCGTAAGAGCCATAAAATCCAAAGGCGCTTAGGCCCATTGTGAAATGCGACCTCTAGAGGAGAACACACAGACATACCAAAGCATTTTTGGCCAAGTTGAAACGGATAATTATTCTGTTATCTGTGGTATTACTATGTACAGATGATCCATCACGTTGCACTTTCTTACGCAATAAACATCTGCGTAGTCTGTGACGTGGATCGGATATCTAGAGTATTTTCCTGTTCCTCTATATAGTATAGGCTGTACCTAGTACTTATACCTAGTACTACGAGTAATATTGGTCTGAGTCTGGAGTGAAATCGGCTTGTCGAATAATTTTTGTTTGATATCGAAGATTTTTTGTTCGACAATTTTCATTCGACATATAACTAAGACATACATTTCAAAAAATTGCGCTCCGGGCTTCCCTGTTAAAAAGGTTACAGAACTTACAGAGGTCAAAGTTAATAAATATATAAACATTTAACTTATCGAGTTTATTTCTATTGATGTCACAAGTTCATAAGCCGGGACTCCCCGGAAATCAACAAATTGCGGGAATATGATCAAACAGTTGAATAATTTATAAAATCAATTCAAGGACCTCCTTCACTCAAACTTATTGGAGGACGCCTTGAAAATGACCTTCTTCTTTCTCTTCTTAGTTGGTATCTTAAGCAAACTCCAATGAGGAACGACACGGGTTATAATAACAATCCAAAGGACAACATTTTTAAAAATACAAAATAATAGAGTAATTAATAAAAAAGTCAGTAGATTTTAGGAAAAGAGTGGCAAAAATCTGATTTATAACCACTTTATTTCATTTCGAGGACACCTCAAGGTACCTCTCGACCAACCTTATATTTGACAGTTCGATTCTCACCTCCAATGAGAAAGGCAAGCAAAAGAGTAAGAGTAAGGTTGAGTCGAATTTGACCACAGAGTACATTAGAATTTGACGTTTGAGAAAATGAATGTTAGTAACTTGATAAATAAAATTGACGGTTAGCATCTGTTTACTTCTATTATATAGATACTACAATGTTGAAGAGTTCGATAGCCGTAATTTTTTATCTTGAGCTCCATATTGCTTCTGAAGGCACGTTAAGCCGTTTCTCGGATGTTATCGATAGATGGCAGTCGTTAGACCACCGTTAGACTTTGACAGATGTTCACCATTGACCCCGGGACATGTTCCCGTTGGTCTAGTTTCCCTGTAAAAAGCATTACGGGGGTCAGACGGCGAAAGTCGGATTTTTATAAAAAAATGTGTCATAGATCCTCAGCAGTGAGGGACCGATGAAGAAGGCTTCAGTTATCTATTTTTAAGGTATAAATCACAAAAGCTATCGCAATTGGAATATCTTCTTCTGTTATTTTTGTTTTCACTTATTTCTCCAATCTACCCTAAGATTGGTAGGGCCGTATGCTTGATTGTCAATTGAAACTGACAACAAACCAATCTAATCAGTGATATCAGTCCTACTTTCATCACTCACTGTTCCGAACGACATGCGCAGGCGCAGATTCCTAAAAATAAACCTATTTTGATACAAACAAATTTTCCCGAATGCACAAGCAAACTTCACATTATCAATATGATACTGTTATCAAAAACAAGCGAATATCAACCTTATTCTGAAGCAATAAACATAATAGAAGTGTCATCTATTTAGTACGCCAACGACGGTCAAAGAGGACGCACGTGTTTTGTTATAAAATAGTTAAATTATTATGTGTTTACAATGAAGAGTGTTTATTTTATTATCGCTGTGCTTTGCGTGGTCCCTTGCGGTAAGGATCGTGTTTGTGTAGTGGTTTCCTTTCAGCGGTTTCCCGGTTACATCTTCAGGGTTTGATATGGCCATTGGCTTTAATTTTAATATTTACCGTACTTTTAGCATTGGGAATACTTTAAGTTTGAAGGACGTCAACCATACTCGGGAAACAACTATAGTGCTATTTTTGATAAGAGTGAGTCACGCAAAATCGGTGAGTCGAACGATTTTCATTCGACTTATGTGTGAGCTCCTGGTACTAAATAGGCGAAGTTTAAAGCTATTCTTTTTCCCTTAACTGCCTTTCACGACTTCCACGAAACGTTTAGCATAAGTAATTCTAAAGATATTTTTGTTTTTAGAGCAAATTGTTTACTTTGATGATTGTTTTTTATGCGCGACATTTTTGTTTACCTGACACAAACATAAATATCTACCTACGTGCATTTTTGAAACTTGTCTTATAAACCAAGAAAGAGAGAACTAGTTTATTTACAGAATTGAGCAAGTACTTACCCATTGTTTGCAAATATTTTGTAAGTACATTAAATAAGTACCTAACAATATAATTTTTCTATTTACGAGTAATAATGTATAAACAAATACACAGACAGATACGTAATTAATTACATAAGTGTGTACTTCCATTCATTTTTTAAATCGTTCTAACTTAATCATGGTCCTAGAATGACGGTACTGCTTACAATGGAGCGACTACCGTCCGTACGGTACCGGTGCCGTACGGACGGTTCCAGGACCACAAAATACAAAATCATCTTTATTATCAGATAATCAGTTTACTTCAAAATTCTGTTCATAAATTTTGTACTCAGTTTTAAAGTTATAAAAAATACTAAAACTTTTTCTTTCATTACTTACCATACTAATATTATAAATGCGAAAGTCTGCCTGTCTGTCTGTTACGCTTTCACGGCCAAACCGCTAAACGGATTTTGATGAAATTTGGTTTGAATATAGTTGAAGACCCGGGGTCAAACATAGGCTACTCTTGAACGCAGGCGGAGCTGCGGGAAACCGCTAGTTAGTTAGATTTTCATTAATTCTTCGCAAAAATACATATTAAAATTTATCGTCACTATTAAATTTATCAAATTAGACTTATGCCAATCGTATGATTAATTTTCTTATCAAGATTTATCTTTCTTGATAACTTTTAGTGTTCTATGACTAAGTGTGTGCTAGTTTTCTCATGAAATGATTTTTTTAATTTCAATTTAAATTAAATAAAAACGTTTATTTTAATATAGTTTAAAAATATCACTTGTTGACGTCAATTTACTTATATTAAGTTTACCACCACTTCCAAAGCGCAAGTAGAGAAGAAGCGGCGCCACAAATTCCACTGCAGCATTTTCTTCAAAACTTCAATTTACTATCAAGAAAAAAACTTCCTTAGTAACTAGTTAAATGAACGAATTCACATGTTTGTCAACATTTCTCACAATATTTTATTGTGATTTCAGATTATTTAAATTAAATAAAAATAATAATAATTTTTAACAATTTCCAAAGCGCAAGTGAAAAAGTGGCGCCTCAGATTCCACTGCAGATTTTTTTTTACCAAAAACGTCAATTTACACACAATTAGGTCATCCTCTACTCTATACGACTACAGGATTCTATTTTTGAAAAGTGAAACTCACGCAGAATCGGCGAGTCGAATTATACTCGTACTTAACTAACTGTTTCCCGCAGCTCTACCTGCGGTATATAGCCTATGTTACTCAGGGTGAATGTAGCTTTCCAATGGTGAAAGAATTTTTGAAATCGGCACAGTAGTTTTTGAGTTTATTCATTACAAACATAAATACAAAAATACAAATCTTTACTCTTTATAATATTAGTGTAGATTAGTGTAGATAGTGTAGAAGTGTAGATGTAGATTAGTGTAGATGTAGAATTTGTTCGATATCGAATGATTCTCAGTTAACGAAGGATTTTTGTTCGATAATAGTCGATAACGAAGGATTTTTGTTCGGCATAATATATGACATACATTTCAAAATTAGCGCTCCAGACTATATCTCATCACAATTTATATTTATTGTGGCAATTGAGATAAATTAAATATTGAAAATCTTATCATAATATATAAGTGGGCATGTAGAAAGGATGGATGAAAAGACTCTTACGAAAGTTATTTACATATCAAAGGTGACAGGAAAAGTCGGTAAGTGCCGGCCTCGGAGAACATACTGCGACCAAATCGCAGACATATTAAAAAAGGGAGATGTCAGGCAGGAGTACCCGTACTCGACGAGCGTGTATGACGAGAGTGATGAGCGTAGAAGAAGCTAGGAAGTCTGTAACTGGCTCAGCAACCTGAAGTGGATCTTGGACTCCGAAACGAGAGAGCGCCATAGTGTTTTATTGAAATGAAATCGTTTATTTAAAGTTCAATATAGGACATAAATATCACTTAATGACGTCAATTTGCTTATATTATGTTTACCACCACTTCCAAGCGCAAGTGGAGAAGAAGCGGCGCCACAATCGCCACTGCAGCATTTTCTTCAAAACGTCAATTTACAAATGAGAAAAAACTTTCCTTAATTAACTAGTTAAATGAACGAATTCACATGTCTGTCAACATTTTGCAAAATATTTTAATTATATTTATTCTAAATATTGATATAAAAACCCGGCCAAGAGCGAGTCGGACTTGCAAACGAAGGGTTTCGATACATTATCTACAATTATCATCACCAATCCTAGCCTTTTCCCATTTCAGTTGGGGTCGGCTCTCCGTATCTTCCATTATCCATAATATCAGCAGAAAATTTGCGTTTATTGTATTTTAGCTCCCTTAAAATATTTATTCTATTTTTTAGTATTTGTTGTTACAGCGGCAACAATTTCAACTGTCTTACTATCGCGGTTCATGAGATGACCTGGTGACAGACGGACAGACAGTCAGACGGACAGCAAAGTCTCAGTAAACCCCTTTTACTTTTCAGTACGTAACACTGAAAAGCGACGACAAGAGTCGAGAGAAAAAAAAAAGATTTGATTTAATTCGAGAAGAGAAGTAAATGTAGGAGGAGTTCTAATGCGGAGGCATTCTTTTACTTTTCAATCCAAAAATATTTTGATATATATCACTAATCATTCATTATATCACTAATCATTCATTTCGGAACGACGTCAAATTGCAAGGGCAAACTTTCATTGTCTATTTGCATGTTATGACGTTACTCACAGCTGTGACTGACAGTGTACTTTGTACCCGATGCAATAGGTGTATGCTTACTCATACATATTATTAGGCTAATTGACTGCAAAGTTCCCGAATTAATTATTTAGTGTTTCTGAGTTGCTGCTCTAACACTAACACCTATATGCACTGCCTATGTTTTCACAAATAAACGATTTGATTGATTAACTTTACACACAATTTTTTGATCTTATTTTATGTTAAAGTAAATAGCTACTAACAAATGGAAATCCGTAGTTCTTCAGTTATTCTGGTCAAGTGGTTACAGGAGCCTTTGACCCAGAGGTCGTTGGTTCGATTCCCACGGGAAGCATACTTTGTTTAGTTGTTTCCAGTTAGGTCGCAGGGTCGAAATACATTTACATTATTCGAAGTTTTTTTTTTGTTTCGTAAAACTCTGACATCAGGAGGCACTGGGTCGGTTAACCATGTAAATCACTCGATATGACATGATTGAATGACACGTATACGTATTTTATGTCAATACGCATATATGGTTTAAGATATTTATTCTTACAAAGAATGACATAATTCACTTACCATGAGAACAAGTGATAACTTAAGTTAACTTTCATAGGTTACGCGTACAATTTGCGGTAAATAAATCAAAGATATCACTATATCCTTCAAAACAACAAAAATCAACCGCACGACCACTGGGCACATATGTATTTTATATCAACACCAAGTTTTCCTAGCGGCGTCCTCCTCCCAAATTTTTTTAGAAATAAAAAGTAGATTTTCGCAGTATAAAACTTTCAAAACCACTGTAACTACATGCTTTTATAATTGGTTACGTTAAGTTTGATAATCCAAATTAGATTTAAATACCTTAAATTAAAAAAAAAAAACAATCATCAATTTGAAACGTGATTTCACAGATTCCATGTAGCTAGTAAGTAACTTCGGTTCTTAGTAAGGGTTTTTGTTGTTTTTTTTTTTAGCATTCCAAGATGTGTGGGATGAATATGATACGTGGTATGATGACTTTAATAAACCTGAAGACGATAATTTAGCTGATAAACTTGAAAATAAACCTATGGATGAAAATGTGCAAGAGTTAATAGAGAGAAATGATGATGACAGAGAAGATGATATGGATTACGGTGATTATAATCATGATATTGGCTTCAAAATGTATCAGATAGAAGATAACAGGGACGAAGTTGAGCCTGAGTTTGAAGAAGGACAAGAATTCGATCAAGAACAGAAGTTAGATGAAAAAGAAGAATCAGCTATTGATGACTTTGATACTTTACAAAAAATCTTAGATAACGATGAACAAGTCGAAGATCTTCTTGACAAAGTTTTGGCTGTAGATGAAAAGAGCTTGATGGATGTGAATGATTTGTTACCTGGAGATGTTCAAGAAGATTTGGAGGAGAATATTAAACTTGATGTTGAAGGTATTTTTTTATTTATGTTTTTCATTATTCATTATTCAATTTTTAGTTTATTAACTGAGATGATTTTAATAAAAAATATATATTTTAGGTGATCAGCCAGATGTTGACGGTATCAAAAAAGAAACACAAATCATTTTAGAAAAAAGTGACAACGTATTAGGAGAAGATAACGGTGATATGGGGCATGATATAGATGAAAATGGCATCGAGGCTGATATGAAAAGGATCATAGAAGAGACTCAACAGATTTTAGAAGAAACCGATAAAGAGTTTGATGAAAATAAAAAAGACGAACAAAAAGAAGTATTAGAAGATTCAGAGCAAGATGGATCAGAACTGGTAGAAAAGGAAATCAGTATTGATGATACGCAAAATATTGAAAATAAACTTGATGAAGACTTACCAAAAGGCAATATCGCGGCTAACGTACCAAGTATTATAGAAGAAACTCAAAAAATTTTAGATGAAACGAATAGTGATTTTGTTGAAAACAAAGAAAATCAAGATAACCTTGATGAAGCAAATCTAGACATAATAAACGAAGGCCCCATAAACGAAAATGCAAATGAAGAAGCAGTACAAACAAATGGTGACGATGATACAGTGGACAAAGTTTATGAAGATCTTAATGCTGACCTCGATAAGTTATTAAAAACTTGGAAACAATTAAGCCCTGAAAGTGATGACAACGATTTTGAAAATATTGAAAGTGATGAAAATAAGGATAAACAACCCATGCTAGAAGAACCGAATGCCGATGATGATAATGGCCGCGAATCTAGTGAAATTGGAGATGAAGCAAAAGAAAATAATGATTTCGACTACGAAGGTGAATCGCGTATCCTTGCTATGAGGAATGATTATTATGATTCCATTTTAGATAAAGATCTAGCGGATTTGTTCAAAGAGTTTGAAGATGATTACGATAATGTTGAAAATGAGAAAAAAGATGATCTAGGCCCAATTTTGTATGTTAACGATGCACTAGATGCCCATTCAGTTGAAAACAATGAAAAAGATAATATCGAATTTAAATCAGCAGATTTAGAAGAGAGCGAAGAAGTTGTTGTGAAGGATAATAACTTGGATGATGTTCCAAACGAATCTGTTAAGAATGAGCAGAAAGTGTCAGCAAATAAAATCGACGATCAATCAACTCCAAAAACCGAAGCGCAAAATGCCTCTGGTGAAGAAAAAGTAACAGCTAAGTCTACTATTGATGTCGATCAATTAAATAGTAGTGAATTAGACGAGCTTAGCAAACAATTTGTGATGTTACACGATTCTGAAATGCAATCACAGCGAGATGACACGCCTATTCATATAACTTTGACTGCCGATGAACCAGTGGTAATAACATCTCCGAACTACCCTAGTGCTTATCCAACTGATACTACTACAATTGATTGGATTTTGGAAGGACTAGGTACTGGTATTGAAGTCAATATTACAGATCTAGCGATCAACAGTGCAATGGGACATTATCTCATGCTTAAACCAGGTAATTTACAAGTTTTTTTTTTATTTAACATTTCAAGTTATCGCCGAGAACCACGATTCACAAATGACGTGACGACATGTCGTGTTTTTTAGGCTATCATACAAATATAAACGAAAATACATTCAGAAGTAATTTACAATATAATAAATTATTGATATTCTGTGTACGATAACCAGTCAAAGTAAGTTGGATAATTACTTTTTAAAAAAATTCTGGGTGTTAGGTGTTTATCATCGTATTTATTTATTTGAATATGGTGCAGCGAATTAGATGGTGAAAATTAGGATGTCAATCCACTCGGTCACTTGTTCATCAGGTTTGTGGATCTTAAACAAACCACCCTAAATAAAGCCCCCTTTATTCCATCGAGGGTGGTTGTTGTATGGGTTATAAGATATAGTATCCTGCAACACAAGTCTCGAACTTACTTTGGGGCTAGCTCAATCTGTGGTTTTAGATATTTATTCATTTACAGGCCAGACAGACGCGTCAGGTGACCAGGGAATAGTATTCGCTTACCGTATCAACAGCGAGCGACGTTATCGATTCAGAGATGTCAACAGAATGTTTGTGAGATTCAATCCACTTGGAGGCATGTCCTTCTCCAGAGGTTTCCAACTCAGTGCCAGAATGATTGGTAAGTAAACCGAGTCAGTATTTATTTTTATTATCATGTTTATCATTAATACTATTTTCGTTATATAAACTTTCTGCGATTTGCAGCTAGATATGCCATCAACAAAAAAAATATTGTTATATAATCATAGTTTTTTGTCAGTAATCATGATTATGGCAGGCGTCAGATTTCTATTACAATAGCCCAGTTTAAACCCATCCAAACTTCATAACCATAACCCATTTTATTCTTTTCACTCATTAGCAATAGTTTCTCTTCCTGCCTAGACCTGTTCATGGAAATGTCATCTATTGATATAGCCGAGGACGGGTTTTGGCAGGAGCACTACATGACATCAACTTCTCCAAAGGGTCTCTACGCGTTGGATCCATATCCCCGCGCAAGCCTCTCAAAGGACCGAGGCAACCCGTGAATTCCAAGCGGAGATACATAATAATAATAAACACTTTATTGCACCAGGAAAATACAATTTTGAGACACATACATGTAGACATAATGATGTGCGAAGGATGTGTCGCAATATTAATTATATAATATTAATTTTATATTTATTTATTTCAACTTTATTGTCATTAATCTGATACGCTAAAAATTACTATCTGAAGTTATAAATTTTTATAAATGCGAATAAGAGTTCGTTTTTTGTACAAGATTTATCTTCTAAACTAATTAACCAATAGGGATGAAATTTAGCTCACGGATAGCTTGAGTCAAAGTACAGTAATGATTCTATTTTGCCTGCCCCTAACGGTTCACGCAGGCCCATTCTTTGAACTTTAATCGCAATATTTGGCATTCATACATAATTCATATCTGCATGTATTCTCTTTTTGTCAATTACCAACTATTTGAACTTATTTAACTCACTATACGTCTTGGGAAACTGTAAGTGTATTGAGTAGCTGTGAATAAATAAATAAATAATCTCGAAGATCCAGAAGGCATAACAGAACCTATCCTTTCAACAGATCCACTAGTAGATGATGAAGATGATCAGTCAGACCTTCCAGAGCAAGAGTTCCTGGTACCAGAACCACTACAGACAACCACTTTGATACTTGCTGGTATCAATGCTACTGGATTCCATGAAATAAGCGAGGAGTTTCGAAGACTCCTCGCTGATATGGCGACTATGTACATCAACGCCAATGAAATTGACCCTGGAATGAACGCAACGTGAGCAATTTTTTTTTTTTTTTTATAAAATCAAAATTGATAAAGAGAAAGTATGGTGTCGTATCATAAAATAAACTGCCTCCGTGGTCCAGTGGTTAAGGCGTTCGCCTTCGGCCGGCCCGGGGGTCGTGGGTTCGATTCCCACCGGAAGCATACTTTGTTTAGTTGTTTCCAGTATGGTTAGGACATAGCAGGCTTGAATCACCTGATTGCCTGATAATAAAGATGATTCCGTACTTCGGAAGGCACGTTAAGCCGTTGGTCCCGGCTGCCATTAGGTGGCCGTTAAAAAAACCAAGCCAGAGGCCGAGACGCGGTATCGATTTACAATGTAACCTACACAAAATGATGATGATGATAAAATAAACTCGATAAATTTTAATACAGAAAATAAAAAAAAATATTGCCAAAGATACACAAAGACAAGAGAAACAAGCAAAACAGGTACAATACATACAATATTCTTTTATATCCATGGTTATTTTGAAAGCATTGTGATATTTTTTATTAATGAAACTAAACTGACCTTAAATTTCCCAACTGAACGAACTTTCAATCGGTCCAATCCAAGGGTACCGCTAGTGCCCATATTTAGGCTCAATAAAATAATTTATTTGCATAAAATAGGATTGTGAGACAATTCATAGCATAAAAAAAATAATTGAAAATTGTCAAATACATTTTGACCTCCTGCCTGACAAGATTTTGTAGGTCCAAAAATTTCTTTCGGTTTTCACATATTTTTTTATTGAAAGTTTCATGAATTTCACACTATAAAATCGCTTCCATACCTAACTCAATGTGCACACAAGCATAACTTTTCATAGTGTCGTGTGTGTGTAGTGTCAATGCAAACTATTTTTACCCAACCGCTAAATTTAGCCCATGTGTTTGTTTATTAACGTCAAGAGATCTCGGGAACCGTCGAGATCACTTGTCGCTTGTGTTTGAGTGGAGACGAGTTCTTATCTGTTCTTGTCTTTAAGGCATCTTGTTAGTTGGATGGTTGTATTAAAATTTGAGGTACAATCCAGGGCAGACCTACCGCAATGGCCGGGGTGTCAGGTTTGACTGTCCCCCCGACTGTACAAAGAAAACATGTTTTTTTTAGCAAAAACAAAAAGACAGTACGATATTGAACAAAATAAACAATTTTAAACGTCTTAAATATTCAGACCAGCGTGTATAGGCAAAGTATGTTCCGTGAAAACTAATCTTATTAGACTTAATCTTTTCCTGTTACTTTTTCCTGTTAAAATAACATACCTAAATCAACACCAGTTCTTTAAAAAAACATAGGTACTTTATAAGTTAAAGACTTTTGAACTAACAAGTTAATAACGTGAATAAAATTAGCACAATTTAACACTCAAATTGGTAATAATAACTATTAAATTAAGATATTAATAGATATTTTATACGCGTCTGTAAAATTTCGTCACCTCAACTCAATTAACAATAAGTCGCGAATTACCAAATAAATAAGTGACGTTATTTTTAGTATCTAGCTAGGATGAAAGAGAAAGCTTAGCGGGGCATGCGGGTTCGTAATGGTGAGCTCATGAGAAGATCGCAGGCAAACGGTCACTCTAGTAATCCTTGAGGGAGGCCTATGTCCAGCAGTGGACTGACAGCGACTGGTATGAATGAAACGATGGTTGCCTCTCAATATATTCTGATTACAGTGGCATTTTCTATCTCGAGCTCCTCCATGTTTCTGAAGGAACGTTTCAAAAGGCCGTTGTTCTCGGCTGTTACCGCAAGATGGCAATCGTTAGCCTGTGTCTGTGTCAGACACGTTAAGGCAACCTGAAAAAAAACTTAGATCTTCCAAAAAACTTACCCTTTCTACTCCCCTATTTCGATCCAGTTTTATATCTAATTCATTTGCCTTACAAGCCACACGGCTCTGGAATGCTCTACCCGATGACATCAAAGAGACCATTACTAAATTCGCTTTCAAAAGAAAAGTCGAAATTCACCTCACTAGCATAATATCCCCCTAAATCGTCATCTTTTTCCGTTTTCATCTCTTCTTTTATGTATGTTTATATATGTATATGTATAGTTATGAATATTGTATGTAAATCTATGTATGTTTATTTAGCAGTTAAGTGTTTTTTTTGTTTCTCTCATTGTATTCTGTTTTTCCTAATGGTTGACTGGGAGAGAATGCTTTTAGCATTAAGTCCGCCAATTGTAAACTTGTGGTACAATAAAGATTTATAAATAAATAAATAAGTAGTGGGTGGGTGCCGGCCGGCAATAGTGTGCCTGAACTAAGTGGTGGTGGTAGCACGCAAAATAATAGTAAGTACTTGTAACTTTAACTTCCGCAAAGTAACGCCTGAATCAATTAAATATTTATTTTACTTTTTATAAATTAGCTGTAAATCTATTTTATAAAATGTACATATTAAAAGCAATAAATAAATATTACCAAAAACGCAAAAGATAATACCTATAGGTACTTTTTGCATATCTTTTTGATAAATTCTCGAATCATCACTGAATAATGAAAGAAGTTTGACGGCAGACTCTAAGACCACGATTAAAGCGTATACCCTAGCGTACGCTGAAGATGTGACTGGGTAATACGCTCTCAGTCCGTTAAAGGGACTTTGGTTATACTTATTTGGAGATTTTAATACAAGCTAGTTTGTCCTTATAACAAGTATTATTGATATTATGACAACATTACTAAATATTAAGTCGATATCGCCACATTTCTTCGAAACAATTTGTGTAAATAATAATTTATCATTATGACCAGTACGTCTGTATTGTACTTACTTACCGTTTTTATCAGTTACACTTTCCGCTATGTGATAAAAATAATGATTATCCAGTAAACATGAGAGGAGCTATACAAATAATTCTGTTTTGTGAATCATCACTTTGATACTTCAACGTAAGTAGGTATTTTGGTAAAGCGTGAATTGGATTCGCTCACTGGATGTCACGCAGCGTTGGACATCCACCGACAAGACGATCAGATAATCGGAGCAGCTCTATTTTTGAAATGTATGACATATAATGTCGCATGAAAGTCATTCGATATCTAGCAAAAATCATTCGATTTTGCCTGAAATGGCAGAATTTGGAGATTGTTGTGGTTATAATTTTTATTGACATCTTACTTCTACCTAAATTCAAAGAATAAATAATTTTTTTGGGTGAGCCACACTTTAATAACACTCCTGAAGGAAGAAACAATACAATACAAAATCTTTAATTTTACTCCAAAAGTTAACTACAGATTATACATATGAAATGGAAATTAATTTATATAACTTGTGGGAGCACTTGAAGGAAGAAAGTCGCAGACAAGCGCATTTAGACATTGTCTACCCTGTGGAGTTATAATAAATATTATTTTTTCAACCTATTTCAATAGATAAACATTCGTAAAATTTTATATTTAGGTAATAAGTACCTAAATAAAATAATAAAAAGTAAAGAGCTCTTGAAATTTGTTTCTGCCTACCCTATGGAAAATCTCTAAGCACGTCACTGGATGCAGGTCGCGTTCAAAATGACTGCATTTTGGAAATCTTCGGAGAAGTCCTATGTCCAGCTGAGGACTGACTGCGGCTGAAATGATGATGATAACTGTCCGCATTCGTAATATCTCCGTTTTTCAATGTTTTATGAGAACTTTAATTAAAGCAATTTAAAAGTATCGTGTAGGTGATGAAACATATGCACATTATTATTTCCATTAGACACAAATACCAAGACAAAAAGTAGTCATGAAATATTCACTGTTCCCTACACAAACTCAGGTGTAGCTGACCTACTCCCGTTTGCGTCAGTTTGACCCAGAAACGTGAACTAACCTAAAACTAAAACCACATCAAAATAATTACAGATACATTACCAAAAAAATTAATAAGACTTAAACCTCTCAGAAAATATTCAAAACTGAAAAAATGTATAAAGAAAACATTTATAATTTAATTTTTGAATTCAAGGAATTTTACTACGCGTGCGCGCGATAAAGCTCCACACATGCGCAGAACTACCGTCAAGTCTATTTCAGTAGCGGAAAGTTCACCGAAAGCTCACGCACGCTGCGGAGCTTACAACACAAAAATAACGCGAAAACAATACCAAAATATCATTAAAATTGTTGTTCGAAATTGTAAACAAAATGTTGAATTTAGTGCCAAAGTTGAGACGTAAAATTTTGATTAAATAAACAAAGTGCGAATCCAAATGCGGCAATGCGTCAAGGGCGAATCGATGGAAGATATTCGTGATGCCAAAAACATATAGTGTCAAAATAAAAATATGGAGCCTCTAATAGATAGAAATAACTTCGCTATAAGTGCAATGGTGACGGTTGCTATGCAAATTCTTTTTTTCACTATAGCTTCATTATTTCAAACTGATAAAGTAACAGATTTTACTGGTGGAGCCAATTTTATCATCATAGCTTTGCTCACATTTTTCTTAGGACAAGGAGGAAGTACCCTTAAAAGTTACGATAGCAGACAGTTGATGATAACTGCTTTTGTATGCGTCTGGGGCTTGAGACTTTCTGGTTACTTGATCTATAGAATCTATCACATTGGTAGAGACAAGCAATTTGAAGACAGGAAGAGCAATACCCTCAGATTCGCTGTGTTCTACACTTTCCAAGCAATATGGGTTTACGTAGTCAGTTTACCTGTTATCATCATGAACTCACCTCATCATTCGTACCCTAAATCACCAAAAACAATGACTACTTTGGACTCGGCAGGCGCTGGAATATTTGTCATAGGATTGCTCATTGAAACTTATGCAGATTTACAAAAATTCGCGTTTAGACAAGAGCCTGCTAATCAAGGGAAATGGTGCAACGACGGCCTCTGGGGGTTGTCAAGACATCCCAATTATTTCGGTGAAGTTGTACTGTGGTGGGGTATATTTATTATATCACTAAACGTAGTGGAAGGCGTAGAATGGGTAGCGATACTCTCGCCACTGTTTACGACGTCGATCATACTGTTCTTATCTGGAATTCCTTTGCTGGAACGATCAGCGGACGAAAAGTACAGAGATAACCCCGATTATCTTTATTATAAGGCGTCAACGTCACCCTTGATACCGATACCGCCGGCTATTTATGTGGAAGTACCTAAGTTCTTGAAATGTATTCTCTGTTGCGAATTTCCAATTTACGATTCAACTGGAGATGAGTTTCCAGCACCCACAATCGTAACAGAGACGACTAGCATCTCGATGGTGCAGTCTCAGACATAGCTAATAAATGCCGCGCGCGACAATGGCGCGGCCAAGTCCGAATCGGCGTCTCAAAAAGGCCAAAATTCTCAGAAACAATTGTGATACACAGCCGAGGAGCGACCTCAAAAGAAATTGCCAAATTCATTGCCACTTAAACAAAGTAATTCTGTTGATATGAACAATTATAATACTTATATGGATAATTTGAGGAGAAGCAAGAAAGTTGCTTTAGACCTATTGGATAATACGAAGGATATATTTGAAGGTATATCCGAAGAAAGCCCCACTTATAATAGATATAAGAATAATTTTAATGTCATAGATGTAGAAGCAGGACCCAGTACTAGTACAGATAAGACGAGGCCAACACAAATAGTGAAATATGGCAAAATAACTTTCAATACGACAGCAATACTGCATCATTATCCTCAACTGTCGCAAAACAACTGCGCAGACAATCCTGTGCCGCATGAGTCAAAACCAGTAGCGACGAAAAAATCTGATCTAAATTTACCGGTAGTTAAGGACAATAATAATGATGAAACAAACAAACAAAGAATTGAAACCGCAAAGGACAATTGCAATAACAATGAATCACCTAAACGGCACTGTGTTATAAATTCAGATAATACAATAGAAGTATTGAAGGAGCCAGTAAAATTTACTGAGGAAAAGCTTGTATGAGATTTGAAGAAACGTTTTTTCTCTGCACACTTTCGTCTGTGCAGATTTTGGCATCAGATGCGGAGGTATAAAACCTCAAACATTGCGCCAATAGAAATGTTGTAAATAAAGACTGGAAGTGAAGAGCAGTAGCTCAAAGTTCTTATGATAAGGATAGATGTTCAATATTTGTGTTACCCAATCCGTCTCATTAGTGTAATTAGACTGTAAGTGACTAAAACAAGGATCATTCGTAGGATAAGTTTGCGGTGAGTGAAGTTTTTAAAATTGAAGATATTGTTATCCTGTAGGACTTCTTAGTTTTACCTCTGTTTCTATGCGTAATGAGCATCTTTGTAGGAGTTTTTTTTCTATTGCACTACCCTATGTTTTTCTTTTCTGATTAGTCCCAATGTTTGACTGGCAGAGAATTTAATTTTTGAATAGGAATAAAATACTTTTTCCTAAAAAGTCCTATCTTCGACTTTAGAATATGTGACATGGTTAACATAATATGGCTTCTAAAATCTAATCTTCAATTTTAAGTACCACGATATCGGCACGTTTCGGATTAACTTTATCGATATCGCCCATTGTTTAGCAGAAAATTACCCGTAGAAATATGTCGATGTCAGTAGATTCATATACTTATTTAACGTTATCGTAAATATTTTCTAATACTTTTTCACACAAAACACTGGAGGTACTTACCCCACCGAAAAATTGAGCAGGAAAGAATCGTTTTTGTAGGTTGGGTTTCGATGCTCTTTGGCTGTTCCTGCGACCGTATTTTATCTTTGCAAGCAGCTAACTTCGGCTATCCAACAAAATGTGGGCTTTGCAATTTTGTCATACAAAATG
Organism: Euzophera pinguis; assembly: GCA_947363495.1. NCBI lineage: Eukaryota > Metazoa > Arthropoda > Insecta > Lepidoptera > Pyralidae > Euzophera > Euzophera pinguis. The sequence goes on along the minus strand of OX376178.1, from coordinate 10,423,533 downwards.
CGCGGCGGACGGAATTATTGTTATTTTTTGGCTCGGGAGACCCAGCTGCAGAGATACAGGGTTACATTAAAAGGATTGTACAAATTTACAGTGTTAAGTATAAATTCTTATACCACTTTCAATAATTTTTTTTTTTGTGAAAACAGTGAAATCATTTTCGACCTACTGTGTAAAAAATTATCAGGACCGTATTTTTGTAATGTGTGACATATATATGTCACATAAAAATCGTACGATATCGAACAAAAATCCTTCTGTAACGAACGAAAATCATTGGATTTCGAACAAAAATTATTACACTCACCGATTTTGCACACTTTTCGAAAATAGGGCTCCAGCTTACAGGATTCTTTCTCTTCGTCTTTCAAAAAGGGCGTTAAAGGATTTCTTAAGGGTCGGCAATACGCACGTGATGCCCCTGGTGTTGCAGGCGTCCATGGGCTACGGTGATCACTTACTATCGAGTGGGTCGTATGCCTTTTTGCCTACTTAATTTTATAAAAAAAAGGATTTTGTATGGGAGGTCGAAGATTTGATAATTATACCGTGTGTGCAATGGTACAGTAGCTATCCATACTTAATATTATAAATGCAAAAGTCTGTCTGTCTGTTACGCTTTCACGAACAAACCGCTGAACGGATTTTGATGAAATTTGGTATGAATATAGTTGAAGACCCGGGGTCAAACATAGGCTACTTTTTGACGCAGGCGGAGCTGCGGGAAAAAGCAAGTAAAATTTTAAGTGCGAAAGTCTGTCTGTATATCTGTCTGTTACGCCAAACAGCTAAACGGATTTTTATGAATTTGTATGTATGTATGTTATCTTTATGGTACACAAAGAACATAGTATCAGAATACAGGTTACAACAAAAGGCGGACTTATCCCAAATAGGGATCTCTTCCAGTCAACCAAACTAACATAGGACATAGACATATGGGCACAGAAGAGGGCACAACACGCAAAGAAATCTTAGGTGCATAGACTTACATCTAACATACAAATTCAATTACACATAAAAACAGTAAGCTCAGCTCAAGTCCGATCGTTCGTAGTATTTGGTGAAATTTGGTGATTATTGTTGAAGACCCGGTGTTAACATAGGGTACTTTTTGACGCAGGCGGAGCTGCGAGATACCGTTTATATCTATAATAAATAATTTAAATAGGATAAGTACTATGAGATCTTCCTAAAATGACAAACTTTGCAGGAAATATGTGGAAAATTTTCAAATTGCAGACGTTATCTCTACGAGTAATGTATTCATTGAAACCGTTACATTATCTAGTACGTGAGACTTGTCAACTGTGTCGCAAATATCTATTTAAATGTGTTCAACTAATTATGAGATATATTACCATGTTGTAGAGTAAAATACTTCATAATTAAATGTTGAAGGTTGCGGTTGTTAGAATGAGACGATCCCCTACCGCTGTTGATTTTTGCTTTTTATTTTTTTGTACTACACGGGTAGACGCAAGGATACAAGCTAATTAAGTATTAAAAAAAAAACACTGATTTCTATACAATTCATTTTTTGGCAAAATACATTGAAACATAAGTTTAATACATTTTTGAAATCTCCTTTTAAACCTCTTCATTTTGATACCCCACTCGATTAGCTTACTCTGATTTTTAAGTTGCCTTTTATTGTGTACTAGCTGTTTCCCGCAGCTCCGCCTGCGTCAAAAATTGGCCTATGTTTGACCCCGGGTCTTTAACTATATTAATACCAAATTTCATCAAAATCCATTCAGCGGTTTAGCCGTGAAAGTGTAACAGACAGACAGACAGATTTTCGCATTTATAATATTAGTATGGATATTGACCGCCATTTTGTTTATATGATGACGTCACATACCCTATGATACTTGGAAGAAAGCAAGGAATCTAAAGACCTCGTACGTTTACATCTGATAAGCCTTTCTTGACTTATGGTGGTATAAAGAATCTCACATATACATACAAACATACATGAACGCTAAAACATAACACTGTTTGATCAGTCGTAGTTGCGTATAAATCCCTTGTCCAGGTCGTTGAATTTATCATTTCATGATGTGGTCGATCATATCATGAAATGTGACTATTTCGTGATATGGCCAAAACAGAATCGACCAAATCCAAAATCGACCAAAATGAGCTTCCAAAATTTTATGATTATATTAACTGAAACACGATTACATCATGATCTGGCCAAGAACCGAATGATCGTATCATAAAATTGTTATATTTTTAACCAATAGAGGCGCTGATGTTAATGCGAAAATAAAAGTGATTAAACAAATTGATTATGGTAAAGCACTTAATAGTATATAATATACTGAACTTAAAATAAAAATTTATGTTTTTTTGCACAAATAAATACGAATTATTAAGGAAATGGTCTGGCCAAACGTGGAAGACCATATCATTAAACTCTGACGTTTTAATGATAGGGCCGATTCTGTTTTGAATTTCGTGGTCGCATTACATGTGGTCGACCATATTATGAAATGATCAATTTTACAATTTGGCCACGACATAAACTCATAACACTCTTTGGTCAGTTGTAGTCGTGTAAAAACATTATACTCTTTGGTCATTCGTAATCGTGTAAAAAACTAGATCGTCTCGGATTTCCAACTAGACTGAGTCCATCTGCCATTGTGAATGTATCTCCCTACATAATGTCCAATTACTCAATTAGATGTTTTAGTAAGAGGTCTGTGACTTCAAGCATATAAAAAAAGATGGACTAGCTGTTTCTCGCAGCTCCGTCTGCATCTAAAAGTATGTGCCTATGTTTGACCCTGGGTCTTCAACTATATTCATACCAAATTTCATCAAAATCCGTTCAGCGGTTTGGCCGTAAAAACCTATCAGACAGACGAATGATGCTGCTATGAGGGTTTCTTGTTACCATTTTACTGAAACTTAAAAAAGAAAGATAGATGGATGGAGGAAAGATATGCAAAAGAAATTATTAGACTATAAATTTTAAACAGAAGAGTGAGACATTAAATTCAACTATTTTAATACAGTTTTTCTTATGTTTTAAAACATAAGAAATTAAAAGAGGGAGACTTCAAAATAACAAGTAGTAATAAAACAATGAATTTCCTTGTCAAGTAGGAAATGCTTATCTTGTAGTTGTAGCAATGTTAGAATACCAAAGGTTTTGGATGGCAGCCAAACTGATCGCAATCAAAAGGTGAACTAACGGTACATTTACTTCCGAAGGTGTAGATTAACTGCATTGTAGTTAAACTTTGTTTTAGTCCAGTATGCATTGCAAATTTTTCTATTTCCAACTTCGGAAGGCACGTAAAAGTAGTTTCTCTCAATGTTGGCGGTCTATATGGCAGTTGAAAGGCTGTGTCTTTTCTCCCAGTCAAAAAAGTTCTTAACAAAAAACATAATAAATTAAGGAACACGTGTGCATAGTTTCATTAAGAAAATTGACCCGGAATAAATTTTGTATCACTAACATTGCAAAAGCAAAACTGGGCAGTCTCGACTCTATATGGAAACTTAAATAGCCTTTACCCTTAAAGGCTCCCTTTATATCACTGAATGCCCAAAATTTTCTTTTTTTTTTCAGTACCGTCGTAACTCAAATCACTCGCATCTATGTCTGCAACGTCAACTGGCCAGGTTTCGACTCCTGCCTGCAGGTGACCTTCGGGGTTCCCCTCGTCTATGAAGACGAAAACACGGAGACCAGGCTGACTGAGAACGAGTTGATGGAGATGTGGTACACGTATGCTACTCGCGATCCCTTCGCGACCAGGCTTGCTATGATGGGCATCAGTGTGAGTATTGGCTTTTTCTTTCTCTTTGATTTGGCAACGAACAGCCGTTACAAAAAAAAAAACAAAACACGCTTATACATTAAATACAACTAAAGACAATGGGTGCTGTTTTTTTTAAATAAAATACTAGCTGTTTTCCGTAGCTCCGCCTGCACCAAAAAGCCTATGTTTGACCCCGGGTCTTCAACTATTTTTATACCAAATTTAATCAAAATCCGTTCATCGGTTTGGCCGTGAAAGCGTAACAGACTGACAGACAGACGGACAGACGGACATACAGACAGACAGACAGTATGAAAGTATGGATATGGATGGATAGAATGGATTAGTATGGATATGGCTTATTATGGTACTAAGTAGTGCAGCAGATTTGAAACAGTAATTTCCTAATTCCACCTCACACCAAGTTTAATTGAATGGGTCCAAAACAGAGAAATTTTTGTTATATACAACTTAGACAGACAACGTGAACTAAAGCAAATCATTACTATTATTTTTAGGATTGGCAAATTATTTATTTGGTACCTAGGTATTTATGTTAATTTGCATAAACACACACTGTTTTAATTAAATTACAAAGTCACAGGAGGTGTCCCGCTAGGTTGTGTTTTCGGACCAATTTTATTTTTGTTAGTTGATTGTCTTTTGTTAGCAATTACGTCATTGTGTCTACTACCAAACAATGTTGTTACAAAATAAACTGATTATCTGTTCCTTGAATCACATGTAAGCAAACATTTTTTATAACTGTAAGTAGTTGCATTTGTAGAGAATCTGCTAAACTTTTTGATATTTTTTTTACTTTGAATCATAATAGAAAAAGAGATGTTAAGATGGTTTGGGCATGTAGAAAGGATGGATGAAAGGAGACTTAAGAAAGAAATTCACAAATCAAAGGTGACAGGAAAAGTCGGTAAGGGCCGGACTCGGAGAACATACTGCGACCAAATCGCAGACATATTAAAAAAGGGAGATGTCAGGAGTACCCGTAATCGACGTGTATGACGAGAGTGATGAGCGTAGAAGAAGCGAGGGAAGTCTGTAAGGATAGTAGCAAATGGAAATCCGTAATCTCTGCCTATTCCAACGGGAAAAAGGCGTGATGATTTTTTTATTGTTGTTTCTCACATCTTTCTTTTATGTACAAACTCTGTCATGTTCTTTCTCACTCCCCAAGTAAAAAACGCCTTCTACCATTTGTACTTAATTCTTATTTAGCAATATAGTTATATTGTTACCCTGCTTCGGAGAAGGGGCGTTAAGCAGTTGATCCCGGTTTCATCTGGTGGTTAAAAGAACTACGTCAGAGACCAAAAGTCGGTTCTGGAAAACTCTGACACCAAGCTCTACAGAGTCGATTGACCATGTCCTCTTTTATCCAAGCGTGTTTTTCCTAGTTGCGTCGTCATCCTTAGGTACGTTATTAACTGGGGATTGACCATATAACTCAATATGAATGAATGGTTTTCAGGACTACTCCGTGCCCAAAGACAGCTCCATCATGACGGTCTGGGTGGTTATCAGTGTTGGAGTGCTTATCTCAGCTGCCATGCTGGCGTTCGCTCTCTGGCGGTACAGCTGCGTCGACAACTATACTAGGTAAGGTTATAGTTTTCCTGGTTACTCCTAACACCTAGTATCACCCTCCGTATAGCTCTTATTATATTCGATATGGTAAGTGGTTACCGTAGCCTATGAACACCTGCAACACCGGAGATGTCACGAGCGCGTTGCCGACCCTTTGCTACCTTGAGCTTCCTTATGAGGCTTAAAGTCACGGACCACGTTTTAGATACATTTGTTATCACTGGTAACACTGTTTTAATAAAAGTTAATACCTAGGTACGAAATGCTTTGTAAAATCTAATTAAAAAAAATATCATCTTTTCAAGCGGCATTGAATTTTCTGCGGCTGAGATCGTTAGGAGAGGAATATTTCCGAAATGAAGTTGAAAGCAACCTGCGTCCAGCGTTTGTCTGCGATCTTTATCAGGTCATCGGACCATTTGGTCGGTGGATATCCATCGCTGCGCTTGCCTGTTCGTGGTCGCCATTCGAGAACCTTCTTTACATGAAATGAGAATAATGTTTTATTGTCTACGTCAAATACTTTTTATTTGCTGAAGGTTTCATATTCAGATCTGGATTGCTATTTTTGAGGTCCATGATTCACTCATTCATTTTCATTAGATTCAATGGATTTTAATGACTATGAAATAACATTATGATTTCCCCTGTGGATTCAGATTTTTTAAAATAAGTAAGTATAGAAAAACAATGTAATAATAGCTTCGTGCCCATCTTTGTGTCTGAATCTAAACTTTTTAGATCCATTTAAAGTCAATTATGTCATTGAATTTCAGAATGCAAGAGTTAGGAGACACCGACAGCATCCAAGACAAAAAGCGAGGTCTGGACATGTACCCCACTCCGCACCAGACCCTCCCGCCGCTATATACTGAGAACGAGTACAAATGGGCTGACAGGACCTTCGATGACTCCACTAGAGGTAACTTCTTTCTTTACTTCTTCCTGTGGTTCCACTTCTTTGTCTTGTTAGTAGTTTCATCTTAGTGTTTTTGCATTCTGGAGTTTCTTAGCTAAAACGTAACATCTTCAAATTATACTCAGAACGACTACAGGGCTTAAAGGACCTTCGACGACTCCACTGGAGGGAACTTCTCCGCCCAAGCGTGTTTAGTTGCGTTCTCAGCTTATGCTTCGGAGCCTAGGGTACGCTGTAAGTCATGGTCCTAGATTTGGGGGCACTGGTTATTTATTACAATAAAAAATGTCATTAAATGACGACCATTCCAATACTGTTTTCCTTATAACTACATATTAATTGACACCGCCGCCTTTGCACATCATTATGTCTACATGTATGTGTCTTAAAATCGTATTTTCCTGGTGCAATAAAGTGTTTATTATTATTCCCATTCAGAGTGTAAAAGGTATGGATTTGTCATATTTTTTTTGACCCTGGAAACTAGCTTATTATATCGTCCTTAGAAAACTGACTTGCGTAACAACTCTAAGGCTGGTTTCAGAGTCACGCGTTTGACCAGCGCAGGGCAGACGCGTGCGCTTGCAATTACACTAGATAGTAGAAGTCGTTGATCCCAGCTGCCATTTGGTAGTCGTTAAAGGCGGTCCCGAAAAACTCTGACAATAGGGTTGATTGACCAAGTAACCTACTCGATATGAATGAATGAATGTATATATTATATGAATATAATTTCCTTTCAGTGGATATGGGTGGCTACACCAACAACACGTTCACGCAGGACGATCTTTCGGATGACTCCGAGGATGATATTACCGCAAAAAGGGACAGGTATGTTAAACATGATCCTTTAAAGTATTTGAATAGAGCTATATCCTAATACCCAATGCCTATAGTGTTATTAAAATATTGTGAAAAGTGATCACAATGTAAAAATGAGTTGTGATCACAATCAAATAGTAAGTGGTCTGAATGTTTATTGATTTATTGGCATATAAAGCGATGTTACACCTACAGCACAGCATATAATGTAAAATAAATAAAAAACAGAGCCCAATGCTAGAAATTTTATGAATTTTATAACTGCCTTTTCGCCTTTAACTTTGTCTTAAATTTCCTATAGTATCTGGTCAAATATACAAATGATCAGAAATAATCGAACAGATCGGACTTAGAAAAAGTCTAATGTTGAAAAAATAATAACTGATATTTGATCATAAATTGATATCAAATGTATGATGAAATATATGTTAATGATCAGTTATAAACTTGTAACTATATGGCTCAATATTTTACACAAAACAAGTCTTTAAAAACAATTGTTTGCAGTAAATAGGGTCACTATGTTCTTTTTTGCTAGGTTAGTGATTACTTAGCTAATTTTAGCATGCAAATTTATTAAAGATCTATGCATTACATTCATTTAATATTTATATACTCTGCAGTTGTGTATAATATCATATTTATCAGCCACTTTTTAAAGTAAACTTTAAATTCTAGCTCCAATTGGTGCATCTTGTTACTCTCGAACATTCTCAAAATAGCTCTATTCATTTACGCCAATACTTTTAAGATAGGCTTTGTAAATAGAAAAGAAAAGCCTTCTTATATCAAGGCCTCTAATATTACAGGTACACCACTGACGTGTAACCGAAAATAGAAATTGGTATGTTGTTGAATCACTGTGTGTGTAAATAAATGTTGTTTGAATTGCTTTCATGTGTTTGTGTTTGTGCAATGTTTGGTTCACATTCACCTACAGAACTTATTTATGTGTTTATTAGATCTTTAATGTGTTTAACGTGTTTATTGGCATCGTACACACAACAAGATTTGTAAAGGATAGCTCCCCATAGCATTTTATTAATTCAACTAAAAGTCGCTCCAACGCTATTTAGTCGGATCTATTTGCTTCAGCGCCATCTGTTGCAATCATTGTGTAGGATTAATTTTACTGTTTTTACTGTGCGATAGTGTAGCCACATTCTTAAACTTTAGCATTTCTTTTTCAATCGTTAGACCATATAAAATAAAGAAATCGATCACAACACACATTCTCATATACTTAGCTTCTGTTCAGAGTTTTTGGAAATCATTTCGAGTAGATTTTATTGTCCATCGATCCTGTACACTCTTGTCTCTTTACCATTCTTAGTTCCTTAGTTCTTTGAACTTCTTTGTTGTAAATATCTCCTAACTTGAAATTGTCTACCTGCAAAATCTCAGCTTCCTAGCTCCAGTAGGTTTTGAGAATTCATATCCACTACCTGATTTATTATTTAAAAGGATTTATCATTAATCTGTTTTGTTCTATCATCACGATCTTTAACTAAAATATGTGTAAAATTAAAGTCATTTTTATATTTTTCAGAAAGGTCTTCAAGCCGAGGGATTTCAATGTCGTCTGATGTAATCAACTTCGCTTGAAATCTAACTATAGACGCTACGTAATTGTGATTTAGTTTAGTTTCATTAATCCTTTGACCAGTATCGATAATAGATTTGAAGAACAGAGCAAATTTTAAATATTTCTAATGTAGTTCTTACGATATCAATCCTTTACTCTTTACATATATACTCCTGCTTTGGTTGAATTCTTTATTTTCTTCTTTAATTTCTTACGGTCTTCAGCAGATTTTCAATTCACTGAAGATGTAGGAAATTAAGTATTAGTTTCATAAATTTTAAATTACATATTGTTGGTTGTGAATCAAGAATTATAATAATGAAAACTACAGGGCTTTTTAATTTTACTGATATAATGATCGTTTGAAATCCCTCTAAAAATATTGTTAGCATCTAATTCCTAAGTAATATCGAATTTCATTGGGTCAAAGGATTAAATGCAGATAATTATTAATGTTATCGAGTTTCAGAAAGGGACAATTGATTATATATTGCTCTCTATCGCATACATTGACATAATATAAATAAAAGAGAAGAATTTTTATATTGCATTGTCTTTTTCTAAACCTCGCCGAGATTTATATTACTGGATTCTGATGCACGCACCAATGATAATGATTTTATGATAATAATAGCTAATCAAATTGATTAAATTTGAAGAGCTTCGATATATTTTTTCATACTCGGTCAGAAATTAATTAAAAAATTCGCGGGCAAATGCAAATGGCGAAAATAAAACGGCGTCGCGAAAATAGACTTTGTCGATTGTGTCGTGGTTCAGGGCATGTAAAGAAATTGCAATTAAAATAACGATAACGACATTCGAAAACAAAAAATGTATGGGATTGACCATGGAGCAAAAACAAAGAGGTGACTAGTGCCTCGTTACGGTCATTGGCGCAGTGACGTCGTAAATATCTGTAATACTTATACAATACAATTCAAAATATCTTTATTGCCCACATATAGTAAATACACATACACAAATAATTTAACATTATTATTTTATTATTATATATAATATTTTTTATGTTGAAATCTTTGATTTGCTAGAGACTTCTATTGGTAAGTAGAGAGGAGCTCAATAGGGGCTCCGCACGGACAAACCGAGCTCCCCTCACGTCTGCCTTCCACCCCGCGTAGCCTCACACATTTTTTGTAAGGAAGCACTCTTTGTTATTCCTCCGTGGGATTGAAATTAGCCGCGCTCACGTGGTCGATTTTCATACTAATTCCGAAAGATCCAATTGGCATGCGATTTTTCAGAGAAAAAATTAAGTACATAGCCTGAATTAATTTGTTCTAGCTAGCTGGAACATTTTCAATTTACATATTATTATGAGTAACACATTTAAAAAATAGAGCTTCTGGTATTCAAAAGCTGGTAATGTTTGGTTTGTACGTTATAAAACCGATAGACACTACTAGACCCGCTAGACCTATTTTCCTGCATTGGTCAGTTTAATTTTACAGCGATACACAGTGCACTTTAGTCTCCAAAATATATGGAAACTATCTTTGCATACGTAATACACTGTAAAATTGTTATGCATTATGCAAATAAATTAATTATTCAGTTCAGGAGTCTTATCGTTGTGATTTTTAATAATTTGTAATTGCATTTTTTTTTTGTAAAACATTGAGTAAATGCATAGAGAAAATACTTACCCCTTTATTCATAAACATAACCAAAACTTGATGAGTCCATGTTAACTAAAATATGTTTCGTGTCGCATAACGAACATTCGTTTTTTTATGAATATAATGATTTTAGTTGTTGAACAATGAAGTTATATTAAATATATAACTGATTGCATGTGAAATGTCTCGCAGTGTATACTTTGGCTGTAACATGTATACATAATTTAACGATAATAGGCTATGATATTACTATGTAGTCAGGAAATAATCTTGACTAATAATAATAGTTAAATGTACCTATTGGTAGAAAAGCAATAGGGCACAAATGTAACAAGAGCTGTTGTGATTTTGTATTTAGTTTTTAAATTATTCATTTATATTTTTTAATATTGTTTCAATTTAATTAATAAATGTTTATTTTTATTTTTATTTTTTTTTCTGCTCAATACCCATACGTGACATTTTTAACGCCATTTCAATTTAACAATGTATTCAGTACGTGAAACTTGACTACTTTATTTTTAAATTAAATGAACTTCAAATGATACTGATCGATCAGATGTTAGAATTTTAAAGGAGGTCAAATGTTTTTTTATGTAAAGAAATTTAATATCATTAAGTACTGAAAAGACTGGAAATTTGGCTGGTGTTTAAAAACTTATAGTGTTTATCACAATAATCTTAATAAATATTTTTTTTAAACATAATCCCCTTAAGTCTAAGATTCAGGTTGTACAAGAGTTTAAATAGGGTTGTGATGCAAATATTTATTTTTTCCCAATTTAATCCTAATACATAAAACAATTAAATATATAGTTGCAATTTTCTATTTACGAATTTACATTATTTGTTTAATCACGCCGATACAAATTTATTTTAACTAATAACTAAATACGTATATTATTCTACAGTTAGGCATCATACCTATAAACAAATTTTTCATGTCTTAAATTTTTTTACCAATAATACAATCAAAAAGTCACAATCATGTTGCCTGTTAAACCTAAGTATAGCAATAAAAACGTTTAACGTAAATAGGTACTACTACATTTTAATTTAAATTACATTACATTTTATTTTACATTTTAATAAATACTTCCAAAAGAAATAGATACTAAATTTTAAAATATTAGTAGATATACTTAGTATTTAGATATAAATAAAAAATAGATTTAATTATAAAGACTGCTCTGTAATAAAAAAAAATAAAAACACAATGAAAGTATTAAATTTAATAGATATATTAAATAAGTAACTTCTCGTGTAAAATTTTTACTTTTGTTTCTAGTAAAAGTCAATACTCACTTATATTGTTTATCTAACAGAAGTAAACGTTTCGCGCTAAAAAATAAATAATTAAAATTGACTAAAAATTGTTTTTTTTTGTTATTTTGTTATACAACTTGTATTACTTAGATAACAAAATTGAAAATGTAAAAATATCATCCTCATTAATAATCTAAACTGCAAAATAATAATATCACTAAAATATTGCTCTACAGAACCGAGATTACCTAAATGAAGAAAGCCGACATAATTGAAGTTGTATAGATACCTACCTATAAATCGTGTTCTTCGTCTACATAAATGTTTACAATTAATATAAGATTAAACTAATTATATATTATTAATAAGCTTTTTTTGCATAAATATTTAAAATTATATATAGAAAATCATAAAAACACCATCCACAAGCTACGATTATAAAATACATATTTAAAATAAATTTATTTTCGCTTTTCGTCTAGTTTAAAAAAAAATATAGATAGGTTCCGACAATTTATAATTTAGTCTTTATTACACTAGTTCAGTAGTTCCCAAACTTATTTTTCTCGTGGACCACTTTCAAAATTTTACTGGTTTCGGTGGACCCCCTGCTGCTACATTTCTACCACATTCTTAAAGTCGCCAAAAAATAAAAATTGTGTCACTTCTGAGTTCTGTCCCTATATTTCGATATGTAAAATAAAAACGAAAAATGGTACATTTTATATCACTTTATTTATTAAAAGAATAGAATTACAAGAAAAAAATATTAAGGTAATATAGGTTCAGGTCATAATTTTAATTAATGGGAAGGATGTATCTGATGGAGTGTCAGCAAACGATCAATGTTTGGCTTTATTTTTGTGAGCAATAACCGCAAATCCCCCCGCTCTGTGATGTTTAATTTGCTCCTTTTTTTTGTTAAGAGGTTTGTAACGGCACTAAAACTCCTTTCGACAAGATATGACGAGGGAAAAGCTATTAAAAATTTCCTTGCGATTTCCCACAGTCCAGGATATTTTTCGGGTATTTCTGCTTGCAGCCAAAATGTTGGGTAGCCTTTTCTAAATTTCACCTTCAGCTCCTCATTAGTGCTTAGCTCGAGCAGCTCCTCTTGTAATACAACATTGGCCACTTCCGTTTCATCAAATGGATTTATTATCCATGGTGGTATATCCATCGTCAGTATATCTTCAAACCTGGTTTTGAAGTCATCATGCAGGGCACTTAAATGTTGACTGTAGGTATGGATATCCTCATCAATACATTCTACCTGCGACAAGTTTGGAAATTGAGAGAATTCGCGCCGACTAATGTTTTGCTTCATAAATTTCAATTTCCCAAGAAAAGCCGAAATTATCCCCTTTGTTTTTATTAAATTCAGGCTGTTCCCTTGTAACTGCAAGTTAATATCATTAAATTTTTTAAACAAATCTGTCAAATACGCAATGTCTGCTTTGAATTTGATCAAGTTTTCTTTTAAATCTGGATCTCTACTTTCTAAGAACTCTAATATGGAATCGAAAACAGAGTAAAATCTCGTTAAGCATGCACCTTTCGACAACCAGCGTACTTCAGTATGTAAGAGCAGTCGTTGGAAGTCTTCATCATTTTCGTCGCACAATTGAGCAAATAAACGTGTATTCAATGCATTGCTTCTGATTTTGTTGACAGCTTTTATTACAAAATGAAGAGATTGGTTCAACCTGTCACTTAAATGTTTTGCCACAAGATGTTGTCGGTGGATTACGCAATGAATAGCTGTAAGTCCTGGTATAATTCTTTTGAGATGACTTATAAACCCACGATATCGCCCGACCATTGCAGGAGCTCCGTCTGTTGCCACTGAAATAATGTTTGTAAATGGGATCGATTTTTCCGTAAAAAAATTACTCAGGACATTAAATATTGATTCGCCTTTAGTGTCAGTCTCCAAAGTTCTGGCAAATAGCAATTCTTCGTGAATTTCTTCCTCAACAATAAATCGGACATATGCCAATAGTAATGCTTCATTACTGGGTAACGTTGACTCGTCCAGTTGTATAGAAAAATGAGTTTTTTGCAGATGATTGCACAAAAAGCTTTCGATATCAGAGCTCATTTCATCAATGCGTCTTTGTACAGTATTGTTACTTAATGGAATTCTTTTTAGTACGTCAAATGGAGATTTGTGCAAAACAGTTTTTAAAACCTCTTCAACAGCGGGTAAAATTAATTGTTCTCCGATAGTGTGCGGTTTTCCAGATTTTGCTATAAGTAATGAGATATTGTAAGATGCCCGCAAGCCATCATCGTTACTTTGAGATGTTGAAGCGAACATACTGTGCATGGTGGGTCTCTTTCCATATTTTTCTTTCAATGTTTGAAAATATTTTAAATCTTTACCTATTTTATCAGTATGACACCTTTTTAGATGATCTTCGAGCTTTGATGGTTTCATAGAGTCATTGCTCAAAACTTTGTTGCATAATAGGCACATGGGCAATTGTTTGTCTGCCTCTGATGGAACAAAACCATATTTCAAATAATCGACACTATATTGTCGACATTTTTTCTTTGCTGTAGCCATGTTTCGTGTCAGTTACCTTACCTGTAAAAAAAATGTTTTAGTAACCAAGTTTTTTTCTGAATATAGGTATCACACCGCAGCCTTTGTCAGCACGCGGAAATAGAATTACGGCTTGTAAAGGGACCAACTAATAAACCGCTGAGACAAATACAAACGTTTTCACAAAACGGTATCAATTTTAAAGTACATAATTTACCACTAATTTTTAATAGTATAAATAAAAATTAGTGTACTCAGTATCGAATACTGATCATATTTGTGTAGGAAAAAATAAACGTCGAAATCCCAAAATTGTCCATAAAAACGATAACTAACATTTTATTAAATCAATGAGTTCACGCGCTCCGTGTATTTGCGTATTTTTTGTCTGCGGCTTCATTGTTAAAACGTGACAAACAGGCATCGAAGTTCAAGCCCCGCCCTTTTCCCGTCGCCCGCGCACCGCTCGCTCTTTCCGAAAAGGAATAGTTTTGATAAAATAGTTACTTCAAAATCAATTTAACATGATTATGAAATTACTGTTTTATAAAATTAGTAGTTATTTGCAAGAAAAATTACAAAATTAATTGCTCTGCAATATTGCTTATTCGGCCTTTTTAGAGAGGCAGTGCTTCTCTCGTGAAAAAACAATTGAATAAAACGTGCTGTGTTTGTCTTCAAATCGAAAGAGGACAATTAAAATATCTGTAAGTTACTAAGTTACCTATCTATACAGGCCGTTGTGATCAACCGACTAGTACACGTAAACAAAATACTTAAGTACTATAACAAAAAAAGGTAGGTTACTTACTTTTCTCCGGCACTAGCAAACACAGATATAAATTTTCTCACAACTTTTTTCCAAATTCCGCCTTGTTTTCGAAATTCCGGAAACAAATGAATGCGTTTGGTTGCCTTTGGCATCAAGTATTTATAGTGTTGATCAAGTTCATGTCTGAACAAGCATTAAGCATTGTCGGGCGGATAGCGCTTTGCAAGTCTGTACACGAAATTGTACGTAATATCGAATACACAAGTTTGGACAAGTAACAGTCGCTTGCCTTATTAAAATATTATCTGCTTAGATAGGTACTTAAAACAATGTAGGTAGGCCCTTATAAAAACTATGCTTACATTTTTGCTCTTTACTATCAAAAGCAGATAAATTTTCGTGGACCCCCATTAACATCTTATGGACCCACATTTTTTGTTCACGCCTACGTAGACCCCCAGCAAGTCTCCCGTGGACCCCTGGGGGTCCACCTGGACCACTTTGGGAATCACTGCACTAGTTAAAGATTAAAAGTTTGAATATTAGAAAAGTTATTTTCTACATTGCCTAAAATGTATTATTAGAACTCTAAAAATATAAAATAATATTTTATTAAATGTCACGTTGTTACCACACATAAAATAGTTTAAAGTAATTCAAAAAATAGGTAATAATATTAAATTGTTAAGAGAATAATATAATACTTATATAATTTAATATGCCTAAATGTCCAAAATATTGCCTATATAGATAGTTATATCGTAACTAAAAGTATAGTTCAGGTTAATATTGCGAAAGAAAATGTTATAAAATTGGTCCTAATATAATAAAATGTTAGAAAAATATTAATATACCTAATACCATGTTTGAAAATAAATTAAACATTAAAAATTGGTATGTACAAATCTTCAGTGGCATTTATTTAGTGAGTATAATGCCCTAAAAGATGTAATTTGCTTCATAATGTTAGCATGTTTGTAAAATAAAAAAAATATTTACTTACTTCATAGGCTATTCTACTTCATATTTTTTTATCATTCATATCCCAAATTTGAGTTCCCGAATTCGAAAACACAAATAACTTTTTGAATCCGTTCAATATTAAATAAGTTGTAAGCTTTTGAAATCCTGCGGAACGAAAAATTGTCAAGAAACAAGAAAAGGACGCACTTAATAGTGGAGTGACGTCACTGCCACTTGATTTCATGCTTACAAAGAGCTACCAAGACGTCCCTACCAAGCTCCCACTTTTCTTCATTAGAAAACTTCAAAAGCTAATTACTGCTTTAAATAATTACCGATTTTGTTGTTGTTTTCGATATCGGTCACATTTTAGTGTATGTATTGTTCCTTATAAAAATATTGTCAAAATGTGAACGCAGTCAAGTAACCTATTACTTAAAACTTATGAAAATTTAAAAAACTTTTTTTTAGGTATAATTCTTATTTGACTGGTTTTTAACACTAACTATTTTTATTTTAAAAATAAAATATTTATACTGATTGTTAATTATAAATAATTGTTTGCTTAATTTATTTTATTAATTACAAGCAATATTACTAGTAGTAGCATAATTTTGCAAAATATACCTATACATATCCAACTGATAATTGTATGAGTGAGAAAACTACATTTTATATTATAAATTCCTGGATCATATAAATTATATTAAGTAATACTTCCTTTATCTAAATTTTGTAATATATTTATATATTATTAATTAAAAAAAACCCGAAATCGATTTACTGTGTAAATTTCTAAAGTTCGTAAGTATTACATATTTATTTAATTATCATTCAATAAACTATGTTGAAACAAAGCAAGCGTTTAATTGCCTACTTTCTAGAAAAAAACACAAGTATGTGATAAATAAGTTCCTATATTTGCTACATGTTATCTCGAAGTAGGCACTCATATAATATTTGAACTATTTATTTAGATTTCGCATGAGAATTAATATTTCTGACATGTTATTATGATTTACGTCATTCAAATATGCATACAAAGTTTTTCTTTAGTCTTCTACATCTATACATATAATAAAATTGTAACAGGTCGATGTCTGTACGATGAAGATTTTTAGGAAAAAACAATATGAGGGGTTATTATTAGACCAACAGAAGCCAAAACAATTATTTTAGAATTTTTGCCTGTCTGTCTGTACATTTGTGATTGCATCACGCGAAAACTACTGCATAGAATTGAATGCGTTTTTCACAGTTCTGTTGTAGGTCCAACTTAGAAATTAGGGTACAATTTATCCTAAATTTTTCACTAGTTCCCGTAGAACATGCGACCAACTGAATTGACCCCTAAAATGTATGGCGAGCATACTATATAAAAGATCACTTTTGCAATTTTATGTACCTAAATTTTTTTTACGAAAATGTTGCTTTGGCTTTGTAATTTGAGTAGGTAACTGATAGTGGTATTTATTATCAGTTAGATCACATAAGCAATGGTTAATGCTATTTTCAGTTAGGTACCTACCTAATTAAAAATAGCGTACCTAATTAAAAATACTTTTACATTTACTATTATAGCATACCCATACCTAAATAGGTGCCTGCCTACCTACTAGGTATTAGTTTTTCAGACATTCATATCGAGAGGGTTACATGGTCAGATGCCTGCCTGCATCCATGGTTCGCCTTTGACCCGGGGGTGGTGGGTTCGATTCCCACGGGAAGCAGACTTTGTTTAGTTGTCTCCAGTTTGGTTAGGACTTTGCAGGCTTGAATCACCTGATTGTCTGATAATAAAGATGATCCCGTGCTTCGGCAGGCACGTTAAGCCGTTGGTCCCGGGTGTCATTTGGTAGTCGTTAAAGGAACCACGTCAGAGGCCGAGAGGCGGTTCCGAACAACTCTGACACCAGGGTGTACTGTACATAGTCGATAGATAATGTAACCTACACGAAATGATGATGATGATGGTCAGATCAATGGATCCTGCAAACCCTGGTGTCAGAGTTTTTTCGGAGACGCCTCACGGACTATGACGTGGGTTGTTTATTGTGACTTTTCAGTCATTCGCATCGAGTGAGTTACATGGTTAGATCATTGGACCCTGCACACCCTGGTGTCAGAGTTTTTTCGGAGACGCCTATGACGTGAGTCTGTTAAATTCCATTCAAACTGATGATTTGAATGGAGTTTCAGTCATTCATATCGTGTATATTCATCTATTATCAGACATTACCTCCGTGGTGGTCCAGTGGTTAAAAAGTGTTTATTAGACCCCGGAGATCCTGGGTTCGATTCCCATGGGAAGGATACTTTGTTATGTTGTTTCTAGGAGCCCTGTTTTTGTAATGTGTGTATGTCGAATGAAAAACGTTCGACTCACCGATTATGACGAATGAAAATCAATCGAGTTTAAACGAAAATCATTAGAATTACCCATTTTGCGTGAATCACGCTTCACAAAAATAGCACTCCAGTTTGATTAAGTTATGATATTGCAGGCGTGAATCACCTGATTGTCTGATAATAATGACGTTTCGCGCTTCGGAAGGCACGTTAAAACAAGCGATGTGTCCGACTCCCATTTGGTGATCATTAAAGGAAACAACAGTAGTGGCCGAAAGACGGTTCCGAAAAATTCTGACACCATGATGTTCCGGGGCGATTGACCATGTAACCCACTGCCGTCTGATCTAGGAACCCTATTTTTGGAATATACAAGTCACACAAAAATGGTGAGTAGGATTAAAATCGTTCGATTCATCAGATGAAAATAATAGGATATCGATCGAAAATTATTTGACTTGCGGATTTTGCGTGTTTAATACTTTTCATAAGTAGCAGTCCAAACCAATAGAATCAATGATCCGGGTGTGAAAGTTTCTTTGGTGACCACCAGTTGGTATCAGGCAGAAGTGCTATTCATATAAGAGTAGACTGGAAATGTTTGACAAAACTATGCGGACTTGTCTTTATAAATTTGCACCAATAAAATCCACTTTATTTTTTTTTTACTGCCACGATCTCCAGAGGGCTCTTCAAGCGTATTAGAAATGTGGATGCTACAAGTTGTTCTATTATTTTAGTAGTTTTTAATTAATGAATGAAAATCTGTATTTAAAAAACGAGTAGTGCAAGGACAAACGTAAACAAGTGCTCCTGTGTATAATAATTGTAAAAAATATAAAAACTGCATAAATAGTAGTGAAAACTATCTCAAGTAAAAGATAAAGTGAGAATTAGTAAGTGGAAGTGTTATCTTTGAAAAATATCATTGATATAATCGAGGAACTCATAAAACTGTAAGTGATCCAAATTGTTGTTGTGAACTATAAATGTTATACTTTACTGATCAGACATTGTTGTAAAATAACTTTAAGCTTACAAATATAGTGAAATAACGTTGTGCTTTAAGACATACTTGGTGGAATAACGTCCATTAAGCGCTTTATTTGATAATTTAATTTGTTATCAGTTGAAATTTGAAAAGTGACGCCAAAACAGCTGTCGTTGTCCATTGATATCGCTATTCGACAATAGAGGGCGCCACATCTCAAAGAAGAACATGAGATTTACTGCCTTCTACAGGATTTCTCTATTACTACGTATCTTACAAAATAACTAAGTTGCGCTATTTGCCGATAGAGGGTGTAATTTATTTAATTTTCAAGTATAATTATACAATACTATTACAATATGCATTCATTAAAATCCAACGCCTCTGAAAGTTGCGCCGGTTGCTCAAAACTTCTGGCTAAAAAAGAATACTTGCGCTGCAGTGTATGTAAATCAGCATTTGACATTATTTGTTTAAATATGTCGACTCAACGATACCGGTCATTTTATAGTGCTAATTCTGATCGTGAAAATAACTGGAAATGTCCTGAGTGCCTTAGCAAATTACCAAAACAAGGAAACTTAAATACTCCAGTTCGTGAAAACCTTTCACCCAACAACAACAAGGTGCCACACACAAATAACAGTCCCTCCGACGATATTCAAAATATTACATTACGCTCTAAAGTTACAAAAGCATTAGCCGTTGAGGAGCTAAATGATGACTCGACTTGTGAAACTGAGGACTCACCCAAGGATATTTCATCTACTATAAAGGTGTTTGTCCAGGAAATGCGAGCGATGCGTCTGGAAATGAGCAAAATGTGCGAAAAGATGACCACATTTACAGAGGCACTCAATTTACGTATGGACAGATTGGAAGCCAGAATGGAGGTGGTAGAAAGTAAGAAATGTGAGATGGAAAGTACTAAAATAAAGCCTTTGGAAGAGACAATATTACAATTGCGACAAGAAATTCATGACAGAGAACAAGAAGCCCTAAGTAATGATATCGAAATCGCAAATTTTCCTGAAGTAAATAATGAAAACACAACACACGTGATATTAACAGTTGCAAAGAAACTAGGCGTGGAACTAGTAGAAAATGATGTGGTTAACGTGCAGCGTGCCGGGCCGACGCCGGCGCCCGTGGAGGATGGCGCGCCGCCGCGTCCGCGCCCTCTGGTGGTGCGGCTAGCGCGCCGCGTCATCAGGGATGCGCTACTGCGGGCTGCGCGCGTTCGCCGCGGCCTCACTACTGAGGGATTGGTGGACCAGGGTCAACGACCTCCACGACCTTTTTATATTAACGAGAGACTCTCAAAAACAAATAGACAATTATTTCAAAAGGCGCGTGAAGCTGCTAAATGTGTTGATTATAAATTTGTCTGGACCAGAGAGGGAAAAATTTTCGCCAGAAAAGACCAGGGTAAGGCGAGTATTAGACTACGTTGTGAAGTAGATATCCTAAAGGTTTTTGGTAACTGCAAAGTTGGTGCTGAACAAAACAACAAGTAATAGTATTACTATTTCTTCAATTTATAAACATAAATGTTGCTTAGTGTATTTTCCTAATTTTTGTTTATTTTTTTATTTTATGAATATTTTGGTTACGATTTTATTAATTTTAGTTGTTTGTTTTGTTCCTAGGTTTAATTTATTTCATAGAAAAAAATATGTTGAAACTGTAGAAGAAACCAGTTGTACACACAAGACAATAATTATTATCAGTCTTTATTCAAAAAAAGTTACGAATATTTTTTTTAATTCCTATTTACTTTGGTTTTATGTTAGTGATATCAGCAAAACTTTAAAAAACAACAATTATTTGTACTGTTTAGACACTAAATTTAAAACACAATTTTATTTCGTATTTGGTTCGTTTATTTTATCTTTAATTTTAAAACTTAATTTTCGTCACCTGACAATTATAAAATTTTACTTAAGTAACTGCCGTTATATACAGCTTTCATTTAGTTTTGTAATTCAATATATTCCACGAAAAAATCTAACTATAGGTCATCTTAATCCTGGATCACTCTGTAATTCCCGTCGTCATGACGAATTTTTAGTCGCTATCGAACAACATGCTGTAGATGTGCTGGCAATAAATGAAACTTGGTTGTCCGAACACGAAGACGCGCGAGCCCCTACTGTACCAGGCTTCAGATTGCGTCACGTGCCGCGGTCCGTACATGCTCCTCGCTCTCGAGGAGGCGGAGTCGGTTTTTACATAAAGCGCGGCATAAGTGCAAAGGTTCTAGAGCACCCACCGGCTACACACGTTGAACAGATGTGGATAAGTATAAAACTTAATGGTTGTAAGCTTGTTATCGGTACTGCATATCGCCCGCAGTGGATGAATATTGATACATTCTTGGACGCAATGACGGATTCTGTGAGTCATTTCTCGACATTTGACCAGGTTGTACTGACTGGTGATTTTAATATAGATCTCTTAAAAGCAAATGAAGGTGATTCTGTAAAATTTTTTAATTTTATTGAATGTATGTATCTCAAACAATTTGTTAATGAACCAACACATTTCACTGATCATTCCGAAACACTGTTAGATGTTATCTGTAGTAGCATGAATGTCAGTAATGTTATCGTAAATTATAAACCAGATTTAAGTCACCATGCCTTCATTTCATTTGAGCTGTGTATAAAAAAACCTAAACTTAAACCACGTTTGATTGAATATAGACCACTTAAAGATATTGATTTAGAACATTTCAATGAGGACGTCAGCTCCATTCCTTGGAAAGATTTACTTCACGATAACATTAATGATTCTTTGTCTGCTTTTAATGAACAAATCCATTGTCTGTTTGACCGGCACGCACCGATTAAAACTTCCTATATAAAAAAACAGAGCCACCCTTGGATAACCCCAACGATTAAAGATATAATAAAATTGCGAGACGAGGCGCATTCTAAATTCCGTCGAACAAAACTAAATCGAGACAGAGAGTACTATAAAGAGTTAAAGAAAACAGTTCATACAGCGATACAACAAGAAAAATTTGCTTATTTTCGATATACAGTAAATCAAAATTTAAAGGATAAACGTACCCTTTGGAAAAATGTAAAAAAACACATAGATTTCAATAAACAACAATCTGATTTGCCACATAATATTAGCAATCCTCATGACATTAACCATCATTTTCTGAATGTCCCCAACAACGCAAGTCTTAATATATCACAGTTTATGAACTTTTGTTTTGAAAGATTTAGTAACTCGGTATTTAGTATACAACCAGTAGACGAAAACATAATATTTGAAACAATTAAAAAAATAAAAACCAATGCTGAAGGTGTGGACGGCATAACATTAAATATGATTATACTTACATTACCACACACCCTATCTACAATTACAGCAATAGTCAATATGTCCATTAAAACTGGTGTTTTTCCGGATTTGTGGAAACATGCCATTGTTCAACCTCTCCCAAAGATTACTAACCCTAAAGAGTATACAGACCTCCGACCAATCAGTATTTTACCCTTGTTGTCCAAAATATTAGAAAAGGTGGTGTGCATACAGTTAGTAGAATATCTTAACGTAAATAATATCCTACCTCCTAAACAGTGTGGTTTCCGTGCAGGTAGAAGTACAACTACTGCGCTTCTAAACGTAGTAGATGATATATTAGAGGGTAAAGATCTAGGAATGGGGTCGATTCTTTTGCTGTTGGACTATTCACGTGCCTTTGACACGATTAGTACGTCATTGCTTATGGCAAAACTTGCATATTATGGGTTTGATGGTCCTTCATTGAAATGGTTTTCAAATTACTTATCCGATCGTTGCCAACAGGTAGAAGTAACCTGCAGTGATGGCACAAAAACATATTCTGATAACATACCTATTATGAGAGGTGTACCTCAAGGCTCAATCCTGGGGCCTATTCTCTTCATTTTATACACTGCTGATTTGCCGCAACATATAGAAAATACAGAATATCACCTATATGCAGATGACCTGCAAATTTACCAGAAATTTGAACCGTGTGATACAAATTCTATGGTTAACAAAATCAATGAAGATTTAGAACGTGTATCCAAGTGGTCAGAAACGAATTGTTTAGTTTTAAATCCGTCAAAAACTAAGTTTCTTGTTATAGGCACAAAAAATCAAATTGCAAAGATTAATACCCAGAACCCTTGTTTAAAATTGAATAATACATTAGTTGAACAGGTCAATGAAGCTAGAAACTTAGGAGTTGTGATGGATGATAAGCTGCAATTTGATAAGCATGTTCTTGGAGTTGTAAAAAATTGTTATTATCGACTAAAAGTGTTATATCAAATAAGGGAATATATGAATGAAGACACGCGAGTTTATCTTTGTGAATCTCTGATTTTGTCAAAACTAAATTATGGTGACGTTGTTATAGGAAACTGTTTGCTTGCTCGTACAAAACGATTAATACAACGCGTTCAAAATTCTTGTGCCCGATATTGCTTTCCTATCCTTCGTAGAACTCACATATCTCCTTATTTAAACAAAAATAATCTACTGAATATGGAATCCCGACGTACCCTACATCTTGCAGTGTTACTATACGGTATCATTAAAAACAAAAGTCCTTCATATTTATCAAATAAATTAATATACACCCAGCGTGCAAGAGTGCCAGATCGCTTAATATATCCTCGACATAAAACTGCTGCCTTCCGCGGTAGTTTCCGATATTCTGCGACAAGATGTTGGAACAATATTCCACCACCCATTAGAAACGTAAGCAGTTTAAAAGCTTTTAAAAATAAATACAAAATATTTTTGTTAGATTATCAAAAGTCTTAAACGCAGAGATCCATGTAAACTATACAAATGTTATAAATACATATATGTATAATCTTGTATTTTCTTTCGTCCATTCTGTTATGTTTTTATTTTATTTTTTATGCATTTTTTGTGTTTTTGCGCCGTTGAGCACTTGTATTTTTTTATTTTATTTTATTTTATTATTTTACTTATAAGTTCATACGGTGTCCGCGGAAGACCAGCGTCATAGTTATACTACGACATATGCTGAGCGGAGACCATTTTGGTACTCTTCTCTTTTTGTAATAATTATATTAATATGTATTGTAAATTTTTGTGAAGTACCAAATAAACGTCTTTTCTTTCTTTCTTTCTTTCTTTCTATTTTTGAGAAGATGTACACCGTAAATGGTGGTCTAAGAAAGGTGAGTAGAATGAAAATCGTTACTCATCACCTCCCGTGAACTCAGAATCTTGAAATTTGGTACGAAGCAACGTCTTATACACTACATATAAGAAAAAAAAAAAAATTGCAAAAACCATAAATTTTTAGTTAAATCATTTAATAAAAATATTTTTTTATAATTTTGAACTTACTACCCCTTTCATCGTGAAAGCGTATCAAGAGGTATTAAATTGAAATATATAATTGTCGTGATGGGTGAACTTTTTTTACAGGTTTGAATGGACCCTCGATGCGCAAGTCTGACTCGCTCTTGGCCGGTTTTTTTTATAAAAAATGATTATTTTTTTACTTGGACGACATGACATCCAGGTATTTTTCTAGTTATAGTATTTTACTACTAAACTACTGAACCGATTGCATTTCTCGTAAAAATTCAGGAGAATAAACTGAACTTCAAATGCGTACACTCATTTGAACATAAAAACAATTTTCAAAATCGGCTTATGAACCACGATTTTAATAGATAACAAATATGAAATAAACTTTTAAACCTCCTATTTTTGAAAGTCGGTTAACAATAACTAAAAGTCTGTATTTTAACGTTTTCTACAAACATTCCGAATATCAGCAAAATCCGACCAACGGCTTGGGAAGATATATTTCTTTTTACCTTAATGCAAATATCTCAAAAACTACTAAACTGAATTTGATGTCAAACGAAATTGAAAATTCTATGCATGCCCCCTATACTTAACCTTATAACCTTCTGAGTTTCATCGAAATCGGAATAACGGCTTAAGAGTTATCCCGGAACATACATAGAAACATACATACATATAAACAATGTTTTTTTCGCCCCAACTTGATATGTAGCCAATAATAATATGGGAGCCTTCAAAAAGGGCGTGAAAAATTTCCTTCAGGGTCGGCAACGCGCTCGTAACATCTCCGGCGTTGCAGGCGTTCATAGGCTACAGTGGCCACTTACCATCAGGTGGGCCGTACGCCTGTTTGCCTACTTAATTGTATAAAAACAAATATGCAATTATAATCACACGCAGTGTAAGGCGGTCACAACTAAACATGCACAATATTATAATATTTATTTAATATTTGTATACCTCTATGTTACGTTAAAGGCGACGCAATATCTTTGTGTATATTATGAAGTAATTACACCCGCACTGAATTAAAATGGTGATCAACGTGTAGGGATATTCTGCTATTGACCAAAACAATAAAAAAAATGTTTAATCATAAAATTGTTTTAATAAACAAATACTTCTAGAAACAAATGTAATTGTAGCACTCGGAAGTTTTAGAAATAAATATTTAATCCCATTCAATATTTTGCAGATATTAGTGAAATATTACATTTAAGTATAATGTGAAATGGTCAAAAGTACTATCAGGACAATAATTATCTGCTAGTCAAATGGACACTTGGTTATCAGCTGAAAATGCAACCAGGAAGTCGCTAATATGAGTGAGAGATAAAGAGGTAGGGCATTTTGTAAAGAATAGTCCGTCTGGGAAGTACCTCCACCCTACAGAAGACCGCAGCCAAATAACACTGTGATGCAGTGTTGTGTTTCTGCTGGTGAGTAGGGTCGCCAGGCTCCAGAGGGGTCGCTGTGCTGATAGCGGGACAGGTCGGCAACGCGCTCGTGACATCTCCGGCGTTGCAGGCGTTCATAGGCTACGGTAACCACTTACCACCAGGTGGGCCGTACGCCTGTTTGCCTACTTAGTTGTATAAAAAAACAGAGAGAGAGAAAGTGAGGATGTATAGTAGTTTTTACTATAATCTATTTCCAAGAAACTTTGATTTTCAGCAAGCGATTGACAAAAAACTCTGAGAGGTTAAGAATCAGAGCAATTTCAAAAAGCAGTGAAAGAAAAAATTAATGAATGGAAGAATGAAAGAAAGTTTAACAGTTCAAAATATGGATAAATAAATGAATAAAAAAAAAACCTAGCAACTAAGTTGCTAATTTTGCAGGTAAGTTGTGTATGCCGTGCTTCATGTCATCATAATTTTTGTTTTGCACCATAGATTTATTAGAATTTTTGACTACGTCTATCTTTTCATTGCAGAATCACTCAGGTTATCTGACAAGGTCGCATTCAGATCTCGAGTTTAGTACGCGCTCTTCACGCTCACAATTAGCACTGATAACGAGATAACAGGCTTACCATCTGATAAGCAATATTCATCACTCGACAGGTTCATTGCTAGAACATAAGCTTCAAGATAATTTGAGAAAATTTGAGAGATCAGTAAAAAAATGCTCAAAAAGTTGTGTGGCAACAGTGATCATTAAGGGCGATGTATTTCAAATATGTGTGGTTGTTATTTGTGAAAGTCCGAATATAATTGTTCGTCTTTAAAAGGAAATAGTTACTGGAGATCCAAACATTGGAACAAGATAAAAAAATAGTGATTCGGTGCCAAAATATATTTGGTAAAAGTTTATGTGTGCGAAGATCTGTCTAAGATACCACTTAATTGCATAAATTTTTAAATAAGCTCTGAAATTAATTGTGCAGATAAAATGGAAAGAGAAAAACGAAATATAGAATATGAAAAGCTAAATGAAATATACGATGAATGTTTGAGTTACCTGGTTAATGTGAAATATAACAATTATGAAAAAATGGCGCTAATTGATGAAGGATATACAGATTACGAAACATTAAATAAAGAGTTAGGGGATTACAGACATGAAGTTATAAATGATACGATTTTCGAAGAACCCGATTATGCAACAATAAAAGATAAAGAAGAAAATAAAGGTGTAACTGTTATAGAAATAGCACAAGATGAAACTGATTCTAAATGTGTTGAACTTAATGATATAGATGGAAAACGGCTTGGTGAAAGTATTATCAAGGAACCTGATTATGAATATTGCGTAAGTGAAAATGATATTTCTAGTCAAGAGACAACAGATATTGAAGACCCAGGATACGAACCTCTTAAGCCAAAAGCTGTCAATGAAATCAGGAATGAAATATTTCAAGAACAAAATGTGAATTTTAAATTTGAAAACGAAATGGAAGCAGCTCAAAGTGTGACGTCACTACCAACTGAATTCAAATCTGAGAGGTTGAGAAGATTATCAGAGCAATTGCCGAAAATAATTATAACACAGAGTGACACTAGTTTAAGTTTGCCGAAGAAGGAGCATAAGGTCACGTCGAAGGTGCCAAAGGTTCAGAAGAAAAATGTTCCCATTTAGTATGTAAACCAAGATTTTTTAACTTTATAACATTTATTCAATCAATCAATCAAATATTTATTTGCATAAAATGTAGGTTTTACAATGATTTTACAATATAAACAACAACAACAATTATTACTAACAATTTGGACTAAAACGAAAATTTTCAAAAAATATAATATTTAGCCTATAACAAACCATGCATTACGAGTTACGACTAGTACATACTGAAACATAGATGATTTAAAGGATTATTGAATTCTTCAAACTTGCTAAACGTAACGCGCAAAATTCATGAAACAAAAATTAACACATCAGTGAAAATCCTTCACAATCTGTTTGGATATTTGATTCATTGTTATAGCATTGACTCATCATCATGATCTGACTCCGTGGTCCAGTGGTTAATGCGTTTGCCTTAGACCCGGAGGTTCGGGCTCGATTCCCACTTGATCCCTACTCTGTGTAGTTGCTTCCAGTTTTGTTAAGACATTGTAGGTTTGAATCACCAGATTGTCTAACCTTCGCCTTCTACAAACTAGATAACAATGAAAATTGTTATTAACCAAATCTGGTTTCGGCGCATTTAAAGGGCCACCACAACTGTTTCCTTTCCGTAAAGATAGGCAGAGACTACGGATTTCCATTTGCTACGATCCTTACAGACCTCTCTCGCTTCCATTCTCTCTACTCAAGCTCTTGTTCTCACAGCAACAGCCAACCTTTTCACATGCGTCGCGGAGGCTATGGCGACTATCCCAAGAGGCTGGTGTCCAAAGCTGGCATGGAGAACGTAGCCCTGATCTCCAACGTGCCTTATGAGAGAATCCGCCTGCTCAACGATACCTTTCACACCCTGGTGAGTAAATCCTACTTATTTAACTAGGTACTTATTACGTTGGCCTAGAAATCCAAAGTGGATCTCGGCCTCCGCCACGAGAAGGCGCCATTTCTTAAGGTCTTCCGTCAGCTGCCGCCAGTCGCTCACTCCCAGGCTCCGTAGGTCTTTCAGCACCTCATCACCCCAGCGATACCTGGGGCGACCAACCGATCGACGTCAACTTGGCCTGCCTGAGTATACTCTCTTTACGGTTTGATCGTACCGCGTCGTGAGTAAATCTAAAAAAATAAAACTAAAAGATATATGCCATCTTCAAAGATTTCCAAAATCACTGTTTAAAAGCGATCTGCATCTAGCACTATGCTTGCTATATGCTATTCCCATGGGACTCGAATCTATAACCTCCAGACTCCAGATCTTCAAACAAACTACTACTAAACAACAGGGCAGTTTTATTGCTTAGGTGACGAAAAAGTACTTGATTTTGAAAACGAAACACATATCACTTTTCTATTATTTTGATAATGATGATGATCTTTAAATGAAGCAATTAAAGAAGAAAATAAGCATCGTGTCATATCAAACATTAATGTACTAGCAAATGACAGGGAAGAATTTAACAAGAAATTCTACCGACATGAAACCTAGCTCTTTTATTGACTCTACCTATCCCTGTTTGTATTCCCATTCATTTACGATGTTGGTTGCTCGGTCTTGGATTGATTATTGATTGTAGGTTCATTAATTTAGTCATAAATGTATAATACTTTGAAGTATTTTATTACTTTACCGCCTTTTGTGGTCACATAATTGTTTATATGTATATCTTTTAATTTTCTTTTGTGATTGGTACAATAAAGTGTAAGTCTGTCTATATATCTACCTTCAGATCAACCTCCGCTGGCGTTGGATAGTCATGGGCACTGTCGTAGTTCACTTTACCATCTGGCTGGTCTTCGCGGTCTTCTGGTACATCACCGCTTTGGCCCACTACGACTTCGAGCCTAACCCCCCTAAGAAGACCTGCGTCACCGGCGGCAAGGACTTTGTCACTATTTTCTTAGCGTCTGTTGAAGCTCAGGTTTGTTGTTTATTCATTTAAAATTTAGTTACTAAGGTTAACACTACAGTAATATATTATAGAATCTGTAACATTACCCTGTCGCTAATATTGTGATTGTGAAACAAAGGAAATGAAAATAAATATGAAACAAGCAAAATAACATAACTCTTTATTTAAAACATAATTGATTACATTAAAAAAAAACTAAACTACAAACTAAAATAAAATTAGAACTAAAAAACTTAAAAATCTAATAACTTGTGTCCCTGTGGCATGCTTGGCCCCCATAGACGAAATGTTTCAATGCCAAGCGGAACAAATATGTAGTCACTAGATAGCAAATCATATTTGCGCCGCTCGGCGTCCTCCGCAGAGTCAATAATGTCAAAAGTTGTAGATATTTTGTTGAGATCGGAAATTTGGTGATTTTGCCCTTTTTCATTTGAGAAATTATTTAAAACTTTAATAAAAAAGTATTAAAGTTTAAAAAATACCCTAAAAATTTGTGACTCTTTAAGATGTGTCCTATAACTAGAAGAATGAGAGGACTGAACACTAGCTTATTATTTAACAATGAAACATGAGCCGGAATTTAATTTGCCTTTAAATATTTCATTATGTTAGGTAATTTGGGTTTCAAGATTTTTCAGTCACTCTGCTTTGAACGCAACAGGAATAACTTTTATTATGATACTCTGTTGTTTACTTAGTTGCAAAAGATCTTCAAGTTGGCAGTCTGTAACTACTAAAGCTTGAATGCTAGCTTAATCGTACAAAAAGTACTTAAACATATCTATGAAAAAAATTAACAAGTTTGAGGGCTAAACCACAGAATTAAGATTAGACAGAGGGCTAGTTAATGCGAGGCAACATGGCACCCATGAAGCAATTACAAAGAGGAGATGCCGTTTGAAATGGTGCAGTGACGTGATCATTGGCACCTCGCCGACACAAAAGTGGGCGGAGCTTGTCATTGCTCGTGCTCCATGATTGGAGCCACGGCCGAAACCGAGCACCCCGCACGTCTGTCTTCCGCCCCATGTAGCCTCACAAATACTTTCTTACAAAACGCTTATTACGGCATCTCCTCTTTGTAATTGCTCCACAGAATTAAGATTAGGCTAGTTAAGGCGAGGCAACATGGCACCCCTATTTTTGAAATGTATGACATATAATGTTGAATGAAAATCGTTCGATATATATCTAACAAAAATCCTTCAATACATAACCAACAAAATCATTCGATATCGAATGAAAATTATTCCACTAACCGTGAGTTACACTTTTCAAAAGTAGCCCTCCTTATCTTATTTCGTGGGCAAAACAGATCTATTTAGTACATTTTGATTAGTATGAATCATCGCTTTTAAACTTAGCTGTTCATGTTTTAGCTGAGATAAGCAGTCCTTGATGTGTGTGACTTTCTGCAAACTCTCGGTTGAATGAATGAAAATAATTCGTTATCGTACAAAAATCATTCCACTCTCTGGTTTTACGTGAGTGTTACTTTTCAAAAATAGGACTCTAAATGGAAGAGGAGCTAACGGTTGAACGGGTTCAAAGTTTTCATTCATTCATTCAAACATAATGAATGAACACTTTATTGCAACATTTACATACATAGAAGATAGCACATAATTCAATTAACATTAAGAAATGACAACAAAGGCGGACTTATCGCTAATGTAATCTCTTCCAGCCTTATGGTATGGTTATGGGGATGAAGTTTGGGATGATCGAAACTGGGTAATTGACAAAGAAAATTACAATACAATACAGTACAAAAACTCTTTATTGCACAACAAGGATACTTACATTGTTAAATACAAGCAATCACAAGAAAAATAACCTTGCGCAAAGGCGGCCGTTTATTATCGCAATAGAAATTTCTTCCAGGCAACCTTACGGAAAATTGAATAAGGATATTAAAGATTGTGCGCGGTAGATGTTAAAAATGGTGAAAAAAATAATTTTAATAAATATCACAACGTAAACTTACACATATACTGTATATTACATACTTACTTATATACAATTATATATATAATAACAACATATCTACTACAATACTATACAGTAGAAATACAATAGCAATCATAGGTAAGAATATGTGGGCAGACGTGTCAAGAATATGAAGTAGTAGAAAATTAGGTAGTATTGAAGTATTCCATAATCTGCGGTATTATCAATTGTCATTCACATGTAATTTGTAGGAAATTATTGGAAAATTACCCGATTAGGACTCATTGATGGTAATTCGAATGGGAATTATGTTATTATTTCATTATGTGGTAAGCATGCGGGAACAATTTTGTTGAAATATTATGAAAAAGGGGTCAACTTTCGAATTTAGAGCGGTATAAAGTGACTATGAATTAACGAACATTTTAAATTGCACAATTTATATTAAAAAAAACAACAAAATTGCATAAAAATTACAGAATCCAACGGTTACGGAGGTCAGATGGCAGCCGCTCCATTGAAATAACCAGTTCCGCTAAATCAAGGACCATGACTTACAATGTACCTCGTAGGCGTACGTAAGCGTATGTTGACGACGCATCTAGGAATACACGCTAGGATATTATGATATTTATATCCTAAGTATATAATAAAGAAAAAGACATTGATAAATAATGAAGTAATAGGTTTTTCTTAAATAAAATAAAAAATGGAGTCCAAATCGCTGCCATTACAGGATAAGGTACCCAAAGAGCTGGCGGTATTTCCTTTGGATAGTCATGCTGATAACCTTTGACCGAAATATATGCCAGCCCTTGGGTCCCCGGAAACATAGACTAGGCGTGCGGATATCTCTTTGAACAAGAGTTTTCGCACCTCATGACCCCATAGTCTCCACAGCAAAGGGCACAAATATGTACGGCTCTCCTAGAGCCGCATATTTGCCCCTCTTATTGGACTCTGCCGTCGCAGCAGCCGCACCCGCCCTGCAGAGAGTCGCTCGTATGTGGGATGGTGCTACTGTATCTACACAAGTAGCATCCCACAATAGCGACTTGCCATTTCTCCATGGAATGAGCTTCATACCGTCGAGTCGCTTACCATCATCCCGAACAATGCCTGCAGGCTCCAACACTGCGGGCACACCGGCACTGGCAAGCGCCCGGCGGATGACGTTATTTAAAGCAGCATGGCGTGACATGCGACCTGCACTGAGGCGACAGGTCAAGCCGTGGGGACCTAGGGAGTCGACGCTTCCCCCGCAGCGGCAGCGATGAGGCTCATTTGTCCTAAGTATGAATGAAAAATGAAGAAATGGGTTGATTTCTACGCGGTTTTTCTTTCAACCGGTTTAAAACTTTTTTTTTGTTTATTTGTTACAGACAACTATAGGGTTTGGAGATCGAGCTATCGACGAAGAATGTCCTGAATCAATATTCCTGTTCATAATGCAGGTAAGCACAGACTACAGAGGCGATCAGGTAAGTTTATTTTTTATTTTTTATACAACTAAGTAGACAAACAGGCGTAAGGCCCACCTGATGGTAAGTGGTTACCGTAGCCTATAAACGCCTGCAACACCGGAGATGTCACGAGCGCGTTGCCGACCTGTTCGCTATCAGCACAGCGACCCCTCTGGAGCCTGGCGACCCTACTCACCAGCAGTAACACAACACTGCATCACAGAGTTATTTGGCTGCGGTCTTCTGTAGGGTGGAGGTACTTCCCCAGACGGACTACTCCTTACAAAATGTCCTATCTCTTAAGTAACATTAAGGTTAAGCTAAATTTTGGGCAGCCCAGGGTTACCTTTCTAAATATGTATTTCATGTGATGATGACTTCTTAAATACGCGTTAAATTACCCAGTATATTAAGTAGGTATATTTTATGTGAAATTAAAATAAGAAAATGAATAAGTTTCTTTCTCACTATTATCTACACTAATATTATAAAGAGGAAATATTTGTATTTTTGTGTGTATGTTTGTAATGAATAAACTCAAAAACTACTGTGCCGATTTCAAAAATTCTTTCACCATTGGAAAGCTACATTCACCCTGAGTAACATAGGCTATATACCGCAGACGGAGCTGCGGGAAACAGCTAGTTGTAGATAATATGTAAAGATGGGCCGAGTAGTACATTTGCCTTCATAAAACCGAGTACTCGGCAAAGTAACTCGGTTCTGTAAAATGTACCGAAAAGACGAAAATGATCTGATAGCGAATGTGAACATTTCAAGACATTTGTTGCTTTTTGGAGCTGCTACATAAAAAAAATATGCAAACACATTATATTAAGTCATATTTCACGATTTTCACGCAATATACAACTAGTGGAGAGAGTCTGGTGTATGAGATACAGGCCCTGCTTAGTTCAGACGCCATTCTCTCACAATCTAAACAGTAATTCATAATATTTAAGTACTTACTTTGTCTGTCTTATATATAGATTGTGGTGAATAATAAAAAATTTTTTGTCCCAGTCCGGTTTCTTAGTTTTTTTAATTATTGTTATCTGATTTTCAGCTGATATTGGGCACAGGCCTGTCAGGAGTCCTGACGTGTGTGGTGTACGCCAAGCTGACGAGGCCGGAGAAGCTGTCCAGAGATGGGGTGGGCTTCAGCAAGAACGCTGTTGTAAGTAATGTTCTTTTTTCCAGCTGATATTGGGTAGGTACAGGCCTGTCAGGAGTCATGACGTGTGTGGTGTACGCCAAGCTGACGAGGCCGGAGAAGCTGTCCAGAGATGGGGTGGGCTTCAGCAAGAACGCTCTTGTAAGTAATGTTCTTTTTTCCAGCTGATATTGGGTAGGTACAGGCCTGTCAGGAGTCATGACGTGTGTGGTGTACGCCAAGCTGACGAAGCCGGAGAAGCTGTCCAGAGATGGAGTGGGCTTCAGCAAGAACTCTGTTGTAAGTTGTTTAACAAGTATTTAGTTAAATTAAACTATTTTATTTAATTATTTAACCTTCATTTTACAAATTACAATTTGCCTACAAAAGGCGGACTTAATGCTAAAAGCATTATCTAACAGATAACCTTTTTAATACTATTTCTATCGAGTTTTTACTCATTTATTAACACCTAACGTTTCAAAGACTTTAATGTGTAAAAATCGCGAAAACACAAGAAATCATTAAGTATTTAGTTTTAAAGATATTTTATTTTTTTAAAGATGTAAGTTGGCTCTGGATACAGCCACGTGGAGGAATATGGGGGAAATCTTTGCCCAGCAGTAGGACGTAAATTGAGGCGACAAACTAACGTATCAAAATTATTGCGTTTTTTAGACCGTGCTATAAGTTTAGGTAGAGCTTGAAATGCAAACAATAGTAACTGTAGTTCCTTGTTGGTAGTAAAATAAAGCCAGTATTAGTAAGCCAATAGTGTAGTACATTACAACAAGATTATACTACGCCTATTTATTTTAAATGAGCAAAAATACTAATAGGTAAAATAGTTTATGGAAAGCGACAAGGAATTGCCCCGTTTATCCGTGTACACTTCAAGTACTTGTACTATGTTGTAAATGTAAGGTAAATAATATTGAGCGTGTGCGGTTTCGATGTAAATAATGATTTAAAGTTAAATGTATTATTTTCTCTTCAGATCAGCATGCGAGACGGTCGTCTGTGCCTGATGATGCGCGCCTGGGACCTCAATTACGACCACATCATTAGTTCGGAATTTAGCGCGCACTTCGTAAATACCCATAGGTACTTATAGAATTTCATTTCTTCTATAAAACAGCCTTCGTGGTCCAGTGATTAAGGCATTTGCCTTTGACCCAAAGGTCATGGGTTCGATTCACAAGTGAAGCATACTTTGTTTAGTTATTTCATGTTTGGTTTGGACATCGCAGGCTTGAATCACCTGATTGTCTGATAATAATGATAATTCCGTGCTTCGAGGCCCTTGGTCCCAGTTTCAACCTTGTGGTCTATAAAGGAACTGCTTCAGAAGCCAAAAGGGGGTTCCGAAAAATTCCAACAAGGGTTTGAAGGGTCGATTGATCATGTAGCCCACTTGATTTGATGACAATCGCTTTAATTCATTTAACCCCTCTCACTGCAGAACCAAGGAAGGCGAGACCCTCAGATTCTACGCGCAGACCTTGGAACTAAAGCAGAGACAGTTCCTCCTATGGCCTGTGACGCTAGTTCACGTCATCGACCAGGACAGTCCTCTGTTTGGATACAGTCCGGACCAGATTGCTAATACCAAGTAAGTTACTATGGCGCAGCGACCCAAAATGAGCTCTTTAATAAGGAACTCCGAGCGATCCGAATTGAGCTGAGCTTACTGTTTTACACGAGTATGTGTAAGTGAATTCATAATATGTTGTATGTATGTAAGTTTCTGTATTGTTTGTATCTAAGTTTTCTTAAACTAACGCACTGCATATAAAAAACACAAAATTACAGGATTAAACGCGTAAAATACAGTGTGTTACAAGGGCCGTGGTCACAGAACGACTGGTTCAGCATTTCTACAGCTACATACTTCCAGCGGAATCGTCTTCCGCCGGCATATTTTAATTTCTCCAAGTACTGTCGCAGAACACACACACAGAGTCCATCAGAGTTGTATCTTCTTCTATGCCCATATATCTATGTCCTTTGTTTGTTCGGTTGAGTGGAAGAGATACATATTTGGGATAATTTGGCAGATTCCTTCGCATCTCGTCATCCCAGCGATATCAGTGCCAGCCGACCGGACGCCGTCCCCTCGGCCCTCCCACGTATGCTCTCTTTACCGCTCGGTGTTCCTCCATTCTCTCTAAGTGCCCAAGCTTGCGCAGTCGCTGGGCTTTTGTCTCGCCAATTACATTTGTCTCTGCCACCAGATCTTCTAGCTCTTTGTCATAATTAAAAATAAAGAGCTCTAAAATATGTTTATTGATAATTTGACGCAAAAGAACGAGACAGAACATAAAGTTTGGATTTTTTATGAAGAAGAGAGTTATTCTTTATGTTCTTTAAATATCTGTTTTAGTTACGAGATCACACTGAGCCTGAAAGGTGCTTCAGCATCCATGGGAACCTTCACCCAGAGTCAGACCTCATACCTGCCTCGGGAAGTGATCTGGGGCCACCGGTTCCTACCAGTCGTCAAGTAAGTACTTATCATCGTCATTTCATGAAATGGACGTACAAGGGAGAGCAAGTCTGCACGATGTTGTCTTTGCCACTTCTATTTCCCTGTGATTCGCCATATTTAGGTCTTTCATAACAGCCCCCGTGGTCCAGTGGTTAAGGTGGCCTTCGACCCAGGAGCCGTGTGTTCGATTCCGAACGATTCGATTCTCGAAGCACACTTTGTTTAGGAGTTTCCAATTTCGTTAGGACATTGCAGGCTAAAATCACCTGATTGTCTGATGTAAAGATGATTCCGTACTTCGGAAGGCACGTAGTCCCGGCTGCCATCTGTTTCGTTAAAAGAACCACGTCAAAGGCCGAAAGGCGGTTCCGAACATCTCTGATACCAGGATGGACATGGTCGATTGACAATGTTACCTACACGAAATAATGATGATAATGAGCGGCCAACGATAGTGCAGTGAGCGTGACCACTTATCGGTCAGAGCGAATATGAGTCAGCCATTTTGTCACGAAAAGAAGAATCATCATTTTAGCTGTAGTCAGTCCACAGCTGGACATAGGCTTCCCCCAAAGATTTCCAGAATGTCTGCTCAGAAGTGGCCTGCATTCAGCGTTAGCTGCGACCTTTAAATTATATGACCATCTGATCGGCAAAGAAGTACTCTTCTTTTTCAGGAAATCAGGAAACCATTTTATCTCAAATTTTTTAAAAAGAAATGTTCTGCCCGTACCCTGGAATGTCACATCGTCGGTAATAGTTGAGAACAACTAGATTTCTAAATAAGAGCTGACAGAATAGATAAACTATGCTGTAGCATTATGTTGATAAATTACAGATACGACAGCAGAAAGCAGAAGTACGTGATAGACCATCACAAACTGGACGCTACCGAGCCGGTGGACACTCCATTCAGTAGCGCGAGTGAATTAAAAAGGTAACTTCTTTAGTATAGTCACAATATGTATTATTACTTAATAGTACTAATGTACAAGACGGACACTCACATCCTCCCACCCGAAACAGACACCGCACCCTGCCGCCCGGATTTTGAGTAAAATCGAGAGCAAAACAATGCAAGGATGACAGTGGGAAACGAACTCATGACCTCTGGGTCTGCCGGCAAACGGTTTAACCAATACTGGACCACAGTTACATGTACTTAACTAAATCAACCCTCGGATTTCATAAACAAGATCTTTTCGTTAGTATAATAATTATAATTTTTTTCACATGTTTCAGCACACCACAAGACGAGTCAGAACCTACTCCATGTCCTGGAACCCCGAGCAGCTTCACTGAGAAGATGTCCGCTTTCCACCTGGAGAGAACCTCGTCTTTCAAGAGGAAAGGACAAAAATAATGAAATTTTTTAGAGAACAGTACTTTTTTCCGGATGAAAAATACCTAACGACGAAGAATGTTTTCAGATGAATTAGTTCATAAATTCATGATTTAATTTGATTTTGGTTTGAAAATGAAACGCAAAGAAGTAACAAATGTAAGGACTCAATTTCGATACGATCATCATCATCATTACGTGTAGGTTACATTGTCTATCGACCATGTACACCCTGGTGTCAGTGTTGTTCGGAATCGCCTTTCGACCTCTGACGTGGTTCCTTCTTCGTGGTTCGATATGAAATAAAATAGTGTTAGGAAGTTTCTTTAGTTTGTGGTTTAGTTTTATTTTTTATTTAATACGTCTTAGTTTTAGTGGTGAAATATATGGAAATTGTGGAAGAAGTTTTTAATTTTAGAATTCTACTTATACACTGAGTTTATGTTTCCCTTCTATCTGTTATCTTCTTATTCTTTCTGTTTTCTTTCTTCCTATTGAGATTAATCGGTGTAAAGTTTACAGTATTACTAGGTATAAGTATTTCATCAAGCATTGTAAATATCTGATACCTAAGTTTTTAGAATAAAATTGTTGAAACATTGCGTTGTTTTTATTGACACTGATAACAATTTAAACGACGCTAACAGACCTTGTTGATGATGATTTATTTACTCTAGACCTAAACCTTGTAAATATATCACTTACTTACTCCGCTGGCCCAGCGATCTTCATGGATCTTGTCCTTCTCACGAGAGAGCGCCAAAGCGTTCTATTCTGCGCGATGGCTGACAGTTGTCAGCTCTAATCTCTCGGTATCCGGGACCGCCGACTGCTCTTCTGCACATCATCACCAGATAGGCTGCCTTGACGCAACGACCTCACCCATTCTCTCCAGATGACCATACCAGCGAAGTCGCTGTGACTGAATATTCTGGGGTCTTAGACTTTAGTCATAACTTGTTTCAAATTATTAGAAATCGATTGATGATAAAAACCAGACTTTTGGAAACGTAAGCTCGATAGATATTTAGAAAAAACAAGCGATGAGGAAGGTTCCAGTGGACTTCCTCAGTTTCTCCAAACATCATTTCTATGTACACTCAGTAAGTCAACCATGAAATTTTACAACGCCTCTGACGGATAGATTATCGATATAAAATCTTAACGTGGTAGAGGTACAGGACAATCCTTCGTGGATTAGGATTGCATTTGGCGTAGTAAATTTTGACAAACTAAATAAATTGAGAAATATGCGTTTTGGCTACAAAACTTAACACATCTTGTAAAAAAAATTCAAGCCACACTTGGGTAAATAAAAATCAGACAAGTAACATAGCTCTAGGTCGATGATCACAACACTGTTATCTGACAGCTAAGGTGTTATCAGCCTCAGAACTGATAATGTTCCTTATTGTTACGAACATGTAAGACTTTTGTACGTCTTTTGTGAAGAATATAGTGAATTAAATAAAGTTTTATTTAATAAAAATTTAAATAAAGTCGACGACGAAAGTGATTTGTCTAGTGGTGTTAAAAGTGTGTTGAATTTTGACACTGATAAAGTTATAAATACAGAAATTCTTAGTATTGGAAATGAAGTATTTATTTGTGATATTGTAAGGTTTTATGTTTACTTATAATAGATAAAATTTATTTGTTAAAGGTAAGATATGAGATAACAATCAGATTATTGTTAGATTAAATAAAAAAATTCTAGAAGCAATAATAATACTTATATAGTATTAAAGTAAATGAAAGTAATAAACGAAATGAGAAATGGTCAACAATAAGAAATGTAATTAAAGGCAGAATGTTTCATTCTAAAAATAAATAACGACTTTTCAAAAAGAAAAATTACTATCTAGAAATGGACAAAATCTACATGGAAATAGAACCAGATAGGCGAGGAAGTCGCTCACGGGCTTTAGAAAGATCTCTGAGCTACTCAGCAGCCATAGGAAATGGTTCAGGAAGGTCTTCCATAGAGCTACCAACCATAAACAACACAGACGTTTACACAAACGAAGAACTAAAGAAACATTACAGAATTTCCCAAACGTATGTCGAAGGACGGGAAATATCGTTCCCATCTGTTGGCACTAATGTTGAAAAGCATGAAATATATCCTTCAAGTGGTGATGGGTTGACTACAGACGCATCTCAGTATTCTAGTGAAGATGAACATTTAGATACTGGCTTGACTTTAACTATAGATGTAGAGAATGATAGTCCTAAATCAGAGTCTACGAGACATATTTCTGATGCGTCTACTCAGCCGATGGTCAGTTCAAGTGTGCCCTTAGAATTGTATGATAGAATTGATGTGATTGAGAGTTTGTATGATGAACCTGAGACTTTGAGAAGTGCCGTTGGGTATTCTACGCCTTATTCGAGAAGACGGAAAAAGGGATCGAAACAGAGGTAAGTTGAGTTATAATTTCTAGATGTTTTGGAAGGACAGGTACCTACCGGATGTTTCAAACTTGTTACAACGGACATAGTCATAGAAAAATAGACACATCTTAATAGAAAGTGACTTAACTTTGACCTTTCTGCCACCGCAAAATAGATAAAAGTAGATACTAAAGTTTTTTGCTGTCGTTTTCATAACATCGAGGTGTCTCCTTCATGCTCGATAGTCGAGCGTGGCCCGCGTATTAGTAGCGAATGCGCGTGTCAAGCAACGACGAAACGCGACCATTATTGGATTGGTCTCCATTTAGTGGTATTTTCTATCTTGAGCTCCTCCGTGCTTCGGAAGTCACGTTAAGCCGTTGATCCCGGTTGTTATCCATGGATAACAGTCGTTAGGCTGTGTCAGATGCCTTTGGGCAGGCTGAAAAATTCTGACAGTGTTGGCCACTAACACACCTCGGATCATGTTCTTTTTGGTCAGGTTTCCCTTTAAAAAGGGTCACGTCAGACGGCAGTCGCTCCATTGTTATAATCAGTGCTTCCAAATCTAGGACCATGACTTACAGCGTACCCTAGGCTCCGAAGCGAAAGCTAACGACGCAACTTGAAATACACACTAGGATGATGATGAAGGTTTCTCCTTCATCCAGCTTCCGAGTAACTTCCACAGCTGGCTGTTTCGAATCTCAGGGTACGCTATCCTACATTTACGTCTCTACATCACCCAGGAGGCATTGAGACTATTATCATTATAATAATCATCTGTAAGCAATTCTGAATCAGAATTGAACCCACGACCTTAGCATTTGAACTCCTTGACCGCTAAAATCACCAAAACAAAAAAAAAACAATCAACCTTAAAATATTGTTAACACAAATACAATAAACTTTCAAACAAAAACGCGTGTGTTCATTGTCCGTTTGTTTACATGTCGGTCTCTCGTAAACTGTATGTTTTTATCTAAATAAAACAAAATCTTATTTCTTAAATCTGTTGTTTCAAAAATTATACTATCATACTAATATTATAAATGTGAAAGTGTGTT
Source organism: Euzophera pinguis (assembly GCA_947363495.1). Taxonomy (NCBI): domain Eukaryota; kingdom Metazoa; phylum Arthropoda; class Insecta; order Lepidoptera; family Pyralidae; genus Euzophera; species Euzophera pinguis. The sequence continues at coordinate 10,382,118 of OX376178.1, read as the reverse complement.
TGTTTGTCCTTGTTTCACGTTAAAACGGAGCAACGGATTGATGTGATTTTTTTGTGTGGAGATAGTTGGAGGCCTGGAGAGTGACAAAGGATATTTTTTTCCGTGACACAAACGGAATTCCACGCGGGCGAAGCCGCGGGCACAGCTAGTTATTAATAAATTCAGTACCTTTACTTTTTTGCAAGATTTTCTCAACATCACCTGTTAGAAAACTGGTAGAAAAGTCCACGGCTTTAAGTCCGCCTGTTGCATGCTTTGAAATACATAATTAATAACGCATTCTGAATTTTCGGATTAAGTTATATCACAACATTTTGTTCAATAGTCATATTAAAATTTAAAATGAGCATATCGAGATTAATAAATACTTCTATTTATTCATGCTTCCATATTTATACTTTTCCATACTTCCTTCTTACTGTCTATACTTTACGGGTTTCACGGGTTGCCCCGGTCCTTTGAGAGGCTTGCGCAAGGACATTGATCCAACGCGTAGAGGCCCTTTAGAGAAGTTGATGTGATGTGGTGTTCCTGCCAAAACTCGTCCTCGGCTATATCAATACTATCTTACACTACTACTTTATTATTATAAATGCGAAAGTCGGTCTGTCTGCCTTTTACGCTATCACGACTAAACCTAACCGTTTTTTGATGAAACTTCGTCGAAACCCGGCGTCAAACATAGGCTACTTTCAAACGCGGGCAGAGCCGCGGGAAATAGCTAGTTCATAATAAAACTATAGTAATTCAATAGTTTAAGCTAGGTATTATAATTTAATCTGTAGTACGATAACACTGCAATGCGAGTGTAAGCAAGCATCAAATGCACTTTATAATCCAACGTGAATATTATTTATGATATATTTGTTTTGAGATAGACTATGTTTTACGAGCAACTGCCTGGTTCAGGAGATAAAAAGTGAAGAGTAACAAACAAACAAACTCACTTTTCAACCGATTTCCAAAATTCACAAAGGAGGTTCCCAATTAGAGTGTTTTTTTTTTTGTGCCCGCATAACTCGCGTCATTTCTGAACCGATTTCACAAATTCTTTTTTGTTTGATTGGTTATACTTTCAATTATGTCCCATAGAAATTTCATTATAATCGATATATACTTTTATTGTAAAATCAATACGACTGGAAAATTTGAAGAGACGATAATTATGTCATCTAAATAAACTAAATTCAACATTTTTTTATCTTTTGACCATTCATAGCTTTTCAAGTAGTTTGTTTGATCTATAAATTGTTTTCTAAGGCCAACCATACCATACATAATACAATACAATACAAAAACTCTTTAAATATTGCACAACAAGGATACATTGTTAGATCACACAGAATAGAATATATCTTTATTGAAATACAAGCAATTACAAGAAAAATAACCTTGCGCAAAGGCGGCCTTATCGCAATAGCAATTTCTACCCATTTTTTATTTTTTTACATACCAGTGTCAGTACTACAAAACCACCCCACCGCCTTTATAACAGTACTTTTGGAAGTCTTACTTGGGTAAAATCTATGTAATTTATTTATTAACTTCAATGGTCAATCATCTTTTACACCTTGGCATCAGAGAAGTTAATCGACTCTGTTCTTTTTGTTCCTTGGTATCTTCTTCGTCCAAGCGTGTTTCCCTGTTGCAATGTATTTCTCCCTGGTCCATGAACCTTCGAGATGTCCCCAGTAAACGAACGGAAGTCTTTTTTTTGCGAAAATGATTTGGATGTGATATAAGAATAAAGAATACGGATTGTGTAATTTTTATCGTGGTTCAAAAGGTAACTTTTTGACATAGACAGAGTTTGAAAACAGTGCAATTCAGCTTTTTATTAGATCCAATTTTCATACTAAAACTACAATTTCCATTATTTATAATTTAAGGCGTAATTCTTCAAAGGAATTGTGATTTAATAAGTAACACATAGCTACTATTAAAACCGATAGGAAGCGTTTATCTAGAAATAAGATAAGATATTGTCAAATATGGCACAGTTTTTTTTTATTTTAACAATATACAAGTAAACGTAGATAAATGTTTGGTGATCTTGTCCAACATGAAAATGGATTTCTCGACATAGTTACCTATATCGTCTGTATCCGTTTCGAGGAGATACTCGATAGTAGAGCGTGACTCGCGTATCCACTATTGGATTGGTCGCCATTTAGTGGCATTTTCTATCTCGAGCTCCTCCGTGCTTCGCAAGGCACGTTAAGCCGTTAGTCCTGGATGTTATCGATAGATAGCAGTCGTGAGGATGTCTCAGATGCCTTTAGGCAGCCTGAAAAATTCAGACAGTGTTGGCGACTAACACACCTCGGGTCATGATTCTGTTGATCTGGTTTCCCTGTAAAAAGGGTAATGGAAGACAGGCGGCCTTCGCCCCATTGTAATAACCAGTGCCGCCAAATCTAGGGCCATGACTAATAGCGTACCCTAGGCTCCGAAGCGTAAGCTGACAACACAACCAGGAATACATGCAAGGATGATGATGATCATATGCCTCCGTTTCATATTATTTATCAAGTTGGTAGTAATAGTGGTCAAGCATGCTCAAGAAAGATTGGAAGCATACCAAATGTTAAGCTTATATTTAGCAGGTTGGGAAACTGGCAGAATCCTAGTATTAGATCGACCTCCTGTATAAAATCTTGTCAGCTAGATACTACAGACTAGATTTGTACAACTTTAATGGAAAGTTTCATGTAACACACATGTAAAAATTAGGCCAATAGTTACCCTAAAAATAATCCCACATACGCACAGAATCCAAGACAAATTCTATTTGCCATCATCATAATTTCAACCGAAATCAGTAGACTGCTGGACATAGGCTTCTCCTAATGATTTTCAAAATGACCGGTTAGAAGCGGCCTGCATCCAGCTTCAGATCGTCTGATCATCTGGTCGGTGGATGTCCAACGCTGCGCTTGTGGTCGCCATTCGAGAACCTTCCTGCCTATTTGTATGACGATGACTTGGCCTATTGTATGGAGGAGAAAAAAATTGTTTCTTTGAAAGTAGTTGTATGAAAAAAGTCTGCAATTTATTTCAGACGAGCGTACGTTCAACATGGTCGCAGAATCCGGTCCCGTCGGGTTGTCCTCAAGAATGGAGAGGAGAATGTTCCAGTGAGGAGCAACATACCCTCAAAGTCCATCAAATACATGAGAGATATCGTAAACACTGTTGTAAGTACCTACTATCAACTGCAGAATGACGTGTCGAATGTTGCAAGGGATAGAAGCCTAAAACCTTAAAGAATTACATAACCAATTTTTATTTATACCAGGTTACATGGTCAACGACCCTGCACACCCAGATGTCAGAGTTTTTCGGAACCGCTTTTCGGCCTCGGCCCAACGGGACCAACGGCTAACGTGCCTTCAGAAGTACGGAATCGTCAGTGTTCTCAGACAATCAGGTTATTCAAGCCTGCATGTCCTAACCAAACTGAAAACAATTAAATAAAGAATACTTCCCGTGGGAATTGAACCCATGTCCCCCGGGCCGAAGGCGGACGCCTTAACCACTGAACTACGGAAACAGTTCCTGGACCTCAATAAAATACCTTCCATAAAATAAGTTTTCTTCCAGATAAACAGCAAGTGGCGCTTCCTAATCCTGGGTATGATCGTCAGCCACTTCGTCTTCTGGCTGATATTCGCTGGCATTTGGTATGCTGTGTCGACGTCATACCAGGATGACATTGGAGACGGGAAGGAGCACTGTATTACTGGGACTTCCTCTTTCGCTGGTCTTCTCATGATGTCCGTTGAAACCCAGGTGAGATTCAGCCACGCCATGAACTACCTGCCATGGTTTTCCCTTTACAACATGAGGCATTCAAAAAGGGCTTGTAAAAATTCTATCTAGACTAAAACAATGCAAGGATGACGCTTCGGCCACCCGGCCGCTGCGACGACTATGACGCAAATACGGTTAATAACCTACGAGTAACACACACATTGGCGAGTGCGTACTCGGCCGAATCGTAGTAGTCGAAAATAGCGGTATGGTGCTCGCCGCTGTTGTATGAAGTGTCCGGGGTCTCTCTGGGCTTTATGTTTAGTCACTCTCGCCTGTAAAGGATGTCAGAGTCAGCTAATCCTTAGATAAATAGATCAGTTCTAACAGAGATTTTGTGACAATGATGGGAAATTGATAGTTCTCCTTACAGAAAAGTTAATCTGATAAATATTTTACAGATGACCATTGGATATGGCGTCCGATATCCCAATGAAGAATGTCCGGAGGCGATCATAATCATGGTTTTCGAGGTAAATACTTTATTCTATTATCCGTACGTATACTACTTCTCCTTCTAAGAGCCCTACCTATTAATTTGCTGCATCACTTTTCGAATGGGTAGTTAAAAAATATTGTCAATTGACTATAATATAAACCATATCTTCGGCTGAAAGATAGTTTTGGCGATAAAATGTACCTTAATATTCATTTTCATATCGAATAGGTTACATGGTCAATCGACCCTTTGCACTCTTTGCAACTCTGCCACCAGGCAGAGTTTTTTAGAACCGCCTTTCGGCCTCTGACGTGGTTTTCTTAACGACCATCAGATAACAGTCGGGACGGCTTAACGTGCCTTCGGAAGCACGGAATTATCATTATCATCAGATAATCAAGTGATTCAAGCCTGCAATATCCTAACCAAACACTAAACAAAGGATAATGGAATGCCCCTGCCGCCGCAAGCTGGCTGAGAAATCTGAATGTGGAAGTATGATCAGCGCAGGATGAATGCCATTCGCAATGATGATGAAGGAATAGAATTCAATGAACTCTATTTCAGATCGTCGCCGGCACTGCTCTCTCCGGAGGTCTGTCCAGTCTCCTCTTCACAAAGCTGGTGCGACCGAACAGACACGTGTCTTCTGTGGGATTCAGCAAGAGAGCTGCTGTAAGTGACCATTTATTCTTGAAAGAATGAATGAAGGAACACTTTAATACACCATTTATTTAGATTAAATAAAAGAGAATCGAAACCGAACACGGGATAAACGTTCTTTTCTCGATAGATTAAATAGGTTAAAGGTCCATTCAAACTGACGCGATCCCGCGCGACTATCGGGACACCCACAGAAATAAGGCTCGGTAAAAGTGCCGTAGCGTGTGCCAAAGTTAACTGGCCTGCTAATGGCACTTCTCTCCATCATCATACTAGCGTGTTTTCCTAGTTGCGTCGTCAGCTTACGCTTCGGAGCCTAGGGTATGCTTTAAGTCATGGTCCTAGATTTGGCGGAACTGGTTATTACTATGGAGCGACTGCCGTTTGACCAGGGAAACCAGACCAACAGGAACACGACCTGAGGTATGTTAGTGGCCAACACTGTCAGAATTTTTCAGGCTGCCCTAAGGCATCTGACACAGCCTCACGACTCCTATTTATCCATAACAACAGGGACCAACAGCTTAACGTGCCTTCCAAAGCTCGGAGGAGCTCAAGATAGAAAATGCCACTAAAACGGCGACCAATGCAATAATGACAGCTTGACACGCGTATTCGCTACGGACTCTACTAACGAGTTCCTCCTGTTAATGATGGCACTTCTTATTTGTATGTGCGTCAGTCGCAAGGGATTCGCGTCAGTTTGAATAAAGCTTGGAATTGTTTGGAATACAAAGGCCGACTAATCGCAAATGAAATCTTTACCAGCCAACCTTGAGGTAGAAAGGAATAATAAGAATAATTTCTTTGGCATTCTCGAATGGCGACCACGACCCGGCAAGAGCAGCGTTGGACATCCACTGACCAGATTACCCGAAAAAAATCGCAGACGCTGACGCTGGACGCTGACTGCTTCCCGGTCATTTTGGAAATCATTAGGAGAGGCCTATGTCCAGCAGTAGACTGACTGCGGTTGAAATGATATGTTGATGAAGACCATATCAATAAAAAACCCTAACTACACTAAGGAAGAAGTGATGACTATAAATCATTTTGACGTTTCTAGGTTTGTCTGAGAGATGGTGAACTATGTCTTCAGTTCAGAGTGTGGGACCTGCTGAATCACCACCTCATTGGGAGTACTATAACGGCTTATATTTTGAAGCCTATCAGGTAAGTAAGGTCCATTATAAAATTTAATTATCCAATATTGCGTTTCAGGGAGAGACTTTCCTAATCATCATTATGATAAATCCAACTAAGTGTGTACGTATTTTTATTTTTGAAAAGTTAGAAAGAAAGAACATAATTTATTTTAAAAACACACAAAAAGAAACATAAAAGAAAAAAGCATTAGAAAAAAGGATGTATGTTCCCAAAAAAGGTCCTAGCTCAGCATATTGCCATCCGATGAAATTGACAGCGCTGATCTTCCGTTAGGACCTCGGTTGACGACACGGCAACCCGCGCACAGGTACTTCAGACACAAATTTAAGGCAAGATAAGGCAGAATGCCATGTGGGCGAAGCCTGTATGCCAAGGTTATGCGTTGCCAAATTAGGTTAAAACTCGAGAGGCCCAACTGGCCAATACATGGCACCTCTACCCATCCAAACATACCTCCGTTTCCGTAAACGCCACATATGATGACTCCTTAAACCATAGGCATACATACTATACACATAAAGTTATGTCGCTGCACATATCTATACATTGTGGCAATGTACCCAAATGGTTGTGTTAAAAATGTTATATGGCAATGCTGTGCGAGAAATATTTCAACCGTTTGGTAACGGAATATTTCAATCTGTCATTTATATATATCCTTAAAATAATAATGGGCTGATGAATGGACTGATGATATCTACCACAAAATGCCTGCGAGTTACTCAACTCAAGTATACTCATATTGCATACACATGCATTTCGATGTGTCTCTGCTGCCTCTTGAGAATTGTCCGTTTTGTTTCTTGGTCAAAAAGTTCTAAAACTTAAACTAGTCCAAGAGTGCTATTTTTGAAAAGTGAGACTCACAACCGGAGAGTCGATTTTTGTTAGATTTCGAACGATTTTCATTCGACATACGAGTTTCAAAAATAAGACTCCAAGTCTGCCTGAGCCTAATTCGATTTAAAGAAATCGCCTCAATGAAGTCTTGTCATAATCATAACTCGATTAATACTTACAAACAGGAAAGTTGCCCTGGAATGGAACCCTATTTTCTAATGTGTGATGACATTCACTGAAATAAAAAATCTCGGTTTCGTCATGTATATCACGCATTGCCTTTTCGTGCAATTATATGCTCAATTTCTGTTTTTTTTTTGTGCTTAAAAGACTACTTTTTATTAAATAAATCAAATGGTTTCAGAACTTTAGAAGGGGAATTAGTTCACAACTACATCCAATCGCTGAAGCTGAAGCAAGCGAAAGCATTCCTTTTATGGCCAATCACCGTCGTCCATGTCATTGATGCTGAGAGCCCGTTGTATGAGTTCTCAGCTCAGGATATGATGGATTATAGGTAAGTTTTATGGCTGACCAAAGACTGACCATTTAAGTACTCGATGTGATGAAAAAAAAAACACAAAATATCATAGATAGCGAAAGTCTGTCTGTTACGCTTTCACGGCCAAACCGCTGAACGAATTTTGATGAAATTTGGTACGAATATAGTTGAAGACCCAGGGTCAAACATAGGCTACTTTTTGACGCAGGCAGAGCTGCGGGAAACAGCTAGTGTCTATATAAATTCTATTACAGATTACATAATATATGCTATACAGATATTCAACCGCCATACATTGAAACGCGCCAACTTTCCTGGTTACTCCTTGTTACTCTCAATACAAAGTCATTGCCACGACATCTAACAAAAATATAAGAAGTTACAAATTAAGCGGTTTGCCCGTGAAAGCGTAACAGACAGACAGACAGAAAGACAGACAGACTTTCGCATCTATAATATTAGTGGATTCACTTTATTGTACCAATAACGAAATTTAAATTAAAAGAAATACATTCATTAAGTATAAGTCCGTACATCGCGACAGAAACAGTAAATAATAATGAATTATATAATTTAATTTTGGTAAATTTAATTATTTTAACGTGGTCAATTTATTGCGAATAGTATTAAATATGTCTTGTAAGTTTTGTACAAACTTGCCTGAAATAAATCACTATTTATTAATTAATTTTCTTCACTTTTTTATTTATCAACTTTTTCTTAACAGATTTGAGATTGTAGTATGCCTGACTGGATCTTCAAAGAACATGGGAACGGTGACGCAGAGCCGCTCCTCCTACTTGTCCAAGGAGATCATGTGGGGGTACCGCTTCAAGAATGTCTTGCAGTAAATTTTATATTTTTTTATATTTTCAATTCCATATGCTTATATGGCGAATTGCGAGGAACTCGCATGGCCGTAATGAATGGTCAAGCAACGACGAGACGCGACCGTTATTGGATTGGTCGCCATTTAGTGGCATTTTCTATCTCAAGCTCCCCGGTGTATCGGAAGGCATGTTAAGCCGTTGGTCGCGGTTGTTATCGATGGATAGCAGTCGTTTGGCTGTGTCAGATGTCTTAGGGCAGCCTTAAAAATTGTTGACAGTGTTGGCCACTAACCTACCGCTCGCGAGTTTGCATCGCTCGCTTGATCAAAGGCAAAGCCCATGGCCGAGGTTCGTCCCAACTGGGAGCCCCTTGCGCATTTGCCGAAAAGGCTGAGTGGTTAATAGCCCTCGCCTCAAACTGTCCCGCTGTAAATTTTAAAGCTCACAGGAGCTAAAATTGTAGGTCCATAACAAAAAAAAAAAAAAAAATCGGCCACTAACACACCTCGGGTCACGTTCCTGTTGGTCTGGTTTCCCTGTAAAAGGGGTTACAGAGGTCAGACGGCAGTCGCTCCATTGTAATAACCAGTGCCGCCAAATCTAGGATCATGACTTATAGCGTACCCTAGGCTCCGAAGCGTAAGCTGACGACGCAACTACGAATACACACACGCAAACAATTTCGTGTCCATGAGCGTGTTCGAATTCGATAATAAACGAATTCGCTAATGCCAGCACTGGATTCGTGTCTTGAGTCTTTTAACACAGGACGGCGGTGACGCCAAAAAAAAGGGTTATGTGTTTAACCTATATGTATGCCCGTCTGAAAACAGCTTCATATTCTACAGAATAGCTGTATACAGTTGCCATTAAGGGATCGTTAAAGGAACCATGTCAGGCCGAGAGGCGATTCGTAGGCGGTGTGTACATGGTCAATTACAATGTAACCTACACGAAATGATGATGACCCATTATCTGACTGCGAAAAAGCCAAAAATGGAGGGTTATGTGTTTAACACAGCAATAAGATTAGATAAAAGTGTCATAACGTGAGCTTCGCCATACTAAGTAAGTAAAAACGTAAAAACACTTTATTGCGCTATAGATAATCAAGCATAAAGATATGTTGTCTGTCTAGCCTGACCAGGAAAATAGCAGCCTTGGCCATATTCCGGAAAAATATTAGAACTAATTTCTTTTACTGGCAACTAGGCATTCAAGTAACATTCCGTCATCTCAATGTCATCTGCCAAAAAGAGACAGAAGTGGACGTCGCGTATTTTGTGATTATCAAATAAATATATTTATCAAAATAGTAAAAAAAAAAAATATAGTAATGAGAGAAAAGTGATATATAAGATGTTATCACATTTTATTCGAATTAAAACGGAGGATTGATTTCTGTTTCATTGAATGACATTGTCAATTTAGTTGTTGACATGACACATACAACATGTTGCCACCTAAAGGCGATCAGTAGCGACGCCATTGCATGGTTTTTATTTTCCTGGTCGGGCTATAACAAAGATGTAAAATAGGCGGTAAGGTACTAAGTTAAGACTCGAAAGGCTTAACTGGCCTGCATTTGGAGCTTTTACGTATTATTTCTGTGGCTAAACGCCTATGTATGCCCGTCTAAACAGCTTCATTTTCTGCAGTTAGTAGGAAACTAAAATTAAAATGACACATGCCAATCAGAAATGAGGAGTCCGTAGGAGAATAAAAGTCACCGACATAGCCCAGTAGATTAGTTCTTTGAAGTGGTTCCTTTAAGGACCACTAAATGGCAGCCGGGACCAACGGCTTAACGTGCGTTCCGAAGCACAGAAATCACCTATAAGACAATCAGGTAATTCAATGCTATGTCCTAACCAAACTGTACTGTCATAAGAACTAAACAAAATGCTTCCCATGGTAATCGAACCAGGTCTGGGTCCGGACCACGGAGTAAGTATTTTTTTTTTAAATGTTATCGTTTCTTCCAGCTACTCCAAAAAAGATGAAGCCTACGATATCGACACAGACAACCTAAATTCCGTGGAACAAGTAGAAACTCCTCTCTGCAGCGCCAGCCGCCTAAAATCCTTTGAAGAGGACATCAAATCTTCTAGAAACATCCTTTCAACTCCAACTAACATCTCCGTATCTCCTACTGACATATCTCTTAGCCAGGATAGTCAGGATACGTCTACTCAGCAAGACTCTCTTCCTTCTTCCCCCAGTTTGAATAGAGTTGCTGGTACGCAAAGGAGTTTCGGGTGGAGTTTTAAAAGGTTTCGACCTGAGAATTATATTGGAAAGTCTTCGTAAAAATTGAATAGGTATTACGTTGTTTTTTGTATTAATTTGAAGAGAGTTTTCAGTTTGTAAAGAATTCGTGATTTGTTTTTAACTTTAAACAATTTTGAATTTGTTTCAGAGTTTATTGTAATAGATTTTATTATTTAAACAGTTTTTAGTTTAGTTTTTCTTTAGTTAATGTTTATTAATTTTTTCAAGTTCAGTAAATTTTTTCACATGTCAATTTGAAAAAAATCGCGTGACGTCTCTTTTATCGAATTAAAAAGTAAAAGAATTGATAAAGAAAATTAATAAAGAAAAATTGTAATACAAGCGTTTCGTCGTCGGTTTTTAATTTTTCCCATAATTTTAAAATTAAATACTTATACATAACAAAAATACAGGGTTTTAGTATTAATATCGAATGCCCCCTATTTTTATAACGAAATATCATTTAGAAAAAAAACTTTGAATTAAATTAAACTAGTGAATTTATAAATTGAAGTTTTTAGTATACTTACATAAGTTCTTTAGGTAATTTGATATCTACAGATATCAAAATCATAAATGTAAACATACAATTTTTTTTTAATATTTAGGACTATGTACTTAATAAATTATACTCAAGTATATTTTAGACGATTATAATCAAATTCTACTATTGATTAATATTTATTTAAAAAAAAAAAAACAAAAGACATGATGTAAGTATTATATTTCATTAGGTTGATATTATTTTTGTATAAAATATGGAACTTTATCTAAATTCTAATTTAAGCAAATAAATATAATAAAAAAAAAAAAAATTTTTTTCTTTTATCAAAACTACCTTATTGACAAATGGGTCTCAAAATTCGTACATATTTATGGTCCAAAAGATTTTAGTGCCGAATCATTTAGCTGAGAATAATATAACTTATTTATTTATAAATAAAATACTAGCTACTTCTCGCAACTCCGCAGTCTTTTTTTTTTTGTACAACTAAGTAGGCAAACATGCGTATGGCCCACCTGATGGTAAGTGATTACCGTAGCCTATGAACGCCTGCAACACCGGAGATGTCACGAGCGCGTTGCCGACCTGTCCGCTATTAGCACAGCGACCCTACTCACCAACAGGAACACAAAATCATCACAGTGTTATTTGGCTGCGGTCTTCTGTAGGGTGGAGGTACTTCCCCAGACGGACTACTCCTTACAAAATGTCCTACCTCTCTTAAAAGTCTTTAACTATATTTACATTAAACTAGCTGCTTCTAAAAGTAGCCTATATTTGACCCTGGGTCTTCAACTATATTCATACCAAATTACATCAAAATCTGTTCAGCGGTTTGGCCGTGAAAGTTTAACAGACAGACAAACTTTCGCACTTATAATATTAGAATGGATTTATTATAGATTGGCGGACTTAGCGCACTATATGCTAATGATGATGAAGGAATAACATAAATATAAAGATGATAATCACCAGTGTAGTACTTCACATAATAATTTTGCCCTAGATTCAGTCATAAGGTTTCAGGGTCATGTTTCATAAACAAACAAACATGATTGGTGTTTCTGTTTACGTAGCGATACGGTACACGTAGATAACTACGTGTTAATTTTGAATTTTTGGAAAAAAATAAATCACGTAAAGGGAAAATAAGAATAAGAATGAGAATAAAATTATTAATGCCATGATGGTTCTAGAGCGTGTCAAGCGATGACGAGTGCGGACTTTTTAGGATTGGTCTCACTAGTGGCATTTCTGTTTCAAGCTCCTCCGTGCTTCGGAAGGCAGGTTAAGCCGTTGGTAACGGTTGTTATCGATAGATGTCGTCAGGCTGTGTCAGATGTCTTAGGCAGCCTATAAAATCTGACTGTGTGTGTTGGCCAAGCATACACCTCGAATCATGTTTCTGTTGGTCTAATTTTTATGTAAAAAGTGTTACGTAGATCAGACGGCAGTCGCTCCATTGTAATAATACTGCCAAATCGAATGCTACGATTAATAGCGTATGTGTGGCTCTGAATCGTAAGCTGAGTATGCAACTGGAAAACTAGTAACTGGCTAGTTTCCAAAAAAAATATTATGAATCTGTCTGTTAGATAATCAAAAAATATTGGAGACGTATTTTTTCTTTTGAATATTAAACAAAGAATGGTAAAGTTATGGCGCGTTAAGTTCCGTGTGACGTCACAGTGTGCTACACTTTTTCGCAATATGTGACGTCACGAACTCCTCAACTTTGATGCGTTATATCTTAATAATTTATCGCTCAATTGACAAAAGAAAAAATATGTCACTAATATATTTTGATTCCCTAAATGACGGACTAATTTTAATGTTAATCTTTTGACCCTGGAAACTAGCCTATTCAATAAAAAACCCCTTTATTGCTTAAAAAAATTAAATCCGTAGTCTCTGCCTACCCCTACGGTATATAGGGACTACGGATTTCCAAAATGCATAAAACACAACAGGAAATTTTCTCATTATCTCTTGTGACATAGAAGGCGGCCGGCAGCATGGACAACTTTTTTTTTTTTAAATACGCTTTGACTAACACGAAAAACTAAGAAAGTACCTACCTAGACAGGTACTACCACGCGTTAGTAACATCTTAATAAACAAAATTGGCTCACTATCTCACTATTCTCTTGTAGGTACTATCATTCTATTATTCTAAACGACTTAAATGGTTTTACTAATTACTTCATCAAGTGTGAATTGGCGCGATTCAATTAACAAAGCAAACTTCTAATTTGCTATCAAAACAAGCTGTTTGTTCATCACAATAAGGACCAAATTCGCCTGAACAATTTTCAGATAATTTTGTTAGTTTTATCACAACGGAAAAACTTATTGATTGAAATACTCATTGGGTGATGTCTGAAGGCTCTAATAAGGCTATTTGCGGTGTAAATGTAATTGTTTTGATAAGATATTATGGTGGTTGAGGTTTTAATCTTGTTTGTTATCAATTTTACTTCCGTTAGTCTAAGAGCTCGTTTAATTTTTTAGAAATTTTCTTTTTCAATTTTCCGAAAATTTAAATATGAGAATTTACTTTTTTACTAAGTTCAACAATCAATCATTTATTTCATTGTGGATCATAATATATGTATGTGTTAATATTTAGTATATTTTTACAAGCACTTTCCAAATTATTTTGCTAGCTTCCGCCACCAGTTAGTTCATACAAAATGGGCCGGCACCCACCGACTACTATTATTCCCAACATGCCCACCACTATTAGTTTGCACATTGTGCTAGTTTTGGTTTGTTTATAAGTATGGTCGGAAATTTATTTTTTCTTTTGACGGTTGATCTCTCAATTTTCTATTGAGACAGCAATGTAAATTTCTAAACAAACTATCATTAATAATTTGGCGGATGTTTAGTCATCCACTCTTTTAAAAGCACCTATAAATGTATCCCAAATTTACACCAAAAATACAAATGTAAATGAAAATGTCTCAAATCATAAAAAAATGCTTGCTTACAATTTTAGATCACAATGTGATAGTATTACAGAAGCTACGCATATCGATAAAAATCGTTTATTCAATAAAAATAATACCTACCATTAATGAGTCATATGTGTACGTTTACTACCAAATATGAATATGAATGGAAAGGTATAATCATTTCTAATTCTAGGAAAGTAAATTATGTAAATCATGCTATACATACATGCATTTATGTTCATTTGATATTTTTTTTTGCGTCAAAAACCAGATAATATTCTTCAATTGGGGGCTATAACTGATAAATTTTAATGTGTGGAAACATTATTTTTTCAGATTTTGTATTTCTGTTGTCAGATTATTCAAAATATTTAAAGGAGTGTCATGGTGTGCTGGTTTGTTTCGTACAACCAGCTTATGCTGAGTTGGGTCCTATTTTGCAAATTCTGTATATTTTTGTTCTATCTTTCTTCACTAACTTAAGTGTAAATTTTGCAAGAATGTCAAAAAAATAGACACTACTTCACTGTTAGTACCAAATTTACAGTGGGACCTTAGTATATTATATAATAAAATACATTTTTCACAATTAACTTGTCATGTTTTATTTTATATATTATTCGTTCTATATAATGAGACAAATCATAGATATCAACTAGACAGGTTCTAAATTAACTTTGTCAAAGTTGTTGCTATTTTTGTATTGAAAAATACATATAAAATTTATGTATGTAAATCTTTTATTTTTTCCTTTTGCTTCGAATTTTGAGAAATCTTGGTAAAACTGATGGATTCCGCTACCAGTCAGAAATAAAAGGGTTAGGTACATACATCTATGCAATTATTTTTAAAAGTAAGCTAAAATAGCCTGTCATGGTTGTAGGTTATAATCCCTAAACTCATGGCTGTTTACACGTTATCGATTCCATAGCTTCCAAGAAGAAATTGCCAAAACAATAGCCCACGTTTACATTTAAATAACAATACCCTCATTTGTAACCATATAGTCATGTAAACTTTCTGATCACGTTTGACTAGAAAACACTACACAGTGTTTAAGATTGTTCTCTTTTAGATTTCATAAGGAACTATTGTTGGTTATTTTGCACTATCGTCGCATTCTTTGATTTGGACATATTATGCTTTTGTAATAACTACTAAACTACAAGTAAATACATAAGTATTTACCTTATATTTAGTTTATTATTAGCTAAGTCTTAGCGGAAAACATATTTTTAGGTAGAATTTTAAGTTTTTAATTAATGTTTCTAGAAATTAATTCTTGAAGGATATCATATTCGAAAAACTTTTTCGAATCGATTGTGTTGACATTTCGTAACAATCTTATTTCGTAGCAGGCAGGCAATTTTTATCATAATTTTAAATGGAATAAATCTTTTGAACAAATCGCAGAGAGAAAACAGTATAATACTTACCTACATATACTTATTATGTTAATTTTTTTTTAAACGTTAGTACTTTAGATACTTGCAAAAATAAAAAAGATCTGACAGTAAGTAAGTAGGGGCGATATTGGCTACAATTTGCAGAATAGTATAAATCTTCAAAATATCAACATCTTTTTCTGGGTCGGGAAGACATACTTTCTGGTACTTACATGTTCATTAAGTCAGCCAACCTTGAAATAACTTGTATGCGAATTTACTTATTTATCTCTTGAAACACTCATCTTGAATTAGAATGAAAAGGTCACTAAATAAACTAGACCCGACAATTTACATAATGATTAAAATTATAAGCGACCTCAATTTTTTGTTAAATAAATACGCGCGAAATTCTTCCGCTCTGTGCTGCCTTCAAAAATTATCATAACAAAATATCCAATAGCTCCTAGTCTACTCACAATACGAGTTCTTCAGTATTTAACGCGACCGCTTACATATGTGGCGTATCTCGCGCCATTCCGAATTGGCGGGAAATATTACGTTCGAATTCAAATTTTAAAATGTCATGAAATAGTTTTATTTTTTAATTTTATGAATATTTTCGTGCAGTATTATTTGTTTTACAGACTTTTTTTTAAATTTCAAGTGAAAATGCGTTCGTTTTTGTTTATTGTTTTAGCCAGTTATGCAGTTAGATGTGATGATAAGTAAGTTTTTTACCATTTATTATACTCTCACTTGAGTGCAGTTGGCACCACCTCGTTGAATAAAAAAAAAAAATAAGTTTAAAAATTTTAAAAAATGAATTAATCTTTTTGTTTTAATTCATTGCATCATTCTATTTGATGTATTATTCTAAATAAAATCTATTTATTAATTGATGGGAATATTAGGTATTATATCGACAGTGACAATTTGTAAAAAAAAAATTACCCTTCCTTTTCTTTCATCATCGCATATAAATTATATTTTTATTATATTTAAATTTCAAAGAAGAATCCACATTTCATAAATTTTAAAAATATATTTTACACATGTAAATGAGATAAATGACAATAGATAGTTACAATACCTAATTAGAAAGTTTTTTCTTGCTAAGCGGCAACATTCAAAATACATAATTTTAAAAGTCATTGACCGTAAGCGTTGAACTGAAAAAAAAAATGGAAATGTTTTCTTTTGATTCTTTGCCAAAAAGAGACAAAGAAGTTTATTTATAAATCCACAACTTATGGGTTTAATTTTAAATTCTTATATTATGTTCATTACAGAACCTATTTCATAATATTTTGTACAGTCAGTCAAAACAATAATTTTTGTAACTGACCATGACCGTCGTAGGTTTTTAAGTTGGTTCATACTTACTTATGCCACTTTTTTCAACTTTTTGAATATAGTTTTAATTGGGTTTATTTTATTTACACCTAACGATTCAAACACTTCACAGCGTTCATGAAAGAAAGAATATATGACCACAGATAGTAATAATAATTTTGTTGTAATGCTATAACAATCGGTGAAAATCAGTGATAGACATTTTATTATGTCTAGTTTCACCTAATACTGAGCCACCACCTATTGAGATATTTATTTGTGATAGATATTATAAAATGTTTATTATAACTTTTGTGTTTCAATAAATCAATAGTCTATATACGCGCGAAAACATGAGACATTCAATTGAAAACATAGGTAAAATAATTTATAACGATGACACCACTTCTTTATTGATAAAATTTTCATTTATTTGACCAAAAGCAGAATCGCAAAATGTTCTATCCAGGCTACCAAAAATAGGTAAGTTTCGTAATGACAATGCATACCTAATATCGAAAAACAGATGTACAGTAAAAGTCAAATGTTTGTATGAGTTGTAACAAAATTAGCTTTGTAGGTATATTTGAACATTGAATATAAAAAAACATGCTATACATATATATAATAAAAATAAATAAGTTTATAGGTACCTCGTTAGAGGCAGCCCCATGGAGTAATTACAAAGAGGAGATGTCAGTTGAAATGGCGCAGTGATGTGATCATTGGCGCCTCGCCGAGACAGAAGTGGGCGGAGCTTGTCATTGGTCGTGCTCCATGGTTGGAGCCACGGCCGAAACTAAGCACCCCGCTCGTCTGCCTTCCGCCCGGTGTAGCCTCACAAATACTTTCTTACAAAACGCTTATTACGGCATCTCCTCTTTATAATTGCTCCATGGGCAGCCCACAGATACACGAACCAGTCAAATTTTTAAACTTATGTTCGGAACCATAAACATGAATAAAAATAAAAAAGTTTATAGGTACCTCGTTAGAGACAGCCCACAGATACACGAACCGGTTAAATTTTTGGCGCCTAAAACAAACTCGTATTTTTTTCTAGTCATAACTTGTTATAACAAAATAAGTACGGATGATTGACTGAGTTTTGTTACGAAAATACCATGTCAAACTGCTGTCGGGTTATATTTTGCTAATAAAAGAGCTTATCTCGGTTAGCACAGTGAATTCTTAGCAACAATTTGTTGGAAGGAGTAGGTCATTGTCTAGGTCAGTACCAAGGATGAGTCAATGCCTATTTTTAGTGGCATGTCAAATACAGAGCAGTAGATAACAGAAATGCATTTTTTTATCCCAGCCCATCCATAGGCATTAAAAATTGGCCCACGGACCAGTTTTTGAGCAGGCCAAATGTCCCATAACCCTTATCAAGTACGAGGCAAATATTATATATTGTGACAAAAAAACTGAGTTTTAGATAGATAATGAATGTAAATAATGAATGTCCTATAAGGCCCTCCTTATTTTTTCCATCTTCTTCAGTCCTACTTCGTAGTTTCTTCAAGTCCTATCCTAATCAGTAGTCAAGTCAGAAGACAATATTTTGTTCTCACACAATATATGTAGGTAGCTATTATAATAAAATCCAGATATATCACCAACACTTTTATTATTTTACAAATATCACTTATTAACTCATAAATCAATTAACCACTTAAATCACTATATACCTATGTAATCCATCGCTAACAAGTTAATATTCTCCTCGATACTTCTTGCTTCCACTCGGGCTCGATCAAGAATGACCCAAAGTCCTAATAAATTGTTTTCGACAAATCTCAACAACCATCCCTCCTATATTTTTTTTTAGTTTAACAGCCAATCAATACAATTCCTCTTTAAGTATTTTAAACAATTGTACATATTTAATATTTTACTAATTTAATTAACAGATGAGTTTTTTAATTTATTATGATAAGTTTTATCATGAATTACAAAATAATTTCTACACGCTAAATTAAAATATTTATACATTAATTACAAACTTCCGGTAGTAATAATGAACGAATGATTAGTTCATATTTATTTAGTCATTGGTTCATCGTTGATTCATTCTAAGTATAATCACATTTATATAAAAATAAAATACATTAATTTGGTATTATATTAGTTCATAATTTAGAAATCACAACACTATGTTACCGTTGCGGTGCGGGACCAAGAGATAGGGGAAGACCAAAGAAGAGATGGCTGGATTGTATCAGAGAGAACATGAGTAGGAAGGGCGTTGATAAGGAAATGGCTTGAGATAGGGGAAGTGAAAGGAACGAACATACTGTGCCTACTCCATATAACAAAGTGGGACAAGGTAAAGGAGAAGAAGCATGTTACTCTTTTCTTCTTGTTTCCTATGTTGGTCTGCTGGAAGAGATTCCTTTAGAAATTAGCAGCACCCTTTTACTAGTTTCTGTTCTTTTGATTCTTTTCGACTTACTGTGTGCATGAATTTGGTAAATAAATAAAAAAAATATCCGCAGAAAAAACCAAACGTGTCTTATAAGGGTCCCATTTCGATTTTCAATGTACGGAATCCCAAAAGTATTTATTACTTCCACGTCAAAAACCTCAACATGTGACAGTTTGACACGTATGTTTAACTTATTTTCTACACTAATATTATAAAGAGGAAAGATTTGTATTTTTGTGTGTATGTTTGTAATGAATAAACTCAAAAACTATTGTGCCGATTTCAAAAATTCTTTAAACATTGGAAAGCTACATTCACCCTGAGTAACATAGGCTATATACCGCAGGCGGAGCTGCGGGAAACAGCTAGTTGTAAATAAAGTGATGTACCTACCACATACCTCTGTCTTCTGTATAAAAAATATGCTACTATTTATTGTTTCGCAAGTGAAATAGTAGATTAAAATACAAGGGTGCGAAGTTAGTCATTATTTATGAGTCGAAGGCCTATAGAAGCCGAGTATATGACCAATTTCGTTCACGAGTTGTACGTGGATACGACGATTTTCAACACATTTGCGAGGAAAAACACTATTAAATTATTGTCATAATACGTTAATGAAAGTTCTCAAGCGATTTCAAAACGTTTCTTCACATTAACTTTTGTTGGTATACTCGTTTTTCACAGATAGAAACACCAATAGTAAAGTTGGGCTTGTGTGTTTGATATTACATTGTTAGGTATCTCCAAAATACTCCAAATAGTTCTCGATTCCACAGTTTTCAAGTATCGCCCATATATATTTCCTCTTATTTTTCTGAAAATTTAGTAGCTTTAGTGTGGATTTACCGTTAGTAGTATAGTTAATTAACATTTGATTTTCGCCTGGATTATTGTATATCTGGCGGAGTCAAAATGTGTCCTTACCTTAATTAAATCAATATTTGTTATTAATATTAAATTAAATACAAAAACAAATAGCTATAAAAATGGCGCCATCGAAACAGATAGAGCACACACAGACCCATCGATAGTTGTTTTTTTCAGTAATGGGTTTTACGGACATGGATACAAGTCCTCTATAGCCCTTCTTAATTTTTGAACACAGAATAAAAATTTTAGTCCTATACGACTAATGTTTAAGTCAAATAAATATAAATATGAAATTTAGTATTGATTTATCATTTGGAGGCTATAATGCAAAAATTGTGAATTGGTTTGAGATTAAAAATTATCTTGGCGTCATTTTTTTAAATGTACCGTAACCATCGGCACCATAACATTACTAGTGCCATTATTTTATTAACAACGTGTTCTTTATTACCCCCATTAAGGGTTAAATAAAAGGCACTCTATGAGCAAATGTGGTAGAAAATACCTAATTATCATTGGCGGACTTAATTGGGAGCCAACAATTGGAAGAAACAGATAGTTTGGCGCCAAAAGTTACGTTATTAGTTAATTGATAAAAATTTTGCAGTATTTTTATGTAGGTATACCACAGGTATACTTGTGTTGCTTTTGCCAGGAAGCTGAGAAGAGCAGTGTCGGCGAATTTTACAATTTTTTTTTTAGTATAATTTCTGCTTAATAATAGTGGATTATAATTTGCAAAGTATTCGAAAGCAAGCGAAAGTGTTGGAAAGTGATACAGAGTTTGATTTATGTGATTTTCTTGCTTATTGTCAAAGTCTTCTAGAAATCGCTAAGTGCAGTTTTTCCGTCACTTCACTTAGCCTGATTGATCTTCTGACTGGTCTTGACTACCGATTAGACTCTTAGACTTGACTAAACCACTCTGTAGGACAAAGAAAAATTAAGAAAGGCCCTAAAGGTTGTAAACCCACAAACAAACAAAGTCGCTAGAGTTAATAAATATGAATTAAAAAAATAATCAATCAGCTGTTTTCTATTGTTAACAGAGCAAAGTACAAAAATAGCGTAGGAATATTACCAAATATAAGAGAAGCCACAGATACCTCATTTCTTGGTATTATTATAGACAACCAATGCTCATGGAAACAGCACATAGAGCATATTTGTTTAAAATTAAATCGATTTGCGTACGCGCTTTGGCGATTGACTAAACAAGTCAATCAGAAAACAGCATTAACAGCATATCATGGCTATGTAAATTCTAACTTACGATATGGCATAACTATTTGGGGTAATTCGGTTGATATAAATAAGGTTTTTATAGCTCAAAAGCAGTGTATTCGTGCAATATGTGGAGTTACACCACTTACATCTTGCAGGCCATTATTTAAGAAACTAAATCTTTTAACTGTTCCATCAGTTTATATATTTGAGTGTTGTATGTTTGTGAGATCCCATCCGGGTTTGTTTCAATTAAAAGATGATTACATAAAACACGCGAAACCATCTAGATACCCGAATAAATTATTATTGCCTAATGCAACGACTAAGTATATGCATCGAAACAGTTACTACAGTTGCACAAAGTTGTTCAATAAACTACCAGAGCAAGTAAGGAAATTAGATTGTATTTCATTCAAAACTAAATTATTGTCGATACTTACAAAAAAATGTTTTTATAGTGTTCGGGAATTTTTGGATAGTAAATTGACATGTTTTACTGATGAAGGAAATAATAATATTTGACTTGTTATTATGATTAATGTAGTTATTTGAATATTAAATCATATTTACATTTGCATGCCTAAATGGTTGATTGTTAGGACGAATTATTAATGTGTAATATCTGATTGTACTCTTTCAATGCAAATAAATGTTTTCTTTCTTTCTTTCTTTCTTTCTTTCAAACAGAATAATTGTACGAGTCAGCCATTTGTTTCAATTCCGATCATCAAGTCTTTATGGACAATATATTTGTTTGTTTATATTATGACGTGATAAGGAAATATTTTTTTCGGCCTGGTCGCCTGCCTGAAATCAACTTTTCTAAAGTTATCTGTCTATATCTCATTGCCTTTTTTTTTTCTTTTTAATTTGGCTCTTACTTTCATATTTAGCCAGTAACATTTTTTTTTCTAAATAAAGTTGTTTAATCAAACAATTATAAAGTCGAGTCAATAGTTAAGTCATAATAAAGTCGAGTCAGTAGTTAAGTCATAATCAAGTCGAATCAGAAGAGTCAGGCTAAGTGAAGTGGTAGAAAAACTGCGCTTAGCGATTTCCAGGAGCTTTTGGCTACAAGCAAGGAAATCACATAAATTGAACACTGTATCACGTCCCAACACTCACGCTTGTTTTTGAACACTTATAATGCACTATTATTATGCACAAACACTCAAAAAAACACAAATTTTGGAAAATAAAATACAGAGCTTGTACTGCTTTTCACAGCTTCCCGCCAAAAGTCACCTCAATGGCTTGTCGATTAGATTACGATGGTAATTTTTTGGTTTTTTATTCAGGAAAAATTAACAAAAACAAAACAAAATCTGTGCTGTCCACTGAATGGAATACTGCCATCTCTTAAAAGAAACATCTACTGATATTTCTTTAAAAAAAAAACTTTTTGTCTCTACGCCTATGCACAATGTGGTTTATTTATTTAAACTTTATTGAACAATTTACGATGCTTACAGTACAAAAGGAGAACTGATTGCTTAACTTAGTGTTTGTGGTTAAATTAATAAATACTATTGAGAAAGAAGTTATTTGTTTACCTTAAAGATAACATTGTCATAATGTTGTAAGAATGACAAGTTTAGATAAACAATCATAAGTTTATTGAACTATGGTTGTGGAGTCGAGATCCAGAAACCTCGATGGATTTCAGCTTTAGCGACTGCTGAGGCGGGGGTGGGCTTATCACAGGATGGTTGAACAGGAAATTGCTCTCTCTCAATGCCACCAAAACAAGTTTGTTTTCACAAGACAATAGTCTCCGCACCAAACCCTTCTTTCATTCAGCCCTTTGTGACTCAACTCTGTGTTAGTGCACCAAATACTTGGGTATTTTAGTAGACAGCAGACAGCAGACTCTCATTTAAATCACACATCTTACTACTTACAAAGCGAATTCGAAAGCTTATCTACACAATGAAACTGCTACGTAATGGCGCAAATCATAAAATTCTGAGATTGGTGTATGTGGCATTGTGTGAATCAGTACTTAGGTAGTTACTGCATTACGGTGTGTACCAATAGGCGTAGGAATCACCAATATATCCGAAATTGAAATATCGCAACGTCTGTTTCAAAAGTAATATTGAAATGGCCTTTCCGTTTCACAACTGAACAACTTTACGCAAAAGCAGGAGTTCTAAATGTCCGCTAATTGTACATTCTTAAAATTGTATTGTGTTGTGTAAACAACATGGAACAGTCCTCCGGCCCAAAGAATATCCCCATTTATTAAATCGCGGAGTTTTCAGAATAACAATAAAAAGAGTTAACTCTGGTCTTTGCTCAATATATGCAAGAATTCATGTTAACTTCTATTTACGATAAAATACTCAAAGTATGATATTAAAACATTAAAATAAATAAAGCCAGGGGTAACCTTAAGAAATTCTTATTGACCTTGCCCTATTCAGAAACGGAAAAGCTGATACAAATTATAAAATGATATATCAATACCGATTCCCATAACGAACGGACGGACGCGGGGACATATTGAATTAAACTGTTAAATGTAATGATGATTCTTGTGTTGTTCACGTGCTGAATGGGTTGTTTTCAGCTTTAGGCTGTTGACGTTTGTTTTTGTTTACATCTAAACTGTAATTACTTGGTTCGTGTGTTCGGCTCGTTAATATTTATGTTTTATCATTCACTGCAATATTCTGGATCATTTTTTAATGTGCTAGTATGGCAACACAGTATAAGCTATCTGCTACTATATTTTTAGGTTGTCACGACCATGGAGCAATTACAGAGAGGAGATGCCGTTTGAAAATGGCGCAGTGATGTGATCATTGGCGCCTCGCCGACACTAAAGTCATTGCTCGTGCTCCATGGTTGGAGCCACGGCCGAAACCAAGCACCCCGCACGCCTTCCGCCCCGTGTAGCCTCACAAATACTTTCTTACAAAACACTTATTACGGCATCTCCTCTTTGTAATTGCTCCATGACTCTAGCCAACTCTGTCAAATTTTTACCCTGCCTAAATAGCTGACACAGCTTTAATGATTTAGTGATACAGTTAAATAAATTCTTTAATATTACATTATTAATAGGTTATAAAATTATCTATATCCATTCTTTATATCATAATTCATAAGTGCGAAAGTCTGTCTGTTAGGTTTTCACGGGCAAACAGCTGAATGGATTTTTG
Organism: Euzophera pinguis; assembly: GCA_947363495.1. Classification (NCBI taxonomy): domain Eukaryota; kingdom Metazoa; phylum Arthropoda; class Insecta; order Lepidoptera; family Pyralidae; genus Euzophera; species Euzophera pinguis. The sequence goes on along the minus strand of OX376178.1, from coordinate 10,357,716 downwards.
GCGCAAGCGGAGCTACGGGAGACAGCAAGTGTAATATAAATTACAAAATAATTTCCTATGCCTTTACAGGCAGCATAACTCGTGACTAAATGTTTTATAAAAACTAATCTAAGTACATTTTAAAGGACTGAATAAATCCTGAGTCATCAAAATCGCTCAAATATTATTAATTGGATAATCCTCATATCCACTTGACCTGAACATCCAGGTCAACATGACTGATCAATACTGGACTACCCTGGATTTAACCTGAGCATTGTATGAGTGTATTTCCTGTTGAGAATAATGAGGAACTCGGTAGTCGAGCGCGACCGGCGTATCCTTAGCAAATACTCGTGTCAAGCGACGACGAGGCGCGACCACTATTGGATTGGTCGCCATTTAGTAGCATTTTATATCTCGAGCTCCTTCGTGCTTCTGAAGGCACGTTAACCCGTTGGTCCCGGTTGTTTTCGAAAGATAGCAGTCTCACGGCTGTGTTAGATGCCTTAAGGCATCATAAATTGTGACGGTGTTGGCCAATAACACACCTCGGGTCATGTTCCTATTGGTCTGGTTTCCCTGTAAAAAGGGGTACGGAGGTCAGACGGCAGTCCCTCCATTGTAATAATCAATGCCGTTAAATCTAGGACCATGACTCATAGCGTACCCTAGGCTCCGTAGCGTAAGCTGACGTAAATAGGAATACACGCTAGGATGCTGATGATTTCCTGTTGAGAGTAAATTTCACGATTAACAAGATAACGGTAATTTAAAAAACAAAATTTCTGTGTAATTTGGAAATGAAAAAAAAACACCATTTTTTTTGTTATACCGCGCTCACAGTAAATACGAAACTAATAACACATCTCAAGCTAAAATCCATCGAGCCGTTCAGACTGCAGAGCGTGCCAAACAATTATACATACATTCAAACTCGAAAAACATAACGCTCCTTCTGGTGCAGTCGGGTAAAAAAAACTTGATAAGTTTGACAAATTTATTTGATATCATACTATACCCCTACTATGAGATTTTATAAACGCAGACGCTCAAGACCACGTCAAGAATATGGAATGATACATTCGACATATTTATTTGATGAGTCGAACTATTTTAATAGGCTAGTTTCCAGGGTCAAAAGACTAACATTAAAATTAGTCCGTCATTTAGGGAATCAAAATATATTAGTGACGTATTTTTGCTTTTGTCAATTGAGCGATAAATTATTAAGATATAACGCATCAAAGTTTAGGAGTGGGAGCTCGTGACGTCACATAGTGCGAAAAAGTGTAGAACACTGTGACGTCACCCAAGTTCCGTAACTTTAACACGCCATATCTTACCCATTATTTGTTTAATTTTCAAAAGAAAAAATACGTCTCCAATATTTTTTGATTGTCTAACTGACGGACTTATTATATTTTTTTAGGAAACTAGCCTATTCGATACACCGATTTTACATATTATTAATAATATGTAACTTTTTTGAACTAATAGCATGTTTGTTCCAGCTACTACGTCATCGAAATGCCAAAAGACGTTCAGCAGTCGGACAGCCAGCGTCCCTTCAAGGTCTACTGGAACGTCCCCACCATGCAGTGCACTTCTAAGAAGATACCATTTACCAATCTTTATAGATTTGGTGAGTTAGAAACGTAAATAACACCAGGTTCTAATCTCGCGTTTGCAGGAGCAAAATTTTTTAAATTTTGACTTGCTGCTTTCGTTAGTCTCAAAATTAGGTGTTTATGGAGTCAATTGTAAAAAAAAACTTACTCGGCGATGACTCAGCGACCCAAAGAAGATCTTGGCCTCCGACACAAGGGATCTCCAATGTTCCCTGTTCAGCGCACCAAAAAAAAGTTATATTACTATTGTTATATATAATATGTAAGTTTATTATGTAGTGTATAGCATTCCGACATTCTATTTATTTATATATTGTTAATACCCACTTGATGTTCTCTGATTAAACCAAAGGTTGACTGTTAGATAATGCTTTAAGCATTAAGTTCGCCAATTGTGCTATACAATTGTATTTTGTACAATAAAATTTAAATAAATAAAAAAATATAATTTTAAACTTACAATTAACTTTTTTAACGCAACCCTTATTGAATTGGTTTCCATTTAGTAGTATTTTCTACCTCAATATCCTCCGTGCTTCGGAAGACGGCAGTCGCTCCATTGTTATAATCAGTGCCGCCAAATCTACGATCATGACTTACAGCGTACCCCAGAATCCGAAGCGTAAACTGAGGACGAAACTATGGTAAAACACGCTTGCACGAAGAAAAACTGCCTCCGTGGACCAGTGGTTAAGGCGTTCGCCTTCGACCCGGGGGTGGTGGGTACGATTTCCATGGGAAGCATACTTTGTTTAGTTGTTTCCAGTTTGGTTAAGATATTGCAGACTTGAATCACCTGATTGTCTGATAATAAAGATGATTCCGTGCTTCGGAAGGCACGTTAAGCCGTTGGTCCCGGCTGCCATTTGGTAGTCGTTAAAGGAGCCGCATCAGGGGTCGAGAGGCGGTTTCGCACAACTCTGACACCAGGGTCACATTCTGTACATGGTCGTTTGACAATGTAACCTACACGAAATTATAACGAAGAAAAATTTATAATTCGAAATTCCTTACAGGTATAATACAAAACACAGGCGACAGCTTCCGAGGAGACAAAATAGCTATACTCTACGATCCTGGTCTGTTCCCTGCGCTGCTGAAGAACGAGACCAGCGGGAAGTACAAGTTCCGAAATGGGGGGGTCCCTCAGGAAGGGGACTTGGAGAAACATATAGCAGCTTTTACAGATATCTTGAAGACCAGCGTGCCTGATCCAGATTTCAATGGTAAGTTAGTTTTTTTAACTATTTACAATCCAGGCTGGACAAAGGTCTCCCCCCATCTTCCTCCACGTGTCTCTATCCAAAGCCAACTCCAACCACCAAATCCTAATCAATTCAAAGCATTTATTGCGTTTCATATAGTTGATCATTAAAAGTTGCTAACTAGGTACACACATGGTACACACACTGTTTTTATAAAATACTAGCTTTTTCCCGCAGCCCAGCCTGCGTCAAAAGGTAGCCTATTTTGACTCCGGGTTTGACTCCGGGTCTTCAACTATATTTAAACCAAATTTCATCAAAATCCGTTCAGCGGTTTGGCCGTGAAAGCGTAACAGACAGAAAGACAGACTTTCGCATTTATAATAAATATAATATGAACCCTGTTGGGTATTGCAATTTAAGAAATGTTACTAAGATACCGTTACGAAGATTTCATAGGCATTCGTTCATCGTGTGTGAAATAAAACGGCCAAGCTACACGTTTTGACTAAAATGTAGAGTATGTGAAGTTAGGCCTGGTAAGGTAAGGGCGCATAGATCAAGAATCTTGGCTCTACATGAGATCTGGCCACTTTTTCATAGATTTTGATTAAGGTGTAGTGTAGAGCTTGTAGGTTTAGAGCGTGTAGTCTTTAGAGCTTAACTTTATACGAGATCTGATTACTTTTTCACAGGGTAAGCTATGTAGACTCGTTTTGGCAACATTTTTACATGAAAATGTTTTTGGTGGGATTTCATTTATTTTGCAAGTTGGTTAATGGACTTTTTTGAGTTTATTATAAGTATTTTATTTTATTATTTTTTTCATATATATACACCGTGAAATTTAAGTCGTTTTGTTGTCCCATCGTCCAGTGACTCCATTCATGCAACCGAACAAATTTCCCCAAGGAACATAGCTCGAAACATGAAAAACAAATTTGGACTTCCCATAGTAAGTTAGGTCTCGTGATGAGACATTTTGTATATAAGGTCCTAAAATTTACTCCATATTTCGACCTATGTACCTTGGAGAAAGTTGTTCAGTTGCATGAATGGAGTCACTGGACGAAGAGTCTAAAACTTAATCAACTTGTTATAAAATTTAAGTACGTAAAAAAAAACCGTTTTATAGAGTCAATTTTTTTCGCCAAAAATAAGCGAGATCAGTACTAATTAAATATTTTTGTTTTTGAAGCGCCATCTTACATCCAATAGCGGAACTAATTATTTTTATTAGGCAATGGGACCCCATGGTACTACTCATTATTTTTGTTCCTATTTTTAGAACCGACTTGACTGAGTTGCTTCACCATTTATTATATTAAATATGGAAAATAAAAAAATAAATATGTTTATATGTATTTATGTAAAAATCTTTGTACACAAAGAACATAATAAATACAAAATATATAAATATGTAGAAGAATATCTGTATGACAAATGTAATTAAGTAACTTATTTTTTTTAAAGTTTGACATTAAAAAATTGCGATAGGCAGTATGTTCAAGGTTCTGTAGCTCATAAAATAAAAAAAATTATAAGTATAAATTACTTTCGATCAATCCTATTAACAGATTTCTTAAGCTACATTGAGTCATAAAGTCATAAGTAAGGAGTCGACTGTTGAATCGATTTGGAAATTATGTGAAATTAACGTTTTGGTTAAGTTCCTTTAGTACTATTATCTATTCTGTGGTTATGTCAACATTGGGCTCCACAACACTTTGATTGATTGATAACTCAACATTTCTGTTTGATATCTATTACAGTCGAACCTAGAAACTCCTGAAGTCGGTTAAAAACAAAAGACGTCTAAAAATAGAATAGAAATCAGAAATTTTAACACATTGGTTTGTTTAGAAATAGCAGGTACATTCAAATCAAGCTAATTTAAAATGTATGATACTAATACAATATGATACTATTCCATACTAATATTATAAATGCGAAAGTCTGTCTGTCTGTTACGCTTTCACGGCCAAACCTCTGAACGGATTTTGATGAAATTTGGTATGAATATAGTTAAAGACCCGGTGTCAAACATAGGCTTCTTTTTGACGCAGGCGGAGCTGCGGGAAAAAAGCTAGTACATGATAAATAAAATAAATCTTAATAGTGAGCCGGGCAATCAATCTTGATGAGAACCACGAAGCTATAAAGTCCTATAATATCTTCAAATACGACAACATTTTGTGATTACCGCAACTATGATGATTGAAATGTTTTTATAGCGTCCAAGAATATTTAGGATAACCCGCATCACATCTTGTCGTCTTGATCTTGACACTATATTAGATACTAATAATGGGCTAGATATACCTACCAGATTGTTTTTGGCATGATCCTTATATGGACTATTAAATTGCATAACTAATTGATCTAGCAGTAGACATATATTATAATTATTATTTATGGTAATGAAAATAAGTACTTACTTTACTTTGATACCTACATTGTATTGATCTTATTTGTGTCTATTGCAAATAAGGTTTCATTCATTCATTCATTCATATTTTTTCTGATAAGATGTTACTATTCAACGACAGTTTTAAAAAAATCATTATTCTATGCATTTTCCGAACCGAAGATACTACTGGCAATACCTGACAATACCGCAACAAATTTGTTTATTGGATTAGCGGCTATTTATGTTATTCGCTCTAGGTAGGTACTTAATTTGTTATTATGTAGCTTGGTCAATTCTTGTCGTCGTAGTTCAATGACTACAATACATTAGTACTGTTCCGTATATTCATACATAGAAGTCTGTACCGACCCACACAATGTACTACAGTTAATGACATTGAAATTGATGCCATTTTAAAGCAGCCATTGATGCCTTTTTTTTTTAAAGTTTCCAACCACTTCCAAAGCGCAAGTGGAGTGCGCATTTTCTTTTAAAGTATACATTTGCAAAAAAAAAAAAACTTTTTTAATAGAAGTAAATAAATTATTTAAAATAAATTAATACATGTATAGGGGCAAATCACAAAGATTGAATTAGCTCAAAAGTAAGTTCGAAACTTGTATTATGGGATGCTAACTCTACTACTATTACAGACTAAGATAACGTTGAATTTAAAAAATCTGTATCGCTAGAAAATTGCAAGCAAGACATGTAATTTTTTTGTCCATGCGTATAATGTAACTAAGCTAAAAATATGGGTGCGATACTTCTAACAATTTTTTTATTTCATACAAAAATTTGTACTATGAATATCTACCAAAAACTGCGTACATATTTTTCACGAACTAAACTGCACAAATCACGCGTTTTTTCCAAAACCTTTAGTGGCAATCCGACTGGACAAGTTGATAATTCGTCGATCTCTTTTCGATTTGACTATTGATTTTGAATCAAATCAAATTAAAACCATTAATTGTGAAACATAGACATACCATGCACATGCAGTGGATGCAAATGGGGCCTTATGTTTTAATATGGCGTAGTAAACCATTTTTTATTGCTTAGAAACTCATTACAAAAATAATATTTACAAGTTATGTAGTCCTAAATCGTTACAACCATCCATACTAAAAAAAAAATCCAAACAATTCTCTATTTTGTACCCATTCAATTGCACTTTACCAAGATTTAGAGGTGGAATTAAGAAATTACTGTTTTAAATCTGCTGCACTACTTAGTACCATAATAATCAATATCCATACTAATACTCGTACCTACTATCCATCCATACTAATCCATACTATCCATTCATATCCGTACTATCCATAATTTCATACTAATTTATAAATGCGAAAGTCTGTCTGTTACGCTTTTTAGGCCCAACCGCTGAACGGATTTTGGTAAAATTTAGTATGAATATAGTTGAAGACCCGGGGTCAAACATAAGCTACTTTTTGACGCAAGCGGAGCTGCGGGAAATAGCTAGTATTAAATATGTAAATGAATACACCATTCTATGTCAAATTAAAAAGTAAATTAATATTAAGATATCAAAAGTGTTTATATACTTCATAAAAATTTTCGACGTGTCCGTCACTCAAAGACTGAAGAGTCGACACAGCTTCGTCAAAGAAACAAAACTACGGCCGAAGGGTACTTCGGCCTCATCTCTGCCGTTATCGGAGTGCCTCCCTCCTGGACATGACCTGCCATGGTTTACATGGAAGTCTTTAAACAGACTCCGGACTCTCGTAGGCCGAAGCAAGGAAAACATGTTCAGGTGGGGCTACTGCTCGGAGGTGGCCTGCCGGTGCGGTGTCTCTCCCCAAACCATGACGCATCTCCTGTCCTGTCCTGCGTGCCCCCTGCCTGCCACCTGCACGCTCAGGGACCTCTACGAAGCCACCGACAATGCCTTGTCGGTTTCGGAGTTTTGGTCCTCTGAAGTTTGATAACAGCCAGAGTCGACTCGCAAAGAAGAAGAAGATCAAAATTTTATTTAATCTGATTTAATAGTATCTAATGTGTCGTCCTTACTGATAATGCATTTGTTATGAATCACAATGCCTCAACAATTAGACCACTTACACTATACATTGTCAAGGTCACACTCGGCAGTTACAGAGAACAACACTAGTAGGTATTTGTTTATCGTGAGCTTACACTACAAACCGATTAATAATTGGCATCCTTTAGCCTAAATTTTGGCGGGAAACTGAGAAGAGCCGTTACGGCGCTGTCAAAGAATATGTACACTGGCGCTGTTTAAATTTATTTTCCAAAATTTGTGGTTTTATTTTGAGTATTGATTGGGGATAATAACGTTGTAAAGCAATAATTCCGCCTTTGCTCCATATTGTTAACAATGTTATAATTTCAATTTTGGGATTTCCCAGATGTGAGCAATAAAATTATATTGTACTGTAAAGTGATACAGTGTTTATGAGATTTTCTTGCTTCTTGTTTTTCTACCACTTCACTTAGCCTAATACTTCTGACTAGACTTGACTAGATTTTAATACCGACTTTACTTTTAGACTAAAATCTTAGTTCAATTTTTACTTGCTTCTGGCTAAATACCTCAAGTAAAATCCATACTTACTAAAAAAAACAGACTATATTATATGCTAAATAAAGCTCTTTACTATTTAATCCTCTTAGTAATCGCTAGGTGCAGTTTTTCTACCACTTCACTTGGCTGATTGTTCTGACAAGATTTGACTAGACTTTCACTTTCAGACTTGACTAGGACTTGACGAAACCATACTGTAGGACTGAAAAAGATAGAAAAATTAAGAAGGGCTATAAAGGAGTTGTATTCATGGCCGTAAAACATATTACAAATTGTCATTCTCAGTACTTCTACCTCTATACAAATACGAAACTTCAGGAGGATTAGTTCAGTAGATAAAGTGTGAAGAGATAACAAACACAACTTCAACTTTCACATATTAGATAGACTTACACTTTATTCAAAGAAAAGAAAAAATATATTAGGTACACTATCCTATCTAAAAATAATAAACTAAATGAAATCTAAATGAGGTCCTCTGGGCAGAGTTCCCATCACGCAGGCAGCATTCCCGCGTTGAATAGCTATGGCTATTCGCTGAGCGAGAAAGCTGCCCGCGCGAGGGTCACCCGTTGCCTCTTTTAGGCGTCTACTGATCTCCCTGTGAAGACCCCGCGCACCGGCGCCCCATGGACCTAGTGTCTCGACACCAAAGGCTGTAAACTCGTACTGAGTGCCGAGACAACTATATTTATTGAATTTACTTTATTCTATCAATCACAAAAATTAAAAAATCATTTAGAAAATTGAGTACAAAGGTATACCTAAATTAGGACATCAGGCCCCCTGATGTCTTAAAGACCCCTATCTTTTAAATGTATGCTCATATTGAATAAAAATCGTTATATTCACCGATTATGACGTATGGAATTTCACGTGAGTCACATTTTTCAAAAAAAAGAACTCCAATAGTCGGCGGTGGCCTTACTTACCCCTCATAATCTGAATATCTATTTTTAATCAAAATATCTGTACAAGGTCGGCCCACATTGATATCTAGGTTTAGGTGTAACCTTACAACTTAGCCCCCATACAATATAGTCGATGATTTTTTATGTATATTTAGATGTATGGTATGACTAGGTATGCCCCACGGTTTTTCCCACCTGTGATGCTTTTCCATATAATAGAATATGTAATAAACAGTATGTTTTTCATTTCATGATATATAGCTATTCTTTATTCAATATAGAGTCATACATGTTGACTTTACAGTTGTTATTTCATGTTTCGTTTCTCAATATATTTTATTTCAAATTTAATTGCATATTAACAAAATTAAATAAAATAAATAAATAAAAAAATTATTAATAAAAATAATCTTCCAATGCGCCACAGGGAGGCAAAGTGCCCAGAATACTGGCAGCGTTCCCTCGCTGTATTGCGAGACTTATACGCTGAGCAAAAAAGCTGCCAGCTCTCAAGTCTCCTGTTGCCTCCACGAGGCGCGTCGTGATGTCCCTTAAAAATAACTTTGCATCAGGGCCCCAAGGACCCATCGTTTCTACCGCGAACGGTAAGAAAAAATAATTATCCACCAGACCCGTATATTTTCGCTTTTTGCCTGCCTCCGCCGCATAGGCTGCCGCGCCACCACGGTGAGAAGTAGATAATAAATGAGAAGGGGCCAATATATCCACACATGTGGCATCCCAAACAAGGCTTCTCCCCAAACGCCACGGGACAAGGGAAAAGCCATCCGGACGTTTACCATCAGCACGGATTATCCCGTTCGGCTCTAGAATTGAAGGGATGCCAACCGTGGCCAAAGTTCTGCGAATCACGTCATTGAGAGACGCATGACGAGGGATTAGGCATGCACTTCTCATACAAGACAGACCATGATGACCCATACTGTTCACGGCCATACCACAGTGACAGATGTGTGGTTGGTTATTTTTTGCACCCAAGCGAAGACCCATAGCCAAAGTAAAAGTGCTGTTGTCCAACAGAGTGCCGACATGTCTTGACGGGAGTGCCTGTAGGCAATACCTAGATTCCCTCTCAAACAACGCCAAAAGGCGGGCAATATTCTCAATATTCTCAATATTAGTATGGATATCGAACATCTGTGTTGTAAGTATAACAAGTGTTATAAGTGTAACATTCATTCAAATCGAAAAATAAAATTAAAAATAAAATATTCACATAAAATAGGGTAAACATGAGATCTTAATTCATGAGGAACAAGTGAAAATCAAGTGGGTTATATGATCAATCGACCCTGTACGTCAGAGTTTTTCGGAACCGCCTTTCGGCCTCTGACGCGGTTCCTTTAATTACCGACCAAATAGCAGCTCAGCTTAATGTGCGCTCCAAAGCACGAAGCCATTATTATAATCAGTCAATCAGGTGGTTCCATCCTGCAATGTCCTATGGAAACAACTAACAACGTCCTCTGTTCGCGACCGCGGGGGTCCGTTCTTGCACCTCACGGTACGCGCCGACCAAAATCAAGCCCTGACGCTACTCAACGATCTCGTTGCACAGCTCCCTCAAGTCGACATATTCAATGTAAATTTAAATTGTTTCATATCTGCATGTATTTGTTTTTTGTCAATTACCAACTAATTGTACTTATTTAACTCACTATACGTCTTGGAAAACTGTAAGTGTAGTGAGTAGCTGTGAATAAATACTACTATTTGAGGAAATAAAATACAAATAATTTCTATTCGGTTACTCGGTTATTCGGTACAAGTAAAAACTAGATCAGATTGTGACATTCTTGGTATCTTATCGTGTTATCGCTCAAATGACTAAATAAACTCAATAGGTCATCGTTACTCGTCTGTGGTTTATGCCAAGCAACTGGCGGGACCATAGAGTAAGAACGGGAAAATTCTTCTTTTCGAGGCGAAAATTTAAAAATGGAAGAATTCATAGTTCTATGTTCTGAGCTGCCCGGCAATTCCAAATGTTTTTAATGTTTCCATTTGTATTTAAATTTATTAAAAAAAAAACTAATCAAAATTAATGAAATTCAAGCATATTTGTCTGAATATTTCACGAATGTCGCAGTAACTTTTACTATACGTTATTTTGATAGTGCTCGTACGTTTCGTCAAAAACGTTTGTCAAAAAATATCGCGATTCCTTTGCAACACAGAAAGTTCGACCAAACATGATGCGGCCAACCAAGTACACGTTAAAAAATATTTTCTTTGTTTTTCTATTTTTTACTGGGCTTATAAATTTAGCCTACGAAAAATAGCCCATTTATAAGTATGTAAAATGGTTATGTCGATTGAAAATAGTTCGATTTCGATTCAACATAATTGGCGAGTCAAAAATAGCCCTCGCGTTCAGAAATTGGTTTTAGTTTGAACGTTCGCGTCATTTAAAATATCGCGATTTCCCCCCTGGTCGAAGGCGAACACCTTAACCACTGGACCACGGCGGCAGTTCTTGACACTTTTTCATAAGGGTTTCTTCCAGGTGTCGGAATCATCGACTTCGAGTCCTGGAGGCCGGTGTTCCGCCAGAACTTCGGAGTGCTGGTTCCGTACAAGGATGTCTCTCTTGAGATCGAAAGGAAACTGCATTGGTGGTGGCCGAAAGCCTGGATGCAAGCTGAGGTACTTTGCTTATACTATTTGATTGAGAAAATTAACATTCGATAGAAGTCCAAACGCAAGATTTGTCAAAGAGCGATGGAACGATGGCGGTGGTTGGAGTTAGCTTTTGATAGAGACACGTCGAGGGAGATGGGGGAGAACTTTGCCCAGTAGTGGGACGTAAATGGTTAAATGTTTACTCTACCAACGGGACTGCAGGCCATTGACATAGGTAGGACATTGCAGGCTTGAATTGCCTAAATATCTTGAAAAGTAAGCCCTTTCGTGTGTCAACAGGGTCGATTGACCTTGCAACATCGAACAGTCAATTGTTTGTTATGTAAGACGTGACAAGTGATACAATTAGATACGTTTAGTTTCTGCTCACACAGCTGATGGTTCCAGCAACACTATCTGTAATTAGGGCAGTCGTGAGCTGAAGGGACTGATTGCAAAGTACACTCAGTGACACAACTGTTTAAAATGTGTTTTTTTGTTTAAGTTTGTTAGAACACACTGTAAATTAGTTATTTGCAAATAGCTTGAAAGATCACTAGTAGTATGATATGTCCACGTTTTTGAAATACTCTGATACCAGTCTACGCAGCGCCATTTAACTTCCACACGTTGTGGTTGATTGTCGAAAATGCCACATCACCAAACAAATAAAATTGATTATAGCTTAAAGTTAACTTTAACACTAGGGTGTACATGGTCGATTGACAATGTAACTTATACGAAATGATGATGATGATAGTCTACGACCCACGACACGATTACACAAAATTTGCTTGCTTTTAGTAGAATTTACCACCAGTCTTATGTATTTACATAGGTGGGTACAATTTAGACAGCAAGATCTGTTTCCCGTAGTCTGTTTTTACGTCACTAGATTCTTAAGCCGGTGATATCTATAAGATATATAAGTAAGTTTTGTTGTTTTACTATTGATGAAGGTGAAGTACCTTGAAAAACTACCCTAAGGTTGCCTGGAAGATATTGCTTGAGCGATAAGGCCGACTTTTGTATACATACTGTGTTCACATTTTATGTAACATATTTAATTTGTAATTCACTGTGTGCAAAGAAGTGTTAAATAATTCCGGTATTTTCAATAATTAGGATTATTGAAAATACCGGAATTCATCCATACTATTACTTATTTTTATTAGCAATCGATACAATTGACAGTGTCAAAAATATCGTTAATGGTGGATTCTTTGATAGGGATGTCAATAGTTCTACTTATTAATTTTACTATTGCCATTGCAGCAACATCATTCTAGTTTTTGAACGAATTAAATATTAGATTAACCGCTTTTGTCGATAACTGTACTTTGCAAACACGCGTTTCGTAACTGTACAGAATGCAATGACATCACTTGTATGTTAGAGGGAGACAGATGCGTTCCAGGAACATATACAATTATATTTTGAGAAGCAAGTCATGAAGTCTGCACTTTCTGATGACTGCTGTTTTGTTAAGATGAACATTTCATCATATTGCGATCCCATTGCACAGGGATCGTAACCCATCTTAATAAAAGGAGGTTACTATTTATTTATTTATTTATTTATTAGGAAGACCAACAGCTTCTTTTATATAAAACTAGTAAAGTAAAAATTATATAAAGCAAGACGAAAACTAAGGATGCAAAAGATATCACGTACGCTGGGATGAAGAATATGCTATTAAAAGACTTGTTTTTTTTTCTAAACACCCACTGGACCCTGACTACCGCCGCCTCGATTTCCAGAATTCTACTCCTGAAAGAATTTTACCTTTCGAAAAGATTTAAAAATAAATTAAAACTGTCTATTCTTCTTCACAAAAAGAGAGAGCTAGACCTAAATTTACAGATCAGACATTAGGTTGAAAAACTAGAGTAAGATTGTTTACTTATTAACAAAATGTGTGACGCATTGCAAATACTTGTTCAAGTTATGTTATTGTACAATTATTTGTTTCTGTATGTAGGCAATAAATATATATTGTACTAGTTTTTTCCCGCATCTCCGCCTGCGTCTAAAAGTAAGCCTATGTTTGACCCCGGGTCTTTAACTATATTCATACCAAATTTCATCAAAATCCGTTCAGCGGTTTGGCCGTGAAAGCGTAACAGACAGACAGATAGAAAGACAGACAGATAGAAAGACAGACAGACAGATTTTCGCATTTATAATATTAGTATGCAGTATATTTGGCTGGTACTGAAACCGGCACTTTCATTTATTTATTCTTAAAAACTTTATTGTTCTAAAAGTACCAATTGGCGAACTTAATGCTAAGAGAATTCTCTACCAGTCAACCATTGTGTGAAACAGAGAAATAGTTCAGCGCAAAAAGTTATGGAAAAAAGATATTATAAAACAAACAAACAAATTTAATGAAAATCTTGGAATGTTAGTCAGCATTTTGTAATGATGTTTCGATTTATGCTTAGCTTTTAAGGTAAAACATTTTTTAAGAACTAAACTAAAGAAGAAAAATACTAATTCCGCCCTCATCTTTTTCCAGGCAAAGCGTCGTTTCGAAGAGGCAGCGCGGACCTTCATGGTGAAAACTCTTACCATAGCCAAGCAGATGAGACCCAAGGCCACCTGGGGCTACTACGGGTTCCCTTACTGCTTCAACATGGCTAATAAGGACATGGTGGAAGCCTGTTCTGATACCGTTAGTACGGAGAATGACGGGTGAGAATTGTTATTTATCACAGCTATAAGAAGTCCACTGCTGGACATAGGCCTCCCCCAACAAGAATTTCCTCTTTTTGGACGGCGTTTTGCCATACTCGCTTGACAAAAGGGTTTGTTCGGCTTGTTTCTTTTCCGACGCTGCTGCCCATCGAAACTGTTTTTAAGCGAAAAGATAGGAGAAGTTTTGGACTGGGGGAAAGTTGTTGCCTATGTACAGTTATTAAGGTTTTAAAGTACGGCGGTAGCGATGGTGTTATGATCTCGCACCGCAAAGGAAATTACTTCCCGCCAGGCGAGATGGTATGCCTGGGGAACCGCGCGACAGACAATGTTCTGTCAGAAGTTGTGTTTATGCTTCAATCCGTAGAAACTTCGATAGCGCGATTTAATCTTTCATAGTGATTCGGGTTCTTGTATGGGGCTTGAGATTATTTTGCTTTTAGCGCCATCTGTTAAGTCGTGTGGTAATTAACTTGCTGTGAGACAGTGTCACCACAAGTTTGTTTTGAATGTCAATAACAGGTTCTATACAGCAATGGCTCTAAATCACTTCCTTGGGGAACTCCCGATATATGATAGATTTGAGCAAGTTGCGAGTAAGTTAAGCAACGATCCTCACCCATTCACTCCAAATGAAAAATCTTTTTTGCTTTTTTTATTAGCTATAGTTCGTTTTAATTTTACGTCGTACTGAGTTTTGTAGTAAAGTGCTGATTTATTTTTCTCTTCTCTTACAGACTCTACTGGCTCTGGTCAGAAAGCACATCTCTGTTCCCTTCAGTGTACAGCTCGAAGGAGCTCACGACATCGCAACTCGGGAGTCTCATCCGTGGAAGAGTGGATGAAGCTGTGAGAGTGAGAAGAAAGGGTTCTCCTGTCCTGCCTTACTTCTGGTTTCGATATAGAGAAGGCGGTTATTTGACTGAGGTTGGTATTACAAATATAATCCTATTTCTAGTTCAGTTTGACAAACACCTTCTGTTCAGTCCAAAAAATGAGAAGGGAAGGAACTCCAGTCCTGCCTTATTTCAGGGTGGTATTTGACTGAGGTCAGTTTGATTTTTTTCTACCATGTTTCTTAGAATCAGAATGATTTATTTTACAAGAATACATGAAGCAGTACATACACAATATGTTATGCTAAGTATGTAACTCTTTATTACACAAAATAAAAAACAAAACAAATATAATATTTGAGACAAGATGCACTATAGGTGGCCTTACCGTAAATGCAATCTCTTCTAGGCTTCCTTACCTTATCTAAAGCAACTACCTAAAGTAATAAAATGTCATAAGTATGTGTTTAGATGCAGAAAGTGTTCATTCATTCATTAATAAAGAGAATTAAAATCTTTTCAGGATGACCTCGATATGGCGCTCAAAACATTCTACAAATCAGGTGCAGACGGATTCATAATTTGGGGCAGCTCGAAAGATGTTAATACAGCTGAAAAGTGCACAGAATTGCGAGATTACATTGAACATATTATGGGACCAGCCATTGCTAAATATGCTACTAATATGAGAAGAACAGAAAATGACGTATTTAGTGAACATAATAATAGTAATAAGATAAATGAAAATAAAGATAACGCAAAAAATGAAACAGGAGTTGAACCTGACCCTGAATATCATTGGGTTCCTCCTGAAAATTACACACAAAATATAGAACAGCATGTCAAAGAACTCATTAAAAATACTAGATTTAATATCAGTAATGATAATGAAGCAACAGAAAGTCCTGAGAGGAATATTTTATTAGACCTTGTCCTTCATTTAATTATGAACGAGCAACAAAATATTACTGAAATTTTGGAGAGTACAAGTGAATACAGTACAACTAAAAATAGCAAAAGAGATGTTACAGCAAATAATCTTGCATCCACCGATAATAGTTACAGTATGAGTATAAGTACAACCGATAAAGATATAACATCTACAACTGAAGATTCAAGTACAATACAAGAATTTACAGAATATACAACAACAGAAGATAATCCAAGCGTAGGCACTACAACAGAAGAAAGCGATATGACATCAGTCGAATATACAACTGTTGAATCATCTACACAAACGATCATTACCACTAAAATTACTACAGAAGGAATTGTTACCACTGTAGTAACATCAACAACAGATGATACGGTGACAGAAAATAATAAATCAACAAATACAGCAATTCTAGATGTAAATATGACTGAGTTTTTACTTAACGATATTAGCAAAAGTGAAAAGAAAGGATTTCCTTTAGTTGATAATCCCAATAGAAGAACAGAGGCCCCAACTGATGACGCTAAAAATAATAAAAAAGGACTACCAAAGAATACAAATTTAGAAGAATCTACTACCAAAGTTGCTCCTTATGTCCATCAGGTGGATTTCTAGCTGACTCTATGGGATGTGGTGTTTGGCTTACTAATCTTAAAATAATTCAGAATTTTCTATAAACCGCACTCAGAATTGATCAGACGCTGCTTATTACTTTAAAAATTGAAATTTTCACAAAATTGTCTCTAATTTCTTCTAAATTTAGAGGTTTGATAAACACGTTATCAAAGCTCTAATTTTAGAATGTTTAATAGGAATTAGGAAAGGTTCGTTTATTTTCTATGTATTTTAAACACTTTATTCTCTATGCAGATTAATCCTTTGTTTTTGTTTGGTTTGTCTCTGATCAAATTGCTTGCATAAACATATCTCTGTGGATTATGACTCACCTTGGTTTTAAAATAATGGGTTTATTTTTCTTTCCAAATGTTGCAATCATGAAATTTGGCAGCATTTCATCAATAACGAACCATTTTTGTGGCTTAAAAATTTCCACATGTCTTAATTTCAGTGTCGATAACATATTGGGAAATTTTAACCACATTTATTTGAATCATTGCACCTTTTTCTGACATAATAATATGTTTATAACCACTGTATTTTTCTGTGACTAGTGGGTTTTTTTACTTTTTTTGTGACTTCAGCTTTATTTATTTTCCTTTCTGTGACTAACACTATTTTATTAATTTGTTTGTAATTAACATCAGTATTATCGTGTGCTTTACGTGTTAACATTTGTTTGTGTAGGTGTCCGGCTCAGCGGTCTCTGAAACTCCTGTGTCGTTGCAAATCCTTCTTGTCGTCTATGGATTCATGAACTGTTTTATGTGTTTTGTGATTTTATGCTCATAGCTCTTTAAAAAAAGAAACTGTAGATAGTTCTTTGTATAAAGTTATTTGCTTTGGTTTCCCACTCTTACCTATTTCTGCCGCCGAAGGACAGCTTGTATCGTTGTGTTCTAGTTTGAAAGAGGCAGTAATATTACTAGATCCTCAAATACGAGTTGGTAGGGCTCTAGTGATACCCTTAAGCATAGAAAATGCCCTCAAGGTATCACGGTCACAAATGGGCTACGGTGACCACGTACCTGTCATTGTTGTCAGTAGACTTTATTGTAACTGATTCTTTATAAGTCTGTTCTTTCACTGCTAAATGGATGGTGCTATTTTCATTAATTTTGACATTTAAAAAAAATATAATGAAATTAAAAAGCCTGTGAAAAAAAAATTAAAAATATGGGCTAGTCTACAACATGTTCGTAATATAACTTACCAGGAATAAGAATATATAATGAAAAGTTATAAGACTTTGGTAAACGCTTCCCGTCAGATGGATTATTTGTCTAATCGTTAAAATGAGCTATAGTTGCGATAAAAAGAGGTTCTTTAACCCGGAGTAAAAAATTGAAATTGTACTTGATTGTTGTTTTCTATCTGTGATATTGTGTAAATATTAGGTTAGTTTGTTAAATTGTAATAACTTTAAAATTCATTAAATTTATGGAATATTTTATGTTGTATCATTTATATATTCATATTTTTATCTACTGATTTGTTTATTGCTTCTCTATGCTCTTTACTAACAACAATAAGTGCCTGAGCTGGATCCTGAGGAATCATAGATCTGACGATGCCGGTATTTAGACGTTCTGTCCATAAAAGCTCTACACATGTGATTTCATCATCACCAGGCACAAGAGGTTCACTGCTAGACATAGGCTTTCTTTATAGTTTTTTATAGTCACCGGTGAAAAGTGGCTGTGTCCATATACATTCGATTTAATCATTTCTCATAGCAACACTTTGGTCTAATTAAGCATTTTGTTAGTTGATTCTAATTTCTATGTGACCCCAGATACTTTGATATTTCCATCACCATCCATTATTGTTGTAATTTATTTCAAAATGTAAGCCTTCATAGTCCATTCTTCACCAGCAGTCCAACAGTGGACTCATTGCGGCTGAAACATGACTAAAAATAACTCTTCTAAAATTTATTATACACTAGCTGTTTCTTGCAGCTCCGCTTGCGTCAAAAAGTAGTCTATGTTTGACCCCGGCTCTTCAACTATATTCATACCAAATTTCATCAATATCCGTTCAGCGGTTTGGCCTTGAAAGCGTAACAGACAGACAGACAGACTTTCGTATTTATAATATTAGTATGGATACACACAAACTTGGTGTGTTTTCAATAAATAAATCCCAAAAATAATTTCAATAATTTAATACAATCAACAAACAGCAAACAATGATATTAAAAAACACAACTAATAACTGCAAAACAATAGTTTTTAAACAACAAAGGTATTTCGTCATCTGAAATGAAATTCCTATCGGGTCTAACACTCGCAAAAGAATTGTATTTTGGATCAGAAATTGTGTTAAAATCAGCACATTCTTTGATCCTTGATAAATCTCTGCGCAGTTCCTCAATAGTGTAGGAAGTTATGACGAAAGGGACTTTTTGTTTAAGAATACAGCTAATGGTGGCAGGCCAAGGGTCTTTTCCATTGTAGACTGAAGATCTTTGGATGCTCGGGTTAAAGGCACACACTGAAGACAAAGAAAAAAAAACAATTAAAACTGACACCTAGATAACTGCCTTAAGGTGCACCTAAAAAAAGGTTCTGCAATTTTTCTTTTTTTAAATTTTTTTTATTTAATAATAAAAACAAACATCTTATACATACGTTACAGTACATTACAAACTTAAATTAAGTTTTTCCCGGCACTGATTATTCATCTCATTCTATGTGGGAGATTACAACAACACAAATGCTTAAACTTAAATCTCGAGGATACAATATCAAAGAAGTTTTGGTAACATAAAAAGTGTTCTATAAGTGATTAAGTGTTTCTGGTTCGAATAAAGGTCCATTCAAACAGACGAGAAACGCGCGCGACTGGCGCCGTCCACAGAAATAAGAATCTGTAGACGTGTATCAAAGTTAACTGGCCTCCTAATGACACTTTTATATATTCCCACTTCTGTGGGAGTCCCGCAAGTCGCGCGGAATTTGCGTCAGATTGAATGGACCTTATAATGGCTAAATCCCTAAAATCAACTTTCACCATGGCTAAAATACTGACTGAACTAATAAAGTAGGTTATAAAGAGAATATAAATCCGAAATCAAGGTAAAGCTTTTGTTTCCAGTCCCAACTTGTGGTAAATAAGAGAAATGACGTCGAAATCCATGAGGTGGTTAGGAACTTTATCATCACATTTAGCAAGGTCAGTAGCCCTTTCAATCAACTTGATAAAAAGAAATAATAATAGAGAAGTAAGAAGAAATTAAGAAGTTTAATAGAAAAATCAACTTACCAATATCAGGAGTAGTGAAGTCGTCGCTTCTATAATACTCACTGTAGGTCATCCTGTCTTGAAAACTGAACAGCAGACGACGATTATCTTGACGACATTGTTCACACAACCTGAAGACAAGAAGACAATCTTATGAGTAAAATACTCTTTAAATACTGCACTCGTTAAGGAGATCGATAGTCTCACGCTCGTATCTTTAGCTCTGTGCGTGTCAAGATAGAGACGCGACCACTATTGGATTGGTCGCCATTCAGTGGCATTTTCTATCTTGAGCTCCTCCGTGCTTCGGTAGGCACGTTAAGCCATTGGTCCCGGTTGTTGTCGATAGATAGCAGTCGTTAGGCTGTGTTAGATGCCTTAGGGCAGGCTGAGAAATTCGGGGGACACCCCACAGAACTAGCGTCCACGTCGCGTCCCCTGGTAACGTCGCGTCCTGACCACCGTAACGGAGTGGCAGGCCGACGGCTAATAAGTTCTGTGCTGCCGGAGCAATTAGTGCATACAATGTCTGAGTCGCAACAATTGCGAGACGCC
Source organism: Euzophera pinguis (assembly GCA_947363495.1). Classification (NCBI taxonomy): domain Eukaryota; kingdom Metazoa; phylum Arthropoda; class Insecta; order Lepidoptera; family Pyralidae; genus Euzophera; species Euzophera pinguis. The sequence goes on along the minus strand of OX376178.1, from coordinate 10,337,476 downwards.
TCCGGGCGTTTTGTGGAAAAAGGCCCTTCTCAGGGCCAACCTAAAGGGAGAACAAAGAAAAAGGGGGGGGGAAACATTCAGATGGGGGAGGGAAGGGTTCGGATCGGTCCAGATCCGAGCATGAGAGGAGTCGGAGGGAGTCTGAGGTGGAGGAGCTGTCCGATGGCTCGGCGGTAGGCCAGCGAAGGCTGGGAAGCCTGCTGGGCAGTCTAGGCTCCATCACCTCGCTCTCGGAGTTGGTGCTCGGTGCCAAGCGCCTCTATTCAGAGGTGGCGAGCGGCTCCGACACCGAGGTTGGTGCGCCGCGACCGAAATTGGCGGTATCGAAGAAGGGGAAGGCTCGGGGTGCATCAAATGCAACGAGGGCCCGGGCTGAGGCAAGAAGAAGCCAGGAAGGGGATGCTGAGGCATCCTTCTCGGCCACTCTGGAGGCTCGGGCCTTCAGGAAGGGAGGACCCCCGAGTGGGGATGAGGGGTCGGAGATGGCCCCCATTGAGGTGCGGGACTTCAGTTCCATGGGAGCCGAAGGCCTCATGGACACCGCGGTGGAGAGGCTTGGTTTGATAACCAGCCTCGTCCGGAAGACCACTGCCCTCAAAGGGGGCTATTGTGCAAAAATTTTGCGGGCCTCCACCGATATCAGGGATATCGTGGATACCCTGGTTGCGCGCAGCGAGTCTGATGAGGTTCGGCGCCTCAAAGCCGATAATGGCCGCCTCCAAAGAGAGGTGGCCAACATGAAGGCAGAGGTCGCTGCGCTCCGCCGGGGGTTTGAGGAGGCCCGTCGCGAGGTCGGCCAGGCCGCGCGGACTGCGGAGTGCCAATCGGCTCCCTTCATGGAAGAGGGGCTGGTGCAGAGACTGGAGGCCTCCATGGTAAGAATGATTGATGTCCGCCTTGCAGACATGGAGTCTCGCCTACCTCGCAGGGTCACCCGCCCACCGCTGGCGGGCGACAACTCTGAGGTGGCGCGGTCTGCGAGGGCGGCCATTGAGGAGGCCTCTGGTCTTAGACCAGAGCCGCAGCCTGCGCGGCCAGCGGTAGTGGAGGACTTGGAGGTCCTGGCCCCAGCACGCCCGGCCTCCAAGAAGCAGAGACGTAAGGGGGCGGCCGAGAAGGCGGGGGAGTGGGGGCCCTTCGGACCTTCGACCTCAACCGAGGCCGAGGCATCCCCGGAGCTCCCCTGGGTGGAAGTGCGAGGGAAGGGGAAGGGCGTGGGGAAAAAGTCCCAGCCCAAACCCACCAAGGCACCCACGACGACACCCACGGGGAGACCCACGGCGGCCCCCGCAACCGTGCGTAAAGCACCACCTAAGACGGCGCCACCGAAGGCAAAGAAGCTGACGGTCCCGAGCTCCTCGGCTGTAATTCTGAAGTTACAGCCGGAGGCAGCGCAAAACGGGGCCTCATACGCTTCTGCCCTTTTGAAGGCCGAGCAGGACGTGAACCTGGAGGAGCTGGGCATTGGCTCGCTTCGGATTCGCCCGAGTGCGACCGGAGCGAGGCTAATCGAAATCCCCGGCTCGTCCAGTTCAGACAAGGCTGACGTTCTTGCTTCGGCCTTGAGGGTGGCGCTGTCCGGCGTCGCGGAAGTGTCCAGGCCCGTCAAAACCGCGGACTTCCGCGTGACGGGCTTGAACGATGCGGCTACAGCGCGGCGGATTAAGGCTGCAGTCGCCAGGGCTGGGGGCTGCACGGAGGACCAGGTCTGGGTGGGCGAAATCCGCCCAGACTGGCGGGGCTCTCGCTCCGCCCTAATGCGCTGCCCGGTCACGACAGCTAAGAAGCTGATCGAGGCGGGCAGCCTCAGCGTTGGATGGGGCTCCGTGCGGCTCCAGCACTTGGCGGCGAGACCCATGCACTGTTATAAGTGCATGGGGAAGGGGCACACCGCGGCGCTGTGCCCCTCGCAGACCGACCGCAGTCGGCTCTGCTACAGGTGCGGGGAGGCAGGGCATTTGTCCGCTTCCTGCACCGCGGCGCCCCGCTGCGCTGTGTGCCGCGACGCCGGGAAGCCGGCGGATCATGTGATGGGGGGTAGGTCCTGCAACCCCCCGTCAGTCCGCGGCAAAGGGCCGTCCCCTCCTCCGCGTGAGGGCACCACACAGGCGGCGCCAGCTGGCCCAATGGAGGAGTGATGGGGGCCTTCCTCCAGGCCAACCTCAACCACTGCGCCCGGTCGCAGGATCTCCTCCTGCAATCGATGGCGCAGTGGGACATCGATGTCGCGGTGGTCTCGGAGCCGTACGCGGTTCCCTCCCTACCCCACTGGGCTGGGGACCTGGATGGCTCCGTGGCTATCGTGGCCAAGTCTGGCGCTGCCTCTCCCCTCACGCTCCGGAGGAGAGGGCATGGGTTTGTGGTGGCGGTTCGGGGAGAGTACGCCATTATTGGCGTTTACTTTTCCCCGAACCGGGATTTGCCGGCCCTGGAGCAGTTTCTGGACGCTCTGGGGCCGGAGGTAAGGCGGCTAGCGCCCCTAAAGGTCCTCGTGGCCGGCGACTTCAACGCCAAATCCACGGCGTGGGGGAACCCGGCCACCGAGCCCAAGGGGCGAAAAGTGGAGGAATGGGCGCTGGCCGCGGGGCTGTCCCTTCTGAATAGGGGGACAGCCCAAACGTGCGTGCGGCGGACGGGGGGATCGGTGGTGGACTTGACGTTTGCCACCCCGGCCGCCGCGCGCACCGTGACGGACTGGAGAGTGGAGGAGGGGGTGGAGACACTATCGGACCACCTGTACATACGGTTCGAGGTGTCTGCCGCCCCCGGAAGTCAGGCGGCATCCTCGTCACGGGTGCGCAGTCGATTCCCGCGCTGGGCGCTCACGCGGCTCGACCTCGAGCTGGCGGAAGAGGCGGCTATCGTTGGCCGCTGGAGCCTCCCGTCTCTCGTGGGAATGGGGGTAGACGAAGCGGCTGGCCGTTTCACTGACACCTGCACTGCAGTGTGCAGGGCGGCCATGCCTAGCGTCAGTCGCCCCCCCCCCTAGACGGGCGGTGTACTGGTGGTCGGCGGAGATTGCCGCTCTCCGAGCCGCCTGCAACGGGGCCCGTAGAGCGTACGGCCGGAGTCGACGGCGCAACCCCCGTGACGAAGAGAGGGATGACCAGCTGTATGCGGTGTACGTCCACAAACGTGTGGAGCTGCAGCTGGCCATCAGTCGGGCCAAGGAGGAAGCCTTCGAGGAGCTGGTGGAGGGCATAGATAGGGATCCGTGGGGTCGCCCGTACAAGTGGGCGCGAGACAAATTGCGTCCACAGGCGGCCCCGCTGACGGAGACCCTTCAGCCGGCTCTGCTGGAGGGGATTGTCGGGGAGCTATTCCCCGGCAATCCGCGGGGGTTTTCCCCGCCAAGAATGGCCCGACGGCCGCCTGACGAAGCGGAGGCTGATCCGCCTCCCGTCACCGACGTCGAAATGGAGGTGGTCCAAGACCGCCTCCGGACTAAGAAGAGGGCACCGGGTCCAGACGGGGTGCACGGGAGGATGCTTGCGCTGATCCTCGTGCACCTCGGAGAGAGGTTTCGGGAGCTGCTCGACCGCTGTTTGCGGGAGGGGCGGTTCCCGAAACTCTGGAAGGAGGGTCGACTCTGCCTTATTCCGAAGGGGAGTCGGCCCCTGGACTCGGCCTCGGCGGTGCGACCTTTGGTCCTGCTGAGCGAGGCTGCGAAGGCCCTGGAGAGTGTCATGGCTTCGCGGCTCGTTCGGCACGTGGAGAACGGCCCGGGACCGCGTCTCTCTGACGCGCAGTATGGCTTCCGGGCCGAGAGGTCCACCGTGGATGCCCTCAGGCGTCTACGTTCGGTGACGGAGGAGGCGGATTGGGATGGAGAGGTGACCCTGGCGACGTCGCTCGACATCGCCAACGCCTTCAACAGCATCCCGCACAGTGTAATACGGGAGGCGCTCGAGTATTTCGGAGTGCCCCCGTATCTGCGGAGGCTGTTGGGGGCGTACCTGGAGGAGCGCTTCGTCCTGTTCGAGGACAGGGGGGGTCGGATGATTCGGCGCAGCGTCGGATGCGGTGTCCCGCAGGGGTCGATTCTCGGCCCTATACTGTGGGACATCGCGTACGACTGGGTCCTGCGGTGTCGGCTTCCCCCCGGGACTGGTGTCATCTGCTACGCGGATGACACTCTGTTCACGTCCCGGGGTGCGAATTTCCGCGAGGCGGCGCGGTCGGCCGAAACGGGTCTTGCCCTATTGGTCGACCGCATAGAGAGGCTTGGGCTTCGGGTCCGATTGGACAAGACCGAAGTCCTCCTCTTCCGCGGGGCCCGGACGCGAGGACCCCCCCCCCCAGGAGCGCGCCTCCGGGTGGGTCAGGAGGAGTTGAGGGTGAGCACCCAGATGAAATATCTGGGGCTCATCCTCGACGGACGATGGTCTTTCGGCCCCCACTTTCGCGAGTTGGGGCCAAAGATCATCAGGACGGCTGCTTCGCTCGGCCGACTCCTCCCCAACCTGGGTGGACCGAGCGAAGCAGTGAGGAGGCTATACTCTGGTGTCTGCCGGAGCATGGCGATGTACGGTGCCCCCATTTGGGTGGACGCCCTCACCGCGACGAACAAACGCCTTTTGCGACAGGCGCAGAAGGTGATCGCGGTGAGGGTGATACGGGGGTACCGTACAGTGGCCTTCTCTGCGGCCACTGCCCTCGCGGGCGACCCGCCGTGGGAATTGGTGGCGGAGGCGCTCGCCGAAGTGTACCACTTTGTGGCGAACATGAGGGAAATCGGCGAGCGCCCCTCGGCGGAGATCGTGCGGCGGGTGCGCCTGCGAGCGCAGGCGGAAGTCGTGCGGAGGTGGGAGGCGGACCTGGCGCAGGCGGCGTTCGGTGTCCGAACAGTGGAGGCCCTGCGTCAGGTCCTGGAGAAGTGGATGCTGAGGCGGCGCAAGCCTCTCACCTTCCGCATGACGCAGGTGCTCACCGGGCACGGTTGCTTCGGTGAGTACCTGCACCGCGTGGCCCAGAGGGAGGCCGAGCCTCGCTGCCACGACTGTGGCGAGGCTCAGGACACCGCTCAACATGTCCTTGAGCGGTGTCCCAGGTGGAGCCGGCAGCGCCAGGAGTTGGCCGCTGCGCTTGGCGGGACGGACCTGTCGCTCCCGAGTGTCGCCAACGCGATGCTCGAGAGCGACAGCGCCTGGAATGCAATGGCCTCCTTCTGCGAGGTCGTCATGTCGCAGAGGGAGGCCGAGGAAAGGGACCGCGAGGACGATCCCCTCGCGGACCCGATCCGGCGGCGGAGAGGGGGGGTGCGTCGCAGGCGCTACTTGGCGCGCCTGGAAGCGCCCCCATAAGCGGTGGGACTGGAGCAGTCCCACCCGGTGGCAGAGGTCCTCCAGGTGTCGGAGGGCCTCTGAGAGTGGTGAGTCCGGTTTCTGGTGAGAAACCGGCCAGTCGCAGAGGCGTCTTGTGCTAGTCAGATCCGAGGCGCCTCCCTGCAATGCGGCCGACGGCACCCGCAGGGGTTTAGTGGGTAGTCTGGGCCGGCTAGCGGCCCAGGAGTCCCACACTCTGTGCGTAAACGCATTCCCCTGCGAAATCAAAAAAAAAAAAAAAAAAAGGCTGAGAAATTCTGACAGTGTTGGCCACTGCAACCACACCTCAGGTCATGTTCCTGTTGGTCTGGTTTCCCTGTAGAAACGGTTACGGAGGTCAGACGACAGTCGCTCCATTGTAATAGCCAGTTCCGCCAAATCTAGGACCATGACTTACAGCGCACCCTAGGCTCCGAAGCGTAAGCTGACGACGCAACTAGGAATACACGCTAGGATGAAGATGACTCTTTAAGTATTGCACTTAAATAAAAAAACACTACAAACGCTAGACCGATCTCTTCCAGTCAAACTTTCGATTATTCATTATCAACATCTTCATTTTTAATTAGACTGATCACTGATTACTATGGCGGCATTCTGAAGATCCACAAAGCCGACCTTTATGCAATTAACTATGATGCAATACACCATTCGCAAATAATAAAACATCAGCATGTCAACCACTGTCAGTCTTCTGCTAGAAATAATCCTAAGCTTTCCAGAATGGGCGGTTGGAGCAACCTGCGCTCAGCGCTTGCCTGCGACTTTCTTAAGGCCATCCGACCATCGTGTGGGTCTAATGCTGCACATTCGAGAAACTCCGCGTCGGCCATCGGTTCTCCGCGCTCCCTTTTTTATACAACTAAGAAGGCAAAGAGGCGTACGGCTTACCTGACGGTAAGTGGTTACCGTAGGCTCAAATCCCCGCCATTTTAATTCATTTGATATATAACCACATAATTATTAATAGTACTCGCTTCCACTCAAAACAGATACCGCACCTAACCTCGCAGATTTAGGGTAAGATAGCTCTGGTATTCGGACATTTTCTCGCTCAACAAAGCAACTGATTAAATGTAATTAACCATACTTGATTTAATGACGTACATTGCATTTGTTTTTTATGTAACATTATATTATATGAATTTACTATATATTTATGATATATATATATTTATATATATATATTATTTGTATAGGTATATGTAATGTTTATGTATGTTTATTGTATTATAAAATGTATGGTTGTGTAGGTTTATTCGTTTAAGTATAGATTTTACAAGCCGTTCCCGTGGTATTTTCAGTACACCCCCCACATTTAAGTTCTCTGCTATACCCAAAGGTTGACTGTTAGATAATGCTTTTAGCATTAAGTCCGCCTATTGTGCTTTACAAATTGTAATTTGTACAATGAAGGTTAAATAAATAAATAAGATTGATAGCAAAACAATGCAAGGTTACATTTTATTATATTACCTTTACATTTTATTGTGTACATGAATAAAATAAATAAATAAATAAAAAAGGTTGAAGCTTCGGCCGCCCGGCCGCTTCGACGACTATGACGCAGATACAGTAAATAACCAACCTTACGAGTAACATACACATTGACGTACGCGACCGAATCGTAGTAGTCATATTAGGTATCGTGTTCGCCGCTGTTGTATGTAACACAGCCTGGCCACGAAGCAATTCGCCGCAATGCCACCGGCGACTAAAATAAATACATACAAATGCATTTGTTTCAGTGCATTAATCGTTACTACTTCTCAATCCGCATCGCCAGTCATCAGTTCCCGTGACTTTTTAGTGCATTTGTTATGTATTTCGTTTAGTCGCCGGTGGCATCGCGGCAAATTTCGCCGTGGAGAATTGTTTCTAGGCCAGGCTGTTAGGCAGCTAGAAAGTTTATTTATAACAATAAAAAATCCATCTAAAAACCAAAGCCATTTTGTGCACACTTGAAGGGATAACTTACTTGACCTTGCCTAGCAAGTCCAAAGGCAGTTTCGAAGGATTCAGATCCGGGGCTATCAGGCAGACCCTGAGCACGGCGATGTCAGGTCGAAGGTGGAGAAAGAACACCTCCCACTTGTTTAGTGCATCAGCTTCGAATTGCAACTCTGCGCCGACCACGTGAATGGTGAATGAGGTTTTCTGGAAGGATTATTAATGTCTTGGACGATGATGAGGAAGGTTTGATACAATGGGTTTATGTAACAGAAATAAGATTAGGTAGAAGTGCTGCCAAAGTTAATCGTCACCATACTAGGTTAAGACTCGAGAGGCTTAACTGGCCTGCACATGGCACTATCTATTATAATTTCTGCGGATACGGAAAACATCTTTATAAGTGTTAACGAGTGATTTTACATTGAACCCAAAATAGTAAGTAAAGAGTGATTTTTGCGTAATTCTTTTGACTAGAGCTTCTAATATTTTTTTTTTGGTTTATCATCATCATCGTGAAAAGGAAGCTGAGAACAGCAAATTGATCATAATCTGCACCACGCCACCATTGTTTTATATACCTACCAAAAATGATTATTTTCTCAATTGCATCATCAGCTTACAAGTACGATTTTAGTCATGGTCGCTACAATATTGACATCAAAATAGGTCATAATCTTAAGGTAAACGCCTTATCATATACCGGAAGCAATTACTGGAACGAATACCTTATAAGTCCCGTTAGCATAGCAAGAGTTCATCTTGTTGGTGTAGATCTGGTAGCTGTGGACAGCCGTCAAGGGGGCCGTGGCGAGCTGAGTGAGCGATGCGTACTCCACATCGTTCATATCTGAAGAGATAGAGACATACCAGGTAATGTTTTGGTAAGCTAGTAGAAAAAGCCTTTATGCGTTACAGAACTAAATCAAGCATTTTGAGGTGTCGTATGTTATTTTCGCTGGATGCAGGTCACTTCAAAACCTTTATTGTAACAACATCATATGCTGTGATTTTGGAATGAGCTACCTATCATAAATTGCAAGTTGGCTTTCAACAAAAGCATACAAAAAGCCTATATATGCAGGGTTAGTAGCATGCGCTTGTTACTAACAAACAGTTCAATATCTACGATAAATACTTTTCATCTGATAAGTTCTTTGTGTAGGCACGAACGCAAAGAGGCATGGACTAAAAATCAGAAAACATAAACACTTGAGGTAACCAGTAAGATGGTCTAAATTAGACAAAGAATATTCTTCTTTCTCATGCTACATTCCCATTTCATCTGGGGTCGGGCTTCCTCATAATTCGACGCCAGAATTGTCTGTCCTGGGTTGTCGCGGAAAGGTTAAATTAGGCAAATAATACAATTTGCTTACCAATCTTCTCTTTATACATGGCAGCCAACACCTCATTGATCTTGTCTGTTACCTGGTACTGGCCTGACATCACCCTGCTAGGTAGCTTAGGCTCCAAACGGCCTCTGGTCTGCTGGTAGCATACCAGCTTCTGATACAAAGAGTAGGATTTGCACCAGCGCTGATGGGATCTTGGAAGATGGTCAGGGTTCTCTGAGCAGTACGCAATCTAGAAAGAAGGAGTCCTATTTTATCCCTTTTTTTTCTGAGAGCAGAGGAGCTTAGGATAGAAATGACACAAGTGGCGAGTAATCTAGGTTAGGTCGCGCTTAATGTAGCTTGACACGCGTTATCGTCACCGTTGCTATCGAGTCTTAGTTTTCTGCTCATATTTTAACGCTTTTTCATGTTTAGGAATGCTGTCGTTGGTAAAATCCGCTACATATAGATAGAATGAATGAATGAACACTTTATTGCACCATTTACATAAACAGAGAGACAGAGATTTTAGAAACTTTAGAAAAAAGTTGTGGTTAATATTCTGAAGACAACACGGAATCTTTCGATTTCCTGCCCTCTAATGATGACTTTATGATTACTTATGAAAAGACTTGCCTGCTACACCCCTTGTAACAAACAAGACTGTATTACCTCTTCTTCGTCCAAGCGTGTTTTCCTAGTTGCATCCTAATTCTACGCTTCTGAGCTTAGGGTAAGCGGTAAGTCATGGTCCTAGATACTGCACTGGCACTGGTTATTACAATGAAGCGATGCATGGTGTGTTTATGGCCAACGCTGTCAGATTTTTAACAATACTGTATTACCTGTCCACACCCATCGCAGTTAGCCAGCTTGTTCAATCTCCATTCTCGGCACTTCACATCGCCACATATCCTCGGATACAACAGGGCTTCTTGTTCCCAAGGAACCAGCTTCCTCTTGAGTATCTTCTCGCATGACACGATCATCTGCATGCGGAGGAGACGGTAGCTGTGACCGGTGACAGAGGCTGCATCTTCGTAGATATGCTTTTGGTCTAAAGATAATGAATGAGAAGATATCCATTTGGAGCCAATAATAAAAATTTGTATTATATATTTTTTATACTGATGATGGTGTTTATTGTTAAAGGTTTGTTTTATATAAAACACTAGCTGTTTCGCGCAGCCCCACCTGCGGTATATAGCCTATGTTACTCAGGGTGAATATAGCTTTCCAATGGTTAAAAAATTTTTGAAATCGGCACAGTAGTTTTTGAGTTTATTCATTACAAACATACACACAAAAATACAAATCTTTCCTCTTTATAATATTAATAATTACAAACATACACACAAAAATACAAATCTTTTCTCTTTATAATATTAATAAGTGTAGAAGATGTAGATTAGTGTATATAACTGTTAAAAGATCATACCTTTTAGATGAACAATAGTAGACACCGCAAAACAGAAGGCCTGATGATGAGGCCAATCTTCATCTTTATGCTTCTGGTTGCAGTAGAAAAGTAAATGACAATAGTTACAAGAAACCCTCATAGGTTTCAACTCTTTCTTACACACGTGACAAACACTAGGAAGATAAACTTTTCGAAAACTATACTTGTACACAAACTCTTCATTTTCATTCAAAGTGGAGATAGATTCATCGGCGGATTTCTTATTCATTAGTTTCTTTATATTATCCGTTTGGGATTCCTTTGATTGTTTCTTGGATTGTATTTCAATGGAATCTTTTATTTTTACTTTCGCTAGTATTGTGTTCGGTGTTTTATTTTTCTCTTTTTTGTAGTCCATTTTATTCGATCGCACAGGAATGACGGGGTGGCCTAACAAGTTTTTTGGCGGCGTAACGGGGTTTTGTTTTTCACTTTTAGCATCAGTCTTAGAATCTTCAGTTGGCGCTATGATATTGATTTCTGGGTTGACATTAGATCCTGTAGATTCACTTGCAATCATTTCAAATGTTTGATTGACATCGTCTGCACTAGATGTCATTGCATCTTCAAAACTTTCGATAGGCTGACATTCTACTAAACTTGGCACCTCACTCTCTGGTATGTCTTTAGTATTCTCATCAAACCAATCAGATTGCTTCTTAGTCTTTTCTTTGGTCTGGTCGGGCTTTTCCTCCTTCTTTTCTTCTTTTTTAGTATCCTGAGTAGCCTCTTTTGAAGTATGTCCCTCAGTACTACTGGAGGTAGATTCGCTAACAGAAGATGCTGCACCTGATTCTTGTTTACATTTTTTCTTTGATTTCCCTTTGCCTTTGTTGTCTTTTCTTGCGGGGCATACAGGAGGAGCATCGGTAGTTGTTGAAGTCTCTATGTGTTTGACTTCTTCTGTTACAGGCTTTGGTTCTTTTTTCGGTAAAGGAGGAGGCAGTGGTATGACTGGTAAACAAGGGTTCGACGCGTGTTCAGATGTTAGTTTATCTTTTTTATTACTTTTTGGCGGTGGAGACGGGGCTGGCATTATAGCTTCAAGTGGCTTTTTCTGAACCATTAAAATTGCAGATTCCGTACATTGGCTCTCTTCGCCAATGGCCTTGGACTCAAGTAAAGTAGTATTTGTATGATCAGAGTCCGGTTTGAGTTCCATGAATTTACTTTTTTCATCATATTCTTTCTGTACATTTTCTTCTGTCTTTTCCATACTTGTCAGCTCTGCCAAAGATTTTTCAATTGATAATCTTAACTCTTCCATGTCCTGATTGACTTCCATCATCTTTGATTTAATATCAGTTTTTTCTTCACTTGGCTTGACTACATTCGCTTCGACGTCTAGAACTCTAATTCCAGATGCTACAAGTTCCGGAGACGATAATGGAATATCTCCTCCTTTGATGAATGGTGTATCCGGAACAAATACAGGCACTCCTAGTTTGACGTCACTAGGTGAAGATACATCTCGTATTATAGTATTATTATTATCGTCAACACGCTGCTGGCTTGCAGCACGTGGATATTGTATATCAGGCAATATTTCTGCGGTGGATCCTTCAGATTCGTCAGCTTTGACACTACTTATCTCGATATCTTCCATTTGTGGCATGTCATAATATAAATTAATATTGTCTTCACTTTGTATAGATTTCAAATATTCGGATGCAGGTCGAACAGACTCTGTTGATTGATCTGAAGCCTCAGTGATTGTATCTGGTTCTGTTTGTTTCACATCTTGTTTTTTATTTCTATTTTCAGGTATATCCAGTTTTTTCATAGGTTTTGGAGACTTCTTTCTTTTTTTACCCGATTTAATTTCTAAATTAACGTTCGAGTTAGTTTCTTCAGTTGCAGATTCTAATACAGTGAAATCAGGTTTGCTTTCAACTTGTATTGGTGTTTCCAAAATATTGTGTTTTGAAGTATCTTCAAACGAAATTGTTTCCTCAGTCTGTTCCCTTTTGGTTTGTTTCGATATTTTTTCATTGTCATCAGGAGTTTCATCCTTAGAAACACTTTCTTTATATTCAGCGTCTTCAGTTTGTAGTTGTTTAGGATCTAGTTGTTTTTGAGGAGGTTTAGGTGACTTTTTTCTATTCTTTCCCATATGAGGTGAACTTGACATTTCAGGTAATGACAAAGGCATAACTTCTTTTACTTGATCTCCTTTGGATATCTCCTCACACTTTGGTAATTCCTTTAAATGTTCTTTACTTCCAGAAATATTTTCTTCTTCAGTTTTTGACAATTGAACAATGCTTATATATTCCGACGATTCGCCTTCCTTAATGGCTTGATTAGATTTTTCCTTACGTTTTTTATCAACAGGTTTAGCAATTGCAGCTATGGGCTTAACATCTTCACATATAGGTTTTACTTCTTTCTCAGCACTTTTTGATATAATTTGACTTTCTTCTATATTTTCACTTGAATCAAGTGATAAAATATCAGATAATAATTTGGTCTGTTCTTCACTCGCAACAGTACTTGTGCTCTCAAATGGCACATTTGTGTCCTCCTCTTTTATATCAGCTTTGGTAATATTGTGTTTGTCTTTTTTACCTTTCTTTTTATTTTTATTTCCTTTGCTTAAATTTTCATCAATGATATCTTCTTGTTGTTTCGTGATTAAAGTTTCAACTTCCGAAGGAACGTCAGTGCTTATTTCAGTCTTACATTCAGTTTCTGTTTTGGTAGTGTCTACTTTTTTATCTTCTATGTCTATGAGTTGCTGAAATGCAGCTGTACAAGAAATCTCTTCCGTTCTATCAGATTTTTCGGAATCATGACGCTTTTTCTTTTTATTCTTTTTCTTAGCAGATTTCACTTCTTCGATGGGCTTAGAAGATGATACGTCAAGTTTGGTATCAACGCGTACATCACTTATTTCCACTGGTAAATCTTGAGTTGGTTCTGGAGTTCTTATTACATTTTCTTCCCCCTTTACAGATTGTTCCGTATTTGCGTTTTTATTTTTATTTTTCTTTTTACGGGCAGTTGGCGCCATATTTGGCAATTCTTCTGGAGTATCTAAAATAGCTGGTTTATCTTCTATTTCTTCAACTTTAGATTCTTTGACTGACGAAGAAAATTTTTTTTTAACCTCTTCATCGATGTTTTCGGTGGCCTTGTCCTCTCCACTTTCCTCTATTTCATCTTTTTCGTGTTTTTTCTTCTTACCTCTGTTTCTCTTAGGCTTCTTAGGTTCATCCACGCTTTTCACTTCTTCTGTCGGTGCCACAATGTCACTAATAATTTCAGGAACACGTTTTTCAATATTCGTTTCACTCTCTACATTTTCAATAACCGAATCGTCAACTTTTTCAGGAATTTTATCAACTTCAATTTTTTGAGGTGGGTTAGGATTAGGAGGTTTATTTTGTCGATTTTTCCCTTTACCCTTTTTAGTGTTCATGATACACACTATAGAAACCACTGAATTTATTTGAAATCGACACGTCTATACTAATCTAAATCCGGTGTACTTCTGGTCAAATTGTATGCCACTTTATTCTCGTCTTGTATGTTCATGTGTTATATTCTAAATGTCATACATTAGTTGCTGTTCTAAATTAGTCTTTATGTGCTAGGTTTTAGATTTAAATTGTATTGGCTCGGTATTGCAATAGTGGTTGTTTTTGTCCATCGCTGCATACTAGGAAACAGAGGCTTGCCAAAAGTGCATTCCGTGGAGACTAGCTAAAAATATGACGATTGGAAATCATTCGTCTCAATATCGATTTATTTGACTTGTCAAATTTTGATATGGGTGCCAATTTTCGTAATTTTTATGTTCGGTTTGTCTTGATCATAAAAACAATGTAGATATTCTTTATTACAGAATTGGTAATTCAATTGAAATATATAGATATTTATCTCAGACAACGGCAAAAGCGGTCCATGGATGTTAGTAGTGACTTAATAGTACCTTTTAACCTCACATACTAATTAATAATTCATATACATATTAATTTATATGAATTATTAGTATGTGAATGAGGATGTAGAAAAAAAAGATAGAAAAAAGCATGTTAAGATGGTTTGGGCATGTAGAAAGGATGGATGAAAGGAGACTTACGAAAGGTATTTACAAATCAAAGGTGACAGGAAAGTCGGTAAGGGCCGGCCTCGGAGAACATACTGCGACCAAATCACACAAAAAAGGGAGAAGTCAGGAGTACCCGTAATTGACGAGCGTGTATGACGAGAGTGATAAACGTAGAAGAAGCGAGGGAAGTCTGTAAGGATCGTAGCAAATGGAAATCCGTAGTCTCTGCTTACCCCTACGGGAAAAAGGCGTGATGGTATGTATGTATGTTTGTATGTTTAATAATATCGAAATTTTATTTTATCTAGGGTCCCGATCAAGATACTTAAATCGTTGTTAAAAAGTCTAGACTAGACAAATATTGTAAGGTTTAGTTTGAAAATAAGGTAGTTTTAGCCTACTCTCATCATACCTTTATGTAACATTTCATTATTCAGATCAAAGTTCCATCCTCAATGTTCTAAAGCATGACTATCGATAGACCACACTAGAATAAAAATTTATTTTAGTTCAATAAAATCGAACATGTAAGACATCATCATCATTTCGTGTAGGTTACATTGTCCATTGACCATGTACACCCAGGTGTCAGATATGAGTCCATGGTATAAACCTAAAATAAAATTAATTGTTAAAGATGCGTAATGTCGTTTTGGAGAAAATTGCTGACTGGGGACATAGGTAAGAACCTAGTCAAGTTCAACCCATCTAAGATACAAGTGTGCGCATTCGCCGCCAAAAAGGCTCCCTTCGTTGATGGTCCTCAATTCCTCGACTTTCCTCTTTCCATATCGGACACGATTGGAGTTCTCGTACAGTACGCTTCAAACAGAATTTCCTACGTCGTACACTGCGATTATGGAATGAACTCCCTGCCAGGGTTTTCCCTAGTGACTATAACATGGTAGCCTTCAAAAAGGGAGTGAAAAAATTCCTTCAAGGTCGGCAACGCACTCATGACATCTCCGGTGTTGCAGGCGGTCATAGGCTACGGTAACCACTAACCTGATGGTGGGCCGTACGCCTGTTTGCCTACTTAATTGTATTAAAACAAAAAACAAAAAAAACAATTTCTTATGTTTTCGCGATTGTTACACATCAAATTAAACAAACGTAAGGTTAACTTAGCGTTAGGTGTAAATAAATCCATACTTCCATACTAATATTAAAAATGCGAAAGTCTGTCTGTCTGTCACGCTTTCACGGCCAAACCGCTGAGCGGATTTTGATGAAATTTGGTATGTTTATAGTTGAAGACCCGGGGTCAAACATAGGCTACTTTTGGACGCAGGCGGAGCTGCTGCTAGTAAGTTATAAACGCGATAAAAAACCGTATTAAATATAATAGTTAAATTTAATGTTTAATGAAGTTCTTTCTATTAAATTCACAGCTTTAAAAAAATTACTTGACCATTAACAAAATATCCCATGAAAAGCTTATAATTACAGTTCCCAGGCATATTGGGTAGCTCTGCTCAAATTACACTTTCGTTTTAAAGGCAACTCGTTAGTGCATTGTGTATATGTGTTTGTTATGAAGGAGTTCGTTATTATAATGGAGCGACTGCTGTCTGTAAGCTTTGTGCATTAGCTGGCCTCTAGCTCCCGAAATTTGGTTTGTTTTTGAACAACTTGACAAAAATATAGTAATTATTACTTACTTCATCACTCACTTGATGATATTATTTAATAATTGATTGATTGTTAATGAAAATTGTGGCTTTTTATAGATAGATATTATTTATTAGCCACAACACAGATTACAATCGTTTCAATTTACGTTTTTATTTATTATAAGTAAATGATTTGATTTGCAAGTTTTTCACCCTGAACTCTTTTTAACGCCTTTTTAACCAAAGAGCATTCGAAATCGCACAACGTAACTTTCTCAATGTTTTTAACATGTATTCTGAAAAAATAAATTATTTTCTTAATTCATAAGAAAACAAAAATACTAAGATAAAATTTTTTTTATTATTTACTCATTACTAAAAAAAAATTATAGATTTTTGTGGCATAGAAAAAAAGACATAATCGTCCGTCTGTCGGATTACAAGAATATTGAGTTGACATGCTAGTTCGACAATCGGACTACGAGAACATTAGAAATCGATCAATGGAACCAACAGTAAAGACAAAGTCTTCGTCGTCTAAAGGACGGTCAACGCACGTGGCCTAATGGCTGATTTTCAGGCTACCTAAAAAGCATCTGACATAGCTTGACGACTGCTATCTAGCGTTAAGGTGTTCCTGACCAAACCACCAAACGCTTGACGTGCGTGCCAAAGCACTGAGAAGCTTAAGGCAGAAAAAAGTCAGACTCCGTTCGTCATTACAAACACACAAGCCCCGCCAGGCTATCACACTTCTCAATCTTACAAACATTCCAATCAAAATCACGGCCATTTCACTTCCATACAAGATACAACGATATTAAAAACCTTAAAGATAGCTCTTTATAATTTGCTTATTGATAAATGCTATTATAGTTTAAAAGACTACTTAAGTGATGATTTGGAAAGTCTGATTTATTATCAAGCTCAATCGTAGCTTAAGTTTGTGATGCGTCTATTTGAAACAATTCCTGAATTTGACTTATATATTTTGTAATGAATGCATGTAATGAAATGTAACTTTTGACCTTTTATCATTGTAAACCCTAGCGGTAGGACATATCGATCTTAAATATTTACTATTTCCACCTTGTACAACATATGATCCACAATGAAATAAATGATTGATTGATTGATTAGTTAATATTAAAATAATTTCTACCACGCTCACTTTTTTTTCAAGTCACAGATTTACGGCTCTGGATAGGTTTGAGCGTAGTACTATCTTATTTCTAGGCTCACAGTCATACAAATTGTCTTGCATATAAGATTTTTAAAAATGTTTTAAAAAAAAATCATTTCATTTACGCGCCATTTTTCTCGCGGGATATTTTCTTTATAAATTAGTTTGATTTTATTAATTAAAAAGCTAATTTAGAGGGTCGAATGTTTGTATTTTTACTGTAATCACCCGATTGCGCCAGAATTATTATTTAGGGATTACATACCATAAGAACGTCCTTCACTCAAACTCATTGAAGGGCGCCTCAACGAAGTCCTCGAACTTTCCTTAAAAACGATATTCTTACGTTATTGCTTGAGCAAACTGCAATGAGGAACGACACAGGTTATAAAAACAATTCAAAGCACAAAAATTAAAAAATACAAAATATAGTAATAAATAAATAAAGTGACTAGGCAAAAAGTGACAAAAAACTGATTTATAACCACTTTCGAGACCGCCTCAAAGTACCTATCGACCAACCTTATATTTTACAGTTCGATACTCCAATTAGGACTCTCCATAAGTCAAGGAAGCTAGTGACGACTAATCATATAATCGAGTTTTAGCAAACGTTTGAGAATATGAATATTAGTTTCCCATAAAGTACTTCAAGTATTAAGTGTGTGGCACATTTCTCTAAAACTGTCCCCTTGTCTGTCTGTCTGACCTACATAAATCTTTTATAGTTCGATTGCTACGCGTGCCATATTGCAATCTAATTTGACTTTACAATTTTTTTTAAACCAATTTGGTCTTTATTCTTTTCAAAATAAGATCGAAAGTTTGTCATAATAATGAATAATGTTTTTTTTTTAAAGTTGACTGGCCCCTCTTTTAAAATTTTAATATTGTAATGCAAAGGGTTGTTCCCCTGTTAACAAGACAGCACAGGACAGTAGCTGAGTAGCTTGTCCCAACTGGTTTTTTTTAACAATGATTATTGTTTTGTTTTCTATAGTGAAGTCATATTCGCTCATATGGTAAACAGTTTTGTATTATTATGCATCATCTAAAAGTTATTCATGTCATGCCAATCCGTATATGTACTAACATATCATAGTCTGCTAAAACCAGATTTCTCTTTTTTATATATGGATTTTACTTGACATATTTAGCCAGAATAAGAGAGATATTTTTTTATTTCCAAAGTAGCAAGTAATGATTAAAGTTTTCTAGTCAAGTCTTGTTAGAAGTAGCAGGCAAGTGAAGTGGTAGAAAAACTTTGCGATTTTCTAGGGACTTTTCGCATTATAATATTTTCCACTATTTTCAAGGTCAACTGTGTGTCAACAAATAGTAAAACTACTGTTTTAGCATCAACACTATTCCTCCCTGACGTCAACTCTCCTTGGGAATTATTTTGTTGGTAAATCCCTTTCGTTTCTTTACAAGCATTTATATATGTAATATTGTTCTCACGTTCGTGGCAGTTACAGTAATCTATATATCCATACTAATATTATAAATGCGAAAGTCTGTCTGTCTGTTACGCTTTCACGGCCAAACTGCTGAACGGATTTTGATGAAATTTGGTATGAATATAGTTGAAGACCCGGGGTCAAACATAGGCTACTTTTTGACGCAGGCTGAGCTGCGGGAAACAGCACAGGAAAAAAAGAGGGGGTTATTCTTATTCCGGAGACTCCTTGTGAATTAAAAAGATGAATTTCAAAATCCACAAGGCACTCTTTGCTCTTGATGGCTAGAGAAATTGAATGCTATTTTTGAAACTCACGAAAAATCGGCGAGTCGAATAAGTTTTGTTCGATATCGAACGATGTTCATTCGACATATATGTCACACATTTCCAAAATTAGGCTCCAAGGTCCGTAGGGTCGATTGACTTTACAGCCAACGCGTTATGAAATAAAGATTCATTAGCTGAACAATTTCTACACCATCTTATTACAACACTCTAACACACATATCTCTTTCTCGCACTATAGGTTGGACAGAGAGAGATAAAATCGCTAATTTTAAAAGCCCATAAGCTAGCGTGACGAACTGACTCAATTGAGTGGAGTGTGACTTTTATAATGTCGTTTTTGACTTTTTTTTGAAGTTCATTATCAAATAAATGAAAACTTTTTGGGGTTTCAGCAAGGATTAATAGGTCCTTCTTTTTAGGGTTTTGACCCAAAAAAAATACTTAAACCGTGTGGTTGTTTCCTCCTGAAATACATGAAATGAAATGTTTATTTGTCACCACAGACAAATGCTCACACAAATGCAAATTAGAAAAAAAAATGTGTGAGAAATTATCGTAGAAATGTAAACGCATTAAAAAAAAAATTGCAGACCGGTTGCATGCTTAAAGTCAACCCTCCTTGTGTTGAAACAAACTATTTTTTTGTTTAACACGTAACAATAGACATATACTTATTTATTACACTAACTTTTAAGCTTAAAATTATTATAAACATTGAAGCATGACACGATTTAAAAGTTAAAATACAATAGACTCCTTTTAGCAAACTGAATTAAATTTATGATACCTGTCTCCCCCATTCGTCATTGTTATATTTCACCTGAGATAAGATTAAAGGGTGTCAATACGACATCGAAATACACACACACATTGTATCAGTTTTCGTATAACTTTTTAATATTCACTATCTCTATGTATTGTTGTAAGACTACATTTTTTAAAGTAATGTTTAAACAATGTAATAACCAATACTGCCAAATCTAGGACCATGATTAAAGCGTACCCTGGGCTCCGAAGCGTAAGCTGACGACGCAACTAGGAATACACGCTAGGATGATGGTTTAACACTGTGCAGGGCTCCTGTTTTGTCACTGTACGGTTTTAAATTCATTATATTTTATCTTTGTCTGTGACAGTAGTAGGTATTTTATTTTCATTTGACATTCAGGCATGTGTTTGTAGTATTAGACGAAACTTAATATTTTATAAGCGACCTTGTATACTTACTGTTTACCGGTTGTTTTCAAGCATCTGTCCGATGGCTTGGATACATAACACACGGGTACGCGACCCCGACTTACCCGTGCTGCTACTTTTTTTTTTTTTTTTTTTTTTTAATTTTACTTAGTTTTCCGCCCTATGGGTGAGGGGCGCCCTTGATTACTTTTTTGTTTTTGTGTATCTTATGTAAAAAAGTGTGTTTTTTTTTGTTTTTTGTACTTTGTTATCTTATCTACTTTTGCTGCTAGATCTATTTAATCATAATATTATTTTATTCTTTGAGTGTAGTTTATTTTAGTTTTTCCCAATTTACTTGTATCTATTTGATTTAATTTGCTTCACAATGCTGTTTATCTATTTCTTTAGTTCTATTTCATCTGTGTTGTATTTAATTATCTTTATTTATTGTCTGGTCCGTTGAATTTTTATTTATTTTAATTAACTTTATTTCTCTTAAATTTATTTTTACTTATTTTATTTAGTTTTCAATTTGAACTCTAAAAGTTATTATCATTTGTAGTTGTCTTTACCTTAACTTCTATTCTCAATTTACGTTGTATTTATTACTTCTATTTGTTATGTACATATTATGATTATCTTCTTTTATAAGCATATAATTATACACAAATATACTTTGATGACTGCTATAATGTAATTTTGTTTGTGTTATCCTACTGTTGATTATCTTCCCTATTAAACCTGGTGTTTTATAATTACGATTATAAATACCCAGTTTTCCAGCTCATTATAGACAATAATCGACCACGAGACACAAGGTATTGCTTTTCGTGGTGTACGCATTGATCAGAAGAGATAATGTTTATCTTTCTGATCAATGCTCTTATCCAATACTTGCGCCTACGTGCTCGATTACTGTCTCTGCATTTACATCTTTCCTTCTGTATGTCTGTCTGTCAGTCCAGTCCAGTCATGCATAGGCCACATTGGCCCTAGCCAGGGCCTCGCGCCTCTGCCTAATAGGGCATTCGGCGCTGAAGGCATTATGAACCAGATCATTTAATTTAGATTCTTTGCAATTTCTACAGGAAGGCGGAACTCCCGCCTCAAGTTCTGCACATTGAGCCCTCATCTGCGGACCACCGCAGTGGCTGCACACCTCGACCTCCAGCTTATAGAATCGCCGGCCATGCCCGTACCCCAGACAGCGCGAGCACTGTATGAGGGGGGACTGGTCGGCCACTCTCACTCGCTGGAGGTCGATGTGCACAGCCCCTGCAGAGGTTAGTCTCTGCCACAACTTTGGCGAGACTCTGAGTACTCTATGGCATTTGTGCGGGTCTTTCGTCCGCTTCCTGTAGATAATTTCAACCCGAACTTCCTGATCATCTAGTCCATTGAACAGATGGCCATTCTGAGTTTTTAATGCCTTCAGCACCGTCTCGTCGGAGTTTTCTTCCAGGAGGTTCCAGAAGATGACAAGCGGGTCCTTGTTCTTTAAGTCTTGTACCGTGAGATTGCTTTCTTCTTTTTGTAATTTTTCTTTAATTTTGTCCATCTCTTTTTTATCTTTGCACCGGTTATCACCTTCTGGTCCCTCGACTTCCTCATCATATCTACCCTACTTCCCTCCTCGGTCGCATTGATGACTTTTTTAATTTTATTTAAAACCTTCTCCCCTGTATCAAAGTCATCCTTTGAGGCGACGACTACCGAGTGCATGGCCGTGCCTTTCCTTGGCTCCCCTTTTGGGGGACCGGCCACGACACTCGCGTACGTCGTCACCTCCTTTCCTTTCTTTTGTTTGACTACTTCTGATAGTTCCTCTATATATTTTTTGTGTTCCATTAAAATTTTTCTATTTTCCCGAATTTCATCTATTATATATCCTTCTTCTTTATTATTTATATTGCTGACCGAAGATTCTTCTTTGTTTGTCTTTTCCTCTATTTCTAACACCAATTCGAACATGCTTGACAATATTCTAAGCACATTCTCCTTGATTGATGTTTTGATATTGCCGGATTGCTCCAATTGGGATTTGCCCTCTTGGAGCAACCGGTGCGCTTTGGATGTTGCGCTTTTTCCCCCTATCTCTCTCTCCTCCAAAATACCGGACGCAGACGCAGTCATCCCCCGTGGAGATTTCTCCGCCGGTCCAGATACGTCCTTTTCTTTGCTAGTCAACTTTTTAGCCATCTTTGGCTTTTTTGTTTTTGTTAAAGTTTTATCTGGGTCGGCAGTTTCATCGTACACCTCAGGTGAGTAAACGAGCGCCTAGGCTTGGGGGTGTGAAACATCTTAATAGGTAAGATACGATAATTTAGGAGTCAATTACTGGAATAATCAAGATTAAAATATAATTTTGTAAAAGTTGTATATAGTTATTTTAAAATATTTGTGTAAATCAATTTTGTAAATAATAATGTAAAATAGTAGTTAGTTAGTCTTTTAATTACTTTTATCACAGCACTAGTCAATAATCTTTTAAAATTGTATATTTATTTTGTATTAGTTTAGACAATAAGTTGCGTGTATAGGGCGCAGCTTATGGTGAACAATATTTTAAACTTTTGTCAGTGCCAGTTTTAGGCTAACTACCAGGTTTTGGGCACCTGCCCTGTCCTGTCGATATTAAGCTATAACACTTTAGTAGGCGGAGTCAATAATTCTAAAGTTATTTGTTTTTGTTTCAGATGAAACGGCGCTTCTACACTAGTTTCACAGTGAGTACTGTAAGGATATTAACAAATATTCCCTACAGGTCAAAGTTGCCGCTATTAGCGAGTTTCCTCTAGCGGGGTCGATCGAAAGAGTGTGACTCAAACAGTCTACGTGTCAGGATTTAAAATAGACGAAATTTCCAAAAAATGTTTTTGACCCCCGAGCTGCTACTAAGTCAACCCATGCCCATACGAGTCAGTAGCATCCTAGTACTTCATCCTTTCCCCAAACACAACCATCCCACCCTTCCCTAGCTTAAAAAAACTTCCGATGGGCAGCAGCGTCGGAAGTAAAATAAGCCGTTGAAACTGCGCTCGCCAATCCGACTGCCAAGCGTGACTAGTATGGCAACAACCCCTTAATTTGGGGGAGGCCTAAGTCCAGCAGTGAACTGACTGCGGCTGAAACGTATACTTACTTGTTTGTTGTGTATTTAGTATTATATTTTACTTAAATAAATGCTTCTGTCAAAATTTAAAAGCAAAAAAAAAAATTTGAATCGGCCGCGGGTGTGTATGAGTGTGTGTCAAATAAATACATAGTATGTATATATATAAATACATACATAGATTGTGGATCAAATATGCCTATGTTAAATAATACATATTTTTGATTTGAATAAAAATAAGTCCGACTCCATAATAACGTTCGAAGTTCAAATCCGCAATCTGCACATGTCGTTTGGCGCGTGCGTCCCTCGGGCAACGTTGCATAGATTAATTAAAAACACAGAGTAATCACAAAATTGTAGCTTATAATTCAAGTGATAACCTTCTCCTTTTTGAATTTTGGGTCGGAAACAAGGTTTTCTATAGTAGCACTAAATTAATAACTGAATAAATCAAGCTAAGAAATATTATTGCCCTCACAATCACATACAGAAAACTCGTGTATAAACAGAACAGGTAATATATACTGTTACTATGTAGAACTTAAAGCAAAGTATCTGACATCGGTCAAAGAGTGGCAAAGCTGTCTGTGTGTGTGGGAGTGGGCTGGTCACATCGCCAGACAGACTGACTCTTGGTGTAAGCGGCTGTTGGAGTGGAGACGATATGATCAAAAACGTCCCAGAGGAAGACCAAAATGAGATGGAAAGACGACATCAAAAAGATAGCGGGCACTAGCTGAATTCTCACTGCCCAAAATAGAGAGAGATGGAGAAGTCTAAAGGAGGCCTACACTAACTCTTTGGTAGAGAAAGGCTGAAAAGAAAAAGAACACTATGTAAGTATTAGACAAAATGGCTCGGCTTTGTGTTTCTTTTCGTATGAATAATGAAGGAAGAGCTCGTAAAAACGAACGGGAAGTCTCGTTTTAGGACAAATGTCAGACAAAGACGATAAAAAAATACTCAAAAAAAAAAAAATTACCCTCCATATTATTCTCACCTCTGTAATGAAAACTGCCTTTTGTGTTCAAATATATGTATAATTACTTTTATAACAACAATATAGTTACTATTTTAACAACAATATTACATTGATCAATCATTAATTTAAACATCAATAAACATTTGTGCAGTACGTCTAGTTTTAGTGTCGTCCTCACTTCACGAAGGATAGCAATCGAATGCCAATATGCTAACAGATCTGACATTAAAGCGCCTCCCCACTACAGCTTCCCCCTTAATTTACGTCCGGAATCAACGGTTTTCAGTATCGTAATTGGATATTTATTTATTTTTTTGAGTTTTTGGCGGGAAGCTGTGAAAAGCAGTATCGGCGCTGTATTTTATTTTCCAAAATTTGTGTTTTTTTGAGTGTTTGTGCATAATAATGGTGGATTCGCAAAGTGTTCAAGAACAAGCGTGAGTGTTGGGAGGTGATACAGTGCTCAATTTATGTGATTTCCTTGCTTGTTGCCAAAAGCTCCTAGAAATCGCTAAGTGCAGTTTTTCTACCACTTCACTTAGCCCGACTCTTCTGACTCGACTTGATTATGACTTGACTTGACTTAACTACTGACTTGACTTTATATTTGTATAATTAAACAACTTTATTAAAAAACTGTTACTTGTTACTGGCTAAATACGAAAGTGAGAGCCAAATTTAAAAGAAAAAAAAAAAAAATTTTATTAATATTATTTGTATAAAATATTGAAATCATGACACCTCCATGGTAAATAGGTAAGACTACATTCTCGCCCTACTCTATGTCCCATTTAAATAACATGAAATATTTTATGTCCTGTTGAATAATTCCTACGAGTATTAAAAAAACTAAAGAAGGGTGCGTGCCTATTGCCCAATATTAAGGGCTTAGGTTCGAATCCCGTGCCATTGTAATGGTCAGCGAGGATTTTAAAACTGGACGAGAATGGTTTTGTAGGTTAAGGATTTATCCTGATGACTGTCTGTATGTTAATGTTAAATACAGGCTCGATACTTTTTTTTAGTTGTTGCAAAATAATTAGGTAAGTGCTTTTTAATATTGCTTTTACTAGACGTATTTAGCCAGTAACAAATAAGTAAGTTGTTTAGTCAAGCAAGACTAAGTCAGTAGTTAAGTCAAGTCGGTTATCAAGTCAGAAGAAGTAGGCTAAGTGAAGTGGTCGAAAAACTGCACTTAGCGATTTCTAGCAGCTTATGACAACAAGCAAGAAAATCAAATAAAACGAACACTTAACACTTCCTAACACTCACGCTAGTTCTCGAACACTTTGTGAATAACAATCCACCATTGTAAGGCGGAGGAGCTCGTTAGTCGAGCGCGACCCGCGTATCCGTAGCGAATGCGCGTGTCAAGCGACGGCGTGACGCAACCACTATTGGATTGGTCGCCATTTAGTGGCATTTTCTATCTTGAGCTCCTCCATGCTTCTGAAGGCACGTTAAGCCGTTGGTCCCAGTTGTTATCGATAGATAGCAGTCGTGACGCTGTGTCAGATGCCTTAGGGCAGCCTGTAAGATTCTGACAATATTGGCCACTAACACAATTCGGGTCATTTTCCTGTTGGTCTGGTTTCGCTGTAAAAAGGGTTACGGAGGTCAGGCGGCAGTCGCTCCATTGTAATAACCAGTTCCGCGAAATCTAGGACCACGACTTACAGCGTACCCTAGGCTCCGAAGCGTAAGCTGACAACGCAACTAGGAACTAGGAATACAAGCTAGGATGATGACTGATGATGTATGCCGATTAAATATAATATTCTGTGATAGCAATCAGGATCACGCAAAAATCGGTGTCGAATAATTTTTGTTCGATATCAAATGACTTTCGTTTGTTAACGAAGGATTTTTGTTCGACATACAGCCTCCCACAGAGGTCGTCAAGATTAAAATTCATCGATCCTATAAAAACCTAGTAAGGTCAATCTCCTTAAAAGACACAATTCTTACGACCAGGGGCCTAGGTGACCCCCTTCCCCATTGATCCGGGAGCTGGTGTCGTTGACCCCGCCGGAGAGGGTGGGCCCTGATTGTGTTCGAATACATGTCCAATGTCATACGATTTTTAGGATACTATTGTTTGAAAAATTTTGAATACTGTGGAAAAATTTTACAGCAAAAAAAAATCTTAGTTGTGTGTAGAAAATGTATCAATATTTTGATAAACAAGGGGATCTGATAGAAATTATTTTTATTGATAGACTTTTTGACCAAGTATGTTGCGGATAATTTTCGGTACACTTTTTGACGAAGGTGTGGATAATTTTCAATATAGATTTTGACGAAGCATGTTGCGGATCGTACGATGTTAATTTAAATTTTTATGTAAGTGATTAATACTTATTTATTTATTATTTTTAAACTATTTTAGAATTTATACTTTGTAAGTCCAATAAATGTTTATAAAGTTGGAATAGAATCTAAGATGACAGGAAGCTGCCATCTTAGCCATTTATTTAAAACTAGGGGTTACATGAATTTATCAAATAACCTTTGTTACACAGCACTTAAACTTTAGCGAGGTGCCCATTTTGCGAAGTACCCATTTAGCGAAATACCCATTTTGCGAAGTTGTGGGAACTGCGCGTTCTGTGAAATTAATATTTTTAGACCCGTGCTCATTTTGCAAAGTGCACATTTAGCGTCAGACCCAAATAATCATAATCAAATATGTAAAAATGGACATTGTTTCATGTCTAAAACAATGGACTTGTCTTTTAGATTTTTAATAACAAAAAAACAAATTTGAAGAACACAATGGAAACATTCCGCCCTTTAAGTTGCGACTGTAAAAGTACATCGGAAGCTACCCCTAATAAAGCAATTCCCAAATAAAATCCGACTTTATTTCAACAGCAACTAGTCACAAAATTCTTTAACAATATCTTAACCTTGATATAAATAGACTTTTCTTACGTTGAACTAAATTTAACTTTATTCCGTTCAGATAGAGTTAAAAATACTTACATTGTTTGACAACTTGAATTGGCAATTTTTCCTGTTTGAAAAGAGCATTGTAAAAAATGTCTTAATTTTTAAGGCATAAAGTATACTTTTGATTAAATCAAAGTTCGCACGTTCCGTTTCAGGGGGAATCAAGGGGTGTTATTATCTTTGGACCTAAAAAAGTTATCTTGTTTTAAACCACCTGACGGTATTAGGTACTTGTCACTGTGTTTTTTAGACACTTTTTGGGTACTTGATCATTCTTCTAGTCGACTTTTTAATATCAACATGTTTGAGAAACTGGTGAATAGGAATTGGTGGAACTACGAAAGAAACTACTGAGAACAAAGGGACAATTTTATTTCTTCTTTTCGAGTCAAAATGGCTATTGACTAAGTACATTATATTAAATTTGCCTAATACATTTGCCACCTCTATTGCCCGCTGATTCGCCATATTTAAGTTTTCCATAATGCAGGAGACGGGACTATTGGGGCACGACAAGAGGTGAACCATTGATTGCACAGCTCCACAGGAATACTGGTTGTTGTTGGAAAAGCCCCACCTCGCACGATTATCTTGACATCTTCCAACACCTGTCCGGTAACTGTCGAATGACTTCCAGGGAAGGACAAGGACACCAGGCGGAAGCTTTTCAACCCCCAGGTTTGAATGCACCTACTTACTTAGACTATTTGAAAAAGTTTTTATGTTGCTTTTATCTCATTTCACTCTATGTTCCCTGGGGACCACTGTACGGCTTTTGCCAGCAGACCCGGGGAACGTGGGACTATTCTCATGGGAAACATACTTTGTGTAGTTGTTTCCAGTTTGAATAGGAATTTAATATCATTTCCTATAATGTTCATATCTTTTTACTTCTTACGAAATGCGAAAGTTTGTGAGTAAATGTGGATGGGTGGATGTTTGTTACCCTATCACGGCTAAGCCGCTAACCCGATTTTAATGAAATTTGGGATAAATGTAGTTGAAGACCCGGAGTCATACATAGGCTACTGTAGACGCAGGCAGAGCCGTAGAAAATAGCTACTATGATAATAAAGATGATTCCGTGCTTCGGAAACGGCATGCTAAGCCGTTAGTCCCGACTGCCATTTGACGGTAGTTAAACAAACCATATCAGAGGCTGAAAGGCAGTACCTAAAACCCTGAAACCAGGGTGCACAGGGTCTTTTCACCATGGAATGCACTCAATAAGAATGAAAAGTAAAGCAGCTAGAGTTATAAACTAGCTATCCCTATAAAATATACGTTTTGCGATACGTACGGTCCTGGAATTTGCATTTAAATTGTTCCGTACACCAGTAGGGTTGATCATTCAACAAAGAAAAAACAAAACTGACTTTCAAAAGTATTCTTAATACTTATAATAATGTTTTACGCCCAGCGGTTCTGAAGGTTTTTTGCTGATGAGCGAAATATTTCACAGTGATGAGAATCTCTACATTTTTATATGTTTTTTATTAATTTTGTCACAATGACAACATTTTACATCGTCACAATTTGATTTTATTTTCATACTAGCTGTTTCCCGCAGCTCCGCCTGCGTCAAAAAGTAGCTTATCTACATCTACACTAATATTATAAAAAGAAAAGATTTGTATTTTTGTGTGTATGTTTGTAATAAATAAACTCAAAAGTACTGTGCCGATTTTAAAAATTCTTTCACTATTGGAAATCTACATTCACCCTGAGTGACATAGGCTATATACCGCAGGTGGAGCTGCGGGAAGCAGCTAGTGTATAATAAAGTAGCTAATCCGTTCAGCGGTTTGGCCGTAAAAGCGTAACAGACAGACAGACTTTCGCATTTATAATATTAGTATGGAAGTATGGATATAAGTACTAATACTATTTGCGCCGCCATATGAAGAAACAAATTTTTCCGTTTCTCTATTTAAGTACCTTTAAGTGGTAGAGAATTCTTCTAGCATTATGTGTATATTAATTGTGGTACAAAAAAGTTTTAATAAATCCATACTTCCATACTAATCCATCTGACTGTCTTTCTGTCTGTCTGTTACGCTTTCACGGCCAAACCTTTAAACGGATTTTAATAAAATTTGGTATGAATATAGTTAAAGACCCTTGGTCAAACATAGGCTACTTTTAGACGCAGGCGGAGCTGCGGAAACAGCTAGTAAATAACATTTAAGACAGTACAGCCACCCCTAGCCAGTATAAAAGTTAGCTTACAATTTAACTTGCAAAACAGCTGATTGACTACGAAACTAGGCACTCGCGGAATTTGCATCCGGCAGCTCTTCAGCTAATATAAAGCAAACCAGCAAAATGTTTTTTAAAATTGTATCGTATATGTATTATGGTAACAACCAGTTGAGGACTTAATCGGCAACCCGCTAAAATGAAAGAGAGTGGGCTATTGAGTTTGTATTACACCGCACAATATTGTAATAGTTTATAAAAAAGTTGCATAATAAGGGCTCTTACAATACGGGTTAGGCGAGTTTTTTTATTATTTTTACACGAGTATTGTAAGACCTAATTATGTGCAGTTACATACACCACTTTATCTCATCACTTAAAATTGGATAAAAATTTAAAAATGGTGTAAAATTTTCTTCAATATCGCTACGTTTTCCGACATTGTTTAAAAAAAAACAAATTTGAAAATGGAATCCTTTGCTGATCCTGATCTCGTCCGCGTGTTGGCCGCGTTCACAGATTATAAAGGACAAAGGAAACTGTATCGTAATGGAAAGAAAGTTATTTATAGATACAGTTGTCCATTCGAGAGCTGTATCATAATTTATTTTTTTAATTTTATTTCGTTGGCATGTGTCAATGACTGGCATTCAAGTTTTTTTTTAATCTTAACATTTCAATATGAGATTAGATAAAAGGATTATTAACCACCTCACCACTGGACTTCATTTCTTAAACGACCACCAGATGGCTTCAGAGCCCAGGGTACGCTCTAGTAATGGTCGTGATTTTGCTGTTCTAGAGAGCGATAACTGCCGGGACCGACCAGCAGCTCAATATTGAGAGGTCACTGTAACTGTAGCGACCAATCCAAGTTAACGCGGTCATCATCGCTTGTGACACTCGCAATGGCTGCGAACATCCATACTAATTACTATATACTAATACTTTTATATTATCTATACTAATACTAATTACTAATCCATACTAATATTATAAATGTGACAGTGTGTTTGTCCTTCTTTCACGTTAAAACGGAGCAACGGATTGATGTGTTTTTTTGTGTGGAGATAGCTGGCGACCTGGAGAGTGATAGGCTACTTTTTTCCGTGACACAAACGGAATTCCACGCAGGCGAAGCTGCGGGCACAGCTAATGCATATATAGGTATATCGAACTCCTCAACCAAAGATGATGATACTTTATTTATTTAAAATACTCTACATTACGATTGTGTTAGCCATAACACACGAGGAGTTGACCGTTTACACAGACTACCGACCCAGTGGGGGGAGAACCCAACGGGTGGAATATACCCCCACCCATTCCACCAGAAATGCTTGAAGACGATAGGTATATGGGTTAACTCTTTGATATATTTAAATGGTTTAATTTTAACTCTTACTGGCTGTCGACTACGGCTTTACTTTTGTGCGGAAACCTTTTTAGGGTACCTATACTTTCTATAGTAGTAAAAGAAACTCTCCTTAGTTTAAGTAAAATAAACACTGTATAATTTACAACTGACTTGTAAATACGATAAACTTTACATATGAACTTTAGGATTTATAAACTTTTGTATTTTATTTAGGCCACACATTTTTTAATTTGTATTACTTTAAATGCCAACAAAATGACACTCTTGTACCAAGATTCGCAATGTTAAATTTTATATAAATAAAAAAAAATACAAAAAAAGTTGTAAGAAATAATAGAAGGTATAATTAGGTAATGAGTCTATCTCTGCACTTACTTTTGTCTCTCAACACCACCTGTTGGTTGAATGGTAGAAAAAAACCTACGACTTTAAGTTATTAGTTTATTAAAATAATTGTAATAGAAAAAAAAAACAAAGGAATAACTTTTTTATGGCTTTTACAGAATATGTATTTAGCCAGTTACAAAGGAATAACTTATGACACGATTATTGACATGACACAATCACGATCCCCTTTTACAGCCAATATGGCATCCGTCAGAGCTAAGGTACTAAGGTACTAAGGTAGCAGGTGCCTCACTGTGATTAAAAACGTCAAGCGTTTTGTCAAAAATAAAACTAGTTTTTTTATGGGTAGGTACCGATTTTTATTTGACGATAAATAAATAAATAAATCTTTATTTCAGAATAAGTATTTAATTCTAGTAATAAAAAGTGCACTTATATTTTTATAAATAGCAACGTAAGATTATATTTTTATACTTTTTTTACTGTTTTATCGTTTTTTGTTTAAAACAATAAATAACTTTTACTTCAGCTTACAATAATTAATGAATTATACAGTCAGGGACGTATTTTGTACGTTTTTATCTCAACAATACTAAATAAAACAAAATAATAAAATCTTTCAATGATTTTGTAACTATAAAAATTATCTAACATGGATAACCAATTACAAAAGACGTCATTCCGAATATAACGTCACCTCACGTCATGATAGGGCTGACGCTGACGTCACGTAACCTGAAACTCACCCTTTACATAATGTATCAGCATAAACTCATTGAAAGTTGTAAATCGCATCGCGAAGTGTAGGAGCGGGTTCCGCTACGGAACCTAGTTAGGAGCTTCCCGGGAAAGATCGATGGCGGGCGGGGGTCTCTGGTTTTTTCGGACACTATACCACCGGGGGTGAACGAACCGCGTTATGTAAGCCGGTCGATACGCCGGGACATGCGCCTCGGCCCCAACCCTCGGCTTCAATAACGTTCGCGCGCGCCTCCGAAACGGTCGTGCCGGTTTTTATTTACCGCGTTTTTCGTTTCCCTTTCGTTCTTTCCGTTTATGATTTAAGCCGCCACCATGTCGAAAGGCGACGGTGAACAGCAGAACGGCTCGGGCGAGGAGTCCAAGACTAACCTCATCATCAACTACTTACCGCAGAGCATGACACAGGAGGAGATACGGAGTCTGTTCTCGAGCATCGGCGAAGTCGAATCCTGTAAATTGATTCGGAACAAAGGCGCCGCTTTTCCTGACGCCTTGAATCACGCGCTACATGGCGGCGGTCAAAGCCTAGGGTACGCCTTCGTCAACTACCACCGACCTGAGGATGCTGAGAAGGCCATCGCCACACTTAATGGACTCCGGCTGCAAAACAAAACCATCAAGGTGTCCTACGCCCGGCCGAGCAGCGAAGCCATCAAAGGAGCTAACCTATACGTCTCTGGATTGCCAAAGACAATGACACAGACTGAACTCGAGCGGCTCTTCAGCCCGTACGGGAGGATAATAACGTCGCGGATACTGTGTGAAAATTCTGGAGGACGACCTTTCACGGGAGGTGAGCAGGGGCTGTCTAAAGGTGTAGGCTTCATCCGCTTCGACCAGCGAGTGGAGGCGGAGCGTGCGATCCAAGAGTTGAATGGAACCGTGCCGAAGGGAGCGACGGAGCCGATTACTGTGAAGTTTGCGAATAATCCAAGCAATAACGGAAAAGCGCTGGCGCCGCTAGCGGCATATTTGCCGGCCGCGCTGCGTTTCCCGGCGCCCCTGGGACGATTCAGTTCAGGCAAGTCTCTCTTAGCCATAAATAAAGGCCTGCAGCGCTACAGCCCTCTAGCCGGCGAGCTCCTAGGCGGCGTGTTGCCTGGCGCCGTAGGCTCAGAATGGTGCATCTTTGTGTACAATCTCGCGCCGGAGACGGAGGAGAACGTGCTCTGGCAACTGTTCGGACCGTTCGGCGCCGTCCAAAGCGTTAAAGTCATCAGGGACCTCCAAACTAACAAGTGCAAAGGGTATGGCTTCATTACGATGACGAATTACGACGAGGCGGTGGTCGCCATCCAGTCGCTGAACGGGTACACGCTCGGGAACAGAGTGTTGCAAGTCAGCTTCAAGACTAATAAGATCAAGACCATCTAAGGGGATCGTCCCGGACTCGGCCTAGCTGGACGCTAGGACGGCACAGCAGGCGCGCACCCATACATACACACACACACTCACACGCGGACGAGGCTCGCCGGCTGCAGGTCTCGCGGCTCCGGCTCACTGGACCTGACTGTCTGTCTTCCGGGCTCTACTCGCGAACCTTGCCCGCTCGCCGAACGCTCGCCGAGCGCGCAAGACTCGCGTTTTGTACATTTTGTAAACTAGCGACTGTTTTTGACTCGCTCATTGTACGCTGCTCTTTGTTCAACGCCGGTCTCTATTTATACATTTTACAAATCAAGGAATTGGGTTAAGTGTTTGAGGAAATCAAAATGGCGGAAATGAACACCCCCGGGGTGGCAACGCGCATGTCCGCGTAAGATGGCCGGCGTTGAATGGAGCCGCGGAGCACGCAATAATGTAGACGAAGGCATCAAATGCTGAGGTGGAACACCCATCACCAAACCATACATATTGATTATAGTCAATAACAAAATAATGATATTAAACTTCGCTTATGAACGGTTGTGGTTATCGAGAAATAGTTTTCGGATATAATAAATAATATTAGCAATAATAACATAATGCTATGCTCCAATTTTATATGCGACCATATCGTGTTAGGTACATTAACGTACAGTTAAACAAACGCGGTTAGAACCGCTCGCATTCAGATCAATAAACATTTGCCAAATATAAGGAAGTTCGGACGAGGTGACCGCCGCGCCGTCGCGCCCACCAGCGGCCCAACCGAAGTCAAATAGTGTTATATTGTTAAAGATTCGAAGAAAATATATATTATCTATACGTATATTTTAATCATATATTTAAACTAATTAAGGATGAAAACTAATCAAAAACTGTGATAGGTTTTGATAAAATTTTAGCAAAAATAAAATAAATGAAATCGAAAAGATCTGTGGGAAGGGAAGGGCTCGGGCCCGCCCGGTAGGTAGGTTAGTTTTTGAGATAAATTTTGGAGATTAGACACAGGACTCTGATTACGCTTAAAGTTGGTGTCACGGGAAATCACGGATTTGACACTAGCCGCGTAGATGCGTGGAAAATCGATGGAGCCCAGGCTGCGTGCCTGGGCGGGGAGGTGAGGCAGGAGGGAGGGGGACGGCGTTCGCCCGCGAGCGAGACAGCACGATGCCAGGCTGAAGCCCAGAGAGGGACGGAGAGATTAGTCCGTTCGCGGAACAATGGTGCATACCTAGTCTAACGATATCGTTTCAGAAGTTAATCGATGTCTAAACATATGATTGGTACCTGCTATAATAATAATAATAATGTATGGATGCGACCCTGCGTCTATTCGAAGTAGGCTTTAATTGTCTTAGTCTAAATGGAAATTTGTATATAGAAAAAAAATTGTTTAAATAATATAATAGTATTCTCGCCGCGTATCACACGCCACACAGATCACAAAAGCATACGATCCGACAAAGACCTATTTATGAACATCGAACTTGAATAGAATTAATATCGTGCCGTCCTAACGACCCTACGATTTTTGTAAAAAAAATATATACTTAATATATGTAAAAACAGTTTTGTAACATTTCAGATATTAACTAATAGGTACTCATTACATACCAAAGATGGAGATTAAAATTTACAAGTATTTATATATTTATTGTAAATGTAAAACGTGCAATAACTATAGCCAGTAATTTAATAAAAATATATTAAACAAATGACTCGAAGAGCGTTGGTAGACATAATGTCAGGTAGGAGGCGTAACGTTTACTATTTATTGTAAACTTTATTTATCCACACGCGGATGCGCGAGGGAGCTACACTTTGCCCTTACTTTTAAATATTTAAAAAAAAAACTCAAAAAAATTACTTTTCGCTTAATTTCATACCGCTTTACATACGCATTTCATTCCAACTTAGTCTTAATATGTTTTATTATTAAGTAGACTATATTAATTTAGACGAAATTGTGAGTTACCGGGCTCTATACGTCTTTCTGGTGTTATGATAAATAAGTTTAAAAGTACTTAAAAACCTTCAGAAGGGCGTTTAGGGTACTTTATAAATGTTTGGTTTAGTTCTAGTCTATTCTACATGTCAATTTGTCGATAACAAGTCAAATTAAATTGTCGGCAGAGGGGCATATAGAAACATAAATGTTTGATTTTAATTATAACTAATAATGCGACTGTAGATTTAGCAAAAATGATTGATACGGAAAGCACAAGTTTTGCTAATCTACGTAACGTAGTATTATATTTAGGTTAATAGTTGTTGTGTTTTGTGTTATTTTGACTCGGCATAAGGGTTTCAACTATTCGTTAGTTCCGTCTCGGAATTATATTTATATATAAAGAATAGTTGGGAGCGTAATGTTGATGAACTATAACCGTATGATAATTTAATCGATTATTTATTCTAGCGCCGTAGCCAAACGGATAACATATTGATCTCAAATATCCGAGCGATATTAAATATTTTTTTCGATTTTGTGTATCCCTGGCTACGGCCCTGTTCATTCATAGGTTAACGTCACATTAATTTAGTATATATTCGTGCAATTAATTGTATTTTACTTGTATATTGTAGGTGTGCTTTTTATTGATAATTTTCCAGTACTTATTGACCAGGGGGCTTACTACCATCTCTTAATTCCATTCAAATGCGAGTGAGTAAACGAGATGGCACAATTCGATGTGTAAGGCGTCATCTCGCTTACTCCCGCGCATTTGAATGGAATTAAGATATCATAGTAACGCACCTGAATTGATTTATTTATCAAAACATTGTATAGGGCGATTCATCGAAGCGATTCCTCAGTTTGTTTCTAATGAAATGTATCCCTAATTTGTGGTTGTCAATATTAATATACTGTTCGGAATGAAACAAAAACACCAAAATATTTACTGAAACTCATCGACTTTTTAGATAATAATTAATGTGAGAAAATGCAAAAAAATATTTTGGAGTGAGTGTTAAGGAGATAGGTTAAATTGTCACTTAGATGTTATTAGTAGAATGTTTTGTATGTCATCCCTTCTTTCGGTAATAATTATTAAAAAATAGTGCTCAATAGTTTAGGCGCTGAGGTGGATCTATAGAGTATCATAATCGAAAAGCAATAATTGATAATTGTGAAAATTTTAACGTCTGAACGGGTATGCAACTTAACTTTAACTGATATTTTTGTATGTATTTTAATATACTACTGTAATCATATCTTCATAGTTGTAAGCGGCTGAATGCAAAACGTTCTACTAATATTAAACGGCGGGAAAAGGGCTATGATAGTTCAAAAAATTTTTTCTTCATAATAAAAAAAATATATATATTTAAAAATTAGAATGTACCTAATGGCACTTCTAAATGTTATGAGCTCTATGTCTCTATGTGCAAGCAATTTTTTGTCAACAAAGTTGGCAACACTTTTTCATTTGTTTTTTAATTATCACAGCCTTTTCCAAAGTCGTGTAGGGTTACGTAAAATAAACTAAGTAATAACCCCAATAAGTGACAAGGGATAAACACACCTGTTATCAATAGCATACGGCTACTTTTTGAAAGGTGTTTTGATGCATTTTTTATGAAAATAAAAAATAAGGTTAAAAAAATAATTGGCGACACAGAAACAATACTCTATTGCATAGGCTAATATTGACATGAGGCTGTGAGTTAGCAAAAATAAAATAATCACGTGACGATTGATTAAATAATAGATAATGATTAAAAAATAAGAAGGCGGTCACAGGGCAAAGGTCACAAGGCATATAGCCATATCTAAACACAAGAAAATAAACATAAACACGAACTGGCTGAAAATACACATTTCTTTTTCATAAATTAACGAAAACGTTGATAATAGCTACGACGAATCAGTTAGTATTTTTAATGTTAACAATATTTTTTATAGATATGTTGGCTTTAGATTATTTGCTCTGTGATCAACGCATGCGTACAAAGGTGGATAAAGGCCCTTTAATAAGTAAATCAATTGAAAATCCGACGTTGTGGGAACAGTTGACTGTCCATACATGGTGATAAATAGTGCTGGTGAATGAAGCATTTAGCATTTTCTAAGCAATCGTAAGCGTACGCTAAACGAGGTAGGTGGAATGGCCTAGGCTCGGCCGCATGCACAAATCAGAAAGCGACCGTTCATACGCTATTCCGATAAAAATAAGACCACAAAATGAAGAAATGATATCTTCCATAGAAAATAAAATACGTAAGTTAACATTCTACACGTAAAAATATTTCAAATCGCGCCATTCCAATTTCAAATTAAAAAAAAAACCAGCGCTTCCCGCTCTATTCTAGTCAAATGCTCAATACAAATGCGGGGTAGTGTTGGGACACAGTCATGTCGAATATCGACCTTGAGATGAAATATTTTTCACGTTGTAGGACACTCGAGACATCGACTAAATGTGTTACTATTACTTCATACGTCAAAATTCTATTAAAATAAAACAAATTGCACAACACCTACTTTCGCTGCAAAGGCTTTCGTTGTAAAATTATCGAATGATGACAACGTTTGCTCACCACGTACTTCCTGTATTTTGGATCCGTTTCTCTAGTAGTAGCTTTTAGATCGTATACCCTGTTGGTAATTTTATAATGTATGCCTTTTTGCAGCACCTTCTCCTTCCCGCATGATCATCGTCACAATGGGAGAAAACGTGCCACGCACACAACAAGAAAACTATCTCTACAATAAGTCACATCCGACCTCGATAGTCGAAGAATTATACGTGACGCGTTTCCTTCCTACATTATCATTATAGACAGTGAAAAATAGAAACCAGAGCGACGAAACTACAAATTAATGACTCGACCAAGTCCAGTCAACAATAAACTTTATTTATAGCGGCAGTTAGCTTAATAGGTCGGGTAAATAACAGATTGCAATAAATATGTAAATAAAACAAACGTCATCGGTCCAGCTTCGGGTGAGCAAATTAATTAATAACAAATAGTTTCGAATTTAAATAAAAATTAATATCATGTAATATCAATTTCACTGTCTATTTATTAGGTATTCGTTTTCGGTGTTGATTCCTCTATTAACTGCATAGCACAACAGTTAGTTCCCATTGAGTGGAGCGCGCGCACACGACCGGTACCTGTTGTTTAGTATAAGAGGTCGAGCGTCCGAAACGCGGCGGCTGGCACGCTGCGTTCACACGCGATTACCGTGTGCGTATCGCAAACAGGCCTAAGTTTCGAAAACAGACACAATGGGGACAAACCTAATAGTGCGGAGTAGCATGTGATACTCTTAGTACATAACTGTAGTTTGTCGATACTCATAATCCCATACGATATCGAGATCAGGGAAAGTACATCACTACACTTTTCGTGGTCTTGTCAGCATTTAATCTGAATCATCCCGACTTCCAGCAGACTCGAGTAAGGATAGAGATAATTAGAAAAATGCATCGTAAGATAATTAAGAGTCTCAAAATAAAGTATTGAATAAGTATTTTACCAACTTCAACTTTAAGGTGTACTAGGACAATGAAAGCAATGATATTTATAATTAAATGAGATTATGGAAATTCGGTCAGCCATTTTTCCTCGTTCGTGCTAGCTGACTTCGATTTGATACAAATACGTATTTTATAAAACTAATAAAAAAATGAAAAAAAAAGAAGTTAAAACTAAGATCTTCCGGTTAATTAAAATCAATGTTGAAGTTTCTTTTCGTCTTTTTATGATTATTATAAAATAGGACGTAGGTGTCTGTGTTGGTCGTATAAACCGATTTAGTTAATATTGTACCTAAACGTTAGGTATTTCTATATACTTATTGTGTCGGTTTAAATAATTACCTCTTTCATTATAGCTTTTGTGAGGAAAATTTGAGTTGCACAAGAAATATAGGCAGGATTAAGATCATGACACTAAACCTGATTCAATGTCTGTGTACTTCCAATCAAAAAAATGTCCTCTAGTCATTTTCTAATTCATATTGATTTTATGTGAATATTAAGCCAAAAATTCGACGGCACAATTGCAAAAGGGCATATGTACACAGAGAAACAAATATATTGAAATATTAATCAGTTTTAGTGTGATCTTAGCCATAAATGTTGTTCCCAATAATTTGTAAGATCGTTTAAGATTTTTTGTAGTTTTCCAAAATTGGCTGCTAAGTTCAGGCTGTAACGTTACTTTTGGAAAACTATACTAAGCCGTCTTTCTTTGAAGTACGGAATAGAAATTTTTAAATACTCATTCCTAAAAGTAAGCATGGATAACCACATATTTACATCAGTAGTTACTTGGCTGTTTTTAAGTAATTTATTAATTAATATTTTCACGTAATTTATGTGTCTATAATTATTAATTTATTGGAATTAATTATAATTGAATAAAAAAAAATATGAAAAAATGTCACATTCTCTTCACTTTATACAATAGTTTTTACAATATGATATTTAATATCCTCAATGGTTGTAACTATACATTTCTTGTTCTAAATATATAAAAAACCCGATATCTGAATGTTTTATTTATTTTTCTGAACCTGAAATCTGCCAACAAAAAAAAACCATAAAATATTATCGACATACATAAGGTACAGCACTAATGTCTTCGAAATAAAACAAAAGTTAATAAGGAAAAAAATATTTTCATGTAAAATGTGGCCAAGATAATTTTGGTTCGCACTTTTCTTATCAAGATTAAGATTATCGCCTTCTTTTTTCATCGGTGGTCGGTCGAACGATTTTCATTCGACTCACCGGTTTTTGTGTAAGTCATACTTTTTTAAAATAACATTCTTGTCAATGGTACTTTAGTACTTATCTATCTATGCAGCATAGACATAACCCACACGATACGAACGGACGATTGGTATAATGTAACGTATGCAAGTATTAAATGTGCCTATCCTGAGGTAAATGTCTGTGCACGTCACTGTCTATGCTGTGTCAATGTTGCAAATGAGACTACTTACAATTAACAGTCAAGCCACATAATAGATCGATTAAGGTAACGTCAGTCTAATAAATATTATCTATTATTTTATTATCTCTATTTTCACTGTGGTAAGTTTATGAAAATTTTTTTTTTTTAATTAGGTTGCTTAGGTCTATATCAATGAGCATAGACAAAAAAATATAAGTCTATGTTAATGAGTATAAATTTTGCCCCCTCTATCGGAGATCACTTTTTGGATCTAAATAGATAATGTCTTTTGCCATTA
This sequence comes from Euzophera pinguis, assembly GCA_947363495.1. NCBI lineage: Eukaryota > Metazoa > Arthropoda > Insecta > Lepidoptera > Pyralidae > Euzophera > Euzophera pinguis. The sequence continues at coordinate 10,297,316 of OX376178.1, read as the reverse complement.
ATGGCACCGGTACATTGACACGACTAGTTGTGCATACCAGTTGGTCCATGAGGAAAACATGCTATTAAAGGCACAGGTATATTTTACTTCCTGATCTACAATCTACAACCCCAAAAAAACCATTTTTAACGGAATCCGAGCTCCAAAGCCATACTTAAGTATTTCAAAAAGGAGGTCCTAAACCCAAAATAATGTAAGCGAGGGCTAGCAAAACTACAACTTTGGACCCTTGTTTCACCCCCTTGATGACACGCGCCCTTGCAAGGGGTGGCACTGTCACTAATTAATTATTGACGGATTTATGCCAGTTGAGTATTCGAGTATATTATTATTTTTAATTGATTTGAAAGATAAAAATTGGTTGTAAAACTTTTTTGTACGTTTCGCACCCAAAGGGTGAAGGGCACTGTTGTTACCAACGACAAATTATTATGGTACTATACTATCTAGGAAATCGCAAATTTTGCCGTTACAAAATCCTAACGTTGTCACTTACGTCTGCGTTCATTAAAACTGATTGTACTTAGATGCAATGACGAGATATTAAAATGGCTTGGACTGAAAATATACCGTGCCGTCGTCATGAGAAACATGTATTCTGGTCAAAAAAATATTATTTTCGACTCTTAAGTATTTTTTTTATTTGATCACTTTCGAATAAAACCTACATTTTCAAATAAAATTATTGGCCTTTGTGGCGAATAAATCCTACAGCGAAAGGGGACGAAACTAAACGCGCAAGTGTCATCCTCAACCAACAGGTTACCATGACATACAAAAATTATTTATTTTGCAAACAACTTATTCTATTTATACAGGTTTGTACCCAACACAATAGAAAAGCACTTAAATATTTAATTATTACTTGCAACATAACTTATCACATAAACAGCAACCTTTGAAAATGTCATGTACAACCAGTTGTAACCAGCAGTTGCGAATAATTACTAATTATTGTATAACTGAAATGAAATTTGGTATGAATATAGTTGAAAACCCGGGGTCAAACATAGGCTACTTTTTGACGCAGGCGGAGCTGCGGGTAAAAGCTAGTGTTTCATAATTACTAAATGTTGTGAAACATAGTTGTTGCGACAGCGATTTCTTTTTTTTTTGTACTGAACTATTGCAACTGTTTTTTTTATACAACTAAGTAGGCAAACAGGCGTACGGGCCACCTGATGGTAAGTGGTTACCGTAGCCTATAAACGCCTGCAACACCGGAGATGTCACGAGCGCGTTGCCGATCTGTCCGCTATCAGCACAGCGACCCCTCGCCTGGCGACCTTACTCGCCAGCAAGAACACAACACTGCATCACAGTGTTATTTGGCTGCGGTCTTCGTAGGGTGGAGGTACTTCCCCAGACGGACTACTCCTTACAAAATGTCCTACCTCTCTTAAAAAAAATAATTCCAGTGGTACACTAAATTTTTTGCATGCTTTTAATAATTTTAAAGTAACATTGAGGTCATAAGATCGTAAAACTGTAGTGCCCTGCCAGGGTCCATGATGTTCTGTATATTCATTATAAAACCAATTGAATTTAATTGAAAAAATACTAAAAATTCCTCGTAAACAACCAGGTAGTAAACAGAACGGTAGCGGCCAAAAGCTATAAACTGTCAAAATTGTCTCTTCATCCATACTTCCATACTAATATCCATACATACTTATATTATAAGTGCGAAAGTCTGTCTGTCTGTCTGTGAGCTTTCACAGCCAAACCTCTAAACGAAATTCTGATATAATTTTGTATGTAAATAGTTGAAGACAAGGGATCAAACATAGCTATTTGACGCAGGCGGAGCTGCGGGAAACAGCAAGTATCATATAACAAGAAAAATACAATCCAAAACCCTTTTTCATCATTTTTTATTGGACGAAAAACATAACCTTCCTTTCGACAGTCGGACAAAAATAGAGCGACATATTTCGCAAACTATCATTTCGAACACATGACGTCATAACACACATCCCCTTTTACAATTTTCGCCACATAAAAAAATATCGTATTCTCACCCCAAATATGGGACCCCTTGTGACGTCAGAGGTCGTTTACCCGGCACCCCCGCAGGTGAATGACCCGAGTTATCTATTGAATTACAATCTTGATGTAATTATCCCTTTTGCACGATTGTGGAAACCCCATATTTTAATTTTGGTGAGTGGCGTAAGTACTTAATTGGTTTACTTTTCAGTTTGTTCGTTTCAATATTTATTTGGATTTGAATAAATAAAATTGTATAAGATATGCTATTTACAATATTAAGAACACAAATGATAAAAATTGAAATATCCCTTTTGGAATTGTAATGGCCTAATGTTGTGAAAAATAGTGATGTGCCGTTGAAAATTTACCTAATTTACGGGGGAAAATAAAGCTCCAAGACTCACTTTGGGCCGCTGCGAAATCTTGGTAACTAAGTTTAAGATAAGTAATGTTTTTCTGTTTTGGTGTATTAAACAGTATAAGTATTGTATTCTAAACTACGTAGTCTAAAATAGGATCGGGATAACACTCCTCTTTTTTCCTCAAGGGTTGAAGTACAACTTAAATTTGGTACAAATATAATTTAAGCCTGTTTGTTACCTTACCCTCCACCCCCTAAACAGTTACTATAGACACAAGCAATCAATACGACACATAGACATACTAATTATACTCACATGCAAAGGGTGATTGTTATATTTGTAATTACGTTTGTTGGTACTATTTATCTTTGGATAGACGTATTATTATAGAACACGCTAGCTTTGTGGTTTCCGGGTCAAAGTAGACTTGTTTTCGAATGGTTGATTCCTAGAAATGTGATGTTTCCAGAAATTTTTAGGACTGTTTATTAGTTGGGTTAATTAAAACTAAAAACCGTTTGGTACTTTGTAAGTTTATCGCGCACAGACAAAGATTGTCTTTTTGGGCCGTCCATACAAATGTAGTGAAATAGATGAATAAAAATTGGTTTTTGTTTGTTTGTAATATCTTTATTGTACAAAAAAAATCATTTATATACACAATGATACACATGGAAAAACAATAAGTACAATGGCGGACTTATCCCACTTAGGGATCTCTTACAATCAACCAGCGAGTGACAGAAGATATGCTTACCAGAAGGGAAAAATCTTGGAAAACGAAACGCAAACGAAAACTAAGAAAAAATTTGACCTTCCATACTGCTGATTTAATCTTATCAGCTGATTTTTGATTAGGGGTTTGTATGAGGCCGAAAACATTTCTTGGTTACTCCGTATTTTTTTTTTGACAATGTTTTTGTTCCAGGTACTAAACACACTGTAAATAAAAAATGTTACTATATACGTATTATTATTGCTATTGTTCAATTTATACTAAAAATCATCCGAAAATAAAAACAACCCTTCAGGGTCGGCAACGCGCTCGTGACATCTCCGGTGTTGCAGGCGTTTATAGGCTACGGTAACCACTTACCATCAGGTGGGCCGTACGCCTGTTTGCCTACTTAGTTGTATAATATAAAAAAAGTCACACTAAAATTGTAAAAGTGGTCAGTTTATAATCTCTCTAGCGAGATTTACTAATTTAATTATTTGGAAAGCCAGGGCTTGCGTCGCACATAATCTTTTCTGTTTTTCCTAATGGTTGACTGGAATGCTTTTAGCACTAAGTCCGCCAATTGTAAAAGTATTTTTTTTTTACTTGTGGTACAATGAAGATTTATAAATAAATAAATACTTTTCCATAGGTACTGACTTGGTATGGATATAGTTGAAGACCCGGGGTCAAACATAGGCTACTTTTTGACGCAGGTGGAGCTGCGGAAAACAGCTAGTCTATATATGTTTTATAAAAAAAACTAAACTAATTACAGCCCGACCAGGAAAATAAAAAACCCTGCATTGGCGTCGCTACTAGAGATGGGCAGCGGGAAGAAATTCAAGAGGGAAAAAATTATATGCAAGGGTAAGAAAAGAGAAAGAATAATTAATTCCCATTTATTCCCGGGAATTTATAAAAATTCCGAGTGTAAATGGGAAATTTTCCGGGAAGGCGCCTATTTCTAGTCACTACTGATCGCCTTTATGTAGCAACTTTCTAAACCATTTCGTATAGGTTACATTGTCTATCGACTATGTACACCCTGGTGTCAGAGTTGTTGGGAACCGCCTCTCGGCCTCTGACGTGGTTCCTTTAACGACTACCAAATGGCAGGCGGGAACAACGGCTTAACGTGCCTTCCCAAGCACGGAATCATCTTTATTATCAGACAATCAGGTGATTCAAGCCTGCAAAGTCCTAACCAAATTGGACGCACCTAAACAATTAAATTAAATTTTTCATTAAATAGATATCAATCCTTCGTTTTCATTCGCATTAAATATGATAACATCTTTTAAATCACTTTTCTCTCATTACTATATATTATTTTTACAATTTACATAAATAATTTTATTTGATAAATCACAAAATACACAACGTCCACTCCTGCCTCTTTTTGGAATGTTACTTGAATACCTAGTTGCCAGTAAAAGAAATTAGTTCTAATATTTTTCCGCAATATGGCCAAAGCTACTATTTTCCTGGTCGGGCTATAACTATGTTTGTAATATAACGATTTTTAAAATTTTATGGTGTCATATATAGACAGATGATGGCTTATAAAAGATAGATTTATGAGTTTTAAATTGAAAAAAAAAGAGGAAAAATCACTTACAATTTTTATTTTTATCTTACTCTATGTTACAAATGTTTAAACTTGGATCAGGTAGTTGTGTGATTACCGACTTCACAAGCGAAAGTATGTTTACCTGTAACAAAGTAAATAAAAAAATTAATGGAAAGAAATTTTCTTAGTGTCTTCAACAACCAGGACTCCTGGTTGTTATTGAGGACACTGAAGGAAATCCTAACGAAAATCAATCATTCGTTAACAGGAGCTCGTTAGTCTCAAGCTCGCTGCGTATCCGTAGCTCTGCGCGTGTCAAGCGACGCCGAGACGCGACCACTATTGGATTGGTCGCCATTTAGTGGTATTTTCTATTGAGCTCCTCCGTGCTCCGTATGGCACGTTAAGCCGTTGGTCCCGCTTGTTGTTGATAGATAGCAGTCGTGAGGCTGTGTCAGATGCCTTAGGGCAGCCTGAAAAATTCTGACAGTGTCGGCCACTAACACACCTCGGGTCATGTTCCTGTTGGTCTGGTTTTCCTGTAAAAATGGTCACGGAGGTCAGACGGCAGTCGCTCCATTGTAATAACCAGTTTCGCCAAATCTGGGAGCATGACTTACAGCGTACCCTAGGCTCCGAAGCGTAAGCTGACGACGCAACTAGAAATACACGCTAGGATGATGATGTCGAACAACAATCATTCGATATCGAACGAAAACTATTCGACTCGCCAATATTGCGTGAGTCACACTTTTCAGAAATAGCACTCCTGTACTGGTGCTGGAGTAGTTTAGTACCTTTCCAAGCACGGAATCATCTTTCAGACAATAGACTAGTTTCCAGGGTCAAAAGATTACCATTAAAATTAGTCCTTCATTTAGAGAATCAAAATATATTAGTGACATATTTTTTCTTTTGTCAATTGAGCGATAAATTATAAAGATATAACGCATCAAAAGAGTTGGGACTCGTGACGTCACATATTGCAAAAAAGTGTAGCACACTGTGACGTCACACGGAACTTTATCGCGCCATATCTTTGTTCAATTTAAAAAAAATATATTCGTCACCAATATTTTTTGATTATCTAACTGACGGACTAATTATATTTTTAGGAAACTAGCCTATCAGGTGATTCAAGCCTGCAATGCCCTAACCATACTGGAAACAACTATACTAAGTATGCTTCACGCGGGACTCGAACCCACGACCTCCGGGTCTAATTCAATGGCCTAAACCACTGGACCACGGAGTCAAAAAATTGCTATTTATATCCCACTACTCCCCAGTAGTGGGATAGAAATAGTAATTTTTTTACTGAGCGTAAGCGAAGTCTCCATTTCGAGATTGGCCAATTTTGCTTTTGTGCTAAAAAATGTATGATCCGGGCTAGACGTCGCATTTCTGAACGGATCCTTACGAAACTTGACACGCGTGTTCCTAGTAGTTCCTAGCTCTGGATATATTTTTTAATAAAAATATATCCAGAGCCCGTGAGGGGAAAAATGAGGGAAGTTTGGTGAATCATTATTTAACGGATTTCAATCTTACTTATACCTAAGTAGGATAAGTCCGCCATTGTATTTCCATGCTTGTGTATGTAAATTATTTGTTATTTTTTTTTTGTACAATAAAGATATTACAAACAAACAAACAAACAAACTTATTTGATAATAGCATCGTATGTCGTACTCGTACTCTACAGGTGCTGTAAAAAAAAACTCAAAAAAGAAAGTGTAAGTGGTAGGTGTAAGTGGGGGAAGTTCATAGCAGCGTTTTATGAATAAATTTCGTATTTGGAGGTACTTCGTGATGTCTACTGTTCACGGAACTACACTAGTTTTCACCCGACTGCGACAGAAGGAGGGTTATGTTTTTTCGAGAGTATGTATGTAGGTGTGTTTGGCACGCTCTGTAGCCTGAACGGCTCGATGGATTTTAGCTTGAGAGGTGTCGTTAGATTCGTATTTACTGTAAGAGTGACACTGGGTATATCAAAATACATAGAAGCATAAAACGACGGACATTTTTCGGTTTTTAATTTCCAAATTACACAGAAATGCAGTCTTTTTTTTTTTTGTTTTTTGAATAACCATTTCTTGTTATTCATCAACATTGGACATTGTGTATGAAATAGAGAGAAAAAAATACTTTATTAACTCACCCTTGTGCTCTCTAAGGTGTATTCTCAAAAATTTGATGCTCGGGAGTTGTTTTTGACAAATGCGACACTTGTAATGATAGCCGACCTCCTGTAAATAAAAACATCCATATTTAATATTGTTAAGTGCGAAAATCTGTCTGTTAGGCTTTCACGGCCAAACCGCTGAACGGATTTCGATGAATTTTGGTATGAATATAACCAGAATATAATTATTTCTCTGTATTGACATGTTATTATATATTCATTTAAGTATATTCATACATACATACACCGTGAAATTTTAGTCGTTTCGGACCCATCGTCCAATGACTCCACTCCATTCATGCAACCGAACAAATTTCCCCAAGGAACATAGCTCGAAACATGAAAAACAAATTTGGACTTCCCATAGTAAGTTAGGTCACGTGATGAGACATTTTGTATGGGAGGTCCAAAAATTTACTCCATATTTCGACCCATGTATCTTGGGGAAAGTTGTTCAGTTGCATGAATGGAGTCACTGGACGATGGGTCCAACACGACTAAAATATATTTTCATAAAAAATATTTGTGTTAATCTATATGTTACTGTAAAAGCTCGAACAACGGTAAATCCTAAGATTAAAGAGTAAGTCTTAGGATTTACCGACATTAGTTGGTAAATGTAAGGAAATATACCTAACCTAACCTAACATGTACTAAATTTTAATGGTAAAAGCCCGAAAAAATCGTCCTATTTTCATATTTCCTTACATTTACCAACTAATGTCGGTAAATCCTAAGACTTACTCTTTAATCTTAGGATTTACCGTTGTTTGAGCTTTTACAGTAACATATATATGTTTTTAGCTGTAGGGTTTTTTTTCTATAATTTCACACGAAGTATATATTTAATGTAATTGTAAAAAAAGGTAATCGAGTGGGTTCCATAGTCAAACGATCCTATAAATGCTAGTGTCAGGTTTACGGCCTTTCGGCCTCCGTCGCGGTTCCTTTAACGACCACCAGATGGCAGCCAGGACCAACGGCCTAACGTGCCTTCCGAAGCTAGCTAAAAAAATATTAAAACAACTTACCTCAGCAAGTACAGCGGTCAATTTCTCCTTATTTCTCCTCACGTCGTCGTCGGAATGCGAACGAACGTGCGCCAGTAGATTGTACACGCTCACGAATGTTCGTTCGCATATGGGGCACTTAATGTCTTCTGGAAATACAAAGAAATATTAATTGAAGTCTACAAAAACAAAACGAAAATAGGCTTTAGGTGTTTATAGAATCAAAGAACGCATGACTAGTTTCCAGAGTCAAAAGACTTAACGTTAAAATTAGTCCGTCATTTAGGGGATCAAAATATATTAGTGCTATATTTTTTCTTTTGTCAATTGAGCGATAAATTATAAAGATATAACGCATCAAAGTTTAGGAGTGGGGGCTCGTGACGTCACATATTGCAAAAAAGTGTAGCCCACTGTGACGTCACACGGAACTTTAACGCGCCATATCTTTACCGTTCTTTGTTTAATTTTCAAAAGAAAAAATACGTCTCCAATAGTTTTTGATTATGTAACTGACGGTCTAATTATATGTTTTAGGAAACTAGCCTATTCAGATATTTATCATCATTTTAATGAATAGAATAGAATATGATTTATTGAGAACGTTATTAACAAGTGTTTTACAAATTAAAGATAAGTAATTAAAAAGTAGATAGAAATGACAACGTCTCACTAGGTGGCGGCTCAGTGTTACGCTAGACATGCAAACATGACTAGCACTGATTTTCAGCCACCGCCTTCTGAGGAGTCACGGTACTTCAACAAAAGAAAATAAAAAAAAAAAAACCCCAAGTCTATGGGCATGCGATTATACAATAACAAAAGTTAGGGATTTTTGGCGGGAAGCTGTGAAAAGCAGTATCGGAGCTGTATTTTATTTTCCAAAATTGTGTTTTTTTAGCGTTTGTGCTTAATAATGGTGGATTATTATTCGCAAAGTGTTCGATAACAAGCGTGAGTGTCGGGAAGTGATACAGTGTTTATTTATTTATTTATTAAAACTTTATTGTTCCACAAAGTACACATATACTTATAACAATTGGCGGACTTAATGCTAAGAGCATTCTCTACCAGTCAACCATTGGGAGAAACGGAAAGATAGTTTGGCGCAAAAAAGTTAAGGGGGAAAAATGTATTACTTATAGAGCAAATTTTATCAAAAGCTTAAGTTTATACACTACGTAAACATACATAACACATACACAAATACTATTTCATTTTAAATATATACCTATATATATATACATATACCTACACAAATATCAATGATGAAGTCAAGTCACATTGAGAAGTTTTCATTAACTGAGCGAGTCCAAAATGTGCACACGTGCCCGCTTTTTAAATAAAAATTTGTTAGGACTTTCCTTAATATCAGCAGGCAAAGCATTCCAAAGTCGAGTAGATTGTAAAGTGAAGGAATTAGCCATAAAACTGGTGCGAAAAAGAGGAGTACTTAGTAAGAGAGAATTAGAAGAGTGAAGCTGACGATCATGAGAGTCGGATAGATATTTAAAATTACATTTAAATAATCAGGAGATTGAGGATTCATTAGGATCGAAAAGAGTGTTTGATTTATGTGATTTCATTGCTTGTTGCCAAAAGCTCCTGGAAATCGCTAAGTGCACTTTTTCTACTATTTCACTTAGTCTTACTCTTCTGACTCGACTTGTTTTATATAATTCTAATAATTAGTCATTTTAATAAAGGTATATTTGTAAGCTGTGACTATCAGCAAAATCATAGTGATTCTGAATTACTGCTCTAACACTAACACCTTTATGTACTACCTATGTTTTCACAAATAAATGATTTGATTGATTGATTGATTATTGTTATTATTGCAATACAACAATACACAAACAAGCAAGAGAGTGGTCATGTGCGGTAATGAGCTTTTAGTGGATGGATGAAGAGGTAGAGGTCGACCAAAGAAAAGATGAGGCCGCGTGAGGGCTGATACGTGTAACAGGGGTTTGACAGACGAGATGTGTGAAGGTCGAAGTGAGTGCAAGAGGCGGGCATGCTGTGCCTCACATTAAAGTGGGAACAAGAGACGGATGATGATGATCATTTTAATGAGTGTCGAGTCACTTTTTGGTCTACATTTAATGTTTTATCGTGCTTACAGTTTATTTATAGTTTGGCTAAAACCAAAAATTCGTTGTCAAGTGAAATTGCTCGTCTTACTAAATGAGCATTGGCTTAGCGTTAAAATAATCAAAGTAGGCTGTAAAAATATTACATTTGTGTGTTAGAGTAGATCAACTAAGAAAGAAATGAATGAGTAAATGCAGGACTGAGTGAATGAATGAAGGACTGAGTGAATGAATGAAGGACTAAGTGAATGAATGAAGGACTGAGTGAATAAATGAAGGACTGAGTGAATGAATGAAGGACTAAGTGAATTAATGAAGGACTGAGTGAATGAATGAAGGACTAAGTAAATGAATAAAGGACTGAGTGAATGAATGGGGGACTAAGTGAATGACTGTCTGTGTGTCTCACTGGTCTGTCGGCTGTCGGTCTGTCGCAGTCCGCGCCACGACATCTGGTAACAAGCGGCACAGGCGGCCGCACATGAAACTTCACGTAAATACTTCTTTTTGTCTACTTTCGATTCCTCGCTGAAAAAGAAACCTGAGTTAACGCCACCTAAAAAATCTTTTTTTTAATGTCGTTATCGATTAAAACATTTAATCGTAGAGATCGGCTTATAAATAGAAATTACTTGTGTTAGATGACCCCGCCCCTTAATCGATAGATGGCACTTGTTAAGCTGTGTGTTTTCAGACAGCCAGAAAAAAAACTGAGCATTGGCCACTAACACACCTCAGGATATATTACTGTTGGTCTAGTTTCCCTGTAAAATGGGTTATGGAGATCAGACAGCATTCGATCCATTGTAACAACCAGTACTGCCAAATCTAGGGCATGATTAACAGCATATTCTAGACTCGTAAGAATAAGCTGAGAACGCGAACTAGGAAACACTTGGGGTCCTACAGGGCCGGCAACGCGCTCGTGGCATCTCCGGTGTTTATTTATTTTATTTATTTATATTTTTGAACACACTAGCAGCTTATATTAGCTGATGCGTGTGCATCTTAAAGTTTGGAGAGTTTATAAAATTGTCCAATCTGTTTTTAAAAGCGTTGACTGAGGGTGCGCTGACGACACTCTCAGGGAGTCTGTTCCACTCTGCTACTACACGATTGCATAGAAAATGTTTTTTCGGTTTTCTTCTTGCTCTTGTGTGACATAGTTTCAATGAAGGTCCCCTCAAGCGCACATTTTCCGAGAGTTGGAACATATCACGCAGTTCTAGAGCATCATAATATCCTCTCAGCATTTTGAATGTTTCAATTAGGTTGCCTCTTCGTCTGCGACACTCTAATGTTGTAAGCTTAAGAATTTCTAGTCTTTGATCATAAGGCAGATTGCGTATACATTTAACTAACTTTGTTGCTCTTCTTTGGACATTCTCAAGGAGGAATTTATCTTTTTTGAAATAAGGGTCCCAAATTACATAGGCAAACTCTAACAGTGGTCTAATGTATGTTTTATATAGCTTGATAAATGTTTTCGGTGACAGTGTTGCAAATGTTTTACGAACCAAATACAGAACAGAGTTTGCCTTCTTAACAGTGTTAATTATGTGTGTTTCCCACATTAAATCAGATGTGATTGTTATGCCCAGGTCTTTTTGTGACTCTACAGGGGTCAACTGCCGATTGCCTAGATGGTAAGTCTTACGAGGATTTTTCTTCCCTATATGAAGTACGGTACATTTTTCTATGTTAAGTGATAATAGCCACTCTTTTGTCCATTCAAATATGTCATCAAGTCCTTTTTAAATATCTTGGCATTGCGTGTTTGGGTTACCAAAGGTGGGTGTTGCAGGCGTTCATAGGCTACGGTAACCACTTACCATCAGGTGGGCCGTATGCCTGTTTGTCTACTTAGTTGTATAAAAAAAAACTTGAATGAAGAATAAAAAAACCTGGGTAAGACCATTATTTAGTTAAGGTACAACGTACAATGGTACGACAAATACGACTATTTGGGCAGAAAAATTACCCGGTTAATTATTTGAACCACGATTCAGATCTAACAATACATACCCGCTAGGTTTCTCAATCATTTTATATATAGCAGACAGATGTTCCCTTGGTTTGTATGCTACTAATGATTCTTCCTTTTTGGTTTCCTCTTTCGTCAGTATAACCTGAAATGAAAAGATGATGTACGATAAAGTTGGCTCCCTTCACTCTGTTACTTATTATTAACTGTGGATCACACTAGCAGCTTTAAGCCGATGCGTGTTTGGAGAATTGGTATCTGTCTAGTCTATTTTTGAAGCTGTTAACTGATGGTGCATTTATAATATTTTCCGGGAGCTTGTTCCAATCCTCGACTACTTGGTTAATTAAAAAGTTCCTCAATGGTTCTGCGTAAAGTTTTCTACTATTTAAACTGTCTGTGAACGCATTCCTTCAAATCAAGTGAGTTACATCCCTTAACCTGCGCGGACATCACATTTTTGGTTAATATAATATCTCCATAAATCCATAACAATGGAATTTTTATTGTTATCTCGTTTGATGTAAGCTAAGGTCTAATTGAAGCTGTATACTGCTTAATGTCTAATAAGAGACAGATTCCAGTGTTAAATGGAAAAAATAAAAAGAGGTTTTCATTGGAGGACACACTCAAAGTACTTGAACACAATCTAAAATAACTATTCTTCTATACTAATATTATAAAGCTGAAGAGGTTTTCGTTTGAATGTGCTAATTTCAGGAACCACTTTTCCGATTTGAAAAATTCTTTCAGTGTTGAATAGCCTATTTATCAAGGAAGTCTATAGGACGAAGTCGAGACGGACTGCTAGTATTAAATAAGGTTGATTGTGCGGCCATATTGTTATTTAACATCAGACTGTACCACTTTCATTGCAAATAAACTGTTCCTTCCTTTTACACTTACAGCAAGACTTTGCTGATTGCAGAAAAAAATAAATAAATAAACAGGCATGCGTACCTCATCCACGTGGTGGTTCTTTTTAGGTTTTCTGTACACAGAAGGGAAGGTCAGTACAGTTCTCTCTGTGAATTTCGGCAAAATACTCTGAAAGTTATGGGTTTTCCTCTTTCCCTCTCTGCTCTCCACTGTTGTTTTAGACCAAACTGCTGTCTCGTACTTGCCTGTAATTTACAATATTATATACTAGCTGTTTCCCGCAGCTCCGCCTGCGGTATATAGCCTATGTTACTCAGGGTGAATGTAGCTTTCCAATGGTGAAAGAATTGTTTAAATCGGCACAGTAGTTTTTGAGTTTATTCATTACAAACATACACACAAAAATACAAATCTTTCCTCTTTATAATATTAGTGTAGAATACAATACAAACAATAAATGTTTATCTTCGCTGCCAACCTAGAAGTATTAATCATAGTAACAATGAAATGTTAAATGTTATAAAACTTGAAAGAAGTATTTACTATATATTAAAATTTTATTGCACCACAAGTAAACATACCTACTTTTACGATAGGAGGACTTAATGTTAAAAGCATTCTCGACCATATGGATAAACAGAAAATTTGTGTGGCTCAAAAAGTATACTGACATGAAAATCCATACTAATATTACATAGGGCGCACTGTAAGTTTCCGGAACTGGCCACTTACATAAACAATATTTAAAAATTTATTGCAACATTTGAAAATAGAACTCTTTGGCTGTAGAATGCAGTTTGTTTCATCCGACTGTCTTTTGTTTTTACCTTGTGGCGCCATTTAAAAAATTGTGTGTCTGCATCAACATGGATTTAACTCGGAAAAATTTTCGTAGTATGATTTTCTACGATTTTAAGTGTAATTTGACAGCTCAACAGAGCATCGCTCGGCTTGAAACAGCTTTTGGCATTGAAGCACCATGCAAGACAACTGTTTATAGCTGGTTTGCAAAATTCAAGCGTGGTCGTATCAATCTCAGTGACGAATCTCGCGATGGTCGGCCGTCCACCGCTGTGACCAACAAAAACATCAATGCTGTGTGCCGTATGATTGAAACAGACAGGCATGTGACCTACCATGAAATTCGCGCATCCTTAGAAATAGGCATGAGTCAAATACAATTAATCCTACACAAACATTTGGGTGTGAGAAAGCTGTGCTCGCGTGGATGGTGGATCCCACACAACTTGACCGAGGCTCAAAAAACGGACCGCGTCACTTGGTGCAGTGCCATGCTTACCAGATTCAACGTGAAATGTTTATTACCTGGGTTTGCTATCTAATTCCTGTCCTCTATGAAATTTGAAGGGAAATAAGCAAAATTAAAATAAAATAACAAAAAAAAACTTTTACAATATTTATTTGAAGAAGAAGAAGCTGAAAGTTACACAAAGTTAAAAACTCGAATTAAAAAAAAAATGAATTTATATTGGAAGTTACCTATTTAATGTTGAGTAAAGAAGTAATTGCGATTAAAACGAGAAAAGAAAATTAGGGGCGCAGGAGATCGAATGGCCAATATTTAGATCCCTTTAAAGCTTTAAATTAAAAAAAATAAAATCAAAGGTTAATAAAATAAAAAATGTAGAAAGCGCAGGCACTGGCTGACCGATAATGCTGGCTTCGGCTGTGTGGTTACCTCAGTTTAAGCAAAAATGTCTATCGCAGATTAAAACGGTAGTATAAGCAGTGTCCTCTTGTTTCAATAAAAGAAATGTGGTATGCACTCCTGACACCTCGGGAAGCTGGTAGAACTCCCAGTGTTCAGCGGAGGGAGTGCTGAGGGAAACTTGAGGTGTTCTTTTTAACCCTGAAGTAGGAACAACAAAATAACCTTCAAAAGACTGCTTATGAAACAATGGTTCACCACAGGGCGGGGCTCTGGAAATTTCTAGGTTTTATTCCTGTTCAAAATCCTCTTCAATATATGCAAAATTTTGTTATAATGGTGCAGGTTTATTCCTAAATTTAGGGCTGAATCTGGTTTGGTTGTAATTATAAAAAAGGAAGTCATAATCCCAAATGGTAGGTTACCCGACAATGAAAAATCTACATAATTTTGTAAAAAAAACGATTTTGTATGAGATATTTCAATTTGAATTTATATATTCTACGCTTATTTATGCGTACCAATGGTGAGAAATCATTTTAAGACCGAAATTAGATAAAATTTTAATAAAATGCACATGTGAATAAAATACACATTCTACCCACTTTTGTAAATTATAAATTTCTCACAAAACCCCCAATTTAACCAGAAAGTTATTAGACCAAATGGAAGAATTAATCGGTTATTTAGCTCAATAGGACAATAATTAAAATAAAATAAATTACCTTTTCAGGGTTCTTTATGTATATCCAACAAAACACTTTTGTCTTATAGCGCCGCACGACAACCACGTCGGCGAAAATATTTGTTACGACGGTTGCACTATTAAACTCCAAAATAACAGTATTAAATGGCTATTGAAACCTTTAAATTATAAAAATAGCGAGCAACTATCGACCCGCTCCGAAAATCATCTGATTTCGTCTGCCGGTGTCGGCAAGTGTCTAGCTGTCAGTTCAGTCGTAGTGATGGGGACATCGGGAGTCGACATTTGTTCGAATCGACTCGATGAACTATCTATCGACTTCGTGCCGAACCGTGTGAAAACAACAGGCATGTAGTATCGATTTTTGAGATACGCCGGCGACAACCAAACCAACTCGCACGGATTCAATGAGTGATTAAATAAATCCGGAACAAGTAAGGAATGATTCGATAATCGTTTACCGGCTCGTGGAGTTATTCGCACGGCCAGACCACACCAGTCGAAATCAAAAATTACCACCCGCGTACATTTCAAAAATACAGAATGTTGCTTCCACGATCGCAATCGATACATCTCTTATTTTAAATAGGTACCTAGTGCACAATTGAATCGCAATTGGATCGTAATGACTTGACTTTGACGCTTCTGATATTCCGTTACTCATTTTATTTACATTTCCCTACTAATATCATTGAAATACGCTCCAGTCGCAAATGAATAGAGATTCAAAACTGTTTATGCAGAATACCACTATTGAGTGTATCTAAAAAAATGCAACACAATTAATTCGCGATTGAATATCAGTTGCGTGGCCTTTAAAAGTTCATTAGCGGAATCGATCCCCTACTCAACAATCGAGCAATTAGGCAGTTAATCAACTTAATATTTATGGCATAGCAAAAATGGCATTACAGGTGCGTCAAATTTGGTGTGGGACATAGTAACAGGTGACGAAACATGGATTTATTGCTACGATCCCAAAACAAAGCAGCAATCGAGCGTATGGGTCTTTCAAGATGAGCCAAAACCAACCAAAGTGGCGCGCGTGAAAAGTGCATCTAAGCGAATGATTGCTTCTTTTTTTAATAAAACTGGACACGTGGCTACTGTTGCTTTAGAGAATCGTCGTACAGTGAATAGTGACTGGTACACGACCATTTCTTTGCCGGAAGTTATTGACGAACTCCGTAAAAATAACCGTAAACGCCGTATCATCCTGCACCACGACAATGCTAGTTCTCACACGGCCAGACAGACAAAGGACTTTTTGAAGGCGGAAAATGTAGAACTCATGAGTCATCCTGCATACAGTCCCGACCTGGCACCTTGTGACTTTTTTCTGTTCCCAAAAATTAAGAACCAATTACGCGGTCAACGATTTTCATCACCAGAATAGGCTGTCGAGGAGTATGAAAAACACGTTTCAGAGGTCACCACAGAGGAGTGGCACAAAAGTTTTCAAAACTGGTTTCATCGAATGAAAAAGTGCATAGACGCCAAGGGAGATTATTTTTAAAAACAATAAATTAATTTTGTACCTTTAATAGTATTTTTTCATATTCATTCCGGAAACTTATAGTGCGCCCCACGTATAAATGTGAAAGTCTCTCTGTCTGATACGCTTTTACAGCCAAACCGTTGAAAGGATTTTGATGAAGCTTGGTATGAAATAGTTGAAGACCCCAAGTCAAACATAGGCTACTTTTTGACGCAGGCGAAACTGCGGGAAACAGCTAGTAAGATATAAAACCAGATAAAATGAATTAAGTATAAAGTATTAAGTATTAAGTATGTAATTAAAGAAAAAAAAAACTAAACAACAAACTAAACAGATATTAAAAGTAGTATTTTTAGCAAAATAAATATATTTGTATTTAATTATACTTTAAATACACAGGTACTAAGTTTATAGTCATTCAATTAAACTATTTTAATACGGTTTTATCGGTTTTAAGTAATAAATGCGATAAAACCATATTAAAATAGTTTAATTTAATGAATAACAATCGCGAAAACGTAAGAAATCATTAAGTTTATAGTTTTAATAATTTTATAAGAACCTACCAGTATCCTTATTAAGAAAATTCCTCAAAACAAGAGACCTTGAAGATTTTTTAGCCACTCCTTTTTCAGGCTTCATAAGCCTGTCCGCGTCTTTCAAATGCATCAAGCAAGCATTGTTCCATGATTTCAACTTTCTCGCATCATTCTTATTCTGAACCATCGCTCTCACAGGCAAACACAGAGGGTCATCATAATCCGGTATTCCAATATCCATTTTCCTACGAACCTTCGTTGCAACATGACTAGGGATTGTCTTAACAGATTTTAATACATTTCGAGCAGTAGTTTTCTTTTTCTTGCTAATCGGTGGCATTAGATCCTCTCGAGGGTCGTAATCTGAATCATCCTCCTCGATTTTACGTTTTATTTTCTTTGAAGCCGGTCTTTCAACTAGTAATGGGGTTTTAGGTGTTTGAACTGTTTGAGTTTTGGTTTCAGAGAGTGCCACAGGCAATGTTTTGCCTGATTCACTCTGAATGCACTGCTGGACAATCTCCTCATCTTCGTCTAAATATTCTATTTCGTCGTCAGACTCCATCACTGAAAGTTATATTTGTACTATTATTTTAGTCTTGTATTGTATTTAGGTACAAAGAAAAGAAAAGGTTTGAAAAGAAAACAAAACCAACCAAACGTGTGCACCTGTGCTGTTTTACGACTTGACAGTTGACTTGACATTGATTTGGCTGAGCGAAAGAGTGAGGGATGCTGTTATGGATAGATCAAGATGGATAGCGCGAAGCATACAATATAATACAATAGGCTGATGCCAAAAAATTTGACCTGAATGCATTTCGTTACCCACTTCTCTCTTTCTAATGTGTTAGGGTGTGAATCTGGGTTTCCATCGCAGCATTTGATAACAAACCCAAAAGTTGGAAAAATACAATCTTTATTTTGAGGTCGATTTTTATAAAAAAATGAATTATACTTGTCTTTGATATATAAATTTAAAGCCCAATTATATAAAACAAACTGACATTTTTATTAGGTCCTTACATATGAAATTGGCGTTTTATACGGGAGGAACAAAATGTCGAATATTCTTTAATTCAATATATTTATTTAATCAAAGTATGAACCATTGTTATTTTTTTATATTGATCCCTTTACTAAAAAAAACCATTCGGACGGGAATCAATAAAATTATTGAAGGTGGTTTGGACTGCCCCATCGGAGTTGAATTTTTCCCCTTGCAAGAAGTTATCCAAATTTCCAAAAAAAAATCTGTTAAAGCAAGGTCCGGAAAGTACCACGGTGGGTGTCTTAGACATTCCAATTGAAGCTCTTCTAATTAGTAGCCGTCTGTTGTGCAGTGTGTGGTCTAGCGTTGTCGTAAGCAGCAGTGACGTAGACGCGATTAACCAGCCTCGGTTGTTTAGCAGCTAGCTTATCCATCATGGTTTACAATTGCTGACAATAGACGTCTGCCGTAAATCTGGCAGGGGGCCTACCATGAACTTTTTGTAAACCATCCATTCCAGGCAGTTCAATATCCAGCCTGCTAAAGAACGGATTAAATCCGTACCATCACCTTTAAAAATCCTTCTTGCTGCTGGCTGGAAATTCCGAGTTGGTGGATGGATTTTAGTCTCTGGCTTGTTTATAATCATTCAATTCCTCCATTCAAAATCCAAACAGTGTTACCATTTGTGGAAGAAATGTGCCATTTGGAAGATTTAGCACTTTTTAGGCCCAGAAAATTGGGCTACTTTTATTATTGAGGAATTAAATTATGCTAATAAGTTTGCGATATGTCGTAAAGGTACGCGCACATTATGACGGGCCGCAGCGGGGCGGAGCGGGCCGCATCGCAGCCCAAAATGCGTAATTAGCAGATTGGTGACGGGACGGGCCGCAGCGCATTGACGGATTTTGAGATTTTATACCAAAATCCGTTTAGAGGTTTGACCGTGAAAGCGTAACAGACATTTCTAATAAAAGCACTGATTTTTGTGACATTTCGATTGCGCTTAAGACTAGAACCTTTTATAACATGTGCCAAAGTTAAGCTTCGCCATATTACGTTAAGACTCGAGAGACTTAATTAGCCGGCACATAGCACTTCCATTTACTATTCTTATTTCTGTGCCTCACTCATCCCGCGCATGTCTTGTATGTTGAGGTTTGTAACTTTGGTCTTTTGTAATTTTTAGATAGGTAAGTATTATGTTAAGATATTTTGAAGTAATTTTTTCTAAATTTAGGGGGTTTGATTGAGTTCGATTGAACCATTTTCGTTTTATCTGTATATATTTTAATGTTACGTGTTCTATAGTTTCTTGCACGAAATCACATAAAATATTTTGTATGTACGTACAAATATTATATATGTACATAAATATCTATTTAGGTATGCACCCAAATAGATATTTATGTACATACATACAAATGATGAATTAAATGCGGCCAGCATTTTGGGCACGTTGATATATAGTTATAGATGGTATTAGTAATTTTTTTTTCTTAATCAAAAATGTATTTTTTAACATTAACTATACATAAAATAAATCTTTAATATCAATCAATCATGAATGATGATATATAAATTACGAACAATTATTGTCAATCAATTATATTTCTCAAAACAAAAGAAATATTAATTACTTTATTATTTCTAGTATTTTTTTGGAGTTGGCAGAATTACCAATTTTGAACTGGTCACCCAGAACCTCAAATCTAACCTTGAAGCAAATCAACAATCAATATTTTTGTTAAAAAATATGAAATAAAATATATTATAATCTATTGAAGATGCTGTAGTTCACATGGGAAATTGACAATGTCCTAAATTTAGCTTTGAGCTGACGGCGCTAATTATATTAACTTGCCAGTAAGTTCTACTTTTGTTTATATTTCAAGTGCAAAATGTATTATGATTTTACTGTTACCATCGTCTACGGGTATGAATATACCACTACCTATCTTTCCGATATAACCATTTCACAAATATAATAATATCAAGTTAAATGAATTTATAGCAAATTTCATCACCCTAAAAGTGTTCTGTTGTGTCTAAGTTAAAAACAGTACTTAATTGTCATAATAATCATTATTCATCATGATGAAACAATTGAATTTTCAAAACCTAAATAATTATTTACTGTTTTCATTTATCTTTCAGAACTTGGAGCAAACAGACCGTGCATTGTCTCACTGCATTCCTAGCTTCCAGTGATGGTACCATGCTACCCGTGGGCCCATATGGATAATTTCTGAAGATATTACTATTTAATCCAGTTATCAACAAAACTGCAGATGTAGTTTACATACCAGAACAGCCGCAGATACTAGATTATAGGAAGTGGGTGAAGGAGATATATAAAAGAAAAGTGCTCAATAAAAGCTAGCATTAAAGTCTGTCAAGTACAGTGAATGAATCAAAGAAGTTTAATAATTTTATTTTGTGAATTGTATGTGATTGAAAAATAATATTTCAGTGAGCATGCTGCATACTGTTATAATCTGTATGATCATGAATTTATAGAATAGGCATTGCCAGCCACTGGTTATGACAATGGGAATGAAGTGAATATTGTCTGCTTTCATTTTTAGTTGGCATTGAACCATCCGTCTAGTTTATATGTCAAAATATAGTTATTTAAATTTTTGAATGTGTAAGGATCTATTTAAGGTCTCATGTTTTTTTCGAAAATTAATATGTTAGTCACTAGTGTTAAAATAATAAAACAAATCTAAATCATATTTTCAAATGGTTTTATTCATTATTCAATTAAAATAACTATTTTCAATACATTTATTTTACTTTCATGTAAGTACACATAATTGAACATACACAATAAAAATTTAAGCATGGACAGTCTAATCACATCTTTTGAATTTCCTCTCATCATTTGAATTACTCTTCTTGTTCGGAATTCAAAATTGTTGCATTGAAGAACCTGAAAAAGAGATGATCGTTACTTACTTTTAAACACCTTGTTAGTCATGTTTCTTTGACAAATCAAATTTATTTACTGCATAATATATGCCACTATAATAACATATTGATTGCCAATAACCCAACAGAACAGTTGATTTATCTTTAGTTTTGTTGAGTCATTGGTGATCAATTTGTTGAGATTCAAAAATACTAATGTAATAATCTACACTAATATTGTAAAGAAAGAGAGAAATTGCTCATGGGTTGGTGAAACCACGGCTAGTTTATACATAAAATAAAAATACTTGTGTGGGTGTTCATTAATCTGCTCATGTGTAAAGTATGGCTGGTATTAACCGTAAAAAGACATATCAGTCAGTTTGTGAAGTTACAATATCCATACCTACATTCTGTTCTTAGTTACCTTGTAGCAACTTGTTTCTTTACTTGTTGCAAAGCAAATTGTTCCGTAACCAACTCCACATAGTCCAAATATAATGGGTCCTTTTGTATCTTATTTCTGAGTCTCATATAAGGGTTGGCAGTATTATTTTCATTTTCCCCTTCCAAGTAGGATGTAGATAAATTTCATACTCATCGTCAGTCATCACTGCCCATCTGTAAACAATTATGGAGATTTAAGTAAGTCTTAATTAAGTCCCTACTTTTGATTTGTTTGTTTTGTAAGTACAAACGATAAGTTGTTCATTTACTATCTAGTACCCCTATTTAGTTTGTGTTATTACCCCTTAACATTTATATAAAAGCGTAGAACATACAAAAGCCGACTTACCGTATAAACATTCATTGTAATGTAAGTACAAAACAAAAATATCATTATTCGATATCGTAAGTTGTATTAATTTCTTGAATAACGTCGATTTTACTACTTAATTTGAGCGAATTTATAACTTGGAGAGATAATTAATTGAAAATATAACCCAAAAATCCCAACATCACGGAACAATATTGTGAAATTCTATGCAGTTTTGCAGAATCGGAGTTAAAAAGCTAGTACCTACAATAGGAGCTTTTTAAAAATCGCTTAGATGACATTTGCGACGTTCCAGCAAAACTGCATCGCTGTCAAAATGGTACGTCATGGTACGAATTCCCATACAAAATGAATAGTGGATCGTAAAGTTGGCTCGCTGGCAAGTGGCTGGAAGTTGGATAGAAATTGCCCTGCTTTAAGATGGTGATAGTACAAAATAAGCCAGCGAGGCAGATTAGGTCCTGCTATAAGAGTTCATGGTAAGG
The DNA here is from genome assembly GCA_947363495.1 of Euzophera pinguis. Classification (NCBI taxonomy): domain Eukaryota; kingdom Metazoa; phylum Arthropoda; class Insecta; order Lepidoptera; family Pyralidae; genus Euzophera; species Euzophera pinguis. The sequence goes on along the minus strand of OX376178.1, from coordinate 10,274,932 downwards.
CCCCAGATCTGAGAAAACTGAACGACACCGGCACTAGTCCACCAAACGCCTACAAGTAACTTTTTTTGGGTCAATTTTCGCTTGGGGCAGGATTTGGCTGGCTTGGGGTGCAGGGCAGAGAACCTCCTCGAGTGCCCGGTCCTTTGAAAGCTTTGCATTCTCACTTGATCCCAAGGATCCGGTGAGAGGGCGGGCTGACAAGGGATTCGGGACGGTGCACCCTGGGTGACAGTTAACAACTCCCTGGTAGTCGGGGTCTTGTTGACTGTCGGCCAATTTCTGCCAACTGCCCACTCCACCGCCGTCTATGATGAGACGGCGAATGGATGTGGGTCTGGGGGACGGGCGTGGTCCATTTATGGGCCACGTCCGATTTGGGGAGGGGGCCGAAAGGCCAAAATGAGGGGGCCGAAAGGCCATGGCTGGAGGGCGTCGTGGTAGAATGCTTACGCGACCCCATGGCGCCCTCAACAGCCGGTGCGGAAACGCCGGAGGGGTTTTAGTGGGTATTCCGGGCTGACTAGCAGCCCGGCGAGTCCCACACTTTGTGCGTAAATGCATTTCCCCTCCGTTAAAAAAAAAAAAAAAAAAAAAAAAGGATTTGGCTGGCTTGCCAGGGTCCATTGCGATAAGCGCGACCAATTGGCTAGTCAACTAAAAAATAAATTGTGTATTTTATATAATTTATTGATAGAATAGACTATTTCGGAGATACAATTTAAACGAAAAAAATCTTAAAATTATATTTATTTTGTTATTTAATTTTAAAGATTTTATAGTGATGACGTCACGCAGCTATAATGGCCATCTCGAACTGCAAGAAAGCAAAAATTACTAAGGTATTAAAAAATACGTATGTCAGTGTCAAATATCAAAGTCAAGATGGACCGCAGGCTGCGAGTTGGTTTCTTGTTTGTTTACAGTCGCCAAATAACTAGGTATCTACCCAATTTCTCGTATCTATTGCATATTAGCCTGTTTAGTGGACTTTACTGCCGTCCCTTCATCCGTTGACATCTGATTTTTCAATAATTGGACACCGATTCTTCATTAAAATGTATAAAAGAATGTAATGAAGATGTAGTTAGGTTATTTATGGGTTATGTTTATTTGAACAGAGATGAAATTTGACATGGGTGACAAGTACGTAAAGCGCCTAATTAGCGCTACCAAACAAAAAATATTTATTCACTACCCTGTGCTACCAACCTAAAAAATTAAATGTGAATAGCCCGAAGTTATCCGGCTACGTCATACGTTAACTTTGCTAAAAAATGAAAGTCATTGGGTTTTCTGCGATTTTCTTTAAAAATACTTGCTTATCTAAAGATCTGATTAATGTAATCTGTTCCCTAAGCCTATTCCTCGAAATGGTTTACGAATTAGACATTTTCATTAATAAGTTTACTAGCCAATTATCGTAGAGAATCCACTTTTCATCACAGGTAATTATTCGATTAAGAAACCCTTCATTATTGTATCGGTCAAGTAATGTAACGCAGCAGTCGACGCGCGTTAGCCGGTTTGCTTCACTCAATTCGTGAGGAACCCACCTTTCAAGCTTTTTAATCTTCCCAATTTGCTTCAAGTGGATTAAAACAGTTTTATCACTAACACCTCAGCCTGCAGCTAACTCGGATGTGGTTTGCGATGAAGACGCTTCCACAATAGCCTTTAATTCTTCATTGTCAACTTGGGTCTCCGGCGGTCCACGGGGCTTGTTCTGCAGGTCGAAATTTCCAGAACGAAAATGTTGGAACCAAAAACGCACTGTGTTTTCTTTTACGACACGATCGCTATACACATCATTAACCCTTCAAGCTGTTTCCGCAGCACTGGTGCCACGGAGGAATTCGTATTAGTGAATAACGCGAGATTTCGAGATGAAGAACGGTTTACGAAACATAAATATATGTAGAAATAGCTGTATAAATTTGAATTTGGAATTCCTAATCAAAAAGGAGAAATTTGTGATTAAAGTGGCCAGTACGACAAAACTTTGACTAACAATAGGTTAAGACTTACTAACAAATAAATATGGTTGTAAAATTGCTGAAATAAATGATTTATTATTATATAAAACGCCAATTTCATATGTAAGGACCGAATATTTTACTGTATTTCTGACTAGGCAAAATATTTGAAGTGATGGTAATACTTTGGGGTTACTATAGGTCAAATTTTCTTGAACCAGCCTGTTATATCCATCTTTACCTTTAGTTTCATGGTGACGATCATGGAGTAATTACAAAGAGGAGATGCCGTAATAAGCGTTTTGTAAGAAAGCGTTTGTGAGGCTACACGGGGCGGAAGGCAGACGTGCGGGGTGCTCGGTTTCGGCCGTGGCTCCAATCATAGAGCACGAGCAATGACAAGCTCCGCCCACTGCAGTGTCGGCGAGGCGCCAATGAGCATTTCAAACGGCATCTCCTCTTTGTAATTACTCCATGGTGACGACTAATCACAGCAATGAATGAGGGGAGTAAGGTTAAGTCGAGTTTGAGTAAGGTTAAGTCCTCGAACTTTCCTTGAAAACGACATTCTTAGTTGGTTGCTTGAGCAAAATCCGATGAGGTTATAATAACAATTTTAAACACAAAAATTAAAATTTACAAAAGAATAGAGTAAAAAATAAAATAAAGTAAGTAAATAGCTAGGTCAAAAGTGGCATACACCCGTTTTTATCCACTTTATTTCATTTCAAGGACGCCTCAAGGTACCTCTCGACCAACCTTATATTTGTCAGTTCGATACTCACCTCCAATGAGAAATCATCTTAAGTCAAGGAAGCTTGTAACGACTAATCATACCAATGAGGTGGAGTAAGGTTGAGTCACAGACATATAAGACTTACACAGAAGGAACATAAGTTAATAGTTATACTTATGTAGCAAGTAATTGTTGTTATCCTTTTCTCACGTATTCGGATCTATATGGCGATATCTCTTTTTTACACCTGTAGCAACATTTACTCACACATAGATATTAAGCTACGCGTGGCAATTTTTGGCCGTGACGCCATTTTGTGATCTACGTTGTTGGAACGGTGAACACTAAAAATAATTAAGTAGAATACCGTTTATATGATCGCAGATCATGCACTCCACACAACATTCATACATTCCTTGAAATCATGGGTAGCATTATCGTAAACATCTTACCCTAGACTAGATACAGCCCAGGCTGCATAGTTTTGTATGTGTGTGTTTGCTACGCTAAGTAATAGCATACCTTCCGTCTGTTTACGTCTGATATGTCTGTGGGTTGAGTCGAGTTTGATTGAAGGTTTAAGAATGCGGGTGTAAGAATATGGGTGTGATAGTGTATCCGATTTCATAGACAAAATCGACGCGCTTTGCAAACGTCAACCGCAATTTAATGTCAAAATTTCATGTCAACAAAAGAGATTTTCAACATGTCGGACAAGTTAGTATTTTCAATTTTATTAATTTTTTAATATATTTTGCACTTTATCTGATGATTTTTTTAAATCAAATGTTAAAAGTATAGTTTTGTGATCGTATAAAATGTTTGTGTAGTACGGCAGCAAAGAATTTCGTGTAATATTGTGAAATGACGCGCTTGATTCATGCGTGCATGTTGTTTCAAATCGAACATTATTTTGTTACAGTGAGGATTTGTTAGGCGATGATCTAGGTGACCAAAGCCTCGCTGATTACAATCTCGGCAATGATGAAGAAGAGCAGCTTTTGGCAGACGATTACGAAGGCGGTTCGTCACAAAATGTGCCCACATCGATGGGTCCCGGTTACGGGAGCAGTGTTGAAATGGTACCAAATGAATTCCCTGGTCACTCACTGGAGTACAACGCACAAGTAAGTGTTTTTTTTTTAATTTTCGATCTTTCATCTTACCAGTAAATCTTAAAATACTTAGTTACAATGTCTCGGTATTTTTCTTTTGTGTTCTATTCTTATCTATCTTATCTTTTATTCATTTAATTATTTAATTTTTGAACACAACAGGCAGTTTATGTGGATATATTGTATGTACATCTGAAGTTTGAAAGATCATTATTATTTTGTGTAGGTTACATTGTCAATCGACCAGGTACACCCTAGTGTGCAGAACCGCCTCTCAGCCTCTGCTTGTGTAGATGATATAGGTATTTGTTTTTAAAGGGGTTAACTAAAGTTGCACTCATGAAACTCTTGGAGATCTTTCCACTGTGTGATTACACAATTAAATAGAAAATATTTCTATAGCTTTATTTTATCTGTTGTATCACACAGTTTCAAAGAAAGTCAGGTCAAACAAACATTTCCCCACAATATTAAGCACTATTCTTCGTAATATAGTTTTCCACTGTGATCATAATATAATATCTTCTTTTCCTGTACCTTGTCCCACTTTAGTGTGGGTTTGGCACAGTATGTTCCTTCCACTTTCCTCTATCCATTTCCATCTAAACTTCCTTTACATGTTTTCCCTGATACAATCCAGCCATCTCTTTTTTTATATATTTTATTATATTTAATACTCATAACATTTTATTTACAGTGGTACGAATTATAACTAGGTAACCTTTTATACCTGTGTTGCACAATAAATATTTTGAATTTATTTTATTTTTTTACATACTTCAATTCCTTCGCTGTGACGGCTGTTAGACTCTAGATACTCTAGAATAATCTTCCTGAGTCCATTAGAACAGTCTCCAGCCGTGCCAACTTTAAAAGGCTTGTCTACGAGCTCCTTATCTCGCGGTTACGGGAGCAAATTTAGGCAGTTAAACATGAGTAAATTTTGAGATGTTGCTATTATTTCGTTGATATAACTCTTAAAATTAACTGTATTTTGATAAGTAAGTTTATTATCATTCCAACTTTTTGTATTTATAGCTATATATTTTTAATACCCACATGATGATATCTGTTTAACCCAAAGGTAGACTGTTAGATAATGCTTTTAGCATAAAGTTCGCCTATTGTGCTATACAATTGTATTATGTACAATAAAGTTTAAATAAATAAATACTTAGTGTATATTTTCTCTTACAGTTGCCTTACCAACCTCTCCCCGAACCGGAGTGTGTTGTTCCTAACATAACGGTGGAAGTGCCGAACACTCCGATAGTCCCGATAGTCGATCCCAACATGTTTCCGTTTGAGCCTCCAGTGTATGGACCCGAGCATGCAGTGGTGCCTCCGCCTATTGTAAGTCATATTTAATCTTATAACATACCTTATCTGAAGGGACACATTCTTTGAAAACAAGCTTCTGATAGATCAATGGTTGAGTACTTTAAATTACAACGAAGCTGAAATATTATTGCAACATTCACATAGTATACCTACTTATACCTACATATTTTGTTGACATAGTAGTGCACTTGCATGCTAGGTTAATTATTTTGTCTTTCCTATAATGCCAAAATTGTATAATGATTTGAAAGAGTAGGTCTGCCTGGCGCAAGCATTTTTGATTAATAAAACAATAATGTAAACAAGATTGTAGTGAAAGAAACAAATATTTTTAATTTTCATGAATGCTGACTGAGATAGCTTATGACTCAATTTTTGGGCCAGTCGTGTAAAAATGAGCGTTCTAAAACTATCTTATTTTTGCAGCCTGCAGCAGTACCAATGGAGTCGTCACAGATTGTGCCTTCGGAAATGGCACCGCCAGTGTCAAGTAAGTTTGTTACATAATATAAGAATGGATCTGGAGAGCAAATAGTGAAAAAGTCCCAAAATTTCGAAGTTTTTTTTTTGTATTTCTTAAATTTCACAAGTTTTCCGATGTTGCAAATTTGAATTTACACTCAAAATGCAGTAGTACCATCACATTTTGCGAAATAAAACACTTGTTTTGAATTCCAGCGGCCTAATTTAGTAGATGTTCTTGAGGAGCTCGATAGTCTCACGCTCGCCGCGTATCCGTAGCGAATGCGCGTGTCAAGCGACGGCGTGACGCGACCACTATTGGATTGGTCGCCATTTAGTGGCATTTTCTATCTTGAGCTCCTCCGTGCTTCGGAAGGCACATTAAGCCGTTGATCGCGGTTGTTGTCGATAGATAGCAGTCGTGAGGCTGTGTCAGATGCCTTAGGGCAGCCTGAAAAATTCTGACAGTGTTGGCCACTAACGCACCTCGGGTCATGTTCTGTTGGTCTGGTTTCCCTGTAAAAAGGGTTACGGAGGTCAGACGGCAGTCGCTCCATTGTAATAATCAGTTCCGCCAAATCAAGGACCATGACTTGCAGCGTACCCTAGGCTCCCAAGCGTAAGCTGACGACGCAACTAGGAACACACGCTAGGATGATAGATAATAATAATATTAGCTAACAAAGTCCCCGTCACGAGAAGCTATAAATTTTGAAAATAAACAATTTTCTACTGAGGCGGTTTCTACTGGGTGGTTACCTAGCGACAATCAATAAAGAAATACATGGTGTTGGTTGCAGTAGTCAGCAGAATCATCTAAAACCATTCTTAAGCCCATCTTACTACAAAAAGTTGGTACGTGTTTAAAAAAAGAAGAATAATTTTCGATTTCATGTTTAAATGAAAAGACCTCACTTTAATAGGCATATTAGTAAAAAAAACACTTCGATAAAACTTAAACTAACTGTATATAATATTAGTATGGAATTATAGTGTCTTTAATTCCATAGATACTAATATTATAAGTACGAAAGTCTTTTTGACTGTCTGTTATGCTTTTACGGCCAAACCACTAATTGGATTTTGATGAAATTTGCTATGGATATAGTTAAAGACCCGGGGTCGAACAAAGGGTTCTTCTCGACGCTGGCGGAGCTGCGGGAAACACTCGTACACTGCGATTATGGAATGAACTCCCTGCCATGGTTTTCCCTAGTGACTATAACGTGGGAGCTTTCAAAAAGGGCGTGAAAATATTCCTTCAGGGTCGGCAACGCGCTCGTGACATCTCCGGTGTTGCAGGCGTTCATAGGCTGCGGTTACCACTTACCATCAGGTGGGTCGTAGGCCTGTTTGCCTACTTAGTTGTATAAAAAAAAACAGCCAATAATGAATATATTTGTTAGCAGCCCGCGACGCTGTTCCCCGTCCGCGGTTTGTCAACGAACGTGGTCCGAGATTACCGCGAGTGAGGGATATACCTGATAGTTTAGGTAAGTCTGAAGCTATGTCTCTTTGGAAACTTGTATTTCTGTATCTTTATCTTTACACTCATATTCTCTTATATCTTTCTTTTTCAACTCTTTGCCCTCTTTTTTCAATTTGCTGAATCAATCTAATCTAACCAACTGCTCATGACATCTGTCAACTGTCACCTGTCGAGCGAGTCTCACATTTCTTAATTAGTGTTGCCACACAAAATGGCACATATTACTAATTCTATTCTTTCAAAATATATGAAAACATCGATAAATTTTCTGAGACCTTACACATAGATGTAATATTGATTTTATTTTAGTATTATCATCTCAGATAATATGCTATGCAGATATTCAATCGCCATACATTGAAACGCGCCAACTTTCCTGGTTACTCCTGGGCAAAGTAATTTTATTTATTTTTTATTCATGTACACATAATCACGTTCATTGTTACGCCGTCAATTAAAAAAATAAGAGAAGTCATAAATTAAGATTTATAACTTTTTAAATATAGCACATAATCAAGTTGTGATACAATTTGAAAACAAAAAAAAAAAGTAAAATAATCAGTTGTTTTTTCGCCAAAAATATGGGAGATCAGTACATCATTTAAATATGTTCCTTTCTGAAGCGCCCTCTTAGAGGAACTAATTCTTTTTATCAGGCAAAGGGAGGTCTCATGTCCATGATATTACTGAGTGCTTTACGATAATCAACTTATCAATTCTTCTTCTTCTCCTTTATTTGATTATTTTGGTAAATACAAATTAAGTACTAAACAGCACACTTTATGTATGAGTGAGTAAGAAACAATAAATGTGTTTGTAATTATTATTATTATCGTGGTAATTGTATAGTTTTATAAAATGTAAGAAAAATTCTTGCATGTTGTTGGTTCGCCAGTAAAATAATTAAAAATTATCCTTCATTTGTTAGATTTGGTATAAAAATCAATCCTTTTCAACCCTTCCTCGCCCAGCTATCTAAGTAGCCTATACCAATTTCGTGGTGATGTTGGGGATCGCTCACTGCGCAGCGCTGAGAGACTTCGCTTATATTAATTCCAACTCATTCTACTCAGTTCTACTCTGGTTCCTTCGCTGTACGAGCCGCTCGTATGTCGAACTCGCTGCCATTCACCGTCCAGTGCGTTAGCCAGCTTCAAATCCCAAGTCCTTTCGCACTATTTATCTATGTGATACTACTAAAATACTTCTTGACACGTCTGTCCACATGTCCATACCTATCATTGCTATTGTATTTCTACCTTGTTTGTATTAATGGTGTGTGTTTATGTAGTAGATATATAATTGTGTTTAAGTAAGTATGTAATATACAGTATATGTGTAAGTTTATGTTGTGAAAATTATTTAAAAAAAATCTCTTTTTACACCTACCGCGCACAATCTTTAATATCCTTATTCAATTTTCCGAAAGGTTGCCTGGAAGAAATTGCTATTGCGATACCTTTGCGCAAGGTTATTTTTCTTTTTAATTGCTTGTATTTAACAATCAATCAATCAAATATTTATTTGCATAAAATGTAGGTTTTACAATGATTTTACAATATAAATAGGTACATTTTACCTTTGTAAAAGGTGTGCAAAAATACATAATTAATAAAATAATACATTTCAAATTCAATTTAATTTCTAATCAACGTATCCTTATTGTGCAATAAAGAGTTGTATTGTATTGTATTGTAAATACCGTATTGCGTAACTGACTATGTATGTATTTGCAGACAAAGTAATAGTGAGAGGACAACGTGGTCGCGGAAACTGGCGACAGAGGTTCTCACATCCCTACCACCGGAACAATATGCATAGAGTAAGTCATTTAAATTTTTGGCTGCCCATTTAAAAATGTAACGAATGAATTATTCGCCGCCAACCGTACCATACTGGCGGAAACGGAATATTCCTTTTTTATATTGTATTAAGTTTTATTGGTATAATTGCGAGAATTTCATTGACAATTTGTATTAATAATTTTTAGACACATTATTATTGACTAATTTATTATTGTTTTTTTTTTTTTACCTTATTTTAACATCGTATAATTAAATTTAATGTTATAAATAATTTTGCACGTCTGCTAGCAGACAGAATACACTGGACGAAAAAAAAATTGTAACCTTTTTACACATGTATTCTAGCAAAATAAATGATTCTGATTCTGATTCTTCTGATTCTAAAAATTACAGCTTTTTATGGTTTCGTATCGAAATGGTTAAACGGGACCCTAAGACTTCGCTGTCCGTCTGTCGCCAGGCTGTATCTCATAAAACCATGATAGACAGTTGAAATTTTTACAGATGATGTATATATATGTTGCTGCTATAATAAAAAATACTAAAAGACTTGCACTTGACCGGTTTTAAAGTATTTATTCTTATAGCGGAAACATAGATAATATAAAATGTGGCTGTTTGTGGTCTAAGATCTTGTAATTGCTATATATAACATCATTGTACACCCATAATACGAAATAAAGTTGAATGATTGATTAAAATTTAAACTGTCTCACTATCACGGTTCATAAGATATTTCCAGATGACAGACGGACAAACGGACGGACGGTGGAGGCTTTAGTAATAGGGCCCCATTTTACCCTTTGGATACGGTACGCTACCCTTTGGGTAATCCGCTTACGTCACATGCCTATTATTTTTTACCATTTAAAAATTTAATATCATTTCATTCAATTCATAATCTTTGTTTGCAGGTAAACTTTAACCATCGGCAATCGTTCCCTCCCCCTCAAATAAGGGCGAGTCCTCCTCAAATTCGACCGGAAATCCGACCGGAAAGACCTGAAATTCAACCGGACCCCGTCCCAATTGCCCCACCCCCAATAAATGTACTACCAGAATTATCCCCAGAACGGCCTATGCCACAAGAAGTACCGTTCAGGCCAGAGAATCCCCCTTTCGGGCCAGAAAATTCCCCTTTCGGGCCTGAAAATTCCCCATTCAGGCCAGAAAATCCCCCATTCCGTCATGAAGACCCCGAATTTAGACCGGAAAATCCACCAATTAGGTCGGAACCACCATTCCGACCAGGAAACCCGCCATTCCGTCACGAAAACCCTCAATTTCGACCAGAGAACCCTCAATTTCGACCAGAGAACCCTCGATTCCGGCCAGATAATCCTCAATTCGGGCCAGAAAATCCCCCGTTCCGGCCAGAAAACCCCCCATTTGGACATTTTCGTTTTCAATATCGTCCAGAAGAGAGGAACTTCCGACCGAATTTCGGCCCTTACCCGCGTCAATTTGGCCCGAGGCCTTTTGGACCTCCGATTAGAGAAATTGCCCCAAATAATGCGAGTCATATGCCTCAAGTGACGATAAGGCAGCCTGTGCCAACGGGCATTAAGGCTGGAGGTCGCGAACCGGAAGTTAGAATGTTGCCGCTACAATTGCCGGCTAATTTGCCACCTGGCGGTTTAGCGGGGAAGAAGGTTCTAATTAACCCGCATTTCAAAGGGACTTTCCAGCCTCCTGTGGATGGTAAGAAGTTTTTTTTTTCTAAACTTTTACTGTCTTGTTAATGAAAATGATGATATTTTGACTTTTTTTAACACTAGCTGTTTCCCGCTGCTCCGCCTGCGTCAAAAAGTAGCCTTTGTTTGACCCCGGGTCTATATCCATACCAAATTTCACCAAAATCCGTTCAGCGGTTTGGCCATGAAAGCGTAACAGACAGACAGACAGAAAGACTTTCGCATTTATAATATTAGTATGGAAGTATGGATACTTTTCTCTATTTCTGAAATTCGTCGTGAAACAGGTTTATAATAGTACTCTATGATGCTAAAATTTAAATAAGACTGTAACGCTGCTAGAGTCCTATTTTGAAAGGTTTTTCACTCAAAACCGGCGAGTCGAATGAAAATCGTTCGACTCATCGATTATGTCGAATAAAAATCTATCGACTCACCGATTTTGCGTGACCGCTAGGAATAACACACATATTGACGCGTGTACGCTACCGAATCGTAGTAATCGTAATAGGTATCGCGCTCGCCGATGTTGTATGGTGTGTCCGTGGTGTGCTACCATACATACTTACACACACTTACTTAGTCACAACTAAGATGTGAGATAAATTTAGATAAAAAATAAAGGTTTTTGAGGCAGCGGCCGTCACAATGAATGAAAAACGAGAAAGATTTCTTTACGAGAACGTTCATACAGATGTAAGAGTAATCTAAGTTTAAAAAATGGCTGGCAGACATTTTTATTCTAGAGACAAGAGTCCGTATACCGGAATTACACGTAAATTAACAGTATATGTATGTTGTGAAATGTAAACTTTATTATACGAGAGTAAATTGCGTCATTGTCTTTGGAATAAAACTTTAATTAACAAGTAGTAAATGCTGGTTTACACATGAGCCAGTGCGACGATCCAGTGCTTTCACGGACACACACATACAAACAATTATTTAAATGTGTGAGTAAATTGTTTGCGTGTGTGGGTTGGATTTCGTGTCCGTGAAAGCACTGATTCGTGTGTAAACTAGCCTTAAGGTCTACCCTGGCTTATTAGTATAATTTTCTAGAAAGACCATGACTCACATCGTACCCTAGGGTACTACTAGAACTACAGCGTGTTTTTCTAGTATGCAACTAGAAAAACACGCTTGGACGACATGTTATAGCTTGACCAGAAAAATAAAAACCCTACATTGGCGTCGCTTGTTAACGACTTTTGATGCCAACATGTTGTATGTGTCGTGTCAACAACAAAATTTACAATGTCATTTAATCAAATAGAGATAAATGCTTAATTTTTATTGGCGTCGAATATGATAACATCATTTATATCACTTTTTCATTACTATGAATTATTTTTGCCATCTTCTATATATATAAAAATCAATTCCTTATCGTTAGTCTCGCTAAAACTCTAGAACGGCTGGACCGATTTGGCTATTTTTGGTTTTGAATTATTTGTGGAAGTCCAAGGAAGATTTAAAAAGTGAATATATTCGGAGGCGGTACGAAGTTTGCCGGGTCAGCTAGTTTTAATAAATATGTCGTAGGAAATAATCACAAAATACAAAACGTGTACTCCTGTCTCTTTCCGTTTAGATGTCGGTTTGTTACATACCTTGTTGCGAGTTAAATAAATTACTTCCAATATTTTTTCGCAATATGGCGAAGGTTGCTATTTTATATTGTCAATGGACCTTGTACACCCTGGTGCCGGAGATAATGATTATAACAAGTAGTATTGTGGTGTTAGGTCTGCCGCTGCCCGCGTACATTCCGAGTCGCATCGTTCGCTCGCCGCCGACAAGTCCGACAGTGGAGAACAAATTCGGTAATTGTTGTCGTGGTTTTAGGGGGAAAAGACGGTGTTTTCATAGTTCATATAAATAAAAAAAAAACAAATTATTAAATTTTGATTTGCTTCATTTATTCATAAAATAAGATACATTGTGTCTAAAAATACTATAATATTAATTTGATTTTACATTTAATGTCAATATAATAAATCTATTTATACAATATAATTAAGTCCCGAATACCCATAAATTTCTCCAAAGTATAGCAACATTTTTTCAAAGTTAATTAATATTGGTTACATTGATAATAAGACAAATATAAAGAGAGAGTAGTAGTAGGAAAATGATTTGAAACTAGTTTTCAGTCTCGGGAGTGTTTTTTTAAAAATATGTAACTCATATGTCGAATGAAAATATTTCGATTATGGCGAATGAACTCACCGCGTTTGCTTGAGTCATATTTTTAAAAGAATTGACAATTCCGGTGTAATTTATTAAGTTATGATTTTGCTAAAATAAACCCGTGAGAATTGGCACTCCCTATCCAGAACAGACTTTAGCATCATCTCATCGAATTTTCTTACAAAAAAGACTACTTCTAAAAAGATATGAAATGTAAAAAAAAACGTAGTTAGTTCATATTTGTTATGCTAGTTTCTGACATAGCTAAATTGGGATTTTAATGCTGCGTCCCAGTGGCACTGCATACGCCAATTAAAGTTAATTATAATATATGGCACAAAAATATTAAAAAATCATAATGTATAAATGCCCTCTTTTCCCCACCGTATTAACATAAATGTACTTATTATTAGCATGGCACGTGTGTATTTCTTTATATATCTTTAACTCTTAAAATTGTGATACTTCATATTGTATGTGTAACTATACGAGATTAAGAAATCACCAAGTATTATGCGAATATTTAGCACTCTTTTTAGAAATACCTATCCTACTGTTATTTTCTATGTTTACGGCATGGCACAATTTTGATATCGCTTTTGTGTTGTATTTTACTTTTAAACACGCCTCCCTGGCCTATATTCTTCCCAAAAACGATAAATAATATGAAAGATTTTTACGAATGAGTAAGTAGGTATTATGTGTATGATTTTATTTTAATTTTTTTCTTCTTCTGAGTATGTAGATTATATCATAATGGCATACTTTGCAAATAAACCCTTTTTTCATGCATTTTAATTTTACCTATGGAACTGCTGTCCTGTAAATAGTTGACCCCGTACTTGGTTTGCCAAAACAATTCGTTTGTGAATAAACATTGTTATCGTTACTGGTCTTGCAATTTCTTAACATTTTGACCAAAATCAGTTTTTGTGCTCATTTAAAAGTAATGTTAATATTTTTTCCTTGTTACCTGAAAAAAGGGTAACAAGAAACCCTATTTCTACTACCAGAAAAATATCGTGCGTTTTTTTTTTAAATTTTCATCTATTTCCTGATATTGACTGGTAGAGAATGCTCGTGTTATAAGTATTTGTTACATGTCAAACAAAAAAGTTTTAATAAATTGTATGCGCGGGAAGGTGAAAAGTGGGAAGGAAAGAGCATGGGATTCGTTATGCCAACAGATCTTACGATATCGAAGTACGATTTTTTTTAAGCTTACGTATTTAGGATTTAGATCAGTACAAATTTAGGAACAATATATCTGAATTGAAATGTTTACGACCCATTATGGTCAAATGGTACACTGTGTAAAATGTATTCTTTAAATTAAACTATTTTAATACGGTTTTTATCGCGTTTATTACTTATTCATTTACACCTAACGTTTCAAACACTTTGCAGCGTTCGTGGTCGCAGGTAGACTAAGTTAACATTTGTCTGTGACAAACGCGATACATACCATATTAAATTAGTTATACACCGTGAAATTTTTGTCGTTTTGGACCCATCGTCCAGTGACCTTATTCATGCAACCCAAAAAAATTCCCCAAGGAACATAGCCCGAAACATGAAAAACAAATTTGGACATTTGAAGTTAGGTCACGTGATGGGATATTTTGTAGGTATGGGAGGTTCAAAAATTTACTCCATATTTCGACCCATGTATCTTGGGGAAGTTGTTCAGTTAAATGAAAAGAATCACAGGACAACGGGTTCAAAACGACTACAATTTCACGGTGTATACATTTATGACTGCACTATATAAAAATGATAAAAAATAAATGCAACGGCGGACTTATAAAGATCTCCCCATATTTGGGATCGCAGTTGTATGAATGGAGTCACTGGACGATGGGTCCAAAACGACTAAAATTTCACGGCGTATTTAATGTCTCACAATCGCGAAAACATAAGAAATCATTATGTATACTGTTTTGTCTGACAGGAGCGATAAAGGACTTGGACGACGCAGCAGAACGATTCATAGCGGAGCAAAGGAATGCCCTTGCGCGCGCCGCCACCAGGAAATTTAGACGATCTCCTCAGAGGTATACTTTTATAACGCATGCATCATTCCTCCTTTATCAAATACAAATACAAAATCAAATATATTTATTTATCTATACTTTTCATTTCATAACCATCCTTCACAACATTTTGATTTTAAAATAATTTCATCTTTCGAATTATAGCCCGACCAGGAAAATTAAAACCCTGCATTGTCGTCGCTACTGATCGCCTTTAGGTGGCAACATGTTGTATGTGTCATGTCAACAACTAAATTGACAATGTCATTTATTTATTATTAATAACATCTATTATATTATCATTACTATAAATTATATTTGCCATTTTGTTAAAATCGTAGAAAATAATCACAACATACACAATGTCAAGTCCTGTCTCTTTTTGGTATCTCTGTTAAAATGACGGAATGTTACGTGAATCCTTAGTTGCCAGTAAAAAAAATTAGTTCCAATATTTTTCCGCAATATGGCGAAGGCTGCTATTTTCCTGGTCGGGCTATAATACCTTTATTATCCAAATGAGTTTTCACGTCATTCTCATCACTTTATTTATAAATTGTATTTTTATTTAAAAAAGTGGCAGTGAAAAAGTAAAATAATTGTTTGTCAAATCAAATCAAATCATTTATTTGCATAAAATAGGGTAAGTTTACAATGCATAGGTGGTACATAAATATAAGTAGCAATCCTACGAGTATTTAGCCATTTTGAACAGCATGCAAATTTATTTCGCAAGTCATTTAAATTATTAGCACACATTATTATTCAAATAAGATACAAGAACCTACTACTACTCCAATATGCCTTCATGTGGCTTTCAATAAGTCTCATTTTGGGACTAACGAGCTAACGAGCACACCACACTTTTTTGAACACTAGCTGTTTTCCGCAGCTCCGTTTGCGTCCAAAAGTAGCCTATGTTTGAAGCTAGGTCTTCAACTATATTCATACCAAATTTCATCAAAATCCGTTCAGCGATTTGGCCGTGAAAGCGTGACAGACAGACTTTCGCATTTGTAATATTACTATGGAATGGAAGTATAGATATGGAAGTATGAATGTTTTGAATAGATATAGCAACCAGGAAAATTAAAACCCTGCATTGGCGTCGCTAGTGGGCAACATGCATGTGTCATGTCAACAACAAAATTGACAATGTCATTTAATGGAATAGAAATCAATCCTTCGTTTTCATTTGCGTCAAATATGATAACATCTTTTATATCACTTTTCTCTCATTACTATATATTATTTTAACCATTTTGAAAAACATTTTTATTTGATAATCACAAAATACACAACGTGCACTCCTGTCTCTTTTTGGCAGATGACATTGAGATGACGGAATGTTACTTTAATACCTAGTTGCCAGTAAAAGATATTTTTTTGCAATAATACCGAGGCTGCTATTTTCCTGGTCGGGCTGTAAAAAATCTATCCGTCTTACTACAAAAAGGTAGACATAGACATGGTTTTAAGCTTTCTTAAACAGTAGTCTAATCCCCTTATTCATAAAAATTTACGAACGTTCGTTAAGTCTACATTAACTAAATTATGTTTAGTCCCTTTCTGTCTTACCTATATTTTACGTTAAAGAACGAGACGAGAAATAGTTTAGAACTTAGACATATCGAGCATTCGTTAAATAAGGGGTTTACCGTCTTACTACAAAAAAGTTAGACAACTGTTAACATGTGTTTAAAAAAAATTGCTACCATTAAACTATGTTTTTCTATAGTCTAAAGTTAAACAGGGTATAGACATGGTTAAAAGCTTTGTTAAACAGTAGTCTAACCCCCGTATTCTTAAACATAACTTTAAGGACGTCCTTCACTCAGACTCATTCGAGGGCGCCTTAAGGAAGTCCTCGAACTTTCCTTGAAAACGACATTCTTAGTTGGTTGCTTGAGCAAACTCCAATGAGGTTATAATAACAATTTTAAACACAAAAATGGAAAATTACAAAAGTATAAAATAAAATAAAGTAACCTAGGCCAAAAGTGGCAAAAATCCACTTTATTTCATTTCAAAGACGCCTCAAGCTACCTCTCGACCAACCTTATATTTGACAGTTCGATACTCGCCTCCAATGAGAAATCGTCTCAAGTCAAGGAAGCTTGTAACGACTAATCATACCAATGAGGTGGAGTAAGGTTGAGTCGAATTTGAGTGAAGGTTTAAGAATACGGGTGTAAGAGTACTTAAGGTTATTAATAAACGTAATTTTACGATATAATTTTTATAGACACGTGTTAACAGATGTCTAACATTTTTTTAGTAAGAGTTTAGACGGTGTTTAAGTAAACACGTGTTAAAGTTATGTCTAATTTTGTTTTTGTAATAAGCTTTTTAATCTTGTTTGCAGGTACATAGAGAATACGACGATAGAAATCGAAAACGAACTCGCTGCGCCCGCGAGAAGGAACAGCGAAGATGAACTATTGAGAAGACAAGAGGAATTTATTAATGCCAATAGAGCTGGATTGAGGAGACGGTGAGGCTTTAAATATCTTATATCTTAATATAATCTTAAGAGAGGTAGGCCATTTTGTAAGGAGTAGTCCGTCTGGGGAAGTACCTCCACCCTACAGAAGACCGCAGCCTAATATCACTGTGATGCAGTGTTGTGCTTCTGCGGGTGAGTAGGGTCGCCAGGCTCCAGATGAGTCGCTGTGCTGATAGCGGACAGGTCGGCAACGCGCTCGTGACATCTCCGGTGTTGCAGGCGTTCATAGGCTCCGGTAACCACTTACCATCTGGTGGGCCGTACGCCTGTTTGCCTACTTAGTTGTATAAAAAAATATATTTAAACTTATTACCATGGATTAAGGTTCAATTTGCTGCGAAATATGTCGATAGGAAGTCTAAAATTCATGTTTTAGGACTAAAATTACGAAAATTTTGCAAGGCCTTGTTAACCTGCAAAATTTTAGCGGAGGTGAACATGATAAAATGTTAGATTTATGTCTTCTGGCTGTAGAATAGGGTCCAATATACTTTAAAAATATTAGTAGGAATCTAGAATTGGAGTTTTAGATTTTATTGTTACGGTTATAGGTCCAATATATGCTTTAAAATATGTCAGAAATCGTGTTGATCTTTAGAAACAGTGAACATGATTTAAACAGAAAGCAAGAAGAATTTATTAATGCTAATAGGGCTGGATTGAGAAGACGGTGATATCTTCATGCTATGGAATAATGTTTAACATGCTATAAAAATGTTGGTGGACGTGTAAAATTTATTTATTATTAAATTTTTAATAAAAAATCAAAATTTACAAGATTTTTAAGGTGCAACAGTCACGTTTACATCTTATCGCGATAGAATAGGGTACAATTTACTATTAAAACGTTGGTATAAGTCTAAAATTCAAAGGTTAAAGTAGTAAAATTTACATCTTATTGCTACAGAATAAGTTTCAGTTTTCTATAAAAATGTTGGGGAAAATCGGGAATTCATTTATACAGATATACATAGATAGTGGGTTTTAAGACTTTACAGAACAAGGTTTCCATTTGCTAAAAAACATTGTAGAGAAAGTTACTTGGAACATATATATATATAATATATATACACATTGGAGTGTCTGTTTGTAATATTGAAATAACCGTTTTTTTACTACATGCATATGAATATATATATACGGTACATGCACCAAAATAACATTTTTTTACAATTTTTGTCTGTCTGTCTGTCTGTTTGTTCCGGCTAATCTCTGATATGACTGGACCGATTTTGACGGGACTTTTATTGGCAGGTAGGTGATGTAATAAGGAGTAACTTAGGCTACGTTTATTTTAGATTTTTTTTGTTTTATTTTAGAAAAATAAAGTAATGTTTCAATGTCCAAGTACTGTCCAGTACCGCGCGCGGCTCACGCGCATGCCACCACATGAAAAAAAAAACTAAAAAATTAAAGAATCGACTGTTAGGCGGAACAAAGTTCGCCGGGTCAGGCTAGTTTGTTATAAAAATGTTATGATATGAGTCTAAATAGGAAGTTTTAGATCAAAATTTTGCAAGGCTTTGTAGGTTTTTACAACAGTATAATTAACATCTTATTGCTATAGAATAAGGTTCAATTTACAATAAAAATATTGGTAGGATTAAGGTATTTATTCATTAGGTTTACTAAGCTATATTTTTTATTGTATTTCTCAATTTCAAATATTATTTATTGCACACAGCATGCGAACACCGTCGCCGCCCGAAACGCCGCGCGAAAACCGAGAACCAACCCGAGAACCAATTCGAGACAACCGAGAACCAATACGAGAATCACGAGAACCAATTCGAGAATCTCGCGATGTTCGAGATAGACGTCGTTCTCTGTCGCCGCGACGAAGAACTTCGCCTGTTAGAGATGAGGTGAGATTTTATAGTATTTTTACACAAATGACCAAAGAGTGTTTTGTTTTTAAAATAAATTGTTACATATTGGATTAAATTATTATTATTACATCTAGAATTAAATAATTATTTTTAAATCATTTAAGCTAAGTATTTTCCAAAGCTCACCCACACTTTTCACATGCAGAGAGGTGAAGGAAAACAGTGAGCAGTCCAGTCTATCGGCTATCATTTTCATGACATTATTCTGCGCGCTATATGTCATCTTTGAACTGTTTTGCTCTCGATTTTTACCTTTAATCTGCGCGCGGTGAGGTGCGGTATCTGTTTCGGGTGGGAGGGAATTCTGTAAAGGGACTCCATTTCTTTCATAATCATAATCATTTATTCTTTTGTAAACATGTTGAATTCAAGATGCCATTGAAAATATTTAGCACATACATGTTTAGCCTACTAGGCATACAAAAGTGAAGTCAGTGGTGTCACACATCATCCAAACAAAATCATGCAAAACAATATAAAACCAGAAAATTAATGTAAGATTTACAAAAATTAGATCAGCTGTCCTTTAGAGTCACAATCAATATTTTGTCAGAAAAGAATTCATGCAAGTGATAATAACATTTGGTGACCAACAACTCTTTCAGATGAGCTTTAAATTTATTTAGGGGTAATTCCTTCAAATTCCGAGGCAGTTTATTATACACTTTTGGTGCCATGCTAAAGATACTATTACTCACGAGCCTCGTTTTGCACTTTGGCAAAAGCAATGCAGTAGGATCTCTTCTATTTCTATTATTGGCATCAGCTAGTCTTGTAAATAGACGAGGATTAGATTTTACAAATACACTAACCTCAAAGATATAGAGCGAACGCACAGTCAATAATTTAAATTTACGGAAATATGATTGGCAGCTATCTGAAGGTCCAAACATTGCTCTAATGCATCGCTTCTGGGCTTTAAAAATTTGGCTTTTATTAGTTGAGTGGCCCCAAAATATTGTTACGAGCTCGGGGTTCGCAATTTGGAGAAAAACACCTGATGACTCTTAAAAACGTTTATTCCCACAAGGATGGTCGCCGACGTCACTTCACTTCACTTATCACTAACAATGTCCCAAACACTTGCTAATCACAGTCACTATAACTTGCCGAGGTCGCTTGTATCACTTGTTATTCGCTCCGGATATCGCTTCTTGATCGCACTTGTAGCTCAGTTAAATTAGAACTGCTCTCCTGAGGCACCTTCCGATATTTATATGGCCCGGGAAACCCGCTCCATAAGTTTCTAGAAAGATCACAACTACTCCGGAATAGAGAGAGAGGGATACTCTCTGTCTCGTTCCCTTAGTACATACTAGAAGTGCGAGAGCGAGACAAAGCAATATGTCAGAGCGAGATAATCGATGTACTAGATCGTTCGCGATATTATTCCCGTATGGAAACACGCGACGATTGTACGAGAATTGTCCGCGGACAGCGCTACTCAAACTTCCGCGGGCCGCATTTTACTTTTATTTATTTTTGATTTCGTAACAATATAATCCCATATCTCAGTACTGAGGATACCAGCCCACATGGTACGCTGTCAGTATTGCTGTCTCATTAAGTACCGAGGAGATTTTATAAAGAGCAAACGATGATTTGTTTAGTCTTTTAAACAATTCTTCCGTGTGTGCTTTCCAATTAAGACTTTTGTCAATTATTATGCCTAGGAATTTCGTCTTATTTACTACATTAATAATATTATTTTGATAGTGAATATCAGCATCCGGTTTGTTGTTAATTCTTTGATTAAAGTGCATAATTAATGTTTTTTTTTTAATTTATTTTCAATTTATTATTCTTAAAACTACTGTCCATTCATTCTCGGTTCATGAACCGTCGAAAGTTGAAATTTTTAGTGAAAACGTATTTCTGTTGCCGATGTAACAACAAAGTTGGAATTTCAAATGTTAGCGGCCAGTTATATTCATTCCCGTCAGCTAGATTAGGTTCTTTATAGTAAGCCCGTCATTTTGTAACTAAAAACGACGTATGAAACAATGAAGAAGTGTTTACACTAAAAGAACCTCCATTTGCGGCCGAGAATGAGTATTTTATTAAGAACATTGTTGAGTCGAGAGTCCTTTTTTTTAAATAATGAAGATATTTACGAGAAGAAAAATGTTTTTTCTTAAACATGCGCGTAAATATTGTCATTACTTTTGAATAACGAACACGCGAAGTATCATATTTACGTAGAGGTAGACTGAAAAACCAAAATCACTTCCCGGCGCGTTCTTTGAATTTGGAACGAAGAGCGCGCCGGCAATGTTGTATAAAACGGTGTGCTGTTTGAATTTAGAACTCTTTCATCTATCGTACACATGCGTTCTCGTGGCTGTATAGCCACAGATGCGATTACCTTTTGGTACAAACTGTAAAATAAAAATAAAAAATTGGCGGTAAAGCGGAGTTCGTTGTTTATATAAATCTTTATTGTACCACAAGTTTACAATTGGCGGACTTAATGCTAAAAGCTTTCTCTCCCAGTCAACCATTAGGAAAAACAGAAAAGTTATGTGCGGTGCGAATTATTTATTTTTGTTGTTATTTTATTAATAAAATTAAATTTATTATGTAAAAGGCCCTTTTTTATTTCCTTGCATTTTTTTTAAGAAAAGCACTATATAGGCCTCGACCGAAATGGCAATTGCCTGCCTATTTCGCTGCCTTTGCAATAATGTACTATTAATTTATTTATTTATAACCAGGAAAGTGAATACCGTCGCCGTATGAGAGAACAGGAGAGCCTAAGGGAGAGAGTGTTACGAGCCAAAGAAGTGAGACGAAGGAAGAATGCCGTGGCCGCCACGCAGACCAGCCAGAATGCTAGGAATAATGAAGATGTTGCGAGAAACAGGTGAGAAACAGTACTTTCGTCCCTAAATTTAGCTACTTTAGATAGTTCGTGTTTAGCAGAATGCTAGGAACAATGAGAATATTGCGAGAAACAGGTGAGGTTTTACTATTAGTTAGAAACTCTATATTATACATAAAACATTCAAATTAATCGTTTTCTTTAATACAAAGGTATACTATTATTAAATATTTAAATTTTAAGTTTTTCCAACAGAGATCGCGACCGCTCCGAAAAAGACAAAGAACCGTTGAAACCAGTGAAATCAGAAGAGAAGGTTGACGTGAAGCCGGATTCCACCGCCAAAGAACACGTTCGAGAAAGATCGCCGGTCACCAGCGCTGAGGTTAATTCTACTAGCGGTGAGTTTAATATTAAAATAATTCGTTAACTTCTTACCGTCGTATTAAATAAAAATAAAAAAATATAAAAGAAAATTAAAAAAAATATTGGATCTTAACTATATATGTATTGGTTATAAAATATAGTTTTGTAAGGGGTGATACGCTGGGGTGACAAATTCTAAACGACGATGGTGGAGAAAGTTAATATTCATTGGCAAATTTAACAATTTAGACAAATTTAGACAGAATAAGAATCTACTAGCTCCTTGACTATAGGAAACTAGGTCCCCTATAGTCAACCTAGGATTTGGACCCCCCGAATAACGCAACGCTCAGTTGTGGATGTTGCAAATCTGAATTGAGTATTTTTATAATATATTTATTATCTTTAATTTTTTTTTAACCCTTCCATATATCAACGAGAAAGAATTTGTGCTGTTGTAAAAATAATTTTAAAACAATTTTTTTTTTCGTTTTTCCAAACAGAAGCACTAACCCCGCCTCGCGAAAACCTACCAAGAATGACCGAAACGCCAGAACCGGCAATGACGCCGCCATTGCCAGAAAAACTGGACAACTCCGTCGACAAATCCGCTGAGAAATCAGCCGACAAATTTACGGATAAGTTGCTGGACAGTGACGACGATTTGGACATGATTTTGGGCGATATCGATGGGATATTGTCGGATGATGAAGATTCGGGAAGGTTTAAGGAGAAACCTAAGTAAGTATTAGTTTGTTTTTATTACATTATGGGCCAATTTCACCAACATCGTGCCTATCGAAGAGTAACTAATGAAAAAAAAAATGGTTGGTAGACATTTTTAATCTAGCTGGAATTATACGTGGATGAACAGTATATTTTCGGGTTAACTTTAATTAATTGTGTAAAGACTGCTATTTGGCATGTGTACTTAATAAAGAAATAATTGTGTGGTGAAATGTAAACTTCATTATACCAGAGTAAATTGCGTCATTATCCTTGGAATAAAACTTATAACACACTTCTCCATTTTCGTCTTCCTCGTCTCTTTCCATTTTCACAGTCTTCCATTTACCAGTCTTCTTGGGTTTCTTCATTTTCTTCGTATCCGTCTTCCCAGCTTTCCTCGTCTTTCATTGACTCCGTGTTAGTTTTCCCAGTATTCTTCGTTTTTTCCGTCTTTCTCTTATCCGTCTTCGCAAGTTTCTCCATTTTCTTCGTGTTCCTCGTCTACGCCATTTTCCCGTCTGCATCGTCTTATCTCTTCTCCATTTTCGTTTCCGCAGTCTTTGCCTTCCTTGTTTTCATCATTGTTTTTGTCTTCCCAGTCTTCTTTGTTTTCTCCGTCTTCCTGTTAACAGTCTTTGCAGCTTTCTCCGTTTTCCTCTTAACCGTCTTCTAAGGATTCTCCATTTTGGCAACCTACTACTTTTTAGCCTTCTCTTCTTTGCCTTCCAATTTTCTCCATTGTCTTCGTGTCAGTTTTCCCAGTCTTCTTCGTTTTCTCCGTCTTCTCACACTTCTCCATTTTCACCGTCTTGGCCTTCCCAGATTTCCTCGTCTTCGCCATTGCCACCATGTCAGTCTTCCCAGTCTTCTTTGTTTTCTCTTACCCGTCTTAGGGTTTAAATTTATTTTGTCAGCCTTCTTTCTAGTTTTGTCCATTCTCACTTTGATCCTTCCCAGTTTTCAGAAATTGGATAAATTATAGATAACACTTCTCCATTTTCGTCTTCCTCGTCTCATTCCATTTTTACCGTCTTCGTCTTACTAGTTTTCCTCGTCTTCTCCATTATATCCATGTTAGTCTTCCCAGTCATCTTATTTATTTATTATTTATTTATTTAACACTTCTTTGCACACAGTGTAATACAAATTAAATGTTACATAAAAGGTAAACACGGTATGTATACAAAAGGCGGCCTTATCGCTCAAGCAATCTCTTCCAGGCAACCTTAGGGTAGTTTGAAATATAAAGAAAGGAGAGATACGGATATGGTGCATAAAGAACAGAACAGCGCTAGGCAGAATAACAGAAGTACACGATACATAAACTACTTAAAATAAATACTAATATACGTAAATAAAAATAAATAATTATGTATATATATTTATATATAATAAATAAACTATAAAAAAAAGAGAAGAAAAAAACACGAGAAGTGGAGACTGAAACAAGATGCACTAAAAAGGAACGAAGCTACAGTGAGGAAAGAAAGTGGGACTTTACTTGCGACTTAAAACTGGTCAGAGTTTGAGCCGTTCGAATAGGCAGTGGAAGGGAATTCCACAGTCGCGTTGCCTTGGCCGTAAAAGAATCAGAGTAGAAGGTAGTGAAGTGAGCAGGAGTTCTTAGGCGTAGATTTTCGGCACTACGTAATTTACGTTCTTGTTGAATCTCACTGAAGAATTCATCTTCATTTTCTCCGTCTTCCTTTTACCAGTCTTCTTGGGTTTCGCCATTTTCTTCGTATTCGTCTTCCTAGTTTTCCTCATCTTCATTCACTCCGTGTCAGTCTTCCCAGTTTTCTCCGTCTTCCTCAACCGTCTTTGAATGTGTCTCCATTTTGTCAACCTTATTCCATTTTCACTTTGACTTCCCATTTTTCTCCATTGTCTTCGCGTTAGTCTTCCCAGTCTTATTCGCTTCACCTGTCTTCTCTCGCTTATCCATTTTTGCCTCCCTTGAATTCCCCATTTTCACCTTGGTCTTCCCAGTTTTCTCCGCTTTCTCCGTGTCAGTCTTCCCAGTTTTCCTCGGCTTAGCCATTGTCTCCGTGTCAGTCTTCCCAGTCTTCGTTTTCTCCGTCTTCCTCTTGACCGTCTTCGAAGTTTTCTCATTTCACCGTCTTACTCTTATCCGTTTTCAGATTTCTTCATTTTGTCAGTCTGCTTCCCGGTTTAATCAGTCTCCGTCTTTTCCATTTTCTCCATGTGTCTCGTTATTTCCATTCTCATCGTCTTCCCGGTTTTAATTATGTATTTATTTAAACTTTATTGTACAAAATATACAATTGTATATCACGATAGGCGGACTTAATGCTGAAAGCATTATCTAACGGCCAACCTTTAGGTTAAGCAGAGATCTTAGTCTTCTGAGGTTTCTTAATTTTGCAGCCCTCTTCCCAGTCTTCTCTATTTTCTCCATATTTTTCGTTTTTTTTTGTTTTTATAATTTTCTTCTTCTCCATTTGTACCATCTTCTTACCCGTTTTCTCAGGTTTCTCCATTTTCTCCGTCTTCTTCGTCTTCCCCATTCTTCCATCAACATCTTCTCAGACTTCTTAATTTTTTCCATCTTTGTGTTCTCCGTCTCGTCTCTCGCCATTATTCGTCTTTTTATCTTCATCTTGCCTGTCTTCTCAATTTTCCATCTTAGTTTTCATGTCTACATTTTCTCTGTCTCGTCTTTTTTTGTCTTCTGTGCTTGGCGGCAGGCCTCATTGACAAAAGGTTAAAAATAAAAGCGCAGGACAAGCCTCTGCAAGCTACTTGACTGTGTTCAATCAAACTTACTTAATATTTTTATACGAAACACTATATATAATAACTAGCTGTTTCCCGCAGCTCCGCCTGCGGTATATAGCCTATGTTACTCTCAGGGTGAATGTAGCTTTCCAACGGTGAAAGAATTTTTGAAATCGGCGCAGTAGTTTTTGAGTTTATTCATTACAAACAAACACACAAAAATACAAATCTTTCCTCTTTATAATATTAGTGTAGATATATACTAATGATGACTAAGAATTAAAAAAACTAAAACACTAAACTGTTAGATAATGCTTTTAGCATTAATGCTCAAACTTTATCTTAAGTTCGTCTATTGTGCTATATAACTGTATTATGCACAATATATAAAAGGAGATGTTCCCACTGACATACAGACGTACGCACAGCCGTAACCGCTAATGGTAGAAACGTAAAATTTCCAAACAAACATATATTCTGACGCAGTCGGTTAAATCATATCAGTAATTATCAGTAATATAATTAGCATTTAAAATTTTCTCATGAAGAAAAGTTGGAGCGTGGTGGGGACGTCCTGCTATCTCTGTACAAAAGAGACCAAATTCCATTTCAGTCTTAAATATGTATCTTAAATATTGCGTTTATGTAAATAGTTCCTAAACGAAAGTTTCTTATAATATTTATATTTATTATGATCATGCAATCACATTACTCAATTAATTTTCGAACCTTGTCGTCTACCCAATTGAAAATAATTGAGTAGAATACCCTATTTAATGTGTAACTATCGCGAAAATAAGTCTGCGTCAAAAAGTAGCCTATGTTTGACCCCGGGTCTTCAACTATATTCATACCAAATTTAATCAAAATCCTTTCAGCGGTCTGGCCGTGAAAGCGTAACAGACAGACAGACAGACTTTCGCATTTATAATATTAGTATAGATGATTATTATTTTGCCGACAGAAAAGCGGAACCGCTTAAAGTGTCCAAACCGAGCGATCTACGAAGCAAGTTGCCGCCGAGAACGAGTGCAGAAAAACCGAAACAGAGGATTGTGTTTGGCGACGACACTAACAAAGGTAACCATCGCGAGGTCGTCGGTCCGATTCCCACAGAAAACATACTAAACACTAACAAACTTCTAGTGAAACTTTGATTCCTACAGGAAGCAAGTTGGCCCAAGAAACATTGTATTTCTATGTTGCTCTATAAAACTGCCTGTGGTTTTTTTTAATACAACTAGGCAAACAGGCGTACGGCCCACCTGATGGTAAGTGGTTACCGTAGCCCTATGAACGCCTGCAACACCGGAGATGTCACGAGCGCGTTGCCGACCCTGAAGGAATTTTTTCACGCCCTTTTTGAAGACTCCCATGTTATAGTCACTAGGGAAAACCATGGCATAATCGCGTGTTTGGCACGACCTGCAGCCTGGACGGCTCGATGGATTTTAGCTTGACAGGTGTCGTTAGATTCATATTTACTGTGAGTGACATTGAGTACTCGTTTTTCAAAAAAAAAAAAAAAAACAATATGGCTGACGTCTTTGGGTTTTTTACACAGAAACACAGTCGGGTTTTTTATATTTTTAAATAACCCTTTCTTGTTTCTATTGAAAGTTTGTTTAGTATAAGTCTAAACGTGAAATTTCGGCCGGTGGTTTCAAAATAATCCAGTATGTATGTATGAAACTAAATGTATGTGTATGTTTGTTTTAGCATCTTCTCCTCCACGCCGAGCTGCAGCCAGCAGTTCAACCGTCGTTGAAGACGAAACAAGCAAAATTAATAAGGTATGTTTGTCTCAATAGAAAAAGATAACATTGTAAAACAATTTATTAAAATTACTCATCATACTCGTACACTCACATTTGATTCTCCCTATTATTGTATTAAAAAAAAACTTTTGTTACAGACTAAACAGAAATCCGAATTAATCACAAAGTCTAGACAAAGGATTATTTTTGATAGAAAAGAGGTAAGTCATTTCAATAATTCACAAGTTTTCACTGATAATTAAGAAAAAATAGCCGGAGTGTAAAAAAACATATATTAAGTTTAATTCTATGTTTATTGTATAATTGCAGACGATCTTATTTGTGGATGTCTATTCACGAGATATTAAATATGTATAATTAATTATAGAATTGTGAAATTTACTAGTTGTGAATACAGTTATTGTTGAATTCAATATAATATTTGTAAGTGAATTTAAAAGCATGATATTTGGATAAACTTTACTTTTGTATATTTTATGAATTTAAAATAAAAATATTGGCCGGTGTTAAAAATTTGTCTGTGTGAATAAAATAATAGTCAATTAATTGTATCATGCAAATAAATGATTGGATTTGGATCGGAATGCTTATACCTACAATAACTTGGTAAGAACCAAGTTTCCTAAATAATCTATTTTTCTGAAATTTTATTCTTTTAACGTAAAAAATCTGATATATTTTTAAAAATACTCTAATTGATTTTGTTTTTTTTTTTAACACAGACACAACAACAAGAAAGACAAGAAAAAGACGACGAGCGTAAACCGCAAACGTTTCCAAACCGTCGCGTGATTTTACAAAACAAATTCACACAACAACAAACTAAAGAGAAATCGGTATTCTCGCGAATCGAAAAAACCGAACCGTTAAAATTCTCGCGAATCGAAAAAACCGATCCGAGCAAACCGAATCCGGGGATTTTCAGCCGAGCGGTCCGGACCGCGATCGGTTCGGATAAGAATCGGATTGTCGTGAAAAAAGACGAGCCGACCGTTGAATATGGATCGGATTCTGAGGAAGAGGAAACGGCCTTAGTTAGCAATCTTCCCGAAGGTATGACTGATACGAGATTGAAAACTTTGGCAGGCAGTGATGTACAGGTAATATTGATTTTTGGAAATCATTTATTGAGTTTTTGTTTTGGTTTATTTTACATTTAAAGATAAAGTTGCATAAGACGTTAGATGAATTGTTTTTGTGACGAAGAAATGTAAATAATTTGGTTTTAATATAGGGTAAATAAACGGTCGAATTATGGGTAAAGAAATAGGTTCTTATTTGTAAATTGACGTTTTGAAGAAAATGCTGCAGTGGAGTTTGTGGCGCCGCTTCTTCTCCACTTGCGCTTTGGAAGTGGTGGTATACTTAATATAAGTAAATTGACGTCAATAGGTAATATTTATATCCTATATTGAAAATAAACTATTTCATTCCAGTATATTTTTGTATGCGTATTAAATTAAATAAATCTAAATCAAATAATATTATTAAATCGCGAATTTCTTGTCTTAATATAAATTTGGAAGTTATTTCCAAAATATGAAACACAATGTTCCAAATAGATAATATTCAGGGAATGGACGTTCAAGGAAATGGACTTGAGAAACCGACTGGACATTCCGGTAATAAAACCGGTATATTCCGGTTTTTGAATAGATTTTTAAAAAGTGCTTTAAAAATTTGACATGATTTAAAAAAATATCAATTCATATAAAATGTTTTTTTTTTTTTTGATATTTGAAGCTGTTCATATTTTATTAAAATCTTCTACATTTCAAAAACCATTGAACGAACATTTGTTTATATTTAGTTGTTTAGAAAACTTATATTCGAAAATATTAATACAAAAGTTCATTTTTAACTCAAAAACTACTGGAATAAAAGTGAAAGACAAGTACAAGTACAAGTACGAAGTAAGAAGGAAATAGATTTTTGATTTCAAAACAATGCCATAGAATCTTGTAAAATCGAGTAGAAGGTAAATCTCATTGTTTAGTTTATTTATTTTTTTATTATAGTTTATTGTACATTATGTGAATGCGGCATGTAACAGGAGTGATAGTTTTTCAATGTATCGTACATTACATACACGCAGTATCAGTGAGTCGAATAATTTATCATTCGATAACGATTGATTTTTGCCCTTAATCGATGAGTTAATTAAATATTCATCAAAATATAAGACTGAAATGTTGTTTACGTTATTTCGTCACAAACTTACCAAAAAATTTGGTGCTTTGGAAAATAAATAAGGAGATACTTTAGTTCGACGAAATATATTGTTATTTTTTTTTAATTATGATGTTACACGTTTCGATAGTCTCACGCTCGCCGCGTAACCGTAGCTCTGCGCGTGTCAAGCGACGGCGTGACGCGATCACTATGGCATTGGTCGCCATTTAGTGGCATTTTCTATATTGAGCTCTTCCGTGCTTCGGAAGGCACGTTAAGCCGTTGGTCCCGATGTTATCGATAGATAGCAGTCGTGAGGCTGTGTCAGATGCCTTAGGGCAGCCTGAAAAGTTCTGACAGTGTCGGCCACTAACGCACCTCGGGTCATGTTCCTGTTGGTCTGGTTTCCCTGTAAAAAGTATTACGGAGGTCAGACGGCAGTCGCTCCATTGTAATAACCAGTTCCGCCAAATCTAGGACCATGACTTGTAGGCCTTATAGCGTACCCTAGGCTCCGAAGCGTAAGCTGACGACGCAACTAGGAATACACGCTAAGATGATGATGAATGACTTTTTTATTAAATTATTTTTAATGTTGGAACTTAATAGCTCATTATGTGTCCCTGGTGTCTGCTATTATCTCTTCTGTTTAATTTATATTTCTTATTTACATAGTTTTTAAGGAAATTGTTACTAATAAAAATGGATCCTGGTCATTTGAATAAAAGATTATATTATTCAATAGTCTTTCGTATGACAACAGACAAAGTAAGTGGGTATAATAATTATTTTTGCCTCAGATTTGCCTTAAAATGTCTGTTTAGTGTCCGTTCTGTAATACAATACAAAATATCTTTATTACCCACATACAGTTACAAATAATTTAACATTTACAAAGACTTCAACATAATATGAGCAAAGGCGGACTTATTGCTAGGCAATAAAACCACAAGACATCAACTTCTCCAAAGGGCTTCTACGCGTTGGATCCATATCCCCGCGCAAGCATCTCAAAGGACCGGGGCAACCTGTGAATCCCAAGCGAAGATAATAATAACAGCTTGGTTCCCAGTTGCGTCCGTAGCTTAATTATTTAATCATGATTTACAATGGAGCGACTGCCGTCTGCTTTCTCTTCACTGCCATTTTTTACAGGAAAACCAGATCAATAGAAACATGAGCCGAGGTGTGATTGTGGTCAACACTTTTTCATATGCATATCTTAAATATTTTTTCACTTACATATTTATTTTGATCTTTATATATTAAACAGAAAAATGTTAACTAGTTTCTCCTTATTTATGAAATTCGAAGCATCAAATTATTGTTTCTAAATACTGTCATATAAAATGTGGTATTTATTTATATATTTTTAAAGTATCTTAAGATTTTGTTAGTCGGTTTTTGTATATTTACATAATGAAAATATACGTAGAGCTTAAGTCATTTTAGTGTAATTCTAATATTTTTTCAGTCATAGACTATTTATTTATTTAAAAAAAATACTTTTAAATTAAGGAAGTATCATTTTTTTGTTACTATCTCAATGCCTTGTAAAAACATATTGAGACAAATTTATGCCTATCTCCTTTATTCATAATTAACGAACGTTGGATAAGTCCAAGTTAACAAAAATATGTTACGTCTCGTTCTTTCACGTCAAATATAGATAAGACAAACAGGGACTAAGCATATTTTTAGTTAATGTAGGCTTAACGAACGTTCGTTATTTTGTTTTACATATTTCTTGTAAATACTGTATTTTTTCAAAATGTGTTTAAAAAAAACATTCATTCATTCGACTGTCATAAAATATTGTTTACACAAAAATATGACAATTATTATTTGATACTGTGTGCATAATTCTATATTAAGTTTATAGAGTTTAAAATTTAAAATTTGATTTGTTATAAGTAGTTTAATAAATATGCATGGTTTTCTATATTAATTCCATGCAATTTCAATGTGATTATTTTACTCTAGTCAATTGTATCTGTGATATTTTTAATGTAAATTACGACGAATGATGTGCTGCATATATTTTTTGTTGATGTTATCTCATATTGAGATTGTATGTATGAATGAGAAAAGTGTTAAGTCGTTAATTTTTTTTAAATATATGTCCTTCAAATATTATATAACATTATATCGTGTACACATTATCATGATAATTTCAAGGCATAATTTAATTATGAAGTATTCAGTATTCACTATACTATATCACTCACTGCATATAATATATGTGTAATTGAAAAAAACGTTAAAAAATCAAATAAATACAATTTATATTTAAACATGACCATATTTTTCCATAATATGTTAAATAATAAATCATATATAAATTATCGACTCGACACTTTTCTCGTACCATTGCATTTATATGTAAAATGTTCATAATTACGTTATAAGCATTTTAAGCGGTCATCTATGACCAAAATTCCGACACAGAACACGATTGGAAATCAGCATATGCCCTGGGCAGATTATATAATTTTCTGGGCAAGACTTTTGAATTGACCAAACTAATTGGAAGTATTATAACTACACAGCATAATAATGTTGGATTATAAGCTATTAAATTAAATTAGGCCTAAAATGCCCAATATATTTACTTAGTTGTCTTACAACTCTGTTAAAAAATACGAATTTTTGCCCGCTTCATTTACTGTAATCAACAGAGCATACAACGAATATTTTTCTGTTTTCGTAACCAACCTATAAAGGAAGAAATGCTTTGTTAAGCATGAGCGGGTTATATGAAACACATTCAATAAACAACCGCTTTTATTAATAATTAACAAACGTTCTTTAAGCTTACATTAACGAAAATATATTTGGTCCCTTTCGGTCGTATATATAAAAAAAAAATCATTTATTTCAGGCATCATGACCCATATTATCAACAAAATTCAATTCAAATAAAATTTAGCACATTAGTTAGCTAAAGTAATGAAAGAATTAATATTAAAAATGATAGATATTACATGAAAAAAAAAATAACATTATAAATAAATAAATGATTTGACGTGAAAGAACGAGACGAAACATATTTTAGTTAACTTGGACTTATCGAACGTTCGTCATATTTTATGATTAAGTGAATTAATCTACCCGAAAATTTTCGGGTAGTTAATACATTCGCCCAATTACACAATTCTAAAATGTTTTATATAATATTATAATGCTTTTTTTCGTAAAATGTATATAATGAGTTAAAAAATAAGTAGAATTAAGGATAGTCGACTGAACGCCCGGATTGATTCCAGACACTTACATTGGACAAAGGAGCGTGCACAGCAAAAATTACCTTCAAATCTACAGCGGCCGCCGAAACGTTCAAGAGGAAATTTCATAACAAAATGGTGTCTAAAAGCAGATTGTTCGTGAGATTGTCTTGAAATTTTAATGTACATTAAAGATGTTGTTTTTTTTTAATTGTAGCATTTTTGATGGACGTTTGTATATGTGTAAAGGAGGTGATCCATTTTGTTCTGAATTTTTTTTTCCCCCCTTTAAATGTTTTTATTTTATTTTATAAAAGATATACAAAGGTGGCTCTAAATATATAATCTGTATATTTCCTAGGAATTTATATTTAAATAAAAAACATTTTAATAAATGAAAATACAAAGCAATTTATAAGAATCGATTCATTTTACATTAAAAAGATACTATTAGTGAACCCTTTTACTTAGCAGACTGACCTAATATTGACTAATTTTATTAGTGGCGTTATAAACCAAAGGGTTTGACTATCAAGTCACCTAATACATAAAAATATTAAAAGAATGAAAGAACACTTTATTGCCATTCACATAAATTAAATTGATTAAATGCAATTCATATATTTTATAATTTCTAATAAAAATGGATCACCTCCTCTTTATAAAACCAAGTAACTATGTTAACTACAGTTGTAGTATTAAATTCTTTTTGCATTTGAATTTATATTTCAATTCCTATTTTTTTTTTTTGGTAAGACGGTTATCATAAGACTTTTAAAGAAATGTTTTAAGATTTCAACCAATGAGATCACTTCATTTTGGGCTTTGATCATATATTATGTAGATGATACGATCCCATTCAAAATACGATAAAAAAATATATACCACAAAGGAAAATTACATACAAAGAAATACTATCAAAATCATAGACGAAATCCGGCGCATCGTAATATAAATATTACAAAACCACACCCCGGACACTCCATACAACATCGGCGGGCGCGATACCTATTGCGATTCGTTCGCGTACGCACGCCTCAATGTGTGTGTTACTCGTAGTGTAGGTTATGCTAGGGTTCTTTTAGTCGTCGCAGAGTTATCCTTACATTATTTTTCTCTCGATTTTTTACCCTAAATCTGCGCGGTGAGGTGCGGTATATGTTTCATGTGGGGGGGTGTGAGTGTCCGTTCTGTACGTTAGTGTTATTAATATTTCAGTGGCATGGCTAAGTATGAAAACGTTGATAACATTTATATTTTCTGTAAGTTTTTCGACTGTAAGACCGTTTAATGTAAGAAGTCCTTTAGCATTTATTGGTAATTATTAACAAACTACATATTTTGTACAGGGAAAAATTCCGCATGACGAACTTCTTACTTCAAACTGTTTATACAGGGTTTTTTTCTATTGAAAATGGTCTAGGATCAAGTAGTCCTCAGTAGGTGGTGGTTGAAAATCAGTGCTAGCCATGCCTGCACGTCTAGCGTATCACTGAGCCGCCACCTATTGAGACGTCTGTCACGTACATTATAAACATGTAGCATAAGTTTATAAGACTTTTGCTGTACCTACGTGATAGCTTTCTCAATAAAGATATATTCTATTCTACTATATAAATAACACTGTAATTTGATTGGTGTTTAAAAAGTCACCCTTTACTAAACTAACATACATTTCCACTAGCTGTTTCCCGCAGCTCCGCCGGCGACAAAAAGAAGCCTATGTTTGAAAATACAAAACTATATAAATATTTGCACAACTAGGATACATTGTCTTATATGTACAACAGAAAAAACAGGGTCGCCAACTATATTCATACCAAATTTCATCAAAACTTTTAGCGGTTTGGCTGTAATAGCCTAACAGACAGATAGACAAATTTGATGAAATTTGGCATGAATATAGTTGAAGCCCCGGGACAAACATAGCCTACTTATTTACGCAGGCGGAGCTGCGGGAAACAGCTAGTGTAACATAAATATAAGATCAAAGGTTATGCGTAAAGAAGTCATCATATTTATTGGAATTTTTTGGAAAGAAAACTGAGTGTAAATTTGAAAACAGTGATTATAAGCAGTTAAAATATCCATTTATTAGTTAGGCTAAGTTTGATATCATTTTATTAAAAAAAAGTGTATTCAATCGATATTCATTTTAGGAAAAACACGTTTAGTTTTAAAAAATGTCTTCTTTCCCAATTTGTTTTCCATTTCTGTGTTCAATATTTTAATTTTAGAAACAAATCGAAAAACATATTTTATTCTTACTTACAAAATGTTTACTATCTATGTATTCATGTTACAAATAATTATTTGATTAAACTCATAAATAGTTTTGACAAATCTGTATAG
This sequence comes from Euzophera pinguis, assembly GCA_947363495.1. Lineage (NCBI taxonomy): Eukaryota > Metazoa > Arthropoda > Insecta > Lepidoptera > Pyralidae > Euzophera > Euzophera pinguis. Next base: position 10,239,515 of record OX376178.1, on the reverse strand, counting down.
AACTGTTTCGAAATACATTAAAAAAGATAAATGCAGCGAAACGTAAGTTAATATTTGTTTTAAATTCGTTAGAAATAGTTTTTTTTTTAATTGATACATTTATTTTAAAAGGGGATACTTTTGATTTAATTTTAATAAGATATTGTGACGAAGTTCAAATTTCTTTATAAGAGTAATTTTTTGTTTGATCTAAATTATTAGAAAACACATTTTTTGTCAATTTAATCCATTTGTTAATTCTAATGGTCTAGACAAGCTTTCACAATAAAAATAATAACTATTATTATTTATATTAATAATGTCAAAAAGAGCTGTTTTGTAAACTATGCCAGTGCTATGACAGTACACATTATTTTGGTGACATTAGCTACGGTAACCGCCTACCATTGCAAACGTTTTATATAACAAGATATTGGTGGTGTTTAGAAGGCTTACATTAACTGTAGCTTAAGAAAAAAAATTGGATTTTCCTAAAAGATATGTTTTATTATCTTATATAATTTTTTTTTAATAAATAGTCAGAGACAAATCGAATAAATTGAGTTGTCACAAAGAGATTTTTTTTTTACTTTTTTTTCAAATCTGGGTAATTTTACCCTAGATCATAGATAGCTCTTTACAGGAGTTGGAAATATGTTATAGTTTGCCTTTATATAATCCATAATAGTTGTAAGTTTTTGTCATTTGAAAATACACTTTTTATTATTCTTAAATAATATTAGTTTGCTTGGACATAAGTGGTTAAAAGATTTAAGTTTAAATTTCTAAATAAATAAAGTTAAAAAGTTTTTTGTCATTCGCTACATATTTGCCTCAAAAAGATTAGCATGTCTCTTTCTATTGAATAAGACTATACAGTAGATACCACTTTTTACGAAATGTATAACAGATTGTGTGCTTTTGTTGTTAAAAGACTTACTTGACTTAGTGTTCCAAGGCCCCCAGGTGAGGCAGAGGGCGTCCACAGTGTTTCGCCATTTCGATCGGTCTGGGGGTTCTTTTTTGTTTGTTTAAAATTTAGATAAATAGAAATAAAAGCGTAACGAGCAATTTATGTGAATTTCAATTTAATTGTAAAAAAAACTTTTTTTTTAATGACATGTTATTTATACCCCGACCATGAAAATCTCTGCATTGGCGTCGCTACTGATCGCCTTTAGTGGGCAACATGTTGTATGTATCATGTCAACAACAAAATTGACAATGTCGTCTAATGAAATTATTTTTACTTTTTTATCACTTTTCTCTCATTACTATATATTATTTTTAACATATTGATAAATATTTTGTTCGATAATCACAAAATACATCACGCCCACTCCTGTCTCTTTTTGGCAGATGACGTTGAGATGACGGAATGTTACTTGAATACCTAGTTGTCAGTAAAAGAAATTAGTTCTAATATTTTTCCGCAATATGGCCAAAGCTGCTATTTTCCTGGTCGAGCTATAATTACATTGATGGATAATTTGTTAGGTGCAGTTGCACTGAGTAACAAAAACTTATGACTTAGATAGAATTGCTTTCGAAATATCAGGATTTTTTTGCACGTTTTTAACACCAGTTACAACTAGAATAAGCTTAGCGAAGCGTAGTTTAATAATAAAAGGTCGATAGTGTAGGCATTTGGTTGTTGTAAACATTTAAATAAATTATCGAAAACATATTGAAGTTTGTTCATAAACTTGACTAAAGTTGCTATTTGAATAATGGATTTCTGGGTTATAAAGTTCATTTTAGGATTAAAAACGTTCATACGTATTCAAAAAAATATTGCAAGGGGTTAAATATATGTTTATTTAAAATATTATCTCTATTTCATTATGACGTAGACAAACAGTTCTTTCGATTGTTGGATATTGTGAAAGAAATAATAATTGAAGTGTTTATCGTGCGAGTGACAACCTCATTTTATCTGTCTGGAAATCTAATAAAAAAGTAACTTTGATACAAATTGTATATTTAGATGATATTATAACCGCATCCAGTCATAATTTGCCATTGCTATGTAATATCGTAATTTTGTCTTGACCTATTATTACCTAAGACTTATGTCATTTTGTATATTAACAATGTTTTGATAAATCTATTTTAGCTTGTGTTTTGTCTTGTTCTCTCAATATGGTTAATAATTAAGAGTGATAAGAATAAAACATATTCTAATATAGGTTTAGCAATGGTTTGTTAACTTTAAGAAGACGTTTTGTCTTTACTTACCCATATATTATACATTTCTTATAGAAATAGTAGTAAATATTTTTGAGTTGCTATATACAAAAAATGACAAAATAAATTCAGAAATTAAAAAGGAATCATATTTCTAAAACAATCAGATTATTGTTATTTAAATTTTCAACAAATTATGGGCAAGAAGTTGGTCTGTTCTTTTTTACACGACCGACCAAAAAAGTAGTGTCATGTTTTTAGCGTTCATGTATGTATATTTGTTTGTATGTTGACCATTTTGTGGTCGTTAAAAGGAACCACATAGGAGACCGAAACGCGGTTCGTGAAAGCTGATACCAGGGTAAACAGAGTCGGTAGTGGGTTACATAGTTAATCGACCTTATCAATGAATGAAGGAATGTATGGGAGTTTCTTTATTACATAAATGTATTTTGATGAGCTAACTGCGTCTTCTATAATGTGTTTAAAAACCCCTCCTTACTGTTTTTTTTTTAATCGGACACAAGTTATATGCAATAAAAATATAGTTGTACGAAAAAACATATTGTTTACTATTTGTTTACCTAAGGATCTCAATAAAACTATGCAGGCTTTCAAAAATTGTTTTAATTTTTGTATTTAAGCGTGTTACTACCCTGTAATTTATGTATATACCTTAGCATAAGTGTACATATTGAATTCAGTGGCGATTTGTATTCATATTGATATAACAAAATGGAATTTTCGATATTTCGATTTTAACATGTCGAAAATAATGAGGGTAGATACATTTTCTTATAAATTTGCATCTACCCTCAATTTTTTTTTTGAAATACCGTCGATTTCAAACTTTTTAATAATCGAATACATATTACAAAACTTATAATTTGTTACAAAATACAGTCACTATTTTATACATGTTATATTTTGTTATTTTTATACATTTTTTGTGGTACGCGAAGTTGCTCCATTTGCGATTTCGCGCGTTCCTGAAACCTAAAGACTGAAATAAAACAAGTTTTATTTAAAATAATATTGTCTTTTATTTCACTGGTCCTCGTTTAACATTAATTATTATATTATTTATTATAATTAATATTAATAAATTAATCTTTATATCTAGTAAAAATTTAATAAAACTAAACTTTGTCATTCCGTAAATGTCATGAACTCATATTGTAGCAAGTATCGATATTATGATCTAGCTAATACCGCAAATTAAAAAATATATAAGTTAAATAATATTGGTTGTAAAACGGGCAGGGGGTTACCATGATCTCTTGATTGAATGTTTGAATTAAGAGGTCATGGTGACCCACCAGAGGACATATTGTAATAACTTTAATATTAAGTCTTTCAATTTACACAAAATTCCATGCGCTTGGCAAACATTAGTAAAACAGTAGACTTATTTTTGCTCATGTTTCATTATTTTTGCACATCTAAGTGTTATTCTGGGGCCTTATTATCACTAATATAACAGGGCAGAAACGAGTGAGGAAAAGAGATGGCGCCTTACAGCTTGTATTGCGCCATCTCGTTCACTCACTTGTTTCTGCCCTGCTATTCGAGGTGATAGTAAGGTTCGAATATTTGTGCAGTAGCGAAATAATTGATAGTAACTAGACCAGTATAAACTTTCAAAAAATAATTAGCGAAACCTATGAAAAAAAAAAAAAAACATTTATAATTAATTTTTTCTCGGTTTTCACTTATTTTTTGATTTAAAGTGGTCTAGTTGCATCTTATTAAAAATGTAAATTTTTTTGGCTTATTGATTTCAAATATCTCTGTACACACAATGTACATATTAAAACACATAGTTATTCCTAAAAGTCATGAAATTTGCAAAATTGAAGTATTTTGGCATCGCTTGTATTAGCGCCGCGAATTGTGAAGTGTACGACTCCGGATGATGAATGCGATGAGCGTGATGAGACACGTCTACTGCTGGTGACGATTGTAGGGATAATGGCACCTGTTGAAAATAAAATAATATTAATATAGGGTAATTTTTTTACCAAGAGTTTGTATAAACTCTACCCTACATCGGGTACGTTACATTTAATACCTACACATTTAATACTTACAATAAAGTTAGCAGTAATGAGCAAAGCTGTGTGATTTGTGTCCCAAATATCTTTATATTTATATCTAGAGCTGTCAATCATCAACATCATCATAGTTCCTATCCAAGACTACGTAATCTAAGCATAAAAAATGGATGGCAGTCATTTTTATTCTATAGTCTTTGTACCGGAATTATACGTGGATTAAAAGTATATTCTCGGGTTAACTATGTGGTGAAATGTAAGCTTCATTATACGAGAGTAAATTGCGTTATTATCTTTGGAATAAAACTTATCCGCTTCGGTAACGTCGGACCTAATATCCGGAATATCAACTTACAATAAAGTTAGCAGTTATCACCAAAGGATCCACCGTATCACTATAAGTGGCTATGGAGTGCACTATGACGTAGACAGGTCGAGATTGCTGGCTGAAAGAAGGTTGAGGAGGTGGATCCAAGGACCAAGATGTCATGTTGATTCCTGATCGAGGCCAGAATGTTATCATGTTGTGTGGAGCCGCTGAAAGATAAATAAATGATAAGATTGTCTGATTTGCATTTTACTTAGTATCAACCCTCATTATACTCAATTTATAATCCATTTCAATACCAGAGACAAAAGATTTTAAATCCGTTTAAAAAGAAATAATTATAAGCCTTTGAAATCCGGTGGTAGGACAAATTGACAAGAAAAGGACACACTTAGTGTGAAGTGACGTCACTGCCGCTTGGTTTCGTGTGTACAAAAGAGATAGCAAGACTACCCCGCTACCACCTTACTTCATAAGCACATTTTATATGCTTAATGCTGCTTTAATGTTGTTGTTTTCCACACCCGGGGGTGGTGGGTTCGATTCCCACCGGAAGCATACTTTGTTTAGTTGTGTCCAGTTTGGTTAGGACTTTGCAGGCTTGAATCACCTGATTGTCTGATAATAAAGATGATTCCGTGCTTCGGAAGGCACGTTAAGCCGTTGGTCAGGCTGCCATTTGGTACTCGTTAAAGGAACCACGTCAGAGGCCGAGAGGCGGTTCCGGACAACTCTGACACCAGGTTGTACATAGTCGATAGACAATATAACCTACACGAAATTATGATGATGACTTTCATACTAGAAGTACTACTTCTAGATATTTTATATTTTTTGGTTAATACCACGCAGCAATTACAAATAGGAGATGCCGTTTGAAATGGCGCCGCTCACAAAAGTGGGCGAAGCTTGTCACTACTCGTTCAAAAGCGTACCGAGAAACAGATCGCCAGCTCCTAAGTGCATCGCGACTTTCCACGGCTTTTTACAAATTTAGCATTGAATAATTGGTTTCTGTTGAATAAAATATGTAAATATATCTTATGGCTCTAAAAGTTACACCTAATATTTAAAACGTTCATAATTTATGAAATATCGCCATGTTTTTAAGATTGGAACTTCGACGTACTAGTGGCATCTATTGACAAGTACTTGATAATTTGTTAATAACGTAGTACTGCTACTTTCCGTAAGATGGATATCATTATGATTGGAGCCACGGCCGAAACCAAGCACCCCGCACGTCTGCCTTCCGCCCCGTGTAGCTGAACAAATACTTTCTTATAAAACGCTTATTACGGCATTTTGATATCTCCTCTTTGCAATTGCTGGTTAATACTTACGAGTGAAGGTAAACGTGTAAGTACACAATTCTCCTTGACAATTTCTTGTGGCGGTGAGATCCGCTGGAGGCGAAAACGGAGCCGGCCCTGACGTGTAGATAAACAGGGCTTGTTTTCTGAAAAAATAAGGGATTTTACTTACATTTAATTATTTACTGTTTTTGGCTCTGCCCGCGTCATAAAGTAGCCTTTATGTTTGACCGGTCTTTAACTATATTCGCAAAATACAAAATATCTTTATTGAACAAATTTCATCAAATAAGTCTACGAGGTTTAGCCGTGAAAGCGCAACGGACAGACTTTCGCATTTATAATATTAGTATAGATGGAAGTATGGATATCAAAAATTTCAGTATCGAGAAAGTAATCGAGATTTTCATGTCGAAATTCAGAAAGTAACAAAAACTAACAGTATTGACTCTGCTCGATTTCAGCAATGCATTTAATACAGTAGATTTCGATATATTACTGGGGGTCTTACATTCTCTCAATATATCTCCAACGGTAATTGCTTGGTTTCGATCGTACCTGTTTGGGCGCCGACAGCGTGTGCGCATTGAAGATAATTATTCGTCTTGGTGCTATACCGCTGCAGGTGTGCCGCAGGGTGGCGTGTTATCTCCACTTTTGTTTTCTCTTTTTATTAACTCTATAACGAACCAGCTTCAGTCATCCTACCACCTTTACGCAGATGACCTACAGATCTATATGCAGGCTGATGTTGATGACCTTTCTACCGCTATAGCTATAGTCAATCAGGACCTCGATAAAATATCTACTTGGAGCAAAGCACATGGCCTCCTTGTAAATCCAGGTAAATCTAAGGCTATTATTATTGGCAACCCTCAACTGACTTCAAGAATACACAGCGAAGTCCTGCCGCAACTTAAATTTAATGGTGTTGTTATTGATTATAGTGATCGGGTCAAAAATCTAGGTGTATGGATGGATAGCAAACTGACATGGATTCCACAAACTTCAGAGGTTAGCAAGAGGCTCTTCTTTACGTTCAACACCTTAAAAAGACTAAGTAAATTCCTACCTATAGAGACCAAAACTATGCTCGCAAATACCCTTCTTCTACCTGTCCTAGACTATGCTGATAACAGCTACACCAACCTCACAGAGCAGCAACTTGATAAACTTGAGCGTCTTCAAAATCTTTGTATTTGATTTATATTTGGTCTTCGCAAGTATGATCATGTTTCTCAATTTCGCTCTAAACTTGAATGGCTGCCTATCAGACTTCGCCGTGACTGGCATATCCTATCTTTATTATACTCAATTCTCTTCAATCCTTTATCCCCTGCTTACTTAAGAGAGCGCTTCGAATTCTTCAGTGAGATTCAACAAGAACGTAAATTACGTAGTGCCGAAAATCTACGCCTAAGAACTCCTGCTCACTTCACTACCTTCTACTCTGATTCTTTTACGGTCAAAGCAACGCGACTGTGGAATTCCCTTCCACTGCCTATTCGAACGGCTTAAACTCTGACCAGTTTTAAGTCGCAAGTAAAGTCCCACTTTCTTCCCTCACTGTAGCTTCGTTCCTTTTCAGTACATCTTGTTTCAGTCTCCACTTCTCGTGTTTTTTTTTCTCTTTTTTTATAGTTTATTTATTATATATAAATATATATACATAATTATTTATTTTTTATTTACGTATATTAGTATTTATTTTAAGTACTTCTGTTATTCTGCCTAGCGCTGTTCTGTTCTTTATGCACCGTATCTCTCCTTTCTTTATATTTCAAACTACCCTAAGGTTGCCTGGAAGAGATTGCTTGAGCGATAACTGCCTTTTGTATACATACTGTGTCTACATTTTATGTAACATTTAATTTGTATTACACTGTGTGCAAAGAAGTGTTAAATAAATAAATAAAGTGGTAACATTTCGATGTCCAACTAAAGAAAGAAAATCATCACAACGGGGTGACATTACAATGACGAGAACCAAAAAGTGGTGACATTTTAAAGTCCATCAACAAAAAGTGGTAACATTTCGATGTCGATCATCAGAATGTTGTGACATTTTAATGTCGAACACCAGAAAGTGGTGAAATTTTAATGTTGAACATTAGAATGTGGTGACATTTCGATGTCGAACATCAGAAAGTGATGACATTACAATATCGATCACCAGAAAGTAGTGACATTTTAAAGTCCATCACAAGAAAGTGGTGACATTTCAATGTCGAACACCTGAAAATGGTTTGATGTCGAACTACAGAAAGTGGTGACATTTTAAAGACGAAAACCACAATGTTGAACATTAGAACAACCATCAGGCTGGCCCCGTACGCCAGTTTGCCTACTTAATTGCATAAAAAAAAATGACACAAAAAAAATAAAATACAAAAATACTTACAGAAACCTGGCAAACGACGTCCTGTACAAAGGCAAATTACAATAAACAAATCTATCGCAGTCCTGTTCGAAATCAGTCCTCACGTTGAAATTGTAACCTTTTTCTTTCAAACTAGGTATTACTCTCTCAGTTGTATAAGGGTCATGTTTCGTTACTAATACCCCTGTAGTCCGTTCCGTTAATTGTCTGTTAATATCGTATGATGTTATTTCCGTGTGGAACCAGTAATGGCGTTGGGTCGATGGTCCCTCGTCGCTGTAAGGGCTGAAAGTAAATTTTTATTTTCAAAAATAAATAGATAATAAAAAGAATATAACCACTTACCATCAGGTGGGCCGTACGCCTGTTTGCCTACTTTGTTGTATAAAAAAAAAAAAACACTATTTTATTTATATCCTTCGTGGTAAGGGGTTAAGGCGTTCGCCTTCGACCCGGGAATGGTGGGTTCGATTCCACGGGAAGCATACTATATTTAGTTGTTTCCAGTTTGGTTAGGACTTTGCAGGCTTGAATCACCTGATTGTCTGATAATAAAGATGATTCCGTGCTTCGGAAGACACGTTAAGCCGTTGTTCTCGCCTGCCATTTGGTAGTCGTTAAAGGAACCACGTCAGAGGCCGAGAGGCGGTTTAAAACAACTCTGACACCAGTGTGTACATGGTCGATAGACAATGTTACCTACACGAAATGATGATGATATCTAATTGAGATCCTATTTGTCAAATCTTTTTTTGGAAAATAAATTATTTTAGTCTTATTATTTAGATAAAAGCATGTTTTTAGAATGAAATACGGGTGTAAAATTTAATGTACTTCGGTTAGGATATCGAGTATAACATAAAATGTAATCCAATTAGGAAATGAATGGATAAATGTAAATTTATTTTACTTATGTTTTTATATTTTCTAATAAATTTAGTAAATTAAGGCAATAAATAATTTATAAAAATTGGAAAAAGAAAATTCTACTAAAATGTTTAGACAAATGCCTACAGACTCAAAACGGGGGTCCGATTATTATGAAATTATTATTATCTATGTGTGTTTGGGAACATCCCAGGAATTCATTAGATGAACCTTAACGAGTTTCTAATGCCCTTGTTCATAAAAGTTAAGGAACGTTTAATAAGACCAAGTTAACTAATTTATGTTTTGTCTCGTTCGTTCACGTCAAAAATCGATAAGGCAGAAAGGCACTAAATATAATTTAGTTAATGAAGGTTTAACGAACGTACATTTTTTTTTATTAATGTATTTTTCGCCATTTTCTTCCAATGCGTCACTTACAAATAATTGGATATTCTACTCATTTTTATTTTTTTTAACCCCTTGTAAAATAAATAAGTTATAAGCTTTTGTGATTCAGTGGAAGGAGTCACTGTAAAAAAACAAGAAAAGTATGCACTGGGTGTGCAGTGACGTCACTGCCACTCGGTTTCGTGCGTACAAAAGAGATAGCAATACCACGCTCAAACTTTTCTTTACGAGAAATTGTTAAACGCTAATTACTGCTTCAAATAACAACCAATTTTGTAGTTATTATCAGAATTAGTTACATTTTTGTGTATATTTTGTTTAGTATAACAATATTTACCAAGTTTGAACACGGTCAAGTAGACTATTGTAAACAAAGTCATTAACGATTGACTGTGGTGGTTTTGGTTTCTCTGTAAAAAGGTTTATGGATAGGGTTGCCAGGTCGCCAAACCTAATAACCGGACAGACTTAAGAGACAGCTTGGCCGGACATTTGGCTAAAACGGCCGGACACCCTACATTATTGAGGATTTTGTGTCTCAGTATTTAAAGCTTTTCTGATTATTACCATAAATCTTGGTAAATTAAATAAAATGTAAAAAAGCCTAACAAAAGCCGGACACGCAATCAAAAAGCCTAACCATGTCCGGCTTTATCCGGACGCCTGGCAACGCTAGTTGTGGAGGTCATCGCTCCTTGGGATTTTAATCATCTTTTAACATTTCATCTCAATCAATGTTTAAAATTAACTATTAATTAACTAGGGTTAAATTACATTTATACATCGCAAATTAATATTATACATTGAAATTTTAAGTCGAAATTATATGATTGATGAAAAATAAATGATTGATTATTTACCTGAACGGAATAAACATTAAAATGATGCAAGTGACGGACACAATGCCGACTGGGATCCATAGGCGTGTCCTGGAGAATAGGAGTTCGATTCCCGACTGAAACAAACCAATTTTTACACTAAGCTGTAGATAGCTTAAAGCCGCACTCAGAATAACGACTGGATTTAAATCTCTCTATGGGAGAAATTTTTGCATTTCAAGAATTTAATTTCTTATATTAAGTATTAGTCTATTTCATTTATTTCATAGTAATCAGAGAAAAGTATGTTAAAATATGTTTTTTGACCCGAATAAAAACGAATTATAGACTTCTATTTCATTAAATGACATTGTCAATTTAGTTGTTGACATGACACATACAACATGTTGCCACCTAAAGGCGATCAGTAGCGACGCCAATGCAGGGTGTATTTTTTGTGGTCGGGCTATATGTGCGCCGGAAGTACAAGTAAATACCATAGACAACTCACCATAGTGCTACAAAACAGTATAGCAAATGCCACATTAACAAAAGCGACGAGATTATCCGGATTGTCTATAGCAGATCGACCCATGACAGGTAACAATACTGCATTCAGTCGTAGTACTGCCGTCAACACGAACATTACTATCGGGAGGGATAGAGCTATTTCTAGAATCAGGTGTTGCCAGGCTGAAATAAAATAATAATAGTAGTTTTCCGTGGAAGAGTACATGATTCAAAAACTGCCTAAAATCTTGTTGCTGTTTATGAAAAGACATGACATTTTTTTATGAATAATGATCATTTTCAAGAAGATACAAATATTACTAAAGTAGCTACCTAGAAATTGTTCTCATGGTAGAAAAAACCTGCAACTTAATAGAATAAATATAGTATTTGGTAGAAAGAACTTCTACTTTGGTAGAATAACTACTATTTTTTTAGAAAAAAAAAAACCATTAAAAACTCACCAGCAAGCCTCACATATCTGACGTAAGTAAGTGTAACACACGCAGTCGCGCTTATAATAAACACCGGTACCATGAGTACGTAGCGTACGGGCGTGAGAGATGGCACGCATGATAGAATTATTAGTAGATGTAGCTAGCTTTAGTAGAGATATGGTCATGTGCGATTCAGATTACTTAAGAATCCACAAGCGAATTGTTGGTCTAATAGTAGAAAAAAAGCCTACGACTTAGTAGAAAAGACCTATGTTGGTAGAAAAAAAACTACTGAACCTACTATTTTGCTAGAAAAAAACTACTCACCAGCAAGTCTCACGTATCTGACAACAGTAAGTGTAATACATGCAGCCGCACTCATAATAAACACCGGTACCATGAGTACGTAGCGTACGCGCGTGAGCGACGGCACGCACGATAGAATTAGAAGGCTAAATGATAGTAGGAGTCTAGAGGCAGACATAGCTTGGAGACTTCGGATGCTGCGGTTAAGACCGGTCTGTAAAAGGATAGGAAACATTCATTACCTACAGAATAATCGATATTCTTTATTAAAATGTCTATCAAGTACATAAGTTTCTTAAAAAAAAAGGTACAAGTTTACAAGTGCAGGACATCTCAAAAGTTAGACTCAGTATTATCACAGAATTATCAATAGTATTAACATACAGAACGGACAGTCACACCCTCCCACCCGAAACAGATACCGCACCGAGCCAAGCAGATTTAGGGAAAACATCAAGAAAAAAACAACGAGGATGACACTTCGGCCGCCCGGCCGCTGCGACGACTATGTCGCTGATACGGTAAATAACCAATCCTGCGAGTAACACACACATTGACGAGGGTGCGTACGCGACCGAATCGGTGTAGTAGTAATAGGTATTGGGTTCGCCACTGTTGTATGGAGTATCCGGGCTGTGGCAATGTGACACCATGGTAGTTGTAACAATCGTGAACACATAAGGCAGCATTGTTAAATTAAATAAATTTTTACACGATAATTATTTATTCAGTTAAACTTTATTGTACAAAATACACTTCTCGTGTATTTTTATAGTTTATTTATTGTGTATATATAGTTATTTATTTTTTATTTATGTATATTAGTATTTATTTTAAGTAGTTTATGTATAGTGTATTTCTGTTATTTTGCCTAGCGTTTCACCATATCCGTATCTCTCCTTTCTTTAATATTTCAAACTACCCTAAGGTTGCCTGGAAGAGATTGCTTGAGCGATAGAGGCCGCCTTTTGTATACATACTGTGTTCATGTTTCATGTAACATACTTAATTTTTATTTTACTGTGTGCAAAGTGTTAAAAAAATATATAAATAAAAAACAATGTGTACAGTACAAAAGGCGAACTTAATGCTCTAATGAATTAATAAATAGTGTGAAAGTAAATAATGCTTACACGTTTAGCGCGCCACCTGTCGTACAAATGCGAAACTCCAACCGCGGTGACAACGTAAGGCATCCAGAACACAGGCACCACTAGCCAAGGCTGGGTTAGATATCTAAACAAACATACACAATTTAAATAAAGCTACTTTGAGAAAAATTACGGTATAGCGGCCATAGAAATGGGATCCCTTCTTTACGCATAATTTGTTTTGTCCTAATATACTTAGGCATAATATATTTTGGCACAACACTTCCTAGGCATAATTGTTTTTTGGCAAACTGTTAATTTTGCCATAATTTACTTTTTGGATATATAGTTTATTATCGATTAAATTAATTAACGAGGAAATGTTTAAAAATAATTGTTAATGAAACATCATTGTCCAATCTTCCAGTCTTACCTCATCTGAATAGTAGTTGCGGTCATCAACAGAACAAATATGTATGTGACCGCGACGCCAAACACAATGGCTGCCACTCGACCTAACGCTGTCATTAGAAGCTCATTTACTGTTGACCATCCTAAAAATAAATATGCTGTTAAGAATATGACGGCGAATCGGTGATGGCGTCTTTATTTCGTCTGGACGAGAGTGGTATGGATGTCGTTCTAGCGGAATGTCTGGACTTCCGAGTGATTGTCTATGATCATATTTGATCCTTGGTTTCAAGAAGAATAAAAAAATACAACGTGGACTCGCACGTTGGAACCTGACGGATCGCTACGTCCAATTTAAAATAATTATTTATTAAGATTCAAGAAATCATAGCTAAAATTCGCCGTAAGTTGCTGGACGCAAATTCCTTCACAAGCTTGACCGCGGAGCAATCGATTGTCATCACGCTCTCTCAGATATGATCAGTCTTACAGTACCCCGACCAAACGCCCGTAAAAAGATTACAAACACATTTATTGTCCCTCGGCAGAACCATATTGCAAGGATGATGCATTATGATGATTTATGCTGAAAAATGTGTTACTAAAATTAATATAAAACAATAACACATCTCATGTAAAATGTTTTGATGTTCAAAATTACACTCACCTTTACATTGGCAATGTCAGCCACAGGATATTTTTATTCATAAGTTAGAAGTGCCTTCACACATTTCTTCATTAAAAGCATCTACAAAGTATGCTATTATTTAGATACTAATACAGTGATGTTACATAGTTGGCTGCCCATTTAAAAATGTAACGAATGAATTATTTGCCGCCAACCGTACCATACTGGCGGAAACGGAATATTCCTTTTTATATTGTTTAAGTTTTATTGGTATAATTGCGAGAATTTTATTGACAATTTGTATTAATAATTTTTAGACACATTTATTATTATTGACTAATTTATTATTGTTTTTTTTACCTTATTTAAACATCGTAATATAATATAATTAAATTTAATGTTATAAATAATTTTGCACGTCTGCTAGCAGACAGACTACACTGGACGGAAAAAAATTTGTAACCTTTTTACACATGTATTCTAGCAAAATAAATGATTCTGATTCTGATTCTGAGCAAATACTAACCTTGGCAGACATGTTCAGAATTATTTCCTGTTACAATAAAATTATTTCGAAATGCCACTTAGATATTTTGCACGACCCATTATCTACTTTTAAATCGAAAATTCAGTCATCCAATCAAAATGCATGTTAATTTAATTTAGTATCGAATTGATTTGATCTTATAATTCAAATTCAAGTCGAATTTAATTTAATTCTTTATTTATTAATTCAAATTCAATTTACATCTAAATTATTTCATTTCCAAATTCAATTTACATTATTTGATTAATTTTGCTTGCTGCCAAAACGTTTCTGAATGCTGTGTTCACCTGTGATTTGGTTGCATGCTAGCACATTTCTGGGAATGTTTATTGTTTGTTATTACATGTAACCTGTTGGTGTACCAAAATTAAATAAATAAAATCCATCTATACTATTCGTACTTTATAAGTGCATAAGTATGTCTATCTGTTACGCTTTCAAGGCTTTACCTCTAGGTAGACTGATTTTCATGAAATTTGGTATGGATTTATCTGAAGAGCCGGGTTTAAATATAAACTTCTTAATTTTAAAAATTAACTCATTATTGATATTGTAATAGGGGGTAAAAGTTAGTAGGAAAGTAGTTAGTATGTATATACGTGGGGCGCACTATAAGTTTCCGGAATGAATATGAAAAAATACTATTAAAGGTACAAAATTAATTTATTGTTTTTCAAAATAATCTCCCTTGGCGTCTATGCACTTTTTCATTCGATGAAACCAGTTTTGAAAACTTTTGTGCCACTCCTCTGTGGTGACCTCTGAAACGTGTTTTTCATACTCCTCGACAGCCTCTTCTGGTGATGAAAATCGTTGACCGCGTAATTGGTTCTTAATTTTTGGGAACAGAAAAAAGTCACAAGGTGCCAGGTCGGGACTGTATGCAGGATGACTCATGAGTTCTACATTTTTGGCCTTCAAAAAGTCGTTTGTCTGTCTGGCCGTGTGAGAACTAGCATTGTCGTGGTGCAGGATGATACGGCGTTTACGGTTATTTTTACGGAGTTCGTCAATAACTTCCGGCAAACAAATGGTCGTGTACCAGTCACTATTCACTGTACGACGATTCTCTAAAGCAACAGTAGCCACGTGTCCAGTTTTATTAAAAAAAGAAGCAATCATCCGCTTAGATGCACTTTTCACGCGCGCCACTTTGGTTGGTTTCGGCTCATCTTGAAAGACCCATACGCTCGAAAATCATACTACGAAAATTTTCCCGAGTTAAATCCATGTTGATGCAGACACACAATTTTTTAAATGGCGCCACAAGGTAAAAACAAAAGACAGTCAGATGAAACAAACTGCCATATACTATATAATATATAATAATCCATACTATCTATATATATTTATATATATATATATATATTTATATATATATATAGTATGGTTATAGCTTCTCGTGACGGAGACTTTAGATAATAATATATTTATTTGGTATTTTATTTTCTTGTATTTACTAGTGCATCTTCTGTAATTTTTTTTTTTTCAATAACGATACAAATAAACAAAAATATACTTACTGGGTCCAACCAACCAAACGTAGTAAGCGACGCTTAGAAACCCAAAAACAGCCACCAACACATCGATAGCGTACGCCGCTTGTAATGGGTACCACACCATGAACGTATTTAGAAAGTCGAAATATACTGCAGTTTGAGATGGGATCTGTAATAGGGAAAATATTTTACTTGTTACCTTAACTAAATCCATACTAATATTATAAATGCGAAAGTCTGTCTGTCTATTTCGCTTTTACGACCGCTAAACGGATTTTGATTAAATTTGGTATGAATATAGTTGAAGACATGGGTCAAACATAGACTACTTTTTGACGCAGACGGAGCTGCGGGAAACAGCTAGATTTTATATACAGGAGGTGCAAAAATTAGTATGACTACGGGGACATGTACTCGTATATCATCGTAGTCATACCGGTTTAACAAACTAGTTTAAAATAAGTGATATAACATGGGAGCCTTCAAAAAGGGCGTGAAAAAATTCCTTCAGGGTCGGCAACGCGCTCGTGACTTCTCCGGTGTTGCAGGCGTTAACCACATAGGCTACGGTAACCACTTACCATCAGGTGGGCCGTACGCCTGTTTGCCTACTTATAAAAAAAAAAGACTAAACACGTATTAAAACAATAGCACAGAATTATCAATAGTACTAAACAATAGCAAACTTTGACGCCTTTTGTTGTAACCTGTATTCTGATACTATGTTCTTTGTGTACAATAAAGATTTTTACATACATACATATATACTTTGTGTCTCATGTGCTTTTAAATTTACTTAATTAAATCATTGAGCAGGTAATATTTTGAAAAATGCCCATTAGAAGAACATACGATATTGTTGTTTGTATGTGAATCTTCTTCATCCTAGCGTGTATTCCTCGTCGTCAGCTTTCGCTTCGGAGCCTAAGATATGCGTGAATCATGATCCTTACATTTGGCGACACTGGTTATTACAATGGAGCGACTGCCGTCTGACCTCCATAACCGTTGTTGAGGTGTGTTAGTGGACAACACTGTCAATTTTTTTAGACCACCTAAACGCATCCGACACTATTGGTCCCGCCAATGTCTTAAGTTAGAAATTGCCATTAAATGGCGACCAATCCAATACGAGTTGCGTCTCGCTGTAGCTTGACGCGCGCATTCGCGCTCGGGTATCGAATTTGCACAGTAGTTTACATTAGGAACACTCGCTACGGTTGTGATCCAATTTGTTTATAGCGGCTGCTTTATTCTTATTGCAAAAATTAGCGAAGCTTAGTTAATTCAACATTTACAAGCGAAGGATAAACTTTTATTTATGTTATACATGAAAATTTACTAGTTCATATATAGTAGATATTTTTAGAATCGCGAATCCTGCGCGACAGGCGGGACGCCCACAGAAATAAGAATCGGTAGAAGTGCCGCAGCGTGTGCCAAAGTTAACTGGCCCGCTAATAACACCTATATATTTTAGTTCGCGTCAGTTTGTATACAGGGTTACTTTTAATTAACTAGCATCCTCGCAGGGGTAGATTGCTGACATCATAAGCAACATCGTTTGTTCTACGACTTTTTATAATTCGTTAGATTTTACTTTCATACAAAAATAAATATTAATTTAATTTCGCGGTTGACTGTTAATAAGTCTATGCCAATTTACGCGCATCGTAAAAATTAGGCAAACAAACTCAACGAACGGGTAGGGGGCGGGGCGCGGGGCAGCGCGGCGCTAGCGCCTTTGAACTTGACCCATTTCTTTTTGCGCGGCCGCCAGTCAGTCGGTACCTTAGATGCGCGCGCGTCATACCACGCGTCCTTGTGTTTTTGCGTTACCGTGTCGCGTCGATCTTTATTCTGTCTATCGCCATGCCGTATCAGTATTCCAATGTGGAATACACGGAAATGGTCAGGATGCTTGCCAGGTGTGACGATAATGTGGCGGAAGCCTGCCGCCAGTATGCAATAAGGTTTCCAAATCTACGTACACCGAGCCGGGCAACGATGTTATCCGCTACACAGCGGTTACGGGATTACGGACAGTTCCAGCCAAGGTTTAGTGACAGCGGTCGTCCACCGAGGCACTCAGTACGGGAACAAGAAATGATACTGGAGTTCTTTGAGGATAATCCCGCCGCAAGTACCAATGACGCCGCGCTACGATTTAATGTGTCACAGTACTTCGCGTGGAGCGTCATTCACAACGAAGGCAAATATCCTTTCCATCTTCATCGTGTCCAGGAACTCATCGACCCAGACAAACCTGCACGAGTGGATTTCTGTAACTGGTTACTTACTGAACGTCCTACAGTTCTGTGGAGTGATGAAGCGACATTTGGTCGAGTGGGTTTATTTAATACGCGAAATGAACATTTGTGGTGTTATGAAAATCCCCACGAACCCAGACCACATAACTTTCAACACAGATTTAGCGTAAATGTTTGGGCGGGAATAATAAATTCTACGTTACTGGGCCCCGTTTTTTTAGATAGACTGAATGGTGAAACTTACCTACAATTTCTCACCGAAACGCTACCAGAGTTGGAAGAAAACATACCGCTTGCAGACTTACGTGTTATGTATTATCAACATGACGGCGCACCAGCGCACTATGCACGTCAGGTTAGAGACATTTAAATAGGACTTATCCCGGTCGATGGATAGGACGTGGCGGGCGTCGTGCGTGGCCTCCAAGATCACCAGACCTAACACCTATGGACTTTTATTTATGGGGACACGTTAAAACAATGGTGTACAGTGGTGGTGAAATCGAAAGCCGGGACATGCTTATTGAAAAAATAATTTGGGCGTTTAATCAAATTAAAACTAATCAGGTAGTGTTAGCCAGGGTAAATGAACAGTTAATTTTTAGGTGTGGTCTTTGTGTTGGTTGTGAAGGTGACTATTTTGAACGCTATGTGCGCGATACTCATCGGCATGCGCGGGACTTGACCCTCAGAGGTAATAATTTGTAAATAATAATTAAATCAATCATTGTAAATAATTATGTCAATTGTTGTAAATACGCTGATTCCACTTTTTAAATACGCCTGCATTAAAAAATCTAAAGTGAATAATATCTACCTACCAATGTTTATTTAAACTTTAAAAGGTCACAAAATGATTAGGTTAATCGTTATTTCATATTTGGATGTTTAGCCTACCTACCTACGTTTATTATCGTTTTATTTTTTAATGTAGCCAGTCCTAAGCCTGGTAAAGTATGAAGGGATTGTGGATTCAGTGTAAATACCTAATTACTATCGAAATAAACCACGCGAGCAATTGATATTTGTCACATAATTATCTGGCGAAGAAAGTAGGTACTAGTAGATTAGGTAGTGCCACTAGTGGCCGTACTGCAAGCGCGCGCGAGCGTGCGTGCGTCGACCTTTAGTTTATGAATGAAACATACCTAGGTAAACATAGACTTAATAATATCGCGATAGAATAATAAAAACTAGAAAAATCACTTTAAAGTCATTTATTGAGTTTTAACAAAAGTCGTAGAACAAACGATATTCATTATGATGTTAACTATCTACCCCTGCGAGGATGCTAGTTAATTACAAGTAACCCTGTAGAGCTCAATAATATAAACTTCTGATAGAACACATACCTTATTAACTATATCCTCGTTATCAGCCAAATGGCAAAATTCAAGATCATATCGCTCGCGCATTGTAAAACTGCTTCCCGCACTAAATCAGTATGGCCGTGTCGAATAAAGTTAAGAAAGAGAACACTAGCCAGTCCAAAATTGGGACACGAGTGTAGCGAGTGATTTTAAAATGGACTACTGGGCGAAGTGAGCGATTTATAGCCATGCGAGTCAAAAAAGTTGCCTGTCACATTAAATTTGTTATTGTATGTGGGCAATAAACATATTTTGTATTGATGTAATATAATTATACTTAATGGTCCGCAAATACACAAGACTTGTAGGAAACTATGAATTTGAGCCGTTTGGTGTTGACCGTGGGGACCGAGTGCACGGGTTCTCTACCGGGATCTGAGCAAGCGCCTCATCGATGGCACACGTGACCAGAGGGCTGGCCTATTTTTAGCTCAAAATGTAAGTATTGCCATTCAACGTGGCAATGCTGCCAGCCTTCTGGGAACTTTGCCATCGATGGACAGCGATGCGGAGGAATATTTCGACGCTTCCTAGCATCAGGCAGTGCAGAAATATTTATTAGTTTTAGCTAAGTACTTATTTAGTCTAGTATATAAATATATATAGTTTTCTAAATGTATTACTTTTAATTTTATAAAAACGGTGAAAATTCTATCTGAACATTAAAATGTGTCAATAATTGGGTGAAAACAAATGTATGGTCTTGTAATTTTTAATGTTGTTAAATGCTGGTTTTTAATTTATTAAAGTTAAAAGTTTTACAATCGATTTTTCAAAATATTTAATCATCTAAAATGTGTCATTACTTGTTAAAAAAGTTTCTGTTCAATTTTTATATTTTTTTGATGTATTTTGTATTTTTATACGTACCTTGTTTCCCATATCCTCGTTATCAGCTAAATCACTCACGAGATTCAAGACCATATCGCCCGCACATTGTAAAACTCCTTCGCGCACTAAATCAGGATGGTCGTATCGGGTGTGATACACGTGACCGAATTTTGTAAACGCTATGTCTATACCTGTATAAAAAAAAAAAAAACATTTTTTTTCAAGTGCTAAAATCTGTCTGTCTGTCTGTTATGCTTTCACGGCCAAACCGCTGAACGGATTGTAATGAAATTTGGTATGAATTTAGTTGAAGACTCGGGGTCAAACATAAGCTACTGGTTGACGCAGGCGGAGCTGAGAGAAACAGCTAGTATTTTTTTTTAAATAAAAGTTGATGTTAACCTGAATAAATTTGTACTCGTGTTTTAGATAGATGGTGTAACAAATTTATGAGAATGTAGTTGTAGACATCCAAATCGTTTATTATGGCTGATAACAAAACTAAAATTTGTTCCGATGTGTGTAAAAATATATAATAGACTAGCTTCTTCCCGCAGCTCCGCCTGCGTCAAAAAGTAGCCTATGTTTGAAACCGGGTCTTCAACTATATTCATAAACAAATTTCATCAAAATCCGTTCAGCGGTTTGGCCGTGAAAGCGTAACAGACAGACAGACATACTTTCGCATTTATAATATTGTTAAAATATTTTTATTTTTTTTTGCGTAAATCACACTTTTCAGATATAGCGCTGCTGCAGTTTCGCTCACCATTAATTCCGCCGTAGTATCTCCAAATCCTGAAGTCCGTGTCAGACGGTATGATTCCCGAAGTGAACAGGAACTCGCCCACTGATTGTGCGTTTGGTCGACTTGTACGACGCTTGTATGCTGATAATGTGCGTGGGTCGGTCA
Organism: Euzophera pinguis; assembly: GCA_947363495.1. Lineage (NCBI taxonomy): Eukaryota > Metazoa > Arthropoda > Insecta > Lepidoptera > Pyralidae > Euzophera > Euzophera pinguis. Next base: position 10,218,365 of record OX376178.1, on the reverse strand, counting down.
CCTGAACCAAATTTCAGACTTAAGACGGAATATAAATGAAAATTAGCATAATTAACTAACTATCATTGCATGCTAATTAGGTTGAGAAATTTATGTATTGTTTTTATTGTTTGTATGATGCTGTGTTATTGTGTGTAACAGTTGAACAAAATAAATTTATTATCTATCTATTTAACTTTTAAACTAACGCACTGCGTATTTCAAACATAGATATTCTCTATGTGCTAGCAACCCTAAGAAACACTTTCTGCCAAACCGTATTGTACAAATGTGGAACTCTCGAAGACTCGGAGAACACTTCAAAACTTGACAATCAAGTGCATTTATATACACGCATCAGCTTATGCTGCCAGTGTATAATTAAAAGAATAATACAGGATTAAGTGCGTGTAATAACTTTATAATTCCGACGTTTCAACCGTGTTACAACGGCCGTGGTCACGGAACGACACAGCATTTCTACAGCTCTGTCTGTACAGTTTAAAAATTTCCTTAACAACTTCCTAAAAAACAAGGTCAAAAAAATAAATTTAATGACATTCTTAAAGTTATTGGACAACCTTTGACATGGATTTAATTACTTGACTATCTACAACAATATTTTAAATTTCATTTATTTAAATTTTCTTTATTTTAATATTTTAATTTTTTAATTTAATTTTCTTTCCACATAAGATAAATTATTAACATCCACTAACCGTTTCGCGATCCATTTCTTAAATTGCAATACCCGACAGGGTTCATATTGTACATATTTTATAAAAACAGTGTGTGTGTACCTAGTTATTTTCGTTTCAGTCCTTAACTTGTAAAAAATTTATTTACTTTTCTGTCAAAGAGTTCCTAACGGTAAATTTACTGAAATTATTTTTGTAACATTGATAATAATTAATACTGACATTTCATTTTATCCTGTAAATTTCTCAACGTGTTTATGTAATATATGATATTATTATTAATAACTTCTTAAATAACCGACTTCTTTGCTTGCTGTTTAAAATGGCGAATAAATGATTTGATTTGATGTAGACTTTCTTACCTGAAAAACGGCCGGTTTTCCGTTCATCCCTGCCGAGTCTAAATTAACTACAACTGATATCCCTCTGAACCATGGGTGAGAGATGAACCCGTGACTAGCCTAGAAATAACAGTTTTGATTAACTATAGCCCGACTAGGAAAATAAAAACCCTGCATTGGCGTCGCTACTGATCGCCTTTAGGTGGCAACATGTTGTATGTGTCATGTCAACAACTAAATTGACAATGTCATTTAATGAAATAGAAATCAATCTTTCGTGTTTATCCGCGTCAAATATGATAACTTCTTTTATATAACTTTTCTCTCATTACTATGAATTATTTCATATTTATATATTTGTAAATGATTTTATATTCTTTTACACATTTTTCTGCCATTTTGATAAATAAATCGTAAGAAAGAATCACAAAATTATAATTGTGATTTTCTCCTACGATAGATACAAAAATTCGAATCACAACGTCCACTCCTGTCTCTATTTGACAGATGACGTTGATATGACGGAATGTTACATGAATGCCTAGTTGCCAGTTAAAGAAATTAGTTCCAAAATTTTTCGCAATATGGCGAAGGTTGCTATTATATTGATCAGGCTTTACCTGCAAAGGGTTTTCTTCGGCGCCGTTGAATAAAAATATGATGTTATGTTTGAATCTCTGAGATCTCCTGGACAATTTGCTTAGGGTTTCCGCCATTGCCGCGCAAAATACCACGTTGTCTGACGCACCTTGAATTAAAAAAAAAAGAAGTAAAATGGTCAAGCGCGAGTCGGATCTACATAGGACCTGTTTTGAAAAAATTGTAATCTTTGCTCATAATTGAAGGCGACAAAAGAGTTTAATAATAGATATTTCTGCTCTCTATTTATTTATATTCATTTCCATTTCTCAAATATTGATTAGAATAATGAATCTACTTACCCGAAGCTTAAGGAACAGAATCATAATGACAGTTGACAAGTATAGACGATCCTATACTCCCATTGCTGTGAAACTTATTACTATTAACTAATCTTTTATATCACTTTTCTCTCATTACTATGAATTATTTATGCCATTATGATAAATCAATCTTAGTAAACAATAACAAAATACACAACGTCCACTCCTGTTTCTTTTTGGCAGATGACATTGGAATGACGGAATGTTACATGAATGCCTAGTTGCCAGTAAAAGAAATTTGTTCCAATATTTTTCCGCAATATGGCGAAAGTTTCTATTTTACTGGTCGGGCTATAAATATAACTTTACAATAATGACCCTACTTACCCAGGGCATAAGGTACAGAATCGTAGTGACAGTTGACTAGTATAGACGACCCTATACTCCCATTGCTGTGGAATCCACTGCCTTCGAGTACCGCTACAATGTTTGATAGGTTCTGATAGTAGTTCACGAAAGGAAATGACGTATTTAGCCAGAAGGCACCTGGAATAAAGTATTAAACTATTTTAATACGGTTTTATAGCGTTCATTACTTATTTATTTACACCTAACGTTTAAAACACTTTACAGCGTCAATAAATATCTGTAACAATCGCGAAAACATAAAAAAATCATTAAGATAAAATGTGTCTAATATAAATTATTTACATTCTTTCTTAAAATACCTGTAGAGAACTGCCAATCAGTCCTGACTGTCTGTCTGGAAGACGCAGCAATTCCATCCACAATGTCCTTCATATCCTGGGTTTTCTGGAGGTGATACCTGGTACCAGCGACCCTTGGCTCGTCGCCTATGATCTGGCTAAAGTACCTCCATGCTGATTCCTCGCTGAATGTCGTTGAATCCTGGAGATGAATTCATACCAATGAATAAACGGACACTTTATTGCACCATTTACAAACAAAACAAACACATAGTTATAGAGATTTAAGTTCAACTCTGACACCAGTGTGTACGTGGTCGATTGACAATGCAACCTACACGAAATGATTATGATGAGATTAGGTTTGTCTGTGTTTTTTTTTAGTCACGTTGATATTTTTATTTAAGTTTGAGAGTTCCGTATAGATGGAAACCGGAATAGAGCATACCCCGGACACTTCATACAACAGCGGCGAGCGCGAGTCCTATTACGACTACTACAATCCGATCACGTACGCACACGCGTCAATGTATGTGTTACTAGTAGGGTTATTTACCGTGTCTGCGTCGGTCGTCGCAGCGGCCGCGCCACTGAAGCGAAATCCTTGCATTATATTGCTCTCGATTTTTGCCCTAAATCTGCGTGGTGAGGTGCGGTATCTGTTTTGGGAGGGTGTGGGAGTGTTCATTCTGTACGTTAGTACTATTAATAATTCTGTGTTTAGAGGTCGTGCCTGTTTGTCACATGGCTTCATAATATAAAAACAATCAATGGAGGATGCGACAGATGACAAGTGTTAATGAAAAATAACAATTTGTCCAAAAGTTCTAAAAAAATGTATAGATTTTTATTATTATAATCGATATACTTACTACGATGGCTTAGCGACTCAAAAAGGAACTTGGTCTCCGACACAAGAGATCTCCACTGCTCCCTGTTCAGCGCAACCTCCTGCCAGTCGGCTCTCTTTTTTTTTACCAATTGTATCGTCATTTGTTTTTATAAAATATTAAAAAGAAAAATGTAAATCTTACATCTCTCCCTACGGCGGTTTCCCTGGTGACCCTGGGCATGTCATCTTCAACCAGCTGTGTCAGGTATCCAAGCAGTAGATACACTCCCAATACCAATATTATAAGAGAACTGGGCACCTGTAGGGTTTGACAAAACTTTAGGTATCCCAACCTTGAAGTAACGGCAAATAAATTGATGAGAATATAAGCGGAGCAAACAATTATTTTTACATTTTTCAGGATCTCTATTTTTAAAATGACACACAAAACCGGTGAGTCCAATGATCTTCACTTGATATCAAATGATTGGCATTCGATATAATTGGTGAGTTGAACGACTTTCATTCGACATATGTCATACACTTAAAATATAGCGCTGCAGATGACATTTTGAACACTAGCCAAATTTTCACAATGTCTGTAGTACGTTACGTTACTACTTACGTTACTACTTAAAAATCATTCCGACCTCCCGTACCTACAAATCATTTTTTCACAAGATTTGTCGATACAAATCACACACACATCGACATCACAGGTCGATTGTTTTTTCACTGTTTTCTTTTTTTTTTGTCTGTAATAATTTGGGTGATAAATTCACCTAGAATTGGACACCAATAATCTATTTTATCATTTAACACGAAAATGAGCTAGTTTCATAACTGCACGGAAATCCGTACTTCCATATATCTATCACTAGCAAGCGACTTGCACTTCTGTTTTTATTTTTTTACCATATCACCACCGATTATTTTTATGTATATATATATATTAAATAGATTATTTTCATCCAAACCTTTGTCTAGATAAATAAGGTTTAAAGCGCGCCCAAAAAATAAAACATACGGAATGAAAAAATAAGCAATTTCAAATATTCATCTATGTTTTATCCAATTTGCGCTTAGCATATGAGTTTTTTTGCAAACAACAGTCGCTGGCGTCTTTACATACAACCTTTTATTAACAGACCTTAAACACATATTTAAAAGGTTTATTTTTAAAAAGCAGACAAGCACATACAATTTAAAAGCTTAAATGTAGTATTACATATTGTGTGACTACTTATCTATATTTTTTTTTAATAATAAAAATATATTGCATTATTAGTACAGACTAAAGAGAAAAAAAAATTATAAAAAGAAGACCATTAATCAAATTAAATGTGAGAAATGAAGAAAATGGACATAAAATATCTTTATATCTAATTCGTAAAATATTAGAATTGAAATACGCCAATTATGATGCCCTAAAAATAATTTTATTCTGAAGAAATGTTATATTCAGAGTCTACAAAATACTAAAATTAATTTATTTGAACATTATGAAAAAAAAGAGTACTTCTCAAGGGTCGGCAATGCATACGTGATGCCCCTGGTGTTGCGGGCGTCCATTAGCTACGGTGACCAATTACCATCAGGTGGGCCGTATGCCTTTTTGCCTACTTAATTGTATAAAAACAATATTTTTTATACTTAATACGAAAAAATTTAATGTAACTATTAATAGCAACATACTAACGTTTTTAATGTAATACCACACACAATACAAGATGTTAAGATAATGAATATTATCTATACTGTATAACGAATTGATATCTATAGTCAATTTTATTGCAATTTTACGATCAATTTCCTAGTTTGCCTACAACTTGACCTGTATTCTGATACCATGTTCTTTGTGTACAATAAAGATTTTTTACATACATACATACTTGACCTTTCCAAAAAAATTTTTCGTTTCATAACATATGTTTGCAAAAGTAGAACCGACGTGTCTGTACATTTATTATTTTGGGTAGAAAATGAGAGAGAACGACTAAAGATGAATAATAGATTACAAAAAAATGTTTGTATCAATCTTGTAAGCAATATATAAATAATTATTGCTAAAGAGAATTATTTTTTGCATTTAAAATCCAGCTGTAATATAATTATCCTCAAAAGCATTTTCTTTTCATGCAAAATCAAACAAATACCTACCAATATAGTACTCCAGAATACCCAGACAACACGAAAAAATCAACATATAGCCCGGTTTTATTATTAAACCCTTTACTCACTGATCTTACGGGTTCATATAAATGTGTCCCTTTCCTTGTGATTCCATAAACAACCTAAAATAATTAACAAATAAAGATATGCATTCAAAATAAAATATGAAAATTGCAAAAAATGTAACATTTGTAGATCTATTTTACTACAACATTATAAAATACATACAGCCGAAAATAGAACCTCCTCCTTTTATGAAGTCGGTTAAAAGAAATAAAATAGTAACAGAAGATATTAGTAAAGTGTAAGCTTACTGACACACAAATTAAGGAATATGGAATGATATTAATAGTGATATTCAATTAATACTTTGACGGTATTGACTATTGTTACTATAAAAATAATTCATATTTGAATTATATAAAATTGAATAATAAATGTGAACAGTAAAAATATATGTAAGTATTTTTATTTCTAAAAAAATGTTTATTATTATTAAATATTATATTATAAGTTTTTTCCGATATAGATTATTATAGTTGGTCTAATTTAAATATTTAAATAAAATTAATAGAAAATAAAAATAGAAAAAAGTTTTTTTTTTCAGATACAGTCAAAATATCAATTCCTAAAGATATATCATATTAGTAAATGATTGTGTGAGTGAGATAAAATGAGAATGACCCGCTGCCAGGGTTTTTCTTCCTTTTCTCGGAACTCGTACGTGATAATCCCGGTATATTCGCGTTCGCCATTCTGGAAGGAAACGGAGATAAATACTGATTTAGAGATAGAAAAGTGCCAATCATAAAAAAACAGAAGTAACTACTAATTAATAAAATTCAGATTTTCATTTTTACCAAGAACGTTTCAACCTTTTTCGTTTCTTTTTTATTTACTTCGTCGAAATATCATTTATCACCATATAGTTGACTTATCATCAAATTTTTTTTTTTCGTCACTCCAACATGACATTGGATCGCAAAACTTTACCGTAATGATGCTCGGCCGAATAACTTTTGTTCTAAATATATTATACATTATAGTATTATTATACATTATAGTATAAGATAATAGAGATATATACAATTCAATATATTGATATAGATAAGTATATGAATTTTTAATCAATAGCCATGTAATTTTATAGAGCAGCAGTTTGAAGCTCCGCTCGCTTCGCTATGCTACGGTTTTATTTAAAGTATTTTTTATAGCTATATAATTTACTGTTTATTTTCACAGTTTCAAAGTACATTTAGATTTTTTGTTTACAATTGGAACATTTATAAACTTTTAGGTTCATTTTATTTAGTTATTTATTCATTGCGTTTATATTTTATGAGTCTCATTAAACAACTTTAGCTTTGGCTATGTTACGCCATTTTAAAGTTTTTTTTTAAATAATTTGATATCTTTTGCTTTTATATTTAGAAATATTTTTTATTAATGATAGATATTTCGCATGAGAAAGTCAGCGGGATACTCAAACTCCTCTAAACTCAGATCAGATGTAGTGTGTTTGGGTTTGGCGAAATCAAAATGAATGTGCTAAATAAACGACGTTTTACGCCACAGTTGAGAGGTCTATAATGAGTCTTTTCTAAACCTTTCGAGGGTTTTGTAAATCATAAGTTTATAATTGTTGATTATGTACGAAACAATTATGTTATGTGCGGAGAATATAACTAGTCTGATTTTTTATTTTATTTGGAAGTCAAACGTAAAAAAATAATAAAGGGGCGGTATAGTTTATAGTGTAGGATATATCTGTGCCAAGAGTATGAGAGAAAATGATAGGTGGACATGAAATGATAAAATGGGGGGTGATATACCATTTTACCATGGTGTTTATATATGTAGACAAAAACGGATGGAGCGTAAATGCTTAAGATGCGCATAAGATAATTGAACCTTTTGAACACCGCCTGGACACATTTTGTTAACTAAAATATATTATGTATTTTTCACTTCTATCGATACTTAATGTGACAGAACGAGACATAACACATTTTAGGAAATATGGGGTCGTCCAGGAGCCCTATTTTTGAATACTTTTTGGTATAGAAAGACTGTAAAAGAAAGAAAGAAAGACACTATGAGCTCGTCTACATACCCAACTTTTTGTTTTCATTATGACTTTGTCTAAATTGGAATCCATCCATACTTCCATACCCCATTTACTAATATAAATGCGAAAGTCTTTCTGTCTGTTACGCTTTCACGGCCAAACCGCTGAACGGATTTTGATGAAATTTGGTATGAATATAGTTGAAGACCCGGGTTCAAACATAGGCTAGTTTTGACGCAGGCGGAGCTGCGGGAAACAGCTACTATTTAATAAGCTACTTGCCGCGTAGAAGGCACATATCTTAGTTTTCTGGCGCGCATTCAAAGATAAATCTGTATAGTGACATGATAATAATGATATTAAATAAATAAAAAAAATGAAGGCTAATCAAAATTAAAAATAAGTGCAAGTTGTCTTGCTTACTCGTAGATTGTTTTTCTAGGAACTCTACCTGTGTTGTAAACTTCTTTTTCTTTCTCTCTTTTAATCCCTCGTGGCCATTCATCACTGTAACTTCTTGTCACTTTAAAAAAAACTATTATTTTTGTTTTTTATTTAGATTACTTTTATTTTTCTTGTTTGGCAATAAGTTACCTATTTATTTTCACCAATTTATTATTTAATACACTTGCACTAATATTTATTCGCAATACTAATTTAATTAAAGTCCGAAGATGATTTCTTTAAATCATTTTATTTAACCATCAATTATGAACTAGTGTATTAATTATACTTTTTGACCTCTAAAATAATGTTAGTACAATCATTGCAGAATAATAACTGACTACAAATCCTCTCGTTCCTAAAATTGATATTATCTGATATACAATGACAGTTTTATTGCATTATAATCGTTATACAATCACCTGAAAGTTTATGCGTACACTTGGTTCTTAAATCCATATAAATAAGGTCGATAATTCAATATTATTGTACAGATAATTTAATGTTGTCTGTACTTACAACGCGGTACTTTTTGTTCTCATTATCTTAATCTAAAACTTTATTTATGCACTTGGCGAAATAACCCATGATTAACATGTCATTTTAAAATTAACAAACAAATCATATGTCAATATGTTTTATAAAAATTTTGGATATAGATAGTTTGAAAATTAACTTATAAATTAAAAATTTACTAAAACCCTCGGTTCTGACACTCATATTATGATCTCAAACACGCTACATCTGCAGAGAAGTTGAAGATTTCTAAGACTTTCTCATTTTGTATCAGTTTAAAGTTGTTTTATCACCAACATTGCTGTAAACCAAATTTCATATCAATATGACTACAATAGATGACAGACCTTCAAACTAAGGTCTACCTATGGTATCCTAAAAACAACTGTTACGGAAATATCTTCATTATCGCCCTAGTGCAATAAAATAATAAAAAATACACTGGTAGATAGTCATTGTCGCATTGTAAATTAATAAAAAAGTAATAATTTACAATTCAGATATGTAAATAACTCCCCTATCAACTACAGTGTTGTTTACGTGCAGATCGTAAAAATTATCAAGGGAATAGATTATATGAGTACTTTTTTAGAACAAATTAAGTAATTAAATATCATTTGAGTTAGAAGTAGCAAGGAAAAGAGAGCATGTAACAGCATAAAGATTGCATTAAAGTAAACTATTTTAATACGGTTTAAAACTAAAATAACTTATTTATTGTGTAATAATCGCGAAAAATAAGACATCATATTGAAGACAGATCTTTAAAATACCTTAACGTGCCTTTCGAAGCATGGAGGGGCTCACGAAAGAATTAGCACTTCTTCGACTAAGTGTGTGTGTTTTTTTTTTAAATTAGGTCTTCAGCTTAAGCTTCGGAGCCTACGGTGGTACGCTTTAGTCATGGTCCTTGATTTGGCGGCACTGATTATTACAATTGCACTGAACAAATTGAACTGAATTGCGCTGAACAGGGAACTGAATCGCGCTGACTATTGATGCAAATAATATTCCCACGCTGTATCGCGAGGGATATGCGTTGCCTGAAGTACGACTCGGCGCGGAGGTCAGCACCACTACCTCTTAGGCGCTTGCCCATCTGCCGCACAAAATGTTTGGCTTCTGTACCCCAGGCGCAGCTCACCTCTACGGCGAATGGTACAAAAATACATGTTGACTTCAGGGCCGCGTATTTGCTGTTTCTGGGTGACCGCCCCGGCAGCCCGACTTGTCCTGGCTTAATGTGTGGATGCGAACGTGCTGACGCAGATCGCATCCCACAGTAAACAGCGACCATTTTCCCATGGGATGAGAGTGAGTCCGTCAGGCCTCTTGCCGTCCGAACGGCTCAAACCCAGTGGCTTGAGGGTGCCCGGCACGTCCACAGGCACCAATGCTCGCCGGATCACCTCATTTATCATAGAATGTCGAGGAAAACGCCCCGCTGTTCTTGAGCAACTCAGGTTCAAATTAAACAAACAAACGTGTGACGTCATTCTAAATCCAATATGGCGGACCATCTAAGATGGCGGAATAGTTATTTGTAATGCATTTCTACAATATGGGTATCTCATGAAAGGGTTTTTTGAGAGTAACTCGAAAAAAATAATGTGGCGTCATTCTGAATCCAATATGGCGGACCATCCAAGATGGAGGAATAGTTATTTTTTAATGCACATCTACAACATAGGTATCAAATGAAAGGGCTTGTCAATCCAATATGGCCCACTATAGAAATTATTTATACTTACCTACTTTTATTTTGCACTTTACCTATATAGTTCGCTGAGAATAAAAAAGTGGGTTTAAAAAAACCTATTTTTTTAAGCCCATATAGTAGTAGTATATTAATTCACTTTGACTTATGTAATTTGGCGATATAGGCGTCATCAGCATTGGTCTGCAACCTGTCTAGGAGAAGGACAACTCCAAAATCAAACCCGGAACTGTGTTTCGTCAAAGGTCTGGTTAATGGTGCCATTGGATATATAACAGAAATTATATGGCCCTGCTTCCGAAGAGCACAAATGTATGACTCTGATATACCATCCGTCCGTATCCATTTGGTAAAGACGGCGTTCACTTAATTCAGCCCAAGTCTGTGCAATTTTCAGCAAAATATAGTCACGGAACCGCGGAATGAATAATGCTGCCAATTGTATTATGTTGGGCTTGTACAGTACACAAAATGCAAGGTAGCACTGTCGACAACGCCGTTATTTACCTAGGCTCGAAGCTCTTTGCTGCTGGTCAAGCATACGTGGCTTTAGGTAGAGTAAAAACATTAGAAGGTCTCCTTATTGAAGAGCTAGACTGTTCAAAATTAACCGGCAAACGACCTTGCAACAATAATGCGTTGAATGAGATGAACAGACTGAGAAATAACTAAAAAGTAAAAAATAAATTAATAGTAAAAAACTTTTTTAATTTATTTACCCTCAAAATAATAATTTGTTAATAAACTAGTAATCACGTGGTCATGGTTTTAAACCGTTTTAAATTTATTTAAAACTGGTTTTAAACCATGGATTTTGGTTTAAAATTGTTTATTTACAACACTAGCGCTGCTCTATCGATAACAACTGGGACCAACGGCTTATCCTGGATTCTGAAGCACTGAGGAGCTCACGAAATACAACTAATGACGACCGATCCAAGACAGGTCGCGCTTGCCGTTGCTTGACACGCGCAATACTCGCGTTTGTATCGCCATTGTCATATCCCATTAGTCATCAACATTCAATTTGCAATAGAAATTACGTCATACAAATCAATGAACAAAGTGACTCATACAAGAGATAGCTTTCTGAAAACTCTATTGAGGAAATATAATAATAGTATTGTATGTTTCATTCATATAAAATCATATCAAAACCTTGAGATGTGTTTCTAAATTTGATAACTTTTATCTTATATCTACACTTTATAAAATAAATTCTTGTCTGTTTATCTGTTTGTGGTTCGTACGTCTTACAGTATTTCATAATAGATATAGATAGAGTGATTCTCCATTCTGTCACTCCATTGTATAGGACATTTTCTATCTTGAGCTCCTCCGTGCTTCTGAAGGCACATTAAGCCGTTGGTCCCGGTTGTTATCGATAGATAGCAGTCGTGAGGCTGTGTCAGATGCCTTAGGGCAGCCTAAAAATTCTGACAATGTTGGCCATTAACACACCTCGGGTCTTGTTCCTGTTGGTCTGGTTTCCCTGTAATAAGGTTTACGGAGGTCAGGCGGCAGTCGCTCCATTGTAATAACCAGTTCCGCCAAATCTACGACCATGACTTATAGCATACCCTAGGCACACACCTTTTCCTTCCCTGCGCAACAGGATTTTGTCGCAATATGTTACATAAATCTTGAACCTTTTAATTATGTACATTAATTTTGTGTGAAACTCTGCAATGACTGATTTAAATAAGTCATTACAAAGCGGGGGGCTCAGGAGTATTAAAAAGGAAAGTATGTAATGGAAAATTATGCAGACGGAGTCGTGGGCACAGCTAGTACTTAATAAATGTTGTGTAGTTATATCTTTATGTGGCACACATATAAGCTTAATTATGAGGAACATCATAGAAGGATGTCAATGTCATGACATATAAAAAAACCCAAGAACTGGCAAGTGATAGGGAAGAATGAAAAGAACTCCACTGTCAAGAGCCCAGCTCTTAAATTTTTGAATCAATTAGTCTAATTTTATTTTTTGTATGTTCGCTGTTCAAGTACCTATAAATAAATAAATAAACATAAATATGAACAGAACCGACCAAGGGTAGATAAAGAACATTTACGAACTTGACCTAATTGGGCATCACACCTAGATTCTATAGATTGGTGGATTTAGTTGACAATATTACATACTAACCATTACACCAATGGGATCATTATGGGGGTAAAACAGGAAACGGCTAGTTCTGATTAATTAAGTACATATGTATATTAACATCCGTAGTCAATGCCTACCCCTACGGGAAAAGGTGTGCTGGTCTGTATGTGTATGTATTAACTTAGTCTAAAACTGATAACAATTTTTTTTTTATTTTACAACTTCAGTTATTGTCGAAAATTATAGGCTGTGGATGTTCAGGGTATTATATTTATAATTTAGTAAATAAGTAAGTAAACATTCTACTCTACATTCTTGTTTTAATTACAATTTTGGTTGAATAGTAATTTTAGAAATTAAAAGTATTTTTATTTTTTAGACAAAAATATATTTTTAAGCTAGGTATAATCAATTAAAATCTTGTCAATATGTAAATGTTTTTTAAAACAGTTACTTTTAACTCATAATGTGTGCCATTCTTTTTATTAGAGGTTAATTAAGGTTATGCAGATTTTAAGCTATTATCGATTTTTTTTTAAATTTTCATATTGGTAGTTTTCAGTTAAAATTCGTGTAGCTATCTTTTAAACTAAGGTGAGCAAAATTATATAGATAAATATAAGGTATAGATTAGTCTACATGGAATGTTAGTAGTTAGCCTAGATTGAATTCTCGAAATAGTTTATCAAGTTTTTTATCAGGATTTCAATGCTATTCACTGATACTGGTGATATTAATGAAGTACTTACCGCAGGGATATCCTTTTCAGGCCTTAAATCTTGTAACTCAACCGCATGATTCATATTGATGAATTAAAATACGAGATACTATCGTAAATAAATCACATTCACTATTATTTGTATTTTAAAACTTTATTAATCTATTAAAAATCATAGTAAAAGTATATTGCCGAGTTTGCCGACTTTTTGTCACAGGGCTTTTTGTTATCATTTCAGCAGACGTGACATTTAATCAAGACGTGACAGTGACATGACAAATAAACTGAAATGACATTTGTTATCAAGCAGTGTTGCCATATAATGTAATGAAAATTCCCATATAGGAAATGCGTGAGATGCTGAGCGTAAGAGAAGTCTCCATTTTGAATAGGCCAATTTATTCCGTACATGAAAAAATATAAATCGTTTATTTCACGTTTATTGCTGATATTGTATTGGGTGAACTTGTGTCTTGTTTGGGATAGAGTATAAGAGGGCAGACAGCATCGGTTAAATTGACGATGGATGAGGTGTGTATTTATTGTATTATCATATTGTCACTACACTAAGATGTAATTTCTTTAGATATATTTCTAAGTAACTCGTTTGTTAAAAAAATAATAATGAAAAGCGTAAGAATTGAATGAAGTCTATTATGATTGTTCAAAAGTGCACAAGACGAGAGTAACAATCATTAAATTTGATGGATTAGAAAAATCTATATAATGGAAACTGTTGTGCACATTGAATATTCAGTGTGATGGCAGGCAGATAAACCAAACAGAAATGAAATACGATGTTATTAAGTACTCAGTAATTTTATTAACTTTATGCGCACAAGCTAAGTACAGTGTATAGTGTAACTAACTACTGAATAAATTAACATCTGGTAATCTCTATCGAGAATTAGCACATACATCACTCTTTTTACATGGAAATATTATTAAAAGACTCGTAGTTTTACCGTTTTCTCAGCAATCCAGTTGTATAACTTTATTTAGCTCTAGAAGTTTTATTCTTAATTTTCAACGCACATTGTTTTTAGTTTGATACCTAACTTCTCGGTAATATTCGATGAATAAAAATGGTAGGTTTCAAAACTTCGAGTTCTAAATATCTTCGTACATTTCGTATAAACGTGAATCAGATTCAAATTAAAAATCTTCAACTAAAAACCGTGTATGGATATCATAATCTATATACAGATATTAACAGAAATATACTACTGGTTGTGTTAATACACAAATCTCACAATAATGGACTTAATATATATGCTTACAAGCTAAATAGTATGCAGGTTTTAATTTAATATATTCACATTTTACAATTTATTTACATAGAAATCTATGTACATTCCTAAATCTAACAGATCTTGATAAAAAATATGGAGTTATAATCATACCCCAAGGTTATTGAAATTAAGTACACTTAACATAGTGATATAAAACTAATGGTAAACACCACATCATAATTATATCATTCTGTCCAAGGGATTGATTTTGACACAGACCTTCTTTTTATGTACATAAAAATCGTCAAAGTGGTAGGTATAATTTTAGAAGTTTCTTGTCTGTTTTGTTAAAATCAAATGATATATTGATTCATTGTATAGGCATGTTCATACATGTAACATCGCATCGGACTGAACTCTGTAACACATCCCCCCAAACTTGTTCGCTTAGTGTGAACCCTCTAATGGAAAATATCGAAATGCTGCAATATTTCGATAGATTATTATACCTAGTTTTTACAATCGTCCACACTGTCGTACTTGACACAGCTACGGTTAAGGTCACGGCAAAACATTACAAGTATGAACGCGCCATAAACTATTGACAGTTTGTTTTTATATGTATCGCCTACAAGTTATATTTGCACTCCCTGATCATAGAACCACAAAATAACTAAAATAAATCATAAAAACCATAGCATTCTAATTTTCCTCTTACAATTCAATGATGTGTAATCCATGGGTAATCATTGCATGTGCCTTCAAATAATCAATCTCAAGTATTGCCATACCCAAACTGCTTTTGCTCAAGGATTTGAAGAAGAAATGAGATTATTAATGAAAACCTGTTAGCTAAGTTTTCCAGTATCAGATCAAATATATTGGAGTAAATGTTTAACTCCGTTAAGTTTAACAATTTATAATTGGCAAAGGCTGATTTTCGGTACAATGCTTAGATCTATCAACACATTTAGCCATTTTTTTATATTTAAATCAATTGAATAAAAACAAAAGTAGTCCTGCTAAAAATGAATACAAATAAACAATAAGATGCAGTCCACGCGCATTCACATCGAAAAATATTCCAGCGATACCTTTTAAGTCTTTATTAATTCGTGATAATCACACTGTGTGACAGTGACATTGATAAGTGCAACTGTCAAGGTTTACGACAGGCGGCACTAGGGCGACGGCGGCAGGCTGTCGTCGCTCTCGAGGTAGGTCACGTAGTTGTCTTCAGCCGCGCCCGGCGCTCGCGGCGGCGGGAGGGATGGGACATCGTAGCCGTGCATCTGAAAGGATACACGTTATGAGCATAGGACACTTGATTGTCTGATAATAAAGATGACTCCGTGCTTCGGAAGGCATATTAGGGCGTTGGTCCCGGCTGCCATTTGGTGATCGTTAAAAGAACCACGTCATAGGTATATCAGGGGGTACATGGTCGATTGATCATTTAACCCACTGGATATGAGTGAAACACCATGATGGTCAAAACCCTAGTTTGGGGTAGGGATTGGTCCACTAGACCCTGCATTACAGAACTTTTGTTATCCAGGTTACCCAATTTTGAGCTCTAGATTTAACTGGATCATCGATTCGGTCAAAAAAGAAGAAGCACCCGCACATGACGTGTATATACAGGTATCCACTCTTACAGAATTGGTGGTTCTATGTATGTAGACTAGATACTAATTAAAAATGCAGAATAAGTAGGCATTGACTAGAGACTCTAGCGACTATTATGTTTCAGGCTGGGTCATAATGATAGTAGTTTGGTGGATACGTCTTGTAGCCCTCAAATCAGTATAGTGCCTAAAGAATGAGCCCAACTGTACACTGAAATTATGAAATTATCCGATCATCATCAGTAGCAGTCAGTCCACTGCTGGACATAGGCCACTCCTAATGATTTCCAAAATGACCGGCTGGAAGCACTACCTGGTTGACAAGCTGCTGGAACGCAGCGCTGTGATGCGGCGCGCGGTCGAGGTCGGCGTGCAGCGCGAAGTCGGAGAGCGCCTTCCACGGCGGCTGGTACGCCGTCACCTCCAGCGCCAGCGAGCCCGCCTCGTGCCGCACCGGCGACCCCGCCACTAGTGGCACTCCCAGCGACATGTAGCCCAGGCGGCGGCCTTCCTGTGTGTCGCACCCCTCACATTATAGCACATGTTACGATGATTTAACGAACTTAGGGTGTTGCTATTTTTGAAAAGTGTGACTTACGCGAAATCAACAGTAGCCCACGAGTGTTTTATTTAAGAATTATCAAAAACTGGTTCAACATTTTATGAGTTTCTTTACATTACAAAGTTAGTGTCAGATTTTCAGCAGCTTTCTTTCGGCTTCTGATGTGGTTAACAATCCACAGATGAGAGCCAAAATTAATGACTTTCAGACGGCATTGACTTAACAATAGATCTTTAATGTATGCTTCCCATGAAAATCGAACCCCCAACCTTCAGGTATTGAAGTTATTTCCTAGTCTAATATATTTTGTGTCAACCTGGAATGTATTTAGATATTACAATTGAAAGTAAACAACATTGAAATTATTATGTTAATGAAAATCTAAAAGGGAGATGTCAGGAGTACACGTAATCGACGAGCGAATGGAAATCCGTAATCTCTGCCTACCCCTGCGAGAAACAGGCGTGATGATATATATGTATGTATAAATATCTAAATTCCCATAATTTTAAAAATAATCGTAATGCTAATATACTTATCAAAGATTAATTACCACCTTCTCCTGCTGCATCTGCATCTTCAATTGGATGGTCTTCTTCTTGTCTTTGCACCTTTTATTCTGGAACCAAACCCTGATAACTCTAGGGCTAAGGCCAGTCATCTCTACTAGTTGTTCCTTCATCAGTGCATCTGGTCGAGGATTGGCGGCGTAACAGGTTCTGCAAGTTGAGAATTTAATGTTTTAAAAGCTTTAAGTCTTTGCTAGTCTAATAGTGAAGTCAAATATGAAGTAGATATTACATTTTACTATTAACATTAATGGTCGAATATGTTTGTTTTTTTTACTTGTAATAATGAAATATAGAAGGTAATTTAGTTTTTAGAGAAGAGTAAAATCTTAACTTTTGATAGGTATTTACTTAATTAAGTAATAACATATTTAAATAGGTAACTATCAAATCTATACACATTACATTGTAACATTTTTTTAGGCAAAAAGGTAAGTTGCTATTTAATTTTTAATTACTTTAGAGAAAAAGATAAGCTGTAATAAAAGTGCCTTTAGTATACATCCTTTTACTTCTGATCAAAATTATTTATTAAACATAATATTAATTCAAATAAATAAGGAAAATCAATAAATTACATAAATAAATAAATATATAGGCAATTATAAAGTATTAAGTGTGCGCAACTATCTTACGCACTCAAGACTTAAAAAATTTTGTGATATATTTACAAAAAAAAATATATAAAAAAGAACTTCGACGTTAAAATATCGTAAAACTCGAAGACTTACTATTAAACATGTTATTGGTCATTTTATAAACTAGTAATGATACGTATCTTACTAAAACAAGTTCATATTACCTAAAACGACTTATTAATAAATTAAACTGGTTGTTTACTTTTTCGAAGAACTAAACTTAAAGAAATATTTTATTAGTGTTGTTTTTAAGAAGAGTTTTTTTAGCGAATTAATTATTTATCTAATTAACCTACCTACTTTAATTATAGAGTACTATATATTATTATTACCTAATTGAATTTCGAACTAAATATTTTAAACTCTGAAACAGTTTGAATTCGATAGAATATCTAGCCTACTCGTTATGAATGAATTAAAAAGTAATGTCAAGTGTCTGTACGTTATGATAAACAAATAGTTCCCGTTGGTCTGTTTTCCCAGACAGCAGTACAGAGGCACGGCTCTACATTGTAAAAACCAGTACCGCCAAATCTAGGATGTGATTAGCAGCGTACCCTAAGCTCAGGAGTGTAATTTTTTAAAGGACTCATGCAAAATCGGGCGTGTTGAATGATTTTTATTCGACATGAGTCACACATTTCAAAGATAGGGCTCTTGAAGAGTAAGTTAAGAACGCAAATAGGAAACATGCTTAGACGATAATGACAAACAAAGAATATTATATGAATTAAAAAAAATCTATTACATATACTACCTAAGTGTGTGAAGTTGTTTCTCGTTGAGCACCGTGCGGACCCTCGTGGGCTTCCCGTCAGCGGCCGCGGTGGTGCGCGCTCGGCCGCTTTTGTGTGAGCCGGATTCACTGCCGGAATCTGTAACGTTAGAGTTGATGAGTCATTTCTAACTGACTGTTATATATAAGACAACATTATTCAACTACAACTAATTTATCTGTTGAGTTCAAATTGATCCAATTTTAGAAGAAAAAATAATTCAATATATTAAGGTTGACTGTACGTACATAATGCTAAGTTCGCCGGTTGTTAAAAACTTATTTTGCCAAATAAAGTTAAATTACCTAAAAATAAATAAGTCTGTAACATTAAATCTAACTAAAATATCTCAAATTTAATTAAAATGAGTTTGCTTAATTTCGAGGAAATAATCCTAAGTTGGTAACATTTATGGTATCAAAGAGTTGACATTAGTTTTTTTTTGTAATTGTGGCATGGCATAGGCATAGGACATGTACGTAATAGATGCTTATTAAGGTTAAATAAACCAACTAAAATTAAGTCGATTTAAACCCTACCTAATAGTACCTACGACGTAGTCAAACAATTCTAAATCTATGGTACCAACATATTCAATAACTATAGAAGAAAATGCTCTAGATTGAAAAATTTTATCTACTAATTTATTTGCTAGAAATATATTTTCAGCAAATACTCGCAGTGACCAACAGACTTATTGCATAATTCGGAGAACATGCTCACAACAGAAAAGGGCTAATAATTAGATAGAAATCTCTTGTCCACCCTTTGTATCCGAAACGCTAGGCTTAACTATGATTATACACGGTGACCATTTCACACCTCTTTTCATCCGGGGATCACCTCTTTGTAAATATCAAATTCGTTAATAGCGTTTGACAAATTAGAAATTGGGATTAACACATCATTGTTTTTAAAAGATGAAAAGCGTCAACTTGTGATTACCTATTGTTGTAGGAATCAAAATTTAATACCAGGGTTAAAGATAGATATGACATAAATGTTGAACGAGAATCATTCGACTCTAAGTCATACCTTTTTAAGGGCTCGTTGCAGTATTTTCATATCATTCATTTATGTCAATCATTTCAAAAATAGAGCTCCAGAGATATACTTACAACATAAGTATTTATGTATTTTAAAATGTCTATTATGTCACATCTAATTAGCTCTTTGTTTAAACTTTAAACGAGTGATAAATGTTAATAAAGCGATGGTATCTAAGGACAATAATATTACAGTTGGTGAACTCGGGTCGTAGGTACTTATTACTTCCATGGCTTTTGTATTCAAAATATCCGTGAGTTTAAAGGTATGTTTGTAGCAAACGGCATTGACACCATTAAGTCTGAATCGTTTAGGTACTTCGATGCTCGTTGATGGAAACCGAAAAGTAAAGTTCTTTTTCAATAGTAGGTGATATTTATAAAAATAAAATAATCATAGAAACCTTTTTAATTTTTAACTGTTTTTATCTAAAAAACTACGTAAAGTCGGAAAAAACCGGTTCTCTAAATATACGTTAGAAAAAAAAATATTGTCATTAGTTTCCCGCTTAAATCCGCAATCGCGCACAGTCCACGAAAATATGAGTTTTTTTTTTATCTGTACACGAGTAATTAGATATTATCTAAGTGGATACAATCGCGGCGATAACTTTGATAGACGCCGACAAAATGCGGTTGTTTTTGATTTTGCCGCCAACTAAGGCATGTTCACATTGGAACTGAATTGTTAATAGTACCTACTAACGTACATTTACACCCGTTACAGAAACCCACCTCACCGTGCAGATTTAAGGTTAAAAATAAAAGCAAACAATGCAAGATTATAAGATACTAGATGTTTCCCGCAGCTTCGCCTGCCTCAAAAAGTAGCCTATGGCTGAATTTGGTAGAATTAATACCAAATTTCATCAAAATCCGTTCAGCGGTTTGGCCGTAAAAGCGTAACAGACAGACAGAAAGACGGACAGACAGACTTTAATATATTTATAATATTAGTATGGATGATTACAAGTGGTATTGAGCCATTAACTTTAAGGAGATTTATACAACGGGTTGTGCTCAGAAGAATTGTTTGACATGATGCCAACAGCCACTTTCTATCACCGCACCTCTCGCCATTGACAGGGAGTTCAACCATGGAGTAATTACAAAGAGGAGATGCCGTAATAAGCGTTTTGTAAGAAAGCGTTTGTGAGGCTACACGGGGCGGAAGGCAGACGTGCGGGGTGCTTGGTTTCGGCCGTGGCTCCAATCATCGAGCACGAGCAATGACAAGCTCCGCCCACTTTTGTGTCGGCGAGGCGCCAATGATCACATCACTGCGTTATTTCAAACGGCATCTCCTCTTTGTAATTACTCCATGAGTTCAACCTTATACCCTAGACCCTAAAGAAATTTTCTACCGCGTATGCTCAGATTATGGAATGAACTCCTCGGTTTTTCCCAGTGATTACAACATCAGGGCTTTCAAAAGGAGTGTGAATAAATTTCTTCAGGGGTCGGCAACGCGCCCGTGATACTTCTGGTATTGCAGGCCTCCATAGGTCTCTATCCGTATCTCTACTTTCTTTTATATTTCAAACTACCCTAAGGTTGCCTGGAAGAGATTGCTTGAGCGATAAGGCCGCCTTAAGTATACATACTATGTTCACATTTTATTTTACTGTATGCAAAGAAGTGTTAATAAATAATTAAAAACCGTTATTCAAGAAATTTTTTAATGTGTACCGTCCTTTACAATTTATATTGGAAACTTGTTTCGGCAAATTGCAAGACTATCATATCATTTCGTCCGATAATTTAGAAGAAAATACGATTTTGAAAAGAATTTGAAGACGACAAGACGCCCAACAAGAGGTAAGAAGTCACAGAATACGAGAAAAGAGATTATTCTAGAAGTTAAAAAAGAATTTTATTGTGGCACTTTCCACGCATAATTCTTGCGATACGCTTTTTATTTATTATATTATTAACTAACCCCATGGTTTTTCCTACTATCACTGAGACTTCGGCTTCTGCCGCGGTTTCTTTAACGACCACCAGATGGAAGCTGGAACATCTAAACTGGACATAACTTATATTAAAAATGTTTATTCTAGTAGGAATTTACCGACGATCTCCGGGTCTTCAGGTAAACGCATATAAACCACTTGAACACAGGATGCAGTATGCTTCCACTTAGATTTGAACTCGCGATTTTCAGATCTTAAGCCAAATGCTTAGACCTTAGACCATTATCACAGAAATATTAACAATACTAACGTACAGAACGGACACTACCACCCTCCCACCAGAAACAGATACCGCACCTCACCACGGTGATTTAGGGTAAAAATCGAGAGCGAAATAATGCAAGGATGTTGCTTACGCCGCCCGGCCGCTGCGACGACTTTGACGTAGATACGGTAAACAACCAAGCCTATGAGTAACACATACATTGACGCGTGGGCGTACGCGACAGAATCGTAGTAGTAGTACCTAATAGGTATGTGTCATTACGCTACGGTCGAAAAATGGATGCTTACCAGACATGGAACCGAGCTCATGTGGATGATGTGAGTTGTTGTTGCTTAAAGTAGTATTGTTATTGCTTTCGGCGTTTCCACTGCTGCTACTCGTGTTTGCAGTCTAGAATTAAAAAAAAAAGAGTTGATGTTTTATTTTTTG
This sequence comes from Euzophera pinguis, assembly GCA_947363495.1. NCBI lineage: Eukaryota > Metazoa > Arthropoda > Insecta > Lepidoptera > Pyralidae > Euzophera > Euzophera pinguis. The sequence goes on along the minus strand of OX376178.1, from coordinate 10,196,079 downwards.
CGAGCAAAAGTACTCGTTTTTGTTTTGTTAGAAAATGTCATCATACATCCAACTACTGAATAGTCCAATGACCTTATCAAGGTCACTAGAAGTTCGAGGGGGGGGGGGCTTCAAATCGCTCAGATTGGAAATGACAATTTCTTTGAGCTCTGGCGGCAGCTGGTGGAAAACTGCAAGAAATGGCGCCCTCTCGTGTCGGAAATCAAGATCCACTTTGGGTTTCTGCGCACTCGAGTTAAGTACGAGTATAAGGTCTCATAGACAGAGACTTGCGACTGAGTAGATAATGTTGAGGTACAATAGTAAAAAATATCATTTATGTAACTGTATAAATAGATCTAGAATTTTTCGATGGTAATTGTTACAGCCACAATTTTTACCGCCAAATCTCAATGCTTGTTTTCCGTTACGAAAGATAAAAGAAGTAAGCAGTTTATAGTTGGGCAGTGGGGAAAACATGTAGTGTACTAATGAATGACCGAACCGACTGCGCAACTGAGTTTGGTAGGTAGTTGGGCAGTGAGGAAAAGGGGGACATGATTGGTTACAGTCACAGATTATTAATAATGATTGCAATTGCCAACCTAATGATATTTGAAAAAATACCTTTTCTAAAACATCGTGGTCTTCTCTACAATACAACGCACCCCCTTCTCTCAACGCGAATTCGTCACCTGGAAAAAAAAGATAAATATATAAATTAATCTAATCTTATTAATAGATAAATAATTACATATCATTAATTATATATCAGATAATTACTTAAAACACATTGATTATCGCTTCGAAGTATCTTTCTCCTTCGTCGGAGCGTGTTTCCTAGCGTAATCACCTTACGATTTTCATTCGTCTGACAGATTTTGGGTGAGTCAAACTCCGGTTCTGAGTTATCCAAAAAAGAAAATGAAATGGCTGTAGATATTGCTAGCTGTTTCCCGAAGCTCCGCCTGCTTCGAAAAATAGCTTATGTATGACCCCGGCTCTTCAACTATATTCACACCCAATTTAATCAAAATCCGTTCAGCATAACAGACAGACAAATTGATAGACAGACAGACTTTCTCACTTATAATATTTTGTAGGAAGTAGGATAGGAAGTATGGATATTGATATTTTAGCTTTGAACTAGATAAAACCAATATTCCGAATAGACGAAGAAAAGCGCGAAATCTATGATATTTCATGATAAAGATATTCCATTTCACAAAATATTTATTTTTGAGTTTCCGGGATAAGAAGACGCAGCGCACCTGTGTTTTATAGGAAACTACAGACAAACAGACAAACAAGAGGAAATGTTTCTGCCACTTGCACTAATTATTGTTTTCGATACACTTAGATGATTAATTGATTATATTTCCGGTCAAAAGAAATATATTGTTGAGAACGGAGCGTGGATTTTAAAAAGTTCTGTACAGTCTGATTCTATCATCCATGTTCATTTTTTTAGAAAATGTTTTAAAAAAATGTTTTTTTTTGTCTCATCATAAATAATATATAAATAAGAATATCATAATAATTTCTTTTGGCAGAAGGTAGAACAATTAGGGTTGCCACCTATGATTACCCTAAATTCGGGAGAGAAATAAAAAGTGCGAGGGGGGGTTGGGTGTTTGAGAACGAAAGGATTCCGTACCATAATAAACCAGTTTTCCTTTCGTTATATGTAACTTAATTTGTCACTCAAACAGTTCCAATAAATTTTCGTCAGCCGTTAATATTTACATTTTTCGTCGCTCGATGTCATGGGTTCATTTACTATCAACTGATTGTTTCAAAACATGTCTGTTGTAGAGATTGATTTTTAGTATTTGTTCGAAATTCCGGGAGGAAATTTGTTTATTTGAAATTTTTCCGGGAGCCGGGAGATTTAAATTTTCCGGAAGAGGTGGCAACCCAGAATCTATTTATTTATTTATTATTCTTTTTGATAATACACTTACATACTAATCATACATTTAGTATTAATGTCTATGGGGGTCGGGAGTACTCGAAATCAGCGAGTCGAATGATTTTCATGGCCAGGGCTGGCCTAAGAATTAGCATTGCCATTCAACGTGGCAATGCTGCCAGTTTTTAGGTATTTTTTTTCTTTTTAGAACTTAGAATATTTATAGTAAGTATATAAAGTTAATTGATTTGAATAAAGAGTTTCTAACTAACCTGGTATTAGTTGTCGTGCGCAGGCGCAACATCGAAAGCAATCGATGTGGTATATTTTCGTCTTCGCTCTCATTACGAAGTCGTTTTTACTGAAGGAGGCTCCACATTTGTCACACTTTGTGCCGAATAACCTGCAAACAACATACCATCATTATTATTCATTCTCATCATCATCATCAGCTTTCCATGGCCCACTGCTGGGCACAAGCCCACCTCTGTCTACGCCAACCATCTCTGTCCTGAGCCATCGCAATCGATTCTCATATCGAGTGGTAAATTATCCTGGTGGCCGATTCTCATCTACATCACATTAAGTCGAATGCAAGATGAGAAAAAATGGCGGACTCTCGAATTCGACTTAATCTCGCTTAAGGCGCGAGAATCAGTCCCATGTATGTACACCTTGGTGTCTTTTGGCCTATAACGTGGTTTATTTCACGACCGCCAAATAACAGCAAAACCAACAGCTTACATAACTTTAGGTACTTGATAACCTAGCGGAACATGCGTGTAAGGATTTAAAAAGATTTAGGGCCGATTTCACCAACATAGTTCCTATTCAAGAATGACTAATCTAAGCATAAAAAATGGATGGCAGACATTTTTATTCTAGGAATTATAGGAATCATATGTGGATTAACAGTATATTCTCGGGTGTGGTGAAATGTAAACTTTATTACACGAGAGTAAATGGCGTCATTATCTTTGGAATAAAACTTGTCCGACTTTGATGAAATCGGCCCTTAATAAAATAAATATTTACGTACAACACTTTAAATGTTCGAAAATTTCAAAGTGTATCATGTACTAAACACACACAATCATCTATCTACTTCCAACTTATCCTCACCGATTTTTTTTTATTATCATGATAATTTAATTTATAAATCTTTATTGTACCACAAATAAAAAAAAAATACTTTTACAACTGGCGGACTTAATGCTAAAAGCATTCTCTCCCAGTCAACCATTAGGAAAAACAGAAAAGTTATGTGCGGCGCGAATTATCTTAAAAATACAATGAGAGAAAAAAAACACTTACTGCTAAATAAACATACATAGATTTACATACAGTATTCATAACTATACATATCACTTTTCGTTGTAATTTTATAACTCAAGAACGGACTCACCTATCCAAACCAAATGTTTAGGCTTTGTTCGGATTATTTAGTAGATGGTTTATGTGAAGTTTGCACAAAATCAGTCGAGTGGTTCTTTATTTATCACTTTATACGTAGCGAAGCACGTACCGGGCCGCTAGTATATATATAAAAATCAATTGCTGTTTGTTAGTCTCGCTAAAACTCGAAAACGACTGGATCGATTTCGCTATTTTTGGTTTTGAATTATTTGTGGAAGTCCAGGGAAGGTTTAAAAGGTGAATATATTCGGAGGCGGTACGAAGTTTGCCGGGTCAGCTAGTACATACATAAAAGAAGAGATGAAAACGGGGAAAATGTCGGCAAAAACCGGTTGCCATGGAAACTAACATTATTATTACATAAAAAATTCAAAATCTAATCGAATCTGTATGCGTGTGTTCGATTTTAATTTGTTACCAACAGATAAATAACCAACAGGTAAATTATCAAAATATGCAGTGCTGATAACAGATAGTAAGATAAAATCAATATTAACCTTGACTTTGTATTTTGCACCTTTTCCTAAGTAATTTTATGCGATTTGATTTAATATCAAGCTTTACTTATTCATTTGACCATTTATATACCTGTAATTGGGTTGCATGCTAGCACATTTCTGGGAATGTTTATTGTATGTTATTACATGTAACCTGTTGGTGTGCCAAAATGAAATAAATAAATATAATGATTTCTTATGTTTTCGCGATTGTTATTCATTAAAACACAACATCATCCCAGTTTGTGTTCGTTTATAACCTAAGAAGGACACACGGGGAAGCGCGGACATCCTCCGACAAGCAAGTATAAGTTAACACTTAAACGATCAATCCGCCAAAATAGACTCGATGCAGTAGAAAAAATACTGCGTGAATCGGAATAGTTCTCAATAAAAATTTCAGGCTGTAGTTTGTAATCTTATGACATCAAAGACAACTTCATTTATCAAAGTTAACTTAGTCTGCCTGCGACCATGAACGCTGTAAAGTGTTTGAAACGTCAGGTGTAAATAAATAAGTAATAAACGCGACAAAACCGTATTAAAATAGTTTAATTTAATAAATAAATATATTCACCTAGATACCATCATACATATTTTTTAATTTCTTTTATTTATTCATTTATATTTAGCTTCAATAAAATAATGTAAAGGACGGATTTATAACCGAAGTCTTTGACTATCAGTCAAATAAGAGGTGGTAAAGAGAAAAAAATAAAAAATGTACACTACATTTTTACTTTACATTTTTTTTGTAAAGGACGTGTCGTATCAAAAAAATAAAGAACTGTCAAATTATAGGGAAGAAAGAAAAAACAAAATCCACCGACGAGATGCCTATCTCTTTTTATGAATGAATGAAAGGACCTTTCAATTTTTAAAGTATTTTATAAAGTTTAAAAAAATGAAGCCAAGAAAATAAAATGTTACGAATAATCGCTATTACAACAAAAAAAAAATGCAATAAAAATCTCCGCCGCTGGTAACAAGAAAGCTAGCTGTTACTTCTCTAACGGATTAGCAGCGGATATTAATAAAAACGAATATCGAAAATAGAAACGAATATCGAAAACAAATGAAACCTTCTTAAAACACTCTCCTTTTCAATATCGGCTAAAAACGGGGGGTGTTCGCGACTAACCTCAAAGTACATTTTGAGCCCGGTTATTGACCGGCACTTAGGGAATGAGACGGGCCCCCTGCAATTTCGCTAAAAGCATAGCATATAGCTCGTATAGCGTAGCGGTAGGGTTGTGGAAACTGGGGAGGGGGAATGCGTTAGCGTTTTACAGTGGAAAGCTGATTATATCTGAAAATTTCTTTACGAATACGTAGATACACCTAAGTACTACGTATTCGTAAATATATTTTGAATGGGCTAGTCTATGATAGTACACAACACATTCTAGATATTCCATCATGAAGGGAAAGGAGAAGAGATATAAATTCTTATAAAGAATAGTATCTAATGTTCATTGTATGTATTGAGTACTTTTTTTGCAATCCATATTCATGTTATAAATGCGAAAGTCTGTCTGTCTGTCTTTCTGTCTGCCTGTATGTCTGTTACGCTTTCACGGCCAAACCGCTGAACGGATTTTGATGAAATTTGGTATGAATATATGTGAAGACCCGGGGTCGAACACAGGCTACTTTTTGACGTAGGCGGAGCTGCGGGAAAAAACTGTTTGGGGAGCTCGTTAGTCGAACGCGACCCGCGTATCTATTGGATCACTATTGGATTGGTTGCCATTCAGTGGCATTTTCTATCTTGAGCTCCTCCGTGCTTCGGAAGGCACGTTAAGCCGTTGGTCCCGGTTGTTATCGATTGATAGCAGTCGTGAGGCTGTGTCAGATGCCTCAGGGCAGCTTGAAAAATTCTGACAGTGTTGGCCACTAGTACACCTCGATTCATGTTCCTGTTGGTCTGGTTTCCCTGTAAAAAGGGTTACGGAGGTCAGACGGCAGTCGCTCCATTGTAATAACCAGTTCCGCCAAATCTAGGATCATGACTTACAACGTACCCTAGGCTTCGAAGCGTAAGCTGACGACGCAGGACTACACACAGGATGATGATGACGGTAAATAACAAACCCAACGACTAGCACACACTGACGCGCGTTCGTACGCGATCAAATCGTAGTAGTGGTAATAGATTCGGCGCTGTTGTATGGAGTGTCCGGAGTATGGTAGTACCTACGTTAGTACAAGTTGATTTAAAATATCACGGCGATGAAGCCGGAGACAACAGCTAGTGTCATGATTGTTCATTTTATAGACAAAATTGACGGCTGAAACGTTGATGAGTTGAATCTAAAACTGACATTATTTTACTAAGATTTCTTTACTTAAATAACCAGATTATTTCAAAAAAAGACAAGGAAAACAAACATTTTCAGTCCCAGCGGGTAAATCTGGCTTCGAACCTGTGACCTGTGGGCAATTAGCGACATCCGATACTGAACTAGGCGGGTCGAGTTTCCGAATCACTTAGTCCGCTACTGGGAGTACACGGGACCGCTATTTTTGAAAGACGTGACTGACGAAAAATTGGTAAGTCCAATGATTTTATTCGTCATATTCGGTGAGTTGAAGGATTTTCATTCATAATATTTCAATCATATAATAAAAAAATAGCGTTTTTTCAAAATCTGTCTCATCGAAGACCGGTAAGCAAAGTGATCATTCGGTTCGCCGGTTTTGCGTGAGTTCAGATCTCAAAAATACCACTTCTAGAATCGCGTAATTACCGTAAAAAGCCAGTGAATCGTTCTTCTCTTCGTTCGGTTTCGAATATTTTCATTCGAGTGAATCTGACATTCGGTGAGTCCGAACGTTTTTTAACGAATTCACAGACATACATACTCAAAATTTACCGCCTTGCTATTGAGATTTGGTTTTGGTAATAACGTTATTATGTACTTAAATTGTTTGACGGTAACGTACGTTAACTTAACGTTTTAGGTAATTACGTCAATGCGATTACCGTGCTACCGGTAACAATCGAAAGCAATCCTTATTTTATAAATAAAAGCAGTTAAAATAAAAAATAAAACAGTAAATGTTTATAAAATGTGTGTGTTTATATAAATTCGTCATTCGATACAGTGTAAACATGCGTTTCCGCCCGGCTCCGCTTACAAAGGGTTAAATGTAGTGATATTTTTTTAAGAAGCGATTTTCATAACAAAAATATTGATCGAAATATTCATAGTTTATCTATCTCCTTCTCTTTTTATCTTTAGTTTCTATAATTTTATCGGTGGTTAGAGCTGGCCTTATACAGAGATGTTTGGTGAGAGGTGAGGGGAAACCTTTGCCATTGTCAGCACTGGGACGAACAGGGACGAAATAGGTTAATAAAACATATTTAGCTTCACGGGCTAAATAATAAAATGAATATTTATACTATTTATTTTATATTTAATAAATATCTTCTACATAGCAAAATATATATTGAGCTATTATGATTTTTTTAATATTCGTTATCTATTTTTTCTATTTTATGATGTCTTTTATCAGTGTAATTTATTTGTCCAATGAAACGTTTTGTATTGTTTATTGATAGGATAAAAATAACGGAACGGACCGATTCTATGGAATCTACGGCTTTAGGTTTATCTGATGGAATGAAAAATTCACGGTACATGTAGATAGATATTTAATCACGCTGATCCTAAATCATAATCTGTATTGGTGAAGAATATTTTTTAAATTAGCTGGTATTGGTAACGTAAAAGGTATTTGTAGAGTCCTTTTTCTTGCGGCGTTCTCAATATGTAAAGAAACCTTAGTCAAAAAAATTCTAAATCTATGAAAGAAACCGACAATATTGACATAGAGAACATTCAAAATCATACATTACAAAAAATGTAATCAAAAACCCGCTTATCCGGGCTGCGTAAACGGGAACAAACATACCATAGACATATCGAGTTCCCGCCGCCCGCCGCGCTGTCAAAGTGACAGTTTGTTTTGGCGCCAAAATACATAATGCTCAGTCAAACTCAGTTTGTTTTCTCTAAGGAACATCAGAGTAGAGCGACAAAGACAATTTCGGCGTTGGAAAATAGAATTTTAAAGGAAAGTCACTCCATTTTCATACTTACTACGTAGAAATAAGGTTTATTTATATTCATTTGAGTTTATGGACGATGTAATGTTGTTTGTCGATCGGTAATTCTATATTTTGGCGGCAAGAGATGGAAGGGTGAAAAGGTAAACAGATGCAAGTTATTTTAGTGAATTCATCTTTGGTCTGTGTGTATAAAAAGTGGCGCCGTATGCGATGATGATTGACGTTAGTTATGAATTACATTTCATATACGGCTTAGGTTAGTTTGGTGGACATGTTTGTTTTACTTTTTCTTTGATGCGAATTACAGTCAATAAGCTTGGTTCGAAATTGGAGACATCTAAACGCGATAAATAGACATATTTAACTTAAGTTGGAATGCCAGCTAAAACTAGAGATGTGAATGATCGATTATGATGTCATGCATGACGTTGACGTGCATAACTTTGATTATCGTTTGTAAATCCATACTAATATTATAAATGCTAAAGTCTGTCTGTCTTTCTGTCTGTCTGTCTGTCTGTTACGCTTTCACGGCCAAACCGCTGAACGGATTTTGATGATATTTGGTATGAATATAGTTGAAGACCCGGGGTCAAACATAGGCTACTTTTTGATGCAGGCGGAGCTGCGGGAAACAGCTAGTATTTTCTATTTGCCTAAATTGTGGCCACACTTAAGTAGGTATGTTTTCAGCGTGTGTAGTGTACTTATAATACAATATAGTATTAAAAATTGCAACGATATAAAACTAGCCAAATCGTCTATGGTTCGTAACTTTTTTCGATTTTAGCGCCACCTTTAATGAGTAATTTACTTATTTGAAATGTAATGTAGGTATGTAAAAGGTATGTATTTTGCAAAAATGTAACCGACATGTTTGTGTCATATTTTGAATTGTAGCATCATTTAATTTGATAATGTACCGCTCCTTGTTTTGGAAGACATTTAAAATCATGAGCTAGATATGGAATTCTTAAGATTCAGATTAAAATGAACTAAATTAATTAAGTATAGACATAAACAAATAATTGTACAATAGCAAAAGCTTAGATAAATATTGCAAAATCAAAGCAAAACGGGTGAGTCGATTAAATATTGTTCGACTCACCGATAATATCGAATAAAAATCATTCGAATGAATGACGACCGGTTTTGCATTCTCAAAATGGTGGTATCGTTTTGGAAAATTTAATTTACGCAATTGCCTCCCTTGAGGTCCAATATCGAAATCTGTAACTAACTTAAATCCGGCAAATTTTAGTTAATTAATTGATGAATAAGGATTTAGACACATTCATACTAATAAATAAATATTTATTACAATCACATTCTACTTTTGTCTAACCGATGTTCATTGACTCACAGATTCAAAAATATAGAGCTTCCATTTTCTAGCGAAACCATAGACAAGAATGTTAACATGATACGTCATCGATAATTCTAGAAGATGATGTTGCTAAGACGAGAACTTACAATAGCCTTTTGTACGGTTTTCGTGTTAATATTTAAAAAAAAACAGTGGCGTAAAGAGCTTGAACTAAATGATCTGTGTTTTACCAAATTGTGGAGTACGTTTAATATTCTTACGTAAGTACAGTGATATTCATACTTATATTAAAAATGCGAAAGTCTGTTTGTCTATCTGTCTGTCTGTCTGTTACGTTTTCACGGCCAAACCGCTGAACGGATTTTGATGAAATTTGGTACGAATATAGTTGAAGACTCGGAGTCAAACATAGGCTACTTTTTGACGCAGGCGGAGCTGCGGGAAACAGCTAGTTTTAAATAAGTGACCCTGGTACTGTTTTTTGGGCATTGTTAGTAGTGTAGCGGGCTCCCCGGCTCGGCTATCTCGGCATGAGACTAATATATGGGGGCCACATGAAGTAGATGATAGGAGTGTTGAGGTGGTATCTTCAGTAAAAATGCAGAAATCCGAGACTTCGCAGAACAATTTTTATTTTAATATTGATTTATAGATAACAATGAAACTTAAGTTACGTACTTATTTAAAAAAAATACCCAAAAAGAAGTGGAGCTGTTGCTCCTTCGAGAGGAAAATGGAATATGATGAGATGACGTCAAAACAATGTGCATAAAAAAGGTGATTCGAAAAATGAAATGACTTCAAAATAAAAATGTGGCGAAGGATGGTTATGATATGATAAAGTATGGAGAAATAAGAAACGATGCAAGCGCATCGTCACAGTAGGATATTTCGAGAAACAGGAACTATTATTTTCTACGAATACTGGGTTTTTAGCAAGGTTTTTTTACATGAAAATTCTTCTGTTATGTGACGCCATTGATTTATATTTTTAAGTAATTTTATAAGTAAATGGTAAAGATACGTGTAAACTTCCAGAAGGCATGAAAGTTTTCTATTGAGTAGTTTTTGTGGGTTTGGGGTTTTCGAGTTTTGTTTTCGAGCATGCATATCTAAATATATATTTTAACTCTCTTCAAAGATAAAATCGTTGAATTGATCATCTCATGATGTGGCCAAGAGAATGAGCTTCATATTTTCATGATATTACCAACAGATGCACGACTACATATCTTTCTACTTGCTGTTTCCAGCAGCTCCGTCTGCGTCATAAAGTAGCCTATGTTTGACCCCGGGTCTTCAACTTATTCGGGTAAGAAAAGTCTAATTGTAATGTCATAATTCATTCCATACTTTAATATTAGTGTTAATATATAAGTGTGAAAGTCTTTCTGTATGTTACGCTTTCACGGCCAAACCGCCGAACGGTTTGTGATCAAATTTGGTATGAATATAGTTGAAGACCCGGGGTCAAACAAGGGCTAGCTGGAGTTGCGTGAAACGGTCTAATAATATTTTAAAAATGTCCCTTACCTAGTATAATCCCTTTTGCAATACGTCTTCCCGTCCCTCACGAAACAGGTGCACGATTCGTCCAAAAACTGCCGGCATTCTTGGCACTTGAGGCAGGCGGCATGCCACTCCAGGTCTGGAGCGACCCTCAGGATGTACTGGTCGTGGATCTGGCCGCCGCAGCCCACGCATAGGGAAAGGCGAAGTTTTTCTGGAAGAAAGGAGAAGTTTGGTTTAGTTTCATTTGCATTTGTAGAGTTTATTATTAAACGTGCTATTTATACGTCTATACTTATTAATTTTATGAAAGCGAAAGTCTGTCTATCTATTACGCTTTCACGGCTATACCACTGAACGGATTTTAATGAAATTTGGTATGAATATAGTAGAAGACCCGGGGTCAAACATAGGCTACATTTCGATGCAGGCGGAGCTGCGGGAAACAGCTAGTACGTAATAAAATGTAGATTAGTAATTTTGCCTTTGCTGACATCAATATTTTTTTTCTCTGTTTAGTCTAAGCAACAATGCAGGGATACATAGATAGATAAGTATACCTACCTACTATTCCTTGTATTTTGCTAATGGCAAAAAATATACATGTTGATACAAATTCAAGCAAAGTGTACCTATAAAGGGATTTCCAACTGACTTGTTTCAGTGACACTAGTAAGTTATTTAAAAAATAAAAAAAAACACAGTCTTACAACTTTAAGGCATGTCAGAGATAGTGATGTTTTAGCATTTAAGTACCTATCTATCTTTGTTTTAAATCAAACATTCTCAATTAAATTATTTTCAAGAAAATATATCTAACTCTAAAGCATCTTTGCAATAAATAGTAGAATTTAAACATCTCGCTAAGCCGACTCTACTTTCCATAGATCTAGTTTTTTTTTCGCTGTGTACTCTATGGACACTGTAAACAATATTAAAAAAAGGGTTTTAAAAAGTATGTAGCATGGCTGGCAATTAAGCTTCTTAGTTTGAATTAAAAAAAACATTAGTCTTTTATAATCTGTAGGTATGGTAGGTACATAATAGAAGTAACGAAAAAATAGCATCTCACTGACGTCAGTGGTTTTCTTAGGTATTCGACATTCAAATTCATACCTGTGTTTAAAAAGATGAATGGCTGGCAATAATAAAGGAATTATGAATAAATTATAGTTCCAAAATCGATATTATTTCAGTGGGCGTGGATTGAAGCCGCGCCCTGTTGTAGCGGTTGACTGGTTATATCCATCCTTGTTTCAAACGCTATCTCTTTTACTCACACTTCAGGTTATATGACGATTTTTAAACATGGAATACTATTATTTTTACAAATGTTAGTACGATGCCAGTAGGACTATAATGAATTGAAAATAGAATTTTGCAAATTTATTTTTTATTGAATATTTTTTAGTGTCATTCAGAATAAGTGAATCGCAAAAGTTTCATACCTTTTTGAATGATATTTTTTCGTACTCACTGGTTTGGAGTCACACATTTCAAAAATAGCACTGTTTCTTGATTTTATATAAAACGGGCACATTGTGCGCAGGACTTAATAAATATTATAAAGTTTTTAGAAGATATCTTTTTTTCTTTGTTAGTTATAAGGTGTAAGTAAGTACCTACGTAATTATCTTCAAATTAGCAAACAAATGGAGGTCCTCGACCCAACAAAAATGATTAATTGTGCAGTCGAATGCACAAGCCGTGACGGAAAAGGTACTTACAATTTACTGCTAACTTAACTGCAGTAAAATTATTTGAAAAAAGAATCTGGATAAGTGGGAGCCGGTCTTGCATAATAAGGGTTCCGTGCAAGCAGTTTGAAATGGAAATATCATTTTTAGAGCTCCGTAACCTAAGGGTAAAACCTTTTTACTAAGATTCCTCTGTCCGTCCGTCCGCCTATCAACAGGCTGTATCTCATAAACCCTGTTAGTTATTTGGGTAGAGATGTTCAGGAAATATATAAACTAAAAAGTAATGAAGGAACCAAGTAACCAGTAAAAGCGCTTGGATAAAGAAAAAGGTAGATTTTAGTATGATTTGTTTGTTTGTAATATCTATGATATGTTGTTTGCATGAAAACCTGTCTGTCTGTCTGTTACGCTTACACGGCCAAACCGCTAAACGGATTTTGATGAAATTTGGTATGAATATCGTTGAAGACCCGGGGTCAAACATAGGCTACTTTTTTAACGCAGGCGGAGCAGCGGGAAAAAGCTAGTTATATATAAATATAGAAAAAAAAATTGCGTGCTTTTACACAACTTTTATTTATCGATACTAATCAAAATCTGATGCAAAACTTTTTCTGTTTTACTGCAATAAAAATATGTCGTAATTTAAAATAATAAATAGGTATGTAAGCAAAGTAAATCTTAGACAGACGGACATATGAAAATCAGGGGCTAATGTTTATATATAGATACGGAACCCCAAAAACAATTTATCAACTTTATTATTTATTAGCATCAACTTTGCCTATAATAGGTAGCATATAAATAAATTTTGTTTTTTTTTAAATATTTAGTCAATTTTTTTAGTAAAAATAGATTAAGATCTGAATTATTCTATTTGTCAAATCAGAAAGAAGTTAACAAAAAAGTAGATTTTTGCAACGTTGTTCAAAGTAACTTAAACATTAACAACTCATGCAGATTATTTAAACATTTTAACAAATTAAAAATGCAAATTTTATAACTGTGAATGCACCAATGCACGCACACACGTCGCAACGTTGAGAACTTTTGCAATAAAATGTTATATTTCCGGAGAATCTGCTAAAAATATTTAAATTAGGACCGGACCACCGGTGTGACGAATTGCTTGAATTTTGTTTTATTTTACGAGTTCAAAATGCTTGAGTGCGATTTCGAAGCTTAGTACTTAGGTAATTACATTACTCTTATTAAAGCATGTGTGAGTGAAATGTAATAACCAGTGCTGACAAATCTAGGACCATGATTAAAGCGTACCCTGGGCTCTGAAGGGTAAGCTGACGACACAACTAGGAATACACGCTAAGATGAAGAAGAGTGCGAGTTCAAAATGCTTGAGCGAAAATGCGATTTCGAAACGGAGTACATTACTCTTTTAATTAATTCCGTGTTTTAAGTTAAGTTCGTTAAGTTATACTGCAGAACCCAGAGGACACATGACCCTAGATATTATTTTAACTTCCTTTGCCCTTTTGTAGCGACTCCGAAGTCTTTATTTTCGTCCATAAGTAGGCATGTGCCACTGCTGGACAAAATCCCTCCTTTCTTTCAAAATCGTTTCTATTATTTGCTGATTGCTACCAAGATTTCTCAGAATCGATTTGTTTTGCCACGCAATGTTGATTGTCGAACAGTGTCGTAGTTAAAAAATTGCTAAACTCTATCAGTCCTACTTTTGTCTATGGTTTAAAAAAACGTCTAGAACCGTCTCAATCACACACAATTAATTATAACCACATCGGCGCCAGAGAACGACCAATTTCGAACCTGTTAACAGACCACAAACATGCCTACCCGCGTCTTCACAATACCTATTTTCAAAGTCATATTTATTTTCCATATTTGTTTAAACTATTACCTTCAGAACCCTTTGGGCACACCGCGGTAGTACCTGCTAATTCCAACCATCCTTTTCAAACAGAGGTAAAATCAACAAGCTCGCACGGACAGGTCAAAATCTCGTGCGTTTTTAAGAAAATTTTCATAAAATACCATTGATTTGTGAGTCTGTTGTCAATGGATTTTGAGCTTAGAGGGTAGTGTAAAGTTAAGTTAATATGTTTGGATACTTATTAGAGTTCAGATTTTAATGTTTTATTTTCCAACTGGTCAGGAAGGTTTTGGCGATTATTTTATTTAATTTAATATAGCTTTTGTTCGGGGGGTGTTCGTATGATATTTTTAAGATCCAAAAAAACATACTTTTAGACAATAGGTAAGTATAAAAAAATACATTATGCATTGAAAAATTATGAAAGACATATCATAGCATACATACCTACCTAGTGCGAATGTTGAAATTCCATAAAATCTCGACAATTAAATAATTCCTTTTAAAAAGTAGACAATTACCCAAAATTAGTTACTACCTACCACCATTATTGTTATTACGCGGATTTTCGAAAAATATTACAAAACAAACAAAAATTTGTCAAATAGATTATTACTTACTTGGTATGCTACTAATTAGTGAACTTTTACTGCTATTCGGATTTAGCAAACGTTTGTTTGTTGTTTGTGATATCTTTATTTAAAAAAGAAAACATATAATTTACATACACAAGCATGGAAAAACAATAAGTACAATGACGGACGTATCCCACTTAGGGATCTCTTACAGTCAACCAGCGAGTGACAGGAGAGGATATGCTTACCAGAAGGGTAGAAGCGTTTACATTATGCTATTATTATGAAGAAACGTCTTTGTAAATCCTCGTTATGTCATAGAAAGAGAAATACCTAACTACCATGCAGCTTACACCATAGGTAGTCTATAGATTCATTGCATTTAGGGTTATCAACGTGTTGAAATTATGTTGTTTTTTATTACCATAAATAAAGCTCATTTTGAAAACTGTCATGATTTTGGTGATTGTTCGTACAGTTCGAAAAGAAAATATCAATGCGAAAATGCAGAACTGTTCTTAGAATACAAATGAAAATATTTTTTTATTTTTGTACAATACATTATTGCACCAAAAAAAACATAACAATGCGATTTTTTGATTCTTCAGGTCTCTCCTTCAGTACGGATTTTCAATTCGATACAGAATGATGTAAATTCGATCTTGTCTCGTGCCAGATTGTATATTGTAAGTAGGTAAGTACCTATAGTAATCATTCTATAGATTATGTACGTGTTTATTAAGGCTACAAAATTATTTCATCTCCGCTTGAGCTACGCTAGATGTTCTGCCGGTCCCAATCACGGATAAAGAATCGATAGGCTTGGTATTTTTTTTCTTTTTATATAACTAAGTAGGCAAACAGGCGTAAGGTGCGTAAGGTGCACCTGATGGTAAGTGGTTACTGTAGCCTATGAACGCCTGCAACACCGGAGATATCACAAGCGCGTTGCGACCTGTCCGCTGTCAGCACAGCGACCCCTCTGGAGCCTGGCGACCCTACTCATCAGCAGGAACACAACACTGCATCACAGTGTTATTTGGCTGCGGTCTTCTGTAGGATGGAGGTACTTCCCCAGACGGACTACTCGTTACAAAATGTCCTACCTCTCTTAAAAAAATCCTAAGAGGTTACGAAGTCTTAAACTGTTACGGTTTAAGAAATTTGTTCAGACAAAGATCCACTTCGGGCCTATCTAGCGGAGTCAGTAAGTAAGTAAGTATCTAACCTAGATTTATAAATAAAGCATGGATCTCTGTAAATCCACATAAAGCAGTGACATAAGTAGGAGAGCTAACTAGTACGCAGCCTCCAGCGAGATAGCGGCATCTTTGAGCCTTTGTCGATCCGATCATTGCATTTAGGGTTGTCGATTCTGATTTAAACATTAACCCTCGTATTAAACATATTTTATTAAGCTAATGTTAGCTAAAATATTTTGCGTCTCTGCCTCCTACGGGAAACAGGCGTGATATGTGTGACTTATGTATTTATTGAAATTTCGCTATTGTATTGTACATTTATGAGTATTTTTGTTATTTAGCCATGTTCTTTTGGTGCCATCAACTCTAAGTGTACGTCCCTCAGGAACCTAGAATGTTACAAGTCGAGCCCATGTGTCTGGCTGCATGAGGCAAACATAAATTTGGCCGATATGCGTGAAAGGCTAAAAGCCTTTGCCCAGCAGTGGGACACATAGGGCTATAAAAAAACTATGTACACAATAAAGAATTTAATATGCATACTTTTTTGTGTCACAACCAAACCATACACATCGCATTCTCTATCAGTTATTAGTTTTTGACGTGACAACGTCTAATAACTCGATACTAAGGGCTGCATGCACGAAAAAGATGACGTCATTGTCCCGTTACGCTCATTGTCGCGTTCCGCAAGCGAGAGCGCGGCACGAACGAGAGAGAGGCATGATCATGTGTATTATACTACTGTAATGTTTGACGTTGTCACGTCAAACTACCGTCCGTAAACCGACTTTACAGGCAACCATTTTTTTTTTAATACAGATTTTTGGTATGACGTATTTATGTTTTTTTGCTTAATAAAATTTAATAAGCCTGTATAGTGTTCGTTAACTTGATATATCTAATTAAAACTCACGTTATAGTCACTGAAAGTTGGTTGAAAGTTATGCCACCAAAAGCACAGTAATCGCTAAGTGCAGTTTTTATATCACTACACTTAGCCTAATTCTTCTGTCTGGACTTGACTACCGACTAGACTTTTAGACTTCACGAAATCACACGAAGATGGTAAAATTAAGAAGAGCTATAAAGGACTTGTATCCATGGCCGTAAAACCAACCAATTAAGAAAAAAAATGTATTTATACGATCGTGCCAACCCTGCGTTACGACACGGCGCGGCGCTGCCTTCATTATTGACACAATAAATTCTAACTCACGCATTTTTAAAACCACACACACAGGAACAGCGTGTGTTCATGTATTAAACACATGCAAATGTTGCACGTTTTTTTGAAAACAAGTTTAATCTCAATGACTTTTGGGTCTTGTAAAGTTTTTTAATGTCGGTAGGTGGAAGGAAGGTTTTGGAAAAGTGTTACTCGCGACTTTGCTTGCGTTTTTTGGCTTCCAATTCGCACGGATCTATAAATGTTTTGAATATGTAGTATTTCCTTACTCGCAATAAAATCCTACCTACGTACGCATAAACAAAGTGAAATAATAGAGTTTTGAACTCGTGACGTATAAATCCGTCTATTGCTTTACAGTTCTTATATAAATATAATGATGTGAAAGGGTAATGGAAGACAGACTTAAAAAAGGACTCTGCCAGCAAGCTTTCTTGTGCCGCATTTTATTTTCTCTGTTTTCCATATAGTTTAATGGGAGACAAATGTATTTTTACTTGTGATAGTTTTAATTAATAAAAGTCGTAATAAAAAATCATCATCATCATTTCGTGTAGGTTACATTGTCAATCGACCATGTACACCCTGGTGTCAGAGTTGGTTCGGAACCACTTTTGGCCTCTGACGTGGTTAGTTTAATTTACTGGCATATTCAATGACAACCGGGACTAACGGCTAAATCCAGCTAACTTTTTAAATTGAATTTGATAATTTCGTTTAAATTATAGTTTGCAACTAAGTCTATATAAGTCTAAAAGCAGCTGATAAAGTAATAAGATTGAAAAGAAAATCGAGTGTAAGTAGTAGCTTTATTTTTGAAATCCCTGATTTATCCATTAATTGTTTTAAACACTAAATTTGAAAGTGTTGCTAATGATTATATATATATATATATAAAGAAATTTGTCATGAAATAAATAATGTAAATAGTAGAATTGCAGACTTTCCTAAGATTCCTTATGAACTGAAATATGTAGTAGGATAATTGTATTTATTTGATAGTCAAGTACCTGCTTTATTTCAGGCCATAAATCAAGATTAAGCTAATTATTGGGGGTTATTGCTTATCAATAACCCCAATAATATTGCCAGGAAACCAAGCCACTTAGCCACCGAACGTCCAAAAAACGTACCCAACAAAAAATACGGTTTCTTGTGTACCAGCCAGCTTTTGGCGGCGCGCGTCAAAGCGGCTTGGATCGGTTTTGGTGAGATAAAAGAGAATTTTGGATTTTTTTGTAATGTACGTTTATTTTTTTAAATGTTGATAACATTTTCGCACTTTTCACTTGAAGTAGCTGTCTCCTGGGGTCCGTTTCCGTGGGAACTGAAAGTTCAATTTCTCGAATAGGTAAATCGAAATCGTTTATAAAGGCGTTTTTCTTGTTGCATTCGAAGTTATTTTTCCTTTTAAGATGATTACTAAGTAGATTCAACATTATGGTTTTTGCCAAAATCTCATAAACCATGTCAGTGACTGAAAAATGTATACATGTATAATATATACATATATATCTATCTAATTTAATGATTAGAAAGTGTCATCTCTCTCATTAGTTAGTGGAAACTAGCCTGTTCGACATTTCTCAAAAAAACATGGCGGCTAACTACAGAAAACTACACGTCCGCCATTTTTTTACAAATCGCTAAGGGTGCGAGAATTGGCCCCTTGTACTAAGACATAAACAGGACTTTTTCGAAATTTCGTACTAGAGTAGAGCCCAATTTTTGAAATACATAATGTCGAATGAAAATCGTTCGATATCGAAAAAAAAAACATTCTTTAACAAACGAAAATTATACAATATCGAACAATAATAATTCGACTCGCCTATTTTGCGTGAATCACACTTTTCAAAAATAGCATGTCTGGTGAGAAATTACCTTTCACATTTTTTCCATTCTAGCGGCTAGATCAAAGGTTGAACTTTACAGAGCTTTGGCAAAGCGTGAGAACAAATTAATAAAATGTTCAGTCATTAAATTATTTTATCTGTCCATCTGTGATTAGAGCTTAGAATGCTACCGGATTGGGGCCACGAGAGTAGAGATTAGACAGTCAGGGTTTGGAGTGCTATTTTTGAAAAGGATGACTAATGCAAAATTGGTGAACCGAATGATTTTCGTTCGATATCTAATAGTTTTTTCTTCGTCATAATCGGTGAGTTTTCGATTTGAGATTTTCATTCGACATATGAGACGTGAAGAACCTTTCCGCGACAACCCAGGATAGACAATCCTGGCGCCGAGTTACGAGGACGCCCGACCCCAGATAAACTGGGAAGGTGGCAGGAGAAAGAAGAAGATTCGACACATGAGTCATAAATTTCAAAAATAGGACTAGTTCCTGAAGGTTCGTATTAAACACATAGACGTGGACAATTCAATTCAAAAATTCTTTATAGAAACATTCTTTAGTCTTTATTCGTGACATTCCTGATGTTACAGGTAACCACTTTTCATTAGGCAGATTTGTAGTATACTATTGAATTAAAACAACCTAATCGTACTAATTGAAACAATCTGACTTTCTGCACTTTATGGAGTTTTTGGAAAATGTTTGCAAAATTTGCAAAAATGATCGCGTAGATATGCTATGGAACTCTATTTTTGGAAAGTATGATTCACGCAAACGTTCGGCTTACCGATTATGTCGAACGAAAATCATACAAACCGCCAGCATAAATTATAAATATTGAAGCTTTGAAATCGATTCCCTCAATACAATTAGGGCTTATAAGAATACCGCTGGCTTCATGGCCACAACCGAGATCAAGATAAATTCTCTTTTTAAACTGATTTGACGTCTATATCACGTATCGGGCGCCATCTTGGATTTCGAATAAGGTAAAATATCAGCTGTCAAACGGATTAAGAAAGCGTGACGAGGGGTAATGATGAGGAATCCTTGGATTCTTGCTAAGTGAAGAAAATTTTTTGGCGAATTAAGGCCTGGAGCTCTATTTTTGAAAAGGATGTCTCATAAGTCGAAAGTAAATCATTCGTTATCGAACAAAAATCATTCGACTCGCGGATTCTGCCTGAATCACATGTTTCAAAAATAGGTCTTTTGGTATACACGGATCCTGTAGCGAATTTGTACGTATATATTTAAAATGAAACAGTATTTGTGTATGTTTTATTTTTGTTCACGTAGTGTATGAACTTAAGCTTTTGATAAAATTTGCTCTAAAAGTACCTACATTTTTACTTTGTACTTAACTTTTTTGCGCCAAACTATCTTTCCGTTCCTCCCAATGGTTGACTGGTAGAGAATGCTCTTAGCATTAAGTCCGCTAATTGTTATAATCAATACACATGGACGCGAAATTGTGTGTGTGTGGGTAAATTTCGTGTCCATGAACCCTACTAGATTGCCAGCACTGGATTCGTGTAAACGAGCTATTTGAGGTTTTCTTGCTTTCTTTCTTTTCATGTTTTCTAGTAACGCTGTAACTCGTGGTCCTTGATTTGGCGTCTCAGGTTATTATAATGGAGCGACTGCCTTCTGACCTCTGTAACTTTAACATGGAAACCAACAGGAACATGACCCTTTATTTGAGGTATGGGGAGTCACAACGGCCTTGTGTCACCTCTCCTTGAGCACGTTTCTCGTGTCAATTCGAGTACAGAGGGCTGGGCCGTTGTTTATTTATTTATTTAAACTTTATTGTACAATACAATTGTAAAGCACAATAGGTGGACTTAATGCTAAAAGCATTATCTAACAGTCAACCTTTGGGTCAAGCAGAGAGCTTTATGTGGGTGTAAAATAAAGTTTAATTAACAAAAAAGCATAAGAAAATTATATGCAATAATATATATATATTGTATTGTTGTTGTTGGCCGAATCGTCCGTCGTCTAAATGCAACTTCACTCATTTTTGAAATAATGGACCATAGTTACACTGTATATGACAACGTAGATTATAATAAACTAGCTTTTACACGCGAGCGAAGAAACCTCCTTTGGGAACATGATGTTTTTCCAGGACCAAAAGTAGCCTATGTTACTCTTCATCCTTTCAACTAAGTCTACGCCGAAAATCAAGTCGATTGGTTGCTTAGTTAGGGCGTGAAGGAAGGACAAACAAACAAACAAACACACTTTCGCATTTATAATATTAGTTAGGATTTTCACTTTTCTACCTGTTTTGTCTATGATATGTTTAATGTTCGTGTTATACTGAACAATTAATTAACAAGTAATCAATCGTACCACAACGTAAGTAGTCTTTATTCATAAGCGCATAACTTGTTCATTTTACAGGCAGTATTAACTTGATGGCAAAGCGGAATGGGAATAAACGCATATCATCATTTCGTGAAGGTTACATTGTTAATCGGCCATGTACACCCTGGTGTCAGAGTGGTTTCTTTAATGGCCACCAAATGGCAGCCGAGACCAACGGCTTAACGTGCCTTCCGAAGCACGAAATCATCTTTATTATTAGACAATCAGGTGATTCAAGCCTGCAATGTCCTACCCAAACTGGAAACAACTAAACAAAGTATGCTTCGCGTGGGAATCGAACCCACGACACCCGGGTCGAAGGCGAACGCCTTACCACTGGACCACGGAGGCAGTTAGAATAAACGCTTTAATAAATAGAGACACAAAATAGCAAATAATTATTTAGGTGTCTAATTATTAAATTACTTAATCATTAAAACCCAATTTAAATAGATTCAATTGAAAATATACTGTAATAAGTTGTACACTAAAGTCTTTTAACTCAACGACACCAAGACGTGGATCAAAAAATCATAACATTTAAACCAATAAATATTTCATTATACAAAAGCAGCTACGGTTACCAAAAAATTTAAAATGTTACTTTGCCAAAGTAATAAATTCATTGCTAGCCTTTAGCTAGTTGTAAGTGTATAGATACTACTATTATGGTTTTGAGCGTTTTCATCTCAACAAAAGCGATTTTCTACCGTTTCATTCACGACCCACTTTGCCAAAAGGGCTTACAGCACTACGACGATTTTTCATCATTTTCATCTCAACAGCGTTTTTCGAACGTTTCACCAGCGTTACAGTTTGCCAAAGGGGCTGGCATTAAATACCTCGTCATTCCCAGTCATCCAGTAGCATGATATGTCACTGAGGCAGTTCCAAGTCCGTCAAATGTCGGCTTAAAACTTTGGACAAGGCTTAGTAGGGCTGGGGCACACTCAGTAAGTAAATAAAAACTGTTTGTTGCAGAAAATAACGACATAAAAATATTGTCTGTGGTAAGATTATGTGGTTAAGATTTTGTGAGGTTATTTTGTAAGGGACGTTATTAATGTTTACTTCTTTGTATTCTTTTCTTACAATTTACGTCGTTACAAAGTAACTAAGGGGGAATATTTATGTATTCTGTTTATTGTCTGTGTACACTAATCTACAACTACATCTACACTAATATTATAAAGAGGAAAGATTTGTATTTTTGTGTGTATGTTTGTAATGAATAAACTCAAAAACTACTGTGTCGATTTCAAAAATTCTTTCACCATTGGAAAGCTACATTCACCCTGAGTAACATAGGCTATATACCACAGGTGGAGCTGCTAGAAACAGCTATTTATTATGCTTTACCCTTAAGTCCACCCATTGTACTAGTTTTTTAGGAAGTTAGAAAGAGGAAATACTTAAATAAAATCGTAAACATTGTACTTTTTACAAATGTTTAACCAGTAAAAAAAAGTATTGCATCTGAAAAGACCTGCAGTCCTATTTTTGAAAAATATGACACACCCAAAACGATTATGTCTAATGAAAATCGTTCGTCTCACCGATTTTAACGAATGAAAATTCGATATCGAAAGATCAATATTCGTCATACCGGCAAGAATACTTTAAAAAAAAGGGTTCCAGCTGTAGCTCACGGCTCTAGTCAGGTTTTATCGGTCATTCATTTTGCATGGGAAATGGTCGATTATTCCTGAAATACTATCTAGGATATAAGGGAAGGTATGGTGGTTGATTACAGAATTGTTACATTTACATATTGTTTATTTTATATACTGTCAACACATATTTTGTATCTGTTTGTTATTACAAATAAATAAAAAATAAAAATTACAGATTCCGGGTTCGATCCCCTGTCAGATCAGATGGAAAATGATCTTTTTATGATTGGCCTGGGTCAGTAGTTCCCAAACTTATTTTTCTCGTGGACCACTTTCAAAATTTTACTGGTTTCGGTGGACCCCCTGCTGCTACATTTCTACCACATTCTTAAAGTCGCCAAAAAATAAAAATTGTGTCACTTCTGAGTTCTGTCCCTATATTTCGATATGTAAAATAAAAACGAAAAATGGTACATTTTATATCACTTTATTTATTAAAAGAATAGAATTACAAGAAAAAAATATTAAGGTAATATAGGTTCAGGTCATAATTTTAATTAATGGGAAGGATGTATCTGATGGAGTGTCAGCAAACGATCAATGTTTGGCTTTATTTTTGTGAGCAATAACCGCAAATCCCCCCGCTCTGTGATGTTTAATTTGCTCCTTTTTTTTGTTAAGAGGTTTGTAACGGCACTAAAACTCCTTTCGACAAGATATGACGAGGGAAAAGCTATTAAAAATTTCCTTGCGATTTCCCACAGTCCAGGATATTTTTCGGGTATTTCTGCTTGCAGCCAAAATGTTGGGTAGCCTTTTCTAAATTTCACCTTCAGCTCCTCATTAGTGCTTAGCTCGAGCAGCTCCTCTTGTAATACAACATTGGCCACTTCCGTTTCATCAAATGGATTTATTATCCATGGTGGTATATCCATCGTCAGTATATCTTCAAACCTGGTTGTGAAGTCATCATGCAGGGCACTTAAATGTTGACTGTAGGTATGGATATCCTCATCAATACATTCTACCTGCGACAAGTTTGGAAATTGAGAGAATTCGCGCCGACTAATGTTTTGCTTCATAAATTTCAATTTCCCAAGAAAAGCCGAAATTATCCCCTTTGTTTTTATTAAATTCAGGCTGTCCCCTTGTAACTGCAAGTTAATATCATTAAATTTTTTAAACAAATCTGTCAAATACGCAATGTCTGCTTTGAATTTGATCAAGTTTTCTTTTAAATCTGGATCTCTACTTTCTAAGAACTCTAATATGGAATCGAAAACAGAGTAAAATCTCGTTAAGCATGCACCTTTCGACAACCAGCGTACTTCAGTATGTAAGAGCAGTCGTTGGAAGTCTTCATCATTTTCGTCGCACAATTGAGCAAATAAACGTGTATTCAATGCATTGCTTCTGATTTTGTTGACAGCTTTTATTACAAAATGAAGAGATTGGTTCAACCTGTCACTTAAATGTTTTGCCACAAGATGTTGTCGGTGGATTACGCAATGAATAGCTGTAAGTCCTGGTATAATTCTTTTGAGATGACTTATAAACCCACGATATCGCCCGACCATTGCAGGAGCTCCGTCTGTTGCCACTGAAATAATGTTTGTAAATGGGATCGATTTTTCCGTAAAAAAATTACTCAGGACATTAAATATTGATTCGCCTTTAGTGTCAGTCTCCAAAGTTCTGGCAAATAGCAATTCTTCGTGAATTTCTTCCTCAACAATAAATCGGACATATGCCAATAGTAATGCTTCATTACTGGGTAACGTTGACTCGTCCAGTTGTATAGAAAAATGAGTTTTTTGCAGATGATTGCACAAAAAGCTTTCGATATCAGAGCTCATTTCATCAATGCGTCTTTGTACAGTATTGTTACTTAATGGAATTCTTTTTAGTACGTCAAATGGAGATTTGTGCAAAACAGTTTTTAAAACCTCTTCAACAGCGGGTAAAATTAATTGTTCTCCGATAGTGTGCGGTTTTCCAGATTTTGCTATAAGTAATGAGATATTGTAAGATGCCCGCAAGCCATCATCGTTACTTTGAGATGTTGAAGCGAACATACTGTGCATGGTGGGTCTCTTTCCATATTTTTCTTTCAATGTTTGAAAATATTTTAAATCT
The DNA here is from genome assembly GCA_947363495.1 of Euzophera pinguis. Lineage (NCBI taxonomy): Eukaryota > Metazoa > Arthropoda > Insecta > Lepidoptera > Pyralidae > Euzophera > Euzophera pinguis. The sequence goes on along the minus strand of OX376178.1, from coordinate 10,170,860 downwards.
TTACCTATTTTATCAGTATGACACCTTTTTAGATGATCTTCGAGCTTTGATGGTTTCATAGAGTCATTGCTCAAAACTTTGTTGCATAATAGGCACATGGGCAATTGTTTGTCTGCCTCTGATGGAACAAAACCATATTTCAAATAATCGACACTATATTGTCGACATTTTTTCTTTGCTGTAGCCATGTTTCGTGTCAGTTACCTTACCTGTAAAAAAAATGTTTTAGTAACCAAGTTTTTTTCTGAATATAGGTATCACACCGCAGCCTTTGTCAGCACGCGGAAATAGAATTACGGCTTGTAAAGGGACCAACTAATAAACCGCTGAGACAAATACAAACGTTTTCACAAAACGGTATCAATTTTAAAGTACATAATTTACCACTAATTTTTAATAGTATAAATAAAAATTAGTGTACTCAGTATCGAATACTGATCATATTTGTGTAGGAAAAAATAAACGTCGAAATCCCAAAATTGTCCATAAAAACGATAACTAACATTTTATTAAATCAATGAGTTCACGCGCTCCGTGTATTTGCGTATTTTTTGTCTGCGGCTTCATTGTTAAAACGTGACAAACAGGCATCGAAGTTCAAGCCCCGCCCTTTTCCCGTCGCCCGCGCACCGCTCGCTCTTTCCGAAAAGGAATAGTTTTGATAAAATAGTTACTTCAAAATCAATTACTGTTACTTTACATATGAAATTACTGTTTTATAAAATTAGTAGTTATTTGCAAGAAAAATTACAAAATTAATTGCTCTGCAATATTGCTTATTCGGCCTTTTTAGAGAGGCAGTGCTTCTCTCGTGAAAAAACAATTGAATAAAACGTGCTGTGTTTGTCTTCAAATCGAAAGAGGACAATTAAAATATCTGTAAGTTACTAAGTTACCTATCTATACAGGCCGTTGTGATCAACCGACTAGTACACGTAAACAAAATACTTAAGTACTATAACAAAAAAAGGTAGGTTACTTACTTTTCTCCGGCACTAGCAAACACAGATATAAATTTTCTCACAACTTTTTTCCAAATTCCGCCTTGTTTTCGAAATTCCGGAAACAAATGAATGCGTTTGGTTGCCTTTGGCATCAAGTATTTATAGTGTTGATCAAGTTCATGTCTGAACAAGCATTAAGCATTGTCGGGCGGATAGCGCTTTGCAAGTCTGTACACGAAATTGTACGTAATATCGAATACACAAGTTTGGACAAGTAACAGTCGCTTGCCTTATTAAAATATTATCTGCTTAGATAGGTACTTAAAACAATGTAGGTAGGCCCTTATAAAAACTATGCTTACATTTTTGCTCTTTACTATCAAAAGCAGATAAATTTTCGTGGACCCCCATTAACATCTTATGGACCCCCATTTTTTGTTCACGCCTACGTAGACCCCCAGCAAGTCTCCCGTGGACCCCTGGGGGTCCACCTGGACCACTTTGGGAATCACTGGCCTGGGTCTTGGATATTTATCTATGTATGTGTTTAAAAAAAATAATAATTTCATTACAGAAGCCTCGAACTGACTTTGGGGCTAACTCAATTTGTATGATTTGTCTCTATTATTTATTTATTTAAACTTTCTTCTTTCTCCTGCAACCTTCCAAGTTTATCTGGGGTCGGGCCTCCTCGTGACTCGGCGCCAGGATTGTCTGTCCTGGGTTGTCGCGGAAAGGTTCTTCACGTCTCTCTTTATACTGGACCACCACGTGGCGATGGGCCTCCCACTTTCTTTCGGCCTCTCAGGTATGTCCACTGCCTTCTTAGCAGGGTGGTCAGCATTCCGTCTCATCAGGTGGCCATACCAGCGGAGTCCTTAAGCTTTTCTGTTATTGGAGCCACCTTAAATGAACCCCTGACATGTTCGTTTTTAATTCTGTCATGCCTGGTTACTCCTCCCGCCCATCTTTGCATTTTCATTTCAGTTACACGAAGCAACTGTTAGTGGCAGGAGAAAGAAGAAAGAAGATTTATTTATTTAAACTTTATTGTACATAATACAATTGTATAGCACAATAGGCGAACTTAATGCTAAAAACATTATCTAACAGTCAACTTTTGGGTTAAACAGATATCGTCATGTGGGTATTAAAAATGTATAGATATTTATAATATATAATAAATAATAGGCTAGTTTCCTAAAAAAATATAATTAGTCCGTCAGTTAGATTATCAAAAATATTGGAGACGTATTTTTTCTTTTGTAAATTGTGACGTCACAATGTGCTACACTTTTTCGCAATATGTGAGGTCACGAGCCCCCCGCTCATAAACTTTGATGCGTTATATCTTTATAATTTATCGCTCAATTGCCAAAAAAAAAAATATGTCACTAATATATTTTGTTTTCCTAAATGACGAACCAATTTTACTGTTAATATGACCCTGGAAACTAGCCTACAATCAGTGAGTAAATGATCTTTATTCCTTCTCAGTGTACCGCAATCCTACCACTTCATAAAAACACACATAGAAAAAAAAAATGACATGTCTCCATGCTACCGTAGGGTTTGAAGCCAGCTTTGTACCACAAAAACTGAGTGATTTGAATAAAGGTTTTATTACTTTATGTCGCTGTTAGTTGGGACGCTATTTCGTCTAGACGCGTGCTAAACTGTAGGAAATTATATAAGAATTGTTAACAATAGCTTAGAAGGGTTTATCATGTTGAAACTGCTTCCGTGGTCCAGCGGTTAGTTATTCAATTTATTCAATTTTAGCAAGACTTGCAGCTCTGCTTACTATATACAACTAACTAACCAAACAGGCGTACGGCCGGAGTCACGAGCGCGTTGCCAACCTGTCCGCTGTCAGCACAGCGACCCCTCTGGCGCCTGGCGACCCTACTCACCAGCAGGAACACAATGCAATACAGTGTTATTTGGCCGCGGTCTTCTGTAGGGTGGAGGCTTCACTCAATACCGCTTGTAATCACGGGATTTTCGGCAATTCTTACAGCGCGTCTCTGTATTGAGTCAAACGGATTATCGGCTGACGCATCAAAGGACTTCCAGGAACAATGTATCTTAATACGTTTACAATTTCACAGGCATCGAAAAAAAGTATTCACTATTTTGTACAGGGTAAATACATACAGGTACTCCTCATGTGAAAAGTTGTATCTACTGATCAACACAGAATATGATAAATAGCGTTTTTCATTGGACATACTGATTTTGTGCGAATCAAAATTCTCAAAAATAATTCTCTTGGGCTTCGATAGCATATCGTCTTAGATATGAACTAATTTTTCAAGACTATCAGTTGGTTGACTGATAGCAAAAGCACAAGGCTTTAATTCCGCCATTTAAATGTTTTGTAAAAAAGTTTAATAAATATTATAAGTATAATAAGGGATCTGATGCCCTATTTTTGAAATGTGTGACATTATATGTCGAATTAAGTTACACTTTAAAAATACACTCCTGCGCGAGCTGCACGCCGATGACTGGCCATGGCGTAGCTAGGACAGATTGAAGTGGACGGCGGGTCGAATAATTATTGCGCGAGATATCGAATGAGTTTCGTTCAATAACGAAGGATTTTTGTTACATGTCTATCGATTTTCATTCAAAGCATTAGACGGAGACCAATTATTAATCTTTATCCATACTTCCATATCCATACTAATATTATAAATGCGAAAGTCTGTCTGTCTGTCTGTCTATCTGTTACGCTTTCACGGCCAAACCGCTGAACGGATTTTGAAATTTGGTATGAATATAGTTGATGACCCGGGGTCAAACATAGGCTACTTTTTGACGCAGGCGGAGCTGCGGGAAACAGCTAGTATATTATAAATGCGAAAGTCTGTCTGTCTGTCTGTTACGCTTTCACGGCCAAACCGCTGAACGGATTTTGATGAAATTTGGTATGAATATAGTTGAAGACCCGGGGTCAAATATAGGCTACTTTTTGACGCAGTCGGAGCTGCGGCTAACAGCTAGTTCAAAATATATGTTACACTTTTCAAAAATAGCACTCCTGTTCAATTTATTTAAACAAATTTACGATCCCCTATTAGAAATATATATGATTGGTGTCATAGTGGCATAGCATAACAATTTCTACAATTGTGAAAGCACATTACTAATCACTAAATATAGCGTTGTATAAATAAAACTCCATTAATCCGATGATAGAATAATATTTGTGTTTGCTCACAAATTCCTTCACACGATGCGGGCACGTGACAGACAGACAGACGGCCACTCTCACGGGTTTTCATTGCATTCTTCCTAGCATGTTCCCAGTTAGGTGCATCTTCGAATTACGATTTAGATTTCAGAGTAAAGGTAGCTCGGTAACTAAAGGTATTTTTAAATGTATGACATACTTACATGTCGAACAGAAATTATTTTGCATGAGTCACACTTTTCCAGGGTTAGTTTTATAGGGTTCCAGGTTCGTACATGGTCAACGTCAACATAGATAAATTTGTCAGTCTGCGTAAAGGAAACGAATTCATATTTCCATATTAAATAAATAAAATATTAAAATTTTAATACTTACTAGCTGACCCGGCAAACTTCGTACCGCCTCCGAATATATTCACCTTTTAAACCTTCCCTGGATTTCCACAAATAATTCAAAACCAAAAATAGCCAAATCGGTCCAGTCGTTCTCGAGTTTTAGCGAGACTAACGAACGGCAATTGATTTTTATATATATTATAGATTATAAATGCGTAAGTCTGTCTGTCTGTCCATCTGTCTGTTAGTTGCGCTTTCACGGCTAAATCCCTGGACTGATTTTGTTGAAATTTAGATTAAACTTGATATACTAAACGAACTTCTCGCCGAAAAGGAGAATTGGCCCAGCATCTTAGTGTCACTATTTCGAGACCATCTCTCGGCTTTTGTGGTTTCTATAACAAAAATCACCGAGGGTAAGTAAGAAATGCAACTAGTGACGAATCTACGTACGATCCATACCAGATTTTCCACAGCAAGTCAATCAAGCGACGGCCAGACGCGACCCATATTGGATTGGTCGACATTTAGTGGGATCTTCTATCTCGAACTCCTTCGTGTTTCGGAAATCCCGGTTGTTATCGATAGATGGCAGTCTTAGGCTGTGTCAGACGCCTTTACGGCCTAAAAAAACTTAACAGTGTTGGCCATTAACACACCTCGGGTCATGTTCCTGTTGGCCTGGTTTCCCAATAAAAAAGGTTTAAGGTCAGACGGCAGTCCTCCATTGTAATAATCAGCGCCACCAAATAATGGACCATGACTTACAGCGTACCCTAAGCTCCGCAGCTAGGGAGAATCATGAAATAAATAGATAGAAGTATTCACGTGTTGCGTTATTTTTAGATGCGAAGCGACAAAGGCGATGAGAAGACAATTTCGAAAGGAGACACACGCAACCATACGAACACACATGAATGGAGGCGACCTCTGACCTCACTTACCTTATGAACGAGTTGGTGGCAGCTTCTAATGTTTTACTAACTTTTCGTCATTGTATTTTAACTGTCTATCATCATAGGCTAGTTTCCAGGTTAAACACATTAAAATTAGTCCGTCATTTAGGGAATCAAAATATATTTGAGACGTATTTTTTCTTTTGTCAATTGAGCGATAAATTATAAAGATATAACGCATCAAAAATTAGGAGTGGGGGCTCGTGACGTCACATATTGCGAAAAAGTGTAGCACACTGTGACGTCACACGGAACTTTAACGCGCCATATCTTTACGATTCTTTGTTTAATTTTCAAAAGAAAAAATACGTCTCCAATATTTTATGATTATCTAACTGACGGATTATATTTTTTTAGAAAACTAGCCTATTGCGTATGGCATTCATCCTGCATGGATCTAACCTCTATGTCTAGGCATTTTAACCAGCTTTCAGCGGCGGCTGTGAGTTGATTAAGTTCCAATATTTCACCGGGAAAACAGCGAACTAGGCATTCGTTTACGACATGAGATATGAAGTGATTTTTTTTTTCTTGACACCTACCGCGCACAATCTTTAATATCCTTATTCAATTTTCCAAAAGGTTGCCTGGAAGAAATTGCTATTGCGATAAGGCAGTCTTTGCTTAAGGTTATTTTTCTTGTAATTGCTTGCATTTAACAATATATCCTTGTTGTGCAATAAAGAGGTTTTGTATTGTATTGTGCTATTTTTGAAAAGTGTTATTCGCAAAATCGGCGAGTCGAATAAAAAGTGGTCCATAAAAAAACCTACTCAGAAAACAATAGACGGTTCCGAAAAGCACTGCTACCAGGGTGTACAGGGTCGATCGATCAGGAAGCTCTTATCGGTGGACTCATTCTTGTTGATAATGAAAAAGTCTATATGATAATATAGATTATAGAATACTGTAGATAGTGTCATCCAACACTTTTGTATGCGTCGCTTTGTGTCCAAAATAGAAACTTTTTAATTTTCATGATTGCCAGGATTGTTAAATACCAATTTTTGTAGAAGAAATTAAATGTAAAAATAGGTATTCAAATGTTATGAATTATACAGACCAGAATAAAACTACAACATAATTTGATATAGATAGTAATTCAGTTTCCAACTACAACATACAAAATTTTACTCACGCAAAATGGCGAGTCGTACCAATAATATTTGTTCGTTCGATTTCGAAGGATATTTGTTCGATATCGGACAATTTTCATTCGAAATTTATGTCACACTTTTCAAAGATTGCACTCCTGCGCTTCTAAAATTTGAGTCATCGACACCACGAAGAAGAAGATCCACCATCGGTTTCAAACCCTGTTGGACTATTTTATAATTAAAATCTGTTATAAGTATGCTTTTTCCCATAAAAACATACAAATCCCTAACGCAGTCGCTAGCGAATGAATTTTATAATTAATAATGAATGACAAACTAAATAAATCAATCATTTCTAAAAAAAACTCTAAAAATCATCAACAATTGTAATTTTTCGACTTTGTAATACTGGCAACACCCATATAATCGACGCGCCAAATTTTAAGTTAAATTAAGAGGTTTGAATTAAAATTAAGTTATCAAAAGACTTGTGTACGTTTTGTTTAACATATGAAAAGTGATCCTAACATGTTTTTTGAGACTTGTTCAGTAAAATTTTTGCTTGTGAAAAATGTAAAGGAAAACATATTGGATTTTTTTAAAGCAAGTTACATCAAATGATTACTGTATGCGAGTCGGCAGCAGACTGACCTGTCCTGAGATATCAGGTACTATGCTAGTTTGTATTAGTAGTTTATGCCTCACTTTCACACTAGAGTACTACTTCTAGATATTTCATTTTATCATTAGCGAGTTTCTTATTTTTTGACTTTTGTCGGGAAACTGTGAAGAGCAGTGTTGGCGCTGTATTTTATTTATAAAATTTGTGGTTTTTTTTTTGTGTTTGTGCATAGTAATGGTGGACTATTATTCGCAAAGTGTTCGAAAATAAGCGTGAGTGTTGGGAAGTCATACAGTGTTCGATTTATATGATTTCCTTGCTTGTTGCCAAAAGCTCCTGGAAATCAATAAGTGCAGTTTTTCTACCACTTCACTTAGCATAATACTTCTGACTCGACTTGACTTTTACTTGACTTTAGACTTGTTTGACTAAGCAACTTTGTTGTATTATATAATTTTTTCTTGTTACTGGCTTAATACGAAAGGAAAAGCCATAAAAAGAAAAAGAAAGAAGAAGACACAACGACGCTACGTTTATTTTCTCTTATATATAAAACTATTCATCTATTCTATATATATAAAAATCAATGCCACTTTTCGTTGTAATTTTATAACTCAAGAACAGGTTCACCTATCCAAACCAAATGTTTAGGCTTTGTTCGGACTACTTAGTAGATGGTTTATGTGAAGTTTGCACAAAATCGGTCGAGCGGTTCTTCATTTATCACTTTATACGTAGCGAAGCAGGTACCGGGCCGCTGGTTCGTATATACTCGTATAATCTTATTTGCTTTCTTTAACAACCTGGAAACGGCAACGACTTCGAACAGAATATTTTTTTATTAATATTACATGCATCAAGTGAATTTCCAGTTATATTTACAATGTAGACGCCTAAATTTTAATGCACATTATTCAAGTCATTTGAACCCACGACCTACCAACCGGAGGCTGTTATAAATTATAAACAAATCCCAACCCACTGACTTCCGAATAACAAAAAAACCTAACCCGTCAACGCTTTACTATAAATCATTTAAATAAAATTCTGACGACAATATTTTAACGCCATGGTCACTGACCCACGGGTCCGAAAAAAAAAACATTTTTTTTTTCTGTTCACCGGAAATCGTCGACGACGGAGTAAAGGCCGGCGCCTAATTTTTTTTTTCGAATGTCAAGCTGAAATCACCCCTATTTCGTGAATTTTAAGAGTCACGTCTCGCGGTAGACGAAAACCATAAATTTTAAAGAATAGTCAAATTTTGGGATGACAACATTCACTTTCCATTGTTTTAAATTTTACACTCATTTTGAGGGTTTTATGGACAAAAAAGAAGTGCTTATGGTTAGTAAGGAGTTGGCTTGCATGTGTGTTATTCTGGAAGTTGTTATATGGGAAGTAATAGGGAAGCTTATATAAAATTTTATCTAGTAGACTGTAATAAATTATTGACATAAAAAAATAGAGTAACTTTTTTTTAAATAATGTGTTTTACGGCCATGGATACAAGTCCTTTATAGCCCTTCTTAATTTTTCTATCTTCTTCAGTCCTACAGTGTGGTTTTGTCAAATCCTAGTCAAGTCTAAAAGTCTAGTCAGAAGAATTAGGCTAAGTGAAGTGGTAGAAAAACTTCACTTAGTGATAACTAGCAGCTTGTGGCAACAAGCATGAAAATCACATTAATCAAACACTATCACTTCCCAACACTCACGCTTGATATCGAACACTTTGCAAATAATAATCCACCATTATTAAGCACAAACACTCAAAAAAAAAACACAAATATTGGAAAATAAAATACAGCGATACTGCTCTTCACAGCTTCCCGCCAAAAAGTCAGTAACATTCTTAATTCATTTATAAGTAGGTAAATATAATTAATCAAAACTAAAGTAATATACATACAGTAATAAAGCTGCTAATGCTAAGCTAATGGCAGCCTGGATTTGTAAGAAATAATCATTACTATCAGACAATCAGGTGATTCAAGCCTGCAATGTCCTAACCAAACTGAAAACAATTAAACAAAGTATGCTTCCCGTGGGATTCGAACCCACGACCTCCGGGTCGAAGGCGAACGCCTTAACCACTGGACCATGGAGGTAGTTAAAAGAAGCTTTTACTAATAGTGGACGTATCGTTCATAAGACTTCAACGCGCATCTTTTATGTAACCGATTTCAGAAATATTTATTTTGAAACTACAATAGTAGTTGATAATCTAGTAAATCTTTAAACATATATTTTTTAATATTTTGTTTTCGTACTAGTATACACTCCTGTCTTTGAAATTGATTGTTTATTTATTTATGTACTTCTGTATAATGAAATAATTTATTAGGTACTTCATAAATTACTATTGAAATCTTACTAAAAAGTAAAAATAATACAAAATTTAACTTCAACAAAATTCAATTCGTTTATTATCTCCATGGTATTACAATTGGTCTTATCTACACTAATCTACATCTACATCTACACTTTACACTAATAATATTATAAAGAGGAAAGATTTGTATTTTTGTGTGTATGTTTGTAATTAATAAACTCAAAAACTACTGTGCCGATTTCAAAAATTCTTTCACCATTGGAAAGCTACATTCACCCTGAGTAACATAGGCTATATACTGCAGGCAGAGCTGCGGGAAACAGCTAGTAATTAATATACAGAACACAATGGTCCCTGGCAGGGAACTACAGTTTTACGATCTTATGACCTCAATGTTACTTTAAAATTATTAAGAGCGTGCAAAAAATGTTGTGTACCAAAAAAACTTACCTACTAATAAAAATGTCCCTAAAACTCTTTTTGTTTTAAGCAAGTGACTAATTAATATATATCTTTATCGTTTTCAAAATCAAAGGACATGCCAAAATAAACGCCAACTAGGAATGCAGGCGCCTTGCCTATCGCTACCAGATAATACAAATTTTTCGACGATTCGTCACCTGGGGACACGAAAATACTATAAAAAGTAAGAGCGAGTCGGTACTACGTATGAAGGGTACAGTATACTTAAAATGTTCGACCAATCGGACGGGCATAGAATAAATATTCGTCGTTGTTAAGCCAAATTAACTTTTAAACTAACGCAACGCATGGAAGTATCGAGCTGTAGAAAATGCTGAGCCAGTCGTTCCGTGACCACGGCCGTTGTAACACGGTTGAAACGTCGAAAGTATGAAGGTATTTTACACGCGTAATCCACAAATTTTTTGTTGTTAAGAAATACTTTCATGACAGAAATACTTACGTGAAAATCGAAAAAAAATTGTCGTCAACTTTCCATGCAAATAAAAACCGAGAATTTTTTTTTGACCTACGAAGTCCTGTCGCTAGTGATCAGTGGTCAAAAATATTTTGTAGGTTTTCACTTTTTTTTATTCTAAGAGGTTAAATTTCACTTACAAAATATACTGTAAACATTTGGTTACCCTGTTTTATGTACTTTTATAAGATAAAATTTTGGATCCAACTTATTTGACTCCTAGACATTGTACATACTAGAAAAGTAGTATACTATACTACTGGGTCAACGGAAAGTACCTTATATTTTCCTAGTGTCTAAATTTCCTACATATTCGAACATAATTTATTATTTATTTTATTTTCAGCATTTTTCCATACAAATTGTTTATTTTTACCGTTACATTTTTGTAAAGATCTCCTTTTCGAAAAGATGAACGGAACCCTAAAATAGAGCAATAAAGTATTGTCCTTTGCCAAAACAGACGAGCAAAAAATGGCATGGCGCGGACTGAGACGTCACCATAATTTGACAGCTGTCAAATGGGCGTCACTGGTGGCGTCGCTAGTGGCAAATTGTGACGACGCAGTTTGAAAATATTTTGAATGTCATTTCAAGTAACCGATTTCGGTGGTTTTGTTTTGTTGTAGTTTCAAATTTTTTATTTTATTTGGTTGAAATTATTTTAAAAGATGGTGAGGGCTAGCTTTTCAATAAGGTGACAAAAATCTGAGATAAAATCTAGAATTCGGTAGGTAAAGGAATTTTAATAATTCTACTAGAAGAAGAATTAATGATGTCTGTCGTAAATTGATTAAGTATAATGAAAAAAAGTCCGATTACCATTCAAACTTTTTTATTGAAATTCTATGTACTTACTTACACATACAAGGAACTTTTTTTTTATGTTTTAAAGTTTCTGGTTTCTTGTTTTCTTCTAATTATACAATAGAAATTGCTTAGGTAATATTATAATAACTTCAAGGTTCAATTAAAATCAAAATTTTATTTATATACGTACAAAAGGCGATAATTGGTCACTATTATGGTTAAAAAAATAAGCAAACTAAACGGATTGACCACTATCATTAAACCCGTAATCTGCGTTATCGAATGTCCCCCATAAAAGACCTATAACGTCCCCAGAAAAAAAAACAAAAGAAATGTGAAAAAAGTGTCTTATCTGTACCCGGCGCCAGTGGCAGCGAGGCGGGCCAAGGAGATTTTTTTTTCTTATTTTGTTTTTTTTTGAGGCAAAATTCCCGTCGTCCAAAGCTGTAATTGACAGAATTTACGCGCCCGATAAGAGAAGATTTTTAAACCTGTCTTTTTCTGTTGAGACGTGATTTAGGCTTTGATTCAAGTTCTTAAATTAATAAGTAAGAATTGTTATGCATACAGAGATTCGAGGTTGTCAATCCTACCTATATCTACGGGGGAAAAAACATTCGAGGCCTGTTAAATCGCCAATAATCTAGCCTAAAAAAATATTTGGTCTTGTCTTGAACAAAGTAAGACGCTCAGCAAAATTAAGTATAGTCTAAATCCTAAAAACTACTTGACCTATGAATCTGAAATTTAGCAAAGATAGTATAGACCTCTATGTAAGAAATCTAAAAAAGAATTTCCCATGTATTTCCTAAAATTCCCACGGAAGGGCACCTATCTAGGTAAGAAACTTTTTATGCAATTCTCTGTATACGCTTTAGAAAGTTTTGAATTCTTAGTCTACACACAAATAGGTAATAAAAAAATGTATTCATTTGTATCCCAAAGAACAAGAGTTTTCTATACAGAGAAATGCTTTATTATGCCAAAGTATATTTTATTTTTTTTTGTTATTGCGGTTAATTTTACTGTTTGTTTGAATGGGGATACTTAGAGAATTATAAGACTTCCTGATCATGGGTGTTCCGTATTATAGAATAAATAAAGTAAGTTCGAGGCTTGTGTTATGGGATACTAACTCAACGATATCATAATATATATAGTTAGTTAGATAGTTAAGAGTGGTAGGACCTGTAAGAAGTAGTCCGTCTGGGGAAGTACCTCCACCCTACAGAAGACTGCAGCCAAATAACACTGTGATGCAGTGTTGTGTTCCTGCTGGTGAGTAGGGTCGCCGGGCTCCAGAGGGGTCGCTGTGCTGACAGCGGACAGGTCGGCAACACGCTCGTGACACCTCCGGTGGTGCAGGCGTTCATAGGCTACGGTAACCACTTACCATCAGGTGGGCCGTACGCCTGTTTGCCTACTTAGTTTTATAAAAAAAAAAACCATATTTTATAACAAACATTCAGCGGTTTGGCCGTGAATGCGTAACAGACAGATAGATAGACAAGACAGATTTTCGCACTTATATTAGTAAGTATGGATGGATATATAAATATCTAAGCAACCATTTTCAACTTGCACTGACCGGGGATCGAACCCAAAACCTCCAGACTAGTAAACTAGAGTATTAACCACCACGGAGGTCGCCTAGAATATCGCAGAACAAAAATACTCATACCAAGCTGTATATAGTCACAGTATTTTTGAGACTTAAACCTTTTAAAAAAAAAAAAAACAAACACATTTTTTTACAAATATCCGGAAACACGCATCCCTACAATAATAAATCTAATTCAAGTCCTGAATAAGTCCAATACATTCTTTTATATCTTTTACACGATCTTTCGGCGCCTTTGATCCTATCTTAAAATCTCCTACCGGGCGCCGACCATAAGGAAATACCTTGTAATTAAAGGTTTTAAAGCCGGAAAATTAAGGCGATACCTCGGTGAACACTAGCGCCACGGTCATTTAAAAATCATTACTCACTGAAAACACAAGTTATCAAAAATCCCTCTGCTGTAATAAAGGTTTTGGGTCTGAAGTTAATTTTAAACATATTAAATTATTAAATTATAATTCCCTATAGTTACAAATTGCATTATTGTTTAAAACGGCCACTTTTAGCAGTTTTGCAATTTGTAACTATATGGAACTATAATTTAATAATTGAATATGATTTAAATTAACATCAGATCCAGAACATTAATTACAGCAGAGGGATTTTTGATAACTTGTGTTTTCAGAGAATAATGAATTTTAAATGACGGTGGCGCTAGTGTTCACCGAAGTATCGCCTTAAGGTTTAATGAGTTGAATTAACATTTTGTTTTATTTAGCATAAATGAGCAGGTTAGGATTTAGTTACTCTCGCCTCGGTCTAGTTTTATAGAATTAGTCATAAGCATTTGAAATCCTGTCGTGTTTAAATATTTATACTAAAGATTCTTTAAAAATAAATCTGTTATTAATAATAAATAATAATAATAATAAATATCTTTATTCACGAAAAACATGGTATGTATATTGGTGTTACAATTTTCACATATTGGATCACATGTTTTGTCACATTTAATGACATGCGAATAATTAGGCTATTCATAATTAAATTAAATCAAGCATAATTGAATTGAATTCATTAAACTTATAACACAAAATGTCCTTGAATCCTTGAAATACATGCAATGTCAAAGAAATAAATTAAAAAATTAAAAATAATTACTTATCATGGTCAAAAAATTCATTAATGTCATAAAATGTGTTTTTACATAGCCATTCGCTCAGTTTCTCTTTAAATTCATATGTATTCAAATGTATCATATTATCCGGTAAAGAATTGTAGATACGAATACACATATTAAGTGGGCTGTGAGAACATTTTTTAGATGTTGATACATTCTCTAATATTAGTATTATTTTACTAGATTAGTTTCTAGTAAAAACTTTGTGCTGCCTCTCTCCTCGCCGCATACGTCCCTTGCTCCCTGACGCCACCGATAGGCTCATAGTAGGCCCTTCAGGCACAATAGTGTCGGTTGTTAAGGCATTGAGCGTTTGCTACCGCTCGCGAGTTTGCATTGCTCGCATTGCTGAAAAGCATAGCTAGAAATGTTAGTGCGGTTAAAAGAATAAAAATAAAAAAACATTCTGCTCGGGCAGTCTTCACTCCCATCTGGGAAGTAAAGTATTCATTATTATTGTTGTTAGGTCTCCGACTTTGTGCTTATAATTCACGACCTTAGTTCTTTTGTAAATTCTTATTCACCTGGAATCTTCATTTCCAAATAATTAATTTATTAACTTTTGCCCTTTTGTGTTTTTGTTAACTAGTACTGTATCAGTTAATAAACTGCTTAATTATAACTTAACTCTTAATCTTTTATTTCTTTAAAGTCCTTAAAAGTTCTAAATAAAGTTTAATTTAAAACTTGTATTCAGAGGAGTGACATAAATTGAAAAAAAAAAAATACACAATGATTTCTTCCAAATTCAAATACACAGCACAGAATAATAATACTATGCACAAAGACTAATGTTCGGATTTGGAATAGACATTTTCAAGAAAACTCAAATAAAGACGCTTTCCACGTAGGAAAAAATGACAAACGTCATTTTTGTTTTTTTTTTCATATTTCTACTTGCTTTCACAGTAGAAAAACAAAAAAAAACGTAATTTGAAGTCTGCTTTCGTTGAAATAACAAAACAATTTTAAAAATTTGCTACACTACTTGCTTTTATGAATGTATGAAAGTCTTCGTGAATATCTAAAATGTTTGTATTCAACCATTTCTTATCTTCATCTCCAAGATATTGAAATAAAGCTTACATTTTATGTAAAAACCTAAAAGCATTTACATAAACACTGAATACTTACCTATGCCAAAATTAAAACGCCCACTTATCATTTACATTTTAATATAAAATATACTAAGGTCTCATCTTCTAATCGTACATCATCGTCCAAGCGTGTTTTCTAGTTGCGTCCTTAGCTTACGCCTAGGAGCCCAGGGTATGCTGTAATCATGGTCCTTGATTTGGCTGTACTGTACCTAAATAGATTTCAGTCATCATCATCATCATATTGAGTAGATTACATGGTCAATCGACCTTGTTTACCCTGGTGTCAGAGTTTTTCAGAGCCACCTTTCGGCTTACATGGTTCCTTTAACAACCACCAAATCGCAACCGGGACCAACGTCTTTTTAACTTGCCTTTCGATGCACGAAATCATCATTATTATCAGACAATCAGGTGATTCATGCTATGTCCTAATCAAACTGGAAACAACTAATCAAAGTATGGTTCCAGTGGGAATCAAATCCACAACTTTCGGGTCCAGGCAAACTCCCTAACCACTGAACCACGGAGTTACCAACCGATTTAAGTAAGATACTCGTAATGCTAAGTAACTAAGTAATAAACTGATGTAAAATGGTCATTATCATAAATAGATCTAAAGCAATTTGTATTATTATAATTTTATCGAAGTTTTATCATTCATCACAACCATATTATAGTAGGTACTTACTATAATATAACGATATGCAAAGGTAATAGAAGCTTGAGTGGTCTGTGATAAAGGGGTCCTTTTTTTTTATACTTCTTGATATGTATGACTTATTATATGTCGAATGAACCAAGTATTATGGGAGAGACCAAGGTGACGGTGGCTGGGACACGTGGAGAGGATGGGAGAAGAACGAGCTGCCAAGAGATCGTACACGGGACGACCAAGTGGAAAGCGACCAGTCAGTCGTCCCAGGTACCGCTGGAGAGACGAAGTCGTGATGGACCTGGTAGCCCTCCAAAGAGCCGACTAGCAGAAGGTTTTGCTGAACAGGGAACAGTGGAGATCCCTTGTGTCGGAGGCCAAGATCCTCTCTGGATCGTTGAGATATTGCAGGAAAGTAGTATAATTATGACGAATGAGAAACATTCGACTCGTCGAGTATTCAAGCTCCATCTACAAGTTTTTCCTTTTGGGGAGCTCGGCATGCGTGTTCGCTCGAAAGCTTACGAGTCTTGGATTAATCGCCATTAGTGGTATTTCTGTATCGAGTCCTCCGTGTTTCGGAAGGTATGTTATTGTAAGATGGCATTCGTTAAACCGTGTCAGATACCTTTAGGCGGCCTGAAAAATCTGACATTGTATAATTGAGTCAGGCGTTACTTTGCGGAAGTTACAAGCACTTACCAGATTATTTTGCGTGCTTCCGCCACCAGTTAGTTCGTGCAAACTAATGGTGGCGAGCATGTTGGGACTAATAGTAGTAGGTGGGTGCCGGCTGGTAAAAGTTTACATGAACTAACTGGTGGCGGATGCACGCAATATATTTGGTAAGTGCTTCTGACATTGTTCTTATTTTATTTTGCAAAATCTGGAGTTTTAGAGGTCTTCCTCTGCGGGAAACAGGCATGATGAATTCCTGTTGCCTCCTGTGGATCTAAAATGGCCACTTTGCACGAATTACAATATGATCACATTATGAATCATTTCAAATCTTAAAATAGCCACATTTTGGCAGTTCATAAAATGAATCATTTCGTGGCAATTCTGCTGTTTGACGGAAAGTCGCAAAATGGCTTACTTTTCGTGAATTGCTTTACCTTATTGCCAGGCGTAAAAATAATCTTTATTTTTGCATAGCGTGCGTACTTTTACGATGTTGTTGATTTACTATCATAAATTAACTGTAGAGTTATAAATATATTAAAATTATGAAATCTATTTTTATGTTATTACTATAGCAATACTTACACGAGAAGTGATTCAGGAAATGAATCACGAAATGAATTGAATTAGAGTTGAAACGTCAATGTCAAAATTTGCAGAATTGCTAAGCTTCGCAATTCATGAAATGATTCGTTTTGATGAATTGCTCAAAGTGGCCATTTTAGACCTGCTGTTTGCCGTAGTGAATTAATTAATTTTTTATTTATATACACTTGTCTGACGAGGTTCCTACGACCACCCATTGGCAGCCGGGACTTATCATTAATGTAGTATTATGATTGTTATACAAATAAATAAACAACTTATTTATTTATTTAACACTTCTTTGCACACATAATAATAACACATGAGTATGTCACACAAAACATAAATTTATTAAATTTGTACCTAGGTAATTAGGTATAGTCTTCACTTTTCCTTTCTTTCTAGTACACGCTAATTACCCCCTTTCTTGTCATTTCCTCCCTTGGGTCCGCTGGAAGAAATTTCTTTAGCAATAAGCAGCTCCCTTGTACTGTCTTTTCCACTTATGTATAATCCTTTGCGTTTTTATTGTGTACATGAATAAAGTAAATAAATAAATAAACTTAATACGCGATAAGACCGTTTAAAGGTGACTATTTCCCTATATCATCATTATTATCAGACAATCAGGTGATTGAAGCCTGCAATGTTCTAACAGAACTGGAAACAAACCCTTAATGAACATATATTGGGTTCTTAAGTTCCTGACATGTCACATTTTTTTTATTGACACTCGCACCTTGTTTCCTTTGACTTTTCTCCTTTGTCGTGTCCGAATACACTTAACATTTATCACTAGTGGAATTTATGTCGTCATTAAGTTTTAATTATTGCGTTAATTAGACATTACAGTACTTAAAATGTTGCAGAAACTAGTTTTTTACGCAACTTGTAAGGAGGGCCACGATCGATGGAATTATTATCGTCACATGTTTGTTTGTTAGTTTTATCTTATGTTGAAATGAAATGAAATGAAATTGTTTATTTTCAATATAGGATATAAATATCACTTATTGACGTCAATTTACTTATATTAAGTTTACCACCACTTCCAAAGCGCAAGTGGAGAAGAAGCGGCGCCACAAACTCCACTGCAGCATTTTCTTCAAAACGTCAATTTACAAATAAGAAAAACTTTCCTTAATTACCTAGTTAAATGAACGAATTCACATGTTTGTCAACATTTAGCACAATGGTTATTTCAGACATTTAGCACAATGGTTATTTAATTTTTTATTTAAATTAAATAAAAAATTAAATAATAATTTAAAAAAATGTCAAAAGAACAGAAATGTCAGAACATATAATAATATGTCAATTTGCTGAGGACTCTGCACCAAGCTTAAGTTCAACATTCCTGTCATTAAGAAAATCACCAGTACTATAATAAGCCTTTTTACAAAGTAGATCTTTAACATGGGCTTTAAATTGTCCATTAGGCAAACTAGTGATCGATTCAGGAAGCTTATTGTAGAAACGTATACAGTTCCCCACAAAAGAGTCTTTAATGTATTGTCTACTGAACCGATCTTTCTGTTATTTTGCAAATATATAGTTAGGAGTACTGAAGACTTTTCGTCGAGAAAAAAGTACTGTTTGTGTGTAGTGTAAAAATGAAAACGAAAATATGGTCGACACGCTGTATTCAGAACGGTATAAATCATTTATTTTTAGATATAGATTAGACAAAAATATGAAAATAAAAAAAAATACTAATGTCGAATGGTTGCCAACTGTGAAATGACATTAGATTTTTTAAATTCTTAATTATATTATGAAAGAATTAAAGGGGGCAAAGGAATAGACCATTCAGACGGACATGGTCATTTTCAACAAATTTATGTTTTGTGAATAATTTGCCGATTCAAAAATCTTATATTCGTTTCAGGCTTAACAATGAACCTTAATACACTTTAAATTAAACTATTTGAATAATAATAAAATAATAATTTTATTTTTTTTAAGGAACCTTACTAGTAGAAAAAAAACTAGCGTTTCTGGAATATTCATCTGCTATTATGGGCTTTTCAGCAAAAAAAAAAAAAAAACTTGCTATTATTTCAGCGTTTTCTGGTGGCATTCTAAGCCTAACTCAGGAGCCGAAGATCCCGTTAGGTATATCGACAAGACATAATATAATTTAAAAAAAAAACATTTATTTCAGGCATCATGACCCATATTATCAACAAAATTCAATTCAAACAACATTCAGCACATTAGTTAAAAATAAAATAATTAATTAATTAATATTAAAAATTACATTAGAATAAAAAATTAAATTAACATAACAATACACTAAATAAATGATTAAATTAATATAAATTACTAAATGATCTAAAATAAATTAACAATATAATCAGATATAATATAAGACAATATCTTTGGCCTGCCTGACGTCATTCCTATGGAAGGCTTTTGTTTGTGTAATCCGCAAACAATTTGACAGGTAAACGTTTCGAATCCTTTGTCATAGTCATCTTTTACCACATGCACGGGAAGAAAGATAAAATATACATTAAATTAAACTATTTTAATACGGTTTTATCGCGTTTATTACTTATTTATTTACACCTGACGTTTCAAACACTTTACAGCGTTCATGGTCGCAGGCAGACTAAGTTAACATTTGTCTTTGATGTCATAAGATTACAAAACTACCGCCTGAAATTTTTATTGGGAACTATTCCGATTCACGCAGTATTGGCTCACAGTATCTAAGGGTCTTGCAGTCTGCTTCCGAGTTTGCGATTTTATTAAGTTAATGACTGGGTCCCAAGCTGGCGGTACCTGCCATCCATCCTCTCTATTGAAATTAGGATGTTTTTTAATTTCAATAGCTTCACGTAACATCCTTGGAATGAATCTGTTTTCCTTTGCAAGGACTTGAGGATTATCAAAACGCATATAGTGGTTGGGTTTGTCTAGAGCATGTTCACAGACTGCAGACTTGGTTGAGCGTCTATTTTTCATGTCAGCAATATGTTCTTTTATACGAGTACTCGTATCAGTCATTAACTTAATAAAATCGCAAACTCGGAAGCAGACTGCAAGACCCTTAGATACTGTGAGCCAATACTGCGTGAATCGGAATAGTTCCCAATAAAAATTTCAGGCGGTAGTTTTGTAATCTTATGACATCAAAGACAAATGTTAACTTAGTCTGCCTGCGACCATGAACGCTGTAAAGTGTTTGAAACGTCAGGTGTAAATAAATAAGTAATAAACGCGATAAAACCGTATTAAAATAGTTTAATTTAATGAATATCAATCGCGAAAACATAAGAAAACATTAAGATAAAATATACTCTCTGGCGCTCTCTCGTGAGGAGGTCAAAATGTATGACATAATATATGTCACATGAAAATCGTTCGACATCAAACAAAAATCATTCGGTTTTGAACAAAAATTATTCAACTCGCCGATTTTGCGTAAATCAAACTTTTAATAACGGTACTCTAGAATACACTTTGGGTCGCTGAACCAGCAAAGTATTAGAATAGACTAGAATAAATTTATTGTCATAGAAAGTAGTTATCATTGAATGAATGAATTAATGAATGAAACTTTATCTACACTAATATTATAAAGAGGAAAGATTTGTATTTTTGTGTGTATGTTTGTAATGAATAAACTCAAAAACTATTATGCCGATTGCAAAACTTCTTTCACCATTGGAAAGCTACATTCACCCTAAGTAAAATAGTCTATATACCGCAGGTGGAGCTGCGGGAAACAGCTAGTTTGCAATAAACATGGTAAATAGACACAAATAAGATCTTAGATAGAAAAGGTACAATGTAGGTGTGTACATTTCGTATGGTCATTATCCTGTATGGATCAAAACTTTATTTATTTATTTACGTTATTCATGTACACAATAAAAATGCAAAGGATTATACATAAGAGGAAAAGACAGGACAAGGGAGCTGCTTATTTCTAAAGAAATTCTTCCAGCAGACCCAAGAGAGGAAATGACAAGAAAAGGGTAATTAGCGTATACAAAAAAAAAAGGAAAAGTGAAGACTATACCTAATTACCTAGGTATAAATTTAATAAAATCATTGTTATATAACTTACCTTTATGTCTAGGCTTTTTAACCAGCTTTCAGCGGCGGGTTTGTGTGGTGTAGTTTCGACATTTCGTCGGGAAAACGTCACGTCAGAGGCCGAGAGGCGGTTCCAAACAAGACTGTATATATACATGGTCAATTGACAAAGTAACCTACACGAAATATGATGATAACGGGGAAAACAGCGAAGTAGTGAATAAATAAAATGTGATGCACCTTCTAAAGTGCACGGCACCTGCAAGCTGGATGATACAGTCACGAGCATTAACATATATAAATACAATTGTATGCAATTTTGACATTATTTCAATGACTTAAGAACCAATGTGAATGTACATGTTAACGCAAGTGACTATACAGGGCTACAGGTAACGCTCTACGGGTAGCCCAATTTAGGCTGTCGAAGGGTATTCGTCATATATTTATTTTTTGATATTTCGTTATATAAGTCGACAAGATTTAAGACGAAGTATAAACTATTTCATTGCTCTGTTAAATATACGATAAGAAATACCCATTATGGCTACAGTCAGCTACGTACTACACAGAATTTATGCGTTTTTGCAACTGACGTTACATCAGCCTCTCAATGGAAAATAGTTCTCAGGAAACGAACATCACTATTGCTCTTTTCTACAGTTTTTAAACCTTTTAGCTATTTAGGTCCCACTGCTGGGCAAAATCCCCCCCTCTCTGTTTCCATATCTCTCTATTCATTGATATTACTTTCCACTCTTTATCAAAGTCTCTCAGATCGTATTTCCATCTCTACAGATAGTCAACAAACAAATCAAATGAACTACTTAAACAGTAGATTAGTGCACTAACCAATTAAATATTTATGCTATTACTCGCTTCAGTTCATCTTCGCTAGAACGAACATATGTTTTGGCGATAACGACTATCAAACAAACACACAGTAGTTAAATATAAAGGCTGGTGTAAAATTTTATCTGTGTACAATTTTGTACTTTAACAAAGTAGGGTTTAAACGAATTCATACTCTAATGTTGATCCAAAAGGTTTAATTTTAGTTTTTTAGGGAAATTCTACTTTTATTTTAATGCAAATAGTATAGATTACAAATTAGGGTAGGGTTACACCTGCTGGGTTTTTAGATAAAATAGCCATAATGTAATTGACATATGTATTACGAGCTGTTTCGCTCAGCTCCGCCTGCGTCATAAAATAGCCTATATTAGACCCCAGCTATATTCTTATCAAATTTCATCAAATCCGTTAAGCGGTTGGGCCGTGTAAGCGAAACAAATAGACTGATAAATTAGTATCGATATGCCTGCATTAGCAATGCTTAGATATTTAAATGGGGCAAACCCAAAAGGAGCTGGCTTGACAACGCAAACCAGGATTTGCGTGCTAATGGACTCTCTGTCAAGGATGCCGAAGACCGGGCGAAGAGATCCGTAAAAGTAAGAAATCTCTGGGATCTGACCATTATGGATCTACAGGCCAATCGCGCTAATTAGTATAGAATAACTATTCATAGATCCATCACTAACAGGGAAGGTCTTACAAGCGGAGGTAAATTTAAAAATTATGATTACTAACCTCCCCCAAAATCTAAACCACGACCAATTAAGTGCTATTTAAGTAATTTCCACGCTCAAACCGGTAGTTAAGTGGAATGTTTTCGTTCGATTTCAAATAATTTTTATTCGGCATCGGTGAGGTTTACGTACATGTGAAGTCGCGAGGAAAAGCCACTGAACACTATAAAAAAACTACATAAAGAGATCGTCCAAAAGCGGATCTAAATCTACCGGTTTTGACCAAAATGATATCACTTCGCCCACGCAAGCCATCATCATACAAATATTTAGACAAAAAGGTCCGTGAGATTGGGGTTATCTAAGTGAGAATTATTGAGCATACAGCCAATCAAACATTCTTTTGTTATTAGCGACATTTTTGACTGGGACTGGCGTAGACTGGCTAATTTTGCGTTTGTACGGAAAAAAATATGCACCGGGCTATAGAGGTCGTATTTTGGAACCCTATTTTTACAAGAGTGACTGACGTAAAAACGGCGAGTCAAATAAATTCGATATCGAAGGATTTTCATTCGACATACATATGTCATACATTTCAGAAATAGGGCTCCTGGCAAATTTTACTTTTGTACGGAAAAATGTATGTATACGGCTAAAGGTCGCATTTTTTTACGAAACTTGACATACTTGGCGTACATTTCAATTATATTTTATTTTTTGTCGAGAGATTATTTTTAGTGGGGGAAAAATGAGGACAAAAAGGGGGAAAGTTTGGTGTTACATTATTTAACGGATTCCGATCATACTAGTTCGATGACAACATCCTATGTCGAATTCTCTACAAGTGCTGTAAAAAAACTCAAAAATGAGGGTAAATGACGAGATGCGCCGGATTTTCTGTTCTATCTTTTAACGTAGGTACATACATTTAAGGTAAAATACTTATTATATTATTTAGCTACAAATAAAGTCCCCAAATATTTTCATATTAATGATTTTTATTTATTATTATTAATCTATGTTTTTCGAGTTTTTCTAACTTAGATGCACTGGGTTATTATTTATTTGTTTAATTTTTTTTTTTTTTTTTGTTAATTTTTGGCATATTATCGAGAGTGTCGTCAGCGCGCCCTCAATTAACAGATTGGACAATTTATAAACTCTCCAAACTTCAAGATGCACACCGATCAGCTGATATAAGTTACTAGTGTGTTCAAAAATATAAATAAATAAAATAAATATTCATAGTTGTTCATTATCAAAATCCATGAAGGCGCACGACGCACGGACAACTCTCACAGGGCAGCTAAATGGCACACCAATAAATACCATAGATAACATAGACCACCTCTGGTTTATGGTCGATTCAGTAGCTCGCACCTCATGGATAATTCTCAGGTTGTCCATTGGCACCAGAAAAAATATGTCCGTTTTTGTATGATACCATTACATTTTTTTATTTTTTCTGTTTATACCAAATATTATGACGGAATTTGAAATGCTAATATAATTGTTACATATAAATTTATTTAAACTTTATTGTATGTACTACGAAACATACTTCTCATTGACGGACTTAATACTAAAAGTTCTCTACCCTTTTGGAGAAATAGAAAATGTGTGTGTGAAATCGTTATGCGTGTAATGAAAAATTTTACAGATTTTAATTATTATTCTGTAAGTACACACAAATATAAAAAAAATGTTCATCTCTCAACCTGAAAATTCATATTTTTTAGCCATGTTGATTGAAGGGCAATGTACCTAATTGGCATATTTGTCTGTGTGCTGTAATATCATGAAATTTCAACAGAATCAGGTGCCCCATTTCGGAAATGTATGACATAGTAATGTCGAACAAAAATCATTCGATATCGAAGTTTTGAAGATATTCGAGTTGCCGATTTTGCGCTAGTCACACTTCAAAAATAGCACTCCTGATCATATCGCTACGACAGACGTCCATCAAAAGACAATCCTAAAAAGGTTCAGACATTTCGTTTTAGAGACTACGGAACCCTAAAACCACCGCATACAATGGAGAACACCGCACGCGTCGGCACCTATGATCGCAGTATTACAGCTGTTTACAATGGGATGTAAAATATTCATTGATCTACCCACGTACGGGTTATTAGCGCTAAGGACCAAAATTTGACTGAGATTTGGTGTGATTTTTCTTATTTTTCGATTACACATACTGCTGGCAGATTAGGGATTATTGTATGACAACTTAACACAATTTTTCCTTTTAGATATTCTCTCTACACAATATGTAGGTATTCAATGCAACTGAAGTTTACTGCTGCATTCGTAGTTCTACACAGTATTTTTTTTTAGATAAGATTGATGTCAAATTGTGTCCTGAAGTATGACGATACCCTGTAGTTATCTAGTTATCGTTATGTTCAGATGGGTGGATCTCACTAAGTCCATTATGTATTTCCATTGATAGAAATACAGGGACAGAGTCTCCCATTATTTCAATCGCGGGCGGCGGCGGCAAAAAACGCTATTTAACCGATTCAGGCGTTACTTTGCGGAAGTTAAAGTTACAAGCACTTAATAAATTATTTTGCGTGCTTCCGCCACCAGTTAGTTCATGCAAACTATTGCCGGCCGGCACCCACCCACTACTATTAGTCCCAACATGCCCGCCACCACTAGCTTGCACATGCAACACGTGTTTCGCCTCTACGCGAGGCATCTTCAGGCACTAGACCAAGCTGTTAATAGTCCGACGTATAAACGACGAAAATTCGTCGTGGTGGAAGAAGCGGTGGCGGAAGCACGCAAAATAATTTATTAAGTGCTTGAAAAAACGCTATATCATCCGAAGTGCAAATACGATGTACAGTCACAGGCGTATAAACGAAATAACTTGTCATTTACGTTAACTGCTAGTACCTTATGAACAGATTAGGTGGAATAAGGGTTTACTACCGTTTATTTTCAAGTAATTTTATTAGTCAACTGGCTGTGCCCGCGACTTCGTCCGCGTGGAATAGTTATTTTGGGAATCATATTAATTTTTTGTTTACAAACCTACCTCCTCAGCTATAATATAAATTACCTATAGCTGTTACCCACGACTTATTTTAGACGACTTAGTTACATAATTAATAGAATATATTTTAAAGCAGTTTTAAAAAGTATATATTTTAAAGTACTTCTGCGTATATTATATTTTTAGTTTTATTTTCTTGTGGCTGAATCAATGACACATTTATTTGGATAAAGATTAATATTATTATGTTGATACAACTCTGACAAATAATTTGTAAATAATGCATTAATTTCGACCAAATTTGATCATCATAAAAACTGTCATTGGAAGTTAATCTTAAAAGATAGACATATACTAACGCAGATATTTTATTAGATAATTTAAAGAGGAATAATTCTTTCATACATATTTTTTGGGTACCTCGCACGGTTTTTGCAGCGCACGCAACGGAAGCCCTCAAAGATGAATAATTTTCCCCGTTTTGTCCACATTTTCGACTGTTTCTTCGCTAGCCTAAAGCCTTACTCGATAAATGATCTATCCAACACAAAAAGATTTTTTCAATTCGAACCAGTAGTTCCTGAGATTAGCGCGTTCAAACAAACAAACAAAAAAACTCTTCAGCTTTATAATATTATAATATATATAATATATTAGTTAGTCAATAATTTATTCAGGCCGTTATTAATGCTGAAGTGGAAACAGATTCTCAAATAACACAACAGCGTTTTTTTTGTCGCAATAGAAATAATGGGAAATAATTAAAAAAAACGTAGGCCAATTTTGTATTTCCATGGAAATTGTGGGATAGGTACATCCGTTCAAACCCTAATTTATTCCCAGGTTTCGGCACCAACATTTTTTTTGTTATTACATGTGTTGAAAATACGCTGTTTTTCACCACATTTGGTATTATCGAGTCATAAGTAATGGCTACATGGGTTGTCTATTTATTTTGACCAGTACTTGGCCATTTCCACCTCACGGAATCTGAACGATTTATTCTGCAAGAATACATGTAATAGAACGGACACAACAAGCTTTTGGAACTGAGACCAGGGTGTCACTAGCACATTGCCGACTTGGCGCCCAGTTCACTGCCTCTTTAAATCATAAAACTGAAAACCACTAATGCAAGCTGCTATACAGCCTACGCTAAAGGTTTATTCACGCAACAAACAGTAATTTATACTCGTACTTAAAAGTAGTTATAATATGAACGAACGATTGGTATACGTAACGTATGCAAGTACTAAACGTGCCTATCCTGAGGTAAATGTCTGTGCACGTCACTGCCAAATAGTGCCGTACCGTAATATACAACATATTTAAAATTAAAGATTCCATTAATGGAATCTAATATAACAGTTAGGTGCTAGAAATTATGAAATTGTGAATGATAATACCCTGCTTTTTGCAATAAACGCTACATATTCCAAGCGAAAACTCAACAAATGAGCAAAAATGCCACAAGTTAACCCTCGCGTGCATTATTTGCCTAATCATTTAGCGCGCCCGCCGGCGATGCTTGCAATAAAATATATTCTTACCGTGCTAAACGGTTGGCAAATGAGAATGGCTACTTTCTGCTAAATATTGCATGTTTGTTTTTTTTATTAGCTGGATTTATGTTGTCTATTTTTGGGCAGATATTGAGGGGGGTTGCCAACATAAGGATAGGTAAAGGATGTTTAGTTTAAAGAATATACATTTTACCGATTTTAAGTTTTTGGGTTATAGTATTATAGTAAATACAATATTAATTTTTCTATAATATATATATTATACTAGCTTTTTACCGCAGGTCCGCCTGCTTCAAAAAGTAGCCTATGTTTGACCCCGGGTCTTCAACTACATTCATAGCAAATTTCATTAAAAACCGTTCAGTGGCTTGGCCTTGAAAGCGTAACAGACACACAGACAGACAGACAGACTTTCGCATTCATAATATTAGTATGGAAGTATGGATTATGTAGTATTTTATTTCGGCACAAGCGACATTTCTAATTTAACAATTATTTTTTTTCAGAATAGCGTTATACGAGTATAACTAATACTTAATATCAATACAATTAAACTTGTAATAAAATATTTTTAATTAGAAAAGGTTTTTTTATTATAGGACTAAGTTATTTCCTAAGTATATTCGCTTATAAGCAACTTTATACATTAATTAAATACAAAAACAATGATCTCTAATTTAAATAAATAAAAAGATACTGAAAATTTTAATAGTGTTATAAAAAATACAAAAGCAATTATCTCTAATTAAAATAAAATAAAAAGATAGTAGTACTTAGTAGCCTGTTTGCCTACTTAGTTGTATAAAAAAAAATAGAAGTTTTGAAAAAATAAAGTATGTTCACACAAATTACTCCAGTACTTTCCCACTAGCGTATAAATATAAATCTCCGTAACCCTCTAATGGTGGGTCTCGCTTGCATTGGCAAAAATAATGCCATGGGTCGAAGCGACCCCCATTATAAATCAATCAGCTCCCCTTTCTTTTACTATTTATTGGCTTTTCAATGATGCGATTAGATAGTTAAGGAAATTATTTCGGAAAAATATATTTTCTTTTTGTTGGAAAGTTTTCTTTTGTTAATACAGTAAATTATAATGGAAGTATTTTTTGTTAATAATTAATTACCATTTCATTTTTATTTTTATTTAAATGGTGTATAGAGTATGAATAAAAAATTAGAATTTTTGTATATTTCTCTTAGTTACAAAATACGTAATAATATATGAACTGTTTCCATGTTCCATTAAAAATAATCAAAGAAAACGTTTAATGACAAATATAAATCTCAGCAACCTATGTTCCTGATAAGTACTTATTCGTAAAAAATGCACTTGGGTTTTATCACTTGGGTTAGGAATTATTTATAATTATGAATATACAAATGGTAAAACAACCACAAAATCAATATAGGTATATTTTTTTTATAGAAGAATGACCACAGCTGATTGTAAACTTGTGATTGCAGTCTGATTTGTATTTTGGAAATTGAAGGTATAATATACAAACAGAGAAGAATAAAACTATTTTGAATTTTATATTACTGTAAGTCAAAATTATAAGTAATTTTGATTTAGTCATTAGAAAATAAACTACAATTTACATTTATTATATTAATTTGTGTAGCGTTTGAACTATATTTATCTCAACAATTATTTATTCTATAAAACCAATCAGGTGTCAAAAAATATTAAAATGTAAAAAAAATGGTAATTATGAATTTTTTAAAATCTAAAATAAATTTTCTTGTTAAACAAAAAACAAAAATTTATGAAATACACGAGAAAAAACCAGGATGAGTATTTATATATTTGTTGTATTATAATATTATTCATTGCAGTATTTAGTATTTGCAGTAAAAAATTAAAAAAAATATTATGCACAATGTGATACGCTATAATTTATTGATTTTATTTAGGTCCATTTCAACCCTTTTAAATATTGTTTATAATCAAAAATAAATGTTTAAATGTAAAATAATAGCAACTAAATTTCAAATTTTCACGAAACTGTAAATAATATTAACACTTCACCAAGTATAACCTAAATATATTTGCTAATCTTAAATGTATTTTTTTAAATACTCACTGGGCATCATTTCCACGTGTGATGAAGTGTCCATGATATTGTGGTGATGCATCATGTCAGGTGGGGACTGCACCAGCCCACCACCAACGCCACTAGCCATCACCATCACTGATGTGTCAATGATCACCTTACAACGTGCTATTAAATTGTTTATTTACTACAAATTCTCTTATAAACGTATATTTTTGTCACGGGAGCTGATTATTTCAAATATTGTGTAATATTTACTCGTGATTTACGCAGCTAATAAATATTGATTATCACAATGTTCAGTTAGCTACGTTCAGCTGACATTACCTATGAAAACACTTAAAAAGAGTAAGTTTTAATAACACTATAGTTTTATCACAAACGGAATACACCAAAAATTTCATTTAAACTATTAAACCGATTCCACTTAATTCTGTCCTTAGGCACTTCGACATATTTTGTACAAAAAAAAAATTGTCTATCGCGTGACACATACGTGTACTCGCGTCAGCGGCCAAGCCCACACTGCCGTATTATAGATATAATTCTATGGATCGACGCAAAAGCGCATGAGTGGCCCGGCCTCTTCTCTGATTGGCTGGATTTTAGAACGCCTTTTCAAAACAGCGCTAACGATTGGCTAACAGCTTCCCATTTTCCCGCCCTAATGGACGGAACCCTCTCAAAATGGCGACCCCCTATAGCCTTTTGATGCTTTTTTGAACATTTTCTCTGGTAAAAAGTAATCCGGTTCGAACATAATGAGCATGATTTATGGTTTTTGATCCATGAGCTGTTTTTTCTGTCTTTATTTTTTAATCTGGTCATGTTAATCTTTCGTTTTAGTTATTTTATAACAAATCGCAGCTTGGTCCAAGTATATTTTTGCACTGCATAATTGGCTCTTTATAACAGTAATCGATGTGTTTTACAAAATCTATCAGTAGGTAGGCTTATTACTGTGTTATTCGTTATTGTCACCTTGTTTGATTTTTTTTTTGTATGTAATTACTTACTTATATTAACTTAATAATTATAATTAGCCAAAAATGTTTTTCCTTGTTTAATTTATAGTTTAAGAATTATTACAATCTGATAGCCTAGAGATGAATCAACCTCTGGGTAAAAATGTTCCTGAAAGCAGGTAAAAAGTAAAACATTAAAATGTTTTCATTGTGTTACAATGTTACATTCTTGCTGCGCCCTTTTATTATTATAGGTACATAGTTTAGATGGTCTCTCATATTTTATTATTTTTCTTAAAAAATCATTTTATTTTTTAAAAGGAAAACAATAATCATTATGGTATGTTGTGTTGAGTAGTCAAGTAGGTACGAAGGGTTAAAGCGAAAAATACGTTTTAAATTTGTAAAATAAATTAGAAACTATTATTATTTATATTTATTTAAGTAGTTAGTATGTAGGCTTAATATGTAATCTATGTATTAATATTGGATGTTTTGTTTGTTCAAATGTTTAAATAAGTAATTATTCTATCTTTGCACTTACTTTTGTCTCTCAACACCACCTGTTGGTTGACTGGTAGAAAAAGCCCACGGCTTTAAGTCCGCCATTAACATTCTTTGTAATAAAGTTTAAATAAATAAATAAATAAATAAACTAGAATAGATTATTTTGCCAGAAAACATGTGTTAAAAAAGGTTATAATTTATTTTATTATTATTTACTGGCTGGGACACGATAGGGATATGAGTAAATTAAAATGCTGATTTTTATGACAAAGTAGGTAGGCACTTAATGTATACTTAATATAAAATGACATAAAGCATTGAGAAAGGAACGTCATAAACTTTTGGCGGGAAGCTGTGAAGAGCAATAACGGCACTGTATTTCATTTTCCAAAATTTGTGTTTCTTTGAGTGTTTGTGCATAATAATGGTGGATTATTATTCGCAAAGTGTTCGATAACAAGCGTGAGTGTTGGGAAGTGTTACAGTGTTTGACTTATGTAATTTTCATACTTGTTGCCAAAAGCTCCTAGTAATCGCTAAGTGCAGTTTTTCAAGCACTTCACTTAGCCTGATTCTTCTGTCTAGACTTGACTACCGACTAGACTAGGACTTGACGAAACCACACTGTAGGACTGAAGAAGATAGAAAAATTAAGAAGGGCATTAAAGGACTTGTATCCATGGCCGTATAACCCAATAATAAGAAAAGAGGAACGTTATAAGTTTCGATGCTCTTTGCATAGCTAAAAGAGATACAGCACAGGTCGACATTTTTAACACATACCTATGTACATTTAATAGTGAAATACAAGAAAAAAACGCGCAATGAAGAAACGCGCTCGTGACATATCCGGTGTTGCAAGCGTTCATAGGCTACGGTAACCACTTACCATCAGGTGGGCCGTACGTCTGTTTGCCTACTTAGTTGTATAAAAAAACAATTTCCCATGCTAATCGTTGTCAGCAGATCAAAAGATTTATGACGAAGGTTAAAACAGCTACGGATATAGGTACTATCACAAATACTTGTTATTTTCATACCATAGATTAATAATTGGTCTCCGCGGCGCTACGACTAGATACCGTCGGCATACTACATAAATTCGCAACTAAAACCATGCCGAAATTGGCATGGTTGCGGCATACCCGCGTCAGTCACGCCGCGACCGATGAGTGAGTTGGATGTCTAGATAAATATAAAATTTAATGTAAAAGTAGACGCAAAATGTGCAGTTTGCGTAGTCAAACTATGTAAGAATAATACTAAAAGAAATAAGGAAGATACTGGTATTACATACCATCAATAAGTATTGTAATAATTCGAAATATGGACATAAATTACTCACGAAAATAATATAACCCTAAAATATGGCGCGAAGTACCGCTCGGTGCTCAATGTTGCCGTGTATTAAATAATCCCAAATTCCCCGAGGTTTCAATTTTTATTATTTAGATATTTTGTTTTTTAACTCCCGACTCCAAAAGAGGGATGTTGTAATTTTGACTTTTTCTGACAATTTTGTCTGTCTTTAACATCTTATTTCTTTAATGCTGATCTGGGAGAAAAGTAAATACGTGGAATGTACTACCGCTTCTCTTCCCGCGCAGACCATATAAGCCGGCCGAGGAAGTGGGCGAAAATCGAAGAACCATACCTATCAGTAGGCGATGCGACTAGCAACCTATCACTATTTTGATTCCATTTCCACTTTACGTCCATCAACATTCTAAATATGGCCTTTAGGTAGTTGGTACCCCGTAGGGTATTGTTGCCGGATAATTAATTAATCGAATTTGTTTTTTTTTTTAAATAATCTAGGATATCGAAAGTATTGATATAATAAATTTAATCGATTTTTGACAATTAATCGATTATTAACTGCAATATCAAATAATTAGTCGATTATTGAAATGGGTTGATATAAATTATATCGATTTAATCAACAAAGGTAATCGTTTATATCAATGGTTATTAATCGATTATGTATCTGTAGTATCGATATAATCTTATCTGTAGTATTGATTTTTGAGAATTTATGAAAAATAATCGATTAATGGATTAATAACAATAACAAGCATTTCAGGCACCGATACTATACAGATATACCGAAACTCGGCGGCGGGATGTACAGCGGACATAACACAAATCATCGTCATTCAACTCATACAGAAAAAAAATACAGAAATATATTATCAATAGTATCAATATCGATACTATCGATATATGATTACTATCGATACCTTAGATTATAATTTCAACTATCAAAGAATCGATTATTATTGGATGTGTAATGTATTTTCCGGCAACACTACTGTATGGAAAAAGGCCATGATAATATCTACTCGTATGTACAAGATGTTTACCGCAGCTCCGCCTGCGTCAAAAGGTAGCCTATGTTTGACTCCGGGTCTTGAACTATATCCGTACCAAATTTCATGAAAATCAATTCAGCGGTTTAGTTGTGAAAGAGTAACAAACATCCATCCATACTTACAAACTTTCGCGTTTATAATATTAATAGGATGCGTATGTCTATTTATTTATCTGTATTTAAACCCGAGTTACAACTAAAAAGAGGTCAGTAATCAATTAGCTCCAAGCTAAATAGAAAATTAAAGTAACGTTTAACATACTGTACTGTATAATAATAAATCAAAAGAAAATTTTTGCAATTTTAGGATTCTATATTAGAATTATAAAATAAAGTAGACAAAAACTAACCATTTCCCCTACCTTATCTCCGAAACTATCGATTCCAGAATTTCGATTCATAAATTACAGGAAAACCTATGAGATAATATTAAATTTGTTTAGGAGGTCCAAATGGAGAAAAATAAAAAAAGTACAGAACCCTCTACATGCGAGCCGACTCACACTTGGCCAGTTTTATTTTAATTTCATTTTAAAGGTTTTTCTAAGCTACTTTTTATAATACGTAACAAGACCACAGCAATTAATAATTTTCCCATTGGTCGGGCACCAGTCAAGTAGCTGGCAACACCATAATCGATGCTAGTGTGCGTCTTTGCACATTGTTTTACACACACTTTCCTATTAAGTGGCCGCATTCTGGAAACTGATTTTTCTTCACAGCGCGGTATCTACTTAGTCGAGCGCGCGAGACCAATTATTAATATATGTTTCATACATAAACTAGGTACTAAACGAGAAATCATTTCACTAAACGAAAAACTAAAACATTCGTTTGTATGTCGCACGAGGTTTTTAATTATTGTCATCCTAAGTTATAACAAAACATAACGCCTCAAAATGAACTTATAACTAATTTTTCACATTCTAATCATTAATTTTGCTAAACCGTCGACGTGTGAGGTGCTGACAAAAACTTTTGGCGCCAAATGTTCGCGCCAACGTCATTAGTGTCACAGATTAACAAGGAAAAAACCATAGATAAAGAAATCTGTGTAGACGTTGATCTTGATGTTAGTATTCTGCCTTACAATTTTTAAAAAGACGTTAATTGCTTCCAAATCTGATATGATAGACCCCTTTTGACAGTTTTCTAGTTTACGCGTTTTTTGTGTTTGTTTTCAAAGATAGAATTAAGTTTAGGTAGAAATGCAATGCGAGGGCCAGTTGAGCCTCGAGTCTAAACTTAATATCGAGTCTTAACTTAAATAATATATTATTTTATAATTACTTACTTACTCGACTGGCTCAGCAACGCAAAGAGGATCTCACGAGTGTTCTATTCTGCGCGATTGCTGACAGTTGTCAGCCCTCATCTCTCGCAGATCAGCACTGCATCGCTCCAGCGGTATCTGGGATGACCGACTTTAATGATGTCATTTTTACAATCGTTGCAAATCATTGGCAAAGGACATAATTTAATTTGTCCCTTAATCGCCTTGCACGATAGCCACATGAATTACCTATTTAACCTATTATACAATACACGGTAAGGCTCACCCCCTTTTTCATAAAAAAATCGTTAAGCTTCGATTAAATAAAACATGTTCTGTCTCGTTCTTTCACATCAAAAATGAACGTTATTTATTTTTTTGGAAATAAAGAGGCACGTCTATTTTTTTTCATTTTGTTTTCATGATATATTGTAAGAAAGTCACATCTATTTTTACACTACAAGCCTGCGTGCTTGTTCCATAAAACCCCGACCATGTCCTCCCTATACTTAATAGTGTCATTTTTAACTGTCAGTTAATTGGCATCCAGATTTAACGGGCAAAAAATGAGTAACCTTCTGGCGCCACTGTAGACGGGCTTATCTGTTATGTGGTTTATGATTAGGAGGGATAGTGCAGGGTGCGCTGGATTATTTATTCAAATTAAATTACATAGTGCACGTTCAGAAATAATTTGTTTGCATAGTGCACGTACTTATTTATTATAAACTAGCTGTTTCTTGCAGCTCCGCCTGCGTCAAAAAGTAGCCTATGTTTGACCCCGAGTCTTCAACTATATTCATACCAAATTTAATCAAAATCCGTTTAGCGGACAGACAGACAGACTTTCGTATTTATAATATTCGTATGAATACACATACACAAAACAGATTATAATCCATTTATTTGCAAATGCAAGAAAGTTAGTAGGTGATGATCTAGACTTTATAATGCCTAGGTATTTTGCTATTTTACTTATCAAATCATTTATTTGCATTAAAAGTGGTAATATATTAAATTAACACATTGAAAGTCTATGATCCGACTAATGATTAGGTAACCTTTCTTCTGTCGGGTAATCGGCGATCAATATGTTGATGAAAAAAATATTTGATTTACGTAATACCTACTATCAATTTTTTGAATCCTAAAAATCGTGTAGTTTTACATAGATCTTAATTGCGGTTATTTAATATAAGCAGGTACATAATAGAATATCTTCGGCAGTAAATTCTATTTATTCTATTCATATACGCACAAAAAATTACGAGTTCTGAAAAAAAATCTTACACTGCAAAAAAAAGTGTTTTTTTTTTTATATTTCAGGTTACCAGGATTCATATACGCACAAAAAATTACAAGTTATAAAAAAAAATATTTGACCTGCAAAAACAAGTGTTTTTTTTTACAAATAAAAAAAAGAAACACGAAAGCCCTTGCTAGCTAGACGTACACACCCTCTTTATAATACATTTTAGATTAGAAGGACGCCACTTTCGTATGTCGTGAGTACGTATATATATTTATCCGCGCAGCTGTTTTAGGGATGAATGAATTTCGACAAGGACTAACAGATTACCAGATGTTGTCCGCGGCTTCGTTCGCACTCCTAAGTTCCTTTCCATTTTTTGAGCATAACCCGTGTAAAAAATGCAGAATGTCTTTTTTTTATACAACTAAGTAGGCAAACAGGCGTACGGCCCACCTGATGGTAAGTGGTTACCGTGGCCTATGAACGCCTGCAACACCGGAGATGTCACGAGCGCGTTGCCGACCCGACGAAGGAATTTTTTCACGCCATTTTTGAAGTTATAGTCACTAGGGAAAACCATGGCATTTCATTCCATAATAGCAGTGACTTTTATATACTAGCATCGAGATATATCTAGAGAAGGCGCCTTCACCGCATTGAACGGGACGAAGTAAGGACGTGCGGTGTCTTCGCTAGTACGTTAGTACATATATCTCTATGAAACTAGCCAAATTTTACAGTGTTCATCATTATCTGCGAACCATTGCTAAATAAGTCCTCTGTCTACCCCACAGGTCTACTCTGACACTACTCTAACCATCTCTGTCCTAGAACCCTATTTTTGAAATGTATGATATAGGTATATACGTGGGGCGCACTATAAGTTTCCGGAATGAATATGAAAAAATACTATTAAAGGTACAAAATTAATTTATTGTTTTTCAAAATAATCTCCCTTGGCGTCTATGCACTTTTTCATTCGATGAAACCAGTTTTGAAAACTTTTGTGCCACTCCTCTGTGGTGACCTCTGAAACGTGTTTTTCATACTCCTCGACAGCCTCTTCTGGTGATGAAAATCGTTGACCGCGTAATTGGTTCTTAATTTTTGGGAACAGAAAAAAGTCACAAGGTGCCAGGTCGGGACTGTATGCAGGATGACTCATGAGTTCTACATTTTTCGCCTTCAAAAAGTCGTTTGTCTGTCTGGCCGTGTGAGAACTAGCATTGTCGTGGTGCAGGATGATACGGCGTTTACGGTTATTTTTACGGAGTTCGTCAATAACTTCCGGCAAACAAATGGTCGTGTACCAGTCACTATTCACTGTACGACGATTCTCTAAAGCAACAGTAGCCACGTGTCCAGTTTTATTAAAAAAAGAAGCAATCATCCGCTTAGATGCACTTTTCACGCGCGCCACTTTGGTTGGTTTCGGCTCATCTTGAAAGACCCATACGCTCGATTGCTGCTTTGTTTTGGGATCGTAGCAATAAATCCATGTTTCGTCACCTGTTACTATGTCCCACACCAAATTTGACGCACCTTCGTTGAATCTGGTAAGCATGGCACTACACCAAGTGACGCGGTCCGTTTTTTGAGCCTCGGTCAAGTTGTGTGGGATCCACCGCGAGCACAGCTTTCTCACACCCAAATGTTTGTGTAGG
Organism: Euzophera pinguis; assembly: GCA_947363495.1. NCBI lineage: Eukaryota > Metazoa > Arthropoda > Insecta > Lepidoptera > Pyralidae > Euzophera > Euzophera pinguis. The sequence continues at coordinate 10,133,662 of OX376178.1, read as the reverse complement.
ATTAATTGTATTTGACTCATGCCTATTTCTAAGGATGCGCGAATTTCATGGTAGGTCACATGCCTGTCTGTTTCAATCATATGGCGCACAGCATTGATGTTTTTGTTGGTCACAGCGGTGGACGGCCGACCATCGCGAGATTCGTCACTGAGATTGATACGACCACGCTTGAATTCTGCAAACCAGCTATAAACAGTTGTCTTGCATGGTGCTTCATTGCCAAAAGCTGTTTCAAGCCGAGCGATGCTCTGTTGAGCTGTCAAATTACACTTAAAATCGTAGAAAATCATACTACGAAAATTTTCCCGAGTTAAATCCATGTTGATGCAGACACACAATTTTTTAAATGGCGCCACAAGGTAAAAACAAAAGACAGTCAGATGAAACAAACTGCATTCTACAGCCAAAGAGTTCTATTTTCAAATGTTGCAATAAATTTTTAAATATTGTTTATGTAAGTGGCCAGTTCCGGAAACTTACAGTGCGCCCTATGTATTAATCGTTCGATATCGAACAATAATCCTTTACATCCGTATTCTTAAACATAACCTTAAGGAAGTCTTCAAACCATACCTCCACTCAAACTCATTGGAGAACACCTCAAGGAAGTCCTCAAACCATACCTCCACTCAAACTCATTGGAGAACACATCAAGGAAGTCCTCAAACCATACCTCCACTCAAACTCATTGGAGAACACCTCAAGGAAGTCCTCAAACCATACCTCCACTCAAACTCATTGGAGAACACCTCAAGGAAGTCCTCAAACCATACCTCCACTCAATCTCATTGGAGAACACCTCAAGGAAGTCCTCAAACCATACCTCCACTCAAACTCAATGGAGAACACCTTAAGGAAGTCCTCAAACCATACCTCCACTCAAACTCATTGGAGAACACCTCAAGGTAGTCCTCAAACCATACCTCCACTCAAACTCATTGGAGAACACCTCAAGGAAGTCCTCAAACCATACCTCCACTCAAACTCATTGGAGAACACCTCAAGGAAGTCCTCAAACCATACCTCCACTCAAACTCATTGGAGAACACCTCAAGGAAGTCCTCAAACCATACCTCCACTCAAACTCATTGGAGAACACCTCAAGGAAGTCCTCAAACCATACCTCCACTGAAACTCATTGGAGAACACCTCGAGGAAGTCCTCAAATCATACCTCCACTCAAACTCATTGGAGAACACCTCAAGGAAGTCCTCAAACCATACCTCCACTCAAACTCATTGGAGAACACCTCAAGGAAGTCCTCAAACCATACCTCCACTCAAACTCATTGGAGAACACCTCAAGGAAGTCCTCAAACTTTCCTTGAAAATGATATTCTGGATTGGTTGCTTGAGCAAACTCCAATAGGAACGTCACAGGTTATATTAACAATCAAAAGCACAAAAATTGTAAAATACAAAAGAATAGAGTAAAAAATGAAAAAAGTAATAACATGCCTAGGTAAAAGTTGTAAAAAACTAATTTACAATCACTTTATTTGATTTCGAGGATGCCTCAAGGTACCTATCGACCAAACTTATATTTGACAGTTCGATACTCACCTCCAATGAGGAATGGCTAATAACCTTGTCGAATTCAACCCCTTGAAGACACAAGTTTGCGCATTCACTGCTAAGAAAACCCCCTTTGTTGTTGGTCCTCAGTTCCTGGGCTCGACCCTTTCCATTAACAATAAAATTGGGATCCTTGGCGTCGACATATCTCATGACGTCCAATACTCTAGTTATTTGGAAGATAAGGCAAAGCTGGCATCTAAAAAGCTGGGAGTTCTCAATAGAGCAAAGCAGTTCTTTACTCCGCAGCAAAGGCTGCTACTATACAAGGTGCAAGTACGGCCACATATGGAGTACTGCTGTCACCTCTGGGCCGGAGCTCCCGAATGTCAATTAAAGCCTTTTGACTCCATTCAGAGGCGTGCTATGAGAATCGTCGACGATCTCAAGATAACAGGCGGTGTGGAGCCACTGAGCCTAAGACGTGACTTCGCGTCTCTATGTGTTTTCTACCGCCTGTATAATGGGTTGTGCTCCGAGGAACTATTTAAGATGATGCCAACACCCACCTTCTACCATCGCACCTCTCGCCATCGAAAGGGGATTCATCCGCATTCATTAGAATTCAAAGGATCGCGTACGGTGCGCTTTAATAGAAATTTTCTCCCACGTACGCTGAGACTGTGGAATGAACTCCCCAACATGGTTTTCCCAAGAGATTACAACATGGGGTCTTTCAAAAAGGGCGTTAAAGGATTTCTCAAGGGTCGGCAATACGCACGTGATGCCCCTGGTGTTGCGGGCGTTCATGGGCTACGGTGACCACTTACCATCAGGTGGGCCGTATGCCATTTTGCCTACTTAATTGTATAAAAAAAAAAAAAAAAAAAAAATGGCTGAGAACTGAAACTCAATCGAATGTACCCAAGTATGACGTCATCAAGGTCATGACATCGACGTCTTCAAGACAACCCCAAAATAATATACTAATCTATTCTGTACCTCAAAATTAATATCGTCAGTTTTCCGACCGGAAACCGGGCCGCCGGACGGCCGGACTGACCGGAAGTCGGTCGAATATTGATTGCGGTTCATTTCGGCCCGTTTGGTGGACGAATCGGCAGTTATTGTTAGTGATAGTGACGTCACTTTCGATGTCACTGATTAATTTACTTTTCTTGTAGATCTGATAATTATATATTAAACGAAGTGATTTCTGTAGAAAAAAAAATTGAAAAATATTTTCTGTATTTTAGTAAAATATTTTTTTTATAAGTACAACTAAATAGGCAAACAGGCCTACGGCCCACCTGATGGTAAGTTGTTACCGTAGCCTATGAACGCCTGCAACACCGGAGATGTCACGAGCGCGAAGGATTTTTTTCACGCCCTTTTTGAAGGCTCCCATGTTATAGTCACTAGGGAAAACCATGGCAGGGAGTTCATTCCATGATCGCAGTGTACGAGGCAGAAAATTCCGTTTGTTTTATTAAAAACAGTATCAAGTAATTTATTTATTAAAACTTTGTTGTTCCGCAAGTACAAATACTTGATGCTAAGAGCATTCTCTCCCAGTCAACCATTGGGAGAAACGGAAAGATAGTTTGACGCAAAAAAGTTAAGAGGAAAATATATTATAGACCAATTTATTCATTAATTAGTTTTTAATAATTAATTCATAATATATTCTTTCATTCATATATATTTCCAGTTAGGTCATACATAGCTTGCTATTTGTATATTATAAATAAATAAATATTGTAGGCTTGAATCACCTGATTGACTGATAATAAAGATGATTCTGTCAGAGACCGAAAGGCGATTCCGTAAAACTCCGACACCAGGGTATGCAGAGTCGCTATAATTTATTGGGAGAGATCTAGAAATAAATAACACCATCAGACTTTCGCTCTATCTCTTGGGATACCTACTTTAGTGCGAAAACCGCAAAATCGAGGTTCGTTACATAGAAAATCTTTCTACGATTCTTTGTTACATGAAATTTTGTAGAAAAGTTATCCCAAAGATACCTTCCGGTAATTTCTTCCCACCACTTACTTCCCAGTCCATACTTAACCAAGTCACGACTCCTTAGAGCCAGTATTGACCGCCTTGTGTTAATTATATAAGCAGCGTCTAATAACGTTGAAGTGCGACTGAGATGTAGAATTGTTCCTTTTGGTACCACGATAATAATCCATATCCATACTTCCATTATAAATGCAAAAGTCTGTCTGTCTGTCTGTCTTTCTGTCTGCCTGTCTGTCTGTTACGCTTTAACGGCCAAACCGCTGAACGGATTTCGATGAAATTTGGTATGAATATAGTTGAAGACCCGAGGTCAAACATAGGCTACTTTTTGAAACAGCTAGTAATCTATATACCTATATAAAAATCAATTGCTGTTCGTTAGTCTCGCTAAAACTCGAGAACGGCTGGACCGTTTTGGCTATTTTTGGTTTTGAATTATTTGTCCAGGGAAAGTTTAAAAGGTGAATATATTCGGAGGCGGTACGAAGTTTGCCGGGTCAGCTAGTCAATAAAAATTCACTGAGTGGCGAGTCACCGCCTGCCACTAATAGTCAGTAATCATGATTATGGCAGGTGCCCGAACTCCTATATAATAATGATTTCTTATGTTTTCGCGATTGTTATTCGTTAAATTAAACTATTTTAATACGTACACACCTACAAACAACACAACAACTATTTTAGTACCGTACGATACAGGCAGACCATGCCTGCGACCATGAACGGTGTAAAGTGTTTAAAACGTCAGGTGTAAATAAATAAGTAATAAACGCGGTAAAACCGTATTAAAATAGTTTAATTTAACTCCTATATAATAACCCAGATTTAAACCACCCAAACTTCATCACCATAGCCTATTTTATTCTTTTCACTCATGCAATAATTCCTCCTCCTGCCCAGACCTGTTCATAGAAATGTCATCTATTGATATAGCCGAGGACGGGTTTAGTTTTACAGGAGATTATTAGTTTGGCAGGAGAACCACATGACATCAACTTCTCCAAAGGGCCTTTACGTGTTGATACATGTCCCCGCGCAAGCCTCTCAAAGGACCGAAGCAACCAGTGAATCCCAAAAAAAAAAATTCAATAATAATTTATTCTTTTGTAAACATGTTGAATTCAAGTAGTATAATGTACCATACGAGTACATTAAAATAAAATTATTAAGCACATACAAGTTAAGACCTAAGTTGGATTGCGAAACATTTTGTGACATAAATCGACTCAGAACCCAGCATTAACGATGATAGGACTAAGTAGATATTCGATTTCGATATTATTTTTATCAGAGTCAACTATATTCATACCGAATTTCATCAAAATTTGGCCGTGAAGGCGTAATAGACAGACTGACAGGCAGACTTTCGCACTTATTACATTAAGTGCTAGCTGTTTCCCGCAGCTCCGCCTGCGTCAAAAAGTAGCCTATGTTTAAAGTGACCAGTGTACGAAACTCAAAGGGAACAACAACAAAGTTGAGTGGAAATTAGTTCAATTCTCAGCCCTTTTAAAGGAAAATGAGTTTATAAAGTGTTGTTACTAATTTTCAATACTACCCGAACATAGTGAGACATCCATACTTCCATACTAATATTATAAATGTGAAAGTCTGCCTGTCTGTCGCTTTCACGGCCAAACCGCTGATAAGGATGAAATAAGTGCGTGCGTGCGATAAATACGTGCGCACATTTTGGACTCGTTCAGTTAATGAAAACTTCTCAGTGTGACTTGACTTCATCATTGGTATTTATATACCCAGGTATATATTTAAAATGAAACAAGCACTTAATAAATTATTTTGCGTGCTTCCGCCACCAGTTAGTTCATGCAAACTATTGCCGGCCGGCACCCACCCACTACTATTAGTCCCAACATGCCCGCCACCACTAGCTTGCACATGCAACACGTGTTTCGCCTCTACGCGAGGCATCTTCAGGCACTAGACCAAGCTGTTAATAGTCCGACGTATAAACGACGAATGACATAAAACCTTTTTTTTTTTTTTTTTGAATGACCTTCAATTTTAGCTCCTGTGAGCTTTTAAATTTACAGCGGGACAGTTTGAGGCGAGGGCTATTAACCACTCAGCCTTTTCGGCAAATGCACAAGGGGCTCCCAGTTGGGACGAACCTCGGCCATGGGCTTTGCCTTTGATCAAGCGAGCGATGCAAACTCGCGAGCGGTAGCAAACGCTCAATGCCATAAGGGCCGACACTATTGGGCCTACTGAGAACCTATCGGTGGCGTGAAGCGCCCTGGTACATTCTGGTACCTGGTAAACTGTCTACGACACAAAACCATCGTACCCTTCCTATTATACTACTACCCCCACCACTAAGAGGTAGGATTATGAAACATGTTAAGTAATGGAGAATTATTTAAATCAGTTTGTTTATTAATTAAGGGAATTTTTAAATTTTTATATTTATTTATTTCTAACTGCTCCAAAATGTTAAGCTTTAACCCTTTCTCTTCAACATGTAATATTTCATATGTATGATTAGGTGATAAATTATAATTATGTTCTAATAAATGTTCCGCAAACTTAACTTTAACTTCCGCAAAGTAACGCCTGAATCGGTTAAATATCTTAAAATGAAACAGTATTTGTGTATGTTTTATGCATGTTTACGTAGTGTATGAACTTAAGCTTTTAATAAAATTTGCTCTATAATTAATACATTTTTTCCCCCTTAACTTTTTTGCGCCAAACTATCTTTCCGTTTCTCCCAATGGTTGACTGGTAGAGAATGCTCTTAGCATTAAGTCCGCTAATTGTTATAAGTATATGTGTTCTTTGCGGAACAATAAAGTTTTAATAAATAAATAAGACCCGGGGTCAAACATAGGCTACTTTTTGATGCAGGCGGGGCTGCGGGAAAAAGCTAGTTGTCTATAAGTAAATCATATTCTAGTGGGGGCGACGACTTAAAATACTGCTAAGTACTATGAGAAGATGAAACAAGTATCCGGTGTTGAAGGCGTTTATAGGCTACGGTAACCACTTACCATCAGATGGCCCGTACGCCTGTTTGCCTACTTAGTTGTATATAAAAAAAAGTATAAGGAAATAAATTAAATAGAAAATTTACAAGAGCCTTCACTGTGGCAGGTGGCACTATCTACTGAACAAAATATCAGTAAAAAATAATATCAGTAATATAGTACGCCTCTTGTTGTGTTCTATTTTGTTGTAACAATGTTCTTTTTTACATACATACAAAATATTATGGCCATCTGCTGTTCAGCCTGGCCACGAAACAATTCGCCGCGATGCCACCAGCGACTAAAACAAATACATACAAATGCATTTGTTTCAGTGCACTAATCGTTACTACTCCTCATTTCGCCTCGCCAGTCACCAGTTCTTTTCGAATGATTCTATTCTAAGTTATAACGTTAAACTTTATTTAGAACTTTTAGAAACTAAAGAAATAAAAGATTTCGAGCTAAGTTATAATAAAGCAGTTTATTAACTGATACAGTACTAGTTAACAAAAATACAACAGGAAAAGTTAATTATTTGGAAATGAAGATTCCAGGTGTAATTGAAATAAGAATTGACAAAGGAACTAAGGTCTCGGATTCTAGGCACAAAGTCAACTTTACAGATCGGAGTGAAGACGAAAAGAACAGAAGATCAGAAGTTTTTTTAGTGCATTTGTTATGTATTTATTTTAGTCGCCGGTGGCATCGCGGTGAAATTCGCCGTAGCGAATTACCCCGTGGCCAGGCTTGTAAGAAGCAATACTTTAGCTTTAGCAATACCTCCAAAATAACTTTACACCAAACATTAGGAATTCCTAAAAAAAAGGCGAGTTTCCAAAATTAACGACATCTTGTGGTGGAAAGTTTCAAATGAGCTGATTATCTGCAAATGGCTGAACCTATCTCTATAAATTATACCTAAAAACTATTGAACAAATCAAATCTTGGTCCCATAACATTTTGTGATTTTGGCACTGAATCCTAAAATCGATAAAACGAAAGGAAATTCAACATAATAAAAGTGATATTTTGTTAAAAGCGCATCCACATTTTTTTTCTACAAAACGTAACATGCTTAGAAGCCGACAAAGAAATGCTTTGTCACTCCAGAAAGGAAAAAAAAGCTTTATATCAAAACCTCTTTTGTCAAAATATAGGCTGCATTTAACACACCGTTTGGCGCCTATAGTGTCATTTTGTATCTATATTTAAATAAAAAAAATAATCTGTCATCTCATTTTTTGAGATCTAATAGATACGTAATTTTTTTGGGTGCACAGACTAAATTAAGAACAGATTTTAACTATGGAGCTACACTGTATAATAATTAGGACTTTTGGCGGGAAGCTGTGAAGAGCAGTATCTGCGCTGTATTTTATTTTCCAATATTTGTGAGATTTTTGAGTGTTTGTGCATAATAATGGTGGACAAAGTGTTCGATAACAAGCGTGAGTGTTGGGACGTGATACAGTGTTTGATTTATGTGATTTTAATGATTGTTGCCAAAAGCTCCTAGTAATCGTTAAGTGCAGTTTTTCTACCACTTCACTTAGCCTGATTCTTCTGACTAGACTTGACTCCGACTAGACTTTTAGACTTGAAGAAACCACACTGTAGGATTGAAGAAGAATTAAGAAGGGCTATAAAGGACTTGTATCCATGGCCGTAAAACCCATAATTTAAAAAAAATATAATAATTATTGTATGTTCAGTTATTTTTCTATCGGATAAATATTAATGGAGTATATTGCGCATTTACTACAAAAAAACTGGTCAAGTGCGAGTCGGACTCGCGCACGAAGGGTTCCGTACCATTATCCATAAAACAAAATAATATAAAAAATACATTTGAGAAAATTTAAGTCCAGTAACTTCGGAGATAGCCTAGGGGGAACGCTCATTTTTTGTCTTCTTTCTTGAATAATTCCAAAAATACCGACATAAAAGATACTGAAAAAAATATCATAAATATTTTCAAAATGAGCCCTTTTGTTTTATATAAAAAAACTTTTTTTAATTACTAAAATTAAAGCTACTTAGCCCCCCAAAACCAGCCTCCATATTTAAAAATAATATTTTATTTCAATTAGCCTACCTTCGGGTTACAGATACACATGTGTCTATCAAATTTCAACTTGATCAGTCCAGTAGATTCGGAGAAAATCGACTGTGACAGACGGACAGACAGACGACCCGAGTGAGACTATAAGGGCTCGTTTTTTGGCTTTTATGGCCCTTTTGACCCCTAAAAATATAGAGCAGCGCTTTCAATCAACTAAGGACTATGCCCGCACGATACGGACATTATTCAAGTAAAAAAAATATATATCTTATGTATAAAAATCAATTGCTGTTTGTTAGTCTCGCTAAAACTCGAGAACGGCTGAACAGATTTGGCTATTTTTGGTTTTAAATTATTTGTGGAAGTCCAGGGAAGGTTTAAAAGGTGAATATATTCGGAGGCGGTACGAAGTTTGCCGGGTCAGCTAGTAGATGATAAATATCATACTTTTAGATCCTTTAGTTTTAACTTGTTGTGATGATTTTTGCAATCCTGTAAAAACTTTCTCTACAATTTTTTTTTTATACTATTTAGTAGGCAAACAGGCTTGCTTCCCACCTGATGGTAAATGGCTAACGCAGCCTATGGACGCCTGCAATACCAGAAGTATCTCGGGTGCGTTGCCGACCGCTAATAAATTTATTCACACCCATTTTGAAAGCCCTAATGTTGTAAACATTGGGAAAAACCGAGGCATTCATTCCATAATCTGAGCGAGCCATTTTAAAACTCTAATTGAAAATAAACATTAAAAATCCGCTATTTTGCTATTTTTAAACAAACATTTCTACGAATTTGATCAAAAATAAGTCTCACCCAGCGTGTATTTACCTAATAAGTCAATGAAATTCAATATTGTTTGGGATTAAAAAAGGGCCATCGCTCACATTTTTTGCTGCAACGCTACACCGCGGATCAACATAATCCTATCAGCCACTGTGTGTATCGGGCCTTTGTATATTTCATTATCTATGGTTCGGAGGTTTAGCTTTGGCAGGCCTATGGGGATTTCAGATTATTGTATAAGACCATCATTAGTAGGGGTGTGTCATTTAAGAAAACTGGATATCCATTAGTTATACTCCATTGGCTCAGCGACCCGAAGTGGATCTTGGCCTTAGAAACGAGAGAGCGCCAGAGAGATCTATTCTTTCGGTGGCTTCCAGTAGGATCTTATGTATCAGAAACAATATGGAGATCAGAATTGACACATGGATAAATTTTTGACGTGACAACGTCTAATAACTCGATACTACGGGCTGCATGCACGAAAAAGATGACGTCATTGTCGCGTTCCGCAAGCGAGAGCGCGGCACGAACGAGAGAGAGGCATGATCATGTGTATTATGCTACTGTAATGTTTGACGTTGTCACGTCAAACTACCGTCCGTAAACAGACTTTACAAACAACCAATTTTTTTTATTTATTAATTTTAAGTGCTGTGTCATTATATTCAGTGCTAGTAGTTTATCAAATTGATTCTATCTATATCTACTTTGATTCTTTCATTGTTGAAAAATGTTCGACTCACCGATTATGTCGAATAAAAATTAATCAAAATCGTACGAAACGAAATTCACCCCACTCACCGGCTTTGAATAAATCATACATCTCAAAATTAGCGCTATCCAGTAGAGTAACCATATTTTTGAAATGTGTGACAATCGTTCGACTAATCCGAGTAAAAATCATTCGATATCGAACGAAAATCATTTCTCGACTCGTTATTATTCGACTCACCAATTTTGTGCGAGTCACACTCTTCAGAAAATAGCACTCTTGGTTTCATTTATCACATTAACGTCCTGTTGCAACAAAATGAACTTATATTGTACATCGTGTACACAAAGGAATCTGTCCTGCACGCATATTGTCCAACACCCACCAGGCGAGCTGTCAGGATGATGTGTCAAGTCTGCCAGGCGCGAAATGCTGAACGCTACCGGATTTAGTAAAAAAACGCACTGTACAGAAAAACGATGGCGATTTTATTCTTAGAAAATACTGTCATGATGATATGTCAAATCGGGCAGGCGAAAATACTGCACGCTACCGGATTTTCGAAATAAGCACTGTACAGAAAATAAAACAACATAAGTTTGACTGCCGAGTTGATTGTCAACTAAGAGTCGACATTTTCAAGAAGAAAATATTATATTAGATGTAGCGTTTAAACAAACATCTATTCCACTGGCTCATCGAGCCGAACAGGATCTTGGCTTCGGAAACGAGAGAGTGACAGAGAATATTCATGTCAGTGCCTTGTTAGTTAAGGACACCCACGACCATTAATTCAAAATTGCCTAAGCTAGAGCAGACATTTCAGTTTAACTTTATATACGCCGATAACTTTGGTTGATTGACTAGCTCCTCTTTTTCCAAATGTTCAAACTTAAAGTAGAAAATCAGCTTCTGATTCGTCCTAGTATGGATTTAGAAGTCCTAATCCATTATTGTGTTGTTATGTCTACGCTCAATACTGTGCATGTTAGTTCTAAAATTAAATGTGGGTGAAACTCAGATGGATCGACGACCTCCCGGAAGAGACTGGATGAGAAAAGCACAAGACCGGGGAGAATGACGTGCAATGCTAGAGGCCTCTCAGCATTGGCTGGCGATGGGCTGAAGAAAGAATACTCAATCCATTCAATTTCCGAAACAGCCACGCGTTATTTTCGTACAGTGCGTTACTCCGAGTCCCGAACATTTAATCCTATTTCACCACGATTCGTCGCTCCGCTATAGCATTGCTCTTTTTATTTTTTCCGACGCGCTCTGAATTCCTATACGGATTTAGTGTGTCGCCACCTTAACGCCGCACTTACGCAAGCACAATGTATGAGAGTATGAGTCTGTATGAGCCACTTTAAGGGGATTATTACGCGATAATGGTTATTATGAAGAAAAATTGTTATTTGGGAAAGGTTTTTGTAAAATGGCGGCTCTGTGTCTGTTGCATTTGGGGCTAAGTTGTGATTTTTGTAGAGGGCCCAAGCTTTATGGAATATTGGACATTCTCCTTTTTTGTTTTCAGCAAAAATATTAGTGACTACGCACCTAAAAGGAAAGAGAAAGCAACACGCAAAAAATTGCACAACCAAATATTGTAACATGGTTGAAACTTCAGACCAAATCAATTCCAATTTACTATTCTCCCATATACTTAAGAATAGGAGAATAGTTCAGCGAAATTGATTTGATCATGTCCTTAATTTCAAGAATAGAAAAAAAATAAGTTTAAATGAAAGTGGGTACATCTGTTAAAGTAATACAAGATAATTAATCATTTAGAAATATATTTTTTTCCGGCTGGCAACTTTAATTTACTTTTTATAATTCGTTTTAGGTTTTTTTTAAATTGTTTAGTTTTATAATCATAATATTAATTTTACGTTGCTATGTTTTCATCAATGCAAATTTTTATTATTATTATTTTTTACACAACTAAGTAGACAAACAGGCGTACGGCCCACCTGATGGTAAGTGGTTACCGTAGCCTAAGAATGCCTGCAACACTGGAGATGTCACGAGCGCGTTACCGACCTGTCCGCTGTCAGCCTGGAGCCTGGCGACCCTACTCACCAGTAGGAACACAACACTGCATCACAATGTTATTTGGCTGCGGTCTTCTGTAGGTGGATTATATTTATATTTATTTATTTTTTTGCCAAAAAACTAATAATTAAAATAGAAAAAATTTGAAAAAAAGAACATTACCCTTCTTGGCTTTCCCGCAGTCGAGTGAAAAATGCTTATCTTAACAGCGTTTAAAATGAGTTTCTGTCTATTTGAATATATCTCGCACACTTGAGAATCCGAACAGATGAACAGACAGACAGTCTTTGTTAATATTATGATAGGGTCGTGGGAAGGCAGAAGTTATTTACTTATGCTATAAATCAAATACTTCAAAGTGACTGGAAATTTTAAAATGTTAATTAAATCAATCAAATCAAAAAGATCCAATTAAAAAGTATGTTTTTCAAAATGCTTTGCAACTATCTATTTCGTTTATTTATTTATTAGAACTTTATTTGTTTCACAAAGTACACATACTCTTAATAATAAGCAAGTTTCCTAAAAAATATAATTAGTCCGGCAGTTAGATAATCAAAAAATATTGGGGACGTATTTTTTCTTTTGAAAATTAAACAAAGAATGGTAAAGATATGGCGCGTTAAAGTTCCGTGTGACGTCACAGTGTGCTACACTTTTTCGCAATATGTGACGTCACGAGCCCCCCCTCCTAAACTTTGATGCGTTATATCTTTATAATTTATCGCTCAATTGACAAAAGAAAAAATAAGTCACTAATATATTTTGATTCTCTTAATGACGGACTAGTTTTAATGTTTGTCTTCTGACTCCAGAAACTGGCCTATTGGCGGACTTAACGTTAAGAACATTATCTACCAGTTAACCATTGGGAAAAACTGAAAAATAGTTCGACGCAAAAAAGTTATGGAAAAAAACTATTACAAACAAATTTTATGAAAATCCTAAACACACACTTAACACTATGTTTACGTACATACATAAATAATACACATAACAACACATATACATAGTTTCTTATTACTGACTTTAGGTGCCTTCTGAGTACCTACATAGGTATTTAGATTTTAGATAAAATATTTGTAGGTATTGTAAATTTAATTAAATGGGTCTTAAAATACAGATTCTACGTTTAGAACTTTAATTATTTTGAATTTAAATAGACCTCCATTTGATAATTTGAAATAAGGGGGTTTGTCTATTTTACGTATTTTAATATTTACCCGGGAAACCCCTTTTAATTAATTTTGTTTCTGTATGTGGGCTATAATGATATTTTGTATTGTATTAAACGAGAGAGAGACACAGAAAATTTCATTAATTCATTCAACAAAAACTGAATAACGAACATCATACAATATTTATTGTCACCATAACTAATATAGATGCATCAAAATCAACTTGACGGTACTGGAGCTCTGTTTTGAAAATATATGACATAAAATATGTCGAATCAAAAATAGCACTCCAGCACTTATGTTTATCGATACATTATTATCGATAAACATAATCTAGTTACATCCTTATCTCTCGATTCCGTCGAAACAAGCATTATTTGTACACTGATAGCGGAAAGCTACTCGAAAGCTTAAAAGCACTACATTAACGTATAGACATATGGTGGGCGAATTAACCTTATTTGACTTTCGATAATGCCCAGTAGTGCGTATGTGTTATTCACCTGTTGAAGTAAATCTAGTAATACGGTTTTAGATAATGCTTTTTACAAAAACATGGTACGTACTATGGAGCAATTGCAAAGAGTAAAAAAACGTATTTGTGAGGCTACACGGGGCGGAAGGCAGACGTGCGGGGTGCTTGGTTTCGGCCGTGGCTCCAATCACGGAGCACGAGCAATGACAAGCGCCGCCCACTTTTGTGTCGGTGAGGCTCCAATGATCACATCACTGCGCCATTTCAAAAGGCATCTCCTCTTTGTAATTGCTCCATGGTACGTACACAAACATTTGTTAGTAAATAAAAAATGTTTTTAGTTTATCTAAAAGACCTCAAATTAATAAGGGAATTGGTGAAAAAAATAACTTTGAGATTAAATTACCTATTTAAAGGGAAATTTCGAAGTTAAATTCACATTAAATGGACTATACCAAGGCCACAAGAAAACGCTTCATACTAAGTGGTAATTTGTAATGACGTCACAAAACAATAGTTTAAAATTACGCGAGATTATTCTTGGGCTTTTTCAACATCTACCTAATAAATATTGTGTTAATGAAAAAAGTTCCGTAATGAAAGTTTTCTTATTTTTTGATGGTTCATCAAATTTTTTTTTTTTTTTGATAATTTAATATTCTTAAAATTGACTTTATCATAAATTTTTAAATGGTTATAAAAACCTACTGTGCAAAGTTTTGAAGTACCATTCTGTGCAAAGTATTTAAAATATGTATGTAGATTTGGCGGGACAGGTGCATGGGAGCGAATGCTATGGCCTCTATAACGCTTTCTACAGGAAAACTAAACCAACAAGAACATGACCCGAGGTGTGTTAGTGGCCAACACCATGGAGCAATTACAAAGAGGAGATGCCGTAATAAGCGTTTTGTAAGAAAGTATTTGTGAGGCCCCACGGGGCGGAAGCAGACATGCGGGGTGCTTGGTTTCGGCCGTGGCTTCAACCATGGAGCACGAGCAATGACAAGCTCCGCCCACTTTTGTGACGGCGAGGCTCCAATGATTACATCACTGCGCCATTTCAAACGGCATCTCCTCTTTGTAATTGCTCCATGGTACGTACACAAACATTTGTTAGTAAATAAAAAATGTTTTTAGTTTATCTAAAAGACCTCAAATTAATAAGGGAATTGGTGAAAAAAATAACTTTGATTTTACTTTAAGATTAAATTACCTTAAATTTAGAGGGGAAATTTCGAAGTTAAATTCACATTAAATGGACTATACCAAGGCCACAAGAAAACGCTTCATACTAAGTGATATTGTGTAATGACGTCACAAAACAATAGTTTAAAATTACGCGAGATTATTCTTGGGCTTTTTCAACATCTACCTAATAAATATTGTGTTAATGAAAAAAGTTCCGTAATGAAAGTTTTCTTATTTTTTGATGGTTCATCAAATTTTTTTATTTTTTTTTTGATAATTTAATATTCTTAAAATTGACTTTATCATAAATTTTTAAATGGTTATAAAAACCTACTGTGCAAAGTTTTGAAGTACCATTCTGTGCAAAGTATTTAAAATATGTATGTAGATTTGGCGGGACAGGTGCATGGGAGCGACTGCTATGGCCTCTATAACGCTTTCTACAGGAAAACTAAACCAACAAGAACATGACCCGAGGTGTGTTAGTGGCCAACACCATTTATTTATTATTTATTTATTTATTTATTCCTTTTACAAAGTACATTGTGTCGGAAATACAAGAAAAAAATAATAAAAATAACATGATATCAAAATTACAATAATGACAACATCAATAACCTGTAGCAACTACCAAAATACAACCATGGAGCAATTACAAAGAGGAGATGCCGTAATAAGCGTTTTGTAAGAAAGTATTTGTGAGGCCACACGGGGCGGAAGCAGACATGCGGGGTGCTTGGTTTCGGCCGTGGCTCCAACCATGGAGCACGAGCAATGACAAGCTCCGCCCACTTTTGTGCCGGCGAGGCGCCAATGATCACATCACTGTAATAGCTCCATGGCCAACACTGTCATACTTTTTATGCCACCTAAAGGCATCTGACATAGGCTAACGACTGCCATATAGATAACATACGGAACCAACGACCTAATGTACCTTCTGAAGCACGGATGAGCTCGAGATAGAAAATTTCAATAATATTACCGCGAAAAGTCGATTCTCGTTTACGACAAGAAGTATATTACCATACCAATGTGTACAGTCACGAGCAAACACAAAAAACTGTACTCAATTTAAAACTTGTTTCAATGACTCTGTGTATACATGTTAATGCACGTGACTGTACTCTGTACCGATAACTACCAAACAAAAAACATTACGATAACGCATGTTTACAAAACGATCCAGCTTATTATCGTGTGCGCAGACCATTATCATCTATCAAAGGCCCGTGTGCGCTCGCCCTTATCTAATAGATACGCAGTTTCATTGGAATTTGAACTCTATTTTCATAAAATAAAGTTGTTTTTGAGTTGTTCGTGAGCGAGTATGGACTACTCTTGTCCAATAAGAATTAAATTCTATATTTTTACTTTTATGCTTCAGAATAAATTTTGAAATAAATTCTTTCACGTTATTTTTGTACTGAAATGCGAAACTATATCGATTTTTATATAATTACAAATTATAATATTATACATATGAGTTTTATCCAGATTAAATATAAGCTCTTCTTATCCTGTAGATGACTAAAGTAAAAACTGATTTATATTTTGATTTCTTATGTTTTCGCGATTGTTATTGCAGTCTGCCTGCGACCATGAACGCTGTAAAGTGTTTGAAACGTCAAGTGTATGTGTAAATAAGTAATAAACGCGATAAAACCGTATTAAAATAGTTTAATTTAATGATTTACATTTTGCCTAAAAAATCTCATTTCCACAACAAAGTGATTTTTAATACTTGGTAATTGTACACAAGGGTAGTGTGGTACTTACACTTTTAAATGTGTATTTTATATTGTATACTAGCTTTTTCCCGCAGCCTCGCCTGCATCAAAAAGTAGCCTATGTTTGACCCCGCGTCTTCAACTATATTCATACCAAATTTCATCAAAATCCGTTCAGCGGTTTGGCCGTGAAAGCGTAACACAGACAGATAGAAAGACAAACAGATAGACTTTCGCATTTATAATATACTAGCTGTTTCCCGCAGCTCCGCCTGCGGTATATAGCCTATGTTACTCAGGGTAAATGTAGCTTTCCAATGGTGAAAGAATTTTTGAAATTTGTCGCAGTAGTTTTTGAGTTTATTCATTACAAACATACACACAAAAATACAAATCTTTCCTCTTTATAATATTAGTGTAGAAGTATGAATTTTAATTTTTTGTCGTATATTATGGCAACAATCCAAAATAATTAAGTACTCTTCTACCAAAATCAAAAAGTGTTTTAACTTGAAGTTAGCTAAGTTTTTTCACCACATTTCAAACCTGTATGGTCACCGAATGTCCTTAACCCAACAAAATTTATATCCGCGATAACAGGGCGCCTGTCGCCGTGTAGGAATGTCCGTCTGTCTGTCCGTCCGTTTTATTATTAGGCTGATTTGAAAAGGAGGCTTTATGTATAGAAAATCTTTAGTCAACCAGTAATATCGAATGTGTTTGTAAAATGTGGGTTCATTAGAAACATCGTTTCAAAATTAAACTATTTAAATACGGTTTTTATCTTGGAATTAATCTGTTTTCCTTTGCAAGGATGTTACGTGAAGCTATTGAAATTAAAAAACATCCTAATTTCAATAGAGAGGATGGATGGCAGGTACCACCAGCTTGGGACCCAGTCATTAACTTAATAAAATCGCAAACTCGGAAGCAGACTGCAAGACCCGATACTGTGAGCCAATACTGCGTGAATCGGAATAGTTCCCAATAAAATTTTCAGGCGGTAGTTTGTAATCTTATGACATCAAAGACAAATGTTAACTTAGTCTGCCTGCGACCATGAACGCTGTTAAGTGTTTGAAACGTCAGGTGTAAATAAATAAGTAATAAACGCGATAAAACCGTATTAAAATAGTTTAATTTAATGAATAACAATCGCGAAAACATAAGAAATCATTATCGTTTGAAAAATTTAGTTAGGTACTACTTTCGCATTTATAATATTAGTATGGATTAGTATGGATAGTATGGATTATTATTAAAATATTAATTAAAGTAATAGTATAGTAATAAAATAGTACAGTATGAATAGATGGAAGTATGGATGGATATGGATGTATGGAAGTTCACTATACCAGACAATCTAAAAACGGGTGATAGTTTAGCTTACAATTCAAAAGGTCAGGTTAAAATATCAACTAAAGAATTCTTTATCATCCGATTATATGTTAAGATGATACCGTGCTTCGGAAGGCACGTTAAACCGTTGGTACTGGCTGACATTTGGCACTAAAAGAACTTCGGAAGCCGAGATGCGATTTCGAAAAACTATATAACCCAGAAAATGTATAATTTTATGGATATTTCATCCCAAAATTTCGAATGAAAGTAAAAGTTTGTTTTAAGTCCATTAAAAATAATTTGGTTACCTCAAATCCCCCATGCAAACAATCTATTGACCTCGTTAAAAAATGATGACTGCCATACAATCATTAATATCAATATTATTTGATGTAAAACTCCGTTCTTTACCAATCGCGCATATGCCATGAGAAAGCGATTTTTTGTGGGATAATTTATATTCATTTTTGTATGATCATGAGCGTGGTATGGAAAAAATTTAAGATTTTTGATTTGACCGACATAGGTTAGAGAATTTTTTTTGTATTTTTTTTTAATATAAAATGAGTTTTAAGGAACGGATAAGCATTGCTATCCAATGGGGAAATGCAGCAAGCGTTCTTGCTAACATGCCACACGGGCAGGATTTATTTAATACCTACTAGCTTTTTTCCGCAGCTTCACCTGCATCAAAAAGTAGCCTATGTTTGACCCCGGGTCTTATTTATTTATTTCATGTACACGCTGTAAATATACATTGAAAACTTAAAATTAGGAAAACTGTGTACAAGGGTTCTACTTATTTCTAAAGAAATTTCTTCCAGCAGACCCGCGACAGGAACTACGAAAGAAAGAGGCAAAGTGGCGTACGTTAAAAATAAAAAAAAAAAAACAAAATACCAAAATAATAAGCACAATTTAAGAAATAATGATCTCTTACTCGCTTATTAAATGTGGACAGAGTTTGGGACTCTTGAACGCTAGGTGGTAAAGTATTCCATAACCTGACTGCTTGAACAGAAAAAGAATGAGAATATGGTCTTCAACTATATTCATACCAAATTTTATCAAAATCCGTTCAGCGGTTTGGCCGTGAAAGCGTAATCATAATCATTTATTTTGTCAAACACAGGTAGCGTAGGTGTTAGTATGGTACAAAGTTCACTGTGCGCACCGTTAGGCGTACAAATTTTTTTGTGGTAGTTTAATGATAACAAAATAATAAAAAGTACTGGCATACAATTTTGTTCAAATAAGACATTTATCATTGAATTCATAATATTAAACTTATTTATCGTATTACGTTAAGTATAATTAAGAGTGATTTGACTATTACAATTAAAGAAATATTATTTACTATTAGGTATACATAGAAATGATGAATGTTGTAAAGTCATGATAGATAATATTAATAAATTAATGTAAAGTTCTATTCTATAATTAATTTAAATGTCAAGTGAAATTATCATTAAAATATTCATCCACACTATAATATGCTTTGTCTGTTAGCAAGTCAGATAATAAACATTTGAATTCACAAATTTCGTCGCACTGGCGAATATGTGGTGGTAACTTATTGTATAGTTTAGGCGCCATAGCATATATACTTTTGTGGAGAAATGTTGTCTTTGTTGGCAAAAGATAGAGTTTATCAGAGCGACGTTGACTTTCAACAGGTTTGTAAAGATTATAGTTATTTTTTACGAAAGCACATACTTCATAAATATATAGAGATGGAAAAGTAAGTATTTTAAGTTTCTTAAAATGTGGTTTACTTGATTCTCTTTGGTTTAAATTGCATATTGTTCTAATACACTTTTTCTGTGCTATGAAGACATCTTTATTATTTGTGGCATTCCCCCAGAATATTATACCATATCTTAGTGTGGATGCTACATATCCGTGATACGCTGTTAAGAGTGCTGTATGATTTGCAACTTTACTTAGCATAAATAACGCATAAGAGAATTTGTGTAATTTTGTAATAACATGATTTATTTGTGTTTGCCAAGACATATTATTGTCAATAAAAAGTCACAAGAATTTTAAACTGTTTGTTTCTTCAATTGGAATGTCGTTATGAATTACATTTAATTTATTAATTTTATTTTGTCGAATTTTAAATGTCATTAATTTGGTTTTAGATAGGTTTATTTGAAGATTATTTGCATTTAACCAGTTAATTGTTTTTGTCAGATTATTTTTTATGTCTGTATTTATATAGTCATAATTTCCTTTGTCAAATATTATCGCACGTAACAGACAGACTTTCGCATTTGTAATATTAGTATGAATGTATTAGTTTTAGTGTTTTCTTTCTTTATATTTAGTGACTTGACTACCCGTGGGAGTCGTAAAAGGCGAATAAGGTATAACATAAGTTCCTCTCTTGAAACGACTGGTAGAGATTTATTTAGAAATACTTATGTAACTTGAAAATTTATTGTATAATTCTTTTTTTTTTCATGCAGTAGCATTATTTAATTAAATATCTACTAAATACATTCAAAAAAACCTAATAAACAAATAAATTAAAAAAGTTTTTTTTTTTAATTAATCATCGTTTTTTATTTTTTTGTTTTAAAAACAGAAACTGTAACTTCCGTAATGCAATTAATTTTATTTGTTTACATAAAAGATTTGCAAACTAAACTTAACATATTTTATAAATGAATAAATAAAATACATGATGATGATGATAATCCACCGGTGGATTTTAGTAATATTTTTTTTCGAATAATAAAATATTAAAGGAGTGCAAAGTGAAATGCACAACAAAAGGCCATATTGGTGAATTATAATATTATTATAATATAATAATGAAGTGAGTGGGTTATTCAGTAATTAATATTCATACATTGAAAAAGTACTCTTTGAGGTGTCAGTCATCTCTTAGCGAAGGGGCAGTGCTGTGAGTGGAGTAATCAGTATTGATACTTGAAATTCTTTTATTTTTTTAAATTACAAAAAAATACCGTCTTCAAAACTGCATCATATTTGTATGTATGTATGTAAAAATCTTTATTGTACACAAAGGACATAGTATCAGAATACAGGTTACAACAAAAGGCGGACTTATCCCAAATAGACAAATCCATATTTAGACAAAGTTAGAGTTTATTTATCTAAGCATTGATCGTTGTGTACTGACTCCATTTTTTTTAACTGATGCAATCCATACTAATATTATAAGTGTGAAAGTCTGTCTGTCTATGCCGTGAATCGTACGGCCAACGCTGAAAGGATTTTAATTAAATTTGTGTATGAATAATTAAATACAAAGGTCAAACATATGCTACTTTTTGATGCAAGCGGAGTTGCGAGAAGCAGCTTCTTCATCTTTCGTGTCTATGGTACTACACTACACTAAATTGACCGAAGACTTTTGGAGGGAAGCTGTGAAGAGCAGTATCGGCGCTGTATTTTTTTTCCAAAATTTGTGTTTTTTTGTTTGTGCATAATAATGGTGGATTATTATTCGCAAAGTGTTCGATAACAAGCGTGAGTGTTGAGAAGTGATACAGAGTTTGATTTATGTGATTTTCATGCTTGTTGCCAAAAGCTTCTAGTAATCTTGGCCGTGAAACCGTAACAGACTTTCGCATTTATAATATTAGTATGGATTATGGATTTTAATGTGTAACAGTAGCGAAAACATAGGAAATCATAATGAAATTAAATAAAATCGTTTATTTTCGATATAAATAGGTATCACTTATTGACGTCAGTTTACTTATATTAAGTTTACCGCCACTTCCAAAGCGCAAGTGGAGTTGAATCGGCGCCACAAACTCCACTGCAGCATTTTCTTCAAAACGTCAATTTACAAATAAGAAAAAAACTTTCCTTAATTAACTAGTTAAATGAACGAATTAAAATGTTCGTCAACATTTTACACAATATTTTATTGTGATTTCAGATTATTTACTTGTTATTTACGTGTTAATGATACTTGTTACGTTGGACACGCATTACGCAGACCAACTACTTCGTGCGCAAGCGTATGAAAGTATCAAGACCTGCCTGGTTCAACCCCGGTACTATAATATACGGTGGACATATGCGCAGTAGCTCAGCACGGACCATTGATCCCTTTGTCTGTGGGCTTGCTGTCTTCCGACACTTTACTGAATTACTAGTGATTTGCCGATTTTAGAGCTAATTGCTACAAAACACAACAGACGGACAGACATGAAGGAACTATAAGGGTTCCTTGTGTTTACTACGGAACCTTTAAAACGTCTAGCTGCTCCGTGTTTCAGATGGCACGTTAAGCCGTTGGTTCTGGTTGTTATCAATAGATACCGCCTAAACAGACACAGTCTGAGAAATCTTAGGCCACTACACACCTCATCATGTTTCAAATTTCATAGAAACAAAAATCATAGACCTTTTTTATTTATGGAGAAACAGTGGTGACTTTTTGACGCCTGCGTCAGAAAGTAGCCTATGTCTGACCCCGGGTCTTCAACTATATTCATACCAAATTTCATCAAAATTCGTTCAGCGGTTTGGCCGTGAAAGCGTAACAGACAGACAGACATTCGCATTTATAATATTAGTATGGAAGTATGGATTGGGTATTCTATTCAATTTATTTTTATCACCCATATGAAACATTTCACTACCAGAAACCGAAATGAGAAAGTTTTTTTTTAAATTCGTTCTTAAATAAGCAAGTTATAAAAGCCTTTGAAATTCGGTGGAAGGGGAAATTGACAAAAAAAAAACAAGAAAAGGATGCACTGTGTGTGCAGTGACGTCACTGCCTTCTGGAAAATCCAATTACTGCAATAAATAACAACCAATTTTGTTGTTTTCAGAATCGGTTAGTTTTTAGTGTAGATTGTTTCTTAAGCAAATACTACCAAAGTATGAATACAGTCAAGTAACTTTTGTAGTATAGTATGAATAAAAGGTACAACCATCACTTCTGCGTCATTTCCTGCCATAAATAATTTCACTACACTTTTAATACAAAAATCCTATATATTTAATACCCATCTGTCCACCCCAACTAAAAACAAATAATTCTAATCACAAAAGTCACATAAATAAAATGAAATCAAAGTTTCCCAAACAGTAATTATTGACAGACGTAATTTCTACTTTTGAGATTGTGGTGCGATTGTATTACGTACGATATGGACGGCCCTAGCGCGATGTGTAAAAGGGCAGCCTCCCGTGTTGTGTCTTAGGGGTCCACGTCCATAAGCGCGAAAGTATGTTTTTCTATCTGTCTGTTAAGCTTTCACGGCCAAACCGCTGAACGGATTTTAAAAATATAATGGGGAGACCAAGGCGGCGAGGCTGCGATCGTAGGGACACGTAGAGAGGATGAGAGAAGAACGAGGTTTAGTACTGGAAGTTACATAGTTTATTAAGCAGAAAGAATTTGTTACAGCGACAAACATTAAAATTAAACTTGCCCCGTCCCAAACCTTTCCTCGGGCCGTCACCACAGAAATGCATACAAAATATATGTTTTTTGTTAAAATTCTGCTGTTGCATCATTATCGGTATGGGAAACTAACGCACCCTATGTTTGGTTTTCACACCCAGTGTTTTTTGATTAAAACTCGCGTTAATGCGGTAGGGTGTGCCGCAAGGGTGCATCGTAGGTCGCTTCCTTATTGTTCATTTCCATTTCTGTGATTTGTTTTACGTGTGAATAGTATTTTTGTATAGACACGATAAAGCGACAAAAAGAATATTGCAACCAGTGCTACTTTCATAAATTTATAATTATAACAGACAGCTAGTTCAAGAAGGCACACAAAATATGATTATAGAAGGGTTTCAGCTTACCTTTTATGCAAATGCTACATTTAGACGGAGGAAAATTGCTGATTTTGAAAATATAAGGCATGTTAGAAGAACTTAGATTTTTTACCAAAACTCTCATCAGATGAGGTAAGAGGTTCTATGTACCTTTAGGTGATGATAAAATATTAGGTATTTTTAATATTTTTAACATTTGTAGCATAGGTATATGCCACCGGAAAATAACAAGAATCGTAAGTTGATCAATTTACGAGTTAGATGTATTTCAGTATTAATTTAGGACTATATCTTACCGTTAAATAATCCGACGAAGGCGAGGTGTACGCTGATTGGTTGAACGATTCGCGTGCTGTTACCCCGCCAGCTCTGTAACTTTTTTTTATAAAATCGAAAGTTGATCAACTAATCCGTATATTGATCAACTTACGATTCTCGTTATTTTCCGGTGACATATAGAAAACGATCTAAGTAATTATACCTAACCTAACAATAATTTGCATATCAACGTATGCTTCAATAAATTAAAATAAAATCAAAAATACAACAAGAGCGAAGATTTATTTCAAACACTCAGCGAAACGCAAACAAATCAACACAACAATATGTCCCATTTTTTCAACACAAATCAACCACAACTCGGAAGCATTAGCCAGCAATATACCATGTCAAATTGCTCGAAAAAAAAACGCGGTATTAATTTCCGACCGCGCCCAGTGACTTCCGAAGAAATAGCCGTTAATCTAATCAACACAAAACATTTTAATGGCTGTCAAAATTCGGCCATCTTGTCGCGTGGCGGCCGCGTGCGCGCGCGTGCCATCCAAATGGAAGCTATTGTTTTCTTTTCCATTTTCAAAATTCAAAATGTTTTTATTTTCGAACGCTGTGTTGCCACGTTGCCAATTGTATCGTCGTAGATATTGATCTTTTTACATACAGATATAGTGAACAGGTAAAGGCCGATAGAGCGATACTAAAAACGTTGATTTGTCATGGCAATCTAAAAACAAATGTTGCCGAAGACAAATAAGAGCTCTATAAAGTTTTAAGCCCGAAGTGAATTTAGAAGCAAGTAGGATCAAGAATTGAATAAAGTTTAGTGGGGGCTCGTGACGTCACATATTGCAAAAAAGTGTAGCACACTGTGACGTCTTACGGAACTTTAACTATTATTATTTACCATTCCTTGTTTTATTTTCAAAAGAAAAAAATACGTTTCTAATATTTTTTGATTATCTAATTGACGGACAAATTTTTTTTTAGTAAACTATACTATTGTATAAAAATTAGGTACGTACGTATTAACAGAGAAAGTAAGTAATATATTTGATGCTACAACCTGATAACCACGCCATTTTAAGTATATTATGGGATAGATGTATAATCTATTTTGTAGCTTATTTAGCTATACCATGACAAATTAGTTTGAATCAAGTATCAAATTAATAAAATATTATAAACCAAACAGGTTAAACTAAAACTAGAAAACTAAAATCGGCCGATAGATTTTCTAAAACTTTATCTCTGTGTTTAAAAAAGTAACAATGGCGGCCAAACATCACACATCCTGCAGGATGTGACCTGTGAGATCTAAATAACCCACAATGGCCGGTAGTTTTAGTCTAACACGCAAATACTTTTAAGTATGCTAAGTAAAACAATAGACCATTATGCTTAGCTACACGTTTCAGTTTAGTGGTCAGCAAGTAAGAGTCAGTACTTTAGATTAAAGGTTCACATAACCTTTTTAATAGGTTTAACTTATGAACGAAATATCTGTTTTTCGCAGCTCCGGTTGCGTCCAAAAGTAGCCCATGTTTAACCCCGGGTCTTTAACTATATTCATACCAAATTTCATCAAAATCCGTTGAGCGGTTTGGCCGTAAAAGCGTAACAGACAGACAGACAGACTTTCGCATTTATAATATTAGTATGGACATGGATATTAAGTGCGAAAGTATGGATATCCAAGAAGGTGAAACGATGTAGTCATCATTATCATTTCCTATAGGTTCTTTGTCAATCAACCATGTAAATCCTGGTGTCAGATTTGTATGGAACCCATTTTCGGACTCTTTTAACGACCGTCTTCTTTTATTTGACCATCACCAAGCACTGCTTCATTTTCATTTATTTTCTCACCATAGATTTAAAGAACCAATAATGTTTTTTGAATCCGGAACATATTTATTTATTTGTATTTTGCTTCGTCAAGTTGTCCATGCATATCGAATCATCTGGTGACAGTATTTTTAAATTGCACCACCATATCGCGGCTCTTTATTATATGATATCCCCCTTTCAGTATATTCACGAACAGTTTCATGGAAACTCAGAGTTGCTTTCAATGAGACTATCAGGTTATTCAATTCTCCACAGAAAATAGTTCACTAATATTCAAGATATTTCATTTAGAAGTTACTTGAAAATATGAAGTTAAATACTTGCTATTCAAACTTAATTTCCAAATCGACTGTAAAACGAGAACATACAAAAAATCCAACAAGTCTATTTACAAGCGCTTGCATCAAAAACCAATCGCAACATTATCGTTCCCCATTCCATCTCACCAATACTTAGTATTACAAATGCACCCAGATTACGAGTTTCATTGCCACCCTCGACCCTGTCCGTATGTCATTCTGGACACTGTTTGCTTACAGTAAGCCGCAGATACTGTTAAGCTGTATCGATTGTGCTAATAACTGATTATAGTGTTAAATATGTTAGGCAGGATTATCGCCATATATTCGGTTATGACAATTAGGGGTTCGCGAGACTGGATGAACAATTTCACGATCCTTTTCTCTTTTTTCCGAGGAAAATTGTCGATAGTTTACCATTGAAATTTTATGCAGAAAATAAAGAATATACCTTAGTTATTTATTGAAATATCTCAGAATGTAGATTTAGTAAACACAATTTTCGTCACGAAAAGTTTGTTTTGTTTAAGAAAAATAAAGGTAAAAGTTTCGTGCTGTCAAAGTTAACTTCAAGTTCAGTTAACGTTTAGTACAGTACCTTCCCATATTACAAGATTACTAACTCAACCTTAACTCCCTCCGTAGTCCAGTGATTAAGGCGTTAACCTTACACTCCGAGGGTGTGGGTTCGATTCCCACTTTCCCACCGGTAGCATACTTTGTGTAATTGTTGCCAGTATGGTTAGGAAACTGCAGGCTTGAATCACCTGATTGTCTAACAATTATGATGTTTCCGTGCTTCGGAAGATACGTTAAGCCACTGCCATTTGTTGCACGTTAAAGGAACAGAGGCCGAGAGGCGGTTCCTAATAATTCTAACATTAGGATGTACATAATCGATTGACCATTGAAACCACACGATATGACGCTAAACAATGTACGGTCATTGTTGAAATAGTCGTGTTACTTCTATCAATAAACTATGCAAATAATTAATAAAACACTAGCTGACCCGGCAAACTTCGTACCGCCTCCGAATATATTCACCTTTTAAACTTTCCCTGGACTTCCACAAATAATTCAGAACCAAAAAGCGCCAAATCGGTCAAGCCGTTCTCGAGTTTTAACGAGACTAACGAACAGCAATTAATTATATGAATATGTTACCGGATCTATCTAGGAATTGTATACATCTCCTAGGAAATGTATTCAATTCCGAAGCAATTTAGGAAATGTATAAAATATTGTTTTAAAAATTATTTAATACATACATATCCTAGGTAATGTATATCTACATTTCCTAGGAATTGTATATAATTCCAATATCGTATTAGGAAAAGTATAAAAAGAATGCTTTCTGTAATAAAACACGTTGTTAAGTCTTCATATTCAGTCTACATATCCTGGGTAATAAATCTAGTTTATTTAAATTTATTTATAGATAGAATTCCAATATCGTTCACACGTCGTCTTTTGAAACTCAAACGTTTCTGTCACAAGGTTTGTCGCTCGCTCGATTCGCTCGCTCGCTAACTGTTATGGTCACTGTAAAACCATAACCTAACCTACTTTCTGTTACAAAGTCGTCTTTTGAAACTAAGTCGCTTCTTTCGCAATCGTCATCATTATAATTTCAGCCTTGTCTTACATTTCCGATCGCTATTTAGGAAATGTATAGATTGCCTAGGAAATGTGTCTAATTTATATTATATCACACATTTCCGGACGATTTTAGGAATTACATACATTTCCTAGGAATTGTATACAATGACGGATTACATATATTTCCGTTAACATATATATACGTGGGGCGCACTATAAGTTTCCGGAATGAATATGAAAAAATACTATTAAAGGTACAAAATTAATTTATTGTTTTTCAAAATAATCTCCCTTGGCGTCTATGCACTTTTTCATTCGATGAAACCAGTTTTGAAAACTTTTGTGCCACTCCTCTGTGGTGACCTCTGAAACGTGTTTTTCATACTCCTCGACAGCCTCTTCTGGTGATGAAAATCGTTGACCGCGTAATTGGTTCTTAATTTTTGGGAACAGAAAAAAGTCACAAGGTGCCAGGTCGGGACTGTATGCAGGATGACTCATGAGTTCTACATTTTTCGCCTTCAAAAAGTCGTTTGTCTGTCTGGCCGTGTGAGAACTAGCATTGTCGTGGTGCAGGATGATACGGCGTTTACGGTTATTTTTACGGAGTTCGTCAATAACTTCCGGCAAACAAATGGTCGTGTACCAGTCACTATTCACTGTACGACGATTCTCTAAAGCAGTAGTTCCCAAACTTATTTTTCTCGTGGACCACTTTCAAAATTTTACTGGTTTCGGTGGACCCCCTGCTGCTACATTTCTACCACATTCTTAAAGTCGCCAAAAAATAAAAATTGTGTCACTTCTGAGTTCTGTCCCTATATTTCGATATGTAAAATAAAAACGAAAAATGGTACATTTTATATCACTTTATTTATTAAAAGAATAGAATTACAAGAAAAAAATATTAAGGTAATATAGGTTCAGGTCATAATTTTAATTAATGGGAAGGATGTATCTGATGGAGTGTCAGCAAACGATCAATGTTTGGCTTTATTTTTGTGAGCAATAACCGCAAATCCCCCCCGCTCTGTGATGTTTAATTTGCTCCTTTTTTTTGTTAAGAGGTTTGTAACGGCACTAAAACTCCTTTCGACAAGATATGACGAGGGAAAAGCTATTAAAAATTTCCTTGCGATTTCCCACAGTCCAGGATATTTTTCGGGTATTTCTGCTTGCAGCCAAAATGTTGGGTAGCCTTTTCTAAATTTCACCTTCAGCTCCTCATTAGTGCTTAGCTCGAGCAGCTCCTCTTGTAATACAACATTGGCCACTTCCGTTTCATCAAATGGATTTATTATCCATGGTGGTATATCCATCGTCAGTATATCTTCAAACCTGGTTTTGAAGTCATCATGCAGGGCACTTAAATGTTGACTGTAGGTATGGATATCCTCATCAATACATTCTACCTGCGACAAGTTTGGAAATTGAGAGAATTCGCGCCGACTAATGTTTTGCTTCATAAATTTCAATTTCCCAAGAAAAGCCGAAATTATCCCCTTTGTTTTTATTAAATTCAGGCTGTCCCCTTGTAACTGCAAGTTAATATCATTAAATTTTTTAAACAAATCTGTCAAATACGCAATGTCTGCTTTGAATTTGATCAAGTTTTCTTTTAAATCTGGATCTCTACTTTCTAAGAACTCTAATATGGAATCGAAAACAGAGTAAAATCTCGTTAAGCATGCACCTTTCGACAACCAGCGTACTTCAGTATGTAAGAGCAGTCGTTGGAAGTCTTCATCATTTTCGTCGCACAATTGAGCAAATAAACGTGTATTCAATGCATTGCTTCTGATTTTGTTGACAGCTTTTATTACAAAATGAAGAGATTGGTTCAACCTGTCACTTAAATGTTTTGCCACAAGATGTTGTCGGTGGATTACGCAATGAATAGCTGTAAGTCCTGGTATAATTCTTTTGAGATGACTTATAAACCCACGATATCGCCCGACCATTGCAGGAGCTCCGTCTGTTGCCACTGAAATAATGTTTGTAAATGGGATCGATTTTTCCGTAAAAAAATTACTCAGGACATTAAATATTGATTCGCCTTTAGTGTCAGTCTCCAAAGTTCTGGCAAATAGCAATTCTTCGTGAATTTCTGCCTCTGATGGAACAAAACCATATTTCAAATAATCGACACTATATTGTCGACATTTTTTCTTTGCTGTAGCCATGTTTCGTGTCAGTTACCTTACCTGTAAAAAAAATGTTTTAGTAACCAAGTTTTTTTCTGAATATAGGTATCACACCGCAGCCTTTGTCAGCACGCGGAAATAGAATTACGGCTTGTAAAGGGACCAACTAATAAACCGCTGAGACAAATACAAACGTTTTCACAAAACGGTATCAATTTTAAAGTACATAATTTACCACTAATTTTTAATAGTATAAATAAAAATTAGTGTACTCAGTATCGAATACTGATCATATTTGTGTAGGAAAAAATAAACGTCGAAATCCCAAAATTGTCCATAAAAACGATAACTAACATTTTATTAAATCAATGAGTTCACGCGCTCCGTGTATTTGCGTATTTTTTGTCTGCGGCTTCATTGTTAAAACGTGACAAACAGGCATCGAAGTTCAAGCCCCGCCCTTTTCCCGTCGCCCGCGCACCGCTCGCTCTTTCCGAAAAGGAATAGTTTTGATAAAATAGTTACTTCAAAATCAATTTAACATGATTATGAAATTACTGTTTTATAAAATTAGTAGTTATTTGCAAGAAAAATTACAAAATTAATTGCTCTGCAATATTGCTTATTCGGCCTTTTTAGAGAGGCAGTGCTTCTCTCGTGAAAAAACAATTGAATAAAACGTGCTGTGTTTGTCTTCAAATCGAAAGAGGACAATTAAAATATCTGTAAGTTACTAAGTTACCTATCTATACAGGCCGTTGTGATCAACCGACTAGTACACGTAAACAAAATACTTAAGTACTATAACAAAAAAAGGTAGGTTACTTACTTTTCTCCGGCACTAGCAAACACAGATATAAATTTTCTCACAACTTTTTTCCAAATTCCGCCTTGTTTTCGAAATTCCGGAAACAAATGAATGCGTTTGGTTGCCTTTGGCATCAAGTATTTATAGTGTTGATCAAGTTCATGTCTGAACAAGCATTAAGCATTGTCGGGCGGATAGCGCTTTGCAAGTCTGTACACGAAATTGTACGTAATATCGAATACACAAGTTTGGACAAGTAACAGTCGCTTGCCTTATTAAAATATTATCTGCTTAGATAGGTACTTAAAACAATGTAGGTAGGCCCTTATAAAAACTATGCTTACATTTTTGCTCTTTACTATCAAAAGCAGATAAATTTTCGTGGACCCCCATTAACATCTTATGGACCCCCATTTTTTGTTCACGCCTACGTAGACCCCCAGCAAGTCTCCCGTGGACCCCTGGGGGTCCACCTGGACCACTTTGGGAATCACTGCTCTAAAGCAACAGTAGCCACGTGTCCAGTTTTATTAAAAAAAGAAGCAATCATCCGCTTAGATGCACTTTTCACGCGCGCCACTTTGGTTGGTTTCGGCTCATCTTGAAAGACCCATACGCTCGATTGCTGCTTTGTTTTGGGATCGTAGCAATAAATCCATGTTTCGTCACCTGTTACTATGTCCCACACCAAATTTGACGCACCAAGTGACGCGGTCCGTTTTTTGAGCCTCGGTCAAGTTGTGTGGGATCCACCGCGAGCACAGCTTTCTCACATCCAAATGTTTGTGTAGGATTAATTGTATTTGACTCATGCCTATTTCTAAGGATGCGCGAATTTCATGGTAGGTCACATGCCTGTCTGTTTCAATCATACGGCGCACAGCATTGATGTTTTTGTTGGTCACAGCGGTGGACGGCCGACCATCGCGAGATTCGTCACTGAGATTGATACGACCACGCTTGAATTCTGCAAACCAGCTATAAACAGTTGTCTTGCATGGTGCTTCATTGTCAAAAGCTGTTTCAAGCCGAGCGATGCTCTGTTGAGCTGTCAAATTACACTTAAAATCGTAGAAAATCATACTACGAAAATTTTCCCGAGTTAAATCCATGTTGATGCAGACACACAATTTTTTAAATGGCGCCACAAGGTAAAAACAAAAGACAGTCAGATGAAACAAACTGCATTCTACAGCCAAAGAGTTCTATTTTCAAATGTTGCAATAAATTTTTAAATATTGTTTATGTAAGTGGCCAGTTCCGGAAACTTACAGTGCGCCCTATGTATATAGAGAGAGAGAGATAAATAACTACATAAACATAAATTATGATGATGATGACCCACGAACTTAATTTATTATAGGCCGCGATAACCGCCACAGGTAACCACTTACCTCTCACAACCACTCACAACTTTATAAAAAAAACGTGCTATAAGCCCTTCCCATAACTAATTTCATGAAACATTCCCACTAGTTCATCAAGCGACCGCAGGTTCATTACCTCTCTTCAATTCCTCGTCAACTGGCTTCAGGCCACGTGTCGGCTCCGGCACGGTCCCGTTCCCACGTCGCGCCCCCGTCGCGGATTCGTCACGGCCCGCGGTGGAAATTGGTTCGTCATTTTAAATATGTTTTTAATCTTACATTTATTTATTTATGTGACTTTAACACGTTGGTGTATAGGGCGTGCCTATGCTAATAGTAGTTTTATTCATGAGTCAACCAAGATAGATAATATTTATTTATATATAGCCTATGTTACTCAGGGTGAATGTAGCTTTCCAATGGTGAAAGAATTTTTGCAATTGGCACAGTAGTTTTTGAGTTTATTGATTACAAACATACACACAAAAATACAAATCTTTCCTCTTTGTAATATTAGTGTAGATTTAATTAAAACTAAATAAAAACTAAGACCTAATATGAAAAAAAGAACCTAAATAAAAACTAATAAAAATCTAATGTTTGTCCTTGCGGCATGGTGCCAATAACTCCGGCAGCATTCCCGTGCTGGATGGCGATCGCTATCCTCTGCGCAAAGAATGAGCCGGTCCTCTTGTCACCAGCGGCATCGACAAGTTTGGGGCCCAGAATTTTGAAAAAAAAAATCATTACATTTTTTAAATTTTATTGTACATAATACAGTTGTATAGCACAATAGGAGAACTTAATGCTAAGAGCATTATCTAACAGTCAACCTTTGGGTAAAACAGATATCGTCATGTGGGTATTAAAATGTATATTATAGATAAATACAAAAACTCGTAGGTAAATACAAAAAGTTGGAATGATAATAAACTTACTTATGGTACTTACATAATATACTTACATATATACGATGTAATAATAATCAAAATACAGTTAATTTTAAGAGTTATATCAACGAAATAATAGCAGCAACTCAAAATTTACTCATGTTTAACTGCCTAAGTTTGCTCCCGTAACCGCGAGAGTAGGAGATCGTAGACAAGCCTTTTAAAGTTGGCACGGCTGGAGACTTATGTCACTTTATTGTACCAATCACAAAAGTAAACTTATAAGACAATGCAAATGATGACGCAAACTTTATAAAACTAACTTTAACTAACGTAACTCACTTTATAAGCTTTTATTATTAAAAAAATAAGTTGAAAATTTGAACAGAATTAAATAAACTAATTTTGAAAACGGTCCTCGCAGCATAATATTTTAATAAATTAGTCTTTATTTGTATTTACTTTAAGTATAAAAACTTTATCGCTTGACTAATTTATCACAAATATCGGATTGGCGGACTACAATAGAGAAACTGAAATTGCTTTAGAAAAAATATAAGTATTTAAATTTGATGCAAGAAGATAGGTAGATACACATATTAAATACTAGCCGTTTTCCTCAGCTTCACCTGCGTCAAAAAGCTGTGTTTGACCCCGGATATATAATATGAACTATATTCATACCAAATTTCATCAAAATCTGTTCAGCGGTTTGGCTGTGAAAGCGTAACAGACAGACAGAAAGACAGACTTTCGCATTTATAATATTAGTTTGGTTTTATTTATGTACTGGATAATTATATAGCCTCAGATTCGGGAGGCTGTCAACCGACTCAGTAAACCTTTGTCAGTTATTCGGAACCGCGTCTCGGCCTCATTTGGAGTTAATGAAAATGAGAAAACCAAAAAGCTTTCAAAATAAGTATAGAGAGTGTCAATTTTAAAATTTACTCTACCTGTCTATAGAAGGCTACAAATTCAGAATCATTATTTTGTTAAGTCGGTTAAAATCAACGTATAGACACATTAGTAATAAAACTTTTAACGAAATAGGCGTGTGTTCAGCCTATATAATGAAATAAAAATTAGCCATCAAAGAAAATGCCTCCAAATTTTGATCATTGTGAGTTAACAGCATAAAATAGCGATTTTACAGTAAAACTTTAGTACAAACTTTAGAATTTTTTTTTAAAGATAATTTTCCTAAGATTTATTTATTTATTTATTAAAACTTTATTGTACCACAAGTAAAAATACAATTGGCGGACTTAATGCTTAAAGCATTCTCTCCCAGTCAACCATTAGGAAAAACAGAAAATACAAAGCGGCGCAAAAAAGCTTCGTGTGGTATTACAGAAAAAAAAAAGAACCCTACAGCTAAATAAACATACATAGATTTACACAAATAGGAAGTATAATATACATACATATATATTTAAAGATTTCAATGCAGAGAAATTGTGATTCTGGTTTATAAATTATTAAGATTGCTGTCTTCGTAGGTGACAAAAGGGCTGGCACTGCCATAGATAAGGAACTGCAATTACAATACAGCGTGGGATTACAGTCAATGTTCTTAGCACGATACCAAGTGGACATTGTTTAGATTAAAATTTTTAGTTACTTTCACTTCTCATTTTTGGTTTTTTTAAATAGTTAGTATAAATTTTTAAAATTTTTATATTAGCTAATTTGTATTATAATTGTTACTGAAAAAGTGATCGTCCTAATTTTACAAACTTGAAATTTTTAACCCACGCCAACCTCGCCATTTCAAAAATTAAAAAGACGTAAGATTGAAACCATGGAGCAATTACAAAGAGATGCCGTTTGAAATGGCGCAGTGATGTGATCATTGGCGCCTCGCCGGCACAAAAGTGGGCGGAGCTTGTCATTGCTCGTGCTCCATGGTTGGAGCCACGGCCGAAACCAAGCACCCCGCACGTCTGCCTTCCGCCCTGTGTGGCCTCACAAATACTTTCTTACAAAACGCTCATTACGGCAGCTCCTCTTTGTAATTGCTCCATGATTGAAACCGTTGAAATTTACGTATTCATAAGGAGCTCAGCAAACGCCTAAAAGAGATACGACCCTCGCGCTTTGACCCCAGCTTTCTCGCTCAACGGATAGCCATCGCAATTCAGCGCGGGTATGCTGCCTGTGTGATGGGAACCCTGCCACTTTAGGTTATATTTAGTTTTTAGTTGTCTTTTTGTTTTAGATATAGTTTAGTTTTGTTAAGTTATTTTTTTTTTAATTACTATTGTCTGTTATATTTATATATAGACTGTGTAAAATTAAATAAATAATCAATTACTTTTCTCTGATTTGTATAGATTTTAAAAAAAATCCCTCGCTCAGAGATTTTTTATTAACTTGAAGTATTTGCTAAAGTTGTCGGCAGTTAGTGTAACTTCTGTACCCTTTTTATTTTACGGTAAAAGATCGGAAGGCGTTGTAAAACTGAGAATCATCGTTTTTGACGCTCGGCAATATTTTGACTGGCAATTTTTTGGGGTCCGCCTAAAAGCTTTTTGGGGCGAAAATTGGACGTAATTTATGGAGATGTGAAATGAAATATTGTAGTTTTAGTTACTTTTTTAGTTTGTTTGTTATCGCGATGCATTAATGGTTTCAATTTTTTGGATTTATGTTACGCTGTTATAGAAGGTGTTTTGTTTTAAAAAAAATATCTTGTTCTGCTGGTCGCATCAATGTTTGACGCCGGATCTTCAACTATATTCATACCAAATTTCATCAAAATCCGTCTAGCGGTTTGGCCGTGAAAGCGTAACAAACAGACAGACTTTCCCACTTATAATATTAGTAAATTAGTAAGTATGGATGTTGAAAAACTATTTACTTTAAAAAATCAGAAAGTAAATAGGTACAAGTTAAATAAATGTATTTTAACGAAACTATGCCTATGTCACTACTACTATATATACTACGTCTCTGAAATGCTTTGCCTGAAGATATTCGCACTGCTCAGACTATAACTAGTTTCAAGAGTCGCTTGAAAGAATACTACCTCTCACTTTGACTTGATACTGCTGTTATTTTCGCTTAGATATTCATACAGTACGTATGAATATTAGTTATTTATGTATGTTTATTTTATATGCAATATTTGTGTATGTTTATAATTTTCAACTATATCTGTTGCTGTACCCACCCTGACTTAACTTTTTCTCTTTCACCTCGTAAGGGTTGACTGGAAGAGATTGCATGGCAATAAGTCCGCCTTTGCTATTATGTTAAATAAAGTTTTTGTAAATGTAAAATTATTTGTTACTGTATGTGGGCATTAAAGATATTTTGTATTGTATTGTATTGTATTGTATTGTATTATATTGTATTGTATTGTATGCCAACCCATCGATTTTACCTACATAAACTGCGCAGTGATTGGAGCTAAACAATTTATTTTTCTATAATTTGTTTGTTTGTAATATCTTTATTGTACAGAAAAAAAACAAATAATTTACATACACAAGCATGAAAAAACAATAAGTACAATGGCGGACTTGTCCCACTTAGGGATCTCTTATAGTCAACCAGCGAGTGACGGGAGAGGATATGATTACCAGAAGGGTAGAAGCGTGTACAATATAATATTATTATGAAGAACCTACATACTTATGAGGAATAAACATACCCACTTACACCCATATAACTGGCATTTACTATGGTTGTAATAACAACCATTGTACTTAGCATGAAATTAGACAAATACAGACCAGGAATTTAAGATGCCTATTAGCTACCGCGAATTTGCATAAAACGAGAATTTACCACTGACGTAAAATACAAAGAATCCGCCAATGACTTACGATTTCGCCATTGTTCCGATTCAAAAACACGGTAAAAATAGATAACAAAGATACTGGCCGAAAACAATAGCCAGATCGAAAAAATAAAACATTCCAATTTCAAAGTGGGAGCCGCCATTGGCCGGCGCGCCGCCACAATGGCTGCCAACGAAACGTCAGATTTGACATTCGATAAAAAGCTTTTTGAACGATTACAAACAGAAATTTCTTTATCGAGGCCAATTTTGTGAAAATACGTTCTTTATTTTCCATTTCATAAGAATTATAATTGCTT
Source organism: Euzophera pinguis (assembly GCA_947363495.1). Classification (NCBI taxonomy): domain Eukaryota; kingdom Metazoa; phylum Arthropoda; class Insecta; order Lepidoptera; family Pyralidae; genus Euzophera; species Euzophera pinguis. The sequence goes on along the minus strand of OX376178.1, from coordinate 10,096,469 downwards.
TTTGGAGATCTCTTGTCCGTAGAATCGAAATGGTGATGATAAGAAACTTATTGAAATGATAAGAATCGTTTTTGGTTCATTTCGGCGGCTAGCTTAGCTGTGTGTTAAAGAATAGATAAATTATATCTATTATGACGTAAAGAGATTGGAAAGATTAAAAAAGACCAGGCGAAGTGGAGAAGGGAATTCCGAAAAGGGGATCCCATGTGCAAAGGTAAGGTTAAAAAATTTTATGGTATACTTAGGTAAAATAGAGAAGGAGATTTCACTATTCCTACTCACTTTAAGTTCAGGATTTAATTACGTGATACGGTAATATACATGACCCATAAGCAACACTCTGTACTAGATACCTTTTTTTGTATTAAAAATAAACTATTCCCTAAGTATTTCAAGATCAGCATGCCCTCGACACATTAAAGTAATGTCGAGTACTCGCCCGTTTAATGGCTAGTGTCGATGGATCTACTTACCGTAAATCTGAGAGTATTATTTCTTGTTATAACCAGCGTGATATTTTTATCACAGTATGGGATTGGTTTTCTCCATTTGGGACCGTGATAATCGTTCTTCGTCACCGTGTTTTTGAAAGAATAATTTATTTCAAGAAACTTGGTCTCACAATTAATTGTTAGTAAACCTTATATTCTGTGTTAGTATCTAAATTAAAATAGTTTTAGTTGGTGATCCTTTCCTGCACCATCCCGTCAGAGAAAGTACAGTAATGGCTCACGTATAAGGCAGGATTCAGACCGACCGGCCCGGAAGGCATTTCCCAATGCGGTAATGGAAATTGAAACTTATAACAAGAGATTAATGTTCATATTTCTGCCACATATACATTCCGCGACGGCAGTACGGCTCCGGTCGGCTTCGAGCGGCTCTCGACGGATACCGCGACAGCTCCATCGGTATGCGTCGGGTTAATTCGGAGCCGTACGGCTGTCGTGGTCGTGGAACGCGAACGGAGATTAGCGATGCAGAGAGACGAGTCATTTGAAGTTGTGTACACAAGGATAAGGAGGCGTACGGCTCCCGTGGCACGCGAACGACTCCTGCGGCACTTTACGGCTCCGACTCACATGGCCAGCTGCCGCGGCATGCGTCCGCATCCGTTCCGGCCCAAGCCGATGCAGGCCGATCGATCTGAATACAGTCTATGCGACTCGCGGTCAGTTGTTTTCAAATGGCGTCTTTATGTAACGCCTCAAAGCCATTATTTACATTTCATTGTACCAATAAGAAAAATAAAATTAAAAGAAATACGTACATTTGAGATATTTTCTAGCTCCTAAAGTTGTTGGTCCCGTCAGTTATCTATAGATTGCAGTCGTTAGGCTATGTTTAGATGCCTTTAGGCAGCCTGAAAAATCTCACAGTGTTGGCCACTAACCTCGGGTCATGTTCCTGTTAATCTAGCTTCCTTGCAAAAAGGCTTACGGAAGACAGATGGGAGTCGCTCCATTGTAATACCCAGTACCGCTAAATCCCGGATCTTGATTCACAGAGCGTACGCTGGGCTCGGAAGCGTAAACTAAAACGCTACTGGGAAACACGCTTGATCGACGAAGTAATACCTATTTAATTTATTTATGTACGGCTTTAAGTCGGCCTTTACATGTTATGTTAAATACAATTGATACCACAAACGGGTGCTAAGCGGAATAAATCACAAAAATTATTTTATACTGTCATTCCTTCGCTGCGCACGAGTCGTTATCTTGACCAATCAGAAGCCGCGACGCAGACATCAAAGAAATGGGCGTGGCCGCCCTACGGAACCTTTTTCAATAATAACAGCCTTATACGAAGATGATTTGATAAATTACATTTTTTTTAAACACGCGGGAACAGAGTTACGTCAAAATATTTCTACTTTTTTCAAAATGATTCACTATTTATTTATCACGCGAGTTTTATCATTATTTCAAACGGAATAAGATCTATTATTCTTTGGTTTTAGCTTTTCGGTAGTTAAGTAATTTACTAGTATTAGGTATCTTTTAAATTACGTCTAATTTTCGAAAATTAGTGGGTTGCAGCTTTTAGTTTTATGGTCAAATTGCCCTACTTTGGGTGACGCAGCTTATTAAGCTTTAAGGAAGAAGCTTTGAACTTTTTGATAAAGGTGCTTAGAATGCGAGAATACAGCTACTTTTTTGATATTGCCTGTTTTTAACCGACTTTATAGGTGGAGGTAATTAATTGACACTTTATTATCTGAGTTATTAAGGTATTTACAAATCAAAGGTGACAGGAAAAGTTGGTAAGGGCCGGCTTCGGAGAACATACTGCGACCAAATCGCAGACATATTAAAAAAAGGGAGATGTCAGGAGTACCCGTAATCGGCGAGTCGTAACAAATGGAAATCCGTAGTCTCTGCCTACCCTTACGGGAAAAAGGCGTGATGGTATGTATGTTACCTGAATTATTAGTATCTTGAGCTTCTCCAGTGCTTTCAAAGTCGGCTTTAATCGCTTAATAACATTAAAAATGCCATGGCTTACATGGAAGTCTTTAAACAGACTCCGGACTCTCGTAGGCCGAAGCAAGGAAAACATGTTCAGGTGGGGCTACTGCTCGGAGGTGGCCTGCCAGTGCGGTGTCTCTCCCCAAACCATGACGCATCTCCTGTCCAGCAACCTGCACGCTCAGGTCTTTTGGTCCTCTGAAGTTTGATAACAGCCAGAGTCGACTCGCAAAGAAGAACATTAAAAATAACTGGAGCACTATTTAAAAAAAAAACACAAGCAAAACCAGTGAGTGAGAAAGATTTTCGTACGATATCGAGTTATTTTCATTCGACATAATCGAATAACGAATGAAAATCGTCCGATTTTGTGCGAGTCATGCTTTCAATAATAGTATTGGCTTCAAACCAACTGAAATTATGTTTTTATTAAAATTTGAGTTTTTATACTTCCTTCATACTATAATATACCTACTATCTATATACACCGTGAAATTCAACAGTCGTTGTGGACCCATCGCCCAGTGACTCCATTTATGCAACTGAACAACTTTCCCCAAGATACATGGGTCGAAATATAGAGTAAATTTTTGGACCTCCCATACAAAATGTCTCATCACGTGACCTAACTTACTATGGGAAGTCCAAATTTGTTTTTCATATTTCGAGCTATGTTCCTTGGGGAAATTTGTTCGGTTGCATGAATGGAGTCACTGGACGATGGGTCCAAAACGACTAAAATTTCACGGTGTATATACTTATACTATAATATCATAAATGCTATAGTCTGTCTGTCCGTCTGTCTGTGACGCTTTCACGGCCAAACCCCTGAACGGATTTTGATGAAATTTGCTATGAATATAGTTGAAAACCCGGGGTCTAACATTTGACGCAGGCGGAGCTGCGGGAAACAGCTAGTACTACATAAATGGCAAATAAGCCCACAATCTACCTTTTAGGAAGAGGATACCGCAGCCAGTAGCTTATATGGCGGTACTAGTTATTGCAATGGAGCGACTGCCGTCTGACCTCAGTAAACGACAAGGAAATCACACCAATAGGATCTTCATGTGCTTTTACGACCACCAGATGGCAGTCGTACATCTGCTTAGACCACTTGTACCATTTCCTACAGATCAAAGTCGGCTTTGGCGCCACTGTATACCACTTGAACTCCTCGTTTTAAAGTTAACATTGACATTATATCAGTAACGTAAGGATGTGTCCAAAGGTTCGAAGAAATGGCGAAAGTTTTGTGGCCCTAAAAAGTCCGTAGCCCTACTAAGAAAGGTTATGAAGTTCTCAATCTGTTGGGTTAGATTTCTTTCATGTAGTTACTGGCTGGTAAAACCGTTCGTACATTTCATACAAACAAAGTATGAGAAAAGTGAAAGTGACTTTAATTACTGAATTACCCCATCCAAAATTTCCCTTTTATCCTGTAAAAAATAACTATTTCTGTGGAGTTAAATTACAGCTATAAGATGGTAATATTTTCCAATATGGAGCATTTTTATTTTAAAGTGATGGGTATAGAAAAAGGAAAGGGTCTAAAACAAGATCAACAAATGAACTTCAAGTTTTCGATAAAAACTGGAGTGTTATGTCTAAAAATTTATGGGACGCTCTTGCCTAGCAGTGGTACATCTTTCTCTTTATCTCATCTCAATGCCTTCCCGGTTGCGCCCCTGGCTGTTTGCCTCGAAGCCGAGGGTCCGCTTTCTTTACCCTCCACTTCGGCCGGTCTTCGGCATCCTAGCCTAATAGTAGGATACACACAGCTTAAATCTTTTTTTAAAATTATTTTTATGCAAAATGTACTGACAGGCGGCCGGCTCATCCTTATTTTAAGTCATTGAAATGAAGACTATTTTTAGCCTGGCTTCACGGCGGCAGGCGTCTTTGACTGAGTCTAAGTGGTTTATACTATGTTTAGTGGAGATAGTGAGCTCTCTGATAGCTAAAGAAAGTCTTTTGAGACGTAGTAGGGCTGTTTATCGAAGGTGTAGCAATAACGAGTGCCGCTACCATAAGATTTTCTTGGACACATCTCTTATTGTACATAATTATAATATAAGATTCTCGACCGTCATCTAGAGAGACTCTCGCTTGGCAGTTGGGTCAAGGCACAGATGCAGAAGGCAGTACTTTTGGACACGGCTCGCATTGTGAGGAGATTCCTTTCTCTGGAGCCCTGACTACCGGCAGCTTGGGTCTAACTCCGCTGCCGATGGGTGCCCCGTTTTTGTATATTTTTAAATGTTGTATTACTTTTTTTTAACATGTAATATTTAAAAATGAACAAAATAGACTAAATATGAATAAAGGAATAATAATAATAAACACTTTATTACACCAGAAAAATACAATTTTGAAGCACACACATGTAGACATAATGATGTGCAAAGGCGGCCTTTATCGCAATAGCAATCTCTTACAGGCAACCCTTTTTGTAGGAAACATTTCAGGAAAAGAGATAGGTATGGTGCAGAAACATAAGCTAAATATAATAGTATAAACTTACACAAAATAAACTAAAATAAACTTACTTAAAGTTACATATCGGTACACATATAAAATACAGAAATAAATGTACTTATACCACCTCAAATAAATGTAAGATCAATTTTAGGACCTAACGTAACATCTCACATCATTCACCCCCACCTAGAAAATGCTCTTTCACTAGTGCTTTAAAACTCGCAAGAGTTTGCCACACGCCGAATTTCAACTGGCAGAATTACATAGTGCACAATTGAATCGTAATTGGATCGCAATGACAATTTTTGACGTTTCTGGTATTCTGTTACTAATTTCAAGACCAATCGTATTCCATTGGCATGCCATTGAACTGCAACTGGAAAATTTTGCTAATCAAACCATCATTTCTTTCAATAATCGGTACTCTGTTATTTATTATATTAACATTTTTTTTACTATTACCATTCAATTACGTTTTAGTTGCAAATAGAGATTCAAAATTGTGTTAGCAGAATACCAATATTGAGCATATCAAAAATGCATCGTAATTAAGTCTGAATTGAATATCAGTTGCATGGTGTGTTAAAGTTTATTAATCTATGTTAGCGGAATTGCCCCCTTGAACAGCGCCGCTGGTGGATAGCATGGTTACTAAGAGGGCCACTTGACTCTGTTCAAAAGGCCAACATTTACATACGAAACAATATGTAAACTAGAAAGTAACCGAAACTGAAAACAACAACAAAATTGGTTGTTCATTAAGGCAGTGGGAGCATGGTGGGGAAGTCTTGCTATCTCTTTTGTACGCACGAAACCAAGTGGCAGTGACGTCACTGCACACACAGTGTATCCTTATTTCTTGTCTTTTGTCAGTTTCCCCTTCCACCGAATTTCAAGGGTTATAACTTATTTATTTAAGAAGAGAAGAGAAGTAAGAAATGTATGACACACACAATTTCGAATGATTTTCATTCACATAATCAGTCGAACCAAAAACCATTCAATCGCATAATTTTTAATTGTCTTGGTAACTGTTAATTGATAGAATCCTACACAAGTCGAATGAAAAAAAATATTCTTACTTACTAAGATGGGGCAGCGACCCAAACTGAAAAAATCCTAAAAATAATAATAATTACTTTCCTGATATTCCCTTAGAAGCCTTTTACGATACGCAAGTACAGAAGGCTGACCCAGCAAACTTCGTACCGCTTCCGAACATATTCACATTTTAAACCTTCCCTGGACTTCCACAAATAATTCAAAACCAAAAATAGCCAAATCGGTCCAGCCGTTCTCGAGTTTTAGCGAGACTAACGAACAGCAATTGATTTTTATATATTACTAGCTTTTTCCCGCTGCTCCGCCTGCGTCAAAAAGTAGCCTATATTTGACCCCGGGTCTTCAACTATATTCATACCAAATTTCATTAAAATCTGTTCAGCGATTTGGCCGTGAAAGCGTAACAGAGAGACAGACAGACAGATAGACTTTCGCATTTATAATATTAGTATGGACTAGTGGTTTTCCGCAGCTCTACCTGCGGTATATAGCCTATGTTACTCAGGGTGAATGTAGCTTTCCAGTGGTGAAAGAATTTTTTAAATCGGCACAGTAGTTTTTGAGTTTATTCATTACAAACATACACACAAAAACACAAATCTTTCCTCTTTAAAATATTAGTGTAGATGTAGATGTAGAAGTGTAGATGTAGGTAGATAAGATAAAAGTACCTACTGACGAACTTTAAGAAAAATTCTCAATTTAAAATTCGAATGACAAAATCAACAAAGCTACTATTTCAACAATTCATCGAGGTGAAACTGAAATTCGAACAGCAAAACAAACATTCGAGCGTCATAATATGCAAAACGGGGCTCAGTGGCGCCACGGGCGGATATGAGGCGAATCTCAATGATATTGCTTCCGGGAGCCGAGTGTCAAACACTTGAGTTTCGGCGATATTAGCATTGATTTGAGTCGCATTGGAAGTTAAGATACTGGAGGTTCGAAGTTTAAAGTGTGTGTTCTAAGTTTAAAATGTACGTTAGTAATGTTAGAATGCGATTTGGTCCCGTCCACATAGGGTTTCTGCCTTCTATGGAGAACAAAATACTTGCTGCTGTAAAACAAAGATTTTTTATTCAATGAAGTAAAAGTAACTGTAATATGCTGTTACCTACGTGCTCTTCATTTACTACTAGCTGTTTCCCGCAGCTACGCCTGCGTCAAAAAGTAGCCTATGTTTGACCCCGGGTCTTCAACTATATTCCTAATTAAAATTTCATCCAATCCGTTCAGCAGTTTAGCCGTGAAAGCCATAATAGAGCCGTAAAGCGTAATAGACAGACAGACCGATTTTCACATTTATAATATTAGTATGGATTTTCTTACCGGTATTTTTAAGAAATTTTAAAAAAGCATAGGTTTTATAGTTTTTCTTGATCATGCAGGTCAGTCATAAAATAAAAATAAAGTCGAGACTACAGGAGCCCTAATTTCGTCACACAAAATCGATTAATCGAATGAAAATCGTTCGACTCACCGATTATATCATGACAGTCCACCAGTTTTTTGTGAAAAAATAGGCCTCGTGGGCTTTCTGATTATTTGTTAATAACATTCCGGATAACGTGACTAATATAACAATTCACAATCGCGTAACATTTCAATTTTAACATAACGCCAAGACAAGATATTTTATTAACACACAAAGAACACAAAATGTAGATGATATCACATTTATCCGCGATGAACAACGATTTTCTTTAAAAAAAAATAAACCATCAAAAATGGCGCACCAATCTATGACGTAATTGGTGCTCTTAAGGCGAATTTTAAAAAATAATAATATTTTCCGATCGGGTGGGGGAAAAGGTAGGAAGAAACACTTTCCTCGGCACTGTATCGTGCCTTGGAGAATCTTGTCTAAGCCCCCAAACGAAAACAAGGGACGCGCTTGGCGAATACAGGGAAACATGTGGAGCCGCTTTTTAAAATCATAAAAGTATAAACTCTTTCTTGCTCCACAGAAAATACAGAAATAATGATTTCTTATGTTTTCGCGGTTGTTACACATTAAATAAAACTATTTCTACCAACCACACCCTGTAAAGTATTTGAAACGTTAAATAAATTATAACGCGATAAAAGCCGTATTAAAATAGCTTAATTAAATACAGAAGTGTTGAATGCGACCCTAAGCTCTGAAGCTCGACGACTAATCTCATCAAGACTAAACTAAAAACCTCTCTCTTCCCTTCCCAAAACTGCCAAGAAACCAGCCGTAAATAAGCGAATTCTGGCTCCTTCTTCTTCATCTTCTTCATCCTAGCGTTTTTTTCGTTTGCATCCCCAGCTGGTTGCTTCAGAGTTCAGGGTCTGGTTTCCTACTTTTACGTTTTCAATTCGATTGGTCTTCAGCATCCTTGACAGAGTGTCCAATAGCATGCTTTTCTTCTTTGCGACGTTAAGCCCTTTTTTTTTAGCCGCGCCCCTTCTATCAGGCCTTAGGCAGAGAATAGGTATGGCATGGTCATACAGGTATGTTGCCTTTTTTCATAAGACGTGGCCGTATCATCGCAAACGATTTGCGGCACAAAACAAAAAGTTTATTTCTATTTAGTCTCAAGATTCCCCCTGCCCACCTAATTTAACTATACTGTGACCAGGGTAAAAAAAACGTATTAATGATCATAAGATTGCAATACAGATAAAGCGGCTACGGCTTTAAGTCCGCCGATTACGTGTATCGTATTGAAGTTTTAAATAAATTCAATCCTGAAATAATGATAATATTTTTGCGTCGTCCCCACAGCTCCTCTGTCCCACGCCCCTCTTCCATTAAGAGGATTAAAAGCACAGGCGCTGCAGTACATACCTATAGTATGAGTATAGTATAAGTACGGTAGCACAGGGGACACATTTGATGCTGTTTCGTCAGGGTACCGAAGGCTTAGTCCAAAAACGTGGGTTGGTTGTAGATATAAGTGATTATGTGAATTCGCAATGAGCTGGAGTGCTATTTTTAAAAAGTGTGAAAAGCAAAATCGTAGAGCTCGACGCACGAATCCGTTGCGAATGCGCGTGGCTAGTCGCGACTCGTATTGCATTGATCGCCATTTCGTTGCATTTTCTAGCTCGACCTTCTCCGTGCTTCAGAAGCCATTAGTCTCGGTGTAGTGTGTGCGAAGAGTACGCCCTCATTAGTTAGACCTTGTATCATTTCTAGGTAGAACACCTTTGATCACAATGTACCTATTGCAATCTAGCTCAAGGATAATAATCAAGATGTTCTGCCTAGAAAGGATACAAGGTTTAAGGCTGTCCTATTTTTCGAACCATATATACAATACAATACAATACAACTTTATTGCCCATATCTGGGAAATCACAAAACTGAAATGATAACATTGTTAACAATATGGAGCAAAGGCGGACTTATTGCTAAGCAATCTCTTCCAACTAACCTTTGTACAATAAGAGAACATGATGTAAGGGTGGGTCCAGTAGATATAAAAAAAACAATGTCTACTACATAGATAAATCAACAGTATCAATACAGACATAGATATAATTTGGGAACAAGGGACAGTCACTAATAAGAAATACATATAAACCCATATTATTCTCATTAATAAATTCAAGATTTCGACCACGAACATCAACGACCGTGTTTCAGGAGTACACATTATACCGGTGGTTATCAATGGATGACAGATGGCAGCCAGAAAAAATCTGACAGTATTGGCTACTAAGAGACCTTGGGTAATGTTCGTGTTGGTCTGGTCAAAGTACTTTAACGATGCAGGGGCCATTATCAAATCCACATGCGATAATTATCAATCTAAACCCATATTACCACCGCTCGCTTCACAATCAATAAAATTATGAACACAAAAAACCCATCACCCATAGCAACATCAGGTAATGAACCCTACACATCTAATCGCTAATTATCACAACAGTTGCCGGCAATGGCTCGTGCGCAAGCGCCATCTGTCGTACGCACGCGACTGATATCGTGTGTTTAGGGGTAATGAGGTGATCATGTGATCAAACGTCTGGATATAAAGCTGTAATAACGCAGTTTTTTTTTTGTACAACTAAGTAGGCAAACAGGCGTACGGCCTACCTGATGGTAAGTGGTTACCGTAGCCTATGAACGCCTGCAACACCGGAGATGTCACGAGCGCGTTGCTGACCTATCCGTTATCAGCACAGCGACCCCTCTGGTGCCTGGCGACCCTACTCACCAGCAGGAACACAACACTGCATCACAGTGTTATTTGGCTGCGGTCTTCTGTAGGGCGGAGTTACTTCCCCAGACGGACTACTCCTTACAAAATGTCCTACATCTCTTGATTGCAGATTTGCTGAAAATGTTACTTTTTGCGCAAATAATACTCATGACACCCGTTGTATAGTCTCTGGTTGCAAAAATAAGTTACAATGAGGTTCTCAAGCAGTTGAACATTCTTTTTACCCGTCTGCGGCGAAGCTAATAAGGGATAGTTATGTATTGAACTATTTATTACTTCTTTGTTAGAAAATGTTTAGGTGTGAAATACAAAATTTAATTTCTAAAAGGCAGTCGAGTGGTTTACCTTTAAATAAAATATAATATACTTATAGGCTTCAAAATTCAAAATAATTTATTCGCATGAAATAGGGCTTGAAAAGACTGTAACAAAAAGTATTTTCGATAGATCTAAATATAAAGTGGATAAATCTAAGAAAAAATAGCAAAATTTACTAGCAACAGAAACTCTGAAATTCCTTCATCAAATAAAATTCGTAAAACCTTGGTATTTTCATTTCAAATTGCGAAACAATCCAAATTTTGAATGAAGGTTCATCCACACACTTATTAAAAAAAACAATTGTCAAAAAAGCAATCAGCCGTCCCGCTAAGTGTTATGAGCCCCATTCAGGTTACCAGATTGCGACGACTCACGCTTGGCTGCCCACCCCGGGACAGATATTGGTGGGTGATGAATAAAAATATTGATGTGTTCCGAACATTTGTCAATTAACTTGAAACCCCTTAATAAGGGAGCTTTTTTTTGTGTCACAAATTTCGAAAAATATGCTAAATTTGTGTCTATTAGCACAAAACAGACTAAGTTGTTAGTACAAACACTTTTATTGAAATCATGCAAATAAATAGATTTAGTCGAACCAATAACAATTCGATTCCCACAGGTAGACATGGTATGCTTAATACTTTGTTTAGATGTTTCCAGTTTGTTTATGACATTGCAGGCATGAATCTCTGATTGTCTGATAATAATATTTTGAAGGTACGTTAAGCCGTTGGTCCCGTATGGTCGAAATATGGTTGCGACACCAAAGTGTGCAGGGTTGATTTACCAGTAGTGTAGTCCACGAACGATCGTTTTATGATGATGTGTATCTAAATCGTCATAAATTCATAGGATTTCATGAAAGTCAACAAGGCAGTGCAATCAATAAGACGGCTCATGCTTGACTGCGGACCCCAGCAGGACGGTGTCAATAGACAGGATCGATTGCGATGGGGCATTTAGAATAACAATTACTTACCGCAAAATAGAATCTTTTAGCGAAATTATTCGTGTTCGAAAAAAATCGAGTGTAAGTCCAAGAATAGTATGCCGATATTCCACTTATATATTATGTTAGAGTATTGTTTCTTGCTCTCACAATATCGGTGATAGACTGGTTTTGATTAGTTATAATCGGTAAGTAGAACATTCATTGGAGATATAATTTAAAAAAATATGAATTATTTATAAAATTAAGTGTTTTAGTCTCCGCAAAACTTAAACAAATAAGTATTTTTACCCGTGTGATATTATAATAACAGCAAACGTGTCCTATTTTCTTTTATTTACATCTTCCAAAAAATTAGGTTAGAGTTTCCCATGGTGATTATTAGACATACTGATAATGGTTACACAAATTAAATAATACGTTGAAAGCCCAGATTCCGGATCTATGGTTGAAAAGCAAATCTCCCACGTTTCCAAAGATCATCACTTATACTTACAATACTGGCAACACCAATCAAGAACTGTCATGGCGAATTACTCACGCGACATTCCGCCACGCTACACACATTGTCGATTGCCAATCGAAATCATTGCGAGACAACATCGATGGGTTTGAGAATAGGGGTCTTAATTGTAAATTTCAACAATTCTGGGAATATATATATTTTTTTTTAATCGGTTCGTCTGCAGAATAATTGAGGAATATTATCATAGCGGTTTCTCAGTTGCATCCTCAAACACGATATGTGCGGTAGGTACTAGTAATTAGAATGAAGCAACATCCGTCTCACTTCCATAGCCCTTTTTACAGGAAAATCAGACTAACGTGATCAAGAAGGGATTTCGCAATAAATAAGTGCGGTTTTAATGTAAACATAAAATGTATTTATTTCTCTCCAACACAGTACAAATAAAAATAGTAAAGATACTGTTGAAATCCTAAAGGATTTTTTGGATAGTAAATTGACATGTTTTACTGATGACGGAAATAATAATATTTGACTTGTTATTATGATTAATGTAGTTATTTGAATATTAAATCATATTTACATTTACATGCCTAAATAGTTGATTGTTAGGACGAGTTAATGTGTAATATCTGATTGTACTCTTTCAATGCAAATAAATGTTTTTCTTTCTTTCTAATGCGAGGGAGACTGGAGACTGTTGTAGGCTAGGCCACAGTTCACTAGCCACACCTGCAGGAGATTTTGAGATATTTGTGACATTTTTAATCGCACTCCACAATGAATTCGAGTTTATGCTGGCTTTCTTTATTAAATATTTTTCATAAATCTTTTTAACGGCTCTAAGGCTGCGTTTCCGCCAGAGATGTGCAAGGAAAATGTACGAGGATGTGTAGCGGAGCTGTGAAAATGCGCATTAATGTGCGTAGCGAGCTTTCTATGAACTGGCTGACACAGTATGACTCAAACCTCGCAACACATTCCTCGCAACACACTTCTCGCAACACATCCCTTGTAACACATTTCTCGCACACTCTCTCGCTTGTTGTGTAAGCCGTTTTCACCAGAGCTGTGCTAAGCGAGGCTAGGTAAATGAAGCGCTTCTATTGGTTCTTCAGAAACACATCCCTCGCTACGCATCCTCGCGCATCTCTGGTTAACACAGCCTTAGAGTCGAGTTATACACCGTAAAATTTTAGTCGTTTTGGACCCATCGTCCGGTGACTCCATTCATGCAACCGAACAAATTTCCCCAAGGAACATGATCGAAACATGAAAAACAAATTTGGACTTCCCATAGTAAGTCCGGTGATCAGGTCAAGTGATGAGACATTTTGTATGAGGTCCAAAAATTTACTCCATATTTCGACCCATGTATCTTGGGGAAAGTTGTTCAGTTGCATGAATGGAGTCACTGGACGATGGGTCCAAAACGACTAAAATTTCACGGTGTAGAAAGTGCGGTATCTTAGATAAGATAATCGTAAATTGTCGTTATCAGGTTATTATTTGGGTCTTTTGTAAAGATGCGCCTTAGCAGTCCAGGAGTAATCCAGGGTTTTATGGTTTTTTTTACGATGAGGGATAATACCAGACGTTGAATTATGCTTTATAATGGTTTGTAGTGTGGAGACCAACGTCTTAGCGGCAAATTCGGGATCAGAAGAACAAGGATACTTGTAAAGTCTGTAGTTTCAAACGATTGCGTTATAGCTTTATAAATTAGTTTTTTGATAGCACCTCTCGCCATCGTCAGGGATTTCATCCCCATACCTTGGATCCCATGTTATCGCATACAGTACGCTTCAAACTAAATTTCCTCCCTCGTACATTGCGATTATGGAATGAACTCCCTGCCATGGTTTCCCCTAGTGACTATAACATGGGAGACTTCAAAAAGGGCCTGAAAAAATTCCTTCAGGGTCGGCAACGCGCTCGTGACATCTCCGGTGTTGCAGGCATTCATAGGCTATGGTAACCACTTGCCATTAGGTGGGCCGTACGCCTGTTTGCCTACTTAATTGTATAAAAAGTAGTATAGTTTATATTTCGATGTGTTTGTTTGACAGGCTAACTACTGCCATGACGAACAAGCATGCCCTGCTAAGCTCTTCATCGAAATAAACTTTATTCAGACAAAAATCTATTCCGTTTTATTTTGTCCGTCCTGTGGACTAATTACAGCGAATATGAAAGTAATGACAAATAACCCCAAGAATTGATGAATGAAGCAAATTACCCCCTGGCCCATCCTCCCCCGACAGGTATGGTTAATGACGACTGACTTGCATTACCATATTACATCCATCCTCATTATTAAAATGGTCAAGCGCGAGTCGGATGTAAATTAAAGTGTTCCGCAATTTAGATTTTTAAAATTACCAAAAAGCAATCCTGTTGTGCTATTTTTCAGTGACTTAACAATAAAAACGGTGACTCCAACGACTACCGTTAGTTTTTGAACGACTTTCCTTCGACATAATCGGTCAGTCGGAACGATTTTTATTAAATATATGTCAGCATTTTTGGTTCTTTTCTTCTTCAACTCACTGTTGAACATCGTGACATTAAAAAAATAAAAAAAAAACTCTGATTTAGCTTCATGGGCTTTAAGAGTAGTAAATACCTGGTTATATCCGCTATTTCTGAGGTGTGCGGAACCAAAATCGATAAATTAACACACTGCATAACCTTTACGTGAGGAACCCTAAAAACAATCGATCATATTACCATAATGTACGAAGACGAGTCAGTTTGATCTGTAACTAAGTTGGAGGGTTAATAGTTTATTATTTTCTACTTCGCTTGATTGGGTTCGTATTCGTTATGAAATAAAGAGTAGGTTAGCAAGTGACTAGGCCAAGATATATGGTGTGTAACTAGGTTAATAAAACAAAAGTTAAAAGATTGTTATTGTGTAAATTAAACTTTTATTGTTGTACTGTTAATAGTGCATTTATGACTTTTTATTTTACATCTAAAATTTCAAACACTTTGCAACGTTGATGGTCGCAGGTGGAATAGTATATTTTAATAGGTATCAGAATAGAATAGAATATATCTTTATTGAGAAAGTTATCACGTATTATATATAGGATAGGTATTAACAATTCGGAAAACATAAGGCATTAGTATTGTTGTTGTTTTCCGTTTTTCGATTTTAAGTATTGCTTAGCGATAAGTTTGCCTTTACGGTACCGACCAAACTTACAGACTTGGACTAAAGTATATAGAATAATTAAGAAGAGCTATAAAGGACTTGTATCCATGGCCGTAAAACCCATTACAAAAAAAAAAAAAAAATCTACATAGAATCATTTAAAATATTTAGGTAACAAAAATGTAGGTAGGTAAGTAACTGATTTTTTAATAATTTAGGTAGTAATTATCTTTTCAATAATTACTATTTCCTCCTTTACTATCTTTGAAAAATGTTACAGTAGAAACATTGGGTACTTTATACATCTTGCAATAGTGACGAATCTGAAGGGTTGTTAACCCTTTCGATATCAAATGATGAAAAGCCTCGAGCTATAACAATATTAATTAAGTCTGTCTGTCTGTGCGGATTGGGTGTCAATTAGCTGATTGCCTGTAACTCTGTATTTATATAACTGTTTCATTGTGCGGATTAAGATAACGAATTGTTTCCAACAGCTCAGTCTGCGTCAAAAAGTTTCCTATGTTTGACCCCGGGTCTTCAACTTTATTCATATCAAACTTCATCAAAATCCGTTCATCGGTTTGATCGTGAAAGTGTAATAGACAGACAGGCAGACAGACTTTCGCATCTATAATATTAGTATGGATATGGTTAATATAAAAGTATGGATATGTGGATGGATAGTATGCAAAGTATGGATTTATTTACACCTTACGTTTCAAACACCTATAGCGTTTATGGTCGCAGGTAGCTTATATTAACATTTGTCTGTAATCACTTTATCCTCTTTCTCTACTGGTCACAAACCATCAGTTCAGATGGCGACCGAAGGGGACTATTCGCACTTTTACGACTATTTCTAAAAACCCAACCCCACATGAATTCGCAACGGATTAATTCAAGAATAGAACAAATCCGAATTTCGAATCGCAGAATTAATTCAAATCACACACCGAAATAATTCTCACTCTTCTAACCTGGTAGTCTAAAAATTTCATGCATCCACATGTCCCTTGGTACTTTACTTACTACCCTTAAGGGGAGGGGGTAAAAGCATATTTATGTTAGTTTCTGATTGACGATGATGGCTTCCCCTTGGTTAGAGCCGGTGCTGTTTCGTTGAGACGAATCGGCCATTGTGAAAATTCGCGTTCAATTTTTCAATTCGTAAGAGTCTTTTTTAGAATATATTCTAATTTTCTTTCGCTAAGCTTAACTTTTAGACAATACTCCCAACATTAAGTCGCCTTTTTGTACGCATTGTATTTTGTGCAATAAAGTTTAAATAAATAAATCTATGGTCGCAATCAAAATTCTTTTAGTACGCTTCTTTATCATTCATTTGTCCATTAAAATAAATAAAGTACAGATTTGTCAAACAAATGTAAGGTCTGCGTGCACCACAGCTTGAGCTGAGTACATTATTTTAAACTATTAGTTAGATTTTAAAACAAGACCTTACACCATTGACATACAGTTACTTATTAGCTAGCTGGTTCCCGGATGTGTGGCTTGAATTCAGGATGAGAAATATTTTTCACAAGTGATAAACATGCAATCACAAAACAAAAAAGTGATACAAAACTAAATGAATGTTTGCCCTAGAGCTAAATTTGTAGAGACAGTTTTTATTTCATCATAAAAGTTATTAGAACCGAGAATATTAATTATTGTTTAAAATAGTGGTATTTAAAAAAAATTGATATATATTCTTCACAGCGCGTCGTAGGTATGTATAATTCGTCGTAGGCAGCCGGCACGCTACGCACTTAGCTCCCTGTTCTACGCAGATTTTCCGGACATTATGTAGCGCCGGGCTCTCCGCGAGTAGGCAGCTAAAACCCGGAGGTACTTATTACTTCTAGGCCCAAACCCATTGAGAAAGGAACGTTTTGTGTACAGTTTCGATGATATTTGGCTAAAATTACTACAGTTGATTATTACAGGCAAATGGTTTATACTATTTGCGTGTATGGAAACTGTAATAGGTATTCAAAAATTTTTTTTGGGTCAAATTATTAATTGTGCACATGAGGGAAATCGAACACGGAACTTTCTTACTCGACTAAAGACAAAAGGTTATTTTGAATTAAGTCCGCCTATTAAGCTTACAATTTTATGTGTGAAAAAAAAAAACTAGATTAAACAAATACAATGAAAACAGCTTGACTATTGACGATTTCTTTCGCATTTTGTTTAAAATCGCATTACGTGGGACTAAAGAAGAATGCTGCCCTAAAGGACTTGTATCCAGGTCCGCAAAACACATAAAGAAAAATAACTAATACGTAACTCAAATAATAACGCCACCTTCGGAGTTTTTGGCGGGAAGCTGTGAAAAGCAGTATCGGCGCTGTATTTTATTTTCCAATATTTGTGTTTTTTGAGTGTTTGTGCATAATAATGGTGGATTATTATTCGCAAAGTGTTCAAGAACAAGCGTGAGTGTTGGGAAGTGATACAGTGTTCGATTTATGTGATTTCCTTGCTTGTTGCCAAAAGCTCCTAGAAATAGCTAAGTGCAGTTTTTCTACCACTTCACTTAGCCCGACTCTTCTGACTCGACTTGATTATGACTTGACTTAACTACTGACTTGACTTTATATTTGTATAATTAAACAACTTTATTAAAAAACTGTTACTTGTTACTGGCTAAATACGAAAGTAAGAGCCAAATTAAAAAGAAAAAAAAAAAAAAAAAAACGCCTCCTTCGTATGTGTAGGATTTATCTGGGTCTCTACTTTTTGACATGACATTGACATGTGTAATTAATTTGCTTGCCATTTATGGAAATCAAGAATTTTATTATTTGTTCTAGTAAATAATAAAAACTACGAAGCTATGCATACCGATTTATCGCCTCACTTGCACACAGGAGAATGTAATGTTTTGATTAAAAAATTGATGGATTGCCATACAGAGGTAAGATAAATCTATATCTACTTACTTCTATTCTTTATATTTAACAATAATTATTTAATAGAATATTATTAATTATTAACTAATATTAATAATAAACTATAAATTTAATTAACTAGTTATACCTATACACTAAAAAACAAGAAGAACATATACATACATAAAAAAAATGCCCATGTAATTTATGCGTCGTAGAATTAATCCACATCGATGTCTACCAGGAAAGTGCCCAGAAGGCTGGCAGCATTGCCACGCTGTATGGCAATGCTGATTCTTTGAGCCAAGTATAGTCCAGCCTTCCAGTCACTTGAGGCGTCGATTATACGCTTTGCTAAATCTCTGTACAGAGAACGAGCACTCGGACCCCGTGGCCCCAGAGTCTCCACCCCAAACGGCTCAAATAAGTAATTTCCGATGAAATTACTGTATTTACGCCGTTTGAGGGCTTCGGTTGATGCAGCAGCAGCGCCGGCGCATCCCGCAGTGCTTGGAACATGCGATGGCGCAAGGGTGTCGACGCATGTGGCGTCCCACACCAAAGGCCGACTTATATTCCAAGGCATCAAGGACATACCGTCTGGTCTCTTTCCATCGTCACGTGCCAGGCCACTAGGTTCAAGTACGGCGGGCACGCCGGCGGTGGTCAGAGCTCGACGGATTATGTCGTTAAGATGTGCGTGCCGCGGTATGCGGCCTGCGCTACTGCTGCATGATAGACCATGATGTCCGAGGGCGTCGACTGCCTCTCCACAGTGACAACGGTGTGGAGAAACACACGGAGCGCCTAAACGCAGACAAGTAGCGACCCTAAATGTGTTGTCGTCGCCAGTAGGCGAGCACGCTCGGCCACATTGCAAGAAGTGTCCAAGAGGTTTTCTCTCACAATGCGACAAAGAGGCCAGTCCCACTGCCTCTGGGAGGATGGATTAGTCGGCAAGTCAGTGCCTGGACAAGTCATTTGTTCGTGGACTCAGCTTTACACGGCACCTCGAAACCGACCAGTATTTGGGCTAATATTTTCCTGGTCAGTTCCTCAGTGCCGTGAACCGAAGACAAGAACGCCGGCAGACTGACGTCTGTAATTTTTCGGACGCCGAGGCCGCCCAAGCGCACTGGTAGAGATGCTTGTTGCCACGCGCGGTCGTCTAAAGCCACATTCAAAATTTTACTTAACGTAATTCTAATAACTTGGTAATTTTTTTCTAAAAGGGAAGGTATTTTTCCAGTTTATTATTAATTTTAGTTAGTTTATTACAATGTATAGATTATGTAAATAAATATTAATTATATTATAAAGCTAAAGTGTTTGTTTGTTTGAACGCGAAAATCTCAGGAACTACTGGTCCGATTTAAAAAAATATTTCCGTGTTGGATAGCCTATTTATCGAGGAAGGCTATAGGCCTGGGCGAAGTTGGGACGGACTGCTAGTAAATAAAACTGCCAAACGCGAGTCGGTTTCGCACAATTCCTCACCTGGAATCTATGTCGTGCGTTATCGAAATCCGATCCATAGAATCGACTCATTCGTCTGTAATCCGGAGCCCTATTTTTGAAAAGTCATATGTCGAATTTAAATCGTTAGATTTCGAACAAAAATCAATCGATATCGAACATAAATCATTCGACTCGCCGATTTTGCGATTCACACTTTCAAAAATATCACACCCCGATACTTTTAATAGTGCGTGGACTAAGATCAACGTTACTTAATTATCATCTTCGGAGTACTATTTTTGAGTTCTATGACTCACCGAAATCCCGAGCCATTTTTATCTGATATCAAATGATTTTCGTTCGACTTAAGGCGCTGTATCCCTCAACCTTTCGGTATTTGATATCGCGATATTTGATATAGTACGTACTCGTAATGAAATAAGGTTGAATATCGGTTGGCCTGTCACCAGTCTCAGTTGAAATCCGTGTCTGCCATTTCGGTTATTATTTTTCAGTGTTTATTTAATAATTCAATAATTATACCAAATATTGTAATTTTTTTAGGTATCCCTCTTGCTCATTAAGTTATACGTTTTACAGACGCAAAAAAGTTGGTAGTTGTCGCTGAAAATATCAAGTAATTCGCGACGAAACTTTTACTGGATATAGCTTCTTTGCTATTTTATTTTGCTAGGTTTTAAATACTTTTTTGAAAATATTTTGATGTAATCATTTATTTTGATCTTTGAACTGTACTTCATATGTTTTTCATGCTAGTATTCCATGGAAAATAAGGCTAACTGCGAGACGAAAAAATAGACGTTGTTTTTTAGACGAGTTGAACGGTTTTCAAACGACATGCCGATTTTTAGTCATAGACTACAAAAAAGTATTGGAGGCATATAACCCTCATTAAATGTAGCTGGAATCAGAATAGTCCTTTTTTTGCAAGAGGGCTTATACCATCAGCTTACCGCTACAAGGTTTTTTAAACTCCAGCTAATTAACTCCGCCAATGAGAAATCGGGAAGGCACAAACGAAATAACACTAATTAAAAAAAAAACACAAATTTGTTACAGCATCCATTCCGTAAATTCATGGGATACTGCAACGGATACGACGCTGAAATGAGAAAGTGTTTGAAACAAGAAAGGATTCGACGGCAAAAGACTAATTTCGAGGACTCGAAAAGGCGTCGAGCCGAAATACACGCCCGAATTACAGCGTCACAAAGGGCTGAGAGGGCTAGGGCAAGAGAGGCAAAAGCAGCTACAAATGATAATGTTTAGAAAAAAGAAAAATATAAATAAAAATATTTATATATATTTTTCTCTGCAAATTAATCCATACTTTCATACAATACTTATACATACTATACATACTAATATTAAAAATGCGAAAGTCTGTCTGTCTGTCTGTTTGTCTGTTACGCTTTCACTGCCAAACCGCTGAACGGATTTTGATGAAATTTGTTATGAATATAGTTAAAGACCCGGGGTCAAACATAGGCTACTTTTTGACGCAGGCGGAGCTGCACGAAACAGCTAGTACTTACTATACTATAATATTATAAGTTCGAATGTCTGTCTGTCTGTCTGTTGCGCTTTCACGAACAAACCGCTGAACGGATTTGTTGAAATTGGGTATAAATATAGTTGAAGACCCGTGGTCAAACATAGGCTACTTTAAGACGCAGACGGAGCTGCGGGAAACGGCTAGTACTTTCTATACTATAATATTACAAGTTCGAAAGTCTGTCTGTCTATTGCATTTTCACGGCCAAACCGCTGATTTGATGAAATTTGGTCTGAATATAATTGACGACCCGAGGATAAACAATGGCAACTTTTTGATAGTACCTATGCATATTTGGATGCAAAAAGTCTTGCAGAGGCGAATTGGTTATTTAGAGGTTATTGACGGAAAAATGGCGCATCAAGAACTACTAGAATTATATAAACGTGAAATAAAAAATATTCAATCAATCAATCAACTTTATTGCGTATTATGGGTGTACAATGATATTATATGATTACAAGATCTGAGACCACAAACAGCCGTACGGCACGCAACATGTTTGTCCTATTGGACAGCATTACGGGTTTTCTTACAGATTTCTTACAATTACTCCTACTTTTAGTAAAATGACCTAGCACTGCTTAAAAAGTAGCTCAAAATTTATACTAACACGTAAGTATACAATACAGTATAACTTTATTGCTCACATCTGGGAAATCACAAAACTGAAATTATAAAATTGCTAAGCAATCTCTTCCAGCCAACCTTTGTACAATAAGAGAACATGATGTAAGGGTGGGCCCAGTAGAATTAAAAATAAAAATAATGTCTACTGTATAGATAAATCAACACAGACATAGATATAATTTGGAAACAAGGGACAGTCACTAATAGGAATTATGAGTTCCAAATAGTATTCATTTGTAATTGTGCCTCCTAGCTTTAGGATAAGAATTAAGATTTGTTGGTTATTTATACTAATAAAGAGTAAGTAGTTGTATTGTATTGTATTGTACCATGGAAAATGTTAAATATTCATCAAAAGTTCATTACTCCACACAGCCAACTTCCCTACGTTGACCTCTATATCATCGTAATAGCAACCATTTTTTTATAAAATTGTATGAAGATAACTGCTGTTTCGTGTACGTCATTGGTCACCGGACGCACCCACCCTTCGTAATTACTAGATGGACCATTGATTTGTGTACAGGGTGCCTTATAAGGTTATCAATGGTGATTTTTATTTTTTTAATTTACTAGCTGTTTCCCGCAGCTATGTTACTCAGGGTGAATGTACTCGTAGCTTTCCAATGGTGAAAGAATTTTTGAAATCGGCACAGTAGTTTTTGAGTTTATTCATTACAAACACACACACAAAAATACAAATCTATCCTCTTTATAATATTAGTGTAGATAGTGTAGAAGTGTAGATGTAGATTAAAACTTTATTGTTACACATAGTACACATATACTTATAACAATTGGAGGACTTAATGCTAAGAACATTCTCTGCCAGTCAACCATTGGGAGAAACGGAAACTATTTAAACTATATTTGTTAAAAGTTGTGTATTCTTAGATCATATTAGGGCTCATTTGTCTTTTTATACAATTAAGTAGGTAAACAGGCGTACGGCCCACCTGATGGTAAGTGGTTACCGTAGCCTATGAACGCCTGCAACACCGGAGATGTCACGAGCGCGTTACCGATCCTGAAGTAATTTTTTCACGCCCTTTTTAGACTCCTCCGTCTCTCTATCCTGGGCAGTCAGAAAACCGTACCTACCCGCTCTTTACGATGTCATCTTTCCATTTCATTTGCGAAGCAGCGTTATGGCAAAAAAAATACCAACAGCATATCTAAAACCAATATTTGTTGTTTCACATCGGCATGTTTTTCGACATCCAACTGCACAAACAGACATACGATATTCTACAGTTACCGGTGTTGAATTTCAGGACACCCTGTAGACCGTCGCATGATCATTGAACCCCCTAATACACGGGACTCACGGATCGTACGATCTGGGCTTACGAAATTATATTTTGATATGGAAATGTGACTTTATAATACAATAGAAAATATCTTTATTGCCCACATACAGTAACAAATAATATAACATTTACAAAGACTTCAACATAATATGAGCAATGGCGGACTTATTGTTAAGCAATGTCTTCCAGTCAACCTTTACGAGGTGAAAGAGAAAAAGTTAAGTACCTGCAAAATAATAAGACATTCCGGTCCTCTTCGTCCGAGCGTGTTTCGTAGTTGCGTCCACAGTTTACGCTTCGAAAACTAGGCTTTTCAGGCTGCCTAAAGGCATTCCCAGCCCATTTACAGACATTTTCTGATTTCTGGACAGTTTGTAATTACTAATGTGTTACTTTATTTTTCCATGTTACCGTTGGTATTTTTGAAATAGGCTGGTTTCCAGGATCAAAAGACTAACATTAAAATTAGTCCGTCATTTAGGAAATCAAAATATATTAGTGACGTATTTTTTCTTTTGTCAATTGAGCGATAAATTATAAAGATATAATGCATTAAAGTTTAGGAGTGGGGGCTCGTGACGTCACATATTGCGAAAAAGTGTAGCACACTGTGACGTCACACGGAACTTTAACGCGCCATATCTTTACCATTCTTGTTTAATTTTCAAAAGGAAAAATACGTCTCCAATATTTTTGATTATCTAACTGACGGACTAATTATATTTTTTTAGGAAACTAGCCTATTTGATAAACTTTACGGAAACTAATAAAAAAATATTACGAAACCTAAAATAAAACCTATCGACTCTACATTGTAAAATTTGATCGAATTTTAGAAGTCGGAAGATAAAACCATCGAAAAGGAACCTTTTTTCGTAAGGATAAAATGTATTTTCGAAAACGTATAAAAAAAATTTATTCCGATTGCAATAAAAAGTTTACAGTTTCTTGTTACTTATCATCATCATTCAAATTTTATGAATAGCAAAAATTTTCGAATCCAAATGAAAATCCCTGCACGTCTATAATTAGAAAAAACAAGCAAGTTCGTATTACATTTTATACATCCTATAATTAAAAAATAAATAAAGATAGTTATCTATAAAAAAATAATAATACTGCTTTGAACCCGCCATTTTCATGTTATGTATTAAAGATAAATACATTTAAATTTGTTGACTAGAAGAGATCCCTCATAGGTATAAGTCCACCATTGTACAATAATATTTAACTTATGTTTTGTTGTTACTTTTAACCGTGTTATTTTATGTACAATAAAGAATTTTAATGCATACATAAAATGAGAAGCTCATTAATCGAGATCGACCCGTGTATCCGTAGCGAATGCGCGTGTCAAGCGACGGCGTGACGCGACCACTATTGGATTGGTCGCCATTCAGTGGCATTTTCTATCTTGAGCTCCTCAGTGCTTCGGAAGGCACGTTAAGCCGTTGGTCCCGGTTGTTATCGATAGATAGCAGTCGTGAGGCTGTGTCAGATGCCTTTAGGCAGCCTGAAAAATTCTAACAGTGTTGCCCACTAACACACCTCGGGTCATGTTCCTGTTGGTCTGGTTTGCCTGTAAAAAGGATTACGGCGGTCAGACGGCAGTCGCTCCATTGCAATAACCAGTTCAGCCAAATCTAGAACCATGACTTTAGGCGTACCCTAGACTCCAAAGAGTAAGCTGACGACGCAACTAGGAACACACGCTAGGATGATGATGACATACATAGGTACGTAAAATATAAAAAAGGCAATAAAAAAAGAACCTTGGATCTCTACATTCTTGCTACCCGTGTGTCCGCTGTCCAGGGATGGCACCTGGTGATGACGTCACGGCAATTATACCCAGATTACCAGAGGTGCGGCGATGACTGGCCGCTAAATAACAATTATTGCTTTGGGGCTGTAACACTGGATTTGGAAGTCAATAAGTCACATTGGTAATTATTATTTACCAATGTGACTTATTACGCCGTGCTTCAGAAGGCACGTTAAGTCGTTGGTCCCGGTAACCACTAGTTTAGACTGTGTCAGATGCCTTAAGGCAGCCTGAAAAAAATTGTCAGTGTTGGCCACTAACTTACTTTGAGTCATGTTCGTGTTGGTCTGGTTTCCCTGTAAAAAGGTTACGGAGGTCAGACGGCAACCGCTTCATTGTAATAACCAGTGCCACTAAAATTTAGAACCATGACTTACAGCGTATCCTAGTCTCCAAAGCGCAAGCTGAGGTCGCAAATAGGAAAACTCGCTCAGGCGAAGAAGATGAAGTTTGGTTAGGACATTACAGGCTTGAATCATCTGTCTGATGATCAAGATACACTTACGATGTTTCCGTGCTTCGGAAGGTACGTTAAGTTTTTGGTCTCGGCTGACATCTGATGGTCGTTAAAGGAAACACGTTAGAGACGGCAAGGCGGTTCCGAAAGACCGATTGCGACAGGGTGTGCAGGGTCGATTGACCATGTAACCCACTCAATATAAATGTACGCTGAGAAATTGGTTTGCACGGTGTAATTATATGGAGATGCTACAAAATCAAATGCGCAACAATATAATTAGCAGATTAAAGATAGTGGGAAATGATTTTATTACTGAATCATCTAATTATTCCGATGTTATCTGTAACACATATGGCGTGAGGAGCGAAGATCTAGGGGAGATAGCAGGGCAGAATTTGTGGACCCTTGTAGAGCAAGCAGAGGTCCATAATTTGTAACCCCCGTCGCAAAAATATGGTTATTTTGAGTAGGAATAAATTTATTCACTAGAAAAACAAAAGAAAAATAAATATTTTGAATTTATATAACCAAAAATTTAATTATAATATGTTTTTTTTAATAGAGTTAGATAAAATTAAGTTTAACTAATAAGTACTAAGTTTAGTTTGTCTAGTTTTTATTTGTAAGTAAATTGATGTTTTGAAATCAATTTACTAACAAAACAAAATGCTGGGGTGCCCTTTTGTAGCGCCGCTTCTTCTCCACTTGCGCGTTTTAAGTGGTAGTAAACTGAATATATGTAAATTGACGTCAATAAGTGATAATCTATGGGCATATTACTAATCTAATTAATAAACTATCATTAATTTAGTATTGAAAGTAATAGGAGAGGGTTATGGCGCATCGTTGTAAACAACACATGTGTGCAACCTCCAATAAAGTCCCTACTATTGTCCCTTTTTTTGCAGCGGGTATAAATCGATCGTACAATAACTGAATCGTCAGTCTTGGCCAGTCATGGCTCTAACTCGGTGTGGTACATTTCGATGTACTATCCTTGTTTAACTCTGACTCTTTACTCTTGATGAATTGTCTCCTAATATGTAGCATGGGAGATATTTATGTAGACTGTTAGTTGTGGATCATCTTATGACGCGGGTAGTCGTGCGCGTCTGCTTTAACTATGATTTGGGATACTGTCCCTCTATCGGAACGAACAGGCCCTCTTTCCAATTTAATAAGATTAATGACAATTGATTGTTAACCTAATCTCTCTTATTAAAGAGAGCTTTTATTACTGCCATCCTGTCCTGTCACTTGATGACCGTTTAGTCTACATTGGACAGATTATGAAAAAAGGAATCGAAAATTACAAAAAAAAAAATATCTGCCCAATATACAATATGTCTTTTGTAGAAAGAAATAGAATCTGTCTAATATATAATCTGTCTTATGAATAATATGTCGATACCAGACTATGATGTCCAAAGTAGAATCTGCCCAATGTAGACTAAACTAGCCTACCCTTTTCGTCATATCGACATGTATGTATATCCTATATCGAAAATAAACTGTTCAATCTCATATTTTTATAACAAGGCAATACTGAAATCATTAAACCACACAACTTAACAATAAAGTGAAACTCATGATCATTTCGTGTAGGTTACATTGCCCATCGACTATATACTTACACCTAGGTGTTAGAGTGAAACCTTTTTTAAATTGCTATAATACTTAAATTTTTCTTTGAACTAAGTAATGTATGTCTAATGTGTGACTATCTCCCCCCTTAAAGTCATCTTTACCTCGACACGCGCCGATAAGATATCATATCTATAACTAAACCCTACTAACACGTGTCATACTTGTGTCTTCATGTTTGTCTGTCGTTAAGTAATTAACGACGGAACTTCAGTAATCGATAAATGGCGTGAAATGACACGACTGGTATGGTGTCTAGTGTAAAGCTTTGAAAATGATGAGTGTTGAGTTGTATGATACGATATACAATACTAGCGGTTTCCCGCAGCTCCGCCTGCGTTAAAAAGTAGCCTATGTTTGACCCTGGGTTTTCAACTATATTCATACCGAATTTCATCAAAATCAGTTCAGCGGTTTGGCCGTGAAAGCGTAACAGACAAACAGACTTTCGCATTTTTAATATTAGTATGGATGTATGTATTCCTGATTCTACTCAGCTTAGCGCCTTCCCGGTAACCTTCCTGGGGAATTAATGCATAATTCTATGTATATTTCTGTTAATAAAAATGTTAACTATTTAAAATTGCAATTTTAAATAGTTAACATTTTAAACTTAATAACGTCAACAGTAAAATAAAAAATTATACACTTTATCCTGTAATTTTATGTTTTAAATATTATTTCTTTATATAATTAGACTTATGTTTCGGTTGTGCGAGGACTATTTCAGAGAATGCAAAACTGGTGTGTCAAACGATTTTCAGTCGACTCATCGATTACATACCTACTCTAAAATAGCCATTGCATCGAAACCGAACACAAGCAAAGTGTTCCTTTCTCAATGTTTCAGGTAAACTTAATTTTAGTCCTTCGACATTACCTATCGATTTATTTTTTTTTTTCAAATTTCCACCAAAACATTTTCAGAGGTAGCCTCCATAAACTGATTCCCACGTCATCCGGGCGGGTCGGTTGTGGCCCTAAAAATAAACCATGAATGCGTGCATGTCCGCCGGTTGAAAGCTTTTAGCCGCCGGTGGATGTCGTATGCAGAATGGAGCCAAGAGTAAAATGTTTTTGCTTTAATTTAGGTTAAGAACGAGCAATATATTATTGAAATAGTTAGTTAAAATTATGTGTTTATGAAATACAATACTTCTTATAACACAACACAAGAAAACATTTATCAAATACACGCAATCATCGTGTTGGCTTAATACTTTTAAATAAGTTCAATTTTATAATGTAAATATGTCGTGAAATAACGCAAAAAGTGAGTGCATTAGTTCGCCAACAAACTGTTTCACAGTTTGGCGAAATTGTTAAAAGTTGAAATCTATTACATTTTTTGGATAAATAAATGAAATTAAAAAGAAACGGAATTTGGATGAATTTAGTACATAAATAAAATATAACCAAAACAAATATGCATCCTCTGAAAATCTAAAATCAGTGGCGTTAGAAAAGCAAGAAGAATTTAATAATGTGAGCGAAAGTAAAATATGTGGACGCCCGCCGATGCGAATATTGTGGCAATTGTTAGTGAAACAAGACACAGAAATGTATAATAAGCTAGATTTAGCTACAAATCTCGTTGAAATATGCGACAAAAATAATAATAATGCACTGACCTTTTTATACTTCTGCAGCGGCGCGGCGATTGCACTACACTACATAATACATAACGTAGGTGACGTTTGAACTACACAATATATTGCACATATACACAATTTAGGTAAAACAAACATACCTACTTTACGCGAATGGAGCTGCATACAATGTACGTTCGCGGGCGACTGGTATGAACTCTAAATGATAACTAATGAAGAGAATGTCAAATTGGTGCAGGAATGAGAGTAGGAGAAGACAAATTCGTAACCAACCTACCGACATGTTTTTTTATATTAAAAAAGACCGACTCATATTTTAACAGACTACGGTAAAGTCAGATGTATTATTATGATTTTGGTGAACAAGAATGAAATATCCCTATTATTCCTACTTTATTGTTTTCAACGTAAAATGTATAGATAAATTAAAAATATAATATTTTAGGGCTTATAAAAGGTGAATTTTTAAACAAAACTACTTTTAAAAAAAAGGGAAAGTCTAGAACCTGAAATGTCGACCTTCCGTAAAAATCCTGTCAGAGGATCGCAACATTTTTTAGGGAATTGTATATTTGTAAATTGTATATTTATTGAGAAAATTAGACATGAAATCTCAATAATATTTATTGTGCTATTCAGCATAGCTCCATCCAAATAAGGACACGTCACGAGCCGGAGGAGGCGTCTGTGGAACAAAAACCTATGGACTCTCCCCATTTTCAAATGTATTAAATTAAACTAAAACTACTAAGTAGTGTGTTGTTTATTTAATAAAAAACAAGATATAGATCGCACTATTTATGCTCTCGATAATCTAAACAATTTGCTTTGTTAGGGTTTCGTACCCAAAGGGCCATAGGGCCCTATCACAAAGAGTTAATTTGACAGTTGAAATTTTCACAGATGATGTTTTTCTGTCTGTTGCCGCTATAACAATAAATGAACCTTTAAACTAACTCAATAACAACGAATACTTACTAAAAACAGAATAAAATAAATATTTAAGGACGGCTCATACAACAAACGTGTTTTTTGCGAATTTTATAGATAATGGTACGAAACCCTACGTGCGCGAATCCAACTCGCACTTGACCGGTTTTTTTCTAACATTTTTACTCAAATAATGTACAAAAAAAAATTTTTTTTTTTTCTGAACCATACAAAGTATCAAGTAAGTAGTATAAGTAGGTGTTATCTATAGCAGTAGCTGCCTTAGATTAATAATCGGTCCCCGCGACGCTGCGACTAGATACCGCGCTTTAAAGAAAAAACAGTTTCCAGAATGCGGCAACTTATTAGGACAGTGTGTGTAAAACAATGTGCAAAGACGCACACTAGCGTCGATTATGGTGTTGCCAGCTACTTGACTGGTGCCCGACCAATGGAAAAATTATTAATTGCTGTGGTGTTGTTACGGATTATAAAATGTAGCTAAGAAAATCCTTTAAAATAAAATTAAAGTCGAGCGCGCGAACCCATTATTAAACTAAGCGAGCTGCATAGAATTCAGCTAACCAGATTATTTAAACAATTTACTAATAAAAACAATTGACAAGGTCGTCTCTACGTATTTCCCTATCCTCCATTAGCGCAGGATTGACGTACTGTTTTTTACAGCGGCGCACGCGCCCATTACCGCCTTAATAAAGGTGTGTGCACATGCACACCTACACCCTTTTTACCCGACCTCGCTAGAAGGAGGGTTATGTTTTTCGAGTATGTATATATGTAGAGTATGTATATAATATATATATGTAGGTATGTATGAATAATTGTTTGGCACGCTCTGAAGCTTGAACGGCTCATTGGATTTCAGTTTGAGACGATACCTCTAGATTTGTTTTTACTGTGAGAGTGACACTGATTTTATCATTTTCAAATTACACAGAAACGCAGTCGCGTTTTTAGTTTTTAAAATTTAAGTTCTCCCTCATCTCCCTCCACGTGTCTCTCTCCAAAGCCAACTCCAACCACCGACTTTGGAAATCCTTCAGGTTATCGCTCCAACGCTTTCGGACTCTTTTTTTCAACCTATACCCTTAATTTAAAAATTATCAAACGTTAAGCTCATTCTAAAATGTGTTTTCTTTCATTTTTCATGTTAAATATCGATTCAAAAGAAAGGGACAAAATACATTTTAGTAAAAATTGGTCTTACGGAAGGTAGTTAGTCAGATTGGTGTGTGTTGCAAGATCAATTGAAATTAGTGTTTGAGTCGACAGTTTAAATCCAATGCAGAATATGCGTAGCATGTTGTTAGCAGACTGCAACGAAGCCAAAAAGCCTGGAAGGTTTCTAATGTTCTTAAAACACATCAGAAACCGAGAAGTAAGTTCGAAATATTCTGACACCAGCGTTGACAGGGTGAATTGGCCATGTAATACACCTGATATGAATAAATTATCGAAACAATAACCCTAATATGAACCATTAAATCAAACTATTTTAATACGGTTTTTATTGCGACCATGATATGAAGAAGCAAGTGGAGAAGAAACGACGCGCGGAGCCACTAACTCCACTTTTACAAACATTTTCTTCAAAATCGTTTACAATGTAAAGAAAAATAAAAAAGAATTCTATAGTAAAAGTAGACAAAAGTAGATTAAAGCCGAAGCTGAGCGGAGAGATGTAGAAATAACAAAGTCTGATTGGTTATTCAAAACGCATCTCTCGTCTTCCCTCCGCTTTGGTGGAAACCGTATCTAAGCGCCTCAAACACACCTTAAAGATATTGCGACAAACTAGTATAAAAGAGTGGGGATGGATATAATATCCCCTCGTTTCTTCACACTTCACACTTTCATAATAGATTGTCGAAACAATTGTGAGATGAGTAGAGCCCTTGACAATGTGAAAACATCAGTCATATTTTTACTAACCATATGGACACAGCCTAACCGCACAGTAGTCGAGTCACGAGCAGAAACGCCACAAATGGTTCAGGGTTCTATTCCTGGGTTAAAGGTCACAAGGCGAGGTAGTTGCCGATATTATACAACTTCTAACTTCTCTCATTTATAGATATGTACGTATGTCTTTATCGATTACAGGACAAACAGTTAATTTGAATGTTGTATGTTTTATGTACAATAAAGTTTCGGATTCAATGATCAGTCGACCCAGTACACTCTAGTGTAAAAGTTATTCAAAACCGTCAGTCGGCCTCTGACGTGGTGCATGCGTGGTTTCTTTAACGAACACCAAATGTCAGCACGGCCCAACGGCTTAACGTACCTTCAGAAGCACGGAATCGTCGTTATCAGACAATCAGGTGATTCATGCCCGCAATGTCCTAACGAAACTGGAAACAACTAAACAAAGTATGCTTCCCATCGGAATTGAAGCTACGAATCGGGTCTTAGGCAGACACCTTAACCACAGCACCACAGAGTTTCCATGTCTGGATGGTCGTCCCTTTCAAAATATAATTCAAGATTTGGCAGTGAAAAATCACTACGAAATTCCCGAACCAATGATGCATAGACTAATCCATAATGAGGGGTTCGCGTACCAATCGGAAATCATTTTCCATTTCGACGCGCGTGTTCTCCATCTTTCAATGTTCCATTGTCAGCCAGTCATGTATGCGTAATGCTTTAATGTGTAGGAAAATTTTGGTGAAAAATTATGTAAACCCGGTCTTTTCGGAATACTACTGTTATTTTTTTATTTTGCAATAGTATGCGAATAGCTTGGCAGCTTTAAAATTATACCGTAGTATGTTAATGTGTTTTTTTTTTACATATAAGTTAGATTTAGGTAAATGCATTTATATCATAACATAAGGACAAACCGAACCAAACAATAGGGGTTATCTATGATAATAGAACCGTCTTTTTGGCATCATGGAATGGAATGGAAGGTTTTTATTTTTATTTACTACTCGCATTTTTAATACAACTGAAATATTGTAAACTAAATTGGTAAGAAGTAGTGAAGTGCTGTGTCAAGCCACGCGCAATGTAGGCTTGCGTAGTATTAATCCCAATTGTCGCATACAGCTGTAAATAGTGTAAATAAAACGTCGTTCTTTTTGTACTCCCTTATTTTGTATGTAGGTTAAGTTTGTAATTCTCCCTAAACTCATTATCTTTCATGTCTTTTAGTTATACATCATTTGTCATCAATCTTAGCGTTATAAGTATTATTATTGTCATGTACGATACAACCATGTAACAGCAAATGCATATACAAGGTCACTAATTCTTGTCAATCTAAAGAGAACCTTATGCATACACATTAAAGTTGTATATTGTTCGAACTTATCTATCCACGTGCTCCTCCTCATGCCATGTGACACGTGTAACCCTGAGGTTGGCCACGTATTTCAAATGTTTGTATCATCATTGGATAAAGAGTAAATGAGGGAGAGTACCTGTTCACGGGGTTGCGCATGCGCTGTAGAGTTAATTTAACCTATAAAAGGGACACCAATAATAAATAATTTAAAGTTAAAGCACACCAGCATAATGTTCTTTAGCAGCTGCCTCCGTGGTCCAGTGGTTAAAACGTTCGCCTTTGACCCGGGGTGGTAGGATCGATTCCCACGGGAAGCAATTTGTTTAGTTGTGTCCAGTTTGGTTAGGACTTTGCAGGCTTGAGTCACTGATTGTCTGATAATAAAGATGATTCCGTGCTTAGGAAGGCACGTTAAGCCGTTGATCCCGGCTGTCATTTGGTAGTCGTTAAAGGATCCACGTCCGAGGCCGAGAGGCGGTTCCGAACAACTGACACCAGGGTGTACATAGTCGATAGACAATGTAACCTACACGAAATGATGATGATGATTGTGTTGTTTTTAAGACAATCTCTGACACTATTCACTTTTTCTAAGGTTCTACTATATAGTTTGTAGTCAATTTTATTACTTTTCTCTTACGTGTAAAGGTTATAATATGACATTTATTACCATTTAAAAACAACTGATTATTAGGACAATACTTACACAAAATTTGTAGATCCTCTTGTACCTTTGTACAATGGTCATAATTTTTATAACTTTGAATATCTTAGTGTCATCGGCACATTGTAAATCCATACTAATATTATAAATGCGAAAGTCTGTCTGTCTGTCTGTTACGCTTTCACGGCCAAACCGCTGAACGGATATTGATGAAATTTATGAAATTTGGCTTTTTGACGCAGGCGGAGCTGCGGGAAAAAGCTAATATTAACTATGTTTAAGTACTAGACTCAAATCGTTGACGTACCTTGGGGTACCCCTGAGGATACTGGTACGAACTGTGAACAGTGTGATAATTTTCCTTTGAAATTAATTATATAATATTTACTACCGTTATGATTTTTTTCAGGTTTTTCACCATAAACCAAATGCAAAGGGGTTGGGGACACTCGCTAATATCTACATAGCTAAATATCTTATAAACGAAACCGTAAATCGAAAAACACTCTGAGAGTACTCATAATGTTTTTTAGACCTATTAAATGATACCCCACACAAATATAAAGTAGAAAAAATGTATTTCAACCCCCCGAGATACCCTAAAATTTTTTTTTTTTTTTTATCTCACAGTTCGCTCCGCGTAAGTAATATGCATAGGCATACCAAATTTTAGCTCACTAGGTTTAATAGTCTGAGAAAAACGTAACAGACGGACAGACAGAGATGACGAAACTACTTACTGGTTACTTGTGTTTACTACGGAACCCTAGAAATGTTTTGTTTAAAATATATCTGACACTATACTCACTAACTTAAGTTATAGTTTTAAATAGGTACGTTAAGTTAGTATTTTATACTTAATTTCTATAACTTTAATTATTCTTTTGTAGTGTAGAGTTTACAATGTTCATTGTTGCTTACCTATGTAAAATGTGTACTTTTTCCTAGGCTGGAAGATTGCCTGGAAGAAATTACTTTCGCGATAAGGTGGACTGCGCTTATTATTTTTTTTATTTGAGAAATGATTCCTTGTTGTGCGATAACGATTTTGTACTGGATTAATTGATTGATCGCCACTGCTAATATTTAATCTAGATTTCTCCGCAAATCTTTTATTTTCCAAAAAGTCAGTACTTCGACTCTGTCTAAATGTAATACCGCATGCATTCTCGTACTTATGGGAGGGTTCCATAAAATGTTGTACAAAAGAAAGCTATTAACGACGCGACGTCACGTTAGTCTAGAGATGTATTTCCGATGCCCGGGAGCCCACTCCGGCGTAGACAGATACAGGGTGTTTTTGGTTACCTATCATAAAGTCGATTTTTTCTTTTTTTTTTTTCATTTTCATTTTACCAAGAACGTTTCAAACTTTTTCGTTTCTTTTTATTTACTTCGTCGAAATATCATTTGTCACCATAGCAGTTGACCTATCATCAATTTTTTTTTTTTTGACATTGGATCGCAAAACTTTTTACCGTAGTGTCATTTAATTTAATTTCCGCCTGCACCCAATTCCCCCCCCCCCCCCCCCCCCTTCCCACTAAACACAGTAGTTTTCGTGATGTGACAGTACTATAAATAAATCATCTGGCAAATAAAAAAAGTTCAAAAGAAACTTCGGCCATTAGCAAAGTTGTTTTTTAAATCGGTAAAATATAGTTAAATGAAATGGTTATGTCATATTATGCTTCTATAATATAAATATATACCAAACAATACATACAGCAAACAAGACGTCGATGAAATTCAGATAACTGATCTGTTCCCGGTGTTTTTTTTTCGTATTTAATTTTATCAAACTTTTTTTTAGCTGGCTATTTTTGTCCCAGTGGCTGGGCAAAAATCCTGTCCTGTTTCCACATATTTCTGTTCGATCTTTGAACGATTGAATTGGGCTGAGTGTACTTCGACTTTGGTTGCCCTAGATATCTAGAGCTCATCTTTGAGATCTCATCGCTGGGGCGATGAGGTGCTGTAGGGCCTACGGGAGCCTGGGAGTGGGCTGACGGACGGTATGGTGCAAGACCGCAAGAAATGGCATTTATAAAGAGAGTTGATATTAGGAAAGAGGCAGGCGTTATGTCGTTCAATCATTAGATTGGATTCAGTGCTGGATTATTAGTGGTTCATCAATAGTGTTCATTTATTCATACATTTAGTAGTTAAATAAGCCCATTATTCTTAAAAATTGAACTTTTATTAAGCCTATACAAGTAAGATCAGTTTTAGAAGATTTTTAAGCTAAATATCAAAGAGAGAGGGATAGAACTATAATTCAAACTAGCCTTAACAGTCGATTGTAAATTATTAAAATGGTGAAATATATTGAAACATCCCGTATAACCCCGCTCGTAACACTCCCCGGCCACTTAAAGCCGCTTCGTAAATTTGTCTGATCAAAGTATGGTTATGTGCAGCCCGATATGAACGAGACCAATTTTAGTGCCTATTTTAAACTTGTGATATAAAGTACTGTTGTTGGTCAAATCCTTGAAAGAAATATAAGATACAGTTTTCCCCCAGCTCCGCCTGTGTCTAAAAGTAGCCTGTGTGTTAAACCCCGGGTCTTCAACTGTCGTCTTCTTCGTTGAAATAAAATGAAATGATTTATTTCGCAATGAATGAGTTAGTTACTGTTGTTATTTTAAAAATGTCCTATCCATTCAGTTGACATGCAAAGAAGTAAAAAATTACAAAATTTAAAAATATTGATCAATTAATTATATCTACAATTGCATGATTGATTTCAATTTTATTAAATAAATTACATCAAATATATTGTAATTGTCAATAATAGTTACTTTATAATGTCAAGATTATTCCATTTATAGTTTAAAAATTCCTGAATAGTGTAAAGCCACTCAGTGTTTGATATAAACGAGCCTTAAACGATATTAAATCTAAGGCTTTAATATTTGTCGGTAACTTATTGTAGAATATAATACAACAACAATAAGTGTTTTTTTGAAAATATTTGGCACGAAAAGTGGGCAACAAAAGCCTCTCTGGATGTCTTATTGATTTAGCGTGTACATTATTTAAGTCTTTAAACTGGAGTCTTTAACTGGTTTTGACGCGCTTTCATAGTTGCGTCCTCAGCTTACGCTTCGGAGACTAGGGTACGCTATAACTCATGGTCCTAGATTTAGCGGTACGCGTCTTCCTAAGTATTCATACTATAATTCATCAAAATTCGTTCAGCGATTTGGCCGTTAAAGCGTAACAGGCAGATTGACAAGACTTTTGCACCTATAATATTTGTACTTAAGGAAGCATGAATTGAAATCGATGAATAAGATGAGACCTTAAAGAAAGTTAATTTATTCATATCGAGTTTATCAAGTGGGTTACATGGTTAATCGACCTTGCATATCCCGGTGTCGGCGATTTACGGAAAATTAAAAAATTTGGCAGTGTTCGATATAAAAGATTAGGTACAGGTGTAAATTAAATCTTTGATGGATTTTAAGGTACGATTTTCAAAAAATTCAAATAATTTGTCCATCAAAATCCAGCAATGGTTCTTCACAATGAACTTTCATGGAAGCTGGGAAATTTTACATGTGGGATGAAAAATTTAGCTAAGATTTTCCCAATTCTAGGACAGAGGCTGATCTTAAATTTTATAGAATGTCATTTTAATCACCAACCAAATTTTAGTACGTAAAACTAGACCACTTTTAATTTAAAAAAAAATCGTCATCCCATACATCCTGTTAGCTGATCGGTCGATTTGTATAGTCGGACGACATTTTTTTTCTAATACATACATCTGAATGCAGCAGGTACCTATAAATATAATAAAATAAAACAAATTTGTGCTGTTTCACAAATATTATTCGCCACTTACACAAAAATACACAAGAAAGTTACACGAGTAGTTATTAAGCTAACAAAGTAATCACAGTTAAATACAAGTATACTCATTAAAACTAAAACAAATTAATATATTACATTGTGGTTTCATTGCCTACGGAAGTGAAATTGTAATATGGTATGCGTAGTCTATTATTATTAAGATTTTATTTGCAATGTAAAATTGTTATACAGCGTTCAAGATATACCAATATTATAAATGCGAAAGTCTGTATGTCTGTTACGCTTTCACGGCCAAACCGCTGAATGGATTTTGATGAAATTTGGTATGAATATAGTTGAAGACCCGGGGTCAAACATAGGCTACTTTTTGACGCAGGGGGAGCCGCGGGAAACAGCTGGTTTTTCATAAAAATATACGAACATTCGATACGCCTAGTTCAACTAAAATATATTCTATCTCGTTATTTTATGTCAAATTATTGTTAAAAAAAGGGGCTAAACATACTTTTGTTATACTAGGCTTAACGAATATTCGTTAATTATTATGAATGAGTTGTTTTCCAAGTTGCGTCGTCAGCTTGCGCTTCGGAGCCTAGGGTACGCTGTAAGTTATGGTCCTAAATTTGGCGGTACTGGTCATAACAATGGAGCGACTGCGACCTCCGTAAACCTTTTTACAGGGAAACCAGAGATTTTTAAATGTATTACAACTAAACAACTGCAAACTGAGAGAGATCAAATGACAAGAGATTCTACAATTGTCATAAGAATTTTCAGTCTAGTTTCCTTGAACATTTTCTGTTCTATGTCTATTTTGCAATTACGTACCCATCACAAAATTATACGCTATTTGATTAAGAAACTCAAAAATACGATCAAAAATCACTTCCGTGGACAAAAAACCGAGTGCCAGTTTCCGTCACAAAATATAAATCACAGTTTTAGTTAAAGAAATGGATCACAACGTAAAATACTGGTAAAATCCATCGACTCCGCACGTCGTCCTGTCATGTTTAACTTCGTTAATAGTTTTAATAACGACCCGGGAAAACGTAGGCGAAAAATTCGGCATTAGTAGTAAAACTACAAAGATGTGAACGAAGATTACAAGAATTTGAAAAACGATAACAATAGTCGTGTCCGACATATGTCACGACTACAATAGAATAAAAATCGACCACGTGATTCAGCGCGGCTTATGTCAATCCCGTACATTTTTTTGGTTATTGAATGTCTTTGTCGTTTTGAAATTGTAACTTTGGCTGCGAGTCCTGAATTTTTGATTACACTAGAAAATATAACGATGAGAGTGTGAATTACTGAACAACTTTTCTCAGGAAACCGTACAAATACTAAAACTGATCGTATTTTTATAAAAAGATCTAAACTCTTGACGGCGGATAACGATGAGAGTGTGAATTACTGAACAACTTTTCTCAGGAAACCGTACAAATACTAAAACTGATCGTATTTTTATAAAAAGATCTAAACTCTTGACGGCGGATAACGATGAGAGTGTGAATTACTGAACAACTTTTCTCAGGAAACCGTACAAATACTAAAACTGATCGTATTTTTATAAAAAGATCTAAACTCTTGACGGCGGAGTTTCTTCGATTCATGTATATCTCTCAAATCATTATTTTTTTTTTTTATAAGAAATTGATTCATTATTAGAATATATAAGATAATCCCTAGAGAAATTGTTCAATCTAACAAAATTTTACTTTAGTTACATACCAAAATTCACGGATTTTCCGATTCAACTACTTTCAAGTCAAATTTTTCGCCTTCAATTTTAAAGGTTTCCTAATTTCCCTATCCTTTTTTTATCTATGATAAATCGATACAAAATTTTCAACGCATTATCTTATCACAGCAATCCTAAGTGTTTTTTAATACTAATATTTTAATTTTTCGCGACCGAATCTAAAAAGTGACCCGCAGGACACAGTTAGCACACACTTTATACCTTGTCTTGGAATAATCATGTCATCTGCTTTAGTTAAAGCGCTGAATAAATGACACAGCTCTTTTAAGCAAGAAAAAAACTAGATTATGATAAAATTCAGAAAGAAAAAACATCAAGATAAGTACTGTTGAAATCTAACAAGTTGTAGTTTAGAATCTCTCAACAAAAAGGTTGCTTGAAAAATACCCTCGTATTAAGAATCGTTTGTTAAGCCCATGTTAGTTAAAATGTGTTGAGTCTTGTTCTGTCACGCTAAATATCGAATAGGACGAAACATGTTATAGCTAACACATGCTTAACGAACGATTCTTAACATGGGAGTTATAATTTAACTAGTTGATAATTAAGCTTTACTGTCAATTTATTCAGCGCCTTTCAAACCTCAATTTTGATTAAAGCCTTTCAGTCGATAAAATTTTAAATTTAACATTTCTGTTAACACTATTCCCATTTCCTTTAAACCACGACATTTTCCTCCTCAAAAATTCTTCTCCCGGAAAATAAAATAAAAACATTATTACCAGTGCTTAAAATATCGAAAACTACAAAGCACTGTCATTTAAAAACTAGAATTGATTTCTAAAGCTGTAAAATAAATATTTCTTTCAACTATACAAAAATATAGATTTCAATTTTTCGAACATCAGTTTGAAATGTAACAAATTTTTTTTTTATATAATCGAATCTAATCTACGTCCATAGAAAAATAGTAGGTATAGTGAAATCGAAAAGTGTAGATACTACGTAAGAAAACATCGATGTTATACGCTGGAGTGGGATACAACGATAATGGAATTACAACAGTTTACATTTACTGATAAATACTATGTCGATCCTGTCAGCGCACTACTCATAAGAAATTCAATTGTTCCAAACCTCCCAAAATTTTTAAAATCCTACCTATCTAATTATAACCTAAAAAAAAAAACTTTAAATTGATAATTTTCATATACAGATATATGAAACTAGTAATATTAAAATCAAAAAATCGTTTGATGTTTAGTTTTAAATTTTGTCACATGAATTGACAAAAAACCGAAGGCCGAATTTAATGCCATTTTAATGGGATGGCTAAAGGGGTTACGTTTTATATATTA
This sequence comes from Euzophera pinguis, assembly GCA_947363495.1. NCBI lineage: Eukaryota > Metazoa > Arthropoda > Insecta > Lepidoptera > Pyralidae > Euzophera > Euzophera pinguis. Next base: position 10,056,146 of record OX376178.1, on the reverse strand, counting down.
TTAGAATATACAGAGTGATTTTTTACAAATTTTTAGTGTATAAATTACGTTATAAGTAATTTTAGACCACATTCAAGAAAAAAATAAGTAAGTTTCAATAAAACGGAGAAAAAATTACGACCTCCCCATGCAAAATGCTGTCAAATATTCACTACAATTGTTAGGGAGGTCGAATTTTTTTGCGAAATCTTCATTTATTTTTTGTTGTCATTGACGTGGTCACATGTAAAAAATTGGCTGGTCTTTAAAAATTCAAACTGTTTCAAAAACTCATCTTCATTCAATTCATTCCTAACTACATAGAAAAAGTTTTATTACCAAGTATTCTACTATCTTGTAACTGACAGGACCATGGACAACATTCAACATAGATTATTGTAACATACAATAAGGTTAGTGTTTATGAATTCTGAAAGAATTGGTTAACAATTCCCAGTTTTATAAATTCGTGATTTTCAAGCTGCGATTTTCGTATTAAATTATTTGAATATAATTTATCCAGCGTGTTTATTTATCTTTGTTATTGCTATAACATTTTTTTTTTTTTTGGAATATCTGTAAAAAAACCGGAGTTTTTATTTTATTTTAAAACTTTTCCATCATTTATAAGTTATTTCTAAAATATTTATATGATGAATTAAAATATTATTAATTAAAAAAAAATGTGATTACTAAGTATAAGAATTTCAGTAAAAGAAATATTCCAAGATGTTTTAGTATATTTTGTGGTTTTCTATGCAAAATCAATACGACCTACTCATATACTGAGACATATACTCATAGACTGAGACACTTCATGTTTTTTTTAAATTAACAGCATAATTTTCTCAATTCCCACAGACTTTCAACAGTTAAAAATCGCAAATACAGCTAATGTTAATAGAAAAATCACAGCTCTTCAACTTAGGCCTGTCGTATATACAAACAATTGGACAAACAGGCCTACGGCTCACGTGATGGTAAGCGGTTACCGCATCCCATGAGACACCAGGAGGCCGATCGCGGTACATGCAAATAATGTTAACATATTTACCAAAACCAAACCATGGCAAGGGCAATTTTTTGACTTTGTAAAATTGGTGAGTCGAACGATTTTCAATCGTCTCACCGCTTTTAATACTCAAAATAGCCCTCATGGTTGTGGCACAGAGTTATTAATAGTACTAACGTACAGAACGGACACACACACCCTCCCACCCGAAACAGATACCGCACCGAGCCGCGCAGATTTAGGGTAAAAATCGAGAGCAAAACAATGCAAGGATGACGCTTCAGCCGCCCGGCCGCTGCGACGACTATGATCGTGTCCTCCCTGACGTATCCGTCAACGGCATCTCCTGACCTCTCCGAAGATGGGAACGGATATGGTTAGCAAAACCAAAAACTTGGTTTTGAAGATCCACCCTACGTAACACACACATTGACGCGCGTGCGTACGCGACCGAATCATAGTAAGTAGTAGTAATACGTATCGGGCTCGCCGCTATTGTACGGAGTGTCCGAGTGTGGTTTGGTTTTGGTAAATACGGTTAACGTATTTTACAACTACCGCGTATTGCCCTGCAGGCCCGGAACAGATCTGACTGGAAGAAACTAACTGCCAAATTAAATTGTTGTGGTCGCTATCCTCAGCTATGAAGAAAACGACTTCATGGGACATCTGAGAAATTGGTTTTTCTACCGAATTCACTTCTTCCCCGTTTTCTTCACACGTCCCTGTTTGATTACTTGGATGAGTTTCACATTTTGTGCTTCAGGACTGTCGAGGTATTCGTCTAGCATCTAAAGGACAAAAAATGACATTATTATTTAACCTCCATTCAAACTTCGGCAGAAGTGCCATAGCGTGTGCCAAAATTTACTGGCTTGGTCAAGGCACTTCTACGTATTCTTATTTCTGTGGGCGTCCCGCGCGGATTTGGCACCAGTTTGAATGGAGGTTAAATTCGTCGTTTCCAAAATTCTCTAGCACCAGGGTGTACATGATCGATTAACCATGAAACCCATTCGATATGAATGAATTAACCGTGTTATAATTTATTTCATTATATGAGAAGACAAAATTCTATTCAATAAAAAAATTGTACACAGATCAAATTACAAAAATCTAACATTAAATAAAATTAGAAGCTATGGGCTTAATTCCAGGGTCAAAAGAATAACATTAAAATTAGTCCGTCATTTAGAGAATCAAAATATATTAGTGACGTATTTTTTTTTTTTGTCAATTGAGCGATAAATTATAAAGATGTAACGCATCAAAGTTTAGGAGTGGCGGCTCGTGACGTCATATATTGCGAAAAAGTGTAGCACACTGTGACGTCACACGGAACTTTAACGCGCCATATCTTTACCATTCTTTGTTTAATTATCAAGAGAAAAAATACGTCTCCAATGTTTTTTAATTATCTAACTGACGGACTATTTATATTTTTTTAGGAAACTAGCCTATTATTATAAACTTGTAAAATGTATATCTAGATGTAGAATACTTTTTTTCTTCAGAGAAACGGTACCCTAAAAACTTTCCGGTCCAAAACAAAGTTCAGCACTAAATATAAAAGCAATTTGTACGGTTGAATATTTAACGAGACATCATCTGGCGTTTGTTCTGCGAAATTAGTTTTGTTGCATTTTGGCGCCAAAATTACTACCGTGGGTAACAATTGTTGAAATTCATTCGTTTATCGAGTCACGTGGTCAATCGAACTTGAACACCGTGGTGTAATTATTCCTTTCGCTCTGTGAAATAATCCCGTTAACAACCACCATATGGCAGCTGGAAACGACGGCTTAACGTGCCTTCCGAAGCACGAAATCGTCTTTATTAACAGACAATCAGTTGATTCAAGCCTGCATGTCCTAACCAAACTAGAAACAACTATTAATTTAAGTGTTTGTTTTTATATATATTAAGAGAGACACGCTAGGTGCCGTTCTATTGCATTTCAAACTCCTGAGTGACCTGGTCATCATCATCATATCGAGTTGGCTACATGGATAAACGACCATGCACACCCACATGGTGTCAGAGATTTTCATTACAACCTTTCATACATACATACATACCATTACGCCTTTTTCCCGTAGGGGTAGGCAGATACTACAGATTTCCATTTGCTTCGATCCTTACAGACTTCCCTCGCTTCTTCTACCACCACCACCACCTTTACCTTTTTAAGCCACCTTTCGCTCGTCAAAATCTTCAAGACCTACGATATTATGACTTTTAATTGTAGTTTTACTGATCTGGACGCTCAATTCTGAAGCTATAGCTAAGATTATCAGATACTGCTATGAGGGTTGATAGAAACGCGTGACTGTGGGTTGGCTAGCCATTGTTTATTCACAAATAACAGTGTTTAGTCAAGCTGGAGTATCAACAATGTCTTCGTGCTGGTATTTGATGTCAAGATAGGTAGGACATTTTGTAAGGAGTAGTCCGTCTGGGGAAGTACCTCAACCCTACAGAAGACCGAAGCCAAATAACACTGTGATGCAGTGTTGTGTTCCTGCTGGTGAGTAGGATCGCCAGGCTCCAGAGAGGTCGCTGTGCTGACAGCGGATAGGTCGGTAACGCATGTGACATCTCCGATGTTGCAGACGTTCATAGGCTACGGTAACCACTTGCCATCAGGTGGGCCGTACGCCTGTTTGTATTAAAAAAAAAGGAGAGACCCGCTAGATGCCGTTCTCTTGCATAACAAAGAATCTAACCTAGTGGTGGTGACTAAAAAAAAGAGACCCGCTAGATGCCGTTCTCTTGCATAACAAAGAATCTAGCCTAGTGGTGGTGACTAAAAAAAAGAGACCCGCTAGATGCCGTTCTCTTGCATAACAAAGAATCTAACCTAGTGGTGGTGACTAAAAAAAAAGAGACCCGCTAGATGCCGTTCTCTTGCATAACAAAGAATCTAACCTAGTAGTGGTGACTAAAAAAAAGAGACCCGCTAGATGCCGTTCTCTTGCATAACAAAGAATCTAGCCTAGTGGTGGTGACTAAAAAAAAGAGACCCGCTAGATGCCGTTCTCTTGCATAACAAAGAATCTAACCTAGTGGTGGTGACTAAAAAAAAAAGAGACCCGCTAGATGCCGTTCTCTTGCATAACAAAGAATCTAGCCTAGTGGTGGTGACTAAAAAAAAGAGACCCGCTAGATGCCGTTCTCTTGCATAACAAAGAATCTAACCTAGTGGTGGTGACTAAAAAAAAAAGAGACCCGCTAGATGCCGTTCTCTTGCATAACAAAGAATCTAGCCTAGTGGTGGTGACTAAAAAAAAGAGACCCGCTAGATGCCGTTCTCTTGCATAACAAAGAATCTAACCTAGTGGTGGTGACTAAAAAAAAAAGAGACCCGCTAGATGCCGTTCTCTTGCATAACAAAGAATCTAACCTAGTAGTGGTGACTAAAAAAAAGAGACCCGCTAGATGCCGTTCTCTTGCATAACAAAGAATCTAGCCTAGTGGTGGTGACTAAAAAAAAGAGACCCGCTAGATGCCGTTCTCTTGCATAACAAAGAATCTAGCCTAGTGGTGGTGACTAAAAAAAAAAAGAGACCCGCTAGATGCCGTTCTCTTGCATAACAAAGAATCTAGCCTAGTGGTGGTGACTAAAAAAAAAAAAAGAGACCCGCTAGATGCCGTTCTCTTGCATAACAAAGAATCTAACCTATAGTGGTGACTAAAAAAAAAGAGACCCGCTAGATGCCGTTCTCTTGCATAACAAAGAATCTAACCTAGTGGTGGTGACTAAAAAAAAGAGACCCGCTAGATGCCGTTCTCTTGCATAACAAAGAATCTAGCCTAGTGGTGGTGACTAAAAAAAAAAAGAGACCCGCTAGATGCCGTTCTCTTGCATAACAAAGAATCTAACCTAGTGGTGGTGACTAAAAAAAAGAGACCCGCTAGATGCCGTTCTCTTGCATAACAAAGAATCTAGCCTAGTGGTGGTGACTAAAAAAAAAAAGAGACCCGCTAGATGCCGTTCTCTTGCATAACAAAGAATCTAACCTAGTGGTGGTGACTAAAAAAAAAAGAGACCCGCTAGATGCCGTTCTCTTGCATAACAAAGAATCTAGCCTAGTGGTGGTGACTAAAAAAAAGTGACCCGCTAGATGCCGTTCTCTTGCATAACAAAGAATCTAACATAGTGGTGGTGACTAAAAAAAAGAGACCCGCTAGATGCCGTTCTCTTGCATAACAAAGAATCTAGCCTAGTGGTGGTGACTAAAAAAAAAAGAGACCCGCTAGATGCCGTTCTCTTGCATAACAAAGAATCTAACCTAGTGGTGGTGACTAAAAAAAAAAAGAGACCCGCTAGATGCCGTTCTCTTGCATAACAAAGAATCTAGCCTAGTGGTGGTGACTAAAAAAAAGAGACCCGCTAGATGCCGTTCTCTTGCATAATAAAGAATCTAGCCTAGTGGTGGTGACTAAAAAAAAGAGACCCGCTAGATGCCGTTCTCTTGCATAACAAAGAATCTAACATAGTGGTGGTGACTAAAAAAAAGAGACCCGCTAGATGCCGTTCTCTTGCATAACAAAGAATCTAGCCTAGTGGTGGTGACTAAAAAAAAGAGACCCGCTAGATGCCGTTCTCTTGCATAACAAAGAATCTAACCTAGTGGTGGTGACTAAAAAAAAGAGACCCGCTAGATGCCGTTCTCTTGCATAACAAAGAATCTAGCCTAGTGGTGGTGACTAAAAAAAAGAGACCCGCTAGATGCCGTTCTCTTGCATAACAAAGAATCTAACATAGTGGTGGTGACTAAAAAAAAGAGACCCGCTAGATGCCGTTCTCTTGCATAACAAAGAATCTAGCCTAGTGGTGGTGACTAAAAAAAAAAGAGACCCGCTAGATGCCGTTCTGTTGCATAACAAAGAATCTAGCCTAGTGGTGGTGACTAAAAAAAAAAGAGACCCGCTAGATGCCGTTCTCTTGCATAACAAAGAATCTAGCCTAGTGGTGGTGACTAAAAAAAAAAGAGACCCGCTAGATGCCGTTCTCTTGCATAACAAAGAATCTAGCCTAGTGGTGGTGACTAAAAAAAAGAGACCCGCTAGATGCCGTTCTCTTGCATAACAAAGAATCTAGCCTAGTGGTGGTGACTAAAAAAAAGAGACCCGCTAGATGCCGTTCTCTTGCATAACAAAGAATCTAACATAGTGGTGGTGACTAAAAAAAAGAGACCCGCTAGATGCCGTTCTCTTGCATAACAAAGAATCTAGCCTAGTGGTGGTGACTAAAAAAAAAGAGACCCGCTAGATGCCGTTCTCTTGCATAACAAAGAATCTAGCCTAGTGGTGGTGACTAAAAAAAAGAGACCCGCTAGATGCCGTTCTCTTGCATAACAAAGAATCTAGCCTAGTGGTGGTGACTAAAAAAAAGAGACCCGCTAGATGCCGTTCTCTTGCATAACAAAGAATCTAACATAGTGGTGGTGACTAAAAAAAAGAGACCCGCTAGATGCCGTTCTCTTGCATAACAAAGAATCTAGCCTAGTGGTGGTGACTAAAAAAAAAAGAGACCCGCTAGATGCCGTTCTCTTGCATAACAAAGAATCTAACCTAGTGGTGGTGACTAAAAAAAAAGAGACCCGCTAGATGCCGTTCTCTTGCATAACAAAGAATCTAGCCTAGTGGCTATATAGTTTCTATTATGATTTAACTAGTTTTACAGACCTGGACGCTCAATTCTGAAGCTATAGCTGCAGCGGCCGAAGGATTATTAGATACTGCTATGAGGGTTGGTAGAAGCGCGTGACTGTGGGTTTTCGAAACCAACCAGTTGGCCGGTAATGTGCATAGAGTCTTGATTACGCTCCAGCCGTCGCAGATTGTTTCCTGGTGGAAAAATAAAGAGCCAAATTTTAAGCTTGTTTTTTTCTGGTACCACATTTTATTTCATTTCATTTCGGTCCTAAGGTTTGACAGGCAGATAATGTCTTTAAGCATTAAGTCCACCTTTTGTTGTTTTATAAAGTAATACAAGGTTATTTTGAAACCACTGGTCAAATTTTTACAATGCGTTTCGTACGCGAAACTAAATCTTAAACTAAAATTATTTTTTAATTCTCTCAAATCGAGAAAAAGTTTTCAACCTTCCGACAGAAAATGTATCATGAAAGGTCGAATATTTTTCTCTGTTTTCACTTTTTTATTAAATGGTTTAGTTTAACGTAAAATAAATAAATAAATAACTCTTTATTGCACCAAATTGTAGAAAGTACATGAGTATTATTATTATCTATGGTACAAAGGCGGCCTTATCGCTACGTACTAGAACACAGTGTCAAAATTTAGCTGTTGTTTAAATAGTCACCCTGTATGGATAACATGGTCAATCGACCCTGTTCACCCACGTTTCAGAATTTTTCGCCGAGCCACGAAATAATCATTATTATTAGTCAATCAGGTGATTCAAGCCTGCAATGTCCTAACCAAACTGGAAACAACTAAACAAAGTGTGTTTCCCCGTGACAATCAAATTCACGACCATCATCATGGTGTAGAACAGGGGGCTTACCATAAACTTTAACAAAACCATCATGGTTTTCGCCCATCTTGTTTTAAGCTTAAAATAATATTGTTCCAAATCGTACCATGAACTTTTAAAACAAGATTGTTGTATTCCTGCTTAGAGTTGTGAAAGAACGAATGATTTGTCTATTCCCTGGCGATTGTGAGAGCGAGACTCCGCTATATAATTCGTATAGCTGCATCACTTTTACGCAGTGTTCCGATTGACTCTCGTTACGAAATATTGAATTTTAAATTTAATATATTGAATAATTCAATATATTAAATTTAAATGTGTGTTTTTAAAGTTGATTTTGTGTTCAAAATATATAAAATACATTTATATTATTAAATTTCAATTACAACAAATAAAAAATGAAATTTGGGTTTTGATTACAAACGAAGCTGTGCACGCAAATGAGATTCGGAACATTTTTTTACGTTTTATAAAGACAACTGACAGTTCACGCGCAGTCACTCAAAAGGTCTCGCACTGAGTTTGTTTAGATAAAAATATTTAAATAATAGCTTTGGCTTATTCCAAGTAAGTTAAATGCGGGGTCCAGATTCACAGGTTTTTCTCGAGAGAGAACTGTGAATGGGGACAGCGTTCTCGTACTCTTCTCCTTCCTTTGTTGAACGAGGGTCTAGCAGTAACAGAGGAGCCGGCATTGTCGCTAGCCTAGCCTATCATGTCTTGTGGAAAAAATAGTAAAATATCTATTATTTTTTTACATTCATCATCATCATTTCAGCCGCAGTCAGTCCACTGCTGGACATAGGCCTCTCCCAATGATTTCCAAAATGATCGGTTGGCAGCAGTCTGCATCCAGCGTTTACCTGCGACCTTTTTCAGGTCATCTGACCATCTGGTCGGTGGATGTCCAATGCTACGCTTACCGGTACGTGGTTGCCATTCGAGACCCTTTCTGCCCTTCGGCCATCGGTTCTCCGCGCTATGTGCCCCGCCCACTGCCACTTTTTTATATTAAGTTACTAAAATAATTAAGATGTTTTTATTTTTAGGTTTCTGTCTAACGGCTTGCTCTAAACGACACGGCGACATTGAGTCTCTTAGAAAATCTCTGGAGCAAGCAATGGCGAAATTTCCCATGGCAACAGTGCGTGAATCCATAGATTCATGGCCAGACAGATTAAAAGGCCTTTAAAAGCCAAAGGTGTCCACTTTGAACAGAATATTGTTTTTATTTTTTGCTGAGGCTAATAAATATGTACATATAAGTTTTAGTAATATTACATTACTTCATAAAAAATGCATTTTTATTTGTAACAGAACTTATGGCCGGACGAGGTATACTTAAACAACATCACGTAACTAACACAAAACAAATCTAACACATAATAATGAAAGATTCAACACACACAGTCGCACACTAATAGTTTTTTGCACAAAGTTAGAATTTACCTTGTTATTTGTAACACAAGATCATTGAAAGAATCACACTCAACATGAAAAAAGTTTTGTTTCCATCACATCCGACCAACTTTTTCAAGATCGCTAAATTTGACGTAAAAACAACATTGCTAACTGTCAAATACTGCTCATGGTACGAAATTGAATGAACAATTTACTGTGACGTCATCAAAACTGCTAGGAAATGCAAGCTTATAGTAATATTGTTTTTTACGTGTCATGGTACGAATTTCGAGAGTAATATTAAAATAATACTGCTATAAGACATTATGGTAAGCCCCCAGGTGTTATCTTAAGACGCCTACAATAAACATTAAAGCATACACTATCTGTTCTATTAGTTCGCCCCTAAAAAGAGCACATTAAATTAGCTTTAGGGCACATCTGGGTCTACTCTCGAGCTACTAAATATTTTAGGTAATGGTCATTCGCTCGTATCGTAGATAAACTTCGTAATAGATGGGGAAATAAAATTTATTTTCTTCTTGGTAAAACGTACTTTCCTAGTTGCGTCCTCAGCTAACGCTTCGAAGCCTAGAGAGTACGGTTAAAGTCATGGCCCTGGATTTGGCGGCAATGGTTATTACAATAGAGCGGGTGTCGTCTGACCTTCGTAAAACTTTTTACAGGGAAACCAGACTAACAGGAACGTGACCTGAGGTGTGATATTTTCAGGCTGCCTAAAGCATACTGACTGCCATCTATCAATAATCGGAATCAAAGGCTTAAAGCACCTTCTGAAGCACGGAGTAGCTCAAAATAAAAAAAGCCACTAAATGGTGAAAAGGGCCGCTGGTACCGGTAGTTATCGATGTATGGCTGTTGTTAAGCTGTGTAAGCCTTTTAATCTGACAGTGATGGCCACTAACACACCTCGGGTCATGTTCTTTTTGATCTGTTCTCCCCATGGAGCAATTACAAAGAGGGGATGCCGTTTGAAATGGCGCAGTGATGTGATCATTGGCGCCTCGCTGACACAAAAGTGGGCGGAGCTTGTCATTACTCGTGCTTCATGGTTGGAGCCACGGCCGAAACCAAGCACCCCGCACGTCTGCCTTCCGCCCCGTGTAGCCTCACAAATCCAAGGTCAAATGGATAGCAGTCGTTAGACTGTGTCAGATGCCTTTGGGCAGACTGAAAAATTCTGACAGTGTTGGCCACTAACACACCTCGGGTCATGTTCCTGTTGGCCTGGTGTCCCTATAAAAAGGGTTACGGAGGTCAGACGGCAGTCGCATCATTGTAATACCCAGTAACGCTAAATCAAGGACCATGACTACCCTAGGATTCGAAGCGTAAGCTGACGACGCAACTATGAATGCAAAGCAAGTTTGGACTGAGAATTTTTTTAACTATTAATACGTTGCAGGGTGTACAGGGTCCGTTGACCGTGTAACCCACTCGATATGAATGAATGAATACGTCGCACATAAAGTTTGAATTTAATAATTAAAATACGCAGTCTATACAAACTTTTGTCTATGACTTCCTTAGAAACACCTGTGTCCGTGGGAAAGGAAGGAATAATGTTGCCATCTAACAATGTTAAATAAATTACGACCCCTATCATTCCGGGTTATGGTGATGACGCAGATGTCCTGGGTTCGATGTATATTTTACCTTGTTTAAGAAACTAAAAACATAAAGTTAGAATTTGCTACTTTACAACAGCTGGATTGATAAGGCGTAACTTGGTCTACTTTTTAAATCCCTAAAAAAAAAGTGTCATAATTAAAAAAAATAATAGTACGCGGGCGAAGCCGCGGCGCATCAGCTACTCCATACTAATATTATAATGTGAAAGTCTGTCTTGTTTTTTAAGCTCTCCAGCTAAACCTCTGGACCGATTTTGATGAAATTTATCTACACTATCTACATCTACACTATATATAATACTAGCTGTTTCCCGCAGCTCCGCCTGCGTCAAAAAGTAACCTATGTTTGACCCCGGGTCTTCAACTATATTCATACCAAATTTCATCAAAATCCGTTCAGCGGTTTGGCAAAGAAAGCGTAACAGACAGACAGAAGAGGTATGAATATAGTTGAAGACCAGGGGCAAACATAGGCTACTTTTTGACGCAGGCGGAGCTGCGGGAATAAGCTAGTGGATTATAAAGAGGAAAGATTTGTATTTTTGTGTGTATGTTTGTAATGAATAAACTCAAAACTACTGTGCCGATTTCAAAAATTCTTTCACCATTGGAAATCTACATTCACCCTGAGTAACATAGGCTATATACCGCAGATGGAGCTGCGGGAAACAGCTAGTTATAAATATTTTTGAAGATCCGGGGTCAAATATAGGCAACCTTTTCATAACAAATAGTAGAGAAAAACACTTTTCTGTGTCGCTAATATAATAAAATTATTTTTCCTACTGGCAGGAGGTTGCGCTGAACAGGGAACAGTGGAGAACTCTTGTGTCGGAGCCCAAAATCCTATTTGGGTCGCTGAGCCATCACAGTAAGTAAGTAAAGAAAAAACCGGTCTATAATATAACTAAATATTCTGTGAATATTTCAACGTCTACCTGTTGCCGTTATTAATATCAAGCAAAAAAAAAAAATAAAAAAATACGGTTACCAAAAAATTTTAGGTTTTCGAAATTTTTCCTTTATAAATGTGCTTATAAAACATTGCTTCATGCCAAATTTCAAGATTCTAGATCGACTGGAAGTACCCTTTAGGTTTGATTTCCTTGCGAGTTGTTGCGAGTTTGAATGTATGCTCTTAAATTGAAAAAAAAATTCATTTCGTTGACATAAAAAGTTTGATTTTGTTACAGATTAAAGGTATTATAGACCTGAGTATTTGATATGAATTTCAATTTAATACCTCTACGCATTCACGAGGAAAGGGTTAATAAGTTAAAAATTATTGAAAACATTTTTATTATACGATGTAACTAAAAATTTACGGTTGTCGCAATTTTTCCTACATCTGTGCTATAAGACGTTGCTTCGTACCAAATTTCTTAATATTCCGAGTTCACGGAAAGTACCCTGTAAGTTTTGATTTTATGGCGAGTGTCGAAAATTTGCGGCGTAAACGGCTGTATCTTTTGATTGCGTCGGCTTAGAAGTTTGATTTTTTAACAGCTCCAAGGGACAGTAGACAGTATTTGATATAAATTCAAGCTTGAAAACTCGACGCGTTCCTGAGATAAAGTGTCTTGACAGACAGACGGGCGGACGGACAACAAAGTGATTCTATAAGGGTTCCTTTTTTACCTTTTGAGGTACGGAATCCTAAAAACAGCAATAAATAAAAAAGCACTTGTCCAAATGAGTGCACGTGTCCAGTGACGGGACACAGGTGCGGCCCGCATGGGAAACGGAACGGTCAAGACGTTCGTGACAGATAGCAGTACATTGGTTAAGGTGCAGAAATAAAGTGATACGGGCCTTCGGTGTAGAAAATAAATATAAAAATCGAGAAATGGTCAGGCTTTAGTTATGTCATATTTTGTATTTGATGAAAAGTTACTTTGAACTCTTTTCACACCATTAGGGTGATATTGGGCTTGTTGGGTTTGTTAATGCATTGCTAGTTATCTCCAAATACATACGAGTATATAAGTAGTTCTTGGTTTCACCGTTCTAAAGCTTCGTCCTTTTTTCTTTCTTTGAAGATTTAAGTTAAGTAGCCTACTTAGTCAGTTATCAAAATTTTATTTTCGCCTGGATTAGTACATCTGGCGGAGTCATATTTAAATATTCTTCCCTAAATTAAATCGACATTTGTTATTAATGGTAAATTAAATAACAATATGAAATTTAGTGTTGATTTATCATTTGGAAGCTGAAATAGTTTAATTTTTTTGCAAAAAAATGAATTGGTTTGGGACTTAAAATTCTCTTCGCGTACATTAAAAAAAAATGTACCGTGACCATGGAAACCATTACTTTACAAGTGCGATCAATTTTCAAAGGTAATGAAATGTGATATTTTTTTGTGAACAAAAGAAACTTTCGATTCGGAGGAGTTCGATTTTTTTTCTCCGTTTTCACCTAACATTTTCCTTTGATATTGCTGTTGATAAAAACTACTTCCGAGAGCTCTACGAATTTAATTGCCACCTATACGCCTAAAAAGATCAACACGGGCTTAATCTCCACACTAAAAATGTTTTGTACCGAAATAGGTGCGAATGAGAAATAACGATGCAAACGGTCGTTCTTGTAAATTATTCACAATGTGTTTGTTTCTATTGTGGTAATAGCGAATAACATATTGACACTTTAATTAAAGGACATTCGCTCAATATCTTGCGAGTTACTGGGAACTTTGTCTCTGAGTGCTTTTTTATATACAACTAAGTAGGCAAACAGGCGCACGGCCCACCTGATGGTAAGTTGGTTACCGTAGCCTATGAACGCCTGCAACACCGGCGATGTCACGAGCGCGTTGCCGACCTGTCCGGTGTCAGCACAGCGATCCATCTGGAGCCTGGTGACCCTACTCACCAGCAGGAACACAACACTGCATCACAGTGTTATTTGGCTGCGGTCTTCTGTAGGGTGGAGGTACTTCCCCAGACGGACTACTCCTTACATAATGTCCTACCTCTCTAAGAGCCTGCTTTCCTAGTAGCGTCCTCAGCTTACGCTTCAGAGCCATCTGTACGTTGTTAGGCATAGCCATTTATTACAGGCTCTGGTTATTACAATGGAGCGACTGCCGTCTGACCACCGTTACCCCTTTTTACAGGGAAACCAGACCGACTGGAACATGACCCGAGGTGAGTTAGTGGCCAACACTGTCAGATTTTTTCAGGTTGCCTAAAGGCATTTGGGGGCTTACTATCATCTCTTAATTCCATCCCTTGCATTTAAGGGATGATATGGAGGGGATGCAAGGCGACATTTCGCTTACACCATACTTAATATAATCATATATACACTAGCTGTTTCCCGCAGCTCCGCCTGCGGTATATAGCCTATGTTACTCGGGGTGAATGTAGCTTTCCAATGGTGGAAAAAAATTTGAAATCGGCACAGTAGTTTTTGAGTTTATTCATTACAAACATACACACAAAAGTACAAATTTTTCCTCTTTATAATATTAGTGTAGAAGTGTAGATGTAGATTTTATATTTTTATATATTTTATTTTATTATATATTTTTTTTATTTTTTTCTTATAAATATATATACTAATTAAGAGTTCTGTTCTGGTTGCACAACTTCTACCACCTGTCTTTTCAAACTGTATTCCTGTAACGTACCGGTTGACCGGAAGAGATCTCTATATGGGATAAGTCCGCCGTTGCATTAGTTTTTAGTTACGTATTTACTGTACTGTTATTTTCTGTGGAATAAAGTTATTACAAACAAACAAAGAAACAAACTTATGAGATCATGGTAAGGGGCCAAGACAGCGCACGCACATAATGGAGTAATTATTTCGAAATCTTCTCTAGTATGAATGGAGACATTGAATCATCCTAACTAAATAAAAAACAAGGCTGATCTGCGAAAGATGGAAGCTGGCAACTGGCATCCATCGCACAGAATAGAACACTCCGGCGGTCTCTTGCGAGGCCAAGATCCATGAGGGTCGCTGAGCCAGCGGAGTAACTAGTATTTTTTTATTTATTTACTAGCTGTTTCCCGCAGCTCCGCCTGCGTCAAAAAGTAGCCTTTGTTTTGACCCCGGGTGTTTAACAATATTCATACCAAATTTCATCAAAATCCGTTCAGCGGTTTGGCCGTGAAAGCGTAACAGACAGACAGACTTTCGCATTTACAATATTAGTATGGATACAATCAAAGTGCACCTACAGGTTACATGTTGACATTATCTTACATATTCTAAACTGGCTGTTTCCCGCAGCTCCGCCTGCGTCAAGAAGTAGCCTATGTTTGACCCCGGGTCTTCAACAATATTCATACCAAATTTCATCAAAATCCTTTCAGCGGTTTGGCCGTGAAAGCATAACAGAAAGAAAGACAGACAGACTTTCGCATTTATAATGTTAGTATGGAATAGTATGGATATGGATACCGAAGTATGGATGTTCTATGTTGTATTAACAGTGTACATGAGTTTTGGTCAATAAATAAATGAGTACATACCAGTAATTGCGCGTTATTGACCACCACGAATCCGACCAAGACAATGAGGTCTAGCACCATGGTCTCCGACAGCGTCTGATCAAGCCGCTGGTTACTGAGGCCTGAGGAAGAACAACAATATTATGCCCATTGGAAATTAGTGTTACGGGCAGCTCGATAGCAGAGCGCAATGTGCTTATCCGTAGCGAAAGCGCGTGTCAAGCGACGACGTGACGCGGCCACTATTGGATTGGTCGCCGTTTACGTTTTAGACACTTACGGTTAAGACACGTTAAGCCGTTGGTCCCGGTTGTTATCGATATATAGCAGTCGTGAGGCTGTGTCAAAATTCTGACAGTGTTGGCCACTAACACACTTCGTGTCATGTTCCTCTTGGTCTGGTTTCCCTGTAAAAAGGTTTACGAAGGTCAGACGGCAAGTCGATCCCTATTTAACAAAGAAGCGTAAGCTGACGACGTAACTAGGATACACGCTAGGATGATGATGGAAATTGGTGTTGCAGTGATCCTTGTGATGTCGCTGTAGTGTTGCTGAATTGGACTTTTATCTGGAAGGTTCCACAGTACCATATTATTATCACCTGCGACCAGCTTTGTGATAGAAAAGAATAAAAATAATATTAAGATATAACCCACGTTGCGTATTAACTGCCTCAATGGTCCAGTGGATAAGGCGTTTGTCTTAGATCCGAGAGTCACGAGTTCGATTTCCACGGAAGACTTACTTTGTTTAGTTGTTTATAGTTCGATTAGGATATTGCAGGTTTGAATCGCCTGATTGTCTGATAATAATAGGCTACTTGACTGTGTTCACATTTTCACAATATTTTTATACAGAACAATACATACACTAAAAAGTAACCGATACCGAAAACAAGAACAAAATTGGTAATTAATTAAAGCAGCATTAAACATTTAAGTTTTCTAATGAAGAAAAGTGGGAGCGTGGTTGGGACGTCTTGCTATCTCTGTTGTACGCACGAAATCAAATGGCAGTGACGTCACTCACCATTAAGTGCGTCTTTTGCTTGTTTCTTGACTTATTTAATTTTTAAATGGATTCAAAATCATCTTTTAATTTTCGAATTCTCGAACTCAAATTTTGGATATGAATAATAAAAAAATATTAAATAAAGTAGCCTAATGATGGTTCCTTGCTTCGGGAGGCAAGTTAAGCCGCTGGTCCGTACTGACGTTTTGGAGATCGTTAAAAGATCATCAGGATCCTTTTAAGGTCTGTAGAAACTCTTACGGAGATCAGACTGCAGTCTCTCCATTGTAATAATATGGGGCCTGTACGAGTAGAAGGAGTACGTCCAACAAGAGCGGTTTGACGTCTCAAAGCAGGATATGCGTGCTAATGCAGTAACGTGCACCGAAAATTTTGCCAGGATAGACAAAATAAAATCGGCAGTGGAGTTCGTATATTAAGGATTTCGAACCTGTATTTACAATATAAAACAGAATGTTTTAGTACCCTAGTTATTACAGACGTTTCGGTGCTTACAATTTAACTATACATAAGTTCACCGAATTATTTATTATCTGTCAAAGATCGAGCGATGTGAAGACGTATAAAAACCCTCGACTCCGAGTCAACCAGCTGAGAGGATACGATAGGATGAAGAACATAAAGAAACTCGATATGTTTGGTAATGAAATAAGAATGCTCACGTAAAGCAGTAGACCTCGGCGCCTCCTTATCGTTGGGCGCGTGCTGTGACAGCAGCCTGGCAACGGCAGCGCGGAATTCCAGCGGCCAGCCGCCTTCTCCAAACGACTCCTGTAACAAAATGTATATATTACGGCTTATGACCGAATTACTACACTTAGATAAGTTTAGCAGTTGCTGTTGGTTGTCTACTAAATTGTTGTAGGGTCGACAATGCACATGTGACAACCCACATGTTTCAGGTATCTGTGTGGAGTATCATGTTGCCTTGAATTAGTCGGTCCAGTAAACGTTTAATTAACTAGACCATAACCCATGTTTAAACGGCTGTAGTCATGACGGCAGACCAACGCACATAAGTGACCTACACGCTGTGGATACTCACACCCGTATTCTGATACGTTTTCTCAAACTGACTCACCCTCACTCCAACTCATTGATTAGTCGACACAAGCTTCCGTGAAAATAGAACTTTTAAATATAACGTGGATACCTTGAAGCGTCCTCGAAATGAAAGTGGTTATAAATTAGTTTTTTACCACTTTTTACCTAGGTATGTACTTAGTTTTTAAATTTTTACTTATTTTTTTTTGCATTTTCCAATTTGTGTGCTTTAATTGTTGTTATAACCTATGTCGTTCCTCATTGGAGTTTACTCAAGCTACCAACTAAGAATTTCTTTTTTAAGAAAAATCCGAGGACTTTCTTAAGGCGCCCTCCAATGAGTTTGAGTGAAGGACGACCTTATGGTTATGTTTAAGAATAGGGTGTTTCGGTTTAGCGATGGTTTAGTCAAAACGTTGCCAACTCTTGATCTTAGACTTGTCCCAGATTAGTGGTGTTCCGTTTCCTAGAAATTTAGGTAAACTTTGGTAAATTTACGTAAATACTGGGAACATTCCCCGAAAACTTTGATAAATTTACGGAAAATTTGTATAATGCGATAAATTTAAACACCATACTCTCCAGGGACACTTGGCTAGGTGGGTCGACGATATCAGGAAAATAGCTGACATCAACTTGATTGCGATGGCTCAGGACAGAGATTGTTGGCCTAGACAGAGGGAGGTCATGCCCAACAGTGGATTTTGGAAAGCTAATGATGATGATGATAAATTTAAAACAAACATCTACAGACCCAGCAATACATTTCGCAAATAAAGGAAAAACTTCGCAACCCCTACAAAAATCCGATCACGTCACAACTAACTCGCCGGGTCACGCAACTGACCGCAGATTCAGTTACGAAGTTGCCAGATTCACTTGCCCACTGGTTTCCGTTGGGGCCAATTGAGTTTAGTAGTCAAGAGGCTGGGATTTTTACGATGAGGGTTCGGAGTCTTTCAGAATGACAGATTACAAGGTCGAACAAAACGTTGTCCCAGATTAGTGGTGTTCCATTCCCGGGAAATTTGGTTAAACTTTGGTAACTCCGTACGCGAGTCCGACTAGCACTTGTCCGGTTCTTTTTTCATTATTTGTTTGTAAAAGAATAAGGTTATTCTTCTTCTTTGCGAGTCGACTCTGGCTATTATCAAACTTCAGAGGACCAAAACTCCGCCACCGACAAGGCATTGTCGGTGGCTTCGTAGAGATCCCTGGGCGTGCAGGTGGCTGGGCACGCAGGACAGGACAGGAGATTAAAAATGTTAAAATAAATAAATAGATTATTTTCGTGTTATCACAAATAGGTATTTAATATTAGACATTTCCCTCGTGGCTCGGTCGTTAATGGCACGTCCCAAGTCGGGTAATCGATACTATTCCGAGACGAGCTAATGGATTGCCCGGCTTCGGTACCCACTGAATTTTGATATTCACTGGCAAATATGATAATGGAGGGAGAAATGTTTACCTTTGAAGAATAAGTTTATTTATACATTTTACCCGCAGCTTCGCTCGCGTATTTAAATCCACTGTAAACAGTACTGTTGTTTATTTATTTATTTATTTATTTAAACTTTATTACAAAGAATGTAAATGGCGGACTTAAAGCCGTGGGCTTTTTCTACCAGTCAACCAACAGGTGGTGTTGAGAGATAAAAGTAAGTGCAAAGATTTGATTGTGATTATAATTACTTAATTATACATAAAAAAAGAACAAATAATACATCCAATAATAAATAAAATAATAATACATAGACTACATATATATAACATAAACCTACATACTAACTACTTAAATAAATATAATTATATATTCTCTGAAAGCGTGTGAAGATAATGTGCGCGCAGTAAACGTTTAAATGACGCACGGCTGCGGGCTTTACGAATATCGATTGGTAGGGCATTCCAGAGCAGCACGGCTTGAACCGTAAACGAATTCCTGAAAAACCCAGTTCGAAAGGGAGGTATTTGAAGTGTTAGATGTCTACAGGATCGGGACTCCCTCGAACGAATGTTACAGATGTTGTTGTTCGGGATGAAAGATCCTTGACATAAGCCTAATCTAAGAGCATCGTATTCATCATCATATCTTTCTTACCTATATCTTTCATTCCGTAAAAAAAACTGTTAATACGTGTGCAAAAGCCTTAACTAGTAGCAAATATGCCATACACTGCCCCTCCCTCCCTCTTTAGCTGTCATGCGCAACTTAGCAACTCAATTGAAAAAAAAAATGCCACACAACAATGCACCCGCCTAGCCAATTACGTCATAAACAAACAATCAATCACACAGTCACATCTGCGGTCTAATAAAGATATAATTGTGTTTGCCGGGACCAGAACCGGGATCCCCGAGGTCCTCATAATTGCTGAGTATAGACATCAAAGCCGGTCCCCTGGGATGGGGCAGGAATCAGGGATGAGCAAATATCTGCACTGTCTTTCTTTATTGGCTAACTTTGGTGTAAATAATGACGCAGATTTAAGTCTATACTTACATACTAATATAATATGATAAGTATAGAATAGAATAAATTTATTGTCAAAGAAAGATACACAACAACTATATAACAATACATGCATTGGACAAAATAAATACTTAATTACATATTCCTTGCTATCACAAAGCTGTCACAGATGATGTGCTGTCTGTCTATCTTTCTGTCTGTTGCGCTTTCGAGACCAAACCGAATATAGTCGAAGACCCGAGGGCGTATTGCCACATTGTATATCAGAACAGACGCCCATAGTCTGTACTCGATCACTTTGTGCTCATTGAAATAACGAATTTTCTAAAACAAACTACGTATGAACACAAGACCAATCTGTACCAATATACAGTTTGTCCGCATATTTCTGAAGCAAAATATAACCGTTTTATTGTTGGTATCCAGTTGCCAAATTTTTGTTACATATTTGTTTGTGCATGCAATGCGGCTAGCATTCAAAACAATCGACGCTTGCTCGCTCATGTTTTCTGTCTCTGTAAAACCATAATCTCACCTAAGAACTTTCTGTCACAAAGTAGTCTTTTGAAACTAATTCGCTTTTGTCACAATCTCCGTCGCTCGCTCGTACACGGTAATAAGCGTCTTTAACAATAAGCAACTTACCTAAGTTGCTTATTGTTGAAACTTCAAAAGATGACTTTTTGTCAAAAAGTCGTCTTACATACACATATCGTCGTCTTACATATGGCAGTGAGCGAGAGAACGAGCAACCAAGTTGTTTGTTTTGCCTATCTGGGAATAATAGTTTGGCTTACGATAATTTGGGAAAAGTTTTTTGTCTAAACATTAATAACGAATGAATGAATGAACACTTATATGGCACCATTTATAAACAAAAGAAACACATAGATAAACCGAATAAAACTAAATGCGTACAAAGGCGGACTTATTGCTAATGTAATTTCTGTCAGCCTACCTTAGGGTAGAAAGGAGTTGCGGAAAAAACACTTGCGTGAGGGGTGCAGAAAGCCAAGATGTGCATACCAACATTAGCGCATATAATATTTTTACATAAATAAATACTAAAAATAAACTTACATGTAACATACATAAATAAATACTTTCAATAAGTGTAAGTAACCAATCCTGCCATTCTACATACCATAGCAGGCCGGATTGTCTGTGCTCGTATGTTTTTTGCTCTTACTAATTAGAGCAAAGTGTATTTTATTTTAGCTTTTCTCTGTACTGACTCCTGTTGCGGAGCATATAGCGTGCGATTTCAGAGCAACCGCTGTCTGTAGTAGTACACATTGTGGCAATACGCGACCCGGGGTCAAATAAATGCTACTTTTTGATACACGCGGAGCTGGGGGAAACAGCTAGTTGTGAACTATATGAGAACCCTATTTCTGAAATATATGACTAACAAATCGTCGAATGATTTTCGCTCAATATATCAGATGATCAGAGATCTCGAAATCTTCGATGAGTCGAACGCTTTCCATTCGACATAATAATGTTATCGTTATGGACATGAGTCCATAACGCTCCGGATACAAACATCTATGATGCATGTTCTGAATTCTCTTTCGGTCGCTACCGCAACTGATTTTCGCAACTGGTTGTCTACGAGGTCTTTTTTGTATTCACAGGCAACCAATTGTGGGTCGCTCTCATAAGAAATTTTGGATGAAAGTAATCATGGGTTTTCGGCAAATTGCCGAATGTTGCTGGAAATATAACCGGCAATTTTGAGGAACATTGAGAATATTTCCGGATATTCCCGGAAAATTACATTCATGACATAATTTATAGATTCATATCAAGTATACATATATGAAGATGGGATGAAAGATCTCTTGAAATCAACATACTTTAAGCATCTCTGTGGCTGAATAAAAAAAAAAGCAAATGATAGTCATAAATTATTCGGAAAGGCGGGAAGCTGCCGAGGGTGAATCTCAACAAATCTACTGACGTACTAAAGAAATAGTCCTAGATCACGTAACAACAAGAAAAAGTAATTTACAAACGAATTTCGAAAATCCTCCCTTTTGAAAATCGGTTAAAAACTACTAAACCGACTTTCATTTTCTGCTACCTACACTATATTTGAAGTCTTGCCTATATAGCGACCCTTTTGCATGCTTGCAAAGAAAACAGGCATGATAAGAAAACATAGACTACTTTTTGACGCAGGCGAAGCTGCTGGAAATTGCTAGTGTTTTTTATACAAGGACACTAACCGTAGGCACACCATAAACAAATGTAGAGTAATTAATGCAATAGACCAGTGATTCCCAAAGTGGTCCAGGTGGACCCCCAGGGGTCCACGGGAGACTTGCTGGGGGTCTACGTAGGCGTGAACAAAAAATGGGGGTCCATAAGATGTTAATGGGGGTCCACGAAAATTTATCTGCTTTTGATAGTAAAGAGCAAAAATGTAAGCATAGTTTTTATAAGGGCCTACCTACATTGTTTTAAGTACCTATCTAAGCAGATAATATTTTAATAAGGCAAGCGACTGTTACTTGTCCAAACTTGTGTATTACGTAAACGTAAATGTAAACGTGTTATACGATATTACGTACAATTTCGTGTACAGACTTGCAAAGCGCTATCCGCCCGACAATGCTTAATGCTTGTTCAGACATGAACTTGATCAACACTATAAATACTTGATGCCAAAGGCAACCAAACGCATTCATTTGTTTCCGGAATTTCGAAAACAAGGCGGAATTTGGAAAAAAGTTGTGAGAAAATTTATATCTGTGTTTGCTAGTGCCGGAGAAAAGTAAGTAACCTACCTTTTTTTGTTATAGTACTTAAGTATTTTGTTTACGTGTACTAGTCGGTTGATCACAACGGCCTGTATAGATAGGTAACTTAGTAACTTACAGATATTTTAATTGTCCTCTTTCGATTTGAAGACAAACACAGCACGTTTTATTCAATTGTTTTTTCACGAGAGAAGCACTGCCTCTCTAAAAAGGCCGAATAAGCAATATTGCAGAGCAATTAATTTTGTAATTTTTCTTGCAAATAACTACTAATTTTATAAAACAGTAATTTCATAATCATGTTAAATTGATTTTGAAGTAACTATTTTATCAAAACTATTCCTTTTCGGAAAGAGCGAGCGGTGCGCGGGCGACGGGAAAAGGGCGGGGCTTGAACTTCGATGCCTGTTTGTCACGTTTTAACAATGAAGCCGCAGACAAAAAATACGCAAATACACGGAGCGCGTGAACTCATTGATTTAATAAAATGTTAGTTATCGTTTTTATGGACAATTTTGGGATTTCGACGTTTATTTTTTCCTACACAAATATGATCAGTATTCGATACTGAGTACACTAATTTTTATTTATACTATTAAAAATTAGTGGTAAATTATGTACTTTAAAATTGATACCGTTTTGTGAAAACGTTTGTATTTGTCTCAGCGGTTTATTAGTTGGTCCCTTTACAAGCCGTAATTCTATTTCCGCGTGCTGACAAAGGCTGCGGTGTGATACCTATATTCAGAAAAAAACTTGGTTACTAAAACATTTTTTTTACAGGTAAGGTAAGTGACACGAAACATGGCTACAGCAAAGAAAAAATGTCGACAATATAGTGTCGATTATTTGAAATATGGTTTTGTTCCATCAGAGGCAGACAAACAATTGCCCATGTGCCTATTATGCAACAAAGTTTTGAGCAATGACTCTATGAAACCTTCAAAGCTCGAAGATCATCTAAAAAGGTGTCATACTGATAAAATAGGTAAAGATTTAAAATATTTTCAAACATTGAAAGAAAAATATGGAAAGAGACCCACCATGCACAGTATGTTCGCTTCAACATCTCAAAGTAACGATGATGGCTTGCGGGCATCTTACAATATCTCATTACTTATAGCAAAATCTGGAAAACCGCACACTATCGGAGAACAATTAATTTTACCCGCTGTTGAAGAGGTTTTAAAAACTGTTTTGCACAAATCTCCATTTGACGTACTAAAAAGAATTCCATTAAGTAACAATACTGTACAAAGACGCATTGATGAAATGAGCTCTGATATCGAAAGCTTTTTGTGCAATCATCTGCAAAAAACTCATTTTTCTATACAACTGGACGAGTCAACGTTACCCAGTAATGAAGCATTACTATTGGCATATGTCCGATTTATTGTTGAGGAAGAAATTCACGAAGAATTGCTATTTGCCAGAACTTTGGAGACTGACACTAAAGGCGAATCAATATTTAATGTCCTGAGTAATTTTTTTACGGAAAAATCGATCCCATTTACAAACATTATTTCAGTGGCAACAGACGGAGCTCCTGCAATGGTCGGGCGATATCGTGGGTTTATAAGTCATCTCAAAAGAATTATACCAGGACTTACAGCTATTCATTGCGTAATCCACCGACAACATCTTGTGGCAAAACATTTAAGTGACAGGTTGAACCAATCTCTTCATTTTGTAATAAAAGCTGTCAACAAAATCAGAAGCAATGCATTGAATACACGTTTATTTGCTCAATTGTGCGACGAAAATGATGAAGACTTCCAACGACTGCTCTTACATACTGAAGTACGCTGGTTGTCGAAAGGTGCATGCTTAACGAGATTTTACTCTGTTTTCGATTCCATATTAGAGTTCTTAGAAATTAGAGATCCAGATTTAAAAGAAAACTTGATCAAATTCAAAGCAGACATTGCGTATTTGACAGATTTGTTTAAAAAATTTAATGATATTAACTTGCAGTTACAAGGGGACAGCCTGAATTTAATAAAAACAAAGGGGATAATTTCGGCTTTTCTTGGGAAATTGAAATTTATGAAGCAAAACATTAGTCGGCGCGAATTCTCTCAATTTCCAAACTTGTCGCAGGTAGAATGTATTGATGAGGATATCCATACCTACAGTCAACATTTAAGTGCCCTGCATGATGACTTCAAAACCAGGTTTGAAGATATACTGACGATGGATATACCACCATGGATAATAAATCCATTTGATGAAACGGAAGTGGCCAATGTTGTATTACAAGAGGAGCTGCTCGAGCTAAGCACTAATGAGGAGCTGAAGGTGAAATTTAGAAAAGGCTACCCAACATTTTGGCTGCAAGCAGAAATACCCGAAAAATATCCTGGACTGTGGGAAATCGCAAGGAAATTTTTAATAGCTTTTCCCTCGTCATATCTTGTCGAAAGGAGTGCCGTTACAAACCTCTTAACAAAAAAAAGGAGCAAATTAAACATCACAGAGCGGGGGGGTTTGCGGTTATTGCTCACAAAAATAAAGCCAAACATTGATCGTTTGCTGACACTCCATCAGATACATCCTTCCCATTAATTAAAATTATGACCTGAACCTATATTACCTTAATATTTTTTTCTTGTAATTCTATTCTTTTAATAAATAAAGTGATATAAAATGTACCATTTTTCGTTTTTATTTTACATATCGAAATATAGGGAAAGAACTCAGAAGTGACACAATTTTTATTTTTTGGCGACTAAGAATGTGGTAGAAATGTAGCAGCGTAGGGGGGGTCCACCGAAACCAGTAAAATTTTGAAAGTGGTCCACGGGAAAAATAAGTTTGGGAACTACTGCAATAGACAATCAATACTCATCGGAAAGTTCTGACGTCAAGTTAAAACCTCCCGCGGCGAATTAAGTCAATATTGTAGAGTCGGGTGGTAATTTGAAGCGAGATGGACTAACCAGGTTATAGTCAGGTAGAGTGTAGAGGGGGAGAATTGAGGAACTTGACGTACTTCGGAAGGCACGTTAAGCCGTTGTTCAAGGTTGTTATCGATAGATGGCAGTCGTTAGGCTGTGTCATATACCTTTAGTCTGCCTGAAAAATATGAGTGTTGGCCACTAACACACCTCGGGTCATGTTCTTGTTGGTCTGGATTCCCAATAAAAAGGGTTACGGGGGTGAGACGGCAGTCGCTCCATTGTAATAATCAGTGCCGCCAAATCTAGGACCATGAATTACAGCGTACCCTAGGCTCCGAAACGTAAGCTGCGGACGCAACTTTGAAAACACGGTTGGGTGAAGAAGAGTGTAGGAGGAGAATTGATAACAGAGAGGTATAGAGCTTATGAATATATCATCCTCTCTTTATGAGGGATTGCTTACGCGTTAGGGCCGCCTTTTGTATACAAACTGTTTTTTATTCATTGTACTGTGCGCAAAGAAGTGTTAAATAAATGGTGAAAGTCGTTATCAGGAATCGGAAATCTGGTAAAAATAATCAACCAGCCCATTTTACTTTCCATAAATTAACATCAATTTCGGTTCCCTCAACCGGTATTTTATCAAAACTGTCTTAAGCATATTTTGCCAACAACTTACAGCTAAAATCATAATGTTAGACCTTATTAACAATCAAGCTTTGGGTCAAGCAGAGATCATAAATGTCAATCACTTTTATGCAATAATTTATCGTGAAATCGATCCCTGGCCTGATTTAACTACTACTTTGTTCAGTTGTTTCCAGTTTATTTATTATAAGAAAGACCAACAGCTTATATCTATACAATAGGTAATTAACTTAAGCAATTTAAAAGCCAATTATAGGTCCTCACAGATAGAACTAGAATTGTCCAACTAAAGAACCAAACATAGTATACACACTGCATTTTAATAAAAAAAAAAAAAAAACCATAATAATAATTGAAATTAAATATTGCCGTAAATCGAAAGCAACACCGTTTAGTTTTGTAAAGGAAAACAATTTTATTTTATTTTTGGTTAGGACATTGACTGTCTGATAATAATGATGATTCCGAGCTTCGGAAAGCACATTAAGCCGTTGGTCCCGACTGCAATTGGGTGCGTATAGAATGAATGAATGAATTAATGAACACTTTATTGCACCATTTACAAACAAAAAAAGCGCATAGTTAAAACCAATACAACTAAATGGGTACAAAGGCGGACTTATCGCTAATGCAATTTGTTCCAGCCAACCTTAGGGTAGAAATGAGCTGCGGTAGAAAAAACACTTACGTGAGCGGTGCAGAAAGCTTAAATGTACATGCCTACATTAAGACGAGCATATAATGAACTTACATAAATAAATAATAAGAATAAACTTACAAATAACATACATAAATAAATACTGTCAAAAAGTGTAAGAAGTTATAGAATATAATAGAATATATCTTTATTGAGAAAGCTATCACGTAAGTACAGCAAAGGACTTAATATAAGCTACATGTTTAAAATGTACGTGACAGACGTCTCAATAGGTGGCGGCTCAGTGATACGCTAACATGCAGGCATGCCCAGCAATGATTTTCAGCCACCACCTTCTGAGGCGTCCCGGAACAATGGGAAAAGGAACCACATTAAAAACCGGAAAGCGGTCCAATCTCTGACACCTGGGTGTACAGGGTCTATTAGCCATGTAACCTATTCGATATGAAAGAATTTAGATTGTCGATTGAAGCTTTCAGTTGCAGTTGTTTGCCAGGACCGTCAAACAGTAAATATTTTGAGACTTCGCGGGTCCGACTGGGAAACGTTGCGTTTTTATGACGTCTAGTGTTTTGTTTGTACGGGGTACACTGTGACAGTTACAAGAGGATAAATAAATACAGACAATTCACACAGATTCAGCTTTCTACATACCAAGGTGTTGGTAGATTGAGTGGTGTGGGAAGTATAATAATATAAGGAACAAACATTATTGTACTAATTCATACTGGTGCATAATTGGTGAATTAGAGAAAGTCTAAGTCCACTCCTTTCCTTGTCGGTATCACTCTTGACAGAGTGGTCGTGGTCACCATTTTAGCAGTTGGTGACAAGCTTCACAACTCCTCGCCACTCCTCTCTAATGGTCGCTTTCCTCGTACATTCGTGTAGTGGTGATGAGTTAGTTGCTGCTCTTATCTGGTCAGTCCATCTCATACGCGATTTTCCTCGTGTCTTGATACCCTCAACCTTTCCCTGTACCACAAGTCGCTCAATGGCCACCTCCCCACGGCGGCAAACGTACCATTTATGGTAACAAAGATTGAAAAATAATTATTTAATTTGTATTTCACTGTGTGCAAAGAAGTGTTAACTAAATAAATAAAAAGAAAAGATTGGTGCAAGAATATACAGAGACTCCAATTGAAATAAGAAAGGGCTAGAATCGATGATTATTGGACTAGTTCATAATTTCCAAGTTCAATATTGCCAAAGGCGTTTCGAGTGCTGTCTCTACACTACGCGCGATCTTCGGCATCCATGGAAGTGAGTCTATTAGCACGTATATGATGCTTTGGAATAGAGATGGGCCGAGTACTACATTTACCGAGTAACCGAATACAGAGTATTATTCGGTTTTGCCTTCATAAAACCGAGTACTCGGCCAAGTAACTCGATTCTGTAAAATATACCGCAAAGACGAAAATGAACCGAATGCGAATGTGAACATTTCAAGACAAGATGACCATGTTGCTTTTGGAGCTGCTTCAAAGAACTGGCTTCTACTAAAAAGTAGCCTATGTTTGATCCCGGGTCTTCAACTATATTCATACCAAATTTCGTCAAAATTCGTTCAGCGGTTTGGGCGTGAAAGCGTAACAGACAGACGGACGGACAGACAGACAGACTTCCGCATTTATAATATTAGTATGGTTGAACCCTTTAAACGTATTTTTTTTATTTACCATTTTGAACGCAAATATGAGATGTCATTAATACATGTAATATGATGTCATTTAAATCAGATATGCCATTGAAAAAGTAAAAAACCGAGTTATTCGACAGAGCACGAGTACTGAAAAAGGTGCCGAGTACCGAGTAACAACCGAGTACTCGGCCCATCTCTACTTTGGAACATCAAGTCAGCTCTTTTTCCACAAGTATTCCTAAACAAGACAACTAAAACAACAGTAAATAAATAAAAAGTGAAGCGAAACAACATTGCAACCAACTATTGATTCAGCAAAACCCAAGTTTCTAATTTTCCGTTCCGGCAAACAAATTGAAACAAGACAACACGAGTATCTCAAAGACAAACAGTAACCGTCAACATTGAAAAGAGATAGTTATGCGTGAGCTGAAGAATGTTAGAAAGAGACAGACGCACAAGTGGCCAATCCGCTTGAGAATTGCGCGGTCACGTGGCGTCTACCCCAATTGTTGGATTGTAATTGGTTGTTGTATTGTTAGTTTTAAATATTGAATTGTAGGGAGGATGCTAACACACTTATGATTTCCATTCTACGAAGGAAGTTCCCAGAAGTAGCGCTATTCTTTGATGGAAATTTGTATTGTTTTACCATTTTACCACTGAAACTTCACGGAAGTCTAAACATGCGAGATTGACGAAAATATTTTAATCGCTGAATTAGCACAACGCATAAAAGACATTTTTTTTTTTTTATAAAATTTTTATTTAATTCAAATAATCTGAAATCACAATAAAATATTGTGCAAACTGTTGACAAGCATGTGAATTCGTTCATTTACCTAGTTAATTAAGGAAAGTACGTTTTGTAGAAAATGCTGCAGTGGAGTTTGTGACGGTGGTGGTAAACTTAATATAAGTAAATTGACGTCAATAAGTGATATTTATATCCTATATTGAAAATAAACGATTTCATTTCATTTCAAAATTAACTTCTCAAAATTTGTTTTTTTTCCTGGTTTTGCTCGATATAACGGCAACAAGTACACGCTCGAAATATTCACAGAATATATAGTAATAAAGAAACTTTAAAAAAAAAAAACAAACATATAAAGAAAAAAACACGTTTATTGTATGGGAGCCCCACCCATAACGTGATATTTTAGCGATATAAATAGATAATGGTACGGAACTCTACGTGCGCGTGACCGACTCGCACTTGACCAGTTTTTTTATCACATGTCATCAATCAGACCACCAAAGTGGATCACAGTGTTCACATCTCAAGCCTATGCTCAACTCACAGTAATACTAAACCTGTTTATATGAATACCAGTACATAATCTCAGCTACTGGCATTCACATCATGTCCACAAGCTCGGTCTGCGATGCTTAATAAATACCATAAAACAAAGATTGCATGTGACCAGAGACAAGAAGTGATAATGATTGACAGATGTGGTATTTAACTACTGTTAAAGTCTTACACCCTAATTTATGTTCAGTCTCATTCCGCCTTATCTATTTTTGACGTGAAAGAACGAGACAAACATAAATTAGTTAATTTGGTCTTATTGAACGTTTGTTTATTTTTATGAATTAGGGGGTTAGATTTGTAATTCTTAGTTTCTGAATTCATCATTTTAGCCGCAGTTGGTCACTGCTGGACATATGCCTCTCCTAATGATTTCCAAAACGACCTATTGAGTTTCTGAAATGATCAGAGACAAAATTAATAATGATAGACAGATGTGGTATTTAACTGTAATTCTTAGATTCTAAAAATACTTAAAAGTTTTAAATAGGAGTAATAGAAGTAATCCGTATGCTGTTGTCTGTGCTGAAATACTTACGATCACAAATAATATTGTTACGAGCTCGGGGTTCGCAATTTGGAGAAAAACACCTGATGACTCTTAAAAACGTTTATTCCCACAAGGATGGTTGCCGACGTCACTTCACTTCACTTAT
The DNA here is from genome assembly GCA_947363495.1 of Euzophera pinguis. Taxonomy (NCBI): domain Eukaryota; kingdom Metazoa; phylum Arthropoda; class Insecta; order Lepidoptera; family Pyralidae; genus Euzophera; species Euzophera pinguis. Next base: position 10,025,995 of record OX376178.1, on the reverse strand, counting down.
CACTAACAATGTCCAAAACACTTGCTAATCACAGTCACTATAACTTGCCGAGGTCGCTTGTATCACTTGTTATTCGCTCCAGATATCGCTTCTTGATCGCACTTGTAGCTCAGTTAAATTAGAACTGCCCTCCTGAGGCACCTTCCGATATTTATATGGTCCGGGAAACCCGCTCCATAAGTTTCTAGAAAGATCACAACTACTCCGGAATAGAGAGAGAGGGATACTCTCTGTCTCGTTCCCTTAGTACATACTAGAAGTGCGAGAGCGAGACAAAGCAATATGTCAGAGCGAGATAATCGATGTACTAGATCGTTCGCGATATTATTCCCGTATTGAAACACGCGACGATTGTACGAGAATTTTCCGCGGACAGCGCTACTCAAACTTCCGCGGGCCGCTTTTTATTTTTATTTATTTTTGATTTCGTAACACTGCCCCCTTCTTAGAGATGCTCGTCCCGAGCATCATCATTACTTCCGTGATATTTCGCCAAGCGGTCGATGTGAACAATCTTCATTGCTCCCCTTGGCTGACGCTGTATCCGATACGTCACATCATTTAGTCGCGTTACCACCTTGTACGGGCCCTCCCACTTGGTTTGTAACTTTGCCGATTTCCCTTTCCGGCGAGTCGGATTGTGGAGCCAGACTAGAGCGCCTTCCTCGAAGCCATTTATATTCGACATTCTGTCGTATCTGGTCTTCATGTTCTGACTCGACTGCAACCCGTTTTCTCGAACTGCGGCGTGTATTTCTCGAATTCGGTCACGCAGATCAGAAACGTAATCTTGAACACTTTGAGGTTCATCTGGTGAGCCTCCTGTTAGGAGGTCCACTGGCAACCGCAGCTCACGACCGTAGTTGACATATGCCGGAGTTTCCTTTATGCTTTCATGTTCTGCTGTTCTGTACGCTAGCAGGAACAGTGAAATGTACTTGTCCCAGTCCCTTTGATGGCTTTCCACTATTTTTGCCAGATGTCTCTCGATCGTCTGATTAAACCGTTCGACCATCCCGTCTGACTGAGGATGGTAAGCCGTGGTTCGGGTTTTGTTCATTCCCATAATCCTGCAAACTTCTTGAAAAACCTGTGACTCAAAATTCCTGCCTTGGTCGGAATGGATTTCCAAGGGCACGCCAAAGCGACAAATCACTTCTTCCACTATCTTGGTTGCAACTGTCGTAGCTTCTTGGTTTGGTATGGCGAACACTTCCGGCCACTTAGTGAAGTAGTCCATGACAACCATGAAATACTTGTTCCCTGAGTCAGTGACAGGAAATGGTCCAGCTACGTCGACTGCAATGCGTTCCCAAGGTGCACCGACGTTGTACAGTCGTAGATTCCCTCGGCTCCTGGTATGTGGCCCTTTTACGGCAGCACAAGTTGTACACTTGCGGCACCAGTCCTCCACATCCTCCCGACAATGGAGCCAGTAGAACCTTTCGCGGATTTTCGTTAGCGTCCTCTTGACTCCCAAATGTCCACCGGACACGCCGTCGTGTACTTCCCGAAGAACATCACGTATTTTTGTTCTTGGAACCACAATTTGCAGTTGAAACTCTCTGCCGTTAGGTTTATCCCATTTCCGGTAGAGTATTCCGTTTTGTACAACGAGGCTATCCCATTGCGCCCAGTACGCCTTGGAAACCGTGCCTGTCGGTGCAACTTCACTCCACTTTGGCTTATCATTACTTTGTGCCTTCCACCTGATGATGTGCCGTAGGTCATCATCATTCTCTTGCTCCTTTCTCATCGCATCGTTCTCCCAGGTCTCTAATGGTTCTGTCCGAGTTAGCTTTACTGTCATTTCTTTTAACTCCTGCCTGATACAGTGCTTACAATCTTCTGGGCAGGGTCTGCGTGACAGCGCATCGGCGTTTCCATGGGCCTGTCCTCGACGGTGTTCGATAATGAAGTCATATTCCTGAAGTTGTTCAATCCATCGAGCAACTTGACCTTCTGGGTTCTTGAATTGCAACAGCCATTTTAACGCTGCATGATCCGTGCGAAGTAAAAACTGCCTACCGATGAGGTATTTGCTGAAGTGTTGTAGCGTCTTCACTACTGCCAGTAGCTCCCTTCTTGTCACACAATAGTTCCTTTCCGGTTTAGACAGCGACTTACTGAAGTACGCTATAACAACTTCCCTGTCTTCCTGCTTTTGAGATAGTACCCCACCGATTGCGGTATTACTTGCATCCGTATCCACTATAAATTGACCTTCTGGTTGAGGGTATCCCAAGACTGGTGTTTCGCACAGATGTTTCTTCAGTTTTTCGAAGGCAATTTCGCAAGCTTCATCCCAACTAAATTGACGTTTCTCTTCAGTTAGTCGGTGTAATGGCTTTGCAATCTCCGAGAATCCTTTCACGAAACGTCTATAGTACGAGCAAAGGCCAAGGAATGCCCGTACTTCTGTCTTGTCCTTGGGGGTAGGCCACTTCTGAACGGCTTCCACTTTCTCCGGGTCAGTCAGGATTCCTTCACTGGTAATGACATGGCCTAGATAGCTCACTTCGTTCCTGAATAAGCGGCACTTTTTCGGATTCAATTTTAGGTTGGCTCCATGAATTTTCTCGAAGACTTGCTCCAAGTTCCGCAAGTGGTCCTCAAAGTCTCGGCCAACGATGATAACGTCATCCAAATATACTAGACAGGCTTCTCCTACCAATCCTGCTAGTACACATTCCATCAGTCGCTCGAAGGTAGCTGGCGCGTTACATAATCCGAATGGCATGACGTTGAACTGCCATAATCCCTTGCCCGTCGAGAATGCAGTCTTCTCCTTATCCTTCGGATGGATTTCCACTTGCCAGTACCCAGATTTTAAGTCCAATGTTGAAAACCATTTCATGCCACTAAGGGTATCCAAGGTGTCATCAATCCGAGGCAGCGGGTAACTGTCCTTCTTGGTGATGTCATTAAGTCGTCTGTAGTCAACACAGAACCGCGTGCTTCCGTCCTTCTTCTTTACTAGCACGACTGGTGAACACCATGGACTTGCTGATGGTTCAATAATTTTATTCCTTTCCATATCCGCCAGCAGCTCTTTGACTTCTATTTCTTTGGCTATAGGGATTCTTCTCGCTCGCTGTCGGATGGGTCTCTCATTTCCGGTGTCAATCCTGTGTTGTACTAGCGACGTTCTTCCTAAGTCTCCTTCTTGGCTGGTGAAGATGTTGGCGTAGCGCAGTAGAAACTTCTTAGCTTTAATGCTCTGCGAGTACGTTAGATTGCTTTTGCAGTTACTTAGAAGCTCCTTGACTGTAGAATCACTGGTACTCGTTGTATCTGAGCTTTGTGTTGTACTGCACTTTTTCAGCCAGACAACTTCCTCACATTTTCCAATGATGTCGCCTTTGTTTAAGGTCCTCTCTTGGTCGCCTAGATTAAGTACTCTTACTACTGCGGTGTTTCTTCCTTTCACGAGAGTCCTCGCGGTCATGAGTCCTCGAGCCGCAGGTTTATTAGCTATCTCCTCAATCAACACGCATCCGGTAGATTTCTTGTTCCTTGTTACTGGTAACTTTACTAGTACTTGGGCTTCTGCTTTCCCAGGTATGACCGTTTGCTTTAAACATGTCACTCTCCCGTTAATGCCTCCTAGGATGATGATCTCTTCTTCACCACTCTTGAATACACCACTAGCAACGTCTATTCTACAGTTGTACTTTTTCATGAAATCTAATCCCAATACACAATCGTCCATAATTTCAGCCACGATGACGTTGTGGGTATATGTGGTTTCTCCCATACACATTTTTACAGACACTTCTCCCAGGACGGGTATTGGCTGGCCGGAGGCAGAAAGAAGCCGACAGTCCAGTTTCCTCATACTTCTCATTATGGTCCTTACTAAGTGAGGTCGGACTATTGTTCTTGATGCTCCGGTATCCAGCGTCATCCTGCAGTTGATCCCATTTACAGTTCCAGATATTACGAGACTGTTTCCGTTGCATGCCTGTGAGATAATAGTTGTCGGGGCTTCCTCCGCGCCAGCCAGTACTCGCCCCCTAGTCCTGGCTCTTACTCGTTTCTCCGATAATGCAGCCTCCTGCTTCATCTTCAGTTCCTTCACGTCGTCTTCAAGCTTCTTGATCTTTGGGCAGTTCATTTGTAGGTGCCCTCGTTCGCCGCACCTATAGCACATGGATCCAGGTCTCTTCCTTAGCGGAGCTTTTATTTCCCTAACTTCCTCCACTACTTCGCGCACTTTGTGAGTCGCGGAATGACGAATGTCATGTCTGACGGCTTCCACCTCCAAAGCGTGGGCCAGTGCATCTTTCAATGAGGCATGATGGTTTAGCCTTACTGCAGCTCTGACTTCCGAATCCTTGATGCCATCGATGAACGCCTGCACGGTGTTGGACTCAAGCATCTTCAAATCGGCCCCTGGATACGCCTTGCGGACGAGTCTTTCTATTTCCAGCGCCCATTGCTGCAGACCCTCTCCTGAGCGCTGGACTCTGTCGCGGAGTTGAGCGCGGAAGACGTGCTCCAAATGCCGTTCCTCGTATCGCGACTCCAGTGCCTCCAGCAGGTCCTTGAATCCACTGCCCGACGGAAGAACCTCCAAGACCGTCAGAGCCTGTCCTCGGAGTGCGACGGTGAGAGCTGTCAGGCACTGTTCATCTGTCCATCCGTTAGCAGCTGCGATGGTCTGGAACTGTTGACGGTATGCGGTCCAGGACGAGGTTCCGTCATATGGCGGCAATTTCACGCTGGGTCCGTGGTGGGCAATGACTGTTCCGCCACATGCAACTGCTACTCCCGTCGTTTCAAGGCGCACGAACTTCTTCTGTAATGTGGAAAGGTCCGTCTTCATATTTTCCATGTCGTTCCCCAGAGTCGTGACGCGTTCCTCCACCAAATCAACATCCTTGCGTAATTTGGTAACCACGCCACTAACTTCACCAATAGCTGACAGGAGTTGTTGTTGAGCCTTTTGTTGAAGCTTCTCCTGCATTGTAAATTTGTTGTCCAGCATTGTAAATTTGTTGTCCAGCATTCGCATCAATTCCCCAAAATCAAAGATAGGCGCAGCCTGGTGGGCTTTGGACTTGTCCTGGTGGGCGTTGGACGTGGCCTGGTTGGTGTTGGACGTGGCCTGGTGAGTGTTGGGCATGGCCTGGTGGGCGTTGGACGTGTCCTGGCAGGCGTTGGACGTGTCCTGGTAGGCGTTGGACGTGGCCTGGTAGGCGGTGGCCGCGGTGGGAGCGGTCTGGTCAGCAGATCCAGTAGAACTGGCTTCCGCAGCACGCTTTGCCCTCGTCTTCACACCCTCACTGGTGACGTCTTCTCTCGGAGTCAATGGCATCTCCAAATCCACTTATGACACCAATTGTTACGAGCTCGGGGTTCGCAATTTGGAGAAAAACACCTGATGACTCTTAAAAACGTTTATTCCCACAAGGATGGTTGCCGACGTCACTTCACTTCACTTATCACTAACAATGTCCAAAACACTTGCTAATCACAGTCACTATAACTTGCCGAGGTCGCTTGTATCACTTGTTATTCGCTCCAGATATCGCTTCTTGATCGCACTTGTAGCTCAGTTAAATTAGAACTGCCCTCCTGAGGCACCTTCCGATATTTATATGGTCCGGGAAACCCGCTCCATAAGTTTCTAGAAAGATCACAACTACTCCGGAATAGAGAGAGAGGGATACTCTCTGTCTCGTTCCCTTAGTACATACTAGAAGTGCGAGAGCGAGACAAAGCAATATGTCAGAGCGAGATAATCGATGTACTAGATCGTTCGCGATATTATTCCCGTATTGAAACACGCGACGATTGTACGAGAATTTTCCGCGGACAGCGCTACTCAAACTTCCGCGGGCCGCTTTTTATTTTTATTTATTTTTGATTTCGTAACAATATCTACAAATTATTGAAATGTAATAAAACTGGTCAAGTGCAATTCGTGTACGAAGGGTTCCGTACCATTGTCTATTTACACGCAAAAAATTCAAGTCTTATTTTATTTTGTTTTCATTTTATTTATTTTTTTCACTTTTGCAAGACTATCGACTATTTATACATGGTTGCTACAATATAGTTCAAAAAAGTCATTTAAAAGTCTCCACTGATAGAATTTTCTAGTATTAGTTGTTTTAGCGGCAACACAAATGCATCATCTTTGAAAATTTCAACTGTCTACCACGGTTCATAAGGTACACCATGGTGACAGACGGACGGACAACGGAGTCTTAGTAATATAAAATTTACACTTTGTTATCCTATACGATACGAAAATCGATCTACTACGCTTATAAAATTTGGTATGCAAGTAAATAAGTATTGGCATCAACACACAACAACAAGGTATGCTACCTTTTAGAAATGCCACCTCAATATTTCCACAATCAATGCTCGCACCACCGAATGCACATCTCTGTTTGCCGACCAAATAAATGAAGATACTCCACATAATGAAGGAGCTGCAAATACTGGAATGTTTGGTTAGTAAGGAATACGAGGGGCGCAGCGGTCAGGGGCTGCGGAATACTAAGTAAAGGTGATTAAGAGAGATTTTCTTTCACGTTGAATAACTCTCAGCCTATAGGAGCTACGTATTAGCAATCAAACAAGCCTGGCGTGAATTAATGAACACTTTATTACATCATCTAAATGTATAAAAAATTATGCAAAAAATTTGAATTGAATTAAATTCTCACGCTATGATCTGCTTCGAGCTTCGGTATGTGCGTTAGTTAGGTCTTTAATCCTGGTTGTTATCACTAGAGGCTGTCATTAAGTTATGTTAGATGCCTTTTAGCCGGTAGTCGTTCGTAAAACAAATGAAGCTAATTCTAGGATCATAATTTGAGAGCAATAAAAAAAGTTGCCGATGATATATTCAAGTAAGTCTGAAATAAGAATTACATCATCGAGATATACTAATCCACACTATCACGTAATCTATTCAGCCTGTTCCCACAATAAGAACGCAATCCTTGCGGTGTCGTGCACAAACCTTCCGCAATAGTCAAGCTTGATTCAATCAGGTCAAAATCAAAATACGGTCTAGTCGGTAGCCAATTTAATTTGAAAATAAGCTAGTAATATATCCAGGTAAGACACTTCTTCCTAAAAGCGTGTTTTCCTAGTTAGGTCCTCAGCTTACGCTTCAGATCCTAGGGTATCCTGTATCATGTCCTATATTTAGCGGTACTAGCAATTGCCAACGACTGCCGTCTGACCTCCGTAACCCTTTTTACAGGAAAACCAAACCAACAGAAAAATGACATATTTATCATCCAGGTAAGATAGATAAATGAAAGCATTTAAAGCAAATAAAGATTTATTATTACTGCATCGCATACACGCTGTTACAGCAATACTTAAGAGTAATAAGCTAAATACCACCATTTACATGGTTCCATAATTACTTATAACAGCATATAAGTAGTTATAAATTTATTTAAATGTTATAATCTAGGTACAGATACGCTGCAGTAGTGCAAAAAGGCCAAAAACTCAGCGTGGGTAATCCGCAATGCGGCACACTAATTTTATGTTTAGCTATGGACTTAGAATCAGGTGCGGCTTCATGCATCAAAAACAATAAATATCCATATTATAGTGAGTGATATACGCGCACTTATCAACCGTGTACAGTATAGTAAGACACTGACCTGCACAATTTGATGGTCCAATTCAGCCAGAGCCCGCAACAAATGAGCAGTTCTAGCGGCGCGCACGAACCCGCCACTGTGCCCGAGTTCGGCGCCGCGCGCGAACAAACCGCAGAACTCCGCGCGCGAACCGCACATGCTCGTGCCGAGCGCGATTCGGAGGGATTGCGTTGCCGATGCTCTTTCTGTGCCCTGTGTTGAAATATATATTAGGCTTTAACTCCAGATATTAACAAAGCGCGGAGGACTAATAGGTAATAGGTCAGAAACAATACCGTATCAATTGCCAAATAGTAGCGGATTCCATTAACAACAGCATTCCTATTGGGGTCAGACTGGATATGAAGGAAATAATCAGACAGCTTGAATCATGCCTGCAATGTCCTAATCAAACTGAAAACAACTTTAATATGCTCGCCGTAGGAACCCAAGAACCTTTGGGTCTCGAAACAATCGCTTTACCACTGGAGCACAGAGACGGTCTATCATATGGCTGAAGGAGAGATGTGAAATGTACGATCCACAGAAAAGCAGTGAGTTGAATGAAAATCGTTCGACTAATCTATTATATCGAACGAAAATCATTCGACTCACAGCTTTCGTGTGAGTCATACATTTCAAAAACAGGGCTCCTGAACTTACAATATCTACGTTGGACGGATGACACAGCTGCGCGCAGACTGTCAGCAGAGTTTGTATGCTCTCCCTCGCTTCCCCAGCCTTCTCCGCTCGTGTTACACACCCGGACAGGCAGAGGTAGCTGAAACAAGAGTAACAATTATACTTCATCATCAAGTTAATTCGTTTATTGTCTCCATGGTATTATTATCTACTTAGTACATCATCATCATCATATCGAGTGGGTTATATAGCCAATCGACCCAAATATTTGACGGTCAGATTATGGGATTAAGAAAGTACACACAAAAACAAAATAATATATGATTAGTTCTTGTTAGACGCATGAAAACCTCTTAAGTGATTGAAGATAGATAAATCATTAGTAAGTCCTATGGATTCTATCTGCATATTAAAGTATTTATTGATGTCTATTTGATCCGTATTTTGCATCCATCCCTTATAAAAGAAAACATAGCTGCAATCCAACACATAATGCGATTTCGTCCTCAAAGTCAAATCCGATGGAACACAAACATCGCTTGTGTTTATTTTGTCCGACCAAAACGTAGCAAACAAAACTTAATATGCATGAGCCGGGTCCGCCGAATAATTGTGAATTTACCTTTATTTTACAACTAGCTATTTCCCGCGGCTCCGCCTGCGCGAAAAAGTATATTTTATGAAAAAATTCACCCCTATTTTACCTAAAGGATTTCTTAAAAATATTTGACCAGTGACTTAACTGAACTATTCTAACACATCAGAGTAATTTTCCTGATGGTCTGGTTTCTCCATAAACTAGGTAAAACAGATGGCAGACGCCGAATCTAGGACCATGATTAATATTTTTTTTCTGTTGATGTTGTATAAACTGTTTTCTTTTTTGTACAATAAAGAATTTTACATACATACATGATTAAAAGTATAGTATTGTATCATCTGCAGCTTGTGTGCGAGTTTTGGAATTTCAAATAACTTTTTCATTTATTCTAATACAATACAAATACTCTATATTGCGCAAAAAAAAAAAAAAAAAAATACACAGCAACAAAAAACATTGCGCGAAGGCGAACTTATTGCTGAAGCAATCTCTTCAAGTCAACTAGAAGGATAAGTCAAATTAAGGACAAGAAGACGATTCACAAATTGTAACAATATTCAATCAAAATGCATGTTGCCTTTAAAACAAGATCTCCAAAAACAGAGGACGCTAAAAATACATATTATAATAACTGGATAACCGGAGGCAAAAGCGGCGGAACCAATTATAACCGGGGTAAATATTTGTCGAAAATCTTCCGAGCGGTGTTTGAGGAAATTCAGCTGCGGATCTAATCTTCCCTGTAATGCGTTTGTAAGCGGAAGTGATTTGAAGAGATTGACTACGATTGACTAAAGTATTGTCACACAAGAAAAAATAAACGGGCATTGACATTACCCTGTACTATTTTCTAATCTATCGAAAACGACAGTCTCAAATTACCGTGCATTCTGTCGTAAAAGCACTGTCACCTGCGAAATTTGGTACAAGGAAGTTCAAAGGCGGTTTTGTTGTCAACCTTTGACATGAAGTATTTTAATGTTTTCTTATGTTTTCGCGATTGTTATTCATTAAATTAAACTATTTTAATACGGTTTTATCGCGTTTATTACTTATTTATTTACACCTGACGTTTCAAACACTTTACAGCGTTCATGGTCGCAGGCAGACTAAGTTAACATTTGTCTTAGTATTTTTTTATTGAATACTAGCTGTTTTCCGCAGCTCCGCCTGCGTCAAAAGGTAGCCTATGTTTGATCCCGGGTCTTTGAGAAGAAGTAAGTTGATTCCGGTTGTTATAGATGGCAGTCGTTAGGCTGTGTCAGATGTATTTAGGCAGCCCAAAAAAACAGACATTGTTGGCCACTAACATACATGTTCCTGTTGGTCTGGTTTCCCTGTAAAAAGAGTTACGGACTCGTTTATAGATTGCTATAAGACATCGTGGTAACTCCTAGGTCAAGCCTTAGCCTAAGTGCTGTGAATAACTTCCGAAAGGAAATATTACACGTCACATGTTTCATCAGTAATATATATAGTATTAGCGGCTGTTGACTACGCATCAGCTGCTTTTTGCTCTCATTTTAGCATAGATAAGAGATATATTTAAAATACTTCTAGATATCTTTAGTAAACCAATAAATCCTTTGCACAGACCGCAGGCACAACCAGTCGCGACTCGTGACGAGAAAAAAACCACAAGAAAACCAATTTACACAAACTAATGAGGCATCGTTTTTCTTCCAAAGATAAGGACGTAATAAACACGAAAATGAGCAATTTAGACCCACCATTTCAAGAAAAGAACAAAGCTTATCCGGCCACTTTAAAAAATAAACGAACAACATGGCGCCGGTGGAACGTCAAGAATTCAAAATTGGAATTCGGATTACTGTCCTCCGATTGGTCATTCACGCATAACGTATATCTTCACAAACATAATTTGAATCAAACTAATCGTGTAATTTGAACTTTATTCTTTTGTGTTAGAGGTTATAAAGTGTGTTTTTTGATGGTTGTGGTCTGATGGTAATATGTTAAACCTCCTTGTGGGGCAGTGACGGGTTGAGATAACCTAATCTTAAATATTCCTTGCCTCAAAGGTCGTTGTAAGTCGGACGAATGATTGTGTCTGGGCTATGAATAAATCCAGCCATATATGGGTAATCTGGTATCTTTGAAAGTACAAAGTTGGGGATAAGAAGGTATTTGTTTGGTGAAAATATATGGATTATGTTGCTCCTAATATATTTATTTCACGATAATCGACCATCTTTTTCTTTAAAAAAAGCGTAAGCGTAAGTCACTAAATGTTATGTAGACTCAGAGAAATATATTCCACGCAGGAAGCTATGAAGCAAATTTAAACTAAAGACAAATAGGGGTGTGCCGTTACCAGAAAGTTTCGGAAATATAGAAAGGAAATATTGCCTAAAATTCCAATTTTGGGAATAATTACGTAATTTTACAAAGGGAATTTTCATCTAAATCTGGACACATAATTGCAAACACACATCTTTAGGCGCAGCGACCCACAGTGAGTCTTGGCCTCCGACAATAAGGATATCCAAACAAAACAATGATTTGAAATAACTATATAAATTATGCAATGGTCTATTTATAACAAAATTAGGTTTTTTTTTTATTTTTAACTTTAATTAGCATTATTTAAATAACAACCACAATAAAACTCCACTGGCCTATGTTTCCCGAAAAAGTGAAAATCCCTTAAATTTACAATGGGTGTAAATTTTTTACACATTATGACACACACCTCCAAATAAAACAGAGATCCAAAATTACTATATAAAGGGAATATTCCCTTAAACTTGTACATATAATGGCAAACACACACCTCCAACAAATTTTTTTTTTCTAAAATAACTATATAAGTTATGCAATGAATTATAACTTAAATATAGAATTTGGATCATTTGAATAACAACCGCAATAAAAACCCCATTGGTTTCCTACTTGCTGCCGGGAGTACGAAATTACACATTGTCAGATTTTAATAGACGATATAATTTATTGCGTTCGAAATGGATTGTAGTATTTTTAGCGGCGCTTGTACAGCATGTTCATTATTTTAATCGTCATTTTATCCCATTATCTCTGAAAATAACTAAAATAAAACCTACGCAACAGATAAAGTTTGCAGGGGTAGAGAGAGACTATAGAAGTTATATGTTTATTATATATTATAGACTATAGGTATTGAAAATATACCAAATTTTATTTTAATTTTAATTAAGTAGTAGTAATGTATATTGAATATGTGATATGGCAATTTACTGCTGAATTAAAGATTTATTTTATTTATTATTTATATGTAGAGAAAATTTCCACTTGCTACGATCCTTACAGACCACCCTTGCCACTCTCGCCTAGTGATGTGATGTGCCGTTCGAAGGAAATTACCGGAAACGTTCCCAATATTTCCGTAAACTCTGATAAATTTATGGAAATATAGGGGAAAATCGTGTAAATTGACAGTGGAAAAACTCCCGTAAATTTACGAAATTGACAACAGCACATCACACTCTGGCCACACACGCTTGGTGATTTCAGGTACTCCTACATCTACATATTTCAAGAGGTCGTTTTCCTCATAGCTGACCAACGTAATATAATTTGGGAAAAACATTGCACACCATGATAAAATTTAATTACATATCTAAAACCCCATCTCCCGTCATTTTTAAAAACTTAGGCTACTTTTTGACGCAGGCGGAGCTGCGGGAAACAGCTAGTAAAATATATGTTAACATTTTTGGCGCCATATATTACAGAATTGGATATGTACAAATAGTGGAATCTTTACAGACAAAAGCGCAATTTTCAACGTGAAGAATTAAAAACAAACTGACACTACACAATGTGTTTCACACATTATTCAAAGTTCAATAAAAAAAACTATTAAATATGGCATTCACCTGTCAAGTGTGATTGTTAACATCCTGTATGTAGGCGCCAGCGTTCCCGTTCTAAATCCAAACGCTAATGGAAGCCGCTGAGAACGGCGCGAGCGCATCTAGTTATGTTGCCAGTATATTACTACTTTTCTTAATTATGTGGGAAATATTAAGTGCTAGCTTTAAGCAACTTTAACCCCTTTTTCCATAAAGAAAAAGGAAAGTTCAATAAGACCAAGTTAACTAACGTGTGTTCTGTTTCACCTATTTTTCACGTTAAAAATAGGTAAAACAGAAAGGAACTAAACATAATTTAGTTAATGTAGGTTTAACAAACGTTCTTATTTTTTTATGAATACCTAAGGGTGGTAAGACGTGAGGTATTCATTTTAAAAAGAAACATAGACTGTCTTCTAGTGACGTAGTGAAAGGCATTACGGGACTTCTGTTTGCTGTAATCTGTGGGAAGTCTAAAGTCATAGTGGATTTCAATAACAGCAATAAGTGGGATATTTTACGTCAGAAAATCGATAGGTAATGACAACGACTACAAATCTACCAAAATGCCTTTTGAAGAAAAATTAAAGAAAAATTACGTTAAAGCCTACCCTAGTAGTAGCAGTAGTGGGCAACCGAGAAAACGCTAATTATGATAGCATGTTTCCCAAAAAACTGCCATCATTTACAACACAATTTTAATTTTCATTAATCCAAAAAAAAGCTAACAATCCTATTCGCACCATCGCACACATTCAAACAAACACACATAAATCATCGTACTACTTAACAATGTAAGCAAGTTGACACTTATAAATCATAATAAAGATAAACAAGAGCGTAAAATACAAAAATAACTTCCATTAACGAAAACACTACTAAAAGCGTGTAAATCTAAAACCCTCAGCTGGCAACACCGAAAGCGAGCACTTCCCAACAATTTATAGTGCGTTTAAAATTGTTTTTGTTAATTTCTGTAAGACGAATGATTTCGATCGTTTCGGCGCCTTTACCGAGTGAAATATGCCGTGACATTACTGTCTTGTTGCATACGAGTGAGATGTTGATTGTCCAGTATAAGTTGGCCTTTCAACTGAAATCACAAACTTAATTTATTCACCTAGAACACATAAATAAAATATATAAATATTTCAATAGCCAGTGCTGCCAAATCTAGTGTCATGACTTAAAGCGCAACCTAGGCTACTTAGCGTAAGCTGAGGAGTGAGGACGCAACTAGGAAAAACTAGCTTGGACGTTGGAGTCTTAAATGAAATATGCATGATTTCAACATTTTTGGCTCGAAGGATAAGGGCTTCATTGGCACGGAGAAGCTCTAGACAAAATGCTACTAATGACAGGTTATGAAAACGCATGCTCTTCTTAGTCAATTTGGTCATCCCACTACTCCAAAAAGAACTTTCCCCGAAAAATCCGGCTATCAAATATATAAAGATTTTTCTGAGTCCGATCATTAATTTTAGAGTTATAAAAGCGTTCAAATTAAAACTCTTTATTCAAACTAGGTGTTCCCCGCTGTATCACTCGCCAGTGGAGGATATTTACTACATATAAACCTTTCCCAAGAATCAGGCTATCATCAAAGGATTTCCAAATTCCTTAAACTTGAGCTTAAGAGTTGAAGCTTCAGCTTTATTAAATTCATATAGGTAAAGACGTTGAAGAAAATGACTGCTGAAAAATAAGTTAGAACTTCAATAAAAATCTATCAGCAGACAAGATTTTGTGTAGTAGGTCGAATTTTTTTCTAGGTTTTACTTATTTTTTACTAGCCGTTTCCCACAGCTCCGCCTGCGTCAAAAAGTAGCCTATGTTTGACCCCGGCTCTTCAACTATATTAATACCAAATTTCTTCAAAATCCGTTTAGCGGTTTGGCTATGAACAGAGAGACAGACAGACTTTCGCATTTATAATATTAGTATGGATTTTAAGCGGTTTAGTTTACGTACCAATCATCACAAAAATCACCCTATATTCTCTAACAAATGGAAGCTCAATGGAAACTGGTCACTCACACAAACATTCGTGGCATTTTAAGTGTGTGAGGCATGTTAATTACGAGTGAATTTATTTTAATTGAGGGAACTCCATATCAAAGGGAACTGGCGTTTGACTTTGAGATGTACTGTGGGTTATTCGGTTTTTCTTTTATTAAGCGAGATAAATTTTAGGATATAAGCAAAATGAACATAGTAGTTCAAATATGAGCATAAGTATTTCTCTTGAGATATACTTTACATAAACAATATTAAGTAAAGTTAATTGTTTTTATCTGTCTTTGCAGTATTGTATCGTGGTCATATCCCACTCCCCAATTAGTGAGAAGCAGTTTCCGGGAATCTCTAAAATTTTCCGAATATCCCGTAAACATTTCCGCTAATAATTGGGACAAAGCCCCCAAAATTAAAACTGGAAAAAAAATCCTTGAAAAAAAATCCAGCGGCACATCTTGTTACCTGATTTTCATAATGTTACGCAGTTTGGACTGAACATTTTTTTGAAATTTTTTAAGATGTTATCGTGTTTTCATAAAAAAAAAATATCTAAAAATATTTTGATATGATATAACTATTTGTTTTTCGATTGAATGCAGCAAAACAAATCCAAATAGTAGAAAATACTACTCGTTAAGGCAATAACTGAATGCCCTTGTAACGTTAAAATATTCAAACAACTCAATCAAAAAAACTAACGGGTGTTATAATAATCCTTTTGATACAACCCTAAACGATCGCCCAATGGATTTTGCATATGCGTGGATTGCTATTGAATAAAGGTGTGCGACGTCACGCCCATTTTGCTTTTTTATGACGTCATTAGTTAAATTTTATATCGGCACAAATGTTGCCGCTGTAAATTAGAATTTACATGGATTATTTACATACGCAGGCAAATAGTCGATTGGAAATTTCTGAGTCTGACGAAGGGCAAGACAAATGTTGTGTCCGAAAACTTTGGTAAATTCAAGGAATATTAGAAAGTCCCCGAAGTTTTTTTGTAACTGTAAAACAATGCAAATATTATTGTAAATTTGAAAAATTTCCAGCAACATGTATGTTTACAACCTTGTTCATGTACTTTTTCCTTTGACCTACAGGTTGACTATAAGAAATCCCTATCATGGATAAGTCCGGCTTTATTTGAGCAACCTGTAATACACTTCCTTACTCCGCTGGCTCAGCTACCTAAAGCGGATCTTGGCCTCCGAAACGAGAAAGCGCCGTGACTGAGCACAAAAATTGAATTGGCCGAATTTTCTACATCAAAATCAAAAAATAGTCATTTCAGCCACGGCCAAAAAATTGTGTGGCCAATTTTGTAGGTAAACAGGCGTACGGCCCACCTGATAATAAGTGGTTACCGTTGCCTATGCAACACCGGAGATGTCACGAGCGCGTTGCCGACCCTGAAGGTCCTGCCTCCTAAGCCTCTATGAGGCTTTTATCTGTATCTGTAGAAAGATGAAACGGGGGGTCCGTATGTAAGGGTACAGTAATCCACTAAGTAATTCTCTCTCGGTAAGTAATGCGCTGATAAATGAAATTAAATAGCACAAACAAATGCTAGGGGGCACTTCAAAGGTCCGCTAGGGATGTGCTTCGGAAATCATTTTATATCGACGACGACGTTGGAATAGATTGTCAATATCATATCTTTTTTCTTTGTGATAGAGATTCCTGGGTCACAGTTTTAGTTTGTGTATGAACTGCAGTAGAAAAATGCGAAAAGTACCCGCTCTACATGATATTAATCGCAGTCATAGAATAGTTCTTATTTATTTAATAAAACATTATTTTGCAAATACAATTGTAAAGCACAATAGGTAGACTTTATGCTAAAAGCATTATTTAACAGTCGTTTCTTAAAAAGATATTCATGATATTTGTGATTCTCACCATCACATAGAACATGTAACAATGTTTATTTTTCAGCGTGTACATGAAATAAATAAATGTATGTAAAAATCAAAGTCTAACTTAAAATGGGTATAACCACGAATTCTTGCACAATTGCATCACGACATATAATCTAAAGCACACGATACGAAAAATCTACACTAATATTATAAAGAGGAAAGATTTGTATTTTTGTGTGTATGTTTGTAATGAATAAACTCAAAAACTACTGTGCCGATTTTAAAAATCATTTCACCATTGGAAAGCTACATTCACCCTTAGTAATATAGACTATATACCGCAGGTGGAGCTGCGAGAAACAGCTAGTAAGTAATAAGTTGGTTGTTAGACAAATAAATAATTTATGCATTTTACACATTACGATTTTCTAAAAATTCTATCGACAAATCTCATCCATATAACAAAACAAGCAAAAGAGCATCGCAACTCGACATGTGCACGCCAATCTGTCGCAGAAACGCCACTGCACTCTCATCTATATCTCCATCCCTTTCTAACACTTACCACCTCACATATATCTATCTCTTTCCACCATCCCCCTTCCCCTAACATCGCAAGTACTTACAGACGGAACCCGTTAATCGTTTGTTTCGACGTATCGTACCGTATTCGATTGTCAGATTCGATTATTCGCAAAAAATCAACAAGTTTCATTGCTAACGTTATCCGATTACAAGATCGAATTGTGTTATTGGATGTTACGAGTACAATAAGTTTTATTTAGACGAAAATTGTGATTCGATTTATTATTTTAAAGACTTGGTACGAGTAGAATACGACCAGTTTATCGGTCCAGTATATGCGTACTTTGTGGAACAATAAAGTTTTAATAAATAAATCACGCCTAAAACCATCATCATAAGACAAAACATATCAAACTTATGTCGCTCAATTACTATTTCCATTCCCAACCGCCACATTATTTATCACATCAACACAAAATAACAATGCACAAGAATTTCACCCCCAATTTGGCTGTGCAAGTGGCTGAGGTCTCACGGACATACTGTGAACACCACCTGTGGTCTCTCACGGCACTTAACGTCAGATTTGTACCCTCGTTGAGTTGAGAGAGGGATTTCGAAATCTCTGATAAGAATATGTTAACGAGTGTGACTATTATCCAAATACGCATCAAGGATCTCAATCTTTCTTTAATTCCTGAAAATATACTGTTTTTCTAAATGACAAATTTTGTCCAACGACGATTTTTGTATATTGACGTTTTGAAGAAAATGCTGCAGTGGAGTTTGTGGCGCCGATTCTTCTCCACTTGCGCTTTGGATATTAATTGACGTCAAAAAGTGATATTAATATAACGAATATTAACGACTTTATTTCATATCGACAGGAATATATATTAATTAGTCTAAAACCATTTCAGACGCATTTCCGGACATAACTTGAGTTGTTTTTAAGGAGAGTAATAGGCATTGTTAATGAGACAAAAATCGATTCCATAAATAACATTAGAGGGCATCGTGGTCAACTCTTGGGACTGTTTAAAAAAATGCAATTCAGTAACTCAACATTATGATAACTAAGTTTTAAAATGTTTTTTTCTCAAAATCTAATGTAGAGAACTAAAGACAATTAATAAATAACGTTGTGGCCAAATGCTTATGTGAATACATAACGTATAATTTTTAAATCAGCCCAAAAATCACGTAAGCATCAAGTACAACAATAACTGGCAATCAAATAAAGTATGGCCAAATAAACAGAAACAATAAAATGAATAATAAACATTGGTACAACCCCTCAATAGCTTAATTTGTGCAACGCAACGAGTGATTGCGAGATTAGTTTGAATAAAATTAATCAACTCGTGCATTTTCATTTGAAAAAGTATTTGAATAACAGTGCGATTGAGCTTATGTTTGAATAAAAATACAATGATGCAAATTTTATACGTGTTGCGATTTAAATAGTCTAAAAAGAAATGGGAATAGAGTTAAATATCATAACTACATAAATCTATATCGAAGGAGCGAAGTTTAGGATTTCGAAAGATTAATGAAGAATAGAAATTGACGTATTTTAATACAGTTTTTATCGCGTTTATTACAATTGCGAAAACATAAGGAAAAAGGAAAATTAATAAGAGGCTAAGTCTCCATGTAAACACACGAAAATACAGAAGAAAACATAAAAACCACAAGCCAGATTCCAAAAAAGTAAAAAAGAGACCAGAAAAAACAGTTTTCACTTTCACTACAAAAAAAAAATCGCAAAGATTTTTGACAGATTAAACAATCACATTCAATCAAACCGAGCCAACATTTCTATTCAAAACATACTCTTCGGTAGCCGAGACCTCTCGCGGCGATAAATAAAGATCTCAGTGCCCATAATTATGGTCACAGGAGGCACAATGCATAACAACACAGCAGGGTGCGCCGCAGGGAGCTATACTGGGCCCGCTGTTGGAAGGAGTGGCCGTGATGATTTTATTGGTCGTAACTGTGAGATGTGATTGGGGTTTTAAGTGAGATGTTTCTAGAGATTTGATGATTGTTTTGGATTAAGCTAATATAAGTGTCTGACACAGTTAAATCTTATGCTGAAATAGGTTACAGGACTTTTATCATTCATAAATATTGTTATTTAAATGAAATTGGGTAATTTTGGTTTATTCTACAGTAAAAACTGATCAAAATCATCACCCTCCCGGTCGCTTTGCCGTAGTCGGGTAAAAATAAAGTTTAGCATAAACACCAAATTAAATCATATTAAAATATAATATGGTTTTTATCGCGTAACTTACCCGCGATATATGAAAGTGTTAGAAACGTTAGGTGTCAGTAAATAAGTAAAAAAGCGATAAAAACCATATCAAAATAGTTTAATTAAATGTGTAATCGCGAATACGTAAGAAACCATTTAGCATAAACACGTTTATTTCTTAGTTACCGTTTTCTTCTTCATACAGAAATAGTTCCTTTCATGTTTAGAAAATAGAAGGCGAGTTTGATCTTTTACTTAAATCACACATACTGTCTCGGGAACATCGTAAAGAAGTTTTTGTACTTACATACTCATTTATTGGGTTATCAATTATAAAATATTGTTTTCAAATCAACACTGTAGTCAAAGAGATAATAAAATGTTAAAATATGAAACGTTTTAATTTATTATGGAAAATAGTTTACAGCACATCAATGTAGGTTTGCCTCCGCACTATACTGAAATATATTATTAATACAGAATTAAAGTATTCAAACATGCAAGGCCACATGTCACAGAAAAAAAAAATACTTTCGAATGCAAGAACAAAACTCTTCAATCAGATGTGAATAGACAACACAAAAAGCGTGCCATCTGACGTAAACTTTCACCCCATCTATATCACTTTCACAGTGACAGACAGACGGACAAACGTGCCGGGAACCGATCCTCCCCTGAGATTACATGAAAACCACATTTGAGGCGAGCGTAACGGTAATTTTACGATGACTCTACACGGTAATTATTATTTTGGACATTTATAATGTTGGCATAATGTTTTTGGGTACAAAGGTTAGAATGATATGGCACTAATAAGATTGAGATTAGACACAGTTAGTAAAATACACAGCAACAAATGTTTTCATAAGCAAATAAGGTACGATTTATTAGTACAGTAATTATGCGAATCTTTTTGCTTGATAATTTTAAGAAATTCAAAAATTTAAATTACGATCTTGTGAAAACATGGTAGAAAATAGAAAAGACTAAATATGAATAAAACTAAGAAATTATTATCATTCAATTCTGACCACCGCATTTAACAATGAATAATAATTATTAAATCTAACACACAATTTTATTTCATACTGATGTTTTCGTAGAATTTAAGAGTATATGAACAAAAGCAGTGTTGAATTTGTAAAACATTAATTCACCAAGAGTTTGCAACAACAAACAACATAAATATAGATAGACAACAGAGATACAATTATCATAGTAATTTGCTCACCCCCTTTGTGGGATAAGCGTGAAGATATCGCATTATCCAATCGAAATCTACAAACACTAATAAAATTAGACAAACAAAAATAATTACTAATCATTATATGCCACGTGCCAATTAAAAATAAAATTTTGGCTAACCGAAAATTTCATCTAATATTGTAACGTGAACCTTACTACATTAGAATAAAAGTTATTTCTGTATCGAATTAAATTATATAAATTCGAATAATGCTATAGGAAAATAAACTTTATCGTGTTAATATTGAAGACCGTAATCGCCGTTGAAATAATTTAATGTCCCAAAATGAAGCCACGTGGCTATGATATACTGCTACACGGGGGAATTCGCGGAATCGAACTGAGGACTCATGAGGATACATGGAAACCGCCAAGGCACGCGACACGGCAGTCATGTGTGAATTTCTATATTTATTGATGTGAAAGTAAAAGTAGGTCAGAAAAGAATGGGGCCGAGGTGCGTCCCTTGTGGTACACCTATGTAACTGGTTTAAAAAAATCTA
This sequence comes from Euzophera pinguis, assembly GCA_947363495.1. Classification (NCBI taxonomy): domain Eukaryota; kingdom Metazoa; phylum Arthropoda; class Insecta; order Lepidoptera; family Pyralidae; genus Euzophera; species Euzophera pinguis. The sequence continues at coordinate 10,004,865 of OX376178.1, read as the reverse complement.
GCACATACAAAAATATTCATTATATTTGGTAGATCATCGTATCCAATGACTGATTGGTAGTACAGTAGATTTTCATTTTAGCATTTTTTTCTGTTGCAAAGCCAAGCCTGGGTCTGTGAAACATTTTCAAATTCCTAATGATTTTTTTCTTTGTTTTCATGTAAACTGCAAAGTTCTCGGTTTTATATTCATGTTCCGACTGCTTGCTTAGCTCAAAGGCTAAGCAGCATTAAAAACAGAATTGAAGTATTTTCAATAAGAAGCTCTTATTAAAATACTTAGGGCCGATTTCATCAAAGTCGGATACGTTTTATTACATGAATAATGACTCAATTTACTCTCGTTTGATGAAGTTTACATTTCATCACATAGTTAAGCCGATACTTTTAATCCACATACAATTCAGGTACAAGGACTTAGTCTCTAGAATAAAAATATCTGCCATCCATTTTTAAATCGATATTATTGAAATCGGCCCTTAGTATCTTCCGCCACTAGTTTATAGTGCAAATGATAATAATTACAGTAGTTGCAGATATTGCACTCGACAGCTTTCCAAGGGCGTTTTGATTTAATTTAGAACTAGGCGCTCGCTCTATTGTTCACGATATAACTAATTCAATAACAAATGCTCACTCACACAACGCAGGTAATCAAGTGGAAGACTTTGAATCACATTATTTTGCCAATACGTGCTTTCATGCTCGCTAAATTAAATTACTTCAGTGAAATTAAATTATAATATGAGAAAAGATACGTATTAACAACAGATGACGTTTATATCTTTTACGATACTACTAACATAGAGCTTATGGAATACATTAACAGATTTTTCTTTTCTTAATCCGTTTAGAATCCTTGGAGATTAAAGAAATGAAGGCTGGAACAGAAGAAGTTTGATAAACTTTGACCTTCTTTAACTGACTTCTTAAAAACATAGAAACATTTATTAACATTTTAAACGAATTCAAAGATATTCGGGTATTGTTTCAATAAATTTAGTTATTGTCACAACATAAAAGTTATTTTAATCCATTATAGTATACATTTAATGGACAAGCTTTCACCAATGAAAATTTAAAACAAACAAGATCTGTCATTTCATCTTATTACTGGATAAAAAGTTTTAACTCAATCTTACGTACAATATTTATTCAATAGTTTTGAAGGGGTGACCCCCTAAACAAGGGGGTCACATTCAATTTGTGTTTTGGCAATGACGCGCGCTCGATTTAATACGAACTAGCAGGTGATGGTACCCCTACGGTCTCAACTAATCCAACAACATCCATTTTGAACTTATCACCATTGAATTAAGAATCATCATCTACTTCAAATTTTTCGATGTTACGCATCTCTCTTAAACATTATGAATCTTATATCTATTGCATTACGTGTCATGAAATAGAAAATCTGTATATTTTTGGACGTAGATGATCTGATAATGCACGGGATGTATCTTGTTTGTTTTGAATACATTACTGTTTTGTTGTATATTAAAATGAAATTAGATATTTGGACAATTGTTGGGTTCATTGTAGTGTACTGGGTGGGTGTCATAATACATTATTATTCAGGAAACATTTTTAATCTCTCCCTTAGTATTCAATATTCGTTCTTTATTTTCATTTCTAATGTTCATAAGTATTGTTGAACATGTTTTAATAGTTACATTATCTTTATAACTTAAAAATCCAATACTAAAGATTTATTCCTGATGAGTACAAAATGTGAAAATTGTATTTATTGAATTATCATAATGAACTCTATTGTAAATCTGAGTCGGGGTATATCATTATACTTATTACCAATCAATCATACTCGTTCAATTTTTTATGTTGTCCATAATTTCATACTTAAAATCAAAACTAAAAAATCTTGATATGATATCATTTCAAAAATTCGGCTAATTGTTATAGTCATTATTCAGCTTCTAAAATGTTAATCGTTTAAACAAATAGATCTGCATGCTAATGCAGACAGACTGACAGTGCCTAAACCTAACAAAATTGAAATAGATCTTATTTACGCTAAAAATAAACATAAACAACATGTTCAAACGCAAACAGAATTACAAAAATACTCTGCGGACAGAGTGGGGGCATCGGACACTAATAAAAAATAAATATTTGCCATGAATATGAAATAATCGTAGGACCCCCGTCATTCTTAATAAATTAAAAATGTCCTCTTCACTTTACTTTATTGAAGTTGGGGCTGTAGTGACAGCGATATATTCTACAATAGCTATACATCCTTCCTATACTTTCAATTAATTTCAAAATCTGAAACATGAACAAACAATTCTGAAAACATAAATCTAGGGACACTACTAAATATTACTAGCCTCAATACTTATATAATGATGATAACTTTATATGTAATACTTTATACTCCCCTTAACCTTATTGATTTTGCTGTGTCGGGACCTATTTTTCTGTATTATGTGTAGCTAAGTACTTTTTTCTTTTTGTTTTATAGGTATTTGTGTCATTTTTTTTATTTAATCTATTTATTGCATCAATATGATACAGTTCGACGAACCAATGCATAACATATGAAATAGCTAGGTACTTAAAACATTGTTAACTACATGTCTAAGAGTTGCCCATACAACATGAACATCTTCCTTCTAGTCTACATTAAATAAAAACGCTCCTCCCATAAATCCGCTCTCATTCAGCCCGTACACGAGGGGCGAGGTTGAGAGCTCAGCTTTTTAATTTTACAATGAGTGGGCGACACGCTGTCTAATTACTAGCTTCTGGTATTATGGCGATTGGCTTTTCAATGAGAGGTTTTACGCCTCACTTTAATATTACAACGTGTATAATATTGATGACATTTTTTTAATACATTTCCATAATTGTTTCACACATACGGGACTTGTTAGTTTTGTCTTTATCAAGCGGAGTCTCGTTCACATTTTTAGTTTCATTCAGAATGTTTTTATCTTTTTGCACATTTTATTAAGAAGCTAGCAGGTGAAGTGTACGTGTTAACTACCACATTTCATCATCATCATCCATCCTAGTCTTGAAATTGAAATGGAAGCATTTCAATTGGGGCCGGCTCTCCGTATCTTCTGGTGCCAATTTTCCCTATCATGCACCATTTCAGGGGTTAACATTTAAAGCAAGTAAAGTTAATTCATTCATTCAAATAATTATACGACGGTTTTGTATGTATACTCAGTAGTATCAGATAGATATTTATCTTTTCAGATTAAGGTTATCGTTTAAAATAAAGTTAAAGCCTTTGTTATCCTAAACAAATTCATTTAGGTCTTTTAAATTTTTGCCCTTAGATGCAACCTTGGTATTTCCACTTCATATCGAATACGAAATGAAACTTCGTCATTCACTCTTTTTTGAACCAATAACTCTCCGATTATTGTATCCTTGTATTAGATACTATATTTGATGTAACATCTTTTGCAGAAATTGCAACATAATCATTTACAATTTTAACAACATGAGCAATAAATTTATCAATCTTCTCGGGCACAGTTAAAATATTGCTCAAAACACCCCAGCTTACTTTTATATCAATTACACACCAATCAAATGCGTTCAAACACTCGATATCGAATTAAATACTAAAATCGAGTGTATAATAGCATTATCGAGCGAGTTGAGCATCGAGTGTTTAATTCTACTCGAGTAGACCTCGATGGTGCTCGGTTTGATTGCAAAGGAATGATTGCTTGAATATTGAGAAAATTGGAGAATTATCGATTTTATTGCAAAAACGTTCTTTGTGAGTATTGAAAGGCTATCTTTAACTTTCAAACAATGCAAGAGGATCTTGGCCTCCAGCACAAGAGATCTCCACTGTTCCCTGTTCAGCGCAACCTTCTGCCAGTCGAAATCAATATTGTAACACGGAGCATGATCATTATTACGAACCGATTAATACCTAAAGTGACGGGAAGCATACTTTGTTTAATTATTTCAAGTTTGGTTAGGACATTACAAGCTTGACTATCTGATAATGATGGTTCATGCTTCGGAAATCTTTTCCGTCGGTGATCTTTAAAGAAACCACGACAGATGCCGCAAGGCGGGTCCGAAAAACCGACGTAACACTCTATATGAATGAACGTATGTCCATACAACGTCCCTATTCAAATAAGAATTTCCGCTACTTGTTTTATTTCTGAGTTGAAAACGACCCAGCCTGCAGCCGAGTTTTGCAACTGCTAAAGATATTAGTAATCTTTCCTTCTATATCTCTACATAATATAATCATTGAAATTACAAGACACATATGCACACAATAGCCCAAAAATTACACACCTACTGCACTATCAAAACGCAGCGAAATTAAATTTAAAAAAAAAAACATCGCAGTCCTTTAATCTTTTCAATTAACTTCATTGGTTCATCAGGCATGCACTTTCGTCAAAACACTCATAGGGTAGTGTGGGGACATGTGACGCGGGACACTGTCCTATTGTGGCCATATGCGTGTTCAATGCGCCCCTACCTTCCCCTTGTACGTGTAGACTAGGACGGCAAGCAGAGTAATCATCTATATTCTCTTTTAAAATAAAATTTCTCAAATTCGCGCCCTGACTCCTAGGCTGTTAACTAAAAGTGTATCAAATTGGCGTATGGAGTTAACGACGACCTCATTCTATATCCATCATATACACATTCTATATCAACTAAATACAATCGTAATTGGGTGAGGAAATTAAGCATTTTTGTATGTGATATCTTCAATTTTAAAGTCTTTATTTTTGGCTGCAATAAAATCATCAAAACGAACAGACACTACCAGATGCAGTACCGCATGGCTAGCCGTACCTTTCGAAACAGACTATCATCTTTATTATCAAACAATCAGTTTACTCAAGCTAACAATCTAATCAAAAACAAGTCATCCAACTATTCTTCCAAAAGGAATCGAATTCACGTCTTCAGAATATTAAATACGTTTAAACACTGGTACAGAATAGGTAAATGTTGCCACTGGGCCACAGACACTACTCTGTTACTTTAACTACTCTATAAAATAGTAGAGTGGGGTCGCGACATCGATACTCGGTAGATTAAGCGCGATCATCGATTAAATCGGAGTTTCTATTAACTCTGATACCGAACGTGAATGTTGCAAGTCGAATTGTTAAACGGTTCGAGACGCTAATATAGATATTGTAGAGTTGAGTTTTAATTTAATTTAATTATTTATTTTTAATGTGTATATATAAATAAATATTCTGTGAATATTTCAAGTTTATTACCGTTATCAATATCGAGCATATACAGCCTCACGACTGCTATTTATCGATAACAACCGGGACCAACGGGTTAACGTGCCTTCCAAAGCACGAAGTAGCTCGAGATAAAAAATGCTACTAAAATGGCAACCAACCGTCGCCGTCGCTTGACACGCGCATTCGCTACGGATACGCCGGCAATCTGCATACATAGACTTTTAGAGATATGCACTTTGTGTTACTTTGCCATTCTGAAATCTTGACCTTCTGATGCTAATACTCCATAACTCTTAAGAGCTATAATTACAAAAGTGTCTTCTCGTATGAGCTATATTACAAAAATGGCTCAATCATCCCCAATTAAAATCTAAATCCGCCCCCACACCTGTCAGAAGTGGAACAATAGTTTTGAAGGACAACCTGGCTGATTGCGATTGAATAGTCGGCGCGACTTCACGTCAGACGCGATTAAACGCAGCGTTTTGTCGTTCGTCGACTTGTATTCATTATACTATTGTTTAGACTCGTTTATTGTTTACATATGGCAAGGCTACTTGACTGAGTTCATATTTTAACAAGATTTTTATACGGAACAATACATACACTAAAAAGTAACAGATTCCGAAAACAACAACAGAATTGGTAATTAATTAAAGCAGTAATTAGCATTTAAACTTTTCTAATAAAGAAAAGTAGGAGCGTGGTGGGTACAGCTTGCTATCTCTGTTGTACGCACGAAATCAAGTGGCAGTGACGTCACTCCACCATTAAGTGCGTCCTTTTCTTGTTTTTTGTCAGTTTCCCCTTCTACAGGATTTCAAAGGCCTATAACTTATTTAATATTGAACGGATTCAAAAAATTCTTCTGTTTTCGAATTCGGGAACTCAAATTAGTAATATGAAATCATGGAGCAATTACAAAGTTGATGAGGAGATACTGTAATAAGCGTTTTGTAAGAAAGTATTTGTGACGCTACCCGTGGCGGAATTAAGGCAGACGTGCGGAGTTCTTGGTTTCGGCCGTGGCTCCAACCATGGAGCACGAGCAATGACAAGGTCCGCCCACTTTTGTGTCGGCGAGGCGCCAATGATCACATCACTGCACCATTTCAAACGGCATCTTCTCTTTGTAATTGCTCCATGTATGAAATATATAGCCTATTTGGTCACCATTGGTATTACTAGCTACACAACTAAATTACTAGCTCTGTCAGGTTAATTTCTTAAGAATGACCCTGTTTTATTCTCAATCTCCGTAAGTGAAAGTCTCCATAACTCGTATGAACTATAATTACAAAAGTGACTCGATCATCCCCAATTAAAATCTAAATCCGCCCCACACCTGTCAATGGTTTTGAAGGACAACCTGGCTGATTGCGATTGAATAGTCGGCGCGACTTCACGTCAGACGCGATTAAACGCAGCGTTTTGTCGTTCGTCGACTTTTGATTACTATTGTTTAGTCGCGTTTATTGTTTACATATGGCAATTTGAGATATTACGTGAAGCAATTTGGTTGCCAAAAAAAAAACATTTAAAAAAATATATAACTTGTGTATGTGTGTGTAACTCTATTTTTAAAAACGGTGTTTCGAATGATTTTCATTCATGCAATGAAGACGGTATTTACCACTCGTAGCAAAGCGTTCAAATAAGTTCAAAAAGAGCGGTCCTAAAATTATAGAAATCATTCAACTAACAGATTTTGATAGAGTCATAGATACAAAAAAAAAAGTCCTGAAATTACTGGTCTTCAAATACGACAAAAATAATTTTGGATTGGCTACTACGAAGGATACCTACACATCAACACGAGTAGAACTGCGGCGTACAGTTAGTGCACAATACAAGATTCATGCATTTTTATCAATTGTCCGTATTCAATACAATACGCACCCTCACTAGGTGGTGTGTGCATTAATTAAATTGCATTAACCTCCTAAGTGCACTAACTCCTCCTAAGTATTTCGTGTATTACTAGGAACACTTGTTCCTAGTAATACACGAAATACTCTACCAGTTTATGTCCGGATATTCCCTAAAGTGAGAATTAAGGGAAAAACATTATCTGACAGTGAACAGCCTCTATAAAATAGTTTTAACTTGCGACATTGCACACAATCATGAATCCCACTGGTAAAGTACTTTTTTCCGGGATAAAAGGATGTGCGAAAAAATTGATTAGCTTAAAGAATACAAACAAATATATACAATATTTGTTAGGACAGGATATCTATCAAACAAAAGCCCATTTATTTCGTGTTTTCCATAAGATTAGAACTAAGCGTCTGATATAGCAAATGTGGATATCCAGGACGAGTTTGGAGGACCTTATGCGGGATTTAACAAGCAGACATCGAACCGAAGAATAAATTTGCAAATGTAGCCACACGAAATCTACGTTTCGAAGAAACCAGCTGAGGAAGCAACTGGGAACACGGTAAGATCAGTCTTCTTCACGCAAAATCGGCGAGTCGAATATTTTTTTAGGTATCAAATGATTTTCGTTCACATCATTATAATCCTTTGCATTTTTCACACAATAAAAAATGCAAAGGATTATACATAAGAGGAAAATAAAGTACAAGGGAGCTGCTTATTTCTAAAGAAATTTCTTCCAGCAGACCCAAGACAGGAAATGACAAGGGTAATTAGCGTGTACAAAATAATAAAAATAAAAAAATAAAAATCTTTTATTTCAGACCGTAGTCCATATCTGTTAGTAATACACGCACTTACATACTAATGTTAGTTCCTTACATAACTAAATTGGGATTTTAGTACAGCGTCCCAGTGGCACTGCATATGCCCGCCCCATCTCTCTGACAGCGCTCTCAGAATGCTATTGCCGCTGCCACGTATCCTGCCCATCAGAGAGTGCACCTTTTTACGCATCACAGCATGATAATCATCAGTGTGGGCGTCTGCAAACATCCCTGATGCGCTACAAAAACGTGGCAGCCGCAACAGTGCCCTAAATATATTATTATAAAGGACCCGGAGGTCACTGTAGGCACGTTGGGTGTATGAGGTCCACAGGCCACACGAATAAAATGATTGGCAGTAAGATTTAAAAAGAGTAATCTTTACTTCGTTACTGCATCGTGCGAACCTGCGAATCAACATATTCCCCCGCACCGACAGCGCCCTCCGCTCCCTCTCAATGTCCATATTATCCTTACAATCCTCAGTGAGATAGTGCCCTAAATATTTAAACTTTCTCACTCTAGTAAGAGCAGTCCCATTCAGCATAATTGGAGGCACGCCTTCCGGACATTTCTTCCCGGCTTTAAAAACCATAAATTGGCTTTTCTGTGTGCTATATTTAAGGCCATGCTCACGGGCAAACTTCTCACATACTCTTAGTAGCTTTCTCAAAGCACTGACTGATGGGGCAAGCAGGGCCATGTCATCCGCGTAACTCAAGTTATTTACACAGACGCCTCCAACATGACACCCTACATACATGCTACTCAATTTTACAATGAGTTCATTCACATATAGACTGAACAGATTAGGTGAGGTTAATCCACCCTGTCTCACCCCACAGTCAAGCCTATACGGGTCTGAAAACGCGCCAGCCCATTTTACTGTATTCGTCTGATTGTTGTACCAATACTCAAGCAAGGCTACAAGTTCGACAGGCATGTCAGTGTTTCTTAACTTGTCCCACAGAATGTCATAAGCTACCAAATAAAAAGCACTTGTCAAATCTAGAAAGCACACATAAACAGGTGTATTTCTACTCGTGTAGTACTCAACTGTACGCCTGAGGGAGAATATGGCACTCTCCGTAGACAGCCCAGGCCGGAAACCAAACTGGGCATCGTGCAACTTTAGATGTTTTTTCAAATAACCATCAAGCAGGCCATCTAACACTTTTGCTAACACTGTTGCTAGGGATATAGGTCTGTAATTTTTAATGTCTGAAATATCTCCAGTCCTATTCTTGAGAATTGGAACAACAATCGTTTTCATTAAACTTGAGGGCAAATACCTATGACTTAGGCACAATGAAAAGAATATAGCAAGGACCCTAGGCAGATGGGCACCAGCATATTGCAGGTGCTCTATACTGAGCCCATCAAAACCAGGAGACTTGCCCCTCCGCATATTCTTAACTACTATGTCCACCTCCTTAGCAGTAAACCTAATAGGTTTAATTTCAGATGGAACCTCAACATTTTTTTTACAACTGTTCAACACTAAAGGAGACTCTATTTTAAATTTTTGTTTAAACGTTTCAGCTATATCTTCCGCTTCACTACAATTGCCAATGCTCACAGGGAGTGTAGGCCTGTGCTTTAACTTATTTGCTGATTTCCAAAAGCTTTTGAAATCCTTTTTTGAATGTTGTGAAACTATAACAAAAAGCAAAGGAAAAGTGAAGACTATACCTAATCGATATCAGTTTTCATTCGACATATATGTCATAAACAAAAAAATTGCGCTCCAGCTCTTTTTAACCGCACCCCGAATTCGGTAGGATCACTAAGAATGCACGATGCAAATGTACCCACAATGCATCCAAAATTACGCTCGTATGTTATTTTTTAACATGTCCCCCTACTACAACCCCCTTAGGGTGGGAGGCGCGAGTGCATTAAACAAATTAGATTATACCAACTAACTAAACAAGTTGCTGCCAGGAAAGGAGAAGAAACTTCTACACACGTGGGCCTGAGTTTTTCATTATTAAAAGCGAACTGTCTTTGAAAAAATTCATAATGTTAACTAACGTAAAATAGTGTTACACTAAAAAAAAAAAAAAAAAAAAAAAGTTCAATAGATTCAAAGTTCAGTATTTTTTTCTTGATTTAATAAGTAAATATAGATCAATTTGTCAAATTTAAGTGTTGTGAACATTAATTTCTATATCAATATTAAAAACTTTATCACAGTGTTTCAAATTTACTACTTATTCATTATTATATCAAAAAAGAAAATATTTTCTTTTTACTCAATGTCACAAAAAAAAACACTTCACATTCTGAGTGAAATTTTCTGCGAATACTTTTAAGAATGAGGCAAAGGTGACCCCTGAACCATTACCCTCGCTCAAAAGTATTGTGTTACAAGAGGTCCGTCACAGCCAACTGTGTAAATGTTTGTCGTAATGAAACCTCGGCTTGGTGTATTGACAATTTTAGCATCAGGTTCGCAGTTTTTCTCTACATTAACTACGACCAAAAACAGAGAGTTGTTATAAGTTTGACGTGTATATGAATAGGCTACTTGGCTGTACTCATACTTGGGCAATATTTGCATACGAAACAATATGTATACAAAAAAGTAACAAATTCTGAAAACAACAACAAAATTGGTTGGTAATTAATGCAGTAATTGGATTTTAAAGTTTTTTCAAGATGAAAAGTGGGAGCGTGGTGGGGACGTCTTGCTATCTCTTTTGTACGCACGAAACCAAGTGGTAGTGACGTCACTGCACACCCAGTGCACTTCCACCGAATTTCAAAGGCTTATAACTTGCTTATTTGGGAACGGATTTAAAAAATCTTTCTGTTTTCAGTTTCTGGTAGTGAAATGTTTTATAAGAATAATAAAAATAAATTGAGTAGACCCAATTCTACATCTACGCTGTACGTTATTTAGTGAGACCTGACTCCTCCGGCCTGCTTTATTTGTATAGAATTTCTGACATCATCGCATTATTACTTCAAGTAGTAAAAAAGTACATTTGATCTTGCATAAGCGTGGAGTTATAAAAATAATATTTATAGATAAGAGAGACATCTCAAATCACAATAGGTATCCTCTCCCGGTCTGCCTTTCTAATGCAGTCTGCTGGAGCACAGAACTGAGTCTAACGCCACAGACAGACAGTCGCAGTTCCATCACAGTGAACATCTATGTGTAGTAGGATGTACCCCAAACTCTAGTTGTACTTTGTTTAGTAAGACCAGACTCCTCCAGCCTGCTCGTATTCTATTTGTGTAGAATTTCTGACAATCTTGTAGCCTTCTGGTTTAGTACTTTTATAAACAAGAAAACAAAGCAATATAGACATTAGCGACTTACCTTATAATAGTGTGTGCTCGATTCCTCAAAGCACACAGCGTGTCCTTGTCCTCCCCGGGCCTGCCTTCCTCAAGCAGTCTGCTGGAGCACAGAACTGAATCTAATGCCACAGACAGACAGTCGCACAGCTGTCTGCATAATTCCATCTCGCGCTGATCGGCGTGGAGGTCTTTCTCCTGGGAACAAATAAATCAGTGTAAATAGGGTTACGGTGTCCCGTTAGTCTAATTTTCCTGAGTAGGGTAACGGCAGTCGTTTCGTTGTAATAGCCAGTATCATCAAATCTAGGACCATAATTCAAAGCGTACTAAGACTCTGAATCCATGCCTGTTTTCCGTAGTATTTTTTTTTTTTCGTTATTGGGTGGACCTTAATACTAAATTATTCTCTACCAGTCAACCTTTAGGACAAACAGAGTAGGGTTTAGCAGGGTCTACGGATTTCCACTTGCTATGATCATTACAGACTTCCACCACTAGTTTTGGGAATAAACCTCGTAAAATTAGACTTTTGTACATATAAGCTACTAGACATGACCTCCCTCTTGTCTTGTACTTCTATAAGCGGCCTGCATTTAGCGGTTGCCTGTGAGCTCCTTTAGGTCATCTGACCATTTGGTCGGATGTCCATTGTTCAACGATGCGCCGATGTGTGGTCGCCATTCGAGAACCTTTCTGCTCCATCGGTTCTCTACACTATGTTGGGTCATGTTCCTATATGTCTGGTTTTCTTGTAAAAAGGGTTACGGAGGTCAGACGGCATTCGCTCCATTGTAATAACCAGTGCCGCCAAATCTGGAACCATGACTTACAGCGTACCCTAGAATCCGAAGCTCAAGTAGAAATACACGCTAGGATGAATAACGTTCTCGAAAGGTTCTCCACATTATGTGCCCTTAAAGTAAGTGTACATTTCAAAAAGCTAATCTGGGCCATTTCTGTGACTTTTAGTCTCCTACGGATCACCTATTTCTGCTGAGAAAGGATTCTTTTGGTAATTTGTGAATAAGGTGTAAAAACTTAGAGAAATGGCAAGTTTAATACTAAGCTAGTTGCTCCATTAGCTACTTCTATAACTATATTACCAGTGCCCGTGGGACGCAGCCCATTACACTTTATGCCTCGTTTATTTCGAGCTAGTAACTTACATAACTGTAAAAATATATATATTTTCTAAAGCATAAAATTTACAAAAGTCTGACGAAGATCGTCATGATTTTACCTGCAGTCAGTCCACTGCTAGACATAGGCATCTCCTAATGATTTAATAAGACCGGTTTGAATCGGCCTGCATCCAACCCAAGCCTGTGACCTTCTTCAGGTCATCTGTTATATGCGTGGTAGCCATTCGAGACCATTTCTCACCGGCCATCGGTCCTCCACACTAGTGCCCCTAATGCCACTTCAAAATACTAATCTAGGCTATGTCTTATTCGTCTAAGGATCTCTTCATTTCTGATAAAAGATGAGAAAGATCTCAGTTGGTAGTTAGTGATAGATAGATAGATATACACTTTATTGTACCAATCTCAAAATTAAAATTAAAAGTTATACATTTAGAAAATTGAGTACAAAAGCGGACTTATCGCTATTGCAATTTCTTCCAGCCGACCTTAGGGTAGATAGGATAAAAAGTGAAAAAAACCAAAAGGCGGTACAGTAATAAAATACTAAAACTATCATCCTGACTTAAAAATCAATAAATATATACTATACATTAAATGAATATATGTATACAAATAAAGGAAGAGAAAAAAGTGACTAACGATGAGCAAGATCAGCTTCAATTACAGAGAGATAATGTTTTCTCACTTGATTTTTGAAAGATGAAATTATTTTAGCCTTCGGTATTTCAACTGGCAAAGCATTCCATAACTGAGCAGCCTTGCACCGCAAAGGAATAGGAATAGAAAGAGGTAGCAACGTAATAATAAGATGTAAAATTGTGAATAAGGTGTAAAAACTTAGAGATGGCAGGTTTAACACTAAGTTAGTTGCTCCATTAGGTACTTCTATAACTATATTAGAAGCCCTTGGGACGCAGCCCATTACACTATATGCCTCGTTTATTTCGTGCTAGTAACTTGCATGACATTATAATATTTTGCATGTAAATGTGACGAACTAAGTGATGTAGGTAGGAGACGCGTGTGGTTGTTTGATACTAAAATTTAATTGTTCTAGTCCAAATCAAATGCCGTAATAGAGTTTGTAAAGATTAAATTCCTTATATACTAGTCTATATCTAGGTTTTCAGATGGATTTCAGGTGATTGTTTATATTTAAATAATACCTATTATCTATTTATATATTTAACACATAACTGTACTTGATTGACAAAATATTTGCATGCTATTTATATATAGTTGAATAAGATGAGCTTATGTTGTATCAACCTAACACCTTTTGTACCTTACTCACTTGCAAATAAAAATTAATTCATTTATTCATTCACTTCTTTGCACACAGTAAAATAAAAATGAAGTATGAACACAGTATGTATACAAAAGGCGGCCTTAACGTTCAAGCAATCTCTTCCAGGCAACCTTAGGGTAGTTTGAAATATAAAAGAAAGAGATACGGATATGGTGCATAAAGAACAGAGCAACGCTAGGCAGAAAAACAGAAGTACACGATACATAAACTACATAAAATAAATACTAATATACATAAATAAAAAATAAATAACTATATCTAATTACAATCAGGTGCCGCCGGAATTCCTATCTTCAATTAAGTAAATTGTTTATACACAATACTATTTTTAAGTTAAAATGTCCAGAGCGATTGACCATGATCCCAGCTGATGTTGAGAGTCGATGTGGTCTATGATGGGAGCTCGCTGGCTCGTTAATAGCTTTGAAGAGAACATGGTTGTAAGGCATATATACCATGCCTTCCACATTGAAGACATTGCTACCGCTCGCGAGTTTGCATCGCTCGCTTGATAAAGGCAAAGCCCATGGCCGAGGTTCGTCCCAACTGGGAGCCCCTTGCGCATTTGCCGAAAAGGCTGAGGGTTAACAGCCCTCGCCTCAAACTGTCCCGCTGTAAATTTTAAAGCTCACAGGAGCTAAAATTTTAGGTCATTTAAAAAAAAAAAAAAAAAAAAAAAAAACATTGAAGACACCTAAGGGATGATACACGCTACAATCTATTTTCTTAAGCATAAAATTAATATTTACAAATATGTGGTAGATAAACGTACAGAATTCTCTATAACCGCCCTTCTCAAATCTCTCAAGCCTTTACAAATAATATTGTTGATAAACATGACTCTCCTCTCACGCAGTCGGTCAAAAAGGAACGCTAGTTTTGTAACACGGAAGCACCAGCTACTTATACTGTCCATAATAAAACTCAATAACACCAATAAAAATTTGTTCTCCTTATTGCATTCATTAAATATATAAAAATTAACTCTAATTAGCTTACTGTTGCGTACAAATTCTCGGTAGTTTTTGAAAAAAAATAATATATACTTAATTTAAAAAAACGTTATAGCCATATAAAGTACCGGCGCGATGCTTTAAATTTCCAAGTTAACCGACTTTTTTATTTCATAAAAAATAATTCGTATGCAGATTTTGAACATTTAAAAGGAATATAAAACGTGTGTGGATTTCTTAAATGTGCGATCGTTTTGGCAATGAAACATATTTTGGATACTTTATTGATTTTCGAATAAGATAGGTTTGTTTAAGACTAGCAACACTGATTTAAAAAAAAAATGATGAAAGATTTGGAACGGGCTGAAATGTATAAGACAACTCGTGCAAACGTACGAGGAGGGCCGACCCCAAATATGGGGAGATCTTTATAAGTCCGCCGTTGCATTTATGTTTTATCATTTTTATTTTTATATTTTTTTAGCACTGGACCCGCGTCCGCCTGGCAAAGGACACCAAGCCCTCACATAATTTTAATAAAGATCTACTAACATAGTTTGTAAGATACTGTTACTAACACTATATGGGTTTTTGACCTGATATAAATGATTTTTATTTTATTTTATGTATATAGTGCAGTCATAAATGTATATATTGTCTGTATGTAGTCTTGTCTATATTCTGGAACAAAGAATAAACTATTTTGGTTTATCAACAAAAATATTTTTCTATTGTTATATGTGTAAAATACTTATTATTAATCAAAATCAACGAACGTTCGTTAAGCCTACATTATTTCTTATTTTAAAACGAGGCACAAAATGTTTTAGTTAACTTGGACTTATTAAACGGTGGTTTTAGGAATTAAAAAAAAAAAAATTTTTTTTTTTCTTATAAATTATTATGTTGTACGTACAATGTACTGTAAAGTAATAGTATCTAAATGGTAGGTATAATCCATACTAATATTATAAGTGAAAAAGTCTGTCGGTCTGCCTGTTACGCATTCACGGCCAAACCGCTGAATGGATTTTGATTAAATTTGATATGAATATAGTTCAACAGCGGGAAACATACATAGATACATACTATCACGCCTTTTCCCCGTAGGGGTAGGCAGATACTACGGATTTCCATTTGATATGATCCTTACAGACTTCCCTCGCTTCTTCTACGCTCATCACTCTCGTCATACACACTCGTCGATTACTGGTACTCGTGACATCTCCCTTTTGCGGGAAACAACTAGTAAGAATATAAGTAAAAGTAAATAATAATACAAAATCGCAATAATAACACATTGTAACGCACCGCAATCGCACCGTCCAATCTTTATCGCATAAAATCAGCGTCGGCAGTAAACATCGGAATTTTAATTCTTTCGAAATGAAAAGAAATTCGCCATCGTCCTTTATTGAAACGTATCTGTGTTAATTGACGCTTATCTGTGACGCGATCTGCCGATGTGGTGGCCTTCGGTCGCTTGATGCGGAGGAGATTAGTCTAGAGACAAAGCTTAGTTTCTGTCTTGCCTTGTTAGTGTTGTTGTACATGATGTTTTATAAAACATTTCTATTGTGAAAATCTATAAGTGAATTCTTGTTTCTTGTACTTAAGTCTGCACCATGAATGATTTATACTTGGCGTCTGACAGAGCTGTTCAAATGGCTTGTTCCTCGGCTGATATAATATAATACCATCGACACGCAAAGAAGAAGTCCTGGCTTTAACCGGTTTTGAAAGAGTTGCTAAATTAAGAGGTTATCTTCAACCTAACTACTACCTTCATAATTTGTAAAACCCGCACGAAGTCAGGACGGACTGCTAGTAAATAAATAGAAATAAAATAAAACTTCTCAAGCTACAAGTTGTCATTGTAGGAAGTATCCATTTAAGGAATTTGTCATTTTAGAAAGTTGTCATTCTCAGCCTGAAGGCTACTTGACTGTGTTCAAATTTGGACAATATTTTCACACGGAACAATACATACAGTAAAAAATAAACCGATTCCGAAAACGACAAAAAAATTCGTTCTTAATTAGATCATTCAAAGTTTTCTAATTAAAAAAGTCGCAACGTGGTGCGACTTTTGCATTTTATGCACGAAACCAAGTAGCAGTGACATTAGTGACTCCTTTTTCTTGTATTTCGACAGTATCTTTAAGAGAGGTAGAACATTTTGTAAGGAGTAGTCCGTCTGGGGAAGTACCTCCACCCTACAGAAGACCGCAGCCAAATAACACTGTGATGCAGTGTTGTGCTTCTGCGGGTGAGTAGGGTCGCCAGGCTCCAGAGGGGTCGCTGTGCTGACAGCGGACAGGTCGGCAACGCGCTCGTGACATCTCCGGTGTTGCAGGCGTTCATAGGCTAAGGTAACCGCTTACCATCAGGTGGACCGTGGACCTACTTAGATGTATAAAATAAAGTATGCGCTTCCACAGAATTCCAAAGGCATTATAGCTTATTTATTTATGAACGGATTAAAAATTCTTCCTGAATAATAAAAAATAATTGAGTAGAATACAAACTCGAAAACAAAAAACCCCTATCTTACTTAGAAAAGTGTTTTCTCTGAATAATTTAGTACTTTGAATTTATTTTTACTTAGCATTGATTACTTATGTCATTTTAAGACTACAAAGATGTAAAAATTTTAATCTCTATACAAACTGACGCGAGCCCCCGCGACTTGCGGGGGACGCCCACAGAAAAATCCATACTTCCATAATAACATTAAAAATGTGAAAGTGTGTTTGTTTGTTTGTCCTTCTTCCACGTTAAAACGGAGCAACGGATTGCTGTGATTTTTTGTGCGGAGATAGTTGGAGACCTGGAGAGTGACATAGGCCATAGGCAAATTTCCACGCGGGCGAAGCCGCGGGCACAGCTAGTAATACATAGAAATGTAATTATCGGACCAGTTAACTTTGACATACGCTACGACAGTTTACCGATTCTTATTTCTGTGGCCGTCCCGCCAGTTGCGCGGGATTCGCGTCAGTCTGCATGGACCTTAATTTGGAGATGACAAGAAATTCGCCATCGTCCTTTAACGATCGTATCAGTGTTCATTGATAATTGCTTTGAAATGTAGACTTGACGCTGATCTACGTAATCTGCTGGAGTGCTATATTTGAAATATGTGATTCACGCAAAATCGGCGAGTCGAATGATTTTTGTTCAATTTCAACCGATGTTTTTGCTACATAACAATATGTAGCATGTACGTCGTTTAAAATGACATATATTTTAAAAATAGAACTCCAGCCTGCTGTGCGCTTCGATCGTTTGATGTGGAGGAGATTTTTTAATGTCGGTTTAAAAAGCTTTGATTCTATGTCATTATCTACTCTACCACAGTTCTAGAACCTTAAATCCAGTGGTTTATGGCGGTCCGGTAAGATAACATCGGGGGCCGAAATTCGGCGCCTCTGGCGGCGCCTGGCACCTGCACGTTTGATGACTCAAGTCAAAATAGTTTCATAGTTACGTTTGAGTCATTTTGACAATCGGCAAGCGTGTATGAAATGAATTAGTGATTTGTAATTTTAAATTGTCCTGTCGATTAGGCCTTAGTTGGCATGCAAAGAATTAAAACATGATAAAATTGAAAAATATTGGTCGATTAATTATTGCTAGAATCACTTATTAATTAAATACAATTTTATTAAATAAATTACACATGACATAGAAAAAGACATACCATTACGCCTTTTTCCCCGTAGGGGTAGACACTGACTACTAGCCCGCTTTTCGCCTCCGCGAGAAATGTCGCCCATTTAAATTTTTGTTATTTCCCAAAATCATAGATAGCATTACCACGAGTGTAGACGTACACAAACTGTCGCACCCAGCAGAGCCCCCTGTGCCAGGTGAAGGCTAGCCTTTATCTGGTTTTTATTTATTTATTAAATATGGCAATAGTAATAATATGTCGAGTGATGAGCGTTGAGGTAGCGAGTGAGGTCTGTAAGTAAGGATCGTAGTTAGGTCTACCTGCCCATGCAGGCTGTAAATTGTTTAAAACGTGTAAAATATTTATTTAACGAACGCGATAAAATCGTATTAAAATAGTTTAATTTATTCTGTCACAGTTTTAAAAACTGGCTCATAACCCAAAGGTGACAAGAGTGCAAGTACACATTTAGATTTCTTACAGCTTGATCAAGTAAGGTGTGACGTGTGAACACTCCTG
Source organism: Euzophera pinguis (assembly GCA_947363495.1). Classification (NCBI taxonomy): domain Eukaryota; kingdom Metazoa; phylum Arthropoda; class Insecta; order Lepidoptera; family Pyralidae; genus Euzophera; species Euzophera pinguis. The sequence continues at coordinate 9,986,022 of OX376178.1, read as the reverse complement.
ACGCATTAGCGCCAGCCGCGCTCAGCGTCGGCGTCGGCGTGACGTCACAGTTGAGTATATTATATGTTGCTGTTAGAATTATTGTTTACCTTCTAAAAGGTATAATGAAATGATAACATTATGAAATTATGTGCTTTTCTGAGACAAGACAAAAAGTTGTTAAAGTTTTTTACGTAAGTATTTAGATAAGTTGTCAACATAAACGGATGTGCCTTTATCATTGTATAAGCTTTTGATAAATTGTCAAGAGAAGTAATCCATACTAATATTAGAATCAGAATCAGAATTTGTTGCGTGTCACAAGTTTAAAAAGTAATTGTAAAGTACATGTGACGCCCTGCAAGGGCACTGCATTAAAAAGACATGAGCCAGACATGATATAAATGCGAAAGTTTGTCTGTCTGTCACGCTTTCAAGGCCAAACCGCTGAACGGATTTTGATGAAATTTGGTGTAAACATAGTTAAAGACCCGGGGTCAAACATAGGCTACTTTTTGACGCAGGCGGAGCTGCGGGAAACCGCTGGTAAGAAATAAATGAATACCCTATTATAGACAAAGTTGAGTTTATTATATGTTACTGTTACAATTATTGTTTAATTTTTAAAAGGTATAATAAAATTAAAATATTATTTATTTATTTATTAATCTTTATTGTACCACAAGTAAAAAAAAAAAATACTTTTACAATTGGCGAACTTAATGCTAAAAGCATTCTCTCCCAGTCAACCATTATAAGAAAAACAGAAAAGTTATGTTATCACCACTTTTCATAAAAAAATTAACAAACGTCTGTTAAGCCCCACATCGACTAAAGCATGTTTTTCCCCTTTCTGTCTTATATTTTACGTGAAAGAACGAGACGAAAATGAAAATATTTTAGTTAACGTGGTCGTATTAATTTGTATGAAATTTTACCTCTACACTATCCTGAGACGAGAAATACTAAAACAAAATATATATAGTATATTCATAAGTGTAAAGTAATAAAATAAAAAAGTAGTGTAAAGAAGATATCTTTCCTTATCTTCTTGGTCCTAAATATTGACTGGCAAAGAATATCATAAGGCATTAAGAACACCTTTATTGTATTTTGTTTCATATGGGCTGTCCACAATCAAGGCGAGAATTCGGATCTTGCCGATTAATTTAATAATGTGGTCTATAACTATAGAGGACGACAAATCAATAATACTTTCTACTCCCTAAAAACATAACCCTCCTTCGGGCAGTCGAGAAAAAAAAAAAAAAAAAAATATACGACACCATAAAAAATGTCGCCATGCCGTTAACCTGCCCCTACTTTTTATTGGGTACATTGAATGTAATTGCGCAGAAATATTCTGGCAACCCCTTCTTTCCTAATGTAATCTAAGTTTTCCTTGATTTTACTTTAGCCCAATTTGTTTTTGGGTACAATTCGATGGAGTCGAAACAGCAAAAATGTATTGAATGTACTTACCGACCTAAAACAGTTAGGAAAAAATAAATCAAATCTTTCCCCTTTATAATATTAGTGTAGATAATTTTACAACTGTTTCCAGCAGCTCCGCCTGCGACAAAAAGTGGCCTATGTTAGACCCCGGGTCTTTAGTTTTATTCACAACAAATTTCATCAAAATCCGTTTAGAGGTTTTACCGTGAAAGCGTAACAGACACACAGACATACGCATTTATAATATTAGTATGAAGTATGGATGGATAATATGGATTAGTATGGATACTTGCGAGGATAAATATCGTGACATATCGAGCTTTGAAAAATTCACAAAAAAAGAGATAGAAAATTTGCAAAAGTAACAAAGTTGACGGTTGATTGAAGAGCGGCCATCAAAAGTTACGATTCGGAAGATACCCCTTTCTATCTATTATAACAAATTAGTTATATTATTAGTTCTGTACTTGTTTTTATGGTTATTCTCTATACCATATATACTCTATACAGAAGAAGCTCTAAAACTGTTTTATTGCTAAACTTGTGTGTTGTTTGATATTATTTCCAACTAGCTTTTTCCCCGCAGCTCCGCTTGCGTCAAAAAGTAGCCTATGTTTGACCCCGTGTCTTCAACTATATTCATACCAAATTTCATCAAAATCCATTCAGCTGTTTGGCTGTGAAAGCGTAACAGACAGACAAACAGACAAAAAAGACATGGCAGACAGACAGACTTTCGCATTTATAATATTAGTATGGATATTGTTGATTTGTAAGTTTGTATTTTGTAACGGTAGACTACATTTTATTACATTAAGTGCATAGATGAATAGTTTTTCCACACATACAGAATAAACTGATCACAATTTACAACCACATAATTTTTTTTGGGCTAAAAACAGTTTTTAGTAATCAGTAAAGTTTTCAATAAAATGTCGTGTGTCATTGTGATACTTGCTGCTTCCCGCAGCTTCGCCTACGTCATAAAGTAGCCTATGTTTTACCCAGGGCCTGAACTATATTCATACCAAATTTCAACAAAATCCTTTCAGCGGTGTAGCCGTGAAAGCGTAACAGACAGACAGACAGATTTTCGCACTTGTATGTAAAATTCTTTATTGTACACAAAAGAACACCAAAAGATATGTTAAATATTAATGTACAATGGCGGACTTGTACCTATGAGGGATCTCTTCCAGTCAACCACTATATTAGTATGTATATGTATTATTTGCGACAAAATTTGAAACACTTTCGCTTATTTTCTTGATTCAGTAAATGTTATTCACGTTAACTTGTGAAACCACCAACGACATCTACCGCACCATCTACAAAACTAATCAGTCACTCGTGCACGGAATAGCGTACTTTATTTCAAACTTCTTTTTATACTATTTAATTACGTACTATGTTTACAGATGGCGCTGTATAATGTTTTAACGTTCTCTAGGATTTCAGCTTTGTACCTATTTCTTTATTTTGTTTTGTTTTTTTATCAATTATGTATTTTTTAATGGTTATAAATGGTGCAATAAAATTATAAATCTTTTCACTCAATCATTTTTTTATTCAATCTTCCCGTGAATTGTTCGATTTTGCTATCTCACTGGTGATCACTACCTCTATTCCAAACGTGAAGAGTTTTTGTGTTTGTACACATGCGTATAAATCTTAAACTATTATTAGTCTGATTTTAAAAATTCTGTCTACATACGATTGCTAAATTCTTTGGGAATGTTTTTAACCTGGGAAACACGCTTAGACTCACCAATCCATGAGATACTCGTAGAAGCCTGATAACGTGCACGCAAAAGTTGGTCTTTGCTATTTCTGCGGTTTATTTGCTGATTTCTATGTGTCAAATTACGTAAGAATTTCAGTCACAGACAATTTTTGCTTAGTATTTTGTCACTGGCCATCTAAAGATTCGAATAAAATTACAAAAAAAAATTGTATGTTTGTACGCTCCAAAACTACTGGTCGGATTTTAAAAATTCTTTCTGCATATGATAAGCTAATTCTTTGGAAATGTTTTAAAACTGATAAACACGCTCAGACTCACCAATCTTTGAGATAGAAGCCTGATAACGTGCACGCACGAGTTGGTCGTCACGAAGTATGTGGCTGTGAGACGACACGCGGCGATACGGGACATTATTAGCACCGTTGTCATTAGTAACCTGATGGGAAAAAGGATATTACAAATATCCAACCGATAAAAACCGACACAAGGAATCAAAAACATAAGAAAGTTCTAAAATTGGCACATAGGGTTCGTTTTGTGGTAAGGAAAGATTTTTCGAAATTCATACCCTAAGTGGATTGAATGGGGGTCTAAACATTACATGGAAAAACGAGATTAGTTGTGTTTAGAACTTCTCAAAACCAATTAGGTTTTGCAAAAATCAACCCAAAAAGGGGAAAATGGAATGACTATAACTTAAAATCGACACGAATATAGTTTTCATGATTATATTTAACTAGCTATAGCTAACTTAGCTTTTCGCTCGCGGCTTTGCCCACATAGATTTCGGTTTTCGCGACCATAATAGCCTATGTCGTCATGGTTAAAATTCATGCCAAATTTCTGTTCGGTTGTTTGTAAAGGTAACAGATAGGCAGACAGAGTAACTATCTAATTCACAATACCTATTAAAAAATACGTTTCTACCATTAGTAGTTACGCCTGTGCGTGCGTCTTTATGCAAGTGAGAACATCTCCTTTTATCTAATATAAATTACAAACTTTCAACCCCTATTTTACACCATTAATGGGTAAATTCTAATAAACCATGTAACACTAATTCAATTAAATGCTTTTAAGATATTGCATACAAACTACCGTACCTAACCCTATTTTACCCCTTAGTTGTGCGTTGGCATTATATTAAAAAGTAAATTTCAAGGACGTTGGGACAGGTTTTAAATATTTTCCATACAAACTTTCAACCCCTTCATTGCAACCTTAGGGGGTAAATTTCAATAATCTGCGAATCACGTAATGAAATATTTTAAAAAGCACGAATCTCCATTTGCTGAAATTCGTAGCAGATTTAAATATTTTTTCATACAAACTTTCAACCAAAATTTAACCCGTTTAGGGTTAACATTTTTCAAAATCCCTTAGTGTGCGTCCGCATTTTGAAATCCCTTAGTGTGCGTCCGCATTTTGAAATCCCTTAGTGTGCGTCCGCATTTTGAAATCCCTTAGTGTGCGTCCGCATTTTGAAATCCCTTAGTGTGCGTCCGCATTTTGAAATCCCTTAGTGTGCGTCCGCATTTTGAAATAAAATCCCTTAGTGTGCGTCCGCATTTTGAAATAAAATCACTGTGCAAATTTCATGTTTCTAACGGTTACGGCTGTGCGAGCGTCTATATTTCAGTGGGAACATCTCATTTTATATATTGTGTATGTATTTGCGATCCAATCGAAGATTACGAAAACAAACACTTAGTGCAAAGCCCGCGGCTAAAAGCTGGTAAATAAATAATATACATATAAAAAAAATAAACATACTTGGAATTGAGTTGCGAAGATAAATGTTCCTTTTCAGCTGCTACGGTTATTAATTGTCCTAATATGTGTAGAGCTTTCATCTTCTGGAAGTTGGGCTTGTCCAGCGAGTACTGAAACCAAATGAAATAATATTACAGTCCAACCTGAGGCACGAACTGGGCAAGCGATAAAACTCTTTTATTTAGAGGATTTGCCAAATCCCGTCATTTTGTCCTTCTAAATCTCTACAAGAGAACATTCAACCTGTATAAGAGACAGTAAATTTTTCACAAATGAACCTTTGGAGTACGGCGGGAGCACGGAGCATTTACAAAGAGGAGATTGCTTTTGAAATGGCGCAGTGATGTGATCATTGGCGCCTCGCCGCTTACAAAAGTGGTCGGAGCTTGTCATTACTCGTACAAAAGCGTACCGAGAAACAGATCGCGAGCTCCTAAGTGCATCAAGATTTTTCCACGGGTTTTTTACAAATTTAGCATTGAATAATTGGTTTCTGTTAAATAAGATATATTTACGGCTCTAAAAGTTATACCTAATATTTAAAACGTTTATAATTTGTGAAATATCGCTATGTTTTTAAGATTGGATCTTCGACGTACTAGTGACAACTATTGAAAGTACTTGATAATTTGTAAATAACGTGCTACTTTCCGTAAGATGGATATCATTATGGTTGGAGCCACGGCCGAAATCAAGCACCCCGCACGTCTGCCTTCCGCCCCGTGTAGCCTCACAAATACTTTCTTACAAAACGCTTATTACGGCATCTCCTCTTTGTAATTGCTCCGTGGGCGGGAGCGATGGTGTGATCCCGCCAGACGAGATGGTATGCCTGGTGAACCGCGCGACAGACGATGTTCTGTCGGAGGTTGTATATATGCTCCAATCCGTAGAAACTTTAATTGCGCGATTTAGTCTTTCCATACTGATTGGACGTCTTGTTTGGGAATTTCTATTTTTCTGTTTAGCGCCATCTGTTGCGATGGATGGTGTCGCCAGAAACCTATTGTAGTGTAAGTAAAATTACTACTTGCTTATACGTATATAAGTGACAGCATATTTGACATTTCTTCTTTTAATGACCCTATAATTAAAAAAAAAATCCGAGCACTTCGAGTTAGGAGATGCGCGTCTGGCATTGTTTTTTATAGTTAGAAACTACACTTTTTTTGCATTGTATTCGAATGACCAAATTTGCCTCAATTTTTTTTATTTTTTTATTTATTTATTATTATACAAAACAAATTGTCACCTCAAGTTAACAATATTTATATGACTAAATATAAATCTAGGCAACAACTCAGCGCATGTGTATACAGCTACAGCTAGTTCAAATTATGAAAACAGTTAAATGAGAGCTAAATAGTGTACTAATCTGTATAATATAGAAAAGTACAATAGCTGCCAAATACCCTCAAAACTAGAGAGGATATTAAATTCAACATTTACAATTTATAAATATAATCTAATACTGTATATATATATAATAATGTGTTTTGTTTTATATTGTACATTGAGACGTTATTCCGTATTCTTATACATAACCTTAAGGACGCCTTACGAATTCCACGAACTTTCCTTGAAAACGACATTCTTAGTTGGTTGCTTGAGCAAACTCCAATGAGTTAAGATACAGGTTATAATAACAATCCGAAGCACGAAAATTAAAAATACAAAAGAATAGAGTAAAAAATAAACAAATTAAGTAGTTAACTAGGCAAAAAGTGACAAAAATCCGATATATATAACCACTTTCGACGCCGCCGCCTCAAAGTACCTCTCGACCAACCTTATATTTGACAGTTCGATACTCACCTCCAATGAGGAATCTCCTTAAGTCAAGGAAGCTAGTGTCGACTAATCATAGCAATAAGTTGGAGTAAGGTTGAGTCAAGTTTGGGGTGCATGGCAGAGAACCTCGAGTGCCCGGTCCTTTGAAAGCTTTGCATTCTCACTTGATCCCAAGGATCCGGTGAGAGGGCGGGCTGACAAGGGAATCGGGACGGTGCACCCTGGGCGACAGTTAATAACTCCCTGGTAGTCGGGGTCTTATTAGCTGTCGGCCAATTTCTGCCAACAGCCCACTCCACCGCCGTCTATGATGAGACGGCGAATGGATGTGGGTCTGAGGGACAGGCGTGGTCGGAGGGGTTTTAGTGGGTAGTCTGGGCCGATTAGCGGCCCAGGAGTCCCACACTTTGTGCGTAAATGCATTTCCCCTCCGTTAACAAAAAAAAAAAAAAAGGTTGAGTCGAGTTTAAGGAAACGTTTGGGAATATGGATGTGAGACGTTACTTTGCGGAAGTTAAAGTTACAAGCACATTTCAAATTATTTAGTGGTCGTGGACGCATGCGAAATAATTTGGTAAGCGCTTGTAGCTTTATTGAAAAAATAATGATTTTGTTTTTTTTTTTCTAATTTCGATACAACGATCAGCTGACATATTAATACATAAAAATCTGTCAGTAGATCAGCAGCTAGAAAAATAAACTGTTGAATACCAAAAATTTTACCTGGTTTATTTTTCAATATACTTAATAAACACACTGCATTTATTTATTTATTCGTGTACACATAATGAAAACACAGAAACATTATACAATAAAAGTACAAAGATTTATTTTTACTACATAAAAATAAATCCCTTAATAAAATTTAAATTCGCCTCACCTTATCAGATTTCTCCATAAAACGATGCAATTCGTTCAGCTGTCGCTCCAAGAACGCCGTGTCGATCACTTCTTTCTTCTTCTCACTCTTCGTACTCGCCTGAAATTAAAGAGATATTATAATCCGACCAGTAAAATAGCAACCTTCGCCATATTGCGGAAAAAAACATTGAAATTAATTTCTTTTACTGGCAACTAGGCATTCACGTAACATTCCGCCATCCCAATTTCATCTGCCAAAAAGAGACAGGAGTGGACGTTGGTATTTTGTGATTATTTCCTACGGTTTATTTATAAAAACTAGCTGTTTCCCGCGGCTCCGCCTGCGTCAAAAAGTAGCCTATGTTTGACCCCGGGTCTTCAACTATATTCACACCAAATTTCATCAAAATCAGTTTTGCAGTTTGGCCGTGAAAGCATAACAGACATATAGACAGACAGACTTTCGCATTTATAATATTAGTATGGATTTTATTTTAATACTAGCAGCCTGTCCCGACTTCGCTCAGGCCTATAGCCTTCCTCGATAAATAGGCTATCCGACACTGAAAGAATTTTTCAAACCGGACCTGTTGTTCCTGAGATTAACGCGTTCAAACAAACTCTTCAGCTTTATAATAATATTATAATTATTTAATACAGTAAGTATATAGTAAAATCAATCAAATAAAATGATCAATCAATAAAATGTCAAAATTTCCGTTGCACTTACCTTGAAAAATTATAATTCCCTCCGGACCACCTCTTAGTTGACTGGTAGAAAACGCCTCTGGCTATAAATCCGCCCTTTACATTATTGTAATAAAGTATACAATAATGTAAGGGAAAAATAAATAATCAACTCACCTTACTCATATCACTGAGCGAGCTGCAAACAGAGCTGGTCTTGCTCAGTTTGTGTTTCTCTTTCTTCCTCTTCTTCTTCGCGTCGTGGTTCTCCACTATCATTTCCGTTTCCGTGTTGTTGTTAAATTCGCCGTTTAGTTCTCCGTTCGTCACTTCCGTTTTACCTAAAAAATACAGTACTTATATATATTTTCTTAGGGCCAATTTCACCAATGTCGAAAAGTTTTATTAAAACGATAATGACGAAATTTACTCTCGTTTAATGAAGTTTACATTTCACCGTTCATTTAACCCGAGAATATACAGTTAAACCACGTATAATTCCGGTACAAGGACTCGTGTCTTTATAAAAAAATATCTGTCATCCATTTTTCATGCTTAGATTAGTTACTCTTGGATAGGAACGATGTTGGTGAATTAGACCCTTAGTCTTCAATAGATACTTTCACAAATTACAGACTATATGATATACAGATATTCAACCGTCATACATTGAAACGCGCCAATTTTCCTTATTGCTCTCATACAAATTCATTGTTACGCCATCTATCAAAAACATGAGAAGTTGATTATTTATAACTTTTTAAATACAGCACTGAATCAATTTGTGATAGAATTTTGGTATGTAGAGAAATAAATCACAGATCATAGACACTACTAATGCGATCTTACTATGACTAAGAATTTTTTTTAAATTTTTCAATGTGCTTAATATTTTCAATGTACCTTGATATAATCTTGAATTTAACATGTTTACAAAAGAATAAATGTGATATAAATGTACAACATTTATAAATATTATTGCTAAATACGTGGGGCGCACTATAAGTTTCCGGAATGAATATGAAAAAATACTATTAAAGGTACAAAATTAATTTATTGTTTTTCAAAATAATCTCCCTTGGCGTCTATGCACTTTTGTCAAGTTGTGTGGGATCCACCGCGAGCACAGCTTTCTCACACCCAAATGTTTGTGTAGGATTAATTGTATTTGACTCATGCCTATTTCTAAGGATGCGCGAATTTCATGGCAGGTCACATGCCTGTCTGTTTCAATCATACGGCGCACAGCATTGATGTTTTTGTTGGTCACAGCGGTGGACGGCCGACCATCGCGAGATTCGTCACTGAGATTGATACGACCACGCTTGAATTCTGCAAACCAGCTATAAACAGTTGTCTTGCATGGTGCTTCATTGCCAAAAGCTGTTTCAAGCCCAGCGATGCTCTGTTGAGCTGTCAAATTACACTTAAAATCGTAGAAAATCATACTACGAAAATTTTCCCGAGTTAAATCCATGTTGATGCAGACACACAATTTTTTAAATGGCGCCACAAGGTAAAAACAAAAGACAGTCAGATGAAACAAACTGCATTCTACAGCCAAAGAGTTCTATTTTCAAATGTTGCAATAAATTTTTAAATATTGTTTATGTAAGTGGCCAGTTCCGGAAACTTACAGTGCGCCCTATGTAAAACCACCGAGTTAAACGAAGTCCATTTATTGAATGCGCGGGAAAACGCGTGCCATAGATAATGTAGAAAGTGAGCACAAGAATAACAAAAGAGGATATATGTTATCTACTTAGACTATGGATCCAATAGACGGGAAATGCGAAAGAGAAATATATAGGATATGCGTATGTTAGAATGAGATAGAGAGCGTGACCATTTCTTAACACACTATTGGTCCATAGCAGCCTTACGTATTTATTGTCAAAAACAAATATTTAAATTATAAACAAAGTATCTATCTGTAAGTGTTAAAAAAGTGTTCAGTAGAAGCGCATAATAATGGTTTCATGTGCAGTGCCTAAATGTAACTCAAATAAGAAATAAAACCCACATAATTTCACATTTCACACGTAAGTACCACCGATGTTTATCACTGTATAAATCCATGATTTCCTAATTCTTTCGGTAGTTTTTCCGCACTAAAATATGAGAAATATCTTAAAAGTTTTATCACATAAATGTTTAGAATGCATAGGCATTCAATTTTTAATAAAAATAAATACGTGAATTTTCACAATTTTGAACCTAATTCTTGAAGTTTAGGGATTGACATCGATGCTGTCAAACATCATATCGATAGTATTGCATCCAAACGCTAGGAAGGAATAAGTGCATGTAGGTACTTATTTAAATTTTAGTAATAGAATTTTTCATACAATTGGATGGGACTCGAAAAAACATGACGGCTATCCACAGGAGGGCAATTCTCTTTAGAGATAAAGTCGAATTTGAGATATCGCGAAAAACATAGCAGATGTCTATTGAAAACCTCGTGTTCATATTCTCATTCATTTCTTATGTTTTAAGATTTCCATCAAAAATGGCTAAAAATGGTTAGCAGAGGAGAATGGATTCCCAAAAAATTTTCAACCATTTGTAGTAAACACTTTGAACCAGAATGTTTTTCGAACAGGGGCATAAAAAGAGTAAAACTAAAATCAGGTTCAATCCCAACATTGTTCATGTTGTAAAGTAAGTTGTAAATTTATCAAAATATTGTGTACTAGCTGTTTCCTGCAGCTCCGCCTGCGTCAAAAAGTAGCCTATGTTTGACCCCGGGTCTTCAACTATATTGATACCAAATTTCATTAAAATCCGTTCAGCGGTTTGGCCGTGAAAGCGTAACAGACAAACAGACAGCATTTATAATATTATCTACTGTCTTGTAAAATTTTGTCGCTGAACTAAACATTCATATACATAGGGCGCACTGTAAGTTTCCGGAACTGGCCACTTACATAAACAATATTTAAAAATTTATTGCAACATTTGAAAATAGAACTCTTTGGCTGTAGAATGCAGTTTGTTTCATCTGACTGTCTTTTGTTTTTACCTTGTGGCGCCATTTAAAAAATTGTGTGTCTGCATCAACATGGATTTAACTCGGGAAAATTTTCGTAGTATGATTTTCTACGATTTTAAGTGTAATTTGACAGCTCAACAGAGCATCGCTCGGCTTTAAACAGCTTTTGGCAATGAAGCACCATGCAAGACAACTGTTTATAGCTGGTTTGCAGAATTCAAGCGTGGTCGTATCAATCTCAGTGACGAATCTCGCGATGGTCGGCCGTCCACCGCTGTGACCAACAAAAACATCAATGCTGTGCGCCGTATGATTGAAACAGACAGGCATGTGACCTACCATGAAATTCGCGCATCCTTAGAAATAGGCATGAGTCAAATACCATTAATCCTACACAAACATTTGGGTGTGAGAAAGCTGTGCTCGCGGTGGATCCCACACAACTTGACCGAGGCTCAAAAAACGGACCGCGTCACTTGGTGCAGTGCCATGCTTACCAGATTCAACGAAGGTGCGTCAAATTTGGTGTGGGACATAGTAACAGGTGACGAAACATGGATTTATTGCTACGATCCCAAAACAAAGCAGCAATCGAGCGTATGGGTCTTTCAAGATGAGCCGAAACAAACCAAAGTGGCGCGCGTGAAAAGTGCATCTAAGCGGATGATTGCTTCTTTTTTTAATAAAACTGGACACGTGGCTACTGTTGCTTTAGAGAATCGTCGTACAGTGAATAGTGACTGGTACACGACCATTTGTTTGCCGGAAGTTATTGACGAACTCCGTAAAAATAACCGTAAACGCCGTATCATCCTGCACCACCACAATGCTAGTTCTCACACGGCCAGACAGACAAACGACTTTTTGAAGGCGAAAAATGTAGAACTCATGAGTCATCCTGCATACAGTCCCGACCTGGCACCTTGTGACTTTTTTCTGTTCCCAAAAATTAAGAACCAATTACGCGGTCAACGATTTTCATCACCAGAAGAGGCTGTCGAGGAGTATGAAAAACACGTTTCAGAGGTCACCACAGAGGAGTGGCACAAAAGTTTTCAAAACTGGTTTCATCGAATGAAAAAGTGCATAGACGCCAAGGGAGATTATTTTGAAAAACAATAAATTAATTTTGTACCTTTAATAGTATTTTTTCATATTCATTCCGGAAACTTATAGTGCGCCCCACGTATTTGATTCTTCAGGACTGTTCAATCATAAACACTTGTTAACAAAGCTTATTATTGAAACTTATTTCATTATTAGGCTAAAATATGAAGCAAAATTAGAAAATACTTCCAAGGACAGTTTAAGACATTTTTATAATAAATTAATTATCTTTGGTGGTAAATAAAAGACTTGTACTACTTAAAAAAAAATGAATATCGCCAGTATTTTGTTGGTCCATAAATTATATTATGGTCCATTTATTTATTCATATCGTATGGGTTATATAGTCAATTTTTTTTTATGTGTATGTAGATCGCTTGGTTTTGTACTGAGGTGTTCATCTTCTTTTAAAAACATAAAAATACTGATAATACTATATTGCACTTTTGTCCGGACTCATCTGGAGTATGCATCGCAGGTATGGAACCCTATGTACAATATTTATGTCGAACGTATCGAAAATATTCAACGAAAATTCATGAAATATTTATGTTACCGCCTTAAACTAAACTACAAATCGGATAACTATCGAGACCTATGTAAAAATCACCATCTAATAACATTGGATTTGGATTTATTCACCACAAGCATAGCCAGAGCAAAGCGTTTACTTTATGAACATTTACTCCAGTAGCATAGAATTTTTCTGTTGTGTTTTATTTAAGTCTTAGAGTTAAACTTTCTTATTATTCTTTTTCTATTTTGACCATAGCCATGTTGCGACTAAAATTTTTTTTTTTTTGTTAGATCTCATACTTATTATGTAGTTTTCTCACAATTGTGGCGTGTGTGTGATTACTATTCAACTTTTGTTAAGCTATTTTGGATCTATCTGTGAGGACCTGTAGTGGCTCACTTGCTTTATATATTTTTTACCTTACTACCTTTATACAAAAAAAAGCTGTTGGTCTTCCTAATAAATAAATAAATAAATAAATAAAATAAATAAATAAATGCAGGCCAATCCCGCTAATTGCCAATCACTTTAACGTTATTACCAAAACCAAACCACGACCCGAGATATATTATTGAATATGCGAAACCAGTGAGTCTATTGAAAATCATTCGACTCGCCGGTATTACATACTTAAAAATATCCTCATAGTTGTGCTTTGATTTTGGTATGTGTGTATGTTTTTGTCTAGAAAGAGTAAATTTTATGTTATTAAAATGTCCACTTATTCGAAATCGGGTCGGGGTGCTCGTTAAAAATAAAAATACTTTAGATGTTAATAATGTAATTTTATTACTTACTTATCCCAAATAATAACTGCATACTTACTTAATTTGGCAATGGTCTCACGTTAAGATAATCGATGTCATAGTGATGTCGATATTGCTCGGCTCAGCACTATTTGACAGTGCACACATGTATGACACACACACATCAACAGTTTTCAATTTGGTCTCGTTTCTTTTACTGACCAGCCAATCTATTGACGTAGTAAAAAAAATTCTAAATCTATGGTTATCTATTCTATGCGTAAACAATACACATCAAAATGATTATTGATTAATTACCTTTCTCATCCAAACTTCCATTAGCGCTATTCTTGCATTCTTCAAATTCACCATTTTGCTTCTTCTTCCCCTGTTTCTTCGGCTCGTCTTCCAACAACGGAGTGATGATGTTAGACAGCGTGTGCAACACTTTATGCACTTTGTTAGACGTGGGGAACGATAGTAACTCGAAATGGATCGAGTCGTCATCTAAAACTGGTGCATCGTTGCCGCTGTAAAAAATAAATAAAAAAATATCGTAAAAAAATTTTCATTAATGATGTAATGCGAAAGTCTGTCTGTCTGTTACGCTTTCGCGGCAAAACCGCTGATTCGATTTTGATAAAACTTGGTATGGATTTAGTTGAAAATCGAGAGTAAAACAAAGGCTATTTTTGCCTCACAAACAACTAATTTAGTAATGATTATTAATAAGCATTCTTGAAAAACTCTGACACCAGGGTTTGAGGGGTCGATTGACCACGAAGCCTACTAAATACAAGTATGGATTATTAATAACACTATGGGCCTCATAAGGTCAAGGTCGTCCATAGAGCTATAGAGGGCGAAGCTCAGTGTTTCCCTACGAGATCGAATCAGAAATGGAGATGGGTAGCGGGAAGAAATATATGAGGGAAAAAATTAAATGTGGAAGAAAAGGGGAAAAATAATTAGTTCTTTGTGTACAATAAAGATTTTTACATACATACATACATAATTTCCATTTATTTTTATCAAAAATTCCGGGAGTAAATGGGAAATTTTCTTGGAAGGCGCCCATTTCTAATCATAAATAAGGAGATCCGTAGGAGAACAAAAGTCAAAGATATACCGGAGCACATAGCGTGGAGAACCGACAGGATATATTTGCAAAGCCAAAGGGATTTTTATGCATTTTTAACGATTTCGTGGTATTTCTAAGAATATTTTCTTCATCAAGCGACGGCGAAACGCGGTCCGTATTGGATTGGTCGCCATTACTGACAATTTATATCGTTAATGTTCATCTATAAAAACATACCTAGACAACAGCTTCTGCTTAACCTTCCTAGCCTTCCTCTTGATGGCCTTCTGCTTATCCCTGTCTTTCCGTTCCGCCTCTATTCTCTCTGCTTCTTCTGCCAACTCTCTCTCCTCTTTGGTACCTTGATCTTGACTCTCTGATGTTGTCTATAGATAGATATACTCTTAATTGTACCATTAACAAAAAAAAAAGTTTTAATCTCCATGATTAATATATATATTTTGGGCTAAAAACTAGTGGTCTTATGAAAGATTTCGCTAAAAAGCTTAGCCAAAAGGTATTTTTCTAATAATTACTTGTATTTGACAATGTGTCCGTGTTGTGCAATTTTGACGTGACAACGTCTAATAACTCGATACTACGGGCTGCATGCACGAAAAAGATGACGTCATTGTCGCGTTCCGCAAGCGAGAGCGCGGCACGAACGAGAGAGAGGCATGATCATGTGTATTATACTACTGTAATGTTTGACGACAGTCCGTAAACCGACTTTACAGACAACCAATTTTTTTATTGTAAAGTCTGGAAAAAGACAATTCAAAATCGGAAATTTATTTAGACCACTCGTAACAAGCTCGTCTCCTAGCATACATAGTACTATAGACAGGAGCACTATTTTTGAAACATAATTTTTTTTTATACAATTAAGTAGGCAAACAGGCGTACGGCCCACCTGATGGTAAGTGGTTGAAACGTATGACTCGTAATGTCGAATAAAAATCATTTGGAATCGAATAAAAGTCATTCGAGTCGGCGATTATTCAAAAATAGCGCTTTTGATCTTATTAGATAGTACGTCGGCTCGATAGATGGCGTTCGTTTGAATTTTGTAATTTTACAACTATAGTCGGTTTTACTTTATTTTAAAACGAGATTTGATAAGAATCTTAGTTTGTTTGTAGAAATATCTTACTAAGTAGGTAATTGTTTATCAATCCTACATTTTTAGTCATGTTTCTGTAATATCTGTAGGTGTTACTAGTGTATATGTCCCATGAAGTCACCTATTTATTATAATACTAGCTTTTTCTCGCAGCTCCGCCTGCGTCAAAAAGTAGCCTTTGTTTGATCCGGGGTCTTCAACTACATTCATACCAAATTTCATCAAAATCCGTTCAACGGTTTGGCCGTAAAAGCGTAACAGACAGACAGACAGACTTTCGCATTTATAATATTAGTATGGGTATTGTAGTATCCCATAACACAGTTCTCGAATTTACTTTGAGGCTAACTAAATCTGTGTGATTTGTCCCTACATATTTATTAATCTATGTACTCGAAAACTCGATAGATGGCGTTCCTATTAATTTTGTAAGTTTACAACTTTTGACACTACGTTATTTTAAGTTGAGAATTGATAAAATTCTATATGTTTCCTTGTACATATAGCTAAATGAATAAGTAATTCTCGGTCTTTTAAATATTTTATTTATTTATTAAAACTTTATTGTTCCACAAAGTACACATATACTTATAACAATTGGAGGACTTAATGCTAAGAGCATTCTCTACCAGTCAACCATTGGGAGAAACGGAAAGATAGTTTGGCGCAAAAAAGTTTAGGGGGAAAAACTTACTTATAGAGCAAATTACACTACGCAAACATACATAAATATCGTTTTATTTAAAATATACATACATATTGTAATTTTACAAATTGAGATTTGACGAAAATCTTGGTTTCTTCGTAGAAATATCCAAGTGAGTTCTGAATTATTGAAAGGCTACTTTTCAGTCATATTGTTACCACATAAACAGTTATTACTGGGGTATTTTGTAGACATCACAATATGAATGCTATACTATGGTCAGACGGAGCATATTAAGTTCTTTAATAAAGTTGTAGTATAGTGGATCGTACATCAGACATACCATACTTATCGCGTTTACAGCATTTTGCTTGAAACATTTCTGATGGGTTATAAATAGAGCACATTATTACTTATTTGGTCAGTTCATCGGTTAGTCGATGTATGATCATGATGAGGAATGAAATATCATTGAATCGGCGAAGCGGGTATAGATCAGAGTGTATAATTATGGGGGCCTGGATCTCCTTGATCCAGGCCCCCTAATTATATTTTACTAAGTAGATTTTAACATATTTTATCTTTAAATTAAACTATTTTAATACGGTTTTATCGCGTTTATTACTTATTTATTTACACCTGACGTTTCAAACACTTTACAGCGTTCATGGTCGCATATTAATTTAATGAATAACAATCGCGAAAACATAAGAAATCATTATATTTTATCTTTCTTGTGATTTCGTTGTTTAGTAGAGAAAGTTGACTGGTAGAGAATGCCACTTGATATTAAGTCCGCCGTTTGTACAAATTTTCGTATCGTGCAATAAAGTTGAAATAAATAAATATGTATGTATGTATCGTGGAGTAACAACAAAGAGGAGATGCCGTAATATGCGTTTTGTAAGAAAGTGTTCGTTTGGCACTCACGGGCTGCCTGTTGGCCTTCTCCCGTATAGCTTGCAGCCTGGACTGCAATCGCAGCTGGCTAGCATGTTGCTTGTGGCAGATACGAGATCGCAAGGCGAGCGCCTCGAGCTCGGCCGCCGCCGCTAAAGCTGACAGACGGGATTTAACGCCTTCCGCCTGACAAAGTACACATAGATAAGCTTGTCGGTAAGAGAAACATCATTTTGAATAGTCAATCGATCATTTATTTCATTGTTGATCATTATGTTGTACAAGGTGGAAAGAGTAAAAATATAAGATCGATATCTCCTATCGCTCTAGGGCTTTTTATAAAGGCACTGATCGGATAATCGGACGCTAATATACGTAAACTTAATTTTATTCCCACGAAAGAACAATATTAACTTACAGTTATTTTTATAAAATTCTTCAAACAACGGGAATGCGGGTTACTTATTAATTCAGTAAGGAATATCTATATTATTCTTTCAATTAAATAAATTTAGGTATGTAAGCGCCCGATTATCCGATCACTGGTCAAAAGTTACATTTCATTACATACATCATTAATAAGTCAATATTTTATTCGTATTTCTACAAAAACAGTAGAAGTCTCTCGCACAGAATTACTAATAACGTATAAAAAGCGGGTTAGTCATTTACCGTATCTGCATCATAATCGTCGCAGCGACCGGACGACCGAAGCGTCATCTTGCATTATTTTACTCCAAATTTTTACCCTAAATCTGCGCGGCTCGGTGCGGAATCTGTTTCGGGTGGGAGGGTGTGAGTGTCCGTTCTGTACGTTAATAGAATTAATAATTATGTGCTTGAATATAATTTGTACATTAAAGACATACCTCTTCCCTCGCAGCGTCGTCTCTCTCCTGCTTCTTCAACTCCTTCAATTCTACTCTTGCATCTCTTTCCTTCCCCTTTTCTAAAAGGTTATATACTTCTAGCTTGACCCAGAAATCGCGGTTTCGATTGGAAACATGACATTGCAGGCTTGAATCACCTCTTTGTCTGTTGTCTTAACTGCCATCTGGTGGTCGTCAAAGAACCTTATGATCCCATTGATCCGATTTCTTTGTAAAAATGTTGAGGTCACGCGGCAGTCGCTCCATTTTAATAACCAATGCCGTCAAATCTAAGACCATGAGTAAGTAGGCGCAAGCTGAGAATTAGACTGGACTAACGCGTCAGACGAAGATGATTAAAGCGTACCGTGGACTCTAACCCATGATGACCTACCTTTTCCCTCGCATCGTTGTCCCTCTCTTGCTTTTTCAACTCCTTTAGTTCCACCACTCTTGCGTCTCTTTCTTTCCTCTTTCCTAGAAGGTTCTCGACGTGTAACTTCCTACTTACTTTTAAGCCATTTTCCTTATAACTGAGTTGACGAGACCCCCACCATTCAATTTGGCTGTTAATTTCTTCCTAACGAATATGTGTTCGGAGTCTTGTGTATGGTTTGAAAAGAATTTCGACATTCCATACAAAATCCTGTCAGCTGGCCATTACATTTGTATCGAAGGTCAAAGTCTTCTTAGTTTTCAGGTACTTTACATTGAAAATGATCTATTTTTGTACAGCACACAGTAAAAAATTGGCTGGTGTTTAAAAAGACAACCTAATTCCTAATAAATGTATTTCTTTTATATTACTTTTTCTATCTATTTAGCTATCTATAAAGACATACCTTTTCCCTCGCAGCGTCATCTCTCTCTTGCTTCTTCAACTCCTTTAGTTCCTCCACTCTTGCGTCTCTTTCTTTCCTCTTTTCTAGAAGGTTCTCGACGTGTAACTTCCTAGCAGCTTCTATTGCCTGTCTTCTGGCGCCCACGGCCGCTTCTCGAGCCGCTTTTTGTTCCTAAATATAAAATATTTATGTTTTTTAAGGGCTACGGAGGTGAGACGGCAGTCGCTCTAATGTAATAACCAGGAGAGCTATTGTCTAAAAGTGTGATTCACGTAAAATCGGTGGGTCGAATAATTCTTGTTCGTAAATAAATAATTTTCGTTCGTTAACGAAGGATTTTTGTTCGACATATATGTCATACATTTCCAAAATAGGGCTCCTGAACTGCCAAATCTAGGACCATGATTCAAGCGTACCCTAGGCTCCGAAGCATAAGCTGACGACGCCACTAGGAATACACGCTAGGAAGAAGGTGAAGATGGTTTTCAACCCTTTTGACAAATTTTGATCGTCCATTAATCACGCGATTTTTTTAGCATATTTTGACATAGCGTTTTTGTACTTTCCCATTATTTTTATGGACACAATAAATAATAGAATCAAATTTTTACACGACGACTATTTCAACCTTCTTGCAATAATTTACATAATATTATCAGTTTTAACTTGACTCAATAGTGTAATATGATATTGTCTGTCTCAATGAAAAAGACAATAATGTAAACAATGGCAATTCATTGAAATTTCTCACCAATCACTTACATTCGATTATTAATACTTATCACATTCACATCTCATGAACCCACAAATCATTTTCACAAAAACACCATCGACAAACCACAAAAATGTGGCCGTCTGACATTGAGACATTGTCAGACATGTGGATAATAAAAATATTATTGGTTTATAAAAATATTACTTTTTTTACACGAGATTTTAAACCTTATACCAATAACCTTAAAATTCATAGTAAACTCACCAATTTCATAAGCCTATCCCTTCTAACTTGTCGTAACCTTGTCGTATGGAGTCGGCATTGCGCCAAAAAGTCGTGTCGTCGATTCTCAGCTTCCAATTGCTTGATAAAAGCTATCTCCCTGAGCTTTTCTTCTTCGTCATGAGCTTTCCGAACTATGTCCTGTTGAAAATAATATAAATTAAATTATTTTAATACGGTTTTTATCGCGTTTGTTACTTACTAGCTTTCTCCCGCAGCTCCAGCTGCACCATAAAGTAGCCTGTTTGACCCCGGAGCTTCAACTATATTCATACTCAATTTCGTCAAAATCCGTTCAGCGGTTTGGTCGTGAAAGCGTAACAGACAGACAGACTTTCGCATTTATAATATTAGTATTGATTAGTATGGATTTATTTACACCTAACGTTTCAAACACTTTACAGCGTTCATGGTCGTAGGTAAACGGTATTAAAATAGTTTTATTATATTCATTAATGTGTAACAATCGAGAAAACATAACATAAAGTTTAATTTATTGACGTTGAAATTTAATACTTTTCCACCTCCCATGCAAAATCCTGCCCGCTGATCACTACATTTGTGTTGGAGGTCGGAAAATTTTTGTAGTTAGTACATTGTTTACCGAGGAAAGAATGTGGTCTCTAAAAAAACGGTTTCGTACGGTTCACTTTAGAAAAAAAGGAAATCCGAAAAACATGGACTTTCAGATGAAAATCCGTTTTTGAGAATAAAATGTATGCCACTCGACAGTTTTATTAACACTACAACATTTATCAAAAACGTTTTATATGGAAATGAGAAAATAATGGAGAAACTGGTTCATGAAAAAAAAATGTAAGAACTTAGATTAATAATTGGTCTCGCGCGCTCGACTAGACACCGTCGGCATACTAGAAAAACTCTCAACTAAAACCATGCCGAATTCGGCATACTTGCGGCATACCCGCCGTCAGTCATGCCGCGACCGATGAGCGAGTTGGATGTCTAGATAAATTTAAAATTTAATGTAAAAGCAGACGCAAAATGTGCAGTTTGCGTAGTCAAACTCTGTAAGAATAATACTAAAAGTAATAAGAAAGATATTACATACCATCAATAAGTATTGTATAATTTCGAAATATGGACATAAATTACTCACGAAAATAATATAACCCTAAAATATGGCGCGAAGTACCGCTCGGTGCTCAATGTTGCCGTGTATTAAAAAATCCTAAATTCCCCAAGGTTTCGATTTTTATTATTTAGATATTTTGTTTTTTAACTCCCGACCCCAAAAGAGGGATGTTGTAATTTTGACTTTTTCTGACAATTTTGTCTGTCTTGAACATCTTATTTCTTTAATGCTGGTCTGGGAGAAAAATAAATACATGGAATGTACTAGCTGCTTCTTTTCCCGCGCAGACCATATAAGCCGGCCAAGGGATTGGGCGAAAATCGAAGAACCATACCTATCAGTAGGCGATGCGACTAGCAACCTATCACTATTTCGATTCCATTTCCACTTTACGCCCACCAACATTCTAAATATGGCCTTTGGGTAGTAGGTTATTGTTGCCGGATAATCGATTAAACGAATTTGTTTTTTTTTTATTAATCTAGTATATCGAAAGTATTGATATAATAAATTTAATCGATTTTTGACAATTAATCGAAAATAATCGATTATTAACTGCAATATCAAACAATTAGTCGATTATTGAAATGGGTCGATATAAATTATATCGATTTAATCAACATAGGTAATCGTTTAAATCAATGGTTATTCATCGATTACGTATCTATAGTATCGATGTAATCTAATCTGTAGTATTGATTTTTGAGAATTTATGAAAAATAATCGATTAATGGATTAACAATAATACCAAGCATTTCAGGCACCGGTACTATACAGATATACCGGAACTCGGCGGCGGGATGTACAGCGGGCATAACATAAATCATCGTCATTCAACTCATACAGAAAAAAATATTGTACTTACAGAAATATATTATCGATAGTATCAATATCGATACTATCGATATATGATCACTATCGATACCTTAGATTATATTTTCAACTATCAAAGAATTTATTATTATTCGATGTGTAATCGATTTTCCGGCAACGCTACCGTATGGAAAAAGGCCATGATTATATGTGTAGGCGGTGGAAATGAGAAGGCGATAAGTTTGGAAATTCTGTAGCTGCAAAATGGCGTGCGTACTCGCAGTTGGTAGATAGCGAGTGATTTTAGCGATGCGGGGGGCGCACCACCCGACGACGCGCGGCGGGAACAGCGGGGCACGCATGACCATTTCACAACAACAAACGTTTATTAATTCAAACTAAACATTATGTACAATGATATTACAGCAAACAGAATATACACCTATTTCAAATTAATCCATTCGCGTCGCCTACAATATGTATGTACTAGCTGTTTCCCGCAGCTCCGCCTGCGTCAAAAGGTAGCCTATGTTTGACTCCGGGTCTTGAACTATATCCGTACCAAATTTCATGAAAATCAATTCAGCGGTTTAGTTGTGAAAGAGTAACAAACATCCATCCATACTTACAAACTTTCGTGTTTATAATATTAGTAGGATGTGTAGGTCTATTTATTTATCTGTATTTAAACCCGGGTTACAGCTAAAAAGAGGTCAGTAATCAATTATCTCCAAGCTAAATAGAAAATTAAAGTAACGTTTAACATACTGTACTGTGTAATAATAAATCAAATGAAAGTTTTTTTGCAATTTTAGGATTCTATATTAGAATTATAAAGTAGACAAAAATTAACCATTACCTTATCTCCGAAACTATCGATTCCAGAATTTCGATGCATAAATTACAGGAAAACCTATGAGATAATTTTAAATTTGTTTAGGAGGTCCTAATGGAGAAAAATAAAAATAGTACAGAACCCTCTCCACGCGAGCCGACTCACACTTGGCCAGTTTTATTTTAATTTTTAAGGATTTTCTGAGCTCCTTTTTATAATACGTAACAAGACCACAGCAATTAATAATTTTCCCATTGGTCGGGCACCAGTCAAGTA
Organism: Euzophera pinguis; assembly: GCA_947363495.1. NCBI lineage: Eukaryota > Metazoa > Arthropoda > Insecta > Lepidoptera > Pyralidae > Euzophera > Euzophera pinguis. The sequence continues at coordinate 9,962,889 of OX376178.1, read as the reverse complement.
GCTGGCAACACCATAATCGACGCTAGTGTGCGTCTTTGCACATTGTTTTACACACACTTTCCTATTAAGTGGCCGCATTCTGGAAACTGATTTTTCTTCACAGCGCGGTATCTAGTCGTAGCGCCGCGGAGACCAATTATTAATCTATGTGTAAGAATTTAAAAATATAAATCTATTTTTCTTAAACATGCGCGGAAATATTGTCATTACTTTTGAATAAAGAACACGCAAAGTAACATATTTACGTAGACTGAAAATCAAATTCACTTCCCGGCGCGTTCTTTGAATTTGGAACGAAGAGCGCGCCGGCAATGTTGTATGAAACGGTGTGCTGTTTAAATTTAGAACTCTTTTATCTATCGTACACATTGCGTTCTCGTGGCTGTATAGCCACACCTTTCGGCACAAACTGTAAAATAAATTAAATTTATTATGTAAAAGGCCCTTTTTTATTTCCTTGCATTTTTTTAAGAAAAGCACTATATATGCCTCGGCCGAAATGGAAATTGCCTGTCTCGTATCATTGAAGTCCTCGCCTGCATACTCGACCTGCAATTGCCTATTTCGCTGCCTTTGCAATAATGTACTATTTCTCCATCTACTAAAAAAGTCTAGCCATCAAATCTACCAATATCTGTACTACCCACTATAAGGATAAAAATAAAACGAGCGCGGTCACTTGCAGCCTGGGCTTTAATTGTCAATGTAATATTTCATAGTTTTTATGGTAGTATATCCGAAATCCGAAAAATATCCGCCAATAAATTTTAATAAATAATCACATTTCATTCGTCTGAAAAATCGATCTTAACGGCTGTATAGGCCTATGCCTGTGCTACACCGGTAGAAATATTAAAGTTAAAAAAAAACAACAACTGTCATTTAACGATCACTTTTTTTTCTTTTTATGGCTTTTACTTTCGTATTTAGGCAGTAACAAGTAAAAATTATATAATATAAAAAAGTTGTTTGGTCGAACAAGCTAAAGTCAAGTCAGTAGTTAAGTCAATACAATACAAAAACTCTTTATTGCACAATAAGGACACATTGTTAAATACAAGCAATATATAGTAAATAGTTAAGTCAAGTCGAGTCAGAAGTATTATGCTAAGTGAAGTGAGAAAAATTGCGACTTCCAGGAGCTTTTGGCAACAAGCAAGAAAATCACATAAATCGAACACTGGAACATCGTATCACTTCCCAACACTCACGCTTATTTTCAAACATTTTGTGAATAATAATCGACCATTATTATGCACAAACGCTCAAAAAAAACACAAATTTTGGAAAATAAAAAAAAGCGCCGATGTTGCTCTTCACAGCTTTTCGCCAAAAGAGCCCGTTTTATAGTTTGACTTTGACACTGACATTTACTTTTTTTAAATAGCCTCATAGTTAATTCTATAGATGTTTATGTAACAATAATTTGATGCCATAATAATGATTGTATTGTATGTTAAATTTAACACCTACCTTAAGTCGCTGATCCCTGTTCTCAGCTGCCTTTTGCAGTCTACGTTCCATACGTAACCTTTTCTCTTCGATCAATTGATTTTTTGCGACCTGAAAATTAATTTACTGTATAATATTTTCTGTGCTTTATTGTATCTAGTAACTAACTTCTTTTTTAACCGTTTGAAATTGCCTCGTCTTTGTCACTTAGCTCTAGCTTTTTTAACATGAGTTTGCGGAGAACGTCTTCAAAATTACTATGGCGTTCAATTCTATGAGAATTTACAAACGATTTCTATAATGCTCCTTCGAAACGGATGCGAAATAACTCATAAGCAGGATTTTATGGCTCGCTATTAACCCTTCAAACTTAGAACAATTTCAATCATTCATTATGCGAAACTTTCCCTACGATGGTCCTTCGACCCGGATCTGAACTAGCTCTGAAACAAGGTTTTATGGTTTCCTATTTTCACTTACCTTAACTTCCTCTACTCTCGCGAGCAATTGATGTATCTTCTTAGCTCTTTCTGTCTGATATTCCCGTCTCTGTCTCTCAGCTCGGGCTTGTTTGGCTTGCAATCTGCGGAGGGCGTCTTGAAAACTGCCGCGGCGTTTAATGCCTTGAGACAGTTTGGCGTGAAGCTGTTGGGCTCGACCTAAGATATATTTTATACATGTGAACAATTCTTACTGTATTTTTGAACTTACTATCTCATTTTTTTATTGATTAAAATATAAGAAATATTGATTTTCCTTTCTCTCCTATCGATATTCAACGTGAAAAAACGAAACGCAACACATTTTAGTTGACTTCAACCGATATTCAACGTCAAAACAGACTATCAAAACCTGACGTACAGGGGCGTAAATTTTTCATTGATTTCCTTTTTACCCGACTGCGACAGAAGGAGGGTTATGTTTTTCGAGCGTATGTATATAGGTATTTATGTATAATTGTTTGGCACGCCCTGTAGCCTGAACGGCTCAATATATTTTAGCTCGAAAGGTATCTTTAGATTCGTTTTTACTGTGTGAGTGACACTGGGCACATTGAAATAAAAAACAAGACGGTTTTTTTTTTGGGAAATATCATTTTTAAATTACACAGAAAAGCAATCGGTTTTATTAGTTTATTTTTTTTCAAATTACCGTTATCTTGTTTTGATACTAACCTGGATCCCTGGCGACCAATGCTTCGAGCACGACCAGCGTGTCGACCCTTTCTGCCCACGACATGCCCGCTAACGCTGTTTCATACTGTAACAAGAAATACAAATTTTAATAAGCATAGCCCGACCAGGAAAATAAAAACCCTGTATTGGCGTCGCTACTGAACGCCTTTAGATGGCAACATGTTGTATGTGTCATGTTAACAACAACATTGACAATGTCATCTAATGAAATAGAAATCTATAATTCGTTTTTATACGCGGCAAATATGATAACATCTGTAGGGAAAAAACCTTATCTATTCTTCTATACTATAATAATATTATAAAGCTAAAGAGTTTGATTGTCTGAACGCGCTAATCTCAGGAACTACTGTTCCGATTTGAAAAATTATTTCAGTGTTGGATAGCCTATTTATCGAGGAAAGGCTATAGGCCTGAGCGAATTAAGGGCGGCTAGTCTATCACTATATGACTTATTCTTTTATCACTCTTATAATAATATTTTTTTCTTAAATCGTAGGAAATAATCACAAAATACATAACGTCCACTCCTGTCATTTTTTGGCAGATGACGTTGAGATGCCAGTAAAAGAAATTAGTTTAAATATTTTTCCGCAATATGCCGAAGGTTGCTATTTTACTAATCGGGTTATAACTAATCTAAGGATAAAAATTGATGGCAGACATTTTTATTCTAGTATCGGAATTTAACGTGGATCAACAGTATATTATCGATTTAACTGTGTGGTGAAATGTAAAATTCATTATTCGAGAGTAAATTGCGTCATTATTCTTGGAATAAAACTTATCCGATATAAGCCAAGACTACCTCTGTGGCGTAATGGTTAAGATGGATCAATGATGAAGATGAGATGCAGAAGTCACGGGTTCGATCCTTGGTCAGGTCAAGAAGAAAATGATCTTTTTCTAATTGTCTAGCTACCGTTCATGAGATACAGTCTGGTGACAGACAGACAGTGAAGCCTTAGTAATAGCGACCTATGGAAACGGTTCATCATATAATCATCATACGTCACCGGAATGATATGACAATGAAAGAATGATATGACGATGATAGTATGATAATGATAGTATAATGATATGAAGATGGTAGTTTGATGGTTGTAGTATAATGATATGACCATGATAGTATGATGTTATGACGATGATAATGTTACCTGATCCTCCAGACTAGCAGCCAACGCTCCCAAATGTTCCGGAGAGTTACACGATCGCGGAAGGTTGGTGTCCTCACACAGGATTTCAGCGTCCGTCTACAAAAATATAAAGACATAATAACGATTCACTTTTCTACAAAAAGAATTAGTTCAGCTATCTGATGTTAGGTGGCGCAGATACAGACCTCACTTATGTTTGGCGAAAAACAGAACTAAATTTTCAAAACATTCTTTTTTACGTACTTAAATTCTATAACATCGTTCCTATTCAAGACAACTAACTAGTCTAAGAATCAAAATGCTTAACAGTCATTTTATTCTAGCGACAGATTCCTTGTACCGGAATTACACATGGTTTAAACAGTATATTCTCGGGAATCTTCTGTGTGGTGAAATGTAAAAACTTCATTATACGAGAGATAATTCCTTGGAATAAAACGTCATTTTCCTTGGAATAAAACTTATCCGACTTTGGTGAAATCGGCCCTACGTGCTGTTTTTAAAGGTTATATAATATATCTTAATTTGGCGTAACAATGACTTTGTAGGAGCGTGCCCAAGGAGTAACCAGGGCTGTATAGCATATAATCTGCACTCTATGATGAAACTAAACCACTTTTAGTTAGCTTTACGTAATAAACACAATGTGAAAAATTGGCTCGAATTTAAAAAGTAATTCAGTATAGTTACCTCTGTGTCATCAGTCTCAGTGTCCAAATCAATATCAGAAACTTGCTGCAACTCCATGATTTGTCTATTCAATAGATCTTCTTCCTCACACAACTTCCTCTGATCGACTTCCGACTGGAAATCCAACGCCCAACTGATTTTCTTCTCATTCTCCTCAATCTGTGACGTCATTTCCGCTATCTCAGACATTTCCGACGGATCAGCCGTTTTCAAAATCTCATTGTGATTAGGAATCTGATCATCTTCCTCCAAATATTTAAAAGTAGACTTAAATTCAGCCTTCCATTTGTCAAAATCAAAAGCGTCTTCAGTACTTTCTTGCGATCTCGCTAGACCAATAGTCAAACTTTCGAGCGACGAATGTAGACGATTTTTAGTCAAGTCTGACGTGTCTTCTCGTGCTACGTCTTTCATTTTCTCAGCCCTTTTTGTAAAAGCCTTTCTTGACGACCGCGTGTTCAAACCAGTCACGTCTGATTTTTGTCTAATCATTTCCGTATTTTTATTGTTTGCGTCCGATTTAGTTTTTACTGAAACTTTAACTTTTTCTACTTTTGGTAATGTTTGAGGTTGTTCAGATTTCGCTCGATCCAATTTGGCATGCTTAGGAGAATTTACTATAGGATTCGTCTCCTGTTTTGGTGATTCTATCATGTTTAAAGTTGGTAAACTAGTTGTCGCTGAAGGTTGGTGGAATCTATTCGCCCAGTGCGATTTAGATTGCTTCTTGGATTCGCGACTCAACCGTCTAGATTTCACAGTAAGCCAGCCATCGTTGTCATTTTTACTACCATCTACGTTAAGTACTTCGATAGAATTAGCCACATCTTGTATAAGCTCTTCAGGGACTAAAGTTTTGAGACTTTCGCTAGATTCAATACGCGACATATCAATTTGAGTAACGATCGTATCCGAACTACTATATTCATCACAATCTTTGATTTTTTCTAAAGTCGTTATAACATTTTTTTTTTTATCTCCCTTCTCTGTTACTTTTAGAGTCGTGGGTCTAGGAGGGCGTTTTTTCAAATCAGTTTTATTTTGAATTTTATTATCACCTGAAGCCATTTGAACGCTTTTGATTGGAGGTTTACGTGCAACTACCCCTTTAGCGGCTGTAGTAGGTGCAGTATCAAAAAGACTGCTTCTACTAGTGACATTAAAAGGATAGCTACATTTGTTAGGCTGGTTAGCTTGATTTCTTTTGGGGAATGGCCTAGGAGGTCTTGGAGCAGAATTTGGTCGCATTTCAACAACTGTTTTACTTCGAGCAAGAAGGGTAGTTTTTGTTTGAGTTTTAACTTCAGTTTTAGTAGTAACAGGTTTAGGTTTAGCTGCTGCTTGGGAATATGCTGGTCTGGTGTTCGGTTTAGAATCAAATAGTTTATTTTCTGCAGATACGAAATCTGAAACAGTTTTAGTGTCCGAAATGGGTTTTGTATCAACCTTATCTGATTCTTTCTTAGAATCTACTTTAGTGACGTCTTTTGAACCATCTTGTTTGTGTGTATTGTCGGTACATTTTTGCTCTACGCCTTTCAAGGCGTTATCGGTGACGGGTGCTTTTATCTTTTCGGAATCTTCTACTTGGTTCGGGGTACTTTCAGTTGCTTTTAAATTCGATTCGTCTGTAGGACTTTTCAAAGAACTATCTAAAGATTTGGGGGACTCTATTTTTAGAATTTCAGTTACTACCTCTGTCTTTTCATCTATTGATTTTGAAGAACTTTCATTAGATATATCAGCAAAATTATCTTCAGATTTCGATGGAGATTCAGTGGAAACACTTTCTTTTTCATCAGTTGTATTTTTGTCCTCTTTACCATGTCCTTCGTTACGTTCTATTCCTTCATTACCATCACTAGACTGAATAATTTCAGATATTTTAATATCGGTTTCAGTAACAGCTTTTTCTATTTCTTTGTCTTCATTGAGTAAATTGCCATTTTTGGCTTGATTATCTTTTATTTGTTTGGCTAAAAACTCATTTTCCATACTATCTAACTTGGCAACGATCTCTTGACCTCTGGTAGGAATTTCTACAACGGGCGTATCCTTGCCTATTGGTTCTGGACACTGTTTAGCATGTTTTGGAGATTTTATAATTACTTGTTTAGGAAAAACATTTGGACACTCTTTTGCTTTACCTATTTCAACGGTTAGTGGAATAGTTAGTTCTGCTTTTTCCCCATTTTTATCATTAAGCACTTGTTTCGTGGCACTATTATCTTCCGCAACATCCTTGCAATCTTTCTCTTTAATATCAGAAAGCCTCGTGGCCTCTTTCACAACTTTGGGCTCAGGTTTGGCAGTTATCTTCGAAGCTACAACTTTGTTGCTAAAGAATTCAATATTAGCTTTAGGACTAGTACTGGAATGTCCTGAAGAAATCCTCGGACTAATTTTGCCGCTACCTGGACTGGCTTTTCCCGTGAGACTTGGGCTGTTTTTGCCACTTGGAGTGTTATGTCCTGATAGACAAGGGCTATTTTTGCCCGACACAGATGGAGAACTCTTTACGGAATATGTTCTCCTGGACTCGGGACGTACGAAGTCCGTTTTTCTGATCTCCCAAGCTAAGCTCTGAGGTCTATGCGGTGGTGGAGTATTGTCGTATTCCCATTTCAGTCTGAACCATTCTCCTAGAGCCTTGAAATCGCGGGTATAATTCTCTAGAACTAAAATTACTTCTTGGCACTCGTTTAGGTTTTCATGGGCTTCAACTGTGTTGTAGATTTCACCGATCTGAGGAAAATAAAAATGAAATTAAGGTGCCTTATCCATAAAATCATCCATCCATAAAATTTCCTACAAGAGTCACACAGTGCTTTGGCAATTTGCGAAGTTATTGAAACCTTTACCCATAGCAATTCCACTACATTTGTCATCTTTTAAAACGGTAGAACAATTAGTCTATGAATAATATACACGTATGTTTGTCAATCGCAGAATCGAATCGTGAGAAACGAAGTAACAATTTTTTCTATTCCATACTAAAATGAGGTAACCAATCACCTCATACTTAGATTGACATATAACTTCACCGATTGTTAATTGTGCAAAAGTATGTTTTCTGTAGTAAGCCGGCTCCCAACTCAACTGAGATCGTAGCCATAATTGTTGATCATTTTTTGACAATTTTATAGTCAATACATAGACAACACACTCGTTTTTCAATTGTCCTACGTTCAGAAGCATATTTTTTGTCTGTTTAATTAAAGTAATACTCACAGCCCTTTAGAGCTCACCCCGCAGACTATAATCGATTGTTTTGGACATAATGAATGAAGTCACAGAAAAGATAACATATTTACTCATTGAGGTTTGTTTCACTGTAAAGAGCAATACTCACAGCCCTTTGTAGATCTCCAAACAGCAGAGCCCAGTATCTCGCTCTAAGTTCGGAACGCTTGTCGCGACCGGCGGAAGCGGAGCGTCGAGCGGGGCGGGGCCCGCCGCGACGGATCGCTACGCCGGTCACGCGCGGCGGCTTGCGTGATATACGGGCTGTAGAAGATATGTTGTGATGAAAACATGATTCCAACATGGTCCCTTTTTTGTTTTAGCAATGTATGGGTGTGATATTAGTTTGGGCACAGAATAGATTATAGTACAATACAATAACTCTTTATTGCGACAAGGATACATTGTTAAATACAAGCAATTACAAGAAGAATAACCTTGCACTAAGGCCATCCTTAGAGAAGGAATTTAAAGATTGTGCGCGATAGGTGTCTTTATCTCAGTGTTGTCTGTCCCATTTCACATAAGAGTGCAGTGTGCGTAACATCAGCATCATTAATACGTGTAAACTTTGTATATATAAATTCGGCAGACTAAGTTAGACAGGTTCAGTTTGGGGAAGATGTTATTTTTATACAACTAAGGCAAACAGGCGTATGGCTCACCTGATGGTAAATGGTAAAATTTTTATTGAAGGTTGCTTTGACTCAACAAAAATTTTACTGAAGAGTATATCTGTCTGCTAACTATTAATTGTTTAATATCGAAACTTCATATTATTTATTGATTATGTATGTTACTCTAATATGTTCTACAAACAAAGTATCTTGAATCTTTCTCTCTTACTCATGTGAGAGAATGAGACAAATATAACTAACTTATGCTACCTAAATACATGATTGTAATATTTTAAAATTGACAATTATTAAATATATTTTTTGTAAATATCACAGTCAATATTAAAATATTTTCAGTATATTTCCTAATAATTTAGAAAGTTAATTAATGATATTATATATTTTGGCTTTTTATGTTGCTTATATAAGTAGGTACATCTATTGAAAATAACAATTTCAAATAGTTTTTCAGAAATTTATTACATTGAAAATTTTACTTTCTTAATATATTTTTTTATTTTTAAAAATCTTTATTTAATTTCTGATACTCAAAGGGAATACACAGTGCCGATGTGTAACAGTGTGACACATTGAGAAGAACTTCAATTGCAATGTATAATACTGTGACACATTAATAATTTTATTCCCTATGTGTCTAACATCTTGGTATGACACATCGGGAACAAATCTAAAAATTGAGTATGAATTGTTTGAAAAATAACCATATTATGTAACAATATATTTATGAGCCTGTTTATCTGGATGAAAAGGGAGACATCAGGAGTACCCATAATCGACAAGTGTGTATGACGAGTGATGAGCGTAGAAGAAGCAAGGGAAGTCTGTAAGGATTGTAGCAAATGGAAATCCGTAGTCTCTGCCCACCCCTACGGGAAAAAGGTGTGATGTTATGTATGTATGTTTATCTGGACTTATTTATTTTTTTAATTATATCAAGTGACATACATGGTCAAACAACCCTGTGCACCATGGCATCAGAGGCATTATTATTTTGTCCATATGTTGATTTATTTATTTGATTATAAACAGGCAGCTGTTACAGCTGATGCGTCTATATCAAGCAGTGTCTAGTAATTTCACAAAAAGTCTTTCACTTCAAGTCCATTTGTACAATATTTACCAATTCTTCCTTCTGGTATAAACCTTCTTCAACATTTCCCATTGAGGCTTGAATGGTTGCTAAAAACACGACTAACAGACAAGTCCTCAATAAAAGACTATGCAATTCTTCCTTTCTTTCACAGAAAAAGTATTCAACTGAGCTTCCACCTTTCTAATTATGTTCACCTTTATTTTTTTAGCTTCATTCTCTAATTTACAGTGGATTACATGATCAATGGCCCTGTACAACCTTGTGTCAGATTTTTTCAGAACCACATCTTGGCCTCCGTCATGGTTCTTTTAGTGACTACCAGATGGCAGGCGGGACCAACGGCTTAGCTTGCCTTTTGAAGCACACAATTTTTTTAACAGACAATCAGGTGATTCAATTCTGCTATGTCCATATCAAAATAGAAACAACTAAACAAAGTCTTTATGCTTACAGTTTAAGGAACATCTGCCCAGGGAGAAGGGAACCTCAATCAGTACTATAGGTCTTTGCTAGGCTAATTTATTGCCAAAATTCAAAGCATGACAACCTATGCTCTATTTTTTTTTAATAGTACCCTACACTAAAAAACTTAGTTATCAAGTAATATCAAAACTGTGACTATAAGAGCAACTCTAAAGGGTTTTAGTTCTTAATAATATCATATTTTACAACAGTTTTAGCAAATGCGACATAGCTTTACGCCCACGATATAACAGAATTTCAGAATTATGAAACAAACAGCTGGCTTACCAGGCGTTTCGACTGATACATGGAAGGCTACTAAGTTCCTTGCCTCTCTTCCTTCCTCCTGAACCAATTGACGAACTTCTTCCATTTCAAATCAACGAAAAACAAGACTTTTCGCGACAAAACAAAAGAGCAGAAATGAAGTCATCACTTCCGCGTTTACATTCATCTGCGGCGGCTCAAACACACATCACAATAAGTAAATAATACAGTAACAGTTTAATTTTTGAGAATAAGTAAAAGATTACAATAAAAATAAATTAAAATGCGAAAAATAACTTGACGATATTTTCATAACAATTCGCGTTTGACAGATAAAAAGCAATGTTACCATGAAAGAAATGAAAATTGATAAATGTAGTAGATTATGGCAAAAGTAATTTTTTACCGTAAAACTAGGTAAAAAAAATTAAATCTATTGTGGAAGGTTCAATCACAGATAAATTCGAATCGGCTAGTTAAAGTTTAACAGGAATTAAATCAGTCAAATGCGAGCTGAACTCACGAACGAAGGGTTCCGCACCATTATCTATGCCGCAAATAAATCACGTTTGTAGTATGGACCCCTTTAAATATTTACTTATTTACTCCTCTGGCTCAGCGACCCGTAGTGGATCTTGGCCTCCGAAACGAGAGAGCGCCAGAGTGTTCTATTCTGCGCGATGACTCGCCAGTTGTCGGCTCCCATCTCTCGCAGATCAGCCTGTACTGCACCGCTCCAACGGTATCTGGCTCGACCGCTGGTCTTCTGCCTGCCCTTAAATATTTGTTATATTTTCATTAAATTATGAGTGTGGAACCCTAAAAATGAAAATCAAGAAATAGTGGTTATTGTAAAAAAAAATTAAATGAAACAAAAGGGAACATTTCCCTGAGGAGAAAAATTAATAATAAAACCATATCGTTCACAGTGCAACTGGAAAAACGCTGAGATTATCAAGAACAGAGAAAATTTAAAATGAGATAATTAAAGATAAACATAAAAATTAGATCACATTTTTTACAGAAACTTCCATACAACTACTTTCACGTATCGCAACTCCTCAGAGAATTTATGTATTGCCATATTTTACTTTTACTACTATTTAGGTAACTTTCAATATAATACAATTCCTTGATTTTCTCCAACGTAGGTAGATCGAGATAATATTTCCAGAATTTAATAGTCTACGGCCGAGGTTACATGCTAATTCTGGCGTAATTCTGGTCAGAATAACAGGAGATTATGCATGTAATCCACTGGAATGACGGAGTGATGGTCCAGAATTACGAAAACCAAATATTCGTTCGTATCAAATAATCATTCCAGAATGATGCTAGAATAAACAACACAAAGCGCGTTTCACACCCGTATTCTTAAACATAACCTTAAGAAAGTCCTTCACTCAAACTCATGGGCGCCTCAAAAAAGTCCTCGAACTTTCATTGAAAACGATATTCTTAGTTGGTTGCTTGAGCAAATTGCAATGAAGAACGACACAGGTTTTATTAACAAAGCTAAAAATTTTAAAATACAAAAGAGTAAAGTGAAATATGAAATAAACTAAAAAGATACCTTGTCAAAAAGTGGCAAAAAACTGATTTATAACCACTTTATTTCATTAAGAGGACGCCTTGAGGTACCTCTCGACGAACCTTATATTTGACAGTTCGATACTCACCTCCTTAAGTCAAGGAAGTTAGTGTCGATTCATACCAATGAGTTAAATTAAGGTTGAGTTGAGTTTGTATTTATAATCCCTATAATCCACAGGGGTGAAGGCCAAGGGAGAGGTTTAAGAACACGTGTACCCCGCCTGCTCAGGCCTCACCACCCGACCAGTGTTACCACTTGTGAAACAGAAATCTGCTATTTAATTCAACATTCATCAGGAGTTAATCTGCTAAACATAAACGTAAAAAGGTGTAAAAAGGTGCACTCTCTGATGGGCAGGATGCGTGGTAGCGGCAATAGCATTCTGAGAGCGCTGTCAGAGAGATGGGGCGGGCATATGCAGTGCCACTGGGACGCTGTACTAAAATCCCAATTTAGTTATGTAAGGAACTAACATTAGTATGTAAGTGCGTGTATTACTAACAGATATGGACTACGGTCTGAAATAAAAGATTTTTATTTTATTTTATTTTTTATTTATAAACTTTTACTCTATTGAAAAACCAATAAAATTTAGCAATTTCTTAAAATGTAATTTTTTATTCTGGTTTATTAATTTTTACGTAAGTTTTTTTGGCAAGTTGAAAATGCGACTGGGGAACACGGTTAGATAAAAAGACGCACGTTTTTTTGACAAGCTACTGGGAAACATGCTAAGATAATAAAGAGATTTTTGACAAGCTGAGGATGCAAACGAGAAACGCGCTTAGATGAAAAAGACGTACGTTTTTTGACAAGCTGAGAACGCAACTGGGAAACACGCTTAGATAAAAAAGAGATTTTGGCGAGAGAGATACTTGAATAATACTCCAATTGTTCAGAAGGAATGGAATGGTTTATTTACAAAATTGACACGTATTTATACAAAATTATTTACATTCAAATATTACAAGTGTGATTTTTTGTTGCGATATGATAACCAATCATAAGTTAGTATTCCAGTTTGCATCCATATTTGGTGGCGCATTTTGACGATGGTCCGCGCGGGGAGCGCGGGACGAACTGGATACCGCGAGACGTGCTTGGCCGTTCCAATAAAACTAGCTCGCGCAATCTCGCAGTCCTTTTCGACGGCGGCGCTCGGAACGGTGCGGACGTGCGCACAGCTTGCGGCGTGCGGCGAGCGGCGAGTTTCCATGTGTTGTGATGTGAAGTGTTCATCCACGAACTGATGAAGAGTGAAGACCGATGTGATGTGCTGCTTGAAGTGAAGAGTCGTGTGCTGTGCTATTCTTGTTTCTTGACAACGACGTGTGATAAGCTCCGTACAGCACGTGCATGTTCAACCAATCTTGTTTCTATGACAACTCGCCGTTTCTTTGACAATGCGTCGCCATAAATAAAATGCTTGCATGATGTGTGTGTTGTGTTTTCTTTCTTGGTATCCTTAAAAGAGTTCTTCTTAGAGCTGGTACTTGTAACTGTTTCTAAAGGTTGTTCTATCAAAGTATTTTCTGCATGTGATGGTAAGGTATCTTGATTTGTACTTTAAGGTAAGGTAATTAGGTAAGTATAAAGGTAATGGTGTAGCCACAGTACTCCCCTTCAAGTGAAACGTACCGGCAACTTGACTGAACGGCCGATACGCGTGCGCGTAACAGCTGATTGTGACGTCACGTTGCTCGTAACGGCGGGAGTGCGTTGAACTTTCTGTGGCGAGGTATCTTGAGGTAACTGCGGCGGAGTGATGATGACTTGATTGTGACTTGATGATGATGGTAATGTATTCTGTGGTAAGTTGATTTCTTGATCTTCTTGTAATAAGTAGGCAGGTTTCAGTCGGTCGATTGAGATGTTTGATTCGCGATCTTGAAGTTGTATTGTGTACACTTTTTCTGTCCTCTTGATAACGCGATAAGGGCCTTGATATGGTGATTGTAGAGGTCGCTTTACCGCGTCGACTCTGACGAACACGTGGCTGCAGGTTTGTAGATCTTTGTGCACGAAGATGCGTTGTTTGTTATGATGTGACGTACACGACTGAGGCCTGTTTTCTTCTATTGATGAGCGTAGTTTTTCGACATATGTGTAGTCCATAGATGTAGGTATTGATGATGTTGTGAAGAAGTCACCCGGTAGCCGTAAGTTATAGCCATATGTTAGTTCGGCTGGGCTAACTCCGGCGTCTGTCCGTAGGGTCGCTCGTAGTCCTAGTAGCACGGTAGGTAATTCGTCGATCCATGAGCTTGAGCTGGACAGTCTGGTACGTAGTGCAGTCTTCAGAGTGCGGTGCCAACGTTCAATGATACCGTTGCACTTGGGATTGTACGCTGTTGTACGATTCTTCTTTATTCCCATTGTTTTCATTAAGTTGTTGAACAGCTGACTTTCGAATTGGCGGCCTTGGTCGCTAGTGAGTGTTTCGGGACATCCAAATCTTGCAATCCAGTGTTTGTAGATGATTTCGGAGACTGTTTCGGCTGATATGTCGTCGGTAGGTATTGCTTCCGGCCATTTTGTTTGTCGGTCAATCATAGTAACGAGATAGCGATGACCTTGAGATGTTGTAGGTAGCGGTCCGACGATGTCGACGTGCAGATGGTGAAAACGCTCTGTTGGCGGGAATTTTGAAATCGCGCTGTATGTGTGACGTTGAATTTTATTCTTTTGACAATCGATGCAGCTTCTTGTCCATTTTGGTATGTCGCTATTCATTGACGGCCAGAAATATTTTTGCGAGATGATCTTGCGAGTCATGCGTGTACCGGGATGGTTGATGTTGTGTATGTTTCTGAATATTTCTTCTCTGTGCTTTTCTGGTATATATGGTCTGACATGTGATGATGATGTTTCGCAGTAGAGTTCAATGTTGGTGTTCGGAATGATGACTTTTTTCAAGGTGATGTTGTCTTGTTGTTGTAGATGTTGAATTGTGGTGTCTTGTTCTTGAGCTCTCGCTATTTCTTCGTAGTTGATCGGAGACGGGCATGTGATTGTTTCGATGCGGCTGAGTGCGTCGGCGACAATGTTTTGTTTACCGCTCACGTGACGTATGTCGGTCGTAAACTCGCTGATAAACAAAAGCTGTCTTGTGCGTCTTGGCGTCTCGGTTGTTGATGTTATTTTGCTCATTGCGTATGTAAGGGGTTTATGGTCGGTGAAGATGATGAGTGGTCGTCCTTCGAACATCTTGCGATAGTGCTTGACGGCCATGTAGATTGCTTGAAGTTCTCTGTCGTACGTCGAATATCTTGATTGCGCGTCGGAGAATTTCTTGGAAAAATAGCCAAGTGGTTGCCATTTTTCGTTGACGTATTGTTGAAGTACACCGCCAGCTGATTTGTCGGAGGCGTCGCAGAAGAGAGCGTAGACGGCTTCATGAGATGGGTGGGCGAGTAAAGCAGCGTTGTTTATGCTAGCTTTACATGCTTCGAATGCTTGCGTTGACTCTTCTGTCCATTGTATGACGGTTTTGTCTCTTTTCTTGACGTTGTGAAGATGCGCGTTGAGTGGTGCTTGCATGGACGCGGCGTCAGGTATGTGGTCGCGGTAAAAATTCAGCATACCGAGGAAACGTCGTAGCTCTTCGATGGTTTTTGGCTGAGGATAGTTCATGATGATGTCGATCTTCTCAGTTGGAGGTTTGATGCCTTCTTTTGACACGATGTAGCCTAAGAACTTGACTTCCGATTGACCGAATTGGCATTTGGCAGGGTTGATGGTGATGCCGTGTTCCTCGAGTCTTCGAAGTACCGTTCTTAGGTGTTCTCGGTGTTGGGCTTCATTCTCTGATGCTATTAAGGCGTCGTCGATGAACGAGAATACGTAGGGCAGTCCGCTGAGCACTTGGTGGATGAAACGTTGAAAAGTTTGGCCTGCATTCTTGAGTCCTGGACACATGCGCGGAAATTCGAAAAGTCCCATCGGTGTGATGATGGCAGTCTTCTCTATGTCTTCTTCGCGAACTTTCAGTTGTTGGTACGCCCGATTTAAGTCCAAGGTCGAAAATATAGTCTTCCCAGAGAGCTGATAGGTGAAGTCCTTGACTCGTGGTACAGGGTAGCGATCTGGTTTCGTAATCGCGTTAAGGCGGCGATAGTCACCACAGACTCTTAAGTCCCCGTTCTTCTTGGGTACGATGTGAAGAGGTGATGACCATGGGCTCTTGCTGGGTCGGCATAGTCCTTGATCAATCATATTTTGAAATTCTTGTTTGACCTTCTCGTAGCGATGTGGCGGTATGGGACGTGCGCGGCAATGTATCGGTTGGCCTTCTGTTTCTATGAAATGTTGAACGTTGATCTTGCTGTCGTTTAAGTGCATCGCAGTGAGTCGCGTGGTACCGGGGAATTCGGCGAGAATGTTGTGATATTCGTTTTTCGTGTCGATACTGCGGACGGTAGGTATATTTGTCGCTCGAACGGGTGCGTTTACTTGCAGTTTTGTGACGTTGTCGATTAATTTCTTGTTTTTGAGATCGACGATCAATTGATGATGCTTGAGAAAATCGGCTCCTAGTATTGGTTTCGAGACGTCAGCGACCATAAATTTCCACTTGTAGGGACGGCGAAGATTGAGATCGAGTTCAAGTGTTCTCTCTCCATATGTTGATATTTCTGTGTTATTTGCGGCGTAGAGCTTGAATGGGAGTGCCTTGGTGATGTGAGTTTTTTTCTTTGGAAGTACGGATATGTTCGCTCCTGTGTCCACTAAGAAGGATATTCCGGTTTTCTTGTCTGTGACGAATAGGCGGTATGAGTGTTCTTGAACGCAGGTATCCGCCTCTGCCAACGTTCTTTCTAGTTTTCCTGAGGCTTATTTTCTATCTTCTTAAATGAGCACGGTGATGTGCATTTGTATGCTTGAGCCCCGAAGCGTTGATGGTAGTAGCAGTACGGTGATGAAGATGGTGAATTGTTTCTTGAGTGAGATGGAGAACGATTGTATGGATTGCGGCCTTGAGATGGATAGCGGTTTCTTCTGAAATTATTTTGAGGTCTTGCTCGTAGCTCGGCGATTTCTAATGAGAGTCTTCTGATTTCGTTGACGAGGAATTGAGTGTCGGCAAGTTGTGATGAAGGTGGTGGTGGTGATGGATGCGGTTGTGATGGACAGATGGCTGATACTTCGCGTTGCTGTTCCATCATTTTGTCGGCGAGTAGTGCGAGCTCTTCTAAGGCGGTTTTGGTGCTGAACGATTCGCTCACTGCTAGTACTGAGCGTATGTACGAAGGAAGATGGTTTGTCCACATAATTCGTAGCGTTGCGTCTGGAATTCTGTCACGAGCGAGATCCTTCATGCGTCGAAGTAAGTGTGACGGCTTCTGGTCGCCTAATTCCATCTCGGAGAGTAGTTTTTGAAATTGACGGCTGTCGGATTCTTCGTATGTGGAGATGAGTCGTTCCTTGATGGCTTGGTATGGCTTCGTTTCTGGTGGATTGTACAGCAGATCGGAGATTTGTTCGATGTCTTGTTTTTCCAAGCGTGCGATGACCATTTGTGCCAGTTGCTGTTCACCCTTTTTCTGGTCGTGGGTGGCAGCTTCGAAACTGTAGAACCACAGCCGAGGACGATCGCGCCAGAACGGTGGAATGCGGAGAGCCAGTGAGATGTTGGCGATTTCGGGCTGGACGACGGGCTGGGTTGGCTGAACGGTGGCATTTTCTTGTTCCATGGTGGACGGGCAGAGATTTGTTGCTGGATGATTTTTTTCTTGATTTTTCCTGGTAGCCGAGCAGGGATTCCTCTTCTTTTTTGTTGTTTCTTCTTTGTAGCGTAGTCGGTGGTCACCACTTTGGCGAGAGAGATACTTGAATAATACTCCAATTGTTCAGAAGGAATGGAATGGTTTATTTACAAAATTGACACGTATTTATACAAAATTATTTACATTCAAATATTACAAGTGTGATTTTTTGTTGCGATATGATAACCAATCATAAGTTAGTATTCCAGTTTGCATCCATATTTGGTGGCGCATTTTGACGATGGTCCGCGCGGGGAGCGCGGGACGAACTGGATACCGCGAGACGTGCTTGGCCGTTCCAATAAAACTAGCTCGCGCAATCTCGCAGTCCTTTTCGACGGCGGCGCTCGGAACGGTGCGGACGTGCGCACAGCTTGCGGCGTGCGGCGAGCGGCGAGTTTCCATGTGTTGTGATGTGAAGTGTTCATCCACGAACTGATGAAGAGTGAAGACCGATGTGATGTGCTGCTTGAAGTGAAGAGTCGTGTGCTGTGCTATTCTTGTTTCTTGACAACGACGTGTGATAAGCTCCGTACAGCACGTGCATGTTCAACCAATCTTGTTTCTATGACAACTCGCCGTTTCTTTGACAATGCGTCGCCATAAATAAAATGCTTGCATGATGTGTGTGTTGTGTTTTCTTTCTTGGTATCCTTAAAAGAGTTCTTCTTAGAGCTGGTACTTGTAACTGTTTCTAAAGGTTGTTCTATCAAAGTATTTTCTGCATGTGATGGTAAGGTATCTTGATTTGTACTTTAAGGTAAGGTAATTAGGTAAGTATAAAGGTAATGGTGTAGCCACAAGATTTTTGTCAACTTGAAGAGGCAACCGGGAAACACGCCAAGATGAAAATGACTTACGTTGATTTGACAAATTTTTGCCAAGTTAAGGATAAAGTAAAAAAACGTCCGTTGTTTCTACAAACTGGGGATGCAACCGGGAAATGCGCTAAGATGAAAAAGACGTATGTTTATTTGAAAAGCTGGTTATATTTTATAGGTTGGGTCTAAATATATCCAAGGTTAAAATTTAAGCGCCTAATCGGCCTTAATAGCATTAATACACAAATGGTCACACTGGTATTTTAGGTACTTTGTGCAATGGCCCCTCCTGCTCAGCAGCAATTCTGCAGCACCTACCCCCCTCTTACGTTTTTCAACCCTTGACTGAGCATGTAACCCAGTTTTTCATCTATCATTCTGGTGTAATTCTGAACAAAACTGGATTGTCAATTCAGAATTACGCCAGAATTAGCATGTAACCTCTGCCTACGACTACTCAAATCTATGACTCCAACACACCATATTCATTTACTATGTGTGGCAGGCAACGCGTTAGTTTGAACAATCCATAACTTTACGACAGTCGTTTTGAAAAATCAACCAATACTCAGTAACATTTGCTTGTAGCCCCCTGGCAACACTGCAGGATATTATCTTTTCGTTGTCAAGCAAGATGGCTGACCAGGTAATGTGCCGATTTTTGTTTAAAAAATATTGTAATTTAATTGCTAAATTCATTATAAATTGATTTATTTTGAAGATTATTGAGTGCTTAAAGGATGTGTAAAATGTGCCAATTAAATTAGTGCAATTTGAAGTGAAAATGTGGCGACTAAGATTGTGCACGTGGGATATGCCTACGAGAACGTTTATTTTCGGCAAATTGTATGTTTTGCTGAATATTTACTGAATTACTTAGTAATGCGAATTGTTGATAGTAGTTTCATCTACAATGTACAATTTTATATCGCTGTAACAATGTTATGTTCCTTGCAATGTTTGTTACCGAATTTAGGTTATGTGCTTCTAAAAAACACCGTAATATGTTTAAAATGATAAATATCTATTTCATTTTATATTACTCTCAAATGCGGTTAAAGAATCAAAGCATTTGGTAGTTCGAATCATTTATTTTTAGTAAACAAAACATATTGAAATTCATTGTCACTACCTACCTCAATGTTTCCAAATAATCCTCCCCATTAAACCATATCGTAGTTAGCAAATACTAATGTTAATTAAACTTACAGACTGAACGTTCGTTCCAAAAACAGCCAACTATTTTCTTGAACCGTAAAAAGGGGATTGGTGTGAAGCGTAGCCGGAAACCGCTCAGGTACCACAAAGATGTGGGACTGGGGTTCAAGACTCCGCGAGAGGTAATGCATGGAGTGGTGTTTTAATGTTTTCTTTTTTTCCATAGACAGAGAAAGCGTTCCAAAAACAAGCGACGGTGTTCCTCAACCGCAAAGGGGGACTTAAAAAGAAGGACACTCGGCATTCAAAAAATGTCGGACTGGGTTTTAAGACTCCCAGAGAGGTATTTTCAGTTTCTATATGGTGTTGGGACCATGGTGGTGGAGCAATCTTGGGATCCGTTCATATAAGTCATGTCATTGTAAAATTTTTGTAACCGATCTAAAAGTCCTCTTGACAATGGCAATCCCAATGTATTATTGAGTTCGCCTTTGTCAGGTGGAGCCATGGTAGTGACGTCCATATTTGTTTTCTGGGGAGCTGCAATGGCTAAAAGACGAGCTTATCACACCTTTGACTTCTTATGAGGCTGGCATAGTCACAATGTGCAACTGAAACCTTAATTTAAAAAAAGAATATCCAGACTTTTGTCAAGGTTAATAACCTTTTATCACATCAGCTGCATGCAGCTCATTACACAAGCTGAAAAATAGAATAGCTTAATTTTTTTTTCAATTTTTGTCAATGAAATGACTTATGAGGATATAAATGTGCTGGGTGCAATATCTGTAATGCAGGGCTTAAAACATGTCTCTTATAAGCAACTATTGTCTAGTGGATATTATTTTTAAAATTCCAGCTTGGTGCTTGAAGGTAAGGCTTGCATGTGGAAGGTTATTCAACTGTTTGTCATTGTAAATGATCAGGTGCCTATCATCTCATAATTCCATCCTAATAAGTAAGAGTAAGCATGATGTCGTCTTACAGTGTTGTATTGTGCCATCTCTTTTACTCTTTTATATCAGCACTTTCCCAGTTGCGTCCTCAGATGTTTGCCTCAGAGCCCAGGGTCTGCTCGCTCATATTTGGATGGAATTTAGAGATGATAGTAAGCCCACAGGTATTATCAGAAGTGTTGATTCGTAATGCATTGTTTATTTATTATAATTTTATTGTTCCACAAGTACAAATTCTTACAATTGCCGGACAAATGTGGAATTAATTCAACAAATATTTTTATATAGATGTTTTTGGCCAAATCAAAATTTACTGTTGTATTGGTGCTGGGGGCATGACAACTTAAATGTGTATATTGGTCAAAGTGTTAACTAAAATGGGCTTAACAAATACTTTTATGAATAAGGCAGTTAATGTGCACTTGTGTCTAACTGTCCCTTGTGGACTAAAATTACCATAGTAATTACAACACACAGGACGGAATATGAACAGGTGGGTTCATATTTCTGTAACAAATAAATTTTATTAGTTTATATGAAATTGTGCTCACAAAAAATACCAGTTGGTCAGGAAATGCATATCCTATCTGTACCTATTTCCGCTGGTCAGGTTTCCACTGAGAATGGAAATTTTTACAGTTTTGATTTTTTTTGATTTGATTGCAGATTTCTAATTAGTGTTGCCGAACTATCGATAGTTTACATCGAAAATCATGTTCCCTATTGATAGGCATATTGTTACTATCTATAGTACAGAACAAGACGATACTGTCAATAGTATTGTAGTTCATTAATAACAAACTATTGATAATATCGATACTGTTGATTTTACCTGTAACGGTACTATCGATAGTATCAATACTATTGATTGTTTTAGACAATCAATAGTCTGCCAATTTGCAATAGTATTAGGTATGTTATGAAATTAGTAATAATTAAATATTATAAATATAATGCAAGTTACTATTATGCAAGGGAAACTATTTTATATTATTTATTCCTACATCCTCATAATTGATTGTGATTGACTATTAAACCTGAAAATTTTAAACAATAAATACTATTGCAAATTGTTATACTATCGTTGCTAAGATGTAATAGATAGTATCGATACTATTGTTAGTTTGTTATTAATGAACTACAATACCATCAATAGTTATTTCACATAACCGATAGTATTGCCTTGTTATGTGCTATCAATACTATTGATAGGCCGATCGATAGTCTTACGATTGTTCGGCTATCGATAAACTATCGCTTAATTATCGATAGTCTACTATCGATCGGCAACACTATTTCTATCTATCTGCCATTGTCTGGTGGCTTTGTATGTCAAGGGATGTATGTTATAACTTAAGTGTATGGGCAAAAGTTCCAATTTAGTAATTTCTCAAATAAAATGCAGAAATACATGTTCTTAGAGAAATTACCAAATGGACTAAGTATGGTGAAAGTTGCATTTTATGTCAAAGAAAGAATGTCATTATAATTTGGAAGTTAACATTAATATTTTACTTTGCGAAGTGGATCTTGGCCTAGAAACGAGAGAGCAATTTTCTACTTAAAAAAATTAATCTGAATGTTTTGGGGTCTGTAAAATGATGAAATCCACACGACGGTCTTCTGACTACTATATGATGAAGATCGTGTTTTAACCCAAACACTGATTGCAACCCCCAAACATTTCATGACAGCTCTTCTCATAAATAACATAACAAGGGCGATATAACCAAATTCAATATAGAAACAAATAATTAACTGTTAATTACATGGTACAATGTTTTGTGTTTTATATTTTTTATTGTTGATTTACTCTTTATATCAAGGGTAAATCATTCTACTTTCTAAACAAAATTGCTCAAAAGTATTAAAAAGCCTTTTAGACTGTAAAGAAACGTTTCATGGTGAAGGCAGGAAAGGGAATGGGAAGGAATTAATCTCCACAAAATTTGGGAAATTGTAACTAACACTGCATGCAAATACTACACAACACCCATCCATAACATCAATTTCCCACCTTTTTTCCAGGCCATTGAAGGCACATACATCGACAAGAAATGCCCATTCACTGGCAACGTGTCCATCCGTGGTCGTATCCTGACCGGAGTGGTGCAGAAGATGAAGATGCAGCGCACCATTGTCATCCGAAGGGATTACCTGCACTACCTACCTAAATACAACAGATTCGAGAAGAGGCACAGGAATATGTCAGTGCATCTTTCACCTTGCTTTAGGTAAATATTCTCCCCTTTTTGTAATAAGAAATTGTATTTATTTAAATATTATGGCATTTAGTACATTTAGGTTGATTTTGGTCTTGAAAATATGATTTTGTCGCAAACAACATTTACACAAAATTGTATTCAATTTTCGACCTTGTTTCAATGACTGAGAACCAATGTGTTAATGCACGTGACTACCATTGTCCTACTAAAAGCACAAAGAAAAAACAGTGTAAGTTGGATGCCTTCAACCAATCTGCAGAATTTAACCACTAAAGGCCTCATTTACACCTGCAAGTGACAATCTGTCAAACAGCAACTTGCAGAAGTTGTATAAAATTACATAATGGAAAGTTTTAGTTTATAGTATCAACAAATTCGATACTATCGCGCTAATTTTACTATCATAGTATCGAAACTATTGCTGGATTTTAATAGTTTCGATAGCCCTAGTTGAACTGTCGACTATTTTTCAAGGTCAACTATCAGTAGTAACACTAGCTATCGCAACAACACTATTCACTCATTGCATTTTTTTTACCAAATTGGGACTATCGTCGCTAGATGGCACGAGTCCGATAAAATCCGTACATCGATATTGCCCTAAGGGCGTTTGTGCACTACAAGGAATTTTACTGTTCGGCAGTCCGATTTTTTACGGTCCGATTTGGCATGAAAAACACGACTGATTGGCTTGTGCACTTGTCCGTTTTTACTCGGATCGGTAAAGTGCAGTAAAAGGTCAGCTCTCTTTGAAACTACACGCCATGCAACGTTAAAAAAGATGAAAATATCGTACATAATGTAATGATACAATAAATACAATACAATATATATCGATACTTTATTGCATTTCCGACATCCATTTCTCCTACAAAAAGGGTTGCCTGTAAGAGATTGCTATTGCGATAAGGCCGCCTTTGCACATCATTATGTCTACATGTCTTAAAATTGTATTTTCCTGGTGCAAAAAAGTGTTTATTATTATCCCTAGGCGCAGTTAGCAGAGGAGGTAAGGAAAGGAAAGATGTGCGTGATACATCCTCCATCCCCCGCACCCGCCCCGTCCAATTATGAATAAAACTCATCGCGGACGCAGTGCACAAGCACAGATACGTTTTGCATTGCTGTCATCTCGGACCGGAAAAAAACGGCCCGGAATAGGGAAAAGTAAAATTTCAGACAGTAAAATTACGTATAGTGCACAAACTAGTATATAAATTGATGGCGTGCCATATCGGACCGTAAAAAATCGGACTGCGGAACAGTAAAATTCCTTGTAGTGCATAAGCGCCCTAACTCTAATGGAATTACCCTAAGCCCAGTAAAATTTATTAAAAAACTTCCATTAATGGTTTTTGATGATGATAATCACACGACGGTCTTCTGATCACAAATTGACGAAAATTGTGTTTTTCTAACCCAAACTCTGATATTCCAACCTGCCAGTATCAACACAAATTTTACCAATATATTTTTTTAATCATGGCTAAATACTTGCCTTCCAGGGACGTGGAGCTCGGCGATATCGTGACCATTGGAGAGTGCCGGCCGCTTTCCAAAACCGTGAGGTTCAACGTACTGAAGGTTTCCAAAGGCAAGGGATCCAAGAAGTCTTTCAAAAAGTTCTAATGTAATAAACTTACTTTATAAGTACTGTTTGGTTTAATTTGTAACTCGTAAGCTCATTTAGTTAGATCAGAAACCCACTTCTCAGGCTGTTTACTGCTAGCTAGCGCAGAAGGATTAAAAATGTTTTATAGCTTTTTAAGTTAAATCATCAATTCATTTTTGATCCGTACATTACAAGTTTCCAAGTTGCTGGCTTAATCATGGACAATCTGCACTTCGATCACAGAATAAATGAATGAACACTTTATTGCACCATTTACAAACAAAAGAAGCACATAGTTAAAACCAATACAACTAAATGGGTACAAAGGCGGACTTATCGCTAATGCAATTTCTTCCAGCCAACCTTAGGGTAGAAATGAGCTGCGGTAGAAAAACACTTGCGTGAGCGGTGCAGAAAGTTTAAATGTACATGCCTACATTAAGACGCATATAATAAACTTACATAAATAAATAATAAGAATAAACTTACAAATAACATACATAAATAAATACTGTCAAAAAGAATAAGAAGTTAGTGACGGTTGATATATTATCACAATAAAAGAGAGGATTATTCTACCTCGGAAAGGTAGTGAGACTTAACCTGATCTTTAAACGAAGTAATGGTTTGTGCCTGACGAATGTCTACCGGTAATGCATTCCAAAGTAGGATAGCCTGAACTGTGAAGGATTTTGAATAGAAACGAGAAGTGGTCAGGAATCGCCAAACGAAGGAAATTAGCGCTACGGACATCGCGGTTACTGATCTCACTGAGAAATTTAAAACGTTCTTTTAGATACAGAGGTGTAAAAGGATTAAACAGAATTGAGTATAGAAGAGAAAGGATATGTAAATGACGACGAAGTCTGATGGGGAGCCACTTGAGTTGCGTGCGAAAAGCTGAAATGTGATCATATTTGAATATTACACATTTTTGTATATTAAATGGCGACCAGCGCCCCTGGTGATTAGTCAGGTAATCAAGAAATTCCATAAAATATTAGTGCGATCGCGAGATTTTTCAGACCTAGTGTCTGCGTTAATAAAATCTCATCTTATCTTGCATAAGGGGTCCTATACTCGGGAAGCATGTCGAACCTCTGGGTTCTTTTGTATTTACCCTATGCCTTAATCACCCACAGCAGGGATTCTGAAGAAGAACTGCATGAGCTTCAGAACATCACCTGGTGCGAAGTACCTGTAGTTGTATAGTTCAGGATGATAGGCTGTTTCGAAGAGGGCTATTCGCTTGCTAGCCATTGAGTCGCAGTGACAAAATGTGGCCTATGGACTCCTCTGCCTCGGCACATGCCCTACACTCAGGGCTCTCGGCAAGTTTCAGTTTTAAGAGATGACTGCGGTTTTCAAAGTGTCTTGTCAGAATCCTTGTCTGTTTTCTGCTGTACTTACTCTTTTTGTGCAATCCGGTGATTTCGCACCAATCACTGCCCTTGAGTGTGTAGTCTGTAAGTGCCATTCGGCTTTGTGTCTTTCTCTGACATTTGCTTCAATTGCTGTGATGGAACACCATATGCCAGCCCCGACGAAGGGCCTTCAGGCCCTGTAAGCGGAGCACCAGACCCTTCTCTTGCCAGTTCGTCAGCTTTCTCCTTTCCTTCAATCCCAACGTGACCCGGTACCCAAACCAGTCTTAGCTTGTTCGATCTACCCAGTTTAATAAGGAAGGTCACACAGATCCTGCTGGAGCCGATAGCAGCGAGAGTCGACTGGACTGACTGTCAGTAACAATATAGATTGTGTGGTTTATTGAGCCTTCTTTTAGATTCAGTTTAGCACAAATAGCTATCGCATATGTTTCTGATTGAAATACAGTAGACAATTGCCCCATGCTTTGTTTGATACAGTTTCCTGTCCTTAGAATTGATGCCTTACATATATGACGCAACAGGCGGAACATAAGATACTAGTTATGCATAAGTAGCAAGTAATTGTTGTTATCCTTTTCACACGTATTCGGATCTATATGGCGATAACTCTTTTTTACACCAGTAGCAACATTCACTCACTCACAGACATGCAAAGTGTGGCCGTGACGCCATTTTGTAAGTTGCATTGTTTTCATCGGAGATTACTAAAAAAATAATAGAGCAGAATACCCTATATATGATCTGATCATGCACACAACATTCATACATTCCTTGTCCCTCCATGTCCCCATGGTCACTAAATAGCATTACTTCCGTCTGTGGAAGGAATATTTTTTAATTCTTTTTGAAATTATACACAGGTATTTTTTTTTTATAAATTCTCTCGTAGTAGAGGCACTGTTATCGAAACCGGCTATTTCTATATCTCAGTACGTCAGATTAAAAGGTCAATTGACCTCGCCACCCTTGTGGATGAGCCTCTTGGCAATAATCTTCAAGTTGGCCTGTAAAAAATTAATTTCCAGACTTGATTTATAAAATAACTAGCCTAATATCAGGCTAGCAACATTGACAGGGAAGAAACCCCCACAATAGGAGTTTTGATTGTTGTTAAACCAATTTTCGAATACAATTAAAATTCAAAACGGCGGCGTAATTAATTAAAGGTTATTCTACTCAAATATTTTTTTATTATTCGTACTTAACCATAAATTCGAAAACAGACAGAATTTTTAGAATCCGTCATAAGCTTTTGAAATCCTGCGGAAGGGGAAACTGTTAGAAAAGAAGAGAAGGGCGCAATTAGGGATGAAGTGACGTCACTGCCACTTAGTTTCTTGGGTACAAAAGAGAGCAAGATGCCCCCACCACAACGCTCCCACTTTTCTTTAGAAAACTTTAAACCACTACAAGACTACGGACGCATAGCTTGCGATACGGAATATGGACACTGTTACTGTGTTTTGTAATGGTAATTGGAGAAATCAAAATATGCAGGTGGAAGACAGTTCTGCTGGGCCCTGGAGGTACGGAGGGAGCCTCCCTGAGCGACGTTAAAGAGAACGACTTAGATCCGAAACGTCCGGCGTACTCCTAGGCAACTAGTTACTAACCAACACAATGACTCTCAATAAATCAGCACTCAGAGTCATTGTGTTGGAATTGGAATTAGTAACTAGTTGCCTAGGAGTACGCCGGATATATATATATATATATATATATAGCCGAAACGTCCGGCGTACTCTTCTAGGCAACTAGTTACTAACCAACACAATGACTCTCAATAAATCAGCACTCAGAGTCATTGTGTTGGAATTGGAATTAGTAACTAGTTGCCTAGGAGTACGCCGGATATATATATATATATATATATATATATTCCAACACAGACTCTGAGTGCTGATTTATTGAGAGTCATTGTGTATATGTTATATATGTTGTATATATATATATATATATAACACGCTAGTCTGGGAGTTTCGGATTTAATCAATATTCTGGGTCTTGGTTGTTTATTTACATAGGGCGCACTGTAAGTTTCCGGAACTGGCCACTTACATAAACAACATTTAAAAATTTATTGCAACATTTGAAAATAGAACTCTTTGGCTGTAGAATGCAGTTTGTTTCATCTGACTGTCTTTTGTTTTTACCTTGTAGCGCCATTTAAAAAATTGTGTGTCTGAATCAACATGGATTTAACTCGGGAAAATTTTCGTAGTATGATTTTCTACGATTTTAAGTGTAATTTGACAGTTCAACAGAGCATCGCTCGGCTTGAAACAGCTTTTGGCAATGAAGCACCATGCAAGACAACTGTTTATAGCTGGTTTGCAGAATTCAAGCGTGGTCGTATCAATCTCAGTGACGAATCTCGCGATGGTCGGCCGTCCACCGCTGTGACCAACAAAAACATCAATGCTGTGCGCCGTATGATTGAAACAGACAGGCATGTGACCTACCATGAAATTCCCGCATCCTTAGAAATAGGCATGAGTCAAATACAATTAATCCTACACAAACATTTGGGTGTGAGAAAGCTGTGCTCGCGGTGGATCCCACACAACTTGACCGAGGCTCAAAAAACGGACCGCGTCACTTGGTGCAGTGCCATGCTTACCAGATTCAACGGAGGTGCGTCAAATTTGGTGTGGGACATAGTAACAGGTGACGAAACATGGATTTATTGCTACGATCCCAAAACAAAGCAGCAATCGAGCGTATGGGTCTTTCAAGATGAGCCGAAACCAACCAAAGTGGCGCGCGTGAAAAGTGCATCTAAGCGGATGATTGCTTCTTTTTTTAATAAAACTGGACACGTGGCTACTGTTGCTTTAGAGAATCGTCGTACAGTGAATAGTGACTGGTACACGACCATTTGTTTGCCGGAAGTTATTGACGAACTCCGTAAAAATAACCGTAAACGCCGTATCATCCTGCACCACGACAATGCTAGTTCTCACATGGCCAGACAGACAAACGACTTTTTGAAGGCGAAAATTGTAGAACTCATGAGTCATCCTGCATACAGTCCCGACCTGGCACCTTGTGATTTTTTCTGTTCCCAAAAATTAAGAACCAATTACGCGGTCAACGATTTTCATCACCAGAAAAGGCTGTCGAGGAGTATGAAAAACACGTTTCAGAGGTCACCACAGAGGAGTGGCACAAAAGTTTTCAAAACTGGTTTTATCGAATGAAAAAGTGCATAGACGCCAAGGGAGATTATTTTGAAAAACAATAAATTAATTTTGTACCTTTAATAGTATTTTTTCATATTCATTCCGGAAACTTATAGTGCGCCCCACGTATACCATGTATGTACATGTATTTGTTAAAAAATGTTCCGTTGAGTTTGTTTGCATTTATATTCCCAACAACCAAGAAGGTTGGATTAGATATTAGAATAGGTCTATGATAATAGGTAATATTTCGGTTCGCTTCATGTCTTCTGTTTCAGTGATCTTGTGTAGCATGCACGTTTGATTGTAACTTAATTTAAAAAATAAATGTGTCATATAATGTGAAAATAAGTGTTGTATATATTTCCGTCGCCTAATATAATTACTTTGGTACAACCTTCCTTGCTCTCTCGCATTTGGATGGAAACCAATGATTGTTCCAAAATGCTGTCCAATAGGACAAACATGTTGCATGCCGTACGGCTGTTTGTGGTCTAAGGTCTTGTAATTGCTGTATAAGTATAACATAATTGTATAGTACGCAATCAAGTTGATTGATTGATTGGAACATATTAAAATTATTACAAATAGGATGTGTCTATTTCACCGCCACCATCATCAATTTTCAAGGAACGAGATGATTAATTGCTGCTATTTTTTTTAATAACTGTATTGGAATTTCATAGTCATTGCAGCATTTTCCTATTACCCTCATACCGCAGCGTACTCTTAATGTGGCACATCGATTCAACTTCATACGATTCCTTATTTTTTATAATATAATCTTTCGACGTCGTTATTGGAGTGTGGTAATATTAAAAGAGAAATCGCAAAATTCGCTACATCTTGAAATTTCAAAACATTTTTGAGTCTTTGGTTTCACTCCGATTCAATAAATGTAAACGTCTCAAAAATCCTTTGAAATTAAATTAAAATAAAACTGGCCAAGTATGAGTCGGCTCGCGTGGACCACGTGGAGAGGGTTCCTCTACGATTTTTTATTTTTTTCCATCTGGACCTCCTAAATAAATTTAAAATTGTCTCATAGGTTTTCCTGTAATTTATGCATCAAAATTCTGGAATCGATAGTTTCGGACCTAAGGTAGGGGAAATGGTTAATTTTTGTCTACTTTATTTAATAAATCTAATAGAGAATCCTAAAATTACAATAAGAACTTTCGTTTGATTTATTATTACACAGTACAGTATGTTAAACGTTACTTTTAATTTTCTATTTAGCTTGGAGCCAATTGATAACTGACCCTTTTTAGTTGCGACCCGGGTTTAAATACAAATAAATAAATAGACATACACATACATACATATTATCACGGCCTTTTTCCATGCGGTAGTGTTGCCGGATAATCGATTACACATCAAAAAATAAACGATTCTTTGATAGTTGAAAAAATAATCGAACGTATCGATATTAATACTATCGATAAACAAATTAGAAATATTATGAACCACAACATCGGCAACACTGCTCATTATGTTGTCAATGGTTTTAGGATAAATAGAACAAGATGGACAGCACTAACATACGAGACACAGCCTCTTACATTGGGCTGATGTCAAAAAATTTAACTGAATGCATTTCGTTACCCACCTCTCTCTTTCTAACTCGTGATGATGACTCGCACTTGATAACAACCCCAAAAGTCCGAAAAAATGATTATCACTAACGTAGCAATATAATCTTTATTTTGATGTAGATTTTTATTAAAAAATCAAAAATATTTATACTTGTTTTTGATATAGAAATATAAAGTCCAATTGGAAAGTAAACTTTTTCATGAAAATGTCTAATTCGTAAACCATTTCTAGGAATAGGCTTAGGGAACAGATTACATTAATCAGATCTTTAGTTAAGCAAGTATTTTTTATGAAAATCGCAAAAAACCCAATGACTTTCATTTTATGGCAAAGTTAACGTATGACGTAGCCGGATAACTTCCGACTATTCACATTTAATTTTTTAGGTTGGTAGCACAGGGTAGTGAATAAATATTGTTTGTTTGGTAGCGCTAATTGGGTATTATACTAATTTTTATTTTTTCTTTCTTAACAATATTTTTATTTCCAGAAACAGAATTGGCTAGTCAACTAAAAAATAAATTGTGTATTTTATATATTTTATTGATAGAATAGACTATTTCGGAGATACAATTTAAGCGAAAAAATTCTTAAAATTATATTTATTTTGTTATTTAATTTTAAAGATTTTATAGTGATGACGTCACGCAGCTATAATGGCCATTTCGAACTGCAAGAAAGCAAAAATTACTAAGGTATTAAAAAATATATATGTCAGTGTCAAATGTCAAAGTCAGATTGGACCGCGATCCACGAGTTGGTTTCTTGTTTGTTTACAATTGCCAAATATCTAGGTACCTACCCCATTTCTCGTATCCATTGCATATTAAACTTCACTGCCGTCTCTTCATCCGTTGGCACCTGATTTTTCAATAATTGGACACCGATTCTTCATTATAATGTATGAATGAATGTAATGAAGATGTAATTAGGTTATTTAAGGGTTATGTTTACTTGAACAGAGATGACAGTTGACATGGGTGACAAGTACGTGAAGCGCTTAATTAGCGCTACCAAACAAAAAATATTTATTCACTACCCTGTGCTGCCAACCTAAAAAATTAAATTTGAATAGCCGGAAGTTATCCGGCTACGTCATACGTCAACCTTGCTAAAAAATGAAAGTCATTGGGTTTTCTGCGATTTTCTAAAAAAATACTTGCTTATCTAAAGATCTGATTAATGTAATCTGTTCCCTAAGCCTATTCCTCGAAATGGTTTACGAATTAGACATTTTCATGAAAAAGTTCACTAGCCAATTATGAAAGAAATGTTGTAATCCGTTCAAAAATAATTAAGTTATAAGCCTTTGAAATTCGGTGGAAGGGAAAACTTTCAGAAAACAAGAAATGGATGCACTGTGTGAGCTGTGACGTCACTGCCACTCTCCCACTTTTCTTCTAGAGAAAACTTTATAATCCAATTACTGCCTTAATTAACAACCAATTTTGTTGTTGTTTTCAGAATCGGTTACTTTTTAGTGTATATTTTGTTTAGTATAACAATATTAACCAAGTATGAATACCGTCAAGTAGCCTATTAGGCGCTTCAACATACTTGTCACCCATGTCAAATGTCATCTCTGTTAAAGTAAACATAACCCATACATAACCTAACTACATCTTCATTACATTCATTTAAACATTTTAATGAAGAATCGGTGTCCAATTATTGAAAAATCAGATGTCAACGGATGAAGAGATGGCAGTAAAGTCCAATGAACAGGCCAATATGCAATAGATACGAGAAATGGGGTAGGTACCAAGATATTTGGCTATTGTAAACAAACAAGAAACTAACTCGCGGCCTTCGGTCCATCCTGACTTTGACATTTGACACTGGCATACATATTTTTTTATACCTTAGTAATTTTTGCTTTCTTGCAGTTCTAGATGGCCATTATAGTTGCGTGACGTCATCATAATAAAATCTTTAAAATTAAATAACAAAATAAATATAATTTTAAGAATTTTTTCGTTTATTGTATCTTCTAAATAGTCTATTCTATCAATAAAATATATAAAATACACAATTTATTTTTTAGTTGACTAGCCAATTATATTAAGCAAACTGACATATTTATTTTACTGTATTTCTGACTAGGCAAAATTTTTGAAGTGATGGTAATCCAGGTCAAATTTTCTTGAACCAGCCTGTTGTATACCTGCTCGCCTTCCATCTTTACCTTTAGTTCCATGGGTTTTCATTCATCATAGAAAGAGAGAGGTGGGCTGGGTAACGAAATGCATTTAGGTCAAATTTTATGACATCAGCCTATTGTATGCATCGCGCTATCCATCTTGATCTATATATCCATGTCATTCTTCCATTTCCTCGTATATAATATATATAAATATATATATATATATATATATATATATATATATATATATATATATATATAACACGCTAGTCTGGGAGTTTCGGATTTAATCAATATTCTGGGTCTTGGTTGTTTATTTATACCATGTATGTACATGTATTTGTTAAAAAATGTTTCGTTGAGTTTGTTTGCATTTATATTCCCAACAACCAAGAAGGTTGGATTAGATATTAGAATAGGTCTATGATAATAGGTAATATTTCGGTTCGCTTCATGTCTTCTGTTTCTTGAATCAACTTGATTGCGTACTATACAATTATGTTATATACAGCAATTACAAGACCTTAGACCACAAACAGCCGTACGGCATGCAACATGTTTGTCCTATTGGACAGCATTTTGGAACTTGTCAGTAAGGAACTCTTTTATAGTGATGCTTTTTTAACCAACTATTTAAATAATTTTTCTTTGAAGCTATTTAAATCCTCGATTTCAGTGTCCTGGAGTAATTTGTTGTAAATTTTTGGAGCTATACAAAATACACTCTGGCTGAAAAAGGAGATTCTGCATGAAGGATTAGACAATCTATTACGATGGTGAATTCCCACACACTTTTTATATAAATGTATGTTCTTTCTAACAAACATTACACATTCATATATGTAAAGACTTGGTAAAGTAAAAATTTATTGTGACTGAAAGTGTGGCCTACAACTGTCATCATGTCGCAGAAACGATCTCACATATCGATTTTGAGCTGTATAGGCTTGCTGTTTGTATGTTGAATTACCCCAAAACATTACAGATCGCGCAAAATAACTTGGCGGCTCGGAAGTTAGCAGTTAGTGTCATTTCGCGCTGCGCGCATTCACGTTTTCATATAAGTTTTCTACTGCGCAAAGTTCAGAACCGCCAAGTTATTTTGCGCGTACACACCGTATCTTAAAACTGAGGTCACGTGTGCATGATATGCCTTCTTAACTGTTCCATTTTAGTGATAAACTTTTTATATATCCCTGCTTATTTTCTTTCATATTAACAACAAAAAAAAAATTGTGGCTTTTTAACTTGGGTTGTTTTTGGTTACATAGTGGTTTTAGAAGTCTAATCGTGGAGAGCTTGTTCACCAGAGTAATATTGTTCGACTTTTGGAGGGAAGCTGTGAAGAGCAGTATCGGCGCTGTATTTTATTTTCCAAAATTTATGTTTTTTTGAGTGTTTGTGCATAATAATGGTGGATTATTATTCGCAAAGTGTTCGATAACAAGCGTGAGTGTTGGGAAGTGTTACAGAGTTTGATTTATGTGATTTCCATGCCTGTTGCCAAAAGCTCCTAGTAATCGCTAAATGCAGTTTTTCTACCACTTCACTTAGCCTGATTCTTCTGACTAGACTTGACTACCGACTAGACTTTAAGACTTGACTAGGACTTGACGAAACCACACTGTAGGACTGAAGAAGATTGAAAAATTAAGAAGAGTTATAAAGGACTTGTATCCATGACCGTAAAACCCATTACTAAAAAAAAAAGTAATATTGTTGTTTGCGTTCACCTGTTGTAGCGATGGGTCGTCGACGCATTTTTCGTTAACGAGACTAGACCGTCCATTATTGTTCATCGACTAGTCGGTTAACTAGTTGAATTCGTGGACTAGTTGACGTGACATCATTGTTGAGTACACCTTCAAACTTAATGTTACGACGATTTCTACGACTCAATAGATAGAAATTAAACTATCGTTGTTTAGTAGACATTGTAGTCAGATTTTCTATCCTCTCGAAATTTTATGTAGGTAAAATAAATTTGAACTTCCCTTCATGCTTTACCAGGCTTAGGACTGGCTGAATGAATAGTGAAAACCTACGAATCATCATCATCAGAAAATCAACTGATTTTATGTACATGACATTGTTATAATATTATATACACTACACTATTTACAAACTCTACCCACTACTCGTATTTACAAGATACATATAAACAAATCCAATTAATAACTAAAATCCTATTTATCTAATTTAAAAACCTCCCTAGATACACCTAACACCAATTTTATCGACTTATGTCACTATATCGAAAACATTCAAATTATGACCTTGAAAGCACACGTCGCAATGTTTATTATTTTAAACAGAAGAAGAAAGTAGGCACATAAGCTGAACCGTGAACTGGTATAAACTGGTATTTCTCACATAGAACGTACAAAAACCGGTCAATCCGATTTAAATCTACTCAACTATACCAAAATCAACTTTTTCAATTCGTATTTAATGATCAATTTAGTTTGAAGTTTATTCGATTAACCGCATCGAGATATAAAAGTTAGTACATATATCTCGATGATTTACCGTTTTTGGCGGGAAGCTGTGAAAAGCAGTATCGGCGCTGTATTTTATTTTCCAAAATTTGTGTTTATTTGAGTGTTTGTGCATAAAAATGGTGGATTATTATTCGCAAAGTGTTCAATATTGAATGATGATCAATGTCCCATCTCCATAATGTTGTAATAACTACCTACTTAAATATAAATAGAAACTTTTTATGTTTATGGCATAGATTAATAATTGGTCTCGCGCGCTCGACTAGATACCGTCGACATACTACAAAAAGTCGCAACTAAAACCATGCCGAATTCGGCATGGTTGCGTCATACCCGCGTCAGTCATGCCGCGACCGATGAGTAAGTTGGATGTCTAGATAAATATGAAATTTAATGTAAAAGTAGACGCAAAATGTGCAGTTTGCGTAGTCAAACTGTGTAAGAATAATACTAAAAGAAATAAGAAAGATACTGGTATTACATACCATCAATAAGTATTGTATAATTTCGAAATATCGACATAAATTACTCATGAAAATAATATAACCCTAAAAAATGGCGCGAAGTACCGCTCGGTGCTCAATGTTGCCGTGTATTAAAAAATCCTGAATTCCCCGAGGTTTCGATTTTTATTATTTAGATATTTTGTTTTTTAACTCCCGACCCCAAAAGAGGGATGTTGTAATTTTGACTTATTCTGACAATTTTGTCTGTTTTTAACATCATAATTCTTTAATGCTGATCTGGGAGAAAAGTAAATACGTGGAATGTAATAGCTGCTTCTCTTCCCGCGCAGACCATATAAGCCGGCCGAGGGAGTGGGCGAAAATCGAAGAACCATAGCTATCAGTAGGCGATGCGACTAGCAACCTATCACTATTTTGATTCCATTTCCACTTTACGCCCACCAACATTCTAAAATGGCCTTTAGGTAGTTGGTACCCCGTAGGGTATTGTTGCCGGTTAATCGATTAATCGAATTTGGATTTTTGTATGTACAGCGGGCATAACACAAATCATCGTCATTCAACTCATACAGAAAAAAATATTGTACTTACAGAAATATATTATCGATAGTATCAATATCGATACTATCAATACCTTAGATTATATTTTCAACTATCAAAGAATCGATTATTATTCGATGTGTAATCGATTTTCTGGCTAAACTACTGTATGGAAAAAGGCCATGATAATATCTACTCGTATGCACAAGCTGTTTACCGCAGCTCCGCCTGCGTCAAAAGGTAGCCTATGTTTGACTCCGGGTCTTGAACTATATCCGTACCAAATTTCATGAAAATCAATTGAGCGGTTTAGTTGTGAAAGAGTAACAAACATCCATCCATTCTTACAAACTTTCGCGTTTATAATATTAATAGGATGTGTATGTCTATTTATTTATCGGTATTTAAACCCGGGTTACAACTAAAAAGAGGTCAGTAATCAATTAGCTCCAAGCTAAATAGAAAATTAAAGTAACGTTTAACATACTGTACTGTGTATTATTAAATCAAAAGAAAGTTTTTTTGAAATTTTAGGATTCTATATTAGAATTATAAAATAAAGTAGACAAAAATTAACCATTTCCCCTACCTTATCTCCGAAACTATCGATTCCAGAATTTCGATTCATAAATTAAAGGAAAACGTATAAGATAATTTCAAATTTGTTTAGGAGGTCCAAATGGAGAAAAATAAAAAAATAGTACAGAACCCTCTCCATGCGAGCCGACTCACAGTTGGCCAGTTTTATTTTAATTTCATTGTAAAGGATTTTCTGAGCTACTTTTTATAATACGTAACAAGACCACAGCAATTAATAATTTTTCCATTGGTCGGGTCCAGTCAAGTAGCTGGCAACACCATAATCGACGCTAGTGTGCGTCTTTGCACATTGATTTACACACACTTTCCTATTATGTGGCCGCATTCTGGAAACTGATTTATCTTCACAGCGCGGTATCTAGTCGTAGCGCCGCGGTGACCAATTATTAATCTATGGTTTATGGATTTGAAATAAAAAGAAAATGTATGAGGAAAAATAATGTGGTCGTCTTGAAAACGGAGAGTCTAAGATTTTATTTTATTTTAAAGATGTAGAAGTGTAAAATTGATTTAATAAATATATTTTGTGCATGAAGGATGTTTTTGCAGTTCACATACTAATATTCAAGAACAAGCGTGAGTGTTGGGAAGTGATACAGTGTTCGATTTATGTGATTTCCTTGCTTGTTGCCAA
Source organism: Euzophera pinguis (assembly GCA_947363495.1). Lineage (NCBI taxonomy): Eukaryota > Metazoa > Arthropoda > Insecta > Lepidoptera > Pyralidae > Euzophera > Euzophera pinguis. Next base: position 9,925,509 of record OX376178.1, on the reverse strand, counting down.
AAGCTCCTAGAAATCGCTAAGTGCAGTTTTTCTACCACTTCACTTAGCCCGACTCTTCTGATTCGACTTGATTATGACTTGGCTTGACTTAACTACTGACTTGACTTTATATTTGTATAATTAAACAATTTTATTAAAAAAAAACTGTTACTTGTTACTGGCTAAATACGAAAGTAAGAGCCAAATTGAAAAGAAAAAAAAAGTACAAAACAAATATGTCCGTCTTGTTATCACACAAGTTCACGTAACGTCGTATTTACAAATTTTATTACTCCCCAACGAACGATATGATATCATTCTTTTCCAAATTATCAATAAACAACTCTGCAAAGCCGCCTGTGGAACTCGCTAAACCTGCATATATGGACAAAAGTGCAACATTACAAGAACTAGGATACAATGACGAAAACGACTTAAAGGAAACAATATACGGTTTGTTTTGATATAATTTGGTGTTGTTTGGGACTGATTGTTTAGTAATAGTGTTGATTAACGTGTGCTGTGATGTTTTAGACTTTTTGCGGACAATAAGGGACCCGGAAAAGCCCAGTACTCTGGAAGATTTGAAGGTTGTTTATGAAGAAGGAATTTTTGTGAAAGAGCCTACTGCTGATAAAGTGCCCGTTTTGCGAGTTGAATACAATCCTACCGTGCCTCATTGTTCGCTGGCGACGCTCATAGGCCTTTGTATTCGGATTAAAATCCAGAGGTCGCTGCATCATCCAGTCAAATTGGACATTTACATCAAAAAGGGAGCTCATACAACCGAAGATGAAAGTAAGTTGCTTTTTTAATTATTTTTTTTTATTTTTATGTTATGCAGAGCCAAACCGTCCTAACTCCATTAAAAAAAACTCTTTTGTTATCTTGAAACCCACATGTTTCTCAGAAATGTCATGCTTTATTAGATTTTGTAGGAAATTAGGTACTTATTTGTGAAGTTTGTTCAAAAACCAACAGGTATATTTTGTGACAAAAATAATAGTAATAACAGATCTCAATATTTGCCAAATAAAAAAGATCTTTTTTGAGTTATAATTGTACATATTTAGTACCTATGTTATTTCTGTTAAAGTCACCTTTTGTTTCCCATTTGGCTTCTGATATTGAGAAAGGAATATCTAAAATGTGTAGTGGTAACACAGATGTTATTGTACAAAGTTATATTTTGGTAACTACTGCACTCTGACTTGACACTGCTGATTAGTCAGCCTCTTTGCAACCAACTAATCGGTTAGTCGGCTATTCTGCCAAAGTCATGATCGGCTCATCTCTACTAATTACTGCTCAATTAATTCCCAATTATGTACTTGTTTTTGAAATCTGTTACTCTTTAATGTACTAGTTCCATATAAAATGTAATCCAAAATCCAAATGTAAACATCGCCAAGTAGCCTATCAAATAGAAAGAAAGTGTGCTCAACAACAGATAATTTCAAGATATCTTGGGATAATAATATTTATCTAAGCCAAATATAGCTCAGTGATCATAAGGTGCTTATGTTATCTAGGTTCATTGACCTTTGACGTGAGTTAAATCAATAAATCTATTTCCACGAGATATATTTTCACCAGTTTTCTGCCTGACATAGAAGTGCAGATGCTGGTAGAATATGACACCATCCATTCATAAGAGCCAGGCTCTTGTCGGTGGAGTTTATTCCATTCTTCCTTATCACTTGTCAGTTCTTTAATTTGTTTTTAAGAAAAAGGAAGTAACTAATGATTTTCATGTGAGTCACCAATATAAGTAACTCACACTTCTCAAAAACTAGCTAAAAGCACTCAAGCTATCCTTTCAAGGTATAAATCTGAAAACAAGTTGATAAAGTAACACTGAGCAACTTTATTTGTGTCACAGCAACCAACACTTTTTTTTTGCCTCCTTTGGCAGCGAATTTAACTGTGTAAATTTAATTCAAAAATATAGAAACAAATGCCTAAAAATAGACTTATCCTATCAAATCTATATAACTCTGACTTATCCCATTAGGTTGGCGTAGTCAACTGTAACTGAAGCCTAAAAATTCATCATCACCATTTCCCATTTAAATTGGGGTCAGCTCTTCATATCTTCTTGCGCCAATCTTCCCTATCATACACCATTTGAAGCCTAAAAAAATAGAATATAAAAAACAAAAATTATTCCCCCAGATTAATTTAATTCAATCTCAAGCTCAGCAGAACTTTACCTTTCTAACTTTAGAGACATTAAAAAATGTATCAGAGAATACCCCATAAAAGTCTTTTAGGACATCTATTGAAAGAAAGGAAATGATGGAATTAGTGTATCATTAAGTCAAAGATGAATTGAAATTATTTAGAGAGGCGATTGTCCAATGGTGGACTGTTTGCAGCTGAAATGATGATGATGATAAAGTTAAGAAGCACATCCATACTAATATTATAAATGCAAAAGTCTGTCTGTCTGTCTGTGTGTTACGCTTGCATGGCCAAACCCCTGAACAGATTTCATGAAATTTGGTATGAATATAGTTTAAGACCCGGGGTCAAACATAGGCTACTTCTTGACGAAGGCGGAGCTGCGGAAATCAGCTAGTTGTATATAATGAAGTAAAAAATAATCATGAGACAGTTGACAGGTTTTTGAGCACTGTATTATGTATTACACGATTTATTAATGAGGGTAATTAGTAATTAGGTTACGTAAGCAAAGATAAGAATTATTCTGTGGAATGTCATTGTGTCAGAATAACAGGAATTTACTTGCACCCCGAAAATAAGTTAAGTCATAACTTAAAAGACGATACAAGTTCAGTCTTATTCATAATAGTTAGTACCACCATAGTAAGTCACTGTAGTTAAAACTGCCTCCGTGGTCCAGGGGTTAAGGCGTTCGCCTTCGACCCGGGGGCGGTGGGTTCGATTCCCACGGGAAGCATACTTTGTTTAGTTGTTTCAAGTTTAGTTAGGACTTTGCAGGTTTGAATAACCGGATTTTGTCTGATAATAAACATGATTCCGTGCTTCGGAAAGCACGTTAAGCGGTTGGTCCCGGCTGCTATTTGGTAGTCGCTAAAGAAACCACGTGCGAGGCCGAGAGGCGATTTCGAACAACTCTGACACCAGGGTGTACATGGTCGATAGACAATGTAGCCTACACATATTGATGATGATGACCACCATGTGACTGTTAGTGGATTGACATCTAGCCAAGCTCGGCGCCCGTATATGTAGCAAAATTTATGACATAATAATGTAGGAATAGAATTGTTTGATATCTAACAAAATTTCTTCTCATTATCGAGCGAAAATCATTTATTTATTTGTTTGCTTTGCATAAATGTAGATCAATTACAATAGGTAGGTGGCTCACCGATTTTGCATGAGTCACACATTTAAAAAAATAGCACTGGCGCTCAGCACTCGAATCCTCAATTCACTTTGTAATCAATAATAGAGATTTGTGCTGGTGACTGTACCAAATATTCCATTCGTGGCCTTGATTGTCATGGCCCAAAAACAACTTGGACAATTACATAACAAATATTGACTGTACAGAATGTAAGTTTACTAACAATTGCTACTTATCAATTGATGACGCAAATAAAGTTGCTCAGTGATACTTTATCAACTTGTTTTCAGATTTGTACCTTGAAAGGATAGCTTGAGTGCTATTTTTGAGTAGCGTGAGTTACTTATATTGATGACTGGAATGAAAATCATTTGTTACTTACTTTTTCTTTAAAAAAAAAATCTATTTGTAAAGCTCTGATTGTATTTTTTTATTTTATTTTATTCAGGCAACAAACAGTCATTTATACTTAAAAGTAGTTACAATATGAAATAATAAACATATTTAAAATTAAAGATTCCATTCATGGCAGGAGTAACATTCTGTGAAATCTATGATAACAGTTAGGTGCTAGAAATTATGAATTAATTGAATTAGACAGTTTATTTGTAATTTGATTTTTAAATGAGAATACATTGAAAATATCAAAATTCGTAAATTTTTTATTGTATACGCTGGCGGAGCGGTGTATAAATGAGTTACGAGTATAATTTTTATTTAGGCGTGGAGGAGAAAAAAGTGGCTTTTTTCTCCGATATTGTACATTTCTGAGAGGTGGGGCTTGGAGACTCGCAATACAGGTTCCAATTTAGTGCAAGCTCCAGCTCCCACAAAATAAATTGTATACTTCCTCATTTGCGCAACTCTTGGGTGTATCTTTTCCAATTTTGTGGTGAGAAATATAGATTTTTATTATAAAAAAAAAATATTGAACCAAAATCATTCGACTCACTAATTTTGCATTATTTTGAGGTATACTTCTCAAAATTAGCATTCGAGAAGAGGGAGAATGTAATGTAATGTGTAAGGGCATTTGACTAAGACTTTAAAACTTATATAAACATATAGAAGACATGAAGAGAAGACCATTTGCAGGAGTCAGGTAAACCGTAGGAGTCTGGAGCCCTATCTTTGAAATGTGTGACATGCTCGATTTGCTAGCGACATCTATTAGTAAGTAGAGGGTATCGTCAATAGGGGTGGAGCCACGGCCAAGCCTTACACAATGATATGCCATCTCCTCTTTGTTATAACTCCGTGGTGGTCACCATAACATAACTAGTCTGTTTAGTTACCCTCGTGATGCCTTTGGGGTGTCACAAACGCTTTGCCAAATCACTCTAGGAATACCTAGGATGATACGCCACAGTACCACAGAATAAATAATATTACTTACCCAAAATTTAAGGTTCCTAAAACGCGCCGTGGACAATGCACTCACACAAGCGTAGCATTTGCACACAAGACTCTACTCAACATGGCAGCCGCAGAGGCAATTCAGGGTGAAAGAGTGGGGATGACCCTCAATAGCTTCCTTGATTGTAACGTTATTTTTCTTGTAATTGCTTGTATTTAACAATGTATCCTTGTTGTGCAATAAAGAGTTTTTGTATTGTATTGTATTTTAGCTTCCCGAAAGAAAATAAATAATTTTTATTTATTTAAAGATTGCAAGGGCAATTTCCGAGCTCTGCAAGCCCACAGACGTCACCAAATCACCATCCACACTTTTTCACCAGGTTAGGTAGCCGGTCTGACGAGTGTGGAAATACGGGCTTCATTAGTTGTCAGCGAAAGGCACGCGCGCTACGCTTGTGTGAGTGCATCGTACAAGTTCTGTTGGTATTATTTGTTTATTCAGTAACAGTACCCAGTAATTTTCACTATTCAGTATTTCAAGAATCACTAATCTACATGTATCTCATTAACTTGTTTTCTTTTTCAGTCAACAAGCAGATCAATGATAAAGAACGCATTGCGGCCGCTATGGAGAATCCCAATCTAAGAAACTTGGTCGAAGACTGCATAGCTGACGAAGAATAATTAACTATAAGTTCTATCTAACAACCAGTTTCATGAAAACAAAATGGCGCCGGACGCAGCGTTTTCAAACATAAATGACAAGAACGAATTCACGAAATTCACAAAGTTCTTAGCATACAAAGGTGTACAGGTGATTGTAGAATCCAGAAAAGGAATCAAAATCGAGCCGGAAACCAAATGTGTGGCTTCAGACACAGATTGGTTTAACCTCCAAATACCGGACTCACCTGAGGTTAACCAAGCAACGAAGAATGCTTTGCCATCCGATAGAGTGCTGGAAACTATACAGTCCCAACTTCACGTTGAAATATCCGTACAAACTGAAGATGGAGACGAAATGGTACTTGAATTGTGGACTTTGGAGCTCGATGAGACACAGTTTGATACTTCCCTCAAGGCTCTGAATACTGTATACTTCAGAATGGGGATTTTATTGAAGTCCCTGATATCCATAACCAGAATCACACCCGCATATCATCTTTCGAGGAAGCAGAAAATGGAATCATTCACTATATTTTACCGTGTTTACAATGGTGAACCCAAATTAAAGCCTTTAGGTGATTCGGTCAGGACGATTCAAGCAGGATTGTTGAAAACACCTCTCGGAGGCATTTGTTTTTCCGTAGCATACCGCACAAACTTCTCCATAACACCGAACAGGCCAGTAAGCAATGAAACATTGCTATTAAAAAGTGATCATTTCGAACTAAGCCCCAAACACATAATATTTGAGTCTAAAAAGAAAAAGGAACAAAAAGAAAAAGAGCCTAAACCAGTAAAGTCAATAGATTTAAACAAACCGTTACGTATGGCTGCATTGGTTGATGAAACATTACTCGACAAGACTTTCGGAGACTTTCTTGAGAAAATGCCTTTGCCAAAGTGCACTATAATAATACAACCAAAGCCTGCGATCACCGAAATGCCACTTCAATCAAAAAGCACCCAAGATTTAGACTTAGCAGTGATATCGAAGAGCCCAACGTCTTTAGAACTACCTCCAAAGAAATTCTCAGGTTTGCGTAATGAAAACGAACCTCCATTGAAATTGTTACACTTTCCATTTGCAGACAATCATCCAATAAGAGAACTGGCTGAATTTTATCAGAAATTTTTTAACGCTCCGCATTTGAATGAAGAATTGGATCGTTCGAAATCTAAAAGTGCGGAGTCATTGCAAGAAGAAGTGGAGTTAGTTGCTGAAGATTTGTCGAAAGATTTGGAATTATTTGAAAGTTCTGTTTTGGAATTTGATGAATTGTTGGCTGATATGTGTAGGTCTGCGGAGTGGAACTGAAGGGAACAAGGGGTCCGAAGGAGACTGGTTAAAGACTGAACTGTTTTTGGATAGAGTCAAGTGCGCTTGGTTTTTGGGCTAGCCGATTTTGGGTGCAACCATAGACTAATAGCTTTTCAACACATGTTAATAGTCAGTGATCGGATAATCGGGCCTGTATATACCTAAACTTCTTACCTCAAAAGAATAATATGGATATTCTTTTCCTGAATGAATAAGTAACCCACATTCCCGGGATTGAACAATGTCGTAAAAACAACTTTAAGGATCTGAATATAATTCTTTCGTTGGAATAAAAATTAAGTTTAGGTATATTAGCGTCCGATTATTCGCTATTCTATTAATTTGTACTTGTACAATATGTAACTTCTGAAGATAAAGTTTGTTTAAATAAAACTAAATGTATGCGCTTGTGTATGTATGTACCTATGCTTTTGGATATTTTTGATTTTTCAATTAACAAACATTATTTCACTAAAACAAAACTGTCTAAAGCCATAGTTTTATGTAAAAATGCATAAATTTGATCGTAGAACCTTCGTTGTTTTTCGAAGTTGGTTTAAATCAGGATTAATTTAGTCCTCTAATATTACGTTCTACGTAGAAAGAAGTTCCTAATTGTCTTTTGTTCAGTGTACAATATTTATACAGCTTTCTATTATTGGCTTATGTTAGTTTGTGGTTGCATACTTTTTGGGTGTTTTTCGTCCGGATACAAATATGTTATTTATGGACTGAAAGGTTAATTTTATCTATTAATATTATTAGTTAGATACGGATATATCTGACCTGGTATGATTTGAGTTTGTTTTAGCTAATAAAAAAGGGATAAGTAATTTTTCGTTTATTTTACTGTGTGAAAGAAAAAAAAATTATTGACCAAAAAAATCTTTTGAACTGCTTTAAAACACTTTTAATCATTTGTTTAGCTCATTTTGACTAAAATATGTTTTGTATCGCTCTTTCATGTTAAAATGAATTGAATTTTTAAAATGGGCTTGACAAATTTTACATTTTTTTTATAAAAGGCGTAATAATTCACTATACTATTCTGTATGACTGTTTGTAACACATAAATAAGATTAAGTAGAAGTGCTATGTGGGCGTCAAATGCTTAAAGCTGGAGTTTTAAGCCTCGAGATGCTTATCTGGCCCACGCAAGGCACTTCCACCTTGTACCTTACAGAACGAATAAGTAATGGAAGTACTCTAACTACGAAAGCCGCGTGCCTTTCGATGGTAAAAAGGAACGGCGGACTAGTTATCTCTTTTTAACGACGTATGACAGACAAATATGATACTACACAATATAAATAACTAGATTCGTATGTGACAAAATGCTCACTCCAACTTCCTCAGAGGTTTGAATAATTTATTCTGTGGATTTATTGTACAATAATGTATTATTTTTTTGAGGAGCTCGTAAGTCTCACGCTCGCCGCGTATCTGTAGCGAATGATCGTGTCAAGCGACGCCGAGACGCTATTGACCACTATTGGATTGGTTGCCATTTAGTGGCATTTTTTATCTTGAGCTCCTCCGTGCTTCGGAAGGCACGTTAAGCTGTTGGTCCCGGTTGTTATCGATAGTCGTGAAGCTGTATCAGCCTTATATACTGGGTCAGATATTTCTATCCCATTTATACCTATATTTTTCTTTGTATGAGCATGATTTAGAATTATAATTATTATGTAGTAAATGTTCTATGATTTCCTATTGATGTAGTTTCTTTATAAGTATGATTTTTTTTTCTCCTAATGTTAATGTCGACTGTATGTTTAATTGGTATCAAATGATAACAGAACCGAAATTTTGTAAATAGACATATTAATATAGTATTCGATAAAAAACTATTTTAAAGGCAGGAAACTTAAAAAAAAATCCTATGTAATTACATAAATTGAGAAAAAATCTTATAGCTTGGCCCAGGAAAAATTATAAATTGTTTCTCATACCAAATAAACCTGTAACAGTCGATATCATACCAAAACATGTAGGTATGAAGGATGTAGTATATAAATATATATCTTTTTAAATCATATTAATAAACAAATAAAATAGATGACAATATTTTTATTTGATGATCGGCGGCTCTCTAATTACCGTAGATATTGTTTATGTAAAAATACGAATACTGTAATTATTCTAATGGTACTAGTATCTCTCGTCCTGATCCCTTAGAAATCTAAAAGTAGAAGAGCGGACCCTGGGCTCCGAAGTGAACAGCTGAGGATGCAACCGGATAAACGCTACGATGATAAAGTATATCTTCCCTAGTGTATGTAAAAGATTTTTTTATTAATTGTAGTAGGCAAAAGGGCATACAGCCACCAGATGGTGAGCGATATGGAACTAAAGGTAAAGATGGAAACCAAACCGGCATACAATAGGCTGATGACAGAAAATTTGACCTTTTTTTTTTTTGTTAACGGATGGGAAATGTATTTACGCACTGAGTGTGGGACTCCCAGGCAAAGTACCTGGACTACCCACTAAAACCCCTCCGGCGATTCCGCACCGGTTGTTGAGGACGCCATGGGGTCGCGTTAGCATTCTACCACGACGCCCTCCAGCCATGGCCTTTCGGCCCCGACCATTGGCCTTTCGGCCACCCCCCCAAATCAGACAGTGGCCCATAAATGGACCACGCTCGTCCCCCAAACGCACATCCAATCGCCGTCTCATTATAGACGGCGGTGGAATGGTCTGTTGGCAGAAATTGGCCGACAGTCAACAAGACCCCGACTACCAGGGAGTTATTAACTGTCACCCAGGGTGCACCGTCCCGAATCCCTTGTCAGCCCGCCCTCTTACCGGATCCTTGGGATCAAGTGAGAATGCAAAGCTTCAAAGGACCGGGCACTCGAGGAGGTTCCCTGCCCTGCACCCACAAAAAATTTGACCTGGAGTAACCCCTGTTTTCCCAAAGTATTACCATCACTTCAAAATATTTGCCTAGTCAGAAATACAGTAAAATAAAAATGCCAGTTTGCTTAATATAATTGGGCTTTATATTTCTATATCAAAAACAAGTATAATTATTTTTCATTTTTTAATAAAAATCTACCTCAAAATAAAGATTATATTGCTGCGTAACTGTTTATAATTTTTTCCAACTTTTGGGGTTGTTATCAAGTACTGTGATAGAAACCCAGATTCACACCCTAACACATCACGAGTTAGAAAGAGAGAGGTGGGTAACGAAATGCATTTAGGTCAAATTTTCTGCCATCAGCGTATTGTATGTCCGCGCGCTATCCCTTTAACTGTAGATCCATGGTGAGCGATCACCGTAGCCCATGGACGCTCGCAACTTCAGGAGCACCCTTCTAGTACCATTTTGGCCATTTTATGTAGCAGACAGAAAAATATAGAAGAACGCGTGCGTTGCTTGGTGAGAAAAATAAATCTCTTTCCAAGAACATTTCAGACAGAGAAACAACTATTATATTCCTACTGATAATTTGACAACATATCCACTCTATAATCAAATTAAAGCTCCACGAGCTAAATAAGAAAGCCATAGAATAAATAACTAACTGATTTGATGCTGATGTCTCAGCCTGAGACAATGTTTAATGTTTTTAATTAAATTCATACATATCAGCCATTTGAAGATAATCTGCTTGTCCAAAAGATTTCACCTATTAGGAAACCGATCATTCATTGACCTCAACATTAAAAAAAATAGTTAACGTCACTGTCATGTGCTGTCTGTGACGTACGCACGTCAGTTTGTCACTTTAATCATATAAGTCAGCGTCAGTGTGTTTGTGTATTGTTGTATTTGTTTAGCTTCTGTGATTTTTAAGAATAAATATAATTTTATTTTTTGCATATATGCTAAAAACAATTATAACACTGCAAAACCTAAGAAATGTAATTGTAAATTTCAAGTTAGCATCTAAGAATAAGTTAAGCATAACCTATAAGGAGACGCCGTTTTCAATATGTATTCAATTTGTCGACAAACGCACCCAGCTACGGGTATTGAACACGCTGTAAGCTGTTGTTTCTTCAACAATGACGAGACGTGCTTGGTCACCGCTGGCGCCAATATTATCAAAGTTTTCAGGATGCTTCCTGAAGGCAACACCAAAGAGGTGAACGCCGGTAAGTGATCGTTATTATTAATCAAAGTTTACTTAATACATTCTTGTTATATTCATATATACTTATCTGTTCACGCAGTGGTAGGCAGAGACTAAATTTCCACTTGCTACTATCTTTACAGACCTCCCTCACTTCCTTTACGCTAACCGCTCTTGTCATTCTCGCTAGCCGATCTCATTATTTATATTTTTAGTTAATAGACTTCTGAATCCCAATCGTAACAAACTAAAAAAAAACATAGGTCAATCTATTTGAATTTGAAACAACAAACCTCACCAAAGGCTTATTGACAAATAGGCTAGTTTCCAGGGTCAAAAGACTAACATTAAAATTAGTCCGGCATTTAGGTAATCAAAATATATAAGTGATGTATTATAATAACATAAATTATAAAGTTTTAACATATAAAGAAGTGGGGGCCCGTGACATCACATATTGCGTAAAAGTGTAGCACACTGTGAAGTCTTGCGGAAGTTTAACGCGCCATCTTTACCATTCTTTGTTTAATTTTCATAAGAAACTTTTTTACTTTACTTGTTCTTCTCGATTTCAGTAGTGCTTTTAACTCTATCGATTTTGATGTTCTGCTGGAAATTATCCGATCTCTAAAGGTAACTTCATCAACTCTTTCTTGGTTTGAGTCGTATCTTCGGGGTCGCTCGCAGTGTGTCCGCCTTGGGGAGGTGACCTCTGATTGGTGTGAGCTCACGGCAGGTGTGCCTCAGGGTGGCGTACTTTCACCTCTCCTCTTTTCTATCTTCATTAATACTGTTACTAAAATTCTATCTTCCAGTTTCCATCTCTATGCAGACGATTTGCAGCTCTATCGCCAGTTTTTACCAGCGGAAATAGATTTAGCCATTAACTGTATGAATGATGATCTACAGAGGTTGAGTGTATGGGCTGAGTCATACGGTTTACTAGTAAATCCAAATAAATCCCAAGCAATGATCATAGGTAGTAGTTACTGGAGGAATTCACTTGATCTAAGCGCTATTCCATCACTTCTCCTGGATGGTACCGTTATCAATTTTGCTGAGACCACTAAGTACTTGGGCATTGTTATTGACTCGGGTCTAAACTGGAATGCGCACGTTTCTGCAGTTAGTCGTAGGGTTCACTTTACCTTTCACAATCTAAGATGCCTTCAGACTTTCCTTCCTCTGGAAACTAAAATTTACTTATGCCAGTCCCTTATATTGCCACTTCTTGATTACGCCGATGCCTGTTATCTGGACGCTACAGAGGAGCTGCTGAACAAACTTGAACGTCTGCAAAACTCATGTATCAGATTTATCTATGGTTTGAAAAAATTCGACCATGTCTCCGACTTCCGCAGCCAACTCAAGTGGCTCCCTATCCGACTTCGCAGAAATATGAGAATCCTTTGTCTCCTATTCAACGTCCTGTACAATCCCTCCTATCCTTCTTATCTAAAGGATCGTTTCTCCTTCTCCCGTCCGATTGATGCACCTTGCCGTTCCCACCTTAGAACCCTCCTCAATATTCCCATCCATCATTCCGATTCCTACACTCACTCCTTTTCAGTCCAAGCGGTAAGATTGTGGAATTCGTTGCCAGCTGACATACGAGACTCGAAAACTATCTCAATATTTAAGAAACTAGTTAAAGAGTATTATCTGTCCTTAGCACAATAGGTATTTATGTATGTATTTTATATGTAAGTTTATTAAGTATGTATTATTTGTAATAGTATTTGTGTATGTATGTTTATATTATAAGGATTTTATAATAGTTTTACCTAGGTAATTAGGTATAGTCTTCACTTTTCCTTTCTTTTTTGTACACGCTAATTACCCTTTTCTTGTCTTTTCCTCTCTTGGGTCTGCTGGAAGAAATTTCTTTAGAAATAAGCAGCTCCCTTGTACTTTCTTTTCCTCTTATGTATAATCCTTTACATTTTATTGTGTACATGAATAAAGTAAATAAAAAAAAAATAAGAAAACATATGTCTCCAATATTTTTTGACTATCTAACTTGCGGACTAATTATATTTTTTTATGAAACTAGCCTATTCTGATGACGGTGGCACCTGGGTGTGCAAGGTCACCCTTGTATCTCTCACAATATGAAGTAATTAAGTTAGCTAACTGGCTCAGGACACAGAGGGTTGATGTGGACAGAGGGAGGATTATGCCCAGCAGTGGGTTATGGAAAGCTGATGATGATAATGAAGTTAATAAGTACAATATTTAAATAAGGATATTTATTTATTAGTTTATAGACAGGCATTTGTTACAGCTGATGGGTCTTTATCAGGCAGTATTGATTTTACAAGCATTTACCAGATTATTTTGTTCGCCACCAGTTAGTAAATGCAAACTATTGCCAGTTGCCACCCACCCACTACTGTTAGTCCCAACATACCTGCCACCATTAGTTTGCACATGCAACACGTGTTTCGCCTCTATGAACTAACTGGTGGCAAAAGCACGCAAAATAATTTGGTAAATGCTTGTACTTTAATTTCCGCAAAGTAACATCTGAATCAATTAAATAGTATTGATTTTAGTTTGACTACAAAATTATTTCGGTGAAATGTTACAGCGGGACAACCAATACCGCCAAAGATGAAGCTGGAATGCCTCGCAACATACACCCTATGGGGTAATGTGATGTCCATGGCCTCTGTCCGCTACCCGAGCACTGGAAGAGACCTCTTACTCGTGTCGTTCAGAGAGGCTAAGTTGTCGGTATTGCAGTACGATCCCCAAACCAATAACCTTATTACGCTAAGTATGCATTATTTTGAAGAGGATGATATGAAGGTTAGTTAGATTTGTGTTTTTAATGTGATCAAGAACTTTTTTAATCAATTTTAGTTAAATAGTATTTTTTTTTTTTATAAAATGAAGTAGTCAAACAGTCTTACGTCCCACCTGATGGTAAGGTTACCGCATTCTATGAACGCCTGCAACACCGGAGATGTCACGAGCACGTTGCCGACCCTTAAAGGAATGTTTTCACCCTTTTTGAAGGCTCCCATGTTATAGTCACTAGGGAAAACCATGGCAGGGAGTTCATTTCATAATCGCTGTGTACGAGGGAGGAAATTCCGTTTAAAGCGTACTGTACGCGATAACATGGGATCGAAGGTATGGGGATGAAATCTCTGACGATGGCAAGAGGTGCGATGGTAAAAAGTGGCTGTTGGCCTCATGTCAAAGCCATACAGGCATAAGGAGGCGAAGTCTCTCCTGAGACTCAAAGGTTCAATACCACTTGTAATCACGGGATCTTTGGCAATTGTGACAGCGCGTTTCTGTATTGAGTCAAACGGCTTAAGCTGACATTCAGGTGCTCCCGCCCACAGGTGACAACAATATTCCATATGTGGCCTGAAAAATCGTATTGCCCTGTTGAGAACTCCGAGCTTTTGGATGCCATTTTTGTCTTGTTCTCTAAATTAATACAATACTGGACATCGATGAAGATAGTTCGTAGTCGAAGATTATTGAGTTTTTTTTATACAAGAAGTAGGGGTTAAAATTTAAATGCAGATGCCAGAATTTACACAAGACATTGTAAGTTAACAGTGAATTTTTTTTTTAACAAATCATCAAATTCTTCCTGAACAGTGTGCCAGTTTTTAACTAAATAGGTGGCTGCCATCAGATCCCGTGAGAGCAGCTGTTACAATTTCAAATAAAATTTTAAAATCAATTGCTTACAATCGAAAGTCCTCCATAATCATAAATTTAATGGACTGCTGGGACTGAATTTAAAGCGACTAGTGGGACGCCCATAGAAATAAGAATATATAGAAGTGTCATTCGTTGGCCAGTTAACTTTGGCACACGCTACGGCACTTCTACCGATTCTTATTTCTGTGGGCGTCCCACCAGTCGCACGGGATTCGCGTCAGTTTGAATGGACCTTAAGACCTGAGTTCCTTCCATTTCTTCTTACCTATATTCTTTAGTTATTGATTGACACGAAAATATTCCAAACAACATTAAACAAAAGAGTTCTATTTCAGGGAGGCTGGACCACCCACCCTCACATACCGTGGATCCGAGTGGACATAGAATGTCGTTGCGCAGTCATGTTGCTGTATGGCAAGAAACTGGCAGTGTTGCCGTTCAGAAAGGACATCACTTCTGAGGAAGGCGACCCGTTGGAAGCTAAGCCTTTGGATAGTAAGAAAAATGTGAGTGTATGAAATAAAATAAAAATGAAATAAAATAGAACTTGAATGTCAGTCAATTATTATACACATGTCATCGAAATAAAATTATAAAAATAAATTATGATATAGCTCCTGTACAACTGTATCATAATATAACTTTTTTCCATTAAAGTACAGCTTGAGTCTGAAAACATAGTGATATTAATATATTACATTAGTATATTTACAGCGTGTACATGAAATAAATAAATAAATAAAATTAAAGAAAATATTACACCATTTTTTATATTTTATCTTAATATTTTATGATAATAATTTTATGATATTAGATTAGTGTATGAAACTGTACATAATTAGGTCTTACAATAATTGTGTAATGCTATAATGTAAGAATGCTTATTATGCAACAGTTTCATAAACTACTATTTCAATTTACAACTTAGCATCTGTGGTTCAATATAACGCATTCTGATTTGATTCAAATGATTGTATGGCTTAATCTTTATGTTAATATCTTTATGAGAAAAGCACTATGTGTGAATTCCAGTTGAAGCTGGCTATAATTAATTTAAAACAACCCAATAAAGGATTGATGAATTCCCCCTTCTTCAGTTCTTTGCTCACTGCGGAGCGTAGTAATCTGCCCGACCTATCCTTTTGACGAACTCCTTCCACTTGTGGTGGTCTTTTGGGTCTTTTACTCCGTGATTTGCTTTGGAAATCTAGATGTTGAGCTGCTGACTAAATTGGTCAGACCATCATTTCCATCCATCCTACCAGTGGCTAAGAATTTTTTTAAGTGGTCATCTGGTTTTCCGGCTATGTGACCAAATATTGTAAACTATTTATCACTCTTTAAAGGCAGATGCCCAAAAGCCTTTTTTAACCTTCAGTATCTCTAAGATAGATGCATTTGCCATCTGACATGATGTCTTTCTGCAAAGGATGAAAACAAAATTCGGAAAATATTAGATATCTGAACTAATATTATTTTAAATCTCTCGATTGTCCTTGTTGTTTGAGTCATAATTTCTTTTTTATAAATTGTAAATGTTGAATTTAATATTCTCTCTAGTTTTGAGGGTATTTGGCAGCTATTGTACTTTTCTATATTATACAGATTAGTACACTATTTAGCTCTCATTTAACTGTTTTCATAATTTGAACTAGCTGTATACACATGCGCTGAGTTGTTGCCTAGATTTATATTTAGTCATATAAATATTGTTAACTTAAGGTGACAATTTGTTATGTGTATCATAATAAATAAATAAATAAATAAAAAGGTTGCTGTAGACCAGGCGAAGTGTAGATGTAAAACTAGGGGCTCCAAAGCAAACAGCGGAGGATGCAACCGGGATAACGCTAGGATGATGATGATCTCTAAGATAGATGCTTGGTCCTACTATAAATTCCGAGCTAATGTTAATGTACGTATATAAAATGTTCAAAAAGGTAACATCACCGACCAGATGGTCAGATGACCTACGATGAGGCAAATGCTGGATGCAGACTGCTGCCAACCGATCATTTTGGAAATCATTGGGAGAGGCCTATGTCCAGCAGTGGACTGACTGCGGCTGAAATGATGATGATGATGATAAATAGTATCATATTCATATAACTCATTTTTTTTAATCCTTAGCTTTTCTTAACATGCCTTTCAAAGCATTGGAAACAACTTATTTCTTTCTTTCAGCAACCGGCTCAACCAGTAGTCCGCTCGCCGACGCTAGCCTCCTATGTGATAGTTCTCAAAGACCTCGATGAGAAAATAGACAATATTCTGGACATACAGTTCTTACATGGATATTACGAGCCTACGTTGTTGCTGTTATATGAACCGGTTAGGACGTTCCCGGGGTAAGTTTGTTAATTTTCATTCAATATGAAGATATATTTTATGTATGAATTAGGGGTGTCAAATCATTTCTACCTTTCTAGATTTCTGCTATGAGGGAATTCTGCTCAGTTAATAATAACAACTTAAGCAACTTAAGCTAATACTTTCCAACTCTAAGGGCCTATTTCACCAAAGTCGAATAAGTTTTATTCCAAGGATAATAACACAATTTACTCTCGTGCAATGACGTTTACATTTCACCATACACTTAACCCGGGAATATAATGTAAATCTACGTATAATTCCGATATAATTCCGGTATGTCTCTAGAATAAAAATTAAAAGCCATCCGTTTTTTATTCTTAGATTAGTTACTCTTGGATAAGTACATTTGGTGAAATCGGCCCAAAAGTTTAATTCAAACTAGCTCCAATCACGCGCGGGACATCCACATAAATAATAATAGGTAGAAGTGCCATAGCGTGTGCCAAAGTTAACTGGGCTGTAAAATAAATTGTTAACTTTATTTCAGCCGCACAGCGGTACGAAACGACACATGCGCGATGGCTGGCGTTAGTTTAAACATGAGTGCTCGTGTCCATCCTGTTATTTGGTGCATCGGTGGATTGCCATTCGATTGTTTGCAAGCTGTTAGTGTGCCGAAACCTTTGGGTAAGTATGTATGGATCGGTCTTCATAAAAACATTTATAATCCAGGCCACAAAGTTATGGAATGCTCTCCCGGAGACAATCAGGAGAGCCCCAGTCGTTCTGCCTTCAAGCGCGCAGTTCATAAATTGTTTCTTCAGCAACAATTTATGAACAATATTATTACTTTTCTTTTGTAAGTAGATTTTAACATATTTTATCTTTCTTGTGTTTCGTGATTTCGTCTTTATCGCCAACATTTCTTTCTCTGTTTGGTCCCATGGTTGACTGGTAGAGAATGCCACTACCTTTTGTACAAATTTTTATATTGTGCAATAAAGTTTAAATAAATAAATAAAAGTAAAGAAATATGATATTCTGCACAAGTCCTATAGGATCCCATACATTCCCAGCTGAATTCTACAGGTTCCAACCGATTTTACTCGATCCCATCCGATCCCAACTAGAGATGGGCGCCTTCCCAAAAAAATTTCCCATTTAATCCGGGACTTTTTTGAATTTCCGGGAATAAATGGGAATTGATTAGTTTTCCCCTTGCATTTCATTTTTCCCCTCTTGTATTTCTTCCCGCTGCCCATCTCTAATCCCAACTGATCCCATTGATCTCACTTGTTCTCGTTTATTTTATTTTATTATTTATCATCATCATTCCAGCCTCAGTGAGAATTCCATCCCATCCCATTTGACATGGCAAATATTAGTCTAAACATTACTAACTATAATTGGTCGCCTATTGTACCATTACTCTTTGTACGAGTATTTTTTGCAAACCATACTTCCATACTATATACAATATATACTATCATACCTTCACGTTAAAACGGAGCAATGGATTGATGTGATTTTTTGTGTGGAGATAGTTGGAGACCTGGAGAGTGACATAGGTCACTTTTTTCCGTGACACAAACGGAATTCCACGCGGGCGAAGCCGCTGGCACAGCTAGTAGAGTTGAAATAAATAAAAGATCGAAAACATAAGCCCATCATTTATTCAATAGGATTTTTCGTCCAGGTAATGTTTAATACATTTTAATAAAACTATTCTTGTATTACAGGCGGCTGTCTAATAATGGCAGTAAACTCCCTAATATATCTAAATCAGTCTGTTCCGCCGTACGGAGTGTCATTAAACAGTGTAGCGACGCATTCGACTAATTTTCCATTACGTAAGTTCTTTATATGCTTTTCGGGATTTATCTATTGGTTTATAGCTCGACCAGTAAAATAGCAGGCTTCGCTATATTGCGGAAAGGTATTCATGTAACATGAACTCCCTGCCATGGTTTTCCCTAGTGACTATAACATGGGAGCCTTCAAAAACGGCGTAAAAAAAATCCTTCAAGGTCGGCAACGCGCTCGTGACATCTCCGGTGTTGCAGGCGTTCATAGCCTACGGTAACCACTTACAATCAGGTGGGCCGTACGCCTGTTTGCCTACTTAGTTGTATAAAGAACACATTCCGTCATCTCAACGTCATTTGCCAAAAAGAGACAGTATTTTGTGTGACACGCTGTGTATTTTGTGATTATTTCCTTCGATTATATTTATCAAAATTGCAAAAACAATGAGAGGAAAGTGATATTTAAGATGTTATCATATTTGACGCGAATAAAATCGAAGGATTGATTTCTGTTTCATTAAATGACAAGTCAATTTTGTTGTTGGCATGACACAACGTGTTGCCATCTAAAGGCGATCAGTAGCGACGCAAATGCAGGGTTTTTCTGGTCAGGCTATAACCTAAAAACAATATAAAAGGCAGAAATATTGCATTTTTTTTTATTTCTAGGTATCCAAGAAGGTGTGTGTATAACTTTAGACGGGGCATGCGTTGCCCCGTTAGGTCAGGGGCGATTTGCCCTCTCATTACGAGGGGGGCAATTGTACGTAGTGACGTTACTGTCTGATTCGCTGAGAACTGTAAGGAGTTTTCATTTGGATCGGGCGGCTGCGTCTGTGCTTACTACTTGTGTAAGTTTCGTATATTTTTAACTATCTTTTTTCTTATTTTCTAGTAATTTTAAATGTTTTTTGTAAATAAAGCTGTTCTTAAGACAAAGTAAGATCTAAAATTAAATTAAATTAAAGATTTTATTTAGTCTATAAGTATTTTTATTTAGATTATATAGTTTGTTTTATTTTTTAAATGAAAGCATAATATAGTATTTTGTTAAAATTTTAATAAAATACACAAAATAATTGGGTATTCTCCTAAATTTATTTTTATCATTCATATAAAACATTTCACTACCAGAAATAGAAAAAGAAAGAGATTTTTTTAAAATTCGTGCTTAAATAAGCAAGTTATAAGCCTTTCAAGTTACAAGTTGTGTACAAGTGGATGAGAAAAGCACAAGAATGGTGTGCAATAATAGATTCTACACTCAGGATTGGGTGGCGATGGGCTAAAGAAGAAGCATTTGAAATTCAGTGGAAGGGGAAACTGTCAAAAACTAGAAAAGGATGCACTGTGTGTGCGGTGACGTAACTGCCACTTGGTTTCGTGCGTATAAAAGAGATAGCAAGACGTCACCACCATGCTCCCTCTTTTCTTCGTGAAAAGACTTGATATTGTTTCGTATGCAAATATTGCCCAAGTGTGAATATTCATACTTGACTATATAGTCAAGTAGCCTATTAAGTATTTAACGCTAAAAATTAAATTTTTAGTTGTAAAAAGCAAACAATAAAATTAATATAATTGTATAAATATAATTTATCCTGAGAATACATTTCATACTGTTTAGCTTCTGTATATACTTTTTCGTAAACCGATGTATTATTTTTTTTTATAATGATTAATGTTAAGCCTTTGATACATTGAACAATCTTATATTATAAGAAACATTTGTCTAAAGACTTGGTTATAACTCTTTGGCATAAACTACTTATTTTAAAATGAAATGAATTAAAAATCTAAATTCAATATTAATTATTATGATTAAATCTTTAGTTAAAATAATATGGTGTACCACAAGGAAGCATACTCGAACCTTTTGATTTTTTTAAAATCATTTTTATATTTTTTTTAATTTCTTTCCAGATGTGCGTGATAGAAGAAGACTTCTTATTCTTGGGCTCTCGTCTCGGGAACTCTCTGTTATTAAGAGTAACAGAGAGAGAGAATAGAATGTTGTTCTCTGTGGATAAACCGCTTGAAGCTACCGTCGATCTCACCGTTTCCGATGGCGGTGAGTAGAAACTAAAACATAAAATACAGGATTAAGCGTGTAAAATACTTTCATACTTCCGACGTTTCCACCGTGTTACAGCGAACGCGTTTCAATGTGTCCTGAATATGCAGTGCGTTAGTTTAAAAGTTAATAGAGTAGAAACTAGTTAAACTATTTTAATACGGTTTTTATCGTGTTTATTACTTAATTATTTTAAATCGAACAAGAACAAAGTGTTTGAAACTTTAGGCGTAAATAAATAATAAACGCGATTAAAAACGTATTTATATTGTTTAATTTAATGTGTACCAATTGGGTATTCTACTCAATTTATTTTTATCATTCATATCAAACATTTCACTACCAGAAACTGAAAACAGAATGATTTTTTAAAATCCGTTGTTTAATAAATAAGTTAAAAGCCTTTAAAATTCAGTGGAAGGGGAAACTGTCAAAAAACAAGAAAAGGATGCACTGTGTGTGCTGTGATGTCACTGCTTTCGTGCCTACAAAAGAGATAGTAAGACGTCCCCACCACTCTCCCACTTTTCTTTTTGAGAAAACTTTAAAATGCAATTACAGCCATTATTAACAACCAATTTTGTTGTTGTTTTCAGTATCGGTTACTTTTTAGTCAACACATTGTTTCGTATGCAAATATTGCCCAAGTATGAATACAGTCAAGTAGTCTATTGCGAAAACATAACGATTGATTAATTAACATATTTTTAGACGGTATTAGAGAAACACCGAGAGAGCAAGCAAAAGAACCTCAAAAAGATTCTGACCCGGCGGCCAAAAAACGTCGTTTGGACACTTTGAGTGACTGTGTCGCTTCGAATGTCATCGAAATAAGTGATAAAGATGAATTGGAAGTGTACGGATCGGATATCAGGACTTCTACGCAACTGACCAGCTATGTTTTTGAGGTAATTACAAGCTTTTTCTCCAAGCTTTACTGGCCTATAATATTCTATAGGAATTAGGCTATCATATGTAGAAAGACTTTTTCAAATTTGATTAATAGTTTTGGAGTTATGAGCGTAAAACAACGTACATCACCTGTTTTATTTTAGGTTATTTTTATTTATTTTAGTAATTTGTCATTGATTGTATAGTCTCTTATTTATTGCGAATAACCATGAAAACGACGTCGATTTAAGACATCGTCAACCGGCATCCCCGTTAACCCCTTAGGGTTGATTTTAACAAAATCCTGAGATCGGTGTTTACTTATTTATCATGATGGTCTTAAGAACTTTGTTTTACTAATCTCGTTTTTCCATACAAAATTTAAACTCCTGTTTAACCCTCTTAGGGGATGAATTTTGAAAAATCATTTCTTAATGCACATCTAGATCAATAAAGGAACCCATGTGTTAATTTTGGAACCAAAATATCCTGCGCTTTGGGCTGCGCGGTGATATGTCACTTAGAATAATTTTTTTTAATCTGACCTATAGTTATGCGCGTACAAACATCGCAAGTGATCATCTTTGTGTTGTTTTTGTTTTTTAACTATAAAAAGGTCGTGAAGGTCAGATGTACTTTTTGAGAATATTCATGAAATCGTATGAAAGTAAGATTAAAACGAAAATGGACCCGCCTATTGTATTATTACGTTTACTTGTGGTGCAATAAAGTGTTTTGATATATAAATAAGTTATAATAATGGAGCCTGGAGAGTGATGAGCGTAGAAGAATCGAGGGAAGTCTGTAAGGATCGTAGCAAATGGAAATCCGTAGTAGTAGGGAAAAGGCGTGATGGTATGTATGTATGTATTATTTTTTGTGCGCCACTTTGCCTCTTTAAGTTTCTGTCGCGGATCTGCTAGAAGATTTTTTTAGAAATAAGTAGATCCCTTGTACCAAGTTTTCCGAATGTTAAGTTTCCAATGTATTTATTACAGTTTGTACATGAAATAAATAAATAATAAATTAATATTCTAGGTGTGCGACTCCCTACTAAACATCTGCCCAATAGGCGACGTATCAATGGGCGAACCTCAACTATTATCAGAAGACAACGTCCGAGCTCAAGACGGGCCAGTTCTAGAACTAGTGGCGTGCAGTGGACGCGGCAAAAATGGCGCTTTAACCGTCTTACAGAGAACTGTGAGACCGCAGTTAATTACGGCACACAATTTGCCTGGTAAGTGGAAGTAAATCGGCAGTTTTTGACAGCTGAGATGCTCTTATAATCCTACCAGAATAGTAGTTTTTTGGTATGAAAGGTACGTATGATTATTCTCACTTAACTTTCAGTTTTTAGCCGTGAATTTGCTCGCGTCATCCTACAACAATAGTACTTTTTAGGGATAGAAAGTACCCTATGTTTTCCTCAGTAATCTTTAGTATATACCAGTTTCCTTAGTTTGGTTTGTGCTACTCTCACAGACACTGCACTAGGTTCATAAACATCGAAAAAAATTTTGCGGCATGCGTTGCATTTTTACCTTTTTTTGTAGTAAAATTGAAATATATATCGAATTTCTTCATTAGATTCACTCATCTTGACAGTAAGAAAAATAAATAAAAATTACACATTTTCCTTAATTGAATTTGGAATTATCTTCTTTAAAATTTAAACTTTTAATGATACCAAAACCAGTCAGATACAAATAGTATAGCCAAAGATATTTTATTACAAGTTCATACATACTATATGCGAAAAGAGTTTTTTCCTAACCTAATATATTAAAATATTAATATTATATTATATAGTATAGTATAGTAAGTAAGTAAGTAAGTATATATATATATATATATATAGATACATACTTTATTACGACAGAATAGTAAAAACCTATTAAAATATACTTTTTGAACAGTAGACCTCGCGATCAAGAACAATTTTATAAAAAACGCTACTATGAACTTACTCCTTTTTTCATAGTAACTTGAGAAGAATCTGTTACTAAGTAATACTACAATTTATTTCTCCGTAGTTTTTCCAATAAAAAGAAACAAATTAGTTTGTTCCTGGCATAAACAAACATCCCCATAACTCGAAATGGTGAGAATTTGATTCTATAGGATATTTTTATAATTTAATGAGCTAATAATATTGCTAACATTTACTATTGTTTTTACCAGAATGTGTGTCAATATTATATAATATATTCTATCTGAATATAATTTTAAGTGCTAATATTTTCACTATAAGTCACAGTGTTATTTTTGTTGGGAAATTTTTTTTTGATCAGACACTATTCGCCGCGAACACCGCTCGTACCCCGTGCCCCCCCCCCCCTCCCTGCACACGCGGTCCGCCCATTACCACGGAATCATCATTATTATCAGACAATCAGGTGATTCAAGCCTGCAAAGTCCTAACCAAACTGGAAACAACTAAACAAAGTATGCTTCGAGTGGGAATCGAACCCATCACCCCCGGGTCGAAGGCGAACGCCTTAACCGCTAGACCACGAAGACAGTTCAAATTATCACAGATGAACATACATGTTAAAGTGGCAACAGAAGTCATTCTGTTGCCGCTTTAATAACAGATACTAAAAAAATGTATAAAAATTATACATGGGGGCGGCTCCCATACAACAGACATGATTTTTTTTTGCGTTTTTTGGATGTACGGGTTGTTAGGGCTAATAATGGTTTGTACGCACTTATTTAAGAAAACGAACGTGTGATCGGGACGATTGTTTATTTGCTACTAGTTGTCGTTAGCTCAATACATTCAATATATACGCATCGTTTT
Organism: Euzophera pinguis; assembly: GCA_947363495.1. Classification (NCBI taxonomy): domain Eukaryota; kingdom Metazoa; phylum Arthropoda; class Insecta; order Lepidoptera; family Pyralidae; genus Euzophera; species Euzophera pinguis. Next base: position 9,901,186 of record OX376178.1, on the reverse strand, counting down.
GAGATTAATACATTGGATTTTTAGTGTTACGGAACCCTTGTCCGACTCGCACTTGACTGATTTTTTTTTCTAAATCTTCGTATTACAAACAGGTTGCATCGACATGTGGACGATATTGGGCGAGCCTACAGAGATACAACGCGAAGCATATAAAGACATGGAGGGGTCGCAAGCATATCTGCTACTGACACAGGAACATTCTACTATGGTAACGTATTATTTACTAGCTTAACCCCCCTTTTGTATGTATAGCCCGACCAGGAAAATAGCAGCCTTGGCCATATTGCGGAAAAATATTAGAACTAATTTATTTTACTGCCAACTAGGTATTCAAGTAACATTCCGTCATCTCAATGTCGTCTGCCAAAAAGAGACAGGAGTGCACGTTGTGTATTTTGTGATTATCAATTATAAATATTAATAAAAATGGTAAAAATAATATATAGCAATGAGAGAAAAGTGATATAAAAGATGTTATCATATTTGATTCGAATGAAAACGAAAGATTGATTTATATTTCATTAAATGTCATTTGTCAATTTAGTTGTTGACATGACACATACAACATGTTGCCACCTAAAGGCGATCAGTAGCGTCGCCAATGTAGGGTTTTTATTTTCCTGGTCGGGCTATAACATTATTACGAGGCAATCAGTGCCTGCAATGTCCTGTAACCAAACTAAAAAACTAAGCCGTGCGGGTTTCAAAGCTCTTGTTTACGAGTATTTTCTCGCACAGCTGAGTGATGTGGGAATCTAGTTGCCGCATATGTTGTTTATTTTGCATTGCATTAATAATTGTATATATTTATTGTTTATGTAGGTATATTGTAAATACGTGTTTATATTATATGTAAGTATATGCTATATATTATTTTTTTATGCTTTTCTGTTAATTTAACTTTATTTTACACCCACACAAAGCTCTCTGCTTGACCCAAAGGTCGACTGTTAGATAATGCTTTTAGCATTAAGTCCACCTATTGTGCTTTACAATTGTATTTGTACAATAAAGTTTAAATAAATAAAAACAACTAAATAAAGTAAGCTTCCCGTGAGAATCGAACCCACGACCTCAAAACGAATGCCTTACCCACTGGATCGCGGGGCAATTAGAATTAGGATTAATAATTCATTGATTCGCAGGTCCTCCAAACAGGCCACGAAATTAACGAGGTGGATAGTTCGGGCTTCATGACGTCAGCGCCGACCATTTTCGCGGGAAACCTCGGAAATAATAAGTATATGGTGCAGGTCACTACTACTGCTATTAGATTGGTTCATAGTAAGTTCATTTTACTATTATTCTAATACATACATTACATACATACATACCATCACGCCTGTTTCCCGTAGGGGTAGGCAGAGAATACGTATTTTTTTTTTTTTTTTTTTTAATGACCTACAATTTTAGCTCCTGTGAGCTTTAAAATTTACAGCGGGACTGTTTGAGGCGAGGGCTATTAACCCTCAGCCTTTTCGGCAAATGCACAAGGGGCTCCCAGTTGGGACGAACCTCGGCCATGGGCTTTGCCTTTGATCAAGCGAGCGATGCAAACTCGCGAGCGGTAGCAAACGCTCAATGCCATAAGGGCCGACACTATTGTGCCTGAAGGGCCTACTGAGAACCTATCGGTGGCGTGAAGCGCCCTGGTACATTCTGGTACCTGGAAAACGAGCTACTGTTCCTACTACGTCGTACTCGCCGGCGAGTACGGTTGTATGTACCTATGGAAAATCCCGGACTCCGGCGAGTCTGGAGATTTTTAAAGGGTTTGTTGGCCACCGTGATGGGGTCGTCAGGGTCAGAGAGAACATTCCTCGGACGTCTGTGCCGCAGGGGGCATCTCTGATCGGGCTGTAGTACCGATCCTTACAGACTTCCCTCGCTTCTTCTACGCTCATCACTCTCGTCATACACGCTCGTCGATTACGGGTACTCCTGACATCTCCCCTTTTTAATATGTCTGCGATTTGGTCGCAGTATGTTCTCCGAGGCCGGCCCTTACCGAAAAGACCCTTAATTTCAGAAATTAAATTCCATATTACAATGTAGTCTATAAGAGATGGGGAACATTCTCTTCAAAGTAAAAATTGAATTTTCATCACATCATATTCTGGCGATTTTTGACATAATTGTACACATTCCATTGTAATTATTTTTGACATAATTGTAATTGTATTCCTTCATATTGTAGTCAAATCCATAGTAATTTAAATACAAAAGTGAGATTGTATATTTGTTTGTTTGTTCCCTCTTCACGCTTAATCTACTGAACCAATCTTCCTAAAATTTCGTATAAACATAGTCAGAAGCACTGAGAATAACATAGGATACATTTCAACCCATGAAATGACCATTAACGGTTTACAGACGGGGTCCAACTGCAGTCGAAAGAGTACGACATAGAATATACTGCCATGATAGGCGCTACAGCTGACCCGTATCTTTGTGTTGTTTTCCACAATTTAGGGAATTTACTACATAGTATTTTCATTTATATATTACAAGCTTTTTCCCGCAGCTTCGCCTGCATTTAAAAGTAGCCTATGTTTGACCCCGGGTCTTCAACTATATTCATACCAAATTTCATCAAAAATCGTTCAGCGGGTTGGCCGTGAAATGCGTAACAGACAGACAGACTTTTGCTATTATTAGTATGGATTAAAATGGTTTGCATAGTGGAATAATTCATTACTTAATCATATTCTGGCTATTATCAATTTAATTGTACTTCCCCCCCACTCATTTTATAGTCAAATCCTAAATAATTTAAAATCAAAAGTGCGATTGCATATTTGTATGTTTGTTCGAACTTTACGATGTATCTACTGAACCAATCTTGCTGAAATTTCGCATACACATAGTCAGAAGTACTGAGAATAACATAGGGTACATTTCATCCCGGAAAATGACCATAACCTGATTACAGATGGTATTCAACTGCAGTCGATACAGTTAGAGTTCACTGCCATGTACGGCGCTACAGCTGACCCGTATCTCTGCGTTGTCTCCACGTGCGGGAGGGCTTTGGTTTTGGCTCTGAGAGAATTTAAAGGCACTGGGAATTCTATGGTATGTTAAATTCACACAAACATACTTCACATAAATATAGAATCATTGTATTTGTCAAACTCAAAATAGAATAAAACATTAGTACGAAGCAAAGACTACAGATATTCAACCGGCATACGTTGAAATGCCAACTTTCATGGTTACTCACACAAAATCATCGTTACGCCATCCATAAAAAAATATGAGAAGTTCTATATATTATTTTTTTAAATTTCTAAATATAGCATTAAATCAATTATTTATAAAATTCGGTTTCTTAATTCGCCAAAAGTAAACCATGGTACAAGGGTGCTGCTTATGTCTAAAGAAATCTCTTTCAGCAAAGAGAGTAACGACAAAAAATTGGTAACAGGCGTACACTAGAATCATCAATACCACACAAAACAATCAAAATGATGTTTTTTTTAATATGTCTTTTACTTGGCTCATTTAACCAGTAGCAAGAACAATTTAACAAAGTGATAAAGTCTAAAAGTCAAGTTAGTAGTTAAATCTGGTCAAGGCGAGTCCAGTCAGAAGAATTAGGCTAAGTTATGAAGAAAAACTAAAACTGCACTTAGCGATTTTTAGGAGTTTTTGGCAACAACAAATCGATCACTCGATCGATGTATCACTTCCCAATACTCACGCTTGTTCTCGAACACTTGCACATTATTATGCACAAACACTAACAAAAAACCTCAAATTTTGGATAATCGGCTCCGAAACTGCTTCTGTTAGCTTCCCCCAAAAGTTTTTTTTTATACAATTAAGTAGGCAAACAGGCGTACGGCCCACCTGATGGTAAGAGGTTACCGTTCCCTATGAACGCCTGCAACACCGGAGTTGTCACGAGCGCGTTGCCGACCCTGAAGATTTTTGTCACTTATTTATAGGGTTTCATTAATTAATTAATTTATTTGTAGGATTTTTTTTTATTTGGTTGTTGATTTTGTCATAATTTTTCCTCACTTTTTGTCTATCAAATAAATACTTATGATGTTCTATTTTCGCAAAGTGTGTATATATTTTTAATTTTTTTTAATGTATCAATGGTTCAGGCGTCCCCGCGGTTTCCAAGTAAAGTCATTCTAGTGATGTTAACTTTCTAGCTCTAATAGCAGACAAAACCCTTATTCAACTACCGCTCTCCCACACTATCACTCCAATAAGAAAAAAAATGTTTAATTAAAAATAAACTCTTGTCTGTCAGACCGCCCGTCTCGCGCCAACTCGTCAATCCGTCTCGTCTCGTCCGCCGCTGATTCGAGCAACACCTTACAGAGATTTTAGTGGACTATTCTCATCGGCTGACATCGAAACTGTGCAGGTATGATATATAGAAACACTAGCAGCCCTTCCCGATTTCGTTTTAGCCTATAGCCTTCCTCGATAAATAGGCTATCCAACTCTGAAAGAATTTTCTAAATCGGACTAGTGGTTCCTGAAATTAGCGCGTTCAAACAAACAAACGCTTCAGCTTAGTAGTAAATATAGCAATATATAGATAGATAGTTGCCTAAAGTCTGTCTCAATGGAAAAAGACAATAGTGTAAACAATGGCAATTTATTTAAATTACTCATAAATCGACTTACATTCGATTTTCAATGCTGATCATATTCACATTTCAATGAACCCATAAATCATTTTCACAAAAATATCATTGACAAACCTGTTTCAATTTCAGACGGCCATATTTGTTTACATTATTGTCTTATTACATTGAGACGGACGATAAGTATTTATATTAGTTTCCTAAATATGTCACAATTTTTAGAAAAGAATAGATGATAATATATACAGGGGTGGTCATATAATTAGAAACACTTCTTATGAATAAAGAAAGTATAACTTCAACGTACAAATGTTCGTGAAAAATATATACATTCAATAATTAATAATCATGCAATAATATAGCCACTCAAATAAAAAACTTCGAACTTTCGTCCGAATAAACTCATTAATTGCATAAAAAATAAAACATATCTTATTTTTAATTATAAAATGAGTCTTGCTCATGTAGGAGTTTATTTTCTGTTACTGGCCGCTTGGACACCTAATTAGAAACATTTGAAAAAAGCTACCGTAACTCGTTATTTTTTTTAAATTGGAGAATAACATTTCTTTCTTGGCTATTTCTATAATTTTGGCGGCAGTTTAAAATTTAATCTGAGTTTTATTTTGTTCAAAATGGGCAAAAATAAAAGTTGTGACGCGTCAACTAGGCAAATAATTGTTAATTTACATATAGATCAAAAGTGGGCGTACAGAAGAATAGCTGAGCATTTAAATTGTTCTGTTATGAAAGTTTTTAATGCAATTGATCATTATTAAACACATGGAACTATTGAAAATGTTCCTAGAAAGGCTCGGCCAAGAAAAACCTCTCCCAGAGAAAATACGCTAATCGTTCGTGTTGCTAAAGAATAGCCATTTAAAGGCTCCAACCAGACTAAAAATGAAGTTTTTTCGCCTGATGACTCTAGAAACGTCTCGTCAAGACTGATACGCCGAAGATTAGTGGAAGCTAAATTGTTTGGAAGAACCTCTCAAAAGGTACCGCTTCTTACCAAGCAACACCGAGAGAAGTAATTATTATTTGCTAAAAAATATGTTAATTGGACGGTACGACAATGGAAAAAAGTGTTATTTTCAGATAAAACAAAAATAAATATTGTTAATTTCGATAGAAAGCGCTATGTTAGACGTCCTGTAAACAATAATTTTAATTATAAGTACACAAGGAGTGTAGTCAAGCACGGTGGCGGTAACTTTAAAGTTTGGGGGTGTTTTTCCGGATGTGGAGTTGGAGCCGTTCGGAAGATTGAAGGTACAATGGATCAATGGCAATACAAAAATATTTTAGAGCACACAATGATTCCCTACTCAGACGATCATTTGCCTGTAACCTGGATCTTTTAGCATGACAATGACCACGGCCAATAGCGTCAAATGTTTCCTTAGCGAACAGCGTATATCCGTTTTAGACTGGCCAGCAAATAGTCCGGATTTAAACCCGAATTTAAATCTCTGGTATATTGTTAAAAAGAAAGTCTCAAATAAACGTAACACCAATTAAAACGAACTATATGAAGCATGGAATTCAATTCCCCTAGAAAAATGTATGAAATTGATTGAATCAATGCCACGTCAATGCAAAGCTGTTATTGAAAATAAGGGATACGCCACTAAATATTAATTAGGCTGTGGCTAGTAGCTATTTCGTAAAGAACAATACTAATTACTAATACTTAAAAATATTGTTTTTGTTTTTTATTGATTTTAATCAGAAAATTAGTTGATCGATATTGTTTATACCTTAAAACTGATTTAAATGTTTGTCCGTAATGTAACATTGAAACTGCACTTGTGTAGTGGGATTTATATTGTTTTTCTAATAAATGATAAATCATTACAATACAATACAATACAATATAACTTTATTGCCCACATCTGGGAAATCACAAAACTGAATTATAACATTGTTAACAAAATGGAGCAAAGGCGGACTTATTGCTAAGCAATCTCTTCCAGCCAACCTTTGTACAGTAAGAGAACATGATGTAAGGGTGGGCCCAGAAGAATTAAAAATAATGTCTACTCTATAGATAAATCAACACAGACACAGATATAATTTGGGAACAAGGGACAGTGACTAATAAGAAACACATATGATATATATTCTACATACCTTGAAGGGACAGATAGTGCTCCTTAACCTGGCTCTTAAAACTAGTAATAGTTTGAGCCATGCGTTCATTAACAGGCAAAGCATTCCACAGGCGAACAGCCCGTACCGTAAACGACTTGGAGTAAGACGCAGAAGAGTGGGTTGGAGTTTTGAGAAGTAGGTCATTAACACTGCGCGAAGGACGGTTCTGATCCGATTTCAGAAAAGTGAAACGCTCTTTTAGATAAATAGGGGTACAAGGAATAAAGAGAACTGAGAACAGGAGCACAAGGATGTGATAATTACGACGAAGCCTAATCGGAAGCCACTTGAGTTGTGCTCGGAAAGTAGAGACGTGATCATATTTGCCGAGTCCAAATATAAATCGAATGCAAAAGTTTTGGAGGCGCTCAAGTTTATTCAATTGTTCTTCAGTAACATCAAGGTAACATGAGTCGGAATAATCAAGAATAGGGAGAAGTAAAGATTGTGCCAGCGAAATTTTCGTTTCTATAGTTAAAAAGTTTTTTAGTCTAGTAAGTGATCCCGCCGAAGCAAAAATCTTCCTACTTACTTCCGCAATCTGAGGAGACCATGAAAGTTGTCTGTCGAAAATGACACCTAGGTTCTTAACTCTGTCACTGTAGTCTATTTTAACCCCATCAAACATTATCGACGGAAGGGAGGACCAGTCTAGTCTAGAAATATGCCATGCATTACCTATGATGATGGCTTGTGTTTTTGCTGGGTTTACAATAAGTCCATGAGATTTACTCCATCTGGAAATTTGAGAAAGATCGTCATTAACTTTATTGATACCATTTGCGAGGTCCTCTACATAACTATTAAACATATTGATTGTCCTATTTATTGTGTAATTTCAAAATAAAAACGATTGCGGTGAAGTGTCTTACATAATGCCAAGGACCTTTGGTAGTGATTCTAATTATACGACCACCACTGTATGTATCTTGCAGTCAACATTCATAGTTATGAGAAGAAGTGTTGATTGATCGTCAGCTTAGCATGTTAAAAGTAACAATCATTCCGTACTTCGGAAGGCACGTTAACAACGGCTTAACTTGTCCCGGCTGCCATTTGGCCGAAGGGAAGTTTTGGTTCAATATGATATGAACAAAAAATAAGATAATGAACGAAAATCATCGAATAAAAATTATTTGCTTCGCTGGTTTTGCGTTGGTCACACTTTTCAAAATTAGGGCTTCTGGTCTTTTGTGCGGCTTGCGCGGGGTTGATACAACACGATTATTAATAAAATTATATTTAATTAAATATAATTTTATTAATAATCGTGTAAATAGATAAAATTATTTTTATCTAATAAACATTTTCCTACCAGGTGAAAGGCGAATTCACCGGCAAAATGAAAGGCAAGAAAAACGTAAAAGCGGAAGGATTCACACCGGGAGCGGTTTACGAATTGAACGACGACGAAGAATTGTTGTATGGCGGAGATCAGATGACACCCGCTTCTATGGCCAGTGTAAGTGTACCATACATTATTTATTTAGTTCATGTACATGTCGACCAGGTCGTTCAATTGATCATTTCATGATGTGGTCAATCATATTATAAAATGCGACCATTTCGTGATATGACCAAACAGAATCGACCAGATCATTGAGCTTCAAACATTTCATGATATCATCAACTGATGCACGACTACATCATGATCTGGCCAAGAGCCAAGTGACATATCGTAAAATTGTTACATTTTTAACCACTAGAGGCGCTGATGTTGCTACTTTTATGAGCATCATCATGGCGGCAGCCTATCAGCTGTTAAAAATCGATCAATCAATCAATGAATCAATATTTTATCGAAGAATATTATTGCGAAAATAAAAGTTATAAGTTAAATTAATTATCGTAAAGCGCTCATTAATTATATACTAAACTTGAAACAGATCTTTCAGAATTTAAGAGTAATATTTTGAGCATGAAAATTTGAATTATTGTTGAAATGATCTGTAGGTCTAAAATCGCCACTTTGAGCAATTCATCAAAACGAATTCATTTCGTGAATTCCTAGCAATTCCTCTGCAATTCTTCTTTTTGTTTGTAAATGGACACGCATCATTTGCAATTCATTAACAATTCAGTTCATTTCGTGAATCATTTGCCGTGTTAATATTGCCATAGCAATTCTTCAAAAACGAAACTAATTCATTATTTTTTATATAATTCTTTGTTACTAATGATGTTAGACGTACTGTAAAACAGGAAATTAAGATTATTGTTTATTTGACGTGCGTACATTAGGATTTGAGTACGCAATAAAGTAAATAGACTACTTGAACAATTATTTTTATTAGTGGCAATAAAGTTACGTCTATCAATTATGCATATATCAGTCAATGTCAATCAAGTGCAGTCATCTGCCAACAAAAAATGGGTTTTACGGCCGTGGATACAAGTCTTTTAGGCTCTTCTTATTTTTTGTTCTTCTTTAGTCGGGTCTTACTCTTTATTTTATATAAATAGCGCACAACAGTGTGTAAATAACTAAGGAAGGCGATACCTAGGTACATCTCTATAGAAGTACAATGTGATCGTTACCTGCGTGCCACGCTCGTGAAGTCCACGTTTAGCATCGCCATATAAAATTAAGATTCAAGAGGCTTAACTGGCACACAAACATGATACCTTATCTTATTTTTGTGATATCGTTAGTACTAGTAATGATTTTATGGTGATATGATGTTAATACGTAAAGGCAAGTCGGTTGCTTTGTTTTTGTGTGATCACAGAAATAAGATTAGTTAAAAGAAGTGCCATGTATCGGCCAGTTAATCCTCTCAAGTTTTAACTTTTTATGAAGAAAAGGAAGCACACACCAAAAAAGGGCTACCATGATCTCTTAATTCTATCCAACAAATGCGAGTGAGTAAGCGAGATGTGTGCCCTACATTACATCCTAAGAAGCGCTATCACGCCCACTCACTCTCGCATTTAGACGAATTTTATATATCATGGTAATCCCCCTAAAGGTATCGGTTTGGTCGTTAGATTCGCACTGCGATGACGGCGAAGTCTAGCTAGACGCGTCTTTCCTACCTTTAATATATGTTCCTACCTCATAAACCGAGATCTTAACACGAAATAATAACAATTTAATCAAACGTTGGTGAATACAATTCTCTTTGCAATTTAATACGAAATCTTATTAGTACTTAATTGACAAATTTAAACAACAATATATGATAAAAATTCGCTTGACGAATCGAAACAGTTTCAAAACTTGACGAATTTTACCCTAAAATCAAAATAACCAAGTCATCTTACTCCACAATTGAGCAAATTTTTGTGAAATTTGGAGAAATGAACTGTAGATGTTGCTGAAGAGTAACTTTTTATGATTCTGCTATTTGACAGTAAAGCAATTCTGTAAAAGTGACCCATTTTACGAAATTCCATAGAAAACTGCCAAACAGCAGATTTGCATAAAATGAATTGGTCGTGATTCATTTTATGAACTGCCAAATTATGACCATTTTAGGATTTGCAATGTCATTCATATTATGATCATATTATGATTCGTGCAAAGTGGCGATTTTAGACCCGCTGGTCAAACGTGGATGACATTAAACGCTGACGTTTTAATGATATGATCGATTCTGTTTTGGCCATATCAATAAATGGTCGCATTTCATGATGTGGTCGACCATATCATGAGATGATCAATTGTACGATTTGGCCACGACCCACACAGTTATATATATATTGGAATTACACACTGTAAAAATATAGATTTATCAATTTTCGACGCACTTCTGCGCTTACCAGTGCGTCAATTTTCGCTCGGTTTTGGAAAACGGGATAATTTAGCATCCCGAAGCTTCTTTCGGTGACACCGGGACAGTGAACCGCAAAAAGTGACGGGACGTATGGTCGACGTTAGGTATATAACAAAAATGAATAATTATTTGCAGATAATGTTAGCAGAACAATCAAAGAATCCTGGTCTACCTCGACGAGTTTCAAGATGGTGGAAAAAGTATCTGGCTGAAGTGAAACCTACTTACTGGTTGTTCGTAGTACGAAGTAATGGCAACCTTGAGTTGTACTCTTTACCGGAAATGAAGCTTAGTTTCCTGGTTAGAGATGTTTGTGCTGGACATAGGGTAAGTTGAGTAAAGTTTATTTTTTTTTTTATGTAGAGAGAAGTCACAATTGTTTGGGGTGAAGTCACAATTGTGTGGGTAGAACGCATTATAGTGTGGGTAGAAGTCACATTTGTGTAGGTTAAAGTCACAATTTTTTGGGTTGAAGTCACATTTGTGTGGGTTAAAGTCACAATTTTGTGGGTAGTAGTCACATTTGTGTATGTGAAAGTCACATGTTTGTGGGTAGAATCAATCACATCAATATTTATCACGCTAGTTATTCTATTCCATTTTAATACTATTATGTTAAGTGCGGTCACAATGTAATAAAAATGGTCAAAAAAAGTATCTGGCTGAAGTGCAATGGCAACCTTGACTTGTACTCTTTACCGGAAATGAAGCTTAGTTTCCTCGTTAGAGACGTTCGTGCTGGACATACGGTAACAATTGTTGGGTTAACGTCAGCATTATTTTTATGAATTAATAATTAGGTGCTAATTATCGGTTGGTGGTGCGAGTTGTATGAATTGCCAAGTGATTGAGTGTTTTCTAAATCAAATATGTTATCAATACATACTGTGACCATGATCTTTCGATCAAGATTAAAACGTCTTAAACTGCAGGCCAATCGCGTAGTCGCAAATGTCGTTAATGTAACTACCAAAACCAAACCTCGAGGTCATTTTTGTGAATGCAAAACAGTGAGTCGATTGAAAATCGTTCTACTCGCCGATGATGTTGAATGGAATGCATACGAAATAGAAAAAAAGAATTGCATTCTATTTTTTGATAAGCGCGATTGCCCTTCATGATTGTATGAAAATATACGTTTTAACCTTTAATATATACTTAATAATGTAATATTAATATTATAGTGTAATATTATAAAGCTGAAGAGATTGTTTATTTGTTTGAACGTGCCAATCTCAGGAACTATTGCTCCGATTTGAAAAATTCTTTCAAAGTTGGATAGCATATTTATCGAGGAAGGCTATAGGCGATACGGATTAGTGCTAGTTTTATCTTATAAATCTCGTTTCATCTATTTCAGATATTAGCAGACAGTTTAGAATCAGTGCCAATGATAACCAACCCTATCGACGACGATGAACTGAACACGACAGTACATAACTCGGAAGTTGATAAACTTAAAGAATTATTGGTTGTGGGGGTCGGCCATAAAGCTAGTAGAGTGCTCATGTTTATGCGGTGCGATGATCAACTTATGATATATCAGGTAAGATTATTGTTTTACTTTTAAACACTATTTTTTTTAAATCTAGGAATCATATTCGTTGATAATTTTTGACAATGGCATCCCGAAAATTAGAAAGTCAACAGCTCATTCGTTCACCCGTTCTTTTAATCGGTCATTCATTCACTTGTTCATTCAATTGTCCAATAATTAATTCAATCGAAGTTACATTATTATTACTAATCAACTACAAACAGACTGAAACAGTACATAATTCAGAAGTAGACAAACTTGAAGAATTATTGGTTGTGGGAGTTGGCTTTACATACTTTTCTTTTTAGTGTGTTACGGCCATGGATACTAGTCCTTTATAGCCCTTCTTAATTTTTCTATTTTCTTCAGTCTTACAGTGTGGTTTCGTCAAGTCCTAGTTAAGTCTAAAAGTCAAGTCGGTAGTCAAGTCTAGTCAGAAAATCTGGCTAAGTGAAGTTGTAGAAAAACTGCACTTAGCGATTACTAGGAGCTTTTGCCAATAATCATGAAAATCACATAAATCAAACACTGTATCACTTCCCAACACTCACGCTTGTTATCGAACCCTTTGCTAATAATAATCCACCATTATTATGTACAAACACTCAAAAAACACAAATTTTGGAAAATAAAATACAGCGCCGATACTGCTCTTCGCAGCTTCCCGCCAAAAGTCCGCTTTACGTACATAAAATGAATGATAAATTAATGAGTAATGGGTTGGTGGGATCATTCTCGTAAAGGTTTTTTCACACTACGGTATCAAAAATGTCATGAACTCATTCATTTCATTTTGTGTCTAAAAACACCTCAAAATATTTTCATTTTAACCTAGGTTATCGCAATTATGGTTGTTTACTAAACTAGTATTATTATTTTTTATATTTTTATTTATTCATAAACAAAATACATTGTATTCGAATATTACAAAATAAATCATGATTCTATATTCTAGCTAGGTACATGTCATGTCAATACTTGAAAGAAAACAAAATACAATTTTAAAAGTCATCAACGCTATAGCAACACTTCTCCAGTAACAATGTTCGTAGGAGACTTCTAAATTTGGACAATTTATTCTCTGTCTTTAGTTCTAAAGGCAATTTATCAAATAAAAGTACAGTCTGCACACGGGGGCAATGCATCACTACCTGCAGTGATGGAGTCATTTTTAATGTCAAACTTTTGAGTCTAGTGCTTTCGCGTTGTAGCATTCCTTCTTCGGTTTCATATAGAGCTCTTTCTACACTAATATTCTAAAGAAGAAAGATTTGTATTTTTGTGTGTATGTTTGTAATGAATAAACTCAAAAACTACTGTGCCGATTTCAAAAATTCTTTCACCATTGGAAAGCTACATTCACCCTGAGTAACATAGGCTATATACCGCGGGAAACAGCTAGTGTTTAATAAAGTCTGTCAAAATAATAAATAAAGTAATGATATTAGCTATACATTTGTTCTTTCATTTAACATAGTAACATAAATAAAATCAATGCTAAACTTAGAATTAGTCTCATTAATAACGATGACAGTAGTAGCAAATTTACAAGTTTATAAACATAGCTGTTGGTGAGTTGGCCACAATGTTAGTAGAGTACCTACTCATGTTCATATGGTGCGGAATATTGGTCAAATGTATAAAGAGGTTCTTAAAGAAATTCTTTCGCGTTTGTAATATTAAAAAAAGTATACTTTAAACCATCGAGATATATGCACTAACGTATTAAAGAAGACATCGCACTTCTTTACTTTGTCCCATTCAACTGCGGTGAACGCGCCGTAACTCATTTAGAGCCGCTAGTTGTTTTGGGCCTTGTGCTTCTGACAATTAGAAATCAAAAACACGGTGAAAATCTTTAAAAAATAAAAAAAAATAATTCATGCAACACGGCACAGTGCAAAGAAATAACTTTTCATCGGTAAGTAATCTAATTTCACCGTTTTAAATGTAAATACGACCAATATAATTGCCGCGCGCCATTTTAAATCATTCGTCATAGACTAACTAATTCACAGTGAAATGTATGTAGGACGTAGGTAGATTAGTTTGACTGACATTGATAAATTATCAAAAATGGAACAATGCAAATGTTCTACGTAGCTTCTCTAGTACGTTAGTACATATATCTCGATGCTTTAAACACTTATGATACCTTAGTTTCAATAATATTCTTGTTCCAGGCATACAAATACCCTCGCGGCAATCTCAAGATGCGTTTTTCCCGCGTCAACGTATCATTCCCGTTCGGGTACATCAGCGAAAATCTCGTTAATGAAAAGGATAGTTACGAAGCTGCCGCTTTGAGAGAGAATGTTAGGCAACTGCGGTATTTTGGTGAGTTTCTATATCTTTTCTCACTTTCTTACTAAGTTTTCTATACATTTTTGTAGTTCACCTTTGTGCTTTAAAGGTACGCGCACATTATGACGGGCCGCAGCGCAATTATCTGTGGCGCAAAAATCCGCTTAAATCGCTCGTGTGTATTTTGTATGAACTATCGCACACTGTGCCGGGCGCAGCGGTTCGCATAAACCCGCCAGCAAGCGGTAATTGTTAATATCGATCAGGAGTCATCCGAAAGTACACCTAGAACTTCTTTTTGTCTGCTAAAAGATCGGGGAAAAGGTGATGGTATTCACCGAATACCTTTCTATTGGAACGAATAGGATGTATCCACATTTTACGTTTTCTCTTTTGACATTTTTTTGTATAAGATTTTCATTGTTTTCTTCTTCTAATAGCATGAAAAAAAAAAGAAAGTTCTTCGTCAGAGCTATCCATGGCGTATGCACGCAACGTCTAGCTGTACACTGTTCTCAAAATTCGTCAATGCGCTGCGGCCCGTCCCGACACCAATGTGCTAAGTACGCATTTTGGGCTGCGATGCGGCTCGTCATAATGTCCTTAAAGTTTAAATAAGTAAAACGTTTGGTTATTTGAGTAAAACTCCCGCGAATGAGGGGGACGGTTACGAAGCCGCTGCTTTGAAGGAGAATGTTTCACAACTGCGGTATTTTTATGTGTCTATATCTTTTTCATGTATTTTAAGAACCGTTCAAACTGATGCGAATCCCGCGGGACTAGCGGGACGCCTATAGAAATAAGAATCGGTAGAAGTGCCGTAGCGTATGAAAAAGTGGCCAGCTAATGACACTTTTATAAATTCTTATTTCTGTGGGCGTCGCGCTACGCGAGCGGAATTCGCGTCAGTGTGAACGGTCCTTTATATGTATTTCTAACTATTTGCAATTAGAAAAAAGTGTGTAGACCACACTGAGCATGATCAAAAGTGATTTTAACGAACGACATGTAACAACTAGGCTTATGTGTCTGTGTTAGATTCTAAATACGTATCATCCGGAATGAGACTAGCTTGATAGTTTTTGTTACATTCTAAATTCGAACGACCCGGGATTCATATCAAAACAGATGAGATGAGCAGCGTAACCTTAAAAACGTTGTCGTAGGTAACGTGGGCGGTTATAACGGCGTGTTCGTGTGCGGTCGCACGCCGCACGTAGTGTTGCTCGCGAGTCGCGGCGAGCTGCGAGTGCAACCGTTAGCGCCCGAGCTCGCGCCCGTCGCCAGCTTCGCCTCCTTCAATAACACTAATTGCCCGCAGGGGTTTTTGTATTTTAATGCTAAGGTGAGTTCGAAAAATATTAATTAAAAATGTGTACTTTGAAAACATAAAAGAATGTAAGACTTACTATGGTGACTGTCTAAAATAGGTGTGAGTGACTAAGTTGACTACTGTCTAAGGTTACTTTATATAGACTATTGTCTAGCGTAAATACTGTCTAAAGTGAGAGTGAGTGACTGTCGTTGAGCACTGTCTAATGTTACTTTATATACACCGTGAAATTTTAGTCTTTTTGGACCCATCGTCCAGTGACTCCATTCATGCAACTGAACAACTTTCTTGTATCTTGGGTCGAAATATGGAATAAGTCCAAAACAACTAAAATTTCACGGTGTATAGTAACCATTGTCTAGCATACTGTCTAAAGTGTTGACCACTGTCTAATGTTACTTTATATATAGTGACTATTGCCTAGCGTGAATACTATCTAAAATTAGAATGAATGACTGACGTTGACTACTGTCTAAAATGACTAATTTTTAGCGCGAATACTGTCTGAAGTGAGAGTGACGACTGTCTAAGGTTTATTTATTTATTTACATATCAATATTCTATTATTACAAATTAGTATCCAATACAAAACATATAATAGACACTGTGATTTATTTATAAGAAATAATATTTGAGGCAACCTTTGTAAATTCACACACAGATCGTGTAAAAATATCTGTTTGCTCCGCAAGTTGGTGTTTGGTTACTCTATCTAAAGTGACTGCTGTCTAACGTAACTACTATTTGAGACAAGCTGAGAATGCAACCGTTGATTCTAGACCACGCGCCTGTTGCTAGCTTCGCGTAGTTCAATAATACTAATTTTTCGCAAGCATTTTTGTATTTTAATGCTAAGTCATTTTCGACTCGAAATGCACCCAAACACCCCCCAAAATCACGCAGAAAGCCACAAAAACACGTTGCGTGTCTCTTTTCTTTTATATTTCAAACTTCCCTAAGGTTGCCTGGAAGAGATTGCTTGAACGATAATATAAGGCCGCCTTTTGTATACATACTGTGTTCACATTTCATGTAGCATACTTAATTTTGATTTTACTGTGTGCAAATAAGTGACCAAAAACCCCCAAAACAATGCAACTTTCTCAGTCGGAACTGCGTATCTCAGCGTTGGCCACGCACCTGTCGTACGACGCTCCCTGGCCGGTCCGCAAGGTGCCCCTCCGTATGACGCCGCACTTCGTCACCTTCCATCTCGAGTCCAAGACTTATTGTCTCGTCGCTTCCGTCAGCGCTCCCTCGCAGACTTACTACAAGTTCAATGGAGAGGATAAGGAGAAGATGACTGAAAATAAGGGGGACAGGTGTGTAATCTTGCCTTTAACGGTATTTGAGCTTTATTCTAATCTGGACCTTTAGACCAAGTCGCAATTTAAAAACGATAACAACATTCGTTATCGTGTTTTTGCGCTTCTTATTTCAATCCCAGATATTTTTGTTTTCAAAAGTTGTTAACGTTTTCAAATTGCGCAAAAAAAAAAAAAAAGTGTTTTATACGAGAGATATATTATTTTTGTGCTTCGTATAGCTAAACATTCACTTCGCTCATTAGTTTATAGTGTAATCACTCGCTACGTTGGTGATTCAATTCAAGAATATTGTTAACCAAATGAAACAACATTGCTCACTTATACAAGATTATTTTGACACCACTGACCAAATTTTTAAGATAATTTTGTGATCAGCTGACTGACACGACTTTGTATGGGAGGTCGAAAAATGATTATCGGGTTTAATTTTTTTAATGAATATGGTTTAGTTTCACGTACTAACACGGTAAAAATTCGGTCAGTGGTTTCAAAATTACCCTGTATATGAAATCACTAGGCTAAAAACTCCTAATATGGACCTAATCAAAATTAACTTCAATATCGACCTTTCATTATTGCCGCGTTTCTTTCTTTTTTTTTATACAACTAAGTAGGTAAACAGACGTACGGCCCACCTGATGGTAAGTGGTTACCGTAGCTTATGAACGCCTGCAACACCGGAGACGTCACGAGCGCGTTGCCGTCCCTGAAATAATTTTTTCACGCCCTTTTTGAAGGCTCCCATGTTATAGTTACTAGGGAAAACCATGGCAGGAAGTTCATTCCATAATTGCAGTGTACGAGGGAGGAAATTCCGTTTGAAGCGTACGCGATAACATGGGATCCAAGGTATTGGGTTTCTTCCTTTTTTCTGTTACTAGAGGCACACCAAAGTGATAATATTTACTATTTTTTATTAATTTGTACAATGTAACATTAACTAAAAATACTTAGCTTACCCTAGTACTTAGCGTAACTAGGCTCCGAAACGTACCTAAGCTGAGGATGCAAATAGGAAAAAACACAAGCGCTGAATCATCTTTATTTATTTTTTTCATCTGATTAAGTAGGCAAAAAGATTATTAGACAATCAGGTGATTGAAGCCAGCAATGTCCTAACCTAACTAGAAACGACTAAATAAAGTATGCTTCCTGTGAGAATCGAACCCATAACCTGATCTGCAGTCAAACGCCTTAACCACAGAATGCATTTTTTTTTGCATGCCCTAACTAGGCGATTGGATTGTATCTAAAGAAAAATATGAAAAAATTGGTTGTCTGTAAAGTCGGTTTACGGACGTATAATACACACGATCATGCCTCTCTCTCGTTCGTGCCGCGCTCTCGCTTGCGGAACGCGACAATGAGCGTAACGGGACAATGACGTCATCTTTTTCGTGCATGCAGCCCGTAGTATCGAGTTATTAGACGTTGTCACGTCAAAAACACATTTAAGCAAATAAATAAACTTCATCTGGACCACGGAACCAGTTAAAGTTATTCTTTTCGATTCATAGATTCCCGTATCCAAACGTAGAGCGATTCTCCGTGATGCTGTTCTCCCCTGTCTCGTGGGAGATCATACCCAACACGCGGATAGAGCTGGACGAGTGGGAACATGTCACGTGCTTGAAAAATGTGTCATTGTCTTACGAAGGCACGAGGTAAGACTATTGTGAACTTTCAATTCAATTCAATTCAAATCATTTATTGCATTTCATATAGTACCTTTTTTTTTTTTTTTTTTTTGTTAACGGAGGGGAAATGCATTTACGCACAAAGTGTGGGACTCCTGGGCCGCTAATCGGCCCAGACTACCCACTAAAACCCCTCCGACCACGCCCGTCCCCCAGACCCACATCCATTCGCCGTCTCATCATAGACGGCGGTGGAGTGGGCTGTTGGCAGAAATTGGCCGACAGTCAACAAGACCCCGACTACCAGGGAGTTATTAACTGTCGCCCAGGGTGCACCGTCCCGAGTCCCTTGTCAGCCCGCCCTCTCACCGGATCCTCGGGATCAACTTTCAAAGGACCGGGCACTCGAGGAGGTTCTCTGCCCTGCACCCCATTTCATATAGTACCTACGCTAACAGTTCCCAACTAGGTACACACACTGTTTTTATAATATAAGTACAATACGAGCCCTGTCGGGCATTGCAACTTTAGAAATGGAACGGCAAGCAGTTAGTTGCAGCGGATTTTAATAACTCATTTGTTAAAAAAAAATAAAAAATAAAGAAAATTAAAATAAACGAAATTAAAAATATTGTTGTAGGTAATGCAGAATAGAATAGAATGGAATGAAATAGAGTGGAGTAAAATAGAATTGACAGAAATATCTATCTACACTAATATTATAAAGAGGAATGATTTGTATTTTTGTGTGTATGTTTGTAATGAATGAACTCAAAAACTACTGGGCCGATTTTAAAAATTCTTTCACCATTGGAAAGCTACATTCACCCTGAGTAATATAGGCTAGATACCGCAGGTGGAGCTGCGGAAAACGGCTAGTCATGTATAAAAGTCTTACAAAGGTGCATGACAGACATGACACTATGAATAACTTATTAAAAACTAGCTGTTTCCCGCAGCTCCGCTTACGTCAAAAAGTAGCCTATGTTTGAGCCCGGGTCTTCAACTATATTCATACCAAATTTCATCAAAATCCGTTTAGTTGTTTGGCCGTGAAAACGTAACTGACGTGATTTTACAATGAATATAGTGTTTTTTAAACAATTCTTTTTATTCAGGTCTGGTCTCCGCGGGTACATAGCGCTAGGAACGAATTACAATTATAGTGAAGACATCACGTCTAGAGGGAGGGTGAGTGTACTTTTTTTTTTAACACGATACCCGGCGGCATCGCACTTTCCGCTGTCAGAAAATCTACCGCTGGACATGATTTGCCCTGGCTGACGTGGAAGTCTCTGAACAGACTTCGAACTCAGGTCGGCCGGTGCAGGGAAAACATGTTCAGGTGGGGCTGCAGTTCAGAGGATTCTCTCGGAGGCCTTTACGAGGCCACTGACAATGCCTTGTCAGTGGCGGAATTTTGGTCTTCCCCAATTTAACTTTGCCGAGAGTCGACTCGCTAAGAAGAAGACGATACCCGGAAAATTAACAAATACAATAAAAAAAAACATAATCATGAAAGCTAAATATTTATTGTTTAATTTCAGATAATAATCTACGACATCATAGACGTAGTCCCCGAACCGGGTCAGCCCCTCACCAAGAACAGATTTAAAGAAATCTACGCGAAGGAACAAAAAGGGCCCGTCACGGCGCTGACTCAAGTTTTAGGTTATTTAGTATCAGCTGTGGGACAAAAGGTAAGTTATACTACAGATTACAGAGTACATGCTAACTACCTCCGTGATCCAGTGGTTAAGACTGCCTTTGACCCTGAAGTCACCGGTTCGGTTCCCACGAATAGCATACTTTGTTTAGTTGTGTCTACTTTTGTACAGGACATTGCAGGCTTGAATCACCTGATTGTCTGATAATAAAGATGATTCCTTGCTTCGGAAGGCACGCCAAGCCTTTGGTCCCGAGTTCAATTTAGTGGTCATTAAAGAACATCATGATCCTATGGTCTGGTTTCCCTATTAAAAGGGTTACGGAGGTCAGACGGCAATCGCTCCAATGTAATAACACCAGTACTGCCAAAGCTAGGACCATGATTAAAGCGTACCCTGGGCTCCGAAGCGTAAGCTGACGACGCAACTAGGAATACACGTTAGGATAAAAAAGGCAGAGAATAAGTATATGCTATACAATCTGTGTATAATAATATCTATTCAACCGTCATACAATATGGAAACGCGCCAACTTTCCTGTTTACTTCTGGTGACTCTCATACAAAGCCATTGTTACGCCATCTATCAAAAACATGAGTAGTTATAAATTAAGATATAACTTTTTAAATATACTTAATACTTTGAAAAAAGATGTTATGATGAAGGATTGATTTCTATTTCATGAAATTACATTGTGAATATTGTTGTTGACATGACACATACAGCATGTTGCCATCTAAAGTCGATCAGTAGCGACGCCAATGCAGGGTTTTTATTTTCCTGGTCGGCTATATTTAATCTTAAATCCCTATTATTACTTCCAACAGATTTACATATGGCAGCTTAAAGACAACGATTTAGTAGGCGTCGCGTTCATAGACACACAAATCTATGTACATCGGATGTTAGCCGTCAAAAACCTGGTTTTAGTGGCCGACGTGTATAAATCCGTGTCTTTATTGCGATACCAGGCTACACATCGCACGCTGTCGCTTGTATCCAAGGATTTCCGATCGGCTATGGTAAGTTTGAACACTACTTTTGATTAAATGTGTATCTTTAATTGTCTTTTAGGATAGGACTAGTTCGGATCGAGAATTTTTAGGAATTTGGGTTAGAAAATGTAGGCAAAATAAACAATACAATGTAGCAATGTGTCGTAAACTATTTGACATTATAGAATTCTGATAGAGTATTGTGTTACGGGTAAGGATAGAATATATTTCATTGAAATAATAATAATAGTTATTAACTATCTTTGAGAATGTGTATCGGATGTTGGCCGTCATAAACCTGGTTTTGGTGGCCGATGTGTATTAATCTGTGCCCTTATTGCGATACCAGGCTACACATCGCACGCTGCATGCGTGCGTGTGTCTGTGTTATTTAATCATTCAGCTATGAATAAATAAATTAAATATAAAACTAAAACTATTATAAAAATAATCCAAATATACAAATAAATTACTAAAAACTGGCGCACTTAGGGCTCCGTACCATTCCATTCCATTGTCTTCAAAAATAGCAACAATATTTTACGTTTGTTGAGTTTCAAAATTATTTCGTCACAGAAATACATGATCTATGAAAATTTCAACTATCTATCACGATTCATTAGGTACAGCTTGGTTTTTTTAAACTACATTGTTCATTTATTTAAATGTGTATTATTTCAGGTATACGACATGGAGTTTATGGTGGACAACACAAGTTTAGGGTTTTTGGTGAGCGAAGCGGAGGGAAACTTTGTGCAGTTCATGTACCAGCCGCAAGCCAGAGAGAGTTATGGAGGTCAGACAGTTTATAGCTCGCTTTTGTGTTTAAATGTATAGCCCGACCAGGAAAATAAAATCCCTGCATTGGCGTCACTACTGATCGCCTTTATGTGGCAACATGTTTTAGGGTCATGTCAATAACAAAATTGACAATGTCATTTAATTAAATAGAAATCAATCCTTCGTTTTTATTCGCGTTAAATATAACATATTTTATATCAATTTTCTCTCACTACTATGAATTATTTTATATTTTGTTAAATAAATCTTAGGAATTAATCACAAAATACACAATGTCAACTCCTGTGTATTTTTGACAGATTACGTTGAGATGACGAAATGTTACATGAATGCTTAGTTACCAGTAAAAGAACTAATTCAATATTTTTCCGCAATATGGCGAAGGTTGCCATTTTGTGCTAGTCGGGCTATAATTTGTTGTTATAAAGTGTAGTCTATGATATGTTCCAAAAATCAGGCTATCGTATGCAGAAATAATTTTTAAAATCCGACCAGTAGATGAAAAGAAATGAGCGTACAAACAAACTCTTCAATTTTATTTTAAAATAGCAATTTCACATCTAACGATCCGCAATATGCTTTGTTAACATTGTACAGAAATATATCCACACTATGGTTTTTAAGGTTCCGTATGCAAAGGGTAAAATGGGGCCTTATTACTAAGACTCTGCAGTCCGTCCGTCTGTCACCAGGCTGTATCTCACCTACGGTGATAGTTAGACAGTTGAAATTTTTGCACATGATGTATTTTTTTTTGCCGATATAACAACAAATACAAGAAACAGAATAAAACAATTTAAAGGGGCTCTGATACGGCAGACATGATTTTTGCGGTTTCCATAAATAATATACGGAACCATTTGTGCGCGATTCTGACTCGAACTTAACTGGTTTATATAATGTTTCTTTTCAATCCCCAGGACAGCGTCTAATCCGCAAGTGCGATTATCATCTCGGCCAACAAGTGCATGCCATGTTCCGGATTGCGGCCAGGCAGACAAACACACATACGAACAGACACGTCACCATGTTCAGTAAGCTAATTATTTCTAATAACAACAAGTTTAGACAGAAAGTAAAGTTTAGACAATTTAAAAAGATAGGTTTAGACAGTTGAAAAAACTTCCTATGGCAGCGTCTAATTTAAAAATGTGCCACGTTCTGAATCGCGACGAGACAGACAAACACACATACGAATAGACACGTCGCCATGTTCAGTGAGTTGATTACTTCCGTAAGCATTACGCTTAGTTAGTTAGTTTTAGACATTTTAAAAATAAAAGTTTAGACACTTTTGAAGCAAGTTTACACAGTTTGGAAAGAAAAGTTTAGATAGTTTATGGTTATGTTTTGATTGTCTTTAGGATTATTTATCAATTTTTTTTTTAATTTTCAGCGACTTTGGACGGTGGCGTAGGCTACGTGGTGCCTTTATCTGAGAAAACGTATAGAAGATTGTTGATGTTACAAAATGTTATGAACAACTACTGTTGTCATATCGCTGGTTTAAATCCTAGGGCTTATAGGTAAGTTGTTATCATTATATCGTTATCATATCATCATTATATCATTATCATGTCATCGTTATATCATTATTTTTGTGTCAAACCTGAGGTTATGTAGGTACATTAGGTGTCTTTTCTATTGAATTGTTTTGTTTTTAATTATTAGAGAATTAAGTTTAGAATCTATATCTATATATATATAAAAATCAATTGCTGTTCGTTAGTCTCGCTAAAATTCGAGAACGGCTGGACCGATTTTGCTATTTTTGGTTTCGATTTATTTGTGGAAGTCCAGGGAAGGTTTAAAAGGTGAATATATTCGGAGGCGGCACGAAGTTTGCCGGGTCAGCTAGTTACTAAATAAATCATCATTATTATCATTGTAAATTATTGCGTTTTTTCTTGTTTTTTTTTTTTTTTGCTTTGTGCAATCAAATCATTTATTTGCATAAAATACAGGTATTAAATATATTGTTAAACTAGCTGTTTACCGCAGCTGTCAATAACTAGGCTATGTTGGACCCCGGGTATTCAACCATATTAATACCAAATTTCTTCAAAATCCGTTCAGCGGTTTGGCCGTGAAAGCGTAACAGACAGACAGAATTTCGCATTTATAAAATTAGTATGGAAGTATGGATCATAAATAATGTTCCCATTACACATTTTACCGATAAAGGTATGTATATATATCAATTAATCAACTGAATTTCTAAATAGTCATTATAAATAAATTATCCTAAAATAATGAATGTCAAAGTTATCAAAGAATAGGCTATTCTACTCAATATTTTTTAATTATTCATATCCAAAATTTGAGTACCCGAATTCGAAAACTGAAAGATGTTTTTGAATCTCTTTAATATTTAAATAAGTTATAAGCCTTTGAAATCATGTGGAAGGGGAAACTGCTAAGAAACAAGAAAAGAACGGAGTTAATGGTGGAGTGACGTCACTGCCACTTGATTTCGTGCGCACAAAAGAGATAGCAAGACGTCCCCACCACGCCCACCACTTTCCCACACGTCCCACTTTTCTACATTAGAATACTTTAAATGCTAATTACTGCTTCAATAAATTACCAATTTTGTTATTGTTGTTTTCGGAATCGGTTACTTTTTAGTGCATGTATTGTTCCGTATAAAAATATTGTCAAAATGTGAAGACAGTCAAGTAGCCTATTATGTCCAAATAAAATTGTCATTAAAAAATTCATTAACAGTATAATATTTTTTTCTTTAAATTAATTTATATTAAGACTTCGTATTGCATTGGGAATCTTATTAAATATTTTAGTTTTTATGCCAAAAACACTTGCACCAAACATAGCGGTTTTGTGCGTCATATGTCAAAGTCTATTGCCGTCACGAGTAGATTTGTTATATTTAAATTTACTTATGTTACACTTTATAGCCCGACCAGGAAAATAAAAACCCTGCATTGGCGTCGCTACTGATCGCCTTTAGGTGGCAACATGTTGTATGTGTCATGTCAACAACTAAATTGACAATGTCATTTAATGAAATAGAAATTAATCTTTCGTTTTCATTCGCATCAAATATGATAACATCTTTTATATCACTTTTCTCTCATTACTATATAATATTTTTACATTTTGATAAATATTTTTATTTCATAATCACAAAATACACAACGTCCACTCCTGCCTCTTTTTGGCAGATGACATTGAGATGACGGAATGTTACTTGAATACCTAGTTGCCAGTAAAAGAAATTAGTTCCAATATTTTCTGCAATATGGCCAAGGCTGCTATTTTCCTGGTCGGGCTATACAAAGACAGATATTTCATAAATATACATGGCAGACAAGATTTAAAAAAATTTCCTTTCCTTAAATTTTTTATTTTTCCTTTGCATTTTTTATTGTGTACATATAAAGTTAATAAATAAATATTCTATAATTCTATATTTGAAGTAAATGAATTCAGTAAATAAAGAAATAGACAATGTAATATATACATGTATATATCTGCAGGACATACAAGTCAGCCCGTCGGCCGTTGGGCGGTGGTCCAGCTAGAGGGATGCTGGACGGTGATCTCGTGGCACAGTTCCCAACGATGCCCAACCACGAGAAGGTTGACGTAAGTACAACTGTATTTATAATCACAGGGTTATATTTTTTTTTTGTTTTTTAATTTTCGATATAAAAAACTAAGGTATCGATTATGTATCGTTAGTATCGAAATAATCGATTTAATTGCATTTAATACCACTATCGATATTATCGACTAAACAACGGATCAAAAAGAAAACATCTTATAATTTTTTTGCTTATAATAATTTCCATTTGCAGGTGCAAACCTGGAAAATAGGTTAAGCTTTTATGAATAAATAAATATTTGCTTATTTGTATGCATGTGAGATTCTTTGTCCGAGAAGCTCGATCGCCGAGACCAGCGTATCGGTAGCGAACGCCCGTGTCAAGCGACGGCGAGACGCGATCCGTATTGGATTGGTCGCCATTAATGGCACTTTCTTGAGCTACTCCGTTGGTATCAGTTGTTATCTATAGATGGCAGTCATAAAGCTGTGTCAGTTGCATTTAGGCAGCTTGAAACAATCTGACAGTGTTGGCCACTAACACACCTCGGGTCATGTTCCTGTTGGTCTGGTTTCCCTATAAATACGTGTACGAAAGTCAGACAGCAGTCACTCCATTGTAACTACCAGTGCCACCAAATCAAGAACCATGACTTACAGCGTACCCTGTACCTGTTGTTTTTCAGATTGCAAAGAAAATCGGCACCAAAGTTGAGGAGATAATGGCGGATCTATACGAGATAGACAGACTGACGGCGCACTTCTAATGTATATTATAGGATTAAACTATTACTTATTTTGACTAGGTTTTTTATTTCATACCATTGTAATAACCGGGACCATGGCTTATAGCGTACCCTGGGCTCTGAACGGTAGACTGAGGACGCAACTCGGATACGCTTTGACAATGACGTTAAGCCGTTGATCTCCTTTGATCGCTAGATGGCAGATGCCTTATCTTGAAAAATCTGACCTGTATCATGATCCTTTTGGTCTGGTTTTCCTGTAAAAAGTGTTACGAAGATCAGGAGTTCTATTTTTGAAAGTGTAACACACGCAAAATCGATTCGTCGAATAATTTTTGTCATACGACATATCATACTTGTCCAGCTCCATGATTCAAATCGTGATAATTTTTGGCCGTGACGCCATTTTGTAACGTGCATAAGCTGCTTCGTTGGATCGATGAATACTAAAAAATAATAGAGTAGAATACCATATAAATGATCAGATCATGCACACCGTACAACATTCATACATTTCTTGAAACCATGGGGAGCATGATCGTAAACAGCTTACCCTAGACTAGATACAGCCCAGACTTCATAGTTTTGCATGTGTGTGTTTTTGTTACGCTTATTAATAGCATACCTTCAGTCTGTTTACGCCTGTGGGCTATAACAACATTACTTAGGTCTCGATTCGTCAGCTATGGATGCAAGTGGGAAACGAGCTCAGGAGCCGTATTTTTTTAAATGAGTGACTTACATGTATGTCGAATGAAAATCGCGTTTAGTAGACTTGTCTCCCCTGTTGGCTCCCTCGAGGGAGACAAGGTAACTTTGCTTGTTGCGTTGGCTCCCCTAGACGGGCGAGACAAGGGTATTAAATTCTTATATTTTTTTAGTGTACTCGACTCACCGCTTATGACAATCATTGGAAACTTTACGAACAAAAATTATCCGACTCACCGATTTTGCGCACTTTTCAAAAATAGATCTCCAGAAAAAAAAATACTTCCAAGTGGAATTTTAATTATTTTAATAAAATAATTTAACTCTTTGGATATTTTGTGTCACATTACAACCATAACGCTACACTAATCAATTTGTCTATGATGACGATGACGCAAGCACTGTCATTTATTGTCTACATGGACCATCAATAGATGGCGCTGTTAAGTTTTAAACCACGGTATGGTTTCGTTCATAATTTCAGTTAATAATAATTTCGTTTGATTTTTGGATTCAGTAACCGTGTAAAACAATCAGGTGGCTTTATGCTTAGGTATTTTTGATGCTTTGTTATTGCTGTAAAATGCAAGAGCAAGCAACATAATTTGAGCAAATTGTTAAATAAATTGAAAATCTGAATAGTATAAATTAGGAATTTTAAAATATTAAATGGACCATGGGGGATTTTGTATAAACTCTGCAACAGTGATGGGATGTGTGTCAATGTGTTCATTGAGACCCAAAAAAGCCTAAAGTACATGTGTTAGTTGAATAATCTTTGGGGGTTATTTTTAATAAAAAAAAAACTTTTCGTAAAATGTATTTATTTTTAAACAAAAATACGAACAATTTCACGAACAAAAAAAAGTAATCAACGTAAACATATTTCACGTAACGTCACGTCGTAAACAAGCCGATAATGATAACCAAGATAACCACGAGAGTAGCGTATAACAAACGTGTGACGACTGCGCCTAGGCCGCCTACTTGGTTGGTCCGCGGGGAGGTGAAGGCGGGGAAGGAGACGCTGGACCTCTGTGCACCATACGTCCTGACACTCTTGTTTTCGTGGCGTAGGTACTGCTATTTTTATTGATTTTACAGATCTGCTAGGTCTCCACAGAATGAACATAATGAAGATTTAGGTAACTTAGAAAAACAATATATTTTTATATGGTTCACTGTTTATAAACATTGGTTTTCTTTGAAATGAATCAGAGTTAAATGCTGGATAACAATACTTTCAGACTGCACTAAAAAAAAAAAAAAAATTCTTATTATTAAAAAAAACTATCTTTAAAAAAAGCAAAAATATTATACGTTTGTTTTGTTTTAAAATTATCTCGGCCACAGAAATACATGATCTATAAAAATTTCAACTTTCTATCATGATTCATTAGATACAGCTTGGTTTTTTTTAAACTACATTGTATATTTATTAAATTATGTATTATTTCAGGTATACGACATGGAGTTTATGGTAGACAACACAAGTTTAGGGTTTTTGGTGAGCGAAGCGGAGGGAAACAGCCGCAGGCCAGAGAGAGTTATGAAGGTCAGACAGTTTATAGCTGGCTTTTGTGTTTATTTATTCATTAACTAAATATAAGCATGATAGTAGGTACTAATCTAAATTGAAATCCACAAGATGTGTGCCTAACAGGTTCAATGAATACAGACATCAAACAAATACAAGAGAGCGCTGGAGTAACATCATGATCATAGTACTGTACTCGGACTATAATTATTAATCAATTTAAAAAAAAACTATAACTAACAAACTACAATTATTACATTATAAATCAATTAAATATAATACATAGAATGAAATCAATAAAATAAAGTGATATTAATTAAAATTCAATCAAATCCAATACAATAAAAATCACATAATATAAAACAAAGCTAAAACTATACAAGGCGACTGGTAAAAGGTATATAAAGCCGTGACAATGCCATACCCCGAGGGTTATGAAAATCATATGGCGGTGGAAAGAAACGAATATCTTGTTAAGATATTTTCCATACAAAAGTAGAAAAACAATATTTTTTTTGTTTTGGTCACACCCCTAATTATGCATAATATTAGAAAGAAAAGAAAGACTCATTGATAAATTTCGTTACTCGCGGCAAAGCCCTTGTATGTCATATGTTCCTAGTACTTTTGTAGACACATCCTAATAATAGCAATTTATTTCTAAACACAAACACAGCTGAGAGCATTTCGAACTCTTGCTATGTTCTGCCAGCCTAGTACAATTCAGACACCTACCTCTTTGTTGACACCGCACCGGCCGCCGCGCCGCTCTTTCAAAGAACCCGCCTTCCCTTTGCGGCAAATCGCTTTGCGGAACTTAGCAACAACATTGTTTCACAAATTTGACACTTATGCCCTTTTGTCGAAGGTTGAAAATCTGTTGCGTTAAAAAAAAACACTGATTTCGAGTTTTGAACTGGATTAAATGAAAATTTAAGAATCATACACGACACGTATCACCACTTAGATTTAGGTACACAATTCAGTTAATTTCCGGCTCAAAGTGTCCTCCACCACGATCTCTGCACAACTGCGTCCTCTTTTGGATTGAGCTTACGACGTTCAAAAGCATATCCGCCGGGACAGATTGAAACGCCGCAAGTATCAGCCCACGCATTTCTTCCGGGCTCTCACATTCCACGGCATACACTTTTGTTTTTATGTAACCCCACAAGAAGAAATCGAGTGGGGTTAAATCAGGTGATCGTGGCGGCCACGCCACGGGACCGCGCCGCCCTATCCACACGTCGAACCGCCGCCGCCGGTCCAGGTACGCACGGCACTCGCGGGCGAAGTGAGCGGGAGCGCCGTCATGTTGGAAAATCATTCTCCTGTAGGCTGCTACCGGAAGATCTTCCAACATCTCTTCCAGCTCAGTTCTTAAAAATAATAAATAATTTTCGGCATTAAGGGATTCTGGCAAAAAAATTGGACCAATGAGCCTGTCTCCAATAATGCCTGCCCACACATTGATCCGCCACCTATGCTGGAAACTTGCCACGCGGGAAGCCTTCGGGTTCTCGTGCGCCCAGACGTGCTCATTGTGGCAGTTAAAGAGGCCCCTTCTTGTGAAAGACGCCTCGTCTGTCCACAGAATGTTCATGGCCACCGTCGGGTCCCTCGTGACTTCGTGATCGTACCACGTGCAGAACTGAACACGAGAGGCAAAATCCCGAGTCAGGAGATCCTGGGTCTTCCGGTAGTGGTAAGGGTGTTGCCCATCAGTGTTCAGTGTTTCCCACACTTTCCACTGTAACACTCCTAATACTGCTCCACAGCGACGTGTGCTGGTCGTGGGGTCCGCCGAAAAATGGTCCAGGATCTGGTCTTCCAAGTCACTTCGCCCGCGCGGTGGGCCCTCGCCAGGGCTCGGTTGTAGCCTGCCGGTGGTGTGCAGCCGGTTCACGAGGTTCCTGAAGCACGCATAGGAAGGAAGCTGACGGGCGTTGGGCCTACCCAAAACGTAGCGCTCCTCATACAAACGACGAGCAACCGCCAGGTTGCCGTCGCATGACCCCACACACATAACCATATCATAATACTCCGAATTTGAGTAGTTCATGTTCGAAAAAGTCGATAGTAATGATGACACGAACGCGTGAGATAATCACTCTTTTCGCTAAGAATGTTACCGATCGACTGACTTCCTTCCGATACAAGCGCAAGCGGCGACATCAAAGTGACCTCTTTCATCTATCCCGTATGCCTAGTACTTAATTATGGTTCCGCAATGCAATAAGGAGAAACCTTTTTTAAAGTATTTTTTCTTCATCTCGTGTAGGTAAGTTAGGTAAGGTCTTACGACCCCACATACCCTGGTGTCAGAGTTTCTAAACCGCCACAAGTGCATTTGACGTGGATTAAGTAATTTATTTAATTAGCTAAAGACTTCCAGTCTAACTGACCGTCGTGTTTACCGAAGTTTATGGACAGCAGCTGCGATATCAAAAATCTTTTGAAGATGTGAAAAATCTTACAACTTCTGTACGCAATTTTTTGTATCTGAGGTATTTGGTGTAATTTATGAATCGGTATTCTCTTTAGTGCAAAACAAATCCTATTAAAAAAAAATTGTTTTTATGTGAAGAGCGAAAAACTAAAAATAATAATTCGTGATGACTGCTTTTTCTGGTCAGTGGGATTCCAACATTGCCCTTGGCGGTACGTGGTCGTTATGAGAGAACTTTATTACCCCAATGGCTGTCAGTCTTGCGCGTTAGTGCCTCGCCCACTGCCACTTCAAGGATCTTAATTAATTCAATTCATGTACGAATAATGTTTTACAAAGCTAAGTTAACATTTAGTTCATCGTTCCAGTAACAGTTAAAGAAAACTTATTTATCTGATAGCAAAAAACGGAATTTAAAAAATTTAATACGGAACCAAGCCTAAAATATCAAAAAATAAAGCGAATAATGAGAGAGCGAGACAGAAAATTACGTGCATGAAGATGAATAATATTCGCAGAAGAGATAATGCATTGCATCTAGGTAAATTGTTTCTACTTTGGAAATTACATGAATGTTTTTTGTCTTTTGAAATTTAATTGTTTATTGTTAATTCAAGCATTAATTTATGTCAAGATTTTACATACCTACGATTTGATATCAGCTGTTTTTACTTTAAATGATGGGCTTCTACTCTGTAAGAAGATTTAACTTTACCCGTAATACCAGTGACATTATGAGGATTTTTTTTATTATTATTGTTATTGATATGTAATAAAAATCAAAACCAACTAGCAAGTTTGTCAGAAATCCACGCATAATTAAATCCAATTGTTTGATTCGCCGTTAAATTATTTTTAAAAATTACGATGCAGTTTGCTGATTATGTTTTACGTAAGTAAATTATTTCATTTAGTGATAATCACTAATTGACAGATTTTAAATTTAAGTGATTGAACTACCACTTAAATTAAAAATCCGTCTCTCAGAGACACAAGGATCTTGGGCAATGATTATTCGTTATGGTCGTTGTTTAGTCTTTGTAATTGTAATTTCTTAGCTCCTGGTATTCTAGGTCATTGGTCAAATGATAGTAAAAATTGTAGATTTTCGTAATGATGAATGACAACAGCTGATGCAGGGTTGGTACCTTAAGATTTTTGTTTAATTATGAAATGTTAATTAACTCGGTATTGTGACGCTTTTCTTACAAGATGTTATTTTATCTAGCATGTCGATATGATACCTTACCTACCACTTTTCGCTTTATATACCTCTTACCAGTCACCTTGTATATTTTATTCATATTAAATTGAAAATAAATAAAATTTTAACTTCCAATATAACAACAAATACATTTAAACACCAAGATGTTTACCCGCCTCCGGAACTGTGACAAAGTCAGTTTAAATGTATAGCCCGACCAGGAAAATAAAAACCCTGCATTGGCGTCGCTACTGATCGCCTTTATGTGGCAACATGTTTATGGGTCATGTCAATAACAAATTGACAATGTCATTTAATTAAATAGAAATCAATACTTCGTTTTTATTCGCGTTAAATATGTTATAACATATTTTATATCACTTTTCTCTCACTACTATGAATTATTTTTCTACTAGTTAAATAAATCGTAGGAAATAATCACAAAATACATAATGTTAACTCCTGTCTCCTTTTGGCAGATTACGTTGAGATGACGGAATGAATGACATGAATGCTTAGTTACCAGTAACAGAACTAATCCAATATTTTTCCTCAATATGGCGAAGGTTGCTATTTTCCTGGTCAGGCTATAATTTATTGTTATATAGTGTAGCCTATGTTATGCTCAAAAAATCAGGCTATCGTATGCAGAAAGAATTTTTCAAATCCGACCAGTAGATGAAAAGAAATGAGCGTACAAAGATACTCTTCAAGTTTATTTCAAAATAGCAATTTCACATCTAACGATCCGCAGTATGCTTTGTTAAAATTTGTTCATAAATATATCCCCACCATGGTTTTTAAGGTTCCGTATGCAAAGGGTAAAATGGGGCGTTAAACTCTGCAGTCCGTCCGTCTGTCACCAGGCTGTATCTCGCCTACGGTGATAGTTAGACAGTTGAAATTTTTGCAGATGATGTATTTCTTTTTGCTGATATAACAACAAATAAAAAAACAGAATAAAACAAACATTTAAAGGGGCTCCGATACGGCAGACGCATTCGTGCGCGATCCTGACTCGATCTTGACTGGTTTTTTATATAATATGTTTTTTCAATTCCCAGGACAGCGTCTGATCCGCAAGTGCGATTATCATCCCGGCCAACAAGTGCACGCCATGCTCCGGATTGCGGCCAGGCAGACAAACACGAACAGACACGTCACCATGTTCAGTGAGCTTATTACTTCTAATAACAATAAGTTTAGACAGAAAGTAAAGTTTAGACAAATTAAAAAGATAGGTTTAGACAGTTGAAAAAAACTTCCTATGACAGCGTCTAATCTAAAAATGTCCCACGTTCTGAATCGCGGCGATAAAAACATACACACGAATAGACACGTCGCCATGTTCAGTGGCAAATCAATAATTAATGTTAAAGTTTATTCATATTTTATATAATTATTCATATCCAAAATTTGAGTATCCGAATTCGAAAACCGAAAGAATTTTTTGAATCTGTTCAATATTTAAATAAGTTATAAGTCTTTGAAATCCTGTGGAAGGGGAAACAAGAAAATGACGCACTTAATAGAGGAGTGACGTCACTGCCACTTGATTTCGTGCGCACAAAAGAGAAAGCAAGACGTCCCCACCACGCTCCCACTTTTCTTCATTAGAAAACTTTAAATGCTATTTACTTCTTCAATTAGTTACTAATTGTGTTTTTATTTTCAGAATCGCTTACTTTTTAGTGCATGTAATGTTCCGTATAAAAATATTGTTAAAATGTGAACCCAGTCAAGTAGCCTATTATGTCCAAATTAAAATTGTCATTTAAAAATTCATTAACAGTATAATAACATTTTCTCATTTTCTTTAAATTCATTTATATTAAGACTTCGTATTGCATTGGGAATCTTATTAAATATTTTAGTTGCCATGCCAAGAACATTTGCACCAAACATACAATATAGCGTGTGTCTAAGTCTATTGCCGTCGCGAGTAGAATTGTTATATTTAAATTTACTTATGTTACACTTCATAACCCGACCAGGAAAATAAAAACCCTGCATTGGCGTCTAATTAACTAATCTCGGATCATGTTCTTGGTTGTCTGGTATCCCTATAAATATGTTTACGAAAGTCAGACAGCAGTCACTCCATTGTAATTGCCAGTGCCACCAAATCAAGAACCATGACTTACAGCGTACCTTTGGCTCCGAGGCGTAGTTGACAACACAAATAGGAACGCTTGGACGAAGACATAGATTATTACATATTCTGTTGTTTTTCAGATTGCAAAGAAAATCGGCACCAAAGTTGAGGAGATAATGGCGGATCTATACGAGATAGACAGACTGACGGCGCACTTCTAATGTATATTATAGGATTAAACTATTACTTATTTTGACTAGGTTTTTTATTTCATACCATTGTAATAACCAGGACCATGACTTATAGTGTACCCCGGGCTCTGAACCGTCGACAGAGGACGCAACTCGGACACGCTTTGACAAAGAAGTGGAATTATTATCTTGAGCTCCTCCGATCAGAAGGCACGTTAAGCCGTTTCTCTCGTTTGATCGCTAGATGGCAGATGCCTTATCTTGAAAAATCTAATCTGTATCATTATCCTTTAGGTCTGGTTTTCCTGTAAAAAGTGTCACGAAGATCAGGAGTCCTATTTAAAAAAAAATTGACTTACGAAAAATGGGCGAGTCGAATGAAAATCGTCCGACTAACCGATTATATCGAATAAATATTATTCTAATGTGGTTGTCTGGGAGAGAAAGTTAGCCAAATTGTGTAAGTATATTTTTGTTTTGCTTAAAATAAATATATAAAAATGATTCGACTTATAGCCCGACCCGGAAAATAAAAACCCTACATTGGCGTCGCTACTGATCGCCTTTATGTGGCAAGATGTTGTATGTGTCATGCCAAACACAAAATTAACAATTTCATCTAGTGAAATAGAAATTACTCTTTCGTTTTCATTCGCATCAAATATGATAACATCTTTTATATCACTTTTCTCTCGTTACTATATATTATTTTTACCATTTTGATAAATATTTTATTTGATAATCACAAAATACACAACGTCCACTCCTGTCTCTTTTTGGCAGATGACATTGATATGAGGGAATGTTGCGTGAATACCTAGTTGCCAGTAATAGAAATTAGCTCTAATATTTCCGCAATATGGCCAAGGCTTTTTTCTGGTCGGGCTATACCAACATTACTTAGGTCTCGATTCGTCAGCTATGGATGCAAGTGGGAAACGAGCTCAGGTGCCCTATTTATAAAATGTATGTCAAATGAAAATCGCGTTTAGTAGACTTGTTTCCCCTGTTGGCTCCCTCGAGGGAGACAAGGTAACTTTGCTTGTGGCGTTGGCTCCCCTAGACGGGCGAGACAAGGATATTAAATTAAATATCATTTATTTCGGACAGTGTCCATAGAGTGTTAGTATTACAATGGCTATTTGACTTATATACTAATGTTTGTAAGACATTGTTTTTATTTTATATATTAAATTTATATATATTTTTTAGTGTATTCGACTCACTGATTTCGACGAGTAAAAATCATTAGATATTTAACGAACAAAAATTATCCGATTCACCGACTATGTGTGAGTCGCACTTTTCAAAAAAATATTTATTTATTAAAACTTTATTGTACCACAAGTAAAAATACAATTGGTGGACTTAATGCTAAAAGCATTTTCTCCCAGTCAACCATTAGGAAAAACAGAAAATACAAAGCGGTGCAAGAAAGCTTCGTGTGAAGAAAAAAGAACCCTACAGCTAATTAAACATACATAGATTTACACAAATAGGGAGTATAATATACATACATATATATTTAAAGATTTCAATGCAGAGAAATTGTGATTTTGGTTTATAAGTTAGAGAGAATTCATTTAGATGAGGTTGAACCTTTTTCTTGAAGGCAAATTTGTTGAGGTGTAAAATAGATCTCCAGAGGAAAAATATTTCTAAGTAGAATTTTAATTAATCTACTCTTTGGACTTTTTGTGTCACATGGTCACATCACAACCATAACGCTACTAGACTAATCAATTTGTCTATGATGACGATGACGTAAGCACTGTTATTTATTATCTACATCGGCCATCAATAGATGGCGCTGTTACGTTTTAAACCACGCTATGGTTTCGTCCATAATTCAGTAAATAATCATTTTATTTAAATTTTGGTTTCGGTAACCGCTTAAAACCATCAGGTGGCTTTATGCCTTTGTATTTTTGATGTTTTGTTATTGCTGTTAAAAGCAAGAGCAAGCAAAATAATTTGAACAAATTGTTGAATAAAGAGTATAAGTTAAGAAATTCAAAAGTAAGAGTAAGTAAAATTAAATTAGACACTAACCGAATATAAGAAAGGAATTAACATTATTTTTAAGAAAAAAAAACCTGTCAATGTGTGTCGGACACGCGAACGAAGGATTCCGTACAACCACAAAATAAAATCATCGGGTTGTTGTACATTTGCCACAAAGTTAATTCGTCACGTTTTTAAAACTTCATGCATTGAAAGTTAATTCGTCACATGCATTAAAAAGTATGTGTTAGTTCGTCACAGGTAGGTTCGGGTTATTGTTAATTTGCCACAAGTAGTAAAGTACCGACAGCAAGCAAAGTGATTGTTTAGCGGTCAAATGAAATATAGATATTTATTGCAAATGTACATGGTTCTCGTCACAGGCCCATAAATCTAGCAGAAGCATGTCATAAATGTTTAAACAATATGATGCCTATAAAAACCTAGAATGCTTCAGTTGATATACTTAAAAAGGAGGCTGATTATGTTGATGTTAAAATAAAAAAAAAGCAAACTGGCTGTACCATTAAACACGTAGATCCATTGCATATGACAAAGAATTGAAAACTCTTTTGGACAATTATAACTACATGTCCCTGGCTGAAGTTTTTAAAAAACTTTCTTATTTGCAACATTTTAAAGACAATGTAACATAAATATAGTATCATTAATTTAATTTTATACTCAAGTTTTTATATTACAAATTTTAATCTATGATTTTTAATGAAAACGAATGTCGACTTATAACAAAGAATTGCTGTGATTTTAACTGTCATTTATTATGTGCTCATGAAACGCGCTCTTCTATTTGATTTTAATAGTTTTGTCTTATTCTACTATTATACAGTTGTTACGGCTATGTTTTAAGCTAAAAGCAATATCCTTACTTATTAAAATAAAAGAAAGATATTTTATCTTTATTTTTATACGGTTGTTATATTGTAGAACCTACCCAAGGTTGTACATGTGCTCTAGACAAATCAGCCGCTATCAGTTTATTTTATAAGTATTTATAAAGAGAACTGTGATTTTTACGATTATGTAGATGTTAAGTAATAGTTTTTGATAACTGCTGTGAATTTTTAGAAAATATCCAAAATAGATGATTCAAACGTTCCTTGGTTTTTAGGAAATTTATCTTTATTTTGCTTTTCCTTATGTTATAAGTAAATCCATCAAATTGAATTGTGATTTTTGTGTTAGATGTAAGGTTGAAAACCTAAATCTGTGATTAAAGAAATAAATGTTTTAGAAATAAAGAAAACATTTATTTGCATTGTAAAAGTTTGTATTTTTATTTAAATTGTTTAATTTTTTTTCTGTCTATAAGAAAATAATCGATGTGACGAATTTACAATTCTCGATATAAAAACGTGACGAATTAACTTTTAAAAAATAAAGGCGTGGCAAATTTACGCATACTTTTTTTAGTGACGAATTAACTTTGAGGAAAATGTACAACAACCCAAATCATCAACGTTTGTTGTATGGGCACAGAAATATTATTAGTACTAACGTACAGAACGGACACTCACACTTAAAGGTGTTATACGAGGGTGCGTTTTTAAGTTCGCGGAATGAGAGGGTTGGAGGGGGGGGGGGGGTGATTATACTCATTAGGACCGTAAAGTGTTCAGTGACTCGTAATTAGTATAAATACGAGGTTTCATTGTAATAAGTCAATTAGTCCTTGAGCTATCGTCAACCAAGCAACATAATCGGGAGTGAAAAGTGAAATATGAAAAACATCGAATATCGTGCCGTTATAAAGTTCCTTACCAAGCAAGGAAAATCAGTACCGACCATACTGAATGAGATGTCGTCGGTTTACGGTGACTCTTGTCCAGGAAAAACCATGGTTTACAAGTGGCACAGTTTATTTAAACAAGGAAGAGAATCACTTGAAGACGACCCGAGGCCGGGCAGGAGCATCGAGGTGACCACGCCGGAACTTGTCCAAAAAGTCGAAAAAATTGTAGTCGAAGATGCGCGAATAAAGAAGAAACAACTCGCAGAAATGGTTGGAGTATCCGATACAACCATTTTTAAAATTTTGCACGGTCATCTTGGCATGACTAAGGTCAGCGCACGATGGGTGCCGAGAATGCTCACGCCGCCGCAAAAACAACAGCGCGTAGAGTGTTCACGCGCATTTTTGGACCTCTGCAGTGAAGACAAGGATGGTGTTTTGAGTCGAATTGTTACTGGAGACGAATCTTGGGTTCATCATTATGAACCTGAGTCGAAACAAGACTCCATGCAGTGGCATAAAAAGGGCACAGCACCTCCCAAGAAGTTTAAGGTGTCGCAGTCAGCTGGGAAACTCATGGCTACGGTCTTTTGGGACTCAGAAGGAATATTATTGATCGACTATAAAGATAAAGGTGTTTCTATAACCGGAGAATACTATGCTTCAATATTAGAGCAGTTAAAAGAAGCCATTAAAGAGAAAAGACGGGGAAAATTGACGAGAGGTATGCTGCTCTTGC
Organism: Euzophera pinguis; assembly: GCA_947363495.1. NCBI lineage: Eukaryota > Metazoa > Arthropoda > Insecta > Lepidoptera > Pyralidae > Euzophera > Euzophera pinguis. The sequence continues at coordinate 9,862,050 of OX376178.1, read as the reverse complement.
ACGACAACGCGCCCGTTCACAAGAGCCGCGTTGCATTGGCTGCCCTGCATCAGGTGGGCTTCGATATTTTAAATCATCCACCCTACAGTCCAGATTTGGCCCCCAGTGATTATTATCTTTTTCCAAAAATGAAAAAAGAGCTGCGGGGTAAGAAATTTTCCACCGATGATGAAGTCAAGGAGGCAGTTTCAGCATATTTTTGTTCCTATCGTCCAGTGACTCCATTCATGCAACTGAACAACTTTCCCCAAGATACATGGGTCGAAATATGGAGTAAATTTTTGGACCCCCCCATCCAAAATGTCTCATCACGTGACCTAACTTACTATGGGAAGTCCAAATTTGTTTTTCATGTTGCAACTCGGTATGTTCCTTGGGGAAATTTGTTCGGTTGCATGAATGGAGTCACTGGACGATGGGTCCAAAACGACTAAAATTTCACGGTGTATATGGGAAGGGGTGTGGTATGGGATGGGAGCCTCCATGTATATTTATTTTACTCTGGTTTTTAGTAGTTGTTATAGTGGCAATGATGTGCATCTATGAAAATTTCAACTGTTCAATTATCAAGGTCATGACAGACTGTGACAGATAGATGCCTGGTAGTAATAGCGTCTCGTTTTACCCTTTGAGCACGGAACCCTAAAAAGACTATACCCATATTCTCAAACGTTTGCACAAACTCGACTCGACCTTACTCCAACTCATTGGTATGATTAGTCTTCACTAGCTTCCTTGACTTAAGGAGATTCCTCATTGGAGGTGAGTATCGAACTGTCAAATATAAGGTTGGTCGAGAGGTACCTTGAGGCGGCGTCGAAAGTGGTTATACATATATATATCGGATTTTTGTCACTTTTTGCCTAGTTAACTACTTTGTTTAGTTTTTACTCTATTTTGTATTTTTCAATTTTTGTGCTTTGCATTGTTATTATAAACTGTTGTGTTCGTCATTGGAGTTTATTCAAGCAATAAAATAAGAATGTCGTTTTCAGGGAAAGTTCGAGGACTTTTTTAAGGCGCTTAATGAGTTTGAGTGAAGGATGTTCTTAAGGTTATGTTTAAGAATAAGGGCGTAAGATGGCGGTAAACATAACTGTATGTGTTAGGTATTTACCATACCTATATTATATGCCAAGTCAAATGAATAAATCGTCAATTCGGCATACCTTGGATTTTTTTTTTATTTTAATAATTTGAAGGCTGGTTTAATATTTTTGCGACCAATCCGTTCTCCCACGCTAAATGATAAGTTGTCATACACAATCGTTACGAACACGCTTGCCCCGCTAGAGCTTCTTAAGAAAGATAATACTAAAATGAACGGAGTCTTATAAGATGATTACAGTGTGTTATTTCAACTAGCTTTTACAATACAGACCATTTCCGGTTGCTTAGTTGTAAAAACTTCCGGTCTATTATTCTAAGTCATAGAGTTAGTTAAGTTTTAATTTTTCTCTGTGGAACGCATAACTTTTTAGGGTACTGTACCCAATTTTTTTTATACAACTATGTAGGCAAACAGGCATACGGCCCACCTGATGGTAAGTGGTTACTACTACGTAGCCCATGAACGCCTGCTACACCGGAGATGTCACGAGCGCGTTGCCGACCTGTCCGGTGTCAGCACAGCGACCCATCTGGAGCCTGGCGACCCTACTCACCAGCAGGAACACAACACTGCATCACAGTGTTATTTGGCTGCGGTCTTCTGTAGGGTGGAGGTACTTCTCCAGACGGACTGCTCCTTACAAAATGTCCTACCTCTCTTAGAGGTACTGGGACCTATTACGAAGACTCCACTGTTCGTTTGTCTGTCACAGGTACCTCATAAATCGTGATCGCTAGAATACTAAAAACAGAAATAAAATAAATATTTAAGTGGGGAATACAACAAATGTGATTGCTTTTGCCATTTTTAGGTAGACAATTGGAATAAATTCACAGAATCGTGTTCCAGCTCGCACTTGACCAATTTTTATTTTACTTAGGGTCTGTTTTATGGTACAATCCTTATGATTAAAAAAATATATATTATAAAAAATATAAGATTTCGCCCGCGGCTTTGCTTGCATAATTTCGAAAATGTTATGATAAAATTAGCTCGAGTTAAATTCGCTACTTAGTGCCAAAAATCATGCATAAGTGGGTCTGCGAATATAAAATCTTATGATTACATTTCTCATTTTCTCACATTATTTGATTGTAAATTTCAAATTCATGTTCATTTATTTTTGTATTGTTTTTGCATGATTTTATTTAGTGAGTGGTGCCGACTTCACTTTTGTATGCCTAGTAGGCTAAACGTGTATGTGCTTATTTTAATGTACCATCTTGAATTCAACATGTTTACAAAAGAATAAATGATTATTGATTGATTATTGAATGCGCCTGTCTACATACACTGTTGAGAAAGGATCCTTTGACATATTTTTGTTTTGTACGCCACTTTGCCTCTTTCAAAGTTCCTGTCACGGATCTGCTTGTAGAAATTGTATACACCGTGTAATTTTAGTCGTTTTGGACCCATCGTCCAGTCACTCCATTCATGCAACTGAACAACTTTCCCCAAGATGGGTCGAAATATGAAGTAAATTTTTGGACCTCCCATACAAAATATCTCATCATGTGACCTAACTTACTATGGGAAGTCCAAATTTGTTTTTCATGCTTCGAGCTATGTTCCTTGGGGACATTTGTTCGGTTGCATGAATGGAGTGACTCTGGACGATGGGTCCAAAACGACTGAAATTTCACGGTGTAGAAATAAGTCGAACCTTTGTACCTAATGATTTCTTATGTTTTCGCGATTATTATTCATTAAATTAAACTATTTTAATGCAGTTTTATCGCGTTTATTACTTATTTATTTACACCTGACGTTTCAAATACTTTACAGCGTTCATGGTCGCAGGCAGACTAAGTTAACATTTGTCTTTGATGTCATAAGATTACAAACTACCGCCTGAAATATTTATTGGGAACTATTCCGATTCACGCAGTATTGGCTCACAGTATCTAAGGGTCTTGCAGTCTGCTACCGAGTTTGCGATTTTATTAAGTTAATGACTGGGTCTTTGTACCTAGTTTTCCTAATGTTAAGTTTTTTAATGTACAGAGTTTTTTAAACACCTGTATATATTAAAGCGTGTACATGAACATGACATAAATAAATAGAGGATTATAACATAGATGATTGCCAGCACTTTTGCGCTATATTATGTCAATGACATACCTGCTAGTTACCCACACTAGACGAAACAAAACAAAGAGTGCAATAGAAAGGAGATACTAAGATACCATATTTTGATATTACGTCATTGCAAAACTACGGTTTACTTTTTGCAGTGATTTAGAAACGTTACGAATATTTAGACAGGAAATAGTGTAACCGGGTTTTTGTTTGTTTCTTAAAATTAGCTAGTGATGTCCCAAATGCATTGTAATCTAACTTGCCTAATGTTTCCCGGAAGAAATTGCTTTTGTGTTGTCACGTTTTTGTGCATTAACTTTAATATTGAATGTATAAAGTATCCATATCCATACTAATATTATAAATGCGAAAGTTTGTCTGTCTGTCTGTCTGTCTTTCTGTCTGTCTGTCTGTTACGCTTTCACGGCCAAACTTTGCTATGAATATAGTTGAAGACCCGGGGTCAAACATAGGCTACTTTTTGACGCAGGCGGAGCTGCGGGAAACAGCTAGTAAGTAATAAAGGGTTTTGTTTTGTAATGTAGACAAGTTCATTCGTTGACTGAGCGTAAGCGAAGTCTCCATTTCGAGACTGGCCAATTTTGTTTTTATCCGGGCTAGAGGTCGCATTTCTGAACATAAGTATCTTTAAGAAACACAAATGTGGTTTTGAGATTTTTTTGATTGGGGGTAAAATGAGGACGTATACGTATATTTATTTTTAAGCGGAAACTTACAAAACTTTCACACATGTTCCTTGATTTATTTGACATTATTTGTACATTGTTCTTTTTGATCATTTCGATTGAAAATCATTCGATATTGAACAAAAATTATTCGACTTACTGATATTGTGCGAATCATACATTTCAAAAATAGGGCTTCTGCAGTGTCCATTGCAGATGTATTGCATCTCGGCTAGTTTTTATTTAAACCGAGGGCTCGCTTTCTTACTTTTAGGCCTCCTTCCAGGAATATATGAATATTAAATATGCAAGATCGTAAGAAATTAAATTAATTAAATTTTGAAATACATGACTCATATGTCGAATGAAAATAGTTCTATTCCCCGATTATGTCGAATAAAAAATTATTTGATATCGAACGAAAATCATTTGTTTATCGACTTTGCGTGAATCATACTTTTTAAAAATATAGGCCAGGGGTTTCTGCGCCATCGTAACTTATTTATAAAAGTTAACGAACGTTCATTAAGCCAACTTTAACTAAAATATGTTAAGTCCCTTCTTGTCTTATCTATATTAGACGTGGAAGAACAAGGCGAAACATATTTTAGTTAACTTGGACTAATAGAAGGTTTTGTTAATTTTTATGAATAAGGGGATGGGAAGGCATAAGGAAAAAACATCGAGAACGGAACTTTCGGCAAATAAGTATTCTACATACGGATATCGTTAATTTTTACTATTTTTACAATATACTTGTAAGTATTATTTACAACCAATCACACTTGAACCTGTTTTGGAGTCAAGACATGCAAACACGTAGTTCAATTTAAAATAGTTTTTTTTTCATAGAGCCCATTCAATTTCGTTCTTATTAACAAAAAAAAAAAAAGATTCCGGTACTAAGATATGGTATATTAAATTAATAGACTATATACATTGCTGTTTTCCTTTAAAACCTATACATTTGTGCGATTTAAATGCGGCAATGTAAACAGAATATTAAAAATTTAATCTACAATTACTTTTTCAAGCCGATAGCGAATCTATGATATAACACGTCCAATTTAGAATGAACTGTGATTCGAAAGTAATGTCAGCGATTGGCGGGTCAATTTAAAATTGATTCAAATATAGAGCAAAAATAAAAGATGGTGCCCGCAGACTTTGGTGTGCCTGTCACTTTAGTATAAAATGGCGGTTAGAATTGTGACATCACAACTTGTGTTAGTGTTCGGGAACTATCAACATGTGCTCTGTAAAATCATATGTGAGTTTTTGTGTTATTTTTTTATAAAAAAAATAATGTGTTAGTGCTGTTGCGGGATTTTTTTAAGGATTTAAAAAATGGCGCGAATAACTTCGGTAGTTTTGGCGGCAATTTTTTATTCTTGTGTATGTGAAGAGCAATTTTAGGACATTTTTTTCTCAAGATTTATTTGTTAATTAAATTAAATTATTTTTTTTTTGTGTGTATGTGTAATAAAATATGGCAAAGACTACAATTTGGGATATACAAAATACCTGTTAAAAAGGGTCTAAGTTTTTTTGTCACGCGCCCGCCGAAAAAACTTTCCATACCAATTTTTTTATACTTACAATATGGCCGTATGCCTGTTTGACTTTTTACTTAGTTTTTGACTTAGGTTGGCCTAGTCTAGCCTTATGCCTATTTCCCTAGAGAATAGTAAAAAAAATGTAAGTGTATACATTTTTTTGCAGTTGCAAAAGCTCATAATAAAATAACAATTTAGTGGACTATTTCGCGATAAATAAACTTAACGAGAATATACATCAGGGATATCCTGGAGACACAGGCTGTAAAAAGCTTTATGACGATAAAAATATACAGACTAAAAATTTGCGCTGTCACGACAAGAATTTTTACACTTGTTAACAGATAAGTAACTCTCAAGTGAGTTTTTTTTATTGTTCCTGCTCTAACTATGCTCTACTATTATCGTTTTATCAAATGATAGCGTTCTTGTATGTAAAATCTTACGTAACTGCTTCTAAAACAATTATTTCTTTAATATTTATAAAAAAATGTATTATCTAAACGTTTCTCGACGTCACTTTTGACTGATACAAGAAGTTAAATAAAATGCACACTATCAAATACATACGAAATCATGTGCAATAAAAAAATCTATTATTAAGGAAAATCAACTACAAATAAATATATTTTTTTTTTACTTATTGTAGTTGTTAAGACAGCTCTATATTTGTTGATAAATAGCTGTAACTATAGTTATCTTCCTTCACAACAAAAAGTCATAAATGAACAATACATGTATATACTTACAGAATTTCTATTCGCCTTATTTTGGTAGACTACAAAATATATTTAAAAATTAAAAAAAAAAAACGCGGCGTGCACGGTCAAAATATATTCCCGTGTGTTTCACGTATGTAGTGCAGTGCACTGGGTTGCAGCTAAAATGCACAGGGCAAACACTCTGCTTTTATTTATTGGTGCAATTATGGCCAACCCATGAATCAGGGTTAAACCTTTTGTAGCGGGAAAACTGCCATTTATTTCATTTCTGAGCAGATTTAAGAAGAATGTTGTTAAGTATAACGGTTTATTGTGTCTTGGATTTATTAAAAAATAAAAAAAACACGAGTCTGAACCATAAGTAATATATATTTTTTTCAATATGTGTTTTACTTTTGTATTTAGCCAGTAATAAGTAAAAATTATTGAACAAAGTTGTTTAGTGGAATTTTGGCGGAAATCCGCAGGAGCACTTCCCGCCAAAAGTCCTCTTTAATACTTATAGATTTATTTTACTGCACCATAGACACCATCAGTCACAAAATTTTTGTGTTCTAAAAACACCATATATACATGAAATTGAACGAAAATAGTTTATAGTATTATAGAATATATATATGTATTTTTTTTTTAATGTTAAGTTTGATGTGTTGGCTGCCTATTATATTTGTTTTTTTTACACTAAGTATTGTAAATTGTAGAGTGGGCTAACCTTTAAATAATTTTTATATTTTTAAATAAGTGTGTATTTTTTCATAAGCCAATGGTTAAAATAGCTTTCAGTCTTGTGCAGTCAGTAAAAAGGGACACTTGATAGTAACGTAACGCGCTACTCAGTTTTTTTTTCGATTCGCATCACCGGTTATTCCGGTCTATTTTCTTCCGGAAAAATAAAAATACTCCGAAGAAATGTCTTGTCGGATGTGACACAAAACATATTGGGTTTTGATGCCTAGCGAGATTTTGTTTTACGTTTTTAAAAGCTTTTATTTATTTAGCGTAAAGTTGTTACTTTTTCAATCTGTAGTATTTGTTGTTATATGTAGTTCGGAAACAATTTTTGAAGGATAAATTTTACCGATTTTCCGGTAATCGATTGAGTTGAAATGCAAATATTTTGGATTTTTCCAACAAAAAAAAAACAGGGTTCCCTGCAGAGATTTCTGTTGTGAACCATAATAGGCACAACTTGACATTTTATTGATAAACTGATTGTCTATTTTAAGCCGTTAATTACAAATACCTAAAGAACAAAGAACAACAGTTTAAACTAAAGGTTTTTATTATTAATAACTACCTCATTATGGAATGTGGTTAAACTAACGGATTAACGCACAATAAACCGTTGATACAAAAATTACATTCAATATTCACGACTGGTATTCAGGGCCGTAAAAAAAAAGTTTTAACAAAGTTTGTGTTGCCTTAAAATCCCAGACATCGAGTTACATTATTCGCGCCAATAACTTTTTGTGTCATAGATAATGGTCACCATAACATTAGCGTCAAATGAGAGAGGCGTCGTGCGTAGCGCTGATAGCGGGCTGGGGTGACCAAGTTTAACTAGGTGGTTAAGCATATTTTTTTTTATTCTTACTAATTGGACGCTTGATTTTTATTGAACGAAGGTGTTTTTAGCTTCACAATGCCGTACGGACTACGTTTTGTCATTTTTGTGTTTTTTTTTATAGTTACCTACTCAGAAAATAGAGTCAACGAGGCCATTTATACATACATATATATTCGCAGTTTACGTTTTGGTACGAAAGTCCTTCTACTTACCTATTTTAAGTAAGCGAGTAATTGCAAAAATGGCATCCAGGTTGTGATCTAAGATAGACCTTTCTAGCTCATTAATTCACTTTAACCTTGAAAACTACCTCTGTAGTTTCGTGGTCGAGGCCTTAGACTCTGAGGTCGTGGGTTCGATTCCCAGGGGAAGAATACTTTCTTTCTGACATTACATGCTTTAACCTGATTGTCTGGTAGTAAAGATGATTCCGTGCTTCGGAAGGCACTGTTCGTCCCGGCTGACATTGAAAGAACCACTTTAGAGGCCAAAAGGCATTTAAATTCTAACACCAGGGTGTACAGGGTAGATTGACCAGCCCACTCGATACGAATGAAGCCTTGAAACGGCTCAATTTGTGATGTTTTGTGTCTAATCTGTGATCTGTCGGTAGGAAGTTTCACAAATTCTCATTTATTTTAATATTTTCGTATCATAATAATACCACCAGTAGTGATAATAATTGAAGGCAAAAGGCCCCAATAGGTCGATACTATAAGTGAGATAAAGCCTACAGTAACCACTGGGGTTTGGAGTCAAGCCAAACCTGCGACAGCCGTATTCGGCGAGTTAATAAAACAGATGCCATTCGGTTAGTTCATATTTTGGAGGGTCGAAAAAAGACTTACAGATGTGTCGAAAACTGCTAGTGAAATTAAGAGTTAAAACCAAAACTTGTGAAAGATCTAACGCTAGTTTTAAAAGTATAAAAAAATTTAAAGAACTAAAATGAATGATACTGAAAAATAACTTAAATACCAATTTTTTAAATCCCTTTTCGATCGAAATTAATGATTCGTTACCAGTTGAAAAGGGAGGGAAAATCATGTTTAATTAACTGTGTGTAAAATATATCAAATGGATATTTAATAAAAAATAATCAATTCCTACCAAGACTGCTATTTTTGAGATTGGACGGTGAAATGAAAATCATTCGAATACTCACCTCACCGGTTTTTAGGGAATTAATTAACCACAAAAATAAGACCCCAGTTATTCCGGAGTTAAAGACGTCGGGAATCACACACATCTTTTTAAATTAAATCCCACTTTTTTACAAAACATAGTCATAATACAAGAACTCAACGACATACAAGATATGGTATAAAATAATGATGAATAGCCTACGTCCAGGCTAGCAGAAATGTGTCAAGCGTGATCGTCGCCCTGCTTTATCAAACCTCTGGACCGGGAAAACCATTTCTCTTTGTAAAATCTTCTGTCACTATACGAGATAGTGTCCGTTTTTGGAGTACGGTTGTTTTGAAACGTAAGAGGTGTAAATGTGACTTTTAGGGTTCCGCTTACAAGTCTACTTAACCCAAATTTCATTTTAATTTATGCTGTGTTACTAATAGTCGGACCTTACTTTGAGGCGATTTATTACTTTTTACCAAAATAGCTATTCGAATAAAGGGTTACGGAGGTCAGACGGCAGTCGCTTCATTGTAAAACCAGTGCCGCCAAATCTAGGACCATACATGTCTAACAGCGTACCCTAGACTACAAAGCGTAAGCTGGGGACGCGACTAGGAAAATACGCTTGGACGAAGAAAAAAGCTCTTCATAAAAGCGGTACCTAGCGTGGAGGAAAATAGCACTCCATGTGCACATGTTAATTTTTTTTATGTTCTTGCTCAAAACATACGTTGTCGAGAGCAAGTTTAGACGATTGATTTTAACCAGTATAAGTTTAGATCTCTGACGCTAACTTAAACTCGTATATATGAAGTTAATAGAACTTTAACTTTGAACTTTGGCGACCCGGGAAATCCGACAAGACGGCAGAGTTGTCTCCAGGGCTCTCGGTTTCACTTATTCTTGAATTTTAACCTTATTTGAAAAACTAAAACACCCGACTGCCTTTCTGTGTAATTTGGAAAAAAAAAAACAAAATCTATCCGCCATTTTGTTTTTGTTTTTTTTTTTAAATTTTATGTACCCAGTATCACTCTTACAGTAAATACGAATCTAACGACACCTCTCAAGCTAAAATCAATCTAGCCATTCAGGCTGCAGGGCGTGCCAAACATACATACATACTCTCTTATTTTAATCCAAATATTTAAAAAAATGTTTTATTATAGTTTGAAGTCAGTAGAATAGGATAGAATATTATTTATTAAGCCATAATCGCACACACACAGTTATAACATAAGTGCAAAATAACATAAGTAAATAACATTAGCTAATAATGTTTTTATTTTTTTAAAAAAAACTCATTAGTCCATATCGATTATGATGAACATGGGAAAATTTGGGAAGTATACCCTACCCTATACATGTAACCTCAAATAGGTGATTGAATTAAAAAGTTTCAGGTATTTTTATGGCACCTTCATTTCCTTCTCTTTTTACCCGACTGCGCCAGAAGCGTTATTGGTTAAGGTTGCTGACTGCCTTAAGGCCATAAGTCCATAAGTATTTTTTAAAAGATCAAATAATGTTTCAGATCCTGAGCGCCATCCTGGCAACAATGGCCGTCGGTAACCCAGTGGAGCAACAGCAGTGGTACAACAACCTCCAGGGGTACCAACCTGAGCAGTGGTCTCAACAGACCAGCGATGGGCAACATGACCAACAGGTTTGTAATATCCGTCTGTCATTATTTATTTATCTAACTTCATTACTGTTAAGGGCGGTCTTAAAGCCAGAGGCTTTTTTTACCAGTCAATCAAGAGTTGGTGACGAGAGAATAATAATTTTTGAATGTAAGTAAAACCATAAATTCATTCATTCTTCTTCATTATTTTTCCGTTTGCATCCTCGTCTGGTTACTTCGGAGCCCAGGGGCTGCTTTCCTACTTACACGTCTTCACTTAACTGTTTGCTTAACTTAAAGATTGAAAAAGGCATGTTAAGATGGTTTGGAAATCTGTAAGGTTCGTAGCAAATGGAAATATATCTCTGCCTACCCCTACGGAAAAAGGCGTGATGGTGTGTATGTACATAACTGCCTCCATGGTTCATTGGCGTTCACCTTCGACCTGTAGACGACATACTTTGTTTAGTTGTTCCGTGTTTGGTTAGGTTAGGCTTTGTGCGTAAATGCATTTTTCCCCTACGTTAAAGGAAAAAAAAAAAGTTTAGGATATTGCAGGCGTGAACCATTTGATTCCGTGCTTCGGAAAGCACGTACTAAGCCGTTGGTCCCATTGGGTCCCATTGGTGGTAGTCGTTATAGGAATCACGTCAGACGTAAGGCGGTTCTGAAAAACTCTCATACCTGGGTGTACAGGATCGATTTATCATGTAACACACTTGATGTGAATGTGTGAATCTTATTAGCTTTCTATAACCCACTGCTGGGCTTACCTTTGTCTATGCCAACCTCTATCCTGAGTAGAGATGGGCGCCTTCCCGGAAAATTTCCTTAGTAAGTCATTATTTCTCCCTTTTCTTCCCCTTGCATTTCTTTTTCCCCTCTTGAATTTATTCCCGCTGCCCATCTTTAACCATGAGCCGACGCAATCCAGTTGTTACCAGCAATTTTACTGATATTGTCGGCATACCTAGAAACTGAATGTAGCAAAAGATAAAAGAAGCCCTGTAATCAGGCATGGCGTCTGTCTGTCCGTCTGTTACTGTCATCATATAGCAAGTTTGGAACGCTCAATAATCTTTTAAGTGAAAGTTGCCTTCCAAATCTAGTATCCGGTCATTACATAATGTTAACTGAATGTTTTTTTAAATACATATTTGAACTCGCTATTAATTTAAAACACTATTAATTCTCCGTTCATTGGTGTAGTGATGTGTCGTAAAATTTTCGGAAACTTTCTGTAACCTTTGGTAAATTTACAGAAATATTGGGAATAATCTCCGTAAACTTAACAGTGGAAGAATTCCCGTAAATTTGGAAAATTTTATGCGGCACACGATACAAATACAGATTTTAATACCCAATGAATAAAGAAAGCACAGCTTCCGTAAAAAACAGGTGGAAACATAAAAAAAAGATCCTCAAAAAGTAAGGTTTCTCAAATAGAAAATATAAAAGCCGTAAAACACGGCACGCAAGCGATGCCATTTTATGTTACGGCTAGTGATTCTAGGAGTGCTATTTTCGAAAAGTGACTCACGCAAATTCGGTGATTCGAATAATTTTTGTTCGATATCGAAGGATTTTGTTCAATATAATAGTGATGCAGTGTTGTGTTCCTGCTGGTGAGTAGGGTCGCCAGGCTCCAGAGGGGTCGCTGTGCTGATAGCGGACAGGTCGCCAACCGCTCGTGATATATCCGGTGTTGCAGGCGTTCATAGGCTGCGGTAATCACTTACCATCAGGTGGGCCGTACGCCTGTTTGCCTACTAAGTTGTATAAAAAATAATATCGAACGATTTTTATTCGACATATGAATCATACATTTCAAAAATAGGCCCCCAGATGCTTGTGATTGTGACTGTAAATTTTGTTCGGTCTATTGTTTATTAGGGGTGGGGTTTTCACGGGAATAATTTGTTTAATATGTATGCAGAACTGCTGAAGAATGTACTGCATGCAGGCAAATTTTGAACTAAAGCCGAATTTGTAGTATGTTTACGAGATCTGATTTTTAAAAAGCATGACGCATGCAAAATCGGTGAGTTTAACGATTTTCATTTGACATATTGAGTCACACATTTCAAAAATAGGTAATAGGGTATTCTGCCAAAAGTGAAAGCTATCGAATGAGTTAAGAATTTGTATTCAGAAATGATAGTTGTGCTAGTTTCTTTTTTAGAAGATGCAGAGAAAATTACTAATGTATTAAATAGAGAATTTGCAGAAACTGATTGAAAATTTGTAGATTTTTGTTATTATTAGTGTAAGATTACCTTTTTGCGTATTTTGTTTTGCTCTAAACTTCTATTAGCACCATGGATATGTAGATCAAGATGGATAACGCGCTTGCATACAATAGGCTGATGTCAAAAAATTTGACCTGAATGCCCAATTTCGTTACCCACCTCTCTCTTTCTAACTCGTGATTGTAGGGTATGAATCTGGGTTTCCATCACAGCACTTGATAACAACCCCAAAAGTTGGAAAAAATTATAAACAATTACGTAGCAATATAATCTTTATTTTGGGGTAGTTTCTTTTTTAAATGAAAAATAATTATTCTTGTTTTTGATATAAAGCCCAATTATATTAAGCAAACTAACATTTTTATTTTACTGTATTTCTATCTAGGAAAAATTTTTGAGTGATGGTAATACTTTGGGGAAAATAAGGGTTACTCCAGATCAAATTTTCTTGAACCAGCCTGTTGTTTGTCTGCTCGGCTTCCATGATTACCACTTACATCGATCGATTTCGAAAGGTAAACAACTTTCGTTATCAATGACATATGATCTCTGACATAACTTATTGAATAACAAGCAAATTGTAACGGAAGGGAAATAAAAAAATAAAAACTATCAGAGCGGAACCGCCATGGCGCGTCGACGCCATTTTATTTTTTATCTGTCTTCACAGCCGGGCGGTAATTCAATTGTCGTTGTCGCGGTAAATAACTGCGGTTGTTATTTTTAACTCGTGAACTAAAAGAAAGGTGTTAAAAGTTTTGACGCGTCTGTGTTTGTCATAGGTAGTACCATTTTTACGAACAAACAACCCAATTTTAAGAAGTTTTGTTTTTGATCTTGTTTATATGTCCATATTGGTTATTTATCTATGAGGCCATAAAGTGTTTTTACTTACTTAATTATATGTATCCCTCATATTTGGGTAATGGAGTCACTGACGTCAGAAATGCTATTTTTAAGAAGTGTGACCCACCTAAATGATTCATGATTTTCATTCGACATAATATTTACACTTTTCGAAAATGGCTCTCCTCGTCTCCGTAACGCAATTTTATAGGGAAAATTGATACCTAAGTTTGAAAATTACTGAAGTGCTTGTACTAGATCAATAAAATTATTATCGAATAGGAAGTCATTAAAATTGCTAACTAGCTCAATTTTCTTCCACAGTTACAAGCGAGCGACTTCTCAAGTCACGATTTTAGCAGTCAAACCAGCGGCCATGATTTCTCAGGCCACGACTTTGGAGGCCACGATTTTGGAGGCCACGATTTCAAAGCCCAAGCCTTCCCAGTCCACCAACACGTTCACGAAGAAACTCCCGAGCCCATTAAACATTATAAAGAAGTAATAGTCCCTCTGCCAAAGAATGTACAGTTCAAAATCAACCAGCCAATCATTATTCCTGTTCCCCATCCAGTTCCAATCCAAGTACCTGTTCCTAAAGCCGTAGTCATACCTATTATCAAAGAAGTATCTATCCCAGTTGAGAAATCTGTACCGTATCCTGTAGAGAAGACCGTTCATGTCCCCAAAATTAAGGAGGTGCCTTTTGAGGTTGTTAAGCATATAATAGTACCAGTAGAAAAACCTGTTCCATTCAAAGTACCAGTTTACGAAACTATCATTCACACTAAGAAAGGATCTCACAAGATCTAAGAAGTGAATATAGATATTGCAGAACTGTAAAATGTTACAAATAATATTTTTAAGGAATTGTTTAACATCAATGACGTCGACATTAATCAATTGTTCTGATTTTGTCTTCATAATTTTGGAGGAGTGACGTGTAAAATCCTTAGGGTTACTGCAAAATGTTAGCATTTGTGTTTATATTGCATTTTGTATATCCTGATCTTGATTACCATTTTTAGGAGATTCTTGATCGTCAATTGCTAATTTTACAATAATTCCTAAATATATTATTTGCAATGTATAATTCAGTTGTTACTGGTTACCTCATTGTTACCTGTTGTTATTTGTTTTTTATTGTTGTTGTTAATTGTTGTATGAATATTGTGTGATTATTGACTGTTGTTAATATTATTTTTATTAGTTCTTTAAGTTGTAAATATGAAATATTACAAAACTATTTTCCTAATAAACTCTTTTATTTGTTGTTTCCCGCAGCTCCTGCGTCAAAGAGTGGCGCATGTTTGACCCCGGGTCTTTTTTCGCTGAAATCTTTTATTAACCAGATAATGATTTGATGCAATGTATAAATGTAATATTTGATCTGTATTTTATTAATATAGTTTTTTGTGTAAAAAAGTTATAAACACACAAAAGGATCACGGCAAAAAAAAAAAATACTAACTTTTTAGCGTCTAGAAATGTTACAGGGTTAAATCGTATTAACATAATTTTCTGCAATTTTACCAAATAAAAGCTATTTTGATAAAAGTTTCAGATAAATATTGCAAAAAAAAGAAAATTGTACTGACTGCGGGGATCACGGCAGATATTTTTAATTTTTAAATTGGTACGAATATTGTAAGGCAATTCGCAGACGGCGCCATTCCAATTAAACTTGAGGAGCTACACGTATACCACTAGTCGCACTAGAGTATCTTTCATACAAACACAGCTATGCCCGCAGATGACGCGACTCGAGCGACGACGTTACTCTACCATGTTATAAGTCGTACGCGACTCAAGTAGAGGTGTGACTAATATATTAGTAACAGGTATAGGTATTATTCATATTCATGCAACCATTATTCATATTAGGATATTCATCTCAGATAATATTAGGTTATCACGTATTAGTCAAATAATAGGGTAGACAACCAGCGGCGACGGCGATCGTCGCGTCAGCGTCGAGCAGCGCTGCAATCACGAATTATATATATTATTACTATATATATTATTACTAAGAATCTTGTATTCAGTTTGATTATTTAGAAAGAGTTCGCGTATTATCATCATGAGATACAATAATATCTAAAAATAATATGGAACCTCTAGACTAATATTTGACTAATACCCAGTAATATTCACGTTATCCTTATATGACAAACTAACTAATATATTCAATAATATGATTATTGGAATCTGACCCTAATATAATACCTCTAAACTCAAGTTGCATCGCAGTCCCATCGCAGTCGCGTCCCACGTCATACGGTATGCCCATAGATTAATAATTGGTCTACGCGGCCGAGACCAATTATTAATCTAAGGGCCATTTATCAATGTCACGTCACAGTTGTCACAAATGTTTTCTACCACTTTGCTCCAATGAGGTAATAGTTGGGCCGAGCTTTGCTCTTACCTCAAAAATCTCGAAAAAAATAAACAGAAATATCTTTTTTTCTCGACTTGCATATGCAAAAATTGTTTATTGTAATTATTTAGAAATAAACGCTTTCCATTTTAAGATATTTTCGATAAGTAGACGCTTTAGTCTACTTATCGAAAATATCTCTCAAAAAAACTCCAATCTTAAACTCAAACGGATATGATTTGAGTCTATATACTATTTGTCAGCCATTGGTTCACGTCAATCATTCACGTCAATTCGAGTCTGCAAGGTCTACTCCTTAAATGATTTATTTTATTGTGAATTGAATTAATTTAAATGTTAATGTGTAATGTAGATTGGATTGTTTTTATCTTTGCATACCTATTATGGTTGATTGTGCGGCCATATTGTTATTTAACACCACTGTATGTACCACTTTCATCCATACTAATATTATAAATGCGAAAGTCTGTCTGTCTTTCTGTCTGTCTGTTACGCTTTCACGGCCAAACCGCTAAACGGATTTTGATGAAATTTGGTATGAATATAGTTGAAGACCTGGGGTCAAACATAGGCTACTTTTTGACGCAGGCGGAGCTGCGGGGAACAGCAAGTTGCAAATAAACTATTACTTTCTTTCTTATTATTTGGTCTCGCGCGCGCTCGACTTAATACCGTCGGCGTACTAGACAAATGCGGAAACTAAAACTACGCGAATTCGGCGTACTTGCGGCATACCCGCGTCAGTCACGCCGCAACCGATACTTGAGTTGGACGTCGAAATAAATTTAAAATTTATTTCGACGCGCGCGCGCGCGCGAGACCAATTATTAATCTAGGGTTCTAGGGTCTACTCGTACTATAAAATTTCTTTTGCATGTCTTATATTTATCAAGGTTTACGAATAAATGTTTATTGAATAAAACCATAGAAATAATAAATACCTACCTGTGCTTGAACTGCTTGGATGTGCAATATTTTTAACATTTTTTTTATTTTTAAGTGGGCTGGACGGACATTATCTAACAATATTCAAACACAAGTGATTTAATAATAATAATAAATTCATTTATTTCAGACAATAGATCCATATTAGTGTTGTTGTATTAAATTAAGAAACTGAACGAATCGACCGACACACACAACAATAAGACCAATATTTATTTTCTGAAAAAACAAACAACCAAGAATCTTCGCGAAGAACAATGACAAAACACAACCACTTACATAGTCTTATTATTTCCGTACGACAAACTATATAGTTTAATTTAACGGTGGCGCCATCTGTTGATGTATACATTTCAATATGTTTTATATTTTTTTATAATATAAGCAACGCCATCTAATGTTGAAAAAACAAACAATTAAATATAAGCAGCGCCATCTATTGACGAACAGCCAAACAATTAAATAAATGAATATGTGGCAGCGCCATTTTCTTTTAACAAATAGCCAAACAAATTTTCATACATATTTTCTTCTTTATTGCAACAATTTCGGGACGGAATTTTGGAAAAAAAGTAGCCTATGTTTGAACCTTGGTCCTAAAATATATCCATACCAAATTTCAACAAATTCCGTTCAGCGGTGTGGCCGTGAAAGCGTAACAGACAGACAGACTTTCGCATTTATAATATTAGTATGGATTATCCGCCATTGCAGAGTTTTACACAAAATATTTGTGTATTAATATTTAAAATGTTCAGGAGGTCGCTATGTTAAATATTGCAACGGAATACTGTTTGGCATGAACGAAAAAGTCAAGTCAAGTGATTTTTATATGAACGTTATCCACCCATAAACTCTTTCCAGACCTATAAAATCATGATTCGGGTGTGAAAGTTTCATTGACAACCACCAGTTGGTAGCAAGCATACTTAAATGCTGATCTTAAAATATACCTCGAAAGATCTGACACCAGGTTGTGCAGGGTCAATTGACCACGTTACTGCGATAAGAGTGACTGAAAAGTAATAATGAAGAACCCACGTCAGATGCCGAAAGGGTCTCCGAAAAAACTCTGACACCAGGGTGAGCAGGGTCGATTGACCATGTAACTTATTCGATAAGGAAGACTGAAAAGTAAATTAATTATGTAAATCCCACGTCAGGGGCCGAAAGGCGTCTGCGAAAAAGCTTTGACACCAGAGGTGCAGGGTCGATTGACCATGTGTAGCCCACTCGTTGTGAATGAATGAAAAACATTTAAGTACCTACGTAATGATATACATTGTGAAAGGTTTACGAATAAATGTTTTGATTCCTTGTGATGTTTTTTTCATTTTATATTATATTACTACCAGTTTTAATACGTGGGGCGCACTATATGTTTCCGGAATGAATATGAAAAAATACTATTAAAGGTACAAAATTAATTTATTGTTTTTCAAAATAATCTCCCTTTGCGTCTATGCACTTTTTCATTCGATGAAACCAGTTTTGAAAACTTTTGTGCCACTCCTCTGTGGTGACCTCTGAACCGTGTTTTTCATACTCCTCGACAGCCTCTTCTGGTGATGAAAATCGTTGACCGCGTAATTGGTTCTTAATTTTTGGGAACAGAAAAAAGTCACAAGGTGCCAGGTCGGGACTGTATGCAGGATGACTCATGAGTTCTACATTTTTCGCCGTCAAAAAGTCGTTTGTCTGTCTGGCCGTGTGAGAACTAGCATTGTCGTGGTGCAGGATGATACGGCGTTTACGGTTATTTTTACGGAGTTCGTCAATAACTTCCGGCAAACAAATGGTCGTGTACCAGTCACTATTCACTGTACGACGATTCTCTAAAGCAACAGTAGCCACGTGTCCAGTTTTATTAAAAAAAGAAGCAATCATCCGCTTAGATGCACTTTTCACGCGCGCCACTTTGGTTGGTTTCGCCTCATCTTGAAAGACCCATACGCTCGATTGCTGCTTTGTTTTGGGATCGTAGCAATAAATCCATGTTTCGTCACCTGTTACTATGTCCCACACCAAATGTGACGCACCTTCGTTGAATCTGGTAAGCATGGCACTGCACCAAATGACGCGGTCCGTTTTTTGAGCCTCGGTCAAGTTGTGTGGGATCCACCGCGAGCACAGCTTTCTCACACCCAAATGTTTGTGTAGGATTAATTGTATTTGACTCATGCCTATTTCTAAGGATGCGCGAATTTCATGGTAGGTCACATGCCTGTCTGTTTCAATCATACGGCGCACAGCATTGATGTTTTTGTTGGTCACAGCGGTGGACGGCCGACCATCGCGAGATTCGTCACTGAGATTGATACGACTACGCTTGAATTCTGCAAACCAGCTATAAACAGTTGTCTTGCATGGTGCTTCATTGCCAAAAGCTGTTTCAAGCCGAGCGATGCTCTGTTGAGCTGTCAAATTACACTTAAAATCGTAGAAAATCATACTACGAAAATTTTCCCGAGTTAAATCCATGTTGATGCAGACACACAATTTTTTAAATGGCGCCACAAGGTAAAAACAAAAGACAGTCAGATGAAACAAACTGCATTCTACAGCCAAAGAGTTCTATTTTCAAATGTTGCAATAAATTTTTAAATATTGTTTATGTAAGTGGCCAGTTCCGGAAACTTACAGTGCGCCCTATGTACATTTATGGATAGATGTACAGAATTAACCTTACAGTACAGTTTTATTATATGTAGATGTAGATTATAGAATATTGAGAATGAGGCAAAGCTGAAACATGAGACAACTTCTTCATGATCTAGCAAACAACTCCGAGGAAAATGCTGAAATTATGTGATTTGGCCGACTTACCTCTTACTCCGCTTATTAATTTAATGAAAATTTTATCAGGGGTAATTGAAAAAATCATTAAATGATGATAACTATCTTTCCTGATGTCCGATTTTGATGAAACAAAGATTAGATGTTGCCCTAAGCTAAGACCAATCAGCTTGTGAAAACTAAATTCAAATCTGTCCAGTAGTAGTTCCTGAGATTAGCGTAATTAGACAGACAGACAAGATTGCACAAGATTGATATAAAACATTTTTTTGTAATATATTATTCATCTTTAGTCGTTCCCTCTCATTTTCTACCCAAAATAATAAATGTACAGACACGTCGCTTCTACTCTTTTATTATAGTATAGATAGAAGAAGAAGATATAATAAAATTAAATATAATATAATAATATTGTGACAGGTCGATGTTTGTACATTTAAGATTTTTAAGAAAAAACAATATGAGGGGTCATTTCATCATTGGACCAAAAGAAGCCAAAATAATCATATTTAAAATTTTTGCCTGTCTGTCTGTGTGTTTGTATTCGCATCACGCGAAAACTACTGCATATTATTGAATGCGGTTTTCATAGTTATGTTGCTAGAGGTCCAACTTAGAAATTAGGCTGCAATTTATCCTAAATTTTTAACCGATTTTTTGTGAAAGCGTAACAGACAGACAGATAGACTTTCGCACATATACTAGCTGTTGTCCACGGCTTCGCCCGCCTGGTCAAAAGATATTTCCAATGAGGTTTGAATCACTTAGATTATAATTATATGACAGGTCTCTCGGGATCTTCTTTTTATGTACCTATTTAGAAGATTACTACCCCATCGGATTCCAATAGAGATTGATAGTATATCACACCCGGCACGTCGGATTTAAAAATGGTTATTATTTTCGTAGTCAGCAACCCCATAAACCATACTAATAACACTCATGTCCCCCATTCAGGGGCTGAATTCTAAAAACCTTAAAACAGGTAACAAATCATTTATCAAAACAAATTCTTGTGAAGTTTCGACTGCAAAGGCCTTACTAATCTCCTTCCCCCGTACATACTTTGAACATCGTTTCCCTTTTGGGGGTTATTTTGAAAAATTCTTCCTTAGTGCACCCCTTGATTACAAAAGAAACCCACTTGCTAAATTCAATGAGAGATCAATTGCAGTTTAGTCAGAGTTTGTCCCCCCTTTTAGAACTGGAATTCTAAAAATACTGGTACAGGTATTTATTCATTCATCAAAAGAAATAATTTTGTGAAGTTTCGAATAAAACGGTCTAACTAATCTCTCGTTTTGAAAACTGCTTGCTTAGCACCCGTTGATTACAAAAGGAGCCCCTTGCTAAAATTAACACAATCAATTAAAACCTTTTACCCCTTTTAGGGGTTAATGCAAAATATCCTGAAATAGGTATTAACTCATTCATCATAAGAAATAATTGTGACGTTGTGCCATATTTCCCCATACATGTTTGGACCCCATTTCAGCCTCCTAACAGGTGAATTTAGAAAAATATTTGCTAAAATTTATTGATGGACATAGTTTTTTTTTCAGACTTTGTCACATTTGTCCCTTTCAGGAGTTAAATTAAAAAAAGTTAAGATTTAGCTATTTAGATTTTATAAATCCCCATAAGATGTGCATTTAGAATAATTCTTGCTTAGTGAACCCCTTTATCTCAAAAGAACCCACATGCCAAAAGTCATTGATTGTCTTTTTAGCCATGTCTTGCTTACTATAAGTGGTATAAACGTCTCAGGCAACCGGCAGGACAAGACAATATCTTTATATTTTTACATTTCTTTTTGATATATATTATATATATTTCATTACTTATATATTATTTATATTGATATTACATGTGTGATGTTTCTGACAACGACTCTTTCCACTCTTGTATTTCTGATGATGAAGCTCAAACTTTGGGAACCTTTCTGAGCAACACCATGTCAGGTTCTTCGTTCTTTTTTAATATCTGTCACTTGAATGCGCAAAGTATTTCTGCTCATTATGCCTAGTTACTCGACACTTTTTCTTCTCGCCATTCTGGTGTCCGAGAGTTGGTTAAAATCTACAGTGTCCTCTACTCATTTCTCTTTACCTGGATATATTTTAATAAGAAATGACCGGGAGGATAAGGGCGGCGAAGGTGTTGCAATTTATATTCGTAGTCACATTCTTTTTCGAATACTTATTTCTTCGCCTCCTACTTATTCAAGTGCAGCTGAATTTATTTTTCTTGAGGTCACTGTCAAAGGTACTAAGGCGCTTCTTGGAGTTATTTACAGCCCTCCAGGCATTAATTATTGTTCTCAGCTTGAATCAGCTCTTGATTCAATTTGTTCGGATTACACACATCACATCGTCCTGGGCGACTTAAATACAGATCTTAGAAACTGTAAAATTTGCGAATCTCGTTCTCTAAAACTCAACAATTTATTACAATCTGTTAATTTATTTGCTTTGTCATTAGATCCTACTCACTTTAATCCTTACACTAATGACACTTGGCTCGATTTAATTCTGACATCTTCACCGGAACTCGTTTTTATATTTGGACAAGTAGCTGCACCCGGCTTTTCCAGACATGACCTTTTATATCTCTCCTATAAACTCAAACCGCCTAAACCTAAACCTGTTTTGTTTGGATGTGGAACATGTCTAACATTGATCAAGACAAGTTGCTGAGTGATGCTAAGAAGCTAGACTTTTCGCCTATAACTGATTCCACGACACTCGATGACAAAGTTTCTAAATTGAATTCAGCAGTAATTTTATTATACGATACTCATGCACCTTTAAAATCTGTAAAACTCAAACGAATGCCTTCTCTGTGGATAACCAGAGGAGTCCGTATGGCCATGTCCAAGAGGGATCGAGCTTTTCGGGTATATAAGCGAGACCGTACGGATCATAACTAATATAAGGTTGCTCGGAACTGCTGCAACAATATGGTAAGAGCTGTCAAAAGGAAATATTTCTGTGACAATCTTTCCGAATCTTCTTCTGCCGATATGTGGAAGTTTCTGCGCTCACAGGGCCTTGGTAAAAACTAAACGTCTTCTACTCTCTTATCTACATTTTCTTTAAATGATTTCAATGACCACTTCTCAAAAACCACTGCTCTTGATCCTGTTGTAAAATGGTCGACAATTTCTAAAATATCCGCTATGGCCAAACCACAGATTGCACCATTTTCATTTTCCCCTGTGACTGAGGAGATATTAGCAAAATCGTCACAGCTATTAAATCAAAAGCTATGGGATGTGATGATGTAGGCCGACAAATGATTTTAAATATTATTAATGTAATTCTTCCAGTACTAACTCATATTGTAAACTTTTCTCTAACTACTGGAACCTTTCCAGCGCTATGGCGAAAAGCTTTTGTCATTCCTCTCCCTGAGGTGTCATCTCCTCAAACTTTAAATAATTTCAGACCTATATCCATTCTTTCTTTTCTTTCCAAAATTCAAGAGGCTGTAGTTCATGCCCAAATATCTTTCTTCGTTTTTTCAAACTCTCTTCTTACCCCCTTTCAGTCTGGTTTTCGTCCAGGCCACAGTACTGCTACTGCTCTTTTGAAAGTCATCGAGGATGTTCGGCAGGGCATGGAGAATACATTGGTCACCATTCTAGTACTTATTGATTTCTCCAACGCTTTTAATATGGTAGATCATGATATTCTCCTTGCCATACTCCATCATTTGCAAATTTTTCCAACTGCACTGAATTGGTTTTCAGATTATTTACGCGATCGAAAACAAGCAGTTCGTATGGACCGCGAACTATCTAGCTGGAATCCTCTTACCTCAGGTGTGCCACAGGGTGGAATTCTGTCTCCCCTTCTATTTTCTCTCTTCATAAACCTTCTTTCTACTTCCCTTGGCTGCGTTTACCATTTCTACGCAGATGATCTACAAATATATGCTCAGGCATCAGTTGATGGCATTGAATCGGCAATAGAAAGCGTAAACTCAGCATTGTCTTCTATATTATCGTGGTCGGACGATTTTGGAATAAAAGTGAATCCCACGAAGTGTCAGGCGATCATCTTGGGTAGTTCTAGACAGGTGGGTCAGATTGATATGAGTGCTGTTTCGCCTATCACTTACAATAGCAACGTCATCCCTTATTTTCAGTGTGTAAAAAACCTTGGATTTCACATAGATGCCACCCTCAGCTGGATTGCACACATTGCTGAAATCAGTCGCTCTGTCAATCTTACGCTTTAACAACTAAACCGTTTAAGGAACTTCCTTCCAATCAAAACGAAGATAATGTTGGTGCACTCTTTGGTTTTCCCAATAATTGACTATGCTGATCTCAATCAAGATCTTCTTGATAAGCTTGATCGCCTTATAAACAATTGCATCGGTTTTATTTTTTGTCTAAGAAAATTTGATCACATATCTCCTTATCGCTCCGAGCTGAAATGGCTTCCTGTACGACAACGTCGTCAACTTCGCTTAGTAACTACACTTTTCTCCATTCTCACAGATTCTCATTCTCCGGAGTATCTAAATTGCAAATTCCAATATCTTTCTGACTGCCATAATCGGCAGCTCAGGTCTTCCAACACACGTCACCTTGCTACTCCTTCCTTTCGGACCGGTTTCGTTGAATATTCTTTCACTGTACAAGCCATTCGGCTGTGGAATATTTTGCCCAATGACATTAAAGAGACCTCAACAAAATTTGCCTTCAAGAAAAAGGTTCAAGCTCATCTAATGAATTCTCTCTAATTTATAAACCAGAATCACAATTTGTCTGCATTAAAATCTTTAAATATATATGTATGTATATTATACTCCCTATTTGTGTAAATATATGTATGTTTATTTAGCTGTAGGCTTCTTTTTTTCTCTGTAATAATCACACAAAGCTTTTTTGCGCCGCTTTGTATTTTCTCTGTTTTTCCTAATGGTTGACTGGGAGAGAATGCTTTTAGCATTAAGTCCGCCAATTGTATTTTTACTTGTGGTACAATAAAGTTTTAATAAATAAATTGATATGTCAGTGATCGTTTAACTTTTGCATTTACAGCGTTTGTCCCCCTTTTCCCCTATGAAGAGGGTGATTTCTGAAAAATCCTGCAACACGTGTTTAATCATTTATCAAAAACAATAATCTTGTGAAGTTTCAAATGAATCGGACTTACTAATCTCCTTCCCCCATACATACTTTGGACCCCCGTCTGACCCCATAGGGGGTGAATTTTGAAAAAAACCTTTCGTATCTGAGCACTATGTAATAACATAAAACTTCTGTCTAAATTTCACGTTTATAGCTTTTATGGTTTAGGCTGACCGTTGATGAAATTAGTCACCCTTGTTAACAGTATAGCAACAAACGAAATATATGTTCATTCACTTCAAAGTTTAATCAATCTAACTTGGTTAGTTAGCCTTAGCCAAACTACGAAAACAGCCACCAAAATAGAAAATACTAATGAACGAACAACGAACGGGTAACAAAACAAACAACTCTTATTTTTAATTTTTAATTACCAACCAACCAAAACAAAACAACCACTAATTCAATTCAACTCTAAAATATTGTGAACGAACGATACGAAACGACCAATACGTAATTTTCGAGACATCCACGACCCCTTTATGTTGTTAAAAATCTTAATACGCGAAGTAGAAATCACCAAAATGGCGCAGCGCCATCTATTGGAAACATTGAGAAATAATTTTAGCTTTCATTGTATGGCTGGCTATCGAATACATAATACATACATAATGGTCATCTCTTTTTCGTGCAGACTCAGTGGATTACGATTTATGATTATATGCAAAAATTTACATATGAACTACGTTTAAATTAAATCACTTTAAAGACGCCATTATCATTTTATCGACGCCATCTATTGGATATCAGGGGTATTTTTTCTTAACACAATCAGTAGATGACCAGAAATAAATTGGCAAATAAATTTATTTAAGTGTTTCTTTTCAAAATTAAAAAGAAAAATTAAGAAAATAATTCTAGAAAACAAAAAAAAAACGAAAACAGAAAATTATTGTTTGTGGCAGGATTCGATCCAGCTACTTTCTTAAAACATTTCTTTACTAAAATATTTAAATAATATAGAATTCTTAAAAACGAATACAAAACGAAAAAAAAGGAAGTAAAAAGAAGTCATGTCTAGCAGGATTCGAACCCTCTACTAAAAAAACGATACGCGATACCATACATTGCTTGAAACTGGCGAAATTTCAAATAGGATTTGTCTATAGATACGCAAATTCACCCCTCTTTTTGGGCTTTAAGGGTTGGAATCGCGAACAACCCTCTCTTATGTGAGCAGTATATAGTAAAATCAAGACTCTCACCAAATTTCACGTTTATAGCTTTTGTAGTTTTGGTTTTGAGATGATAAATCAGTTTTCTTCCCCCTTTTTACCCCCTTTTTCAAAAAATGCCGAAATACGCCTTTAGTTATTTTTATTGAGAAGCATTCTTGCCAAGTTTCAAGTAAAACGGTGAAGATTTTAATTTTTTTTCATACAAACTTTGCCTTAAATTTTAACCCCTCTAGGGGTGGAATTTTGAAAAATCCTTTCTTACCTAAGCACTACGTATAAACATAAAACTTCGGTCCAAATTTTAAGTTTATAGCTTTTATGGTTTAGGCTGGGCGTTGATGAATCAGTCACCCTTGTTCTTTTGTATATATAGATTAGTATGGATAAGTAGTGTGTTTGGATTACCAAGATCCAATTTTTCTGCGCCATCGTTGTATTATTAAAAAGATATAAAAGAAATCAGTTCCTTGACTCAAATATTTTTTAAAAGGTGTTACCATCTACGGTACCCTAAGTATTGTGTTAGAAATAATCTGAAATATTCAAAAATGATTTAAATTCGTTGCGCAGTGACATCCATTCACATTCATTGTTGTTACGGAAAGCGTGACGAGACGGACTTAGTCCTTTGAAATAAATTAAATAATATACAAGAAATGAAAATAATATTGATACTGTGGCTACACCATTACCTCTGTACTTACCAAATTACCTTGATAGAACAACCTTTAGAAACAGTTACAAGTACCAGCTCTAAGAAGAACTCTTTTAAGGATAAAAAGTACCAGCTCTAAGAAGAACTCTTTTAAGGACACCAAGAAAGAAAACACAACACACACATCATGCAAGCATTTTATTTATGGCGACGCATTGTCAAAGAAACGGCGAGTTGTCATAGAAACAAGATTTGGTTGAACATGCACGTGCTGTATGGAGCTTATCACACGTCGTTGTCAAGAAACAAGAATAGCACAGCACACGACTCTTCACTTCAAGCAGCACATCACACCGTTCTTCACTCTTCATCAGTTCGTGGATGAACACTTCACATCACAACACATGGAAACTCGCCGCTCGCCGCACGTCCGCACCGTTCCGAGCGCCGCCGTCGAAAAGGACTGCGAGATTGCGCGAGCTAGTTTTATTGGAACGGCCAAGCACGTCACGCGGTATCCAGTTCGTCCCGCGCTCCCCGCGCGGACCATCGTCAAAATGCGCCACCAAATATGGATGTCAACTGGAATACTAACTTATGATTGGTTATCATATCGCAACAAAAATTCATACTTGTAATGTTTGAATGTAAATAATTTTAATAAAATTAAATTGAATGATAATGATAAGTTGCTATTATGTGTAGGTGAAAATGACTATGATTTAAAAGTTCTGACTTTGC
Organism: Euzophera pinguis; assembly: GCA_947363495.1. Taxonomy (NCBI): domain Eukaryota; kingdom Metazoa; phylum Arthropoda; class Insecta; order Lepidoptera; family Pyralidae; genus Euzophera; species Euzophera pinguis. Next base: position 9,834,608 of record OX376178.1, on the reverse strand, counting down.
AATTAAAACAATTGTGTATGAAGTTTAGGAATAATGACATACTTGTACTAAATATATTTTCGAATGATTATATCGACGTGAACAATATTAATAAGGCAATTCATGATACTTGTTCCACTTATAAAAATTGTAATTTTGTAAAGTGCATGTATAATAATGTATATAATTTATGTCAATCAATTAACCACGTCATTGACTCTTTAGATTATAGCAAAAAATACTTGAATTTTAAAGAATTAAAAAACTTATTAGCTAGCTACAAAACGAAAAAGGTTGACCAGTATAATGAAAATAAGTTTACACAGAGTTGCAAGGGTAAAATAACATACTACTTTAAGCGTCAATATTCTCAACCCCCTATGGAAAATGTAAGGCCAGAAGCAATAACAAAAAAAACGACATTACTTAATTACTTTCCGAAAATTGAAAAATCAAAATTTTTTCGTATCTAGTGAAACGTTAAGGTCAAAAATGAAGAGAGATAAAAATAATGAGTTCAAAATTTTTCACCAAAATATAGCAAGTATTCTAGATAAAAAAGACATATTAGAAGTAACGCTTGAGGAACTTAAACAACAAAATAAACACCCGGATGTAATGTGTTTTTCAGAATCATTTCTAAAGGACGGGCGTGAAAAATTCGTAACTATGAATGACTACGAATTTGCTACATCATACAATAGAGATAAATGTAGAGGAGGTACATGTATTTTAGTTAAAAAGGGGTTAATTTACAATGAATTTACTTTACCAAATAAATACAAAGCACAATCTACTTTCGAAGTTTGTGGAATAGAAATACCTCTTATTAAATTGATTATTATATGTGTCTACAGAACTCCAGACTCAAACGCTATCATATTCTTGGACAAACTTAATGAATTATTACACGAACTGTCTAAGAAAAATAAACTTAAGTCCAAAGTAGTTATAATGGGTGATATAAATATCAACACACTCCAACCAACTAAAGAAAGTAATTATCTAAATGACCTATGCAATAATTACTCTTTTAAACTCCACATTAATGTCCCCACACGAAAAAACTCATGCTTAGATCATATACTTAGTAACATAGAAAATGCTTCGACTGATGTTTTACCCCTCCATCTCTCTGATCACGAAACAGCACAGATGATTAGCTTTAACATAGAAACGAACTGTACCAGGCCTAAATCATATATGATCTATAGAAGAGATTATAGTTTTGATAATATTTGCAAATTTCGTGAATGCCTCCGTGGTATCTCCTGGGCGGAGATCTATGAGGAATCAAACATAGATAACGCATTCAACCGCTTTCATGAACTTTTCTGTCTATTCTATAATCTTTGTTTCCCTAAAATAAGGATAAAAATTAATGACAATAAAAATAACAAAAGAAAATGGATTAGTCTAGGTTTGAAAATTAGTTGTAAAAGTAAAAGATTATTAAGATACCGTTACTATAAGAATAAAACTGAAATAAATAAGAAACGCTATCTAACGTACTCACATTTATTGAAAAAGTGTATCGTTAAAGCAAAAAAGAACACAAATATCGCTTTCATCGAGAAAAGTAAAAACAAAACTAAGGCTACATGGGCTGTAATAAAAAACGAAATTTCTAATAAAAATACACCGGACAATATAACTGAAATTAAAGTTAATAATCAACAATTAAATGAACCTAATGACATCGCAAATGCATTTAATAACTTTTTCATTAATCTGACTAATAATAATATGACTACTAAAAATATGACAAATAATAATTTGACATTAAATGGAAGTACCCAAACATGCTCAAATAAAACGTTACCTAATTCCTTCTTTTTAGAACTAATGTCGGAAAAGGAGGTGATAGTAGAAATCTCTTCCCTTAAAAATACTAATTCAGAAGGATATGATGGAGTTAACACAAAAATAATAAAATCTTGCTGTCCTGAAATAATCACGGTGCTTACTCACCTTATAAATTTGTCCTTCTCTTCTGGCACCTTCCCGAATGCACTTAAACTTTCTTTGGTGAAACCATTATATAAGAAAGGATTACGAAATGATATGAACAACTATCGACCAATTACCCTATTATCAATATTTTCAAAAATATTTGAAAAATGTATGTTTAAACGGTTAATGAATTTTTGTAACAAATATGACATAATAAACGAAAATCAGTTTGGATTTCAAAAAAACAAGTCCACCAATCTGGCAATATACACACTAGTAAACGCAATCCTTAGTAGTTTAAATAGTAAGCACTTAACTACCGGACTTTTCTTTGATTTGTCTAAAGCGTATGATTATGTTTCACACGATAAGCTTTTAAATAAGTGTGAAAGGATTGGTATAAGGGGGATTGCTTTGCAGTGGATATCGTCATACTTAAATGATCGGTATCAAGGTGTTATGGTCAGTAATATATCAAACAATGAAATGTATTCTTGTACATCATCCTATAAAAAAGTAAACAATGGTGTACCTCAGGGCAGTGTATTGGGTCCGTTGTTATTCTTAATATATATTAATGACATTTTCAGTATAACAAATCATAATTGTATTTTATATGCTGATGACATTTCTATAATTGTAACAACTGATGTGAAAAAACGTAATAATAGTGAAATTATTAAACATGAAAATGACATTAATAACACGGTTGACAAAATTATTAAATGGCTACATGATAACAATCTAAACATTAATCTAAATAAATCAAATTATATACAATTTAATAATTCTAAACACCCACGCTGTAATTTTACGTTAAATGTATATAAAATAAATAGAGTAACAAATACTAAATTCTTAGGAGTCATAATTAATCATGACTTAAATTGGAAGGACCAAATTGATGCCATCTGTAAGCGAACTAATCAGTTTGTATATGCGCTCAGGCAGGTCAAAAAGGCAACAGATACTAAAACGGCTATTAAATGTTACCATGCATATGTAGGGTCGGTACTGCGCTACGGTATAATGATGTGGGGCTATAGTACAGACTGGCATAAGACATTCGTAGCTCAGAAAAAATGCATAAGGGCTATATGTGAAGTACCTCCACGCACCACATGTAGACCGTTATTTGATAAATTGGGTATTTTGACATTACCATCACTCTATATTTATGAAATATGCTTGTTCGTACATAAGAACATAAAATTATTTAAAAAGGCTGGTGATGTAAGTAATAGACTACAACGAAACCCACATAGACTAATATTAGAGAATGTATCAACATCTAAAAAATGTTCTCACAGCCCACTTAATATGTGTATTCGTATCTACAATTCTTTACCGGATAATATGATACATTTGAATACATATGAATTTAAAGAGAAACTGAGCGAATGGCTATGTAAAAACACATTTTATGACATTAATGAATTTTTTGACCATGATAAGTAATTATTTTTAATTTTTTAATTTATTTCTTTGACATTGCATGTTATTTCAAGGATTCAAGGACATTTTGTGTTATAAGTTTAATTAATTCAATTCAATTATGCTTGATTTAATTTAATTATGAATAGCTTAATTATTCGCATGTCATTAAATGTGACAAAACATGTGATCCAATATGTGAAAATTGTAACACCAATATACATACCATGTTTTTCGTGAATAAAGATATTTATTATTATTATTATTTATTATTTGTATAAATACGTGTCAATTTTGTAAATAAACCATTCCATTCCTTCTGAACAATTGGAGTATTATTCAAGTATCTCTCTCGCCAAAGTGGTGACCACCGACTACGCTACAAAGAAGAAACAACAAGAAAGAAGAGGAATCCCTGCCCGGCTACCAGGAAAAATCAAGAAAAAAAATCATCCAGCAACAAATCTCTGCCCGTCCACCATGGAACAAGAAAATGCCACCGTTCAGCCAACCCAGCCCGTCGTCCAGCCCGAAATCGCCAACATCTCACTAGCTCTCCGCATTCCACCGTTCTGGCGCGATCGTCCTCGGCTGTGGTTCTACAGTTTCGAAGCTGCCACCCACGACCAGAAAAAGGGTGAACAGCAACTGGCACAAATGGTCATCGCACGCTTGGAAAAACAAGACATCGAACAAATCTCCGATCTGCTGTACAATCCACCAGAAACGAAGCCATACCAAGCCATCAAGGAACGACTCATCTCCACATACGAAGAATCCGACAGCCGTCAATTTCAAAAACTACTCTCCGAGATGGAATTAGGCGACCAGAAGCCGTCACACTTACTTCGACGCATGAAGGATCTCGCTCGTGACAGAATCCCAGACGCAACGCTACGAATTATGTGGACAAACCATCTTCCTTCGCACATACGCTCAGTACTAGCAGTGAGCGAATCGTTCAGCACCAAAACCGCCTTAGAAGAGCTCGCACTACTCGCCGACAAAATGATGGAACAGCAACGCGAAGTATCAGCCATCTGTCCATCACAACCGCATCCATCACCACCACCACCTTCATCACAACTTGCCGACACTCAATTCCTCATCAACGAAATCAGAAGACTCTCATTAGAAATCGCCGAGCTACGAGCAAGACCTCAAAATAATTTCAGAAGAAACCGCTATCCATCTCAAGGCCGCAATCCATACAATCGTTCTCCATCTCACTCAAGAAACAATTCACCATCTTCATCACCGTACTGCTACTACCATCAACGCTTCGGGGCTCAAGCATACAAATGCACATCACCGTGCTCATTTAAGAAGATAGAAAATAAGCCTCAGGAAAACTAGAAAGAACGTTGGCAGAGGCGGATACCTGCGTTCAAGAACACTCATACCGCCTATTCGTCACAGACAAGAAAACCGGAATATCCTTCTTAGTGGACACAGGAGCGAACATATCCGTACTTCCAAAGAAAAAAACTCACATCACCAAGGCACTCCCATTCAAGCTCTACGCCGCAAATAACACAGAAATATCAACATATGGAGAGAGAACACTTGAACTCGATCTCAATCTTCGCCGTCCCTACAAGTGGAAATTTATCGTCGCTGACGTCTCGAAACCAATACTAGGAGCCGATTTTCTCAAGCATCATCAATTGATCGTCGATCTCAAAAACAAGAAATTAATCGACAACGTCACAAAACTGCAAGTAAACGCACCCGTTCGAGCGACAAATATACCTACCGTCCGCAGTATCGACACGAAAAACGAATATCACAACATTCTCGCCGAATTTCCCGGTACCACGCGACTCACTGCGATGCACTTAAACGACAGCAAGATCAACGTTCAACATTTCATAGAAACAGAAGGCCAACCGATACATTGCCGCGCACGTCCCATACCGCCACATCGCTACGAGAAGGTCAAACAAGAATTTCAAAATATGATTGATCAAGGACTATGCCGACCCAGCAAGAGCCCATGGTCATCACCTCTTCACATCGTACCCAAGAAGAACGGGGACTTAAGAGTCTGTGGTGACTATCGCCGCCTTAACGCGATTACGAAACCAGATCGCTACCCTGTACCACGAGTCAAGGACTTCACCTATCAGCTCTCTGGGAAGACTATATTTTCGACCTTGGACTTAAATCGGGCGTACCAACAACTGAAAGTTCGCGAAGAAGACATAGAGAAGACTGCCATCATCACACCGATGGGACTTTTCGAATTTCCGCGCATGTGTCCAGGACTCAAGAATGCAGGCCAAACTTTTCAACGTTTCATCCACCAAGTGCTCAGCGGACTGCCCTACGTATTCTCGTTCATCGACGACGCCTTGATAGCATCAGAGAATGAAGCCCAACACCGAGAACACCTAAGAACGGTACTTCGAAGACTCGAGGAACACGGCATCACCATCAACCCTGCCAAATGCCAATTCGGTCAACCGGAAGTCAAGTTCTTAGGCCACATCGTGTCAAAAGAAGGCATCAAACCTCCAACTGAGAAGATCGACATCATCATGAACTATCCTCAGCCAAAAACCATCGAAGAGCTACGACGTTTCCTCGGTATGCTGAATTTTTACCGCGACCACATACCTGACGCCGCGTCCATGCAAGCACCACTCAACGCGCATCTTCACAACGTCAAGAAAAGAGACAAAACCGTCATACAATGGACAGAAGAGTCAACGCAAGCATTCGAAGCATGTAAAGCTAGCATAAACAACGCTGCTTTACTCGCCCACCCATCTCATGAAGCCGTCTACGCTCTCTTCTGCGACGCCTCCGACAAATCAGCTGGCGGTGTACTTCAACAATACGTCAACGAAAAATGGCAACCACTTGGCTATTTTTCCAAGAAATTCTCCGACGCGCAATCAAGATATTCGACGTACGACAGAGAACTTCAAGCAATCTACATGGCCGTCAAGCACTTCCGCAAGATGTTCGAAGGACGACCACTCATCATCTTCACCGACCATAAACCCCTTACATACGCAATGAGCAAAATAACATCAACAACCGAGACGCCAAGACGCACAAGACAGCTTTTGTTTATCAGCGAGTTTACGACCGACATACGTCACGTGAGCGGTAAACAAAACATTGTCGCCGACGCACTCAGCCGCATCGAAACAATCACATGCCCGTCTCCGATCAACTACGAAGAAATAGCGAGAGCTCAAGAACAAGACACCACAATTCAACATCTACAACAACAAGACAACATCACCTTGAAAAAAGTCATCATTCCGAACACCAACATTGAACTCTACTGCGAAACATCATCATCACATGTCAGACCATATATACCAGAAAAGCACAGAGAAGAAATATTCAGAAACATACACAACATCAACCATCCCGGTACGCGCACGACTCGCAAGATCATCTCGCAAAAATATTTCTGGCCGTCAATGAATAGCGACATACCAAAATGGACAAGAAGCTGCATCGATTGCCAAAAGAATAAAATTCAACGTCACACATACAGTGCGATTTCAAAATTCCCGCCAACAGAGCGTTTTCACCATCTGCACGTCGACATCGTCGGACCGCTACCTACAACATCTCAAGGTCATCGCTATCTCGTTACTATGATCGACCGACAAACAAAATGGCCGGAAGCAATACCTACCGACGACATATCAGCCGAAACAGTCTCCGAAATCATCTACAAACACTGGATTGCAAGATTTGGATGTCCCGAAACACTCACTAGCGACCAAGGCCGTCAATTCGAAAGTCAGCTGTTCAACAATTTAATGAAAATAATGGGAATAAAGAAGAATCGTACAACAGCCTACAATCCTAAGTGCAACGGTATCATTGAACGTTGGCACCGCACTCTGAAGACTGCACTACGTACCAGACTGTCCAGCTCAAGTTCATGGATCGACGAATTACCTACCGTGCTACTAGGACTTCGAGCGACCCTACGGACAGACTCCGGAGTTAGCCCAGCCGAACTAACATATGGCTATAACTTACGGCTACCGGGTGACTTCTTCACAACATCATCGATACCTACATCTATGGACTACACATATGTCGAAAAACTACGCTCATCAATAGAAGAAAACAGGCCTCAGTCGTGTACGTCACATCATAACAAACAACGCATCTTCGTGCACAAAGATCTACAAACCTGCAGCCACGTGTTCGTCAGAGTCGACGCGGTAAAGCGACCTCTACAATCACCATATCAAGGCCCTTATCGCGTTATCAAGAGGACAGAAAAAGTGTACACAATACAACTTCAAGATCGCGAATCAAACATCTCAATCGACCGACTGAAACCTGCCTACTTATTACAAGAAGATCAAGAAATCAACTTACCACAGAATACATTACCATCATCATCAAGTCACAATCAAGTCATCATCACTCCGCCGCAGTTACCTCAAGATACCTCGCCACAGAAAGTTCAACGCACTCCCGCCGTTACGAGCAACGTGACGTCATAATCAGCTGTTACGCGCACGCGTATCGGCCGTTCAGTCAAATTGCCGGTACGTTTCACTTGAAGGGGAGTACTGTGGCTACACCATTACCTCTGTACTTACCAAATTACCTTGATAGAACAACCTTTAGAAACAGTTACAAGTACCAGCTCTAAGAAGAACTCTTTTAAGGATAAAAAGTACCAGCTCTAAGAAGAACTCTTATAAGGACACCAAGAAAGAAAACACAACACACACATCATGCAAGCATTTTATTTATGGCGACGCATTGTCAAAGAAACGGCGAGTTGTCATAGAAACAAGATTTGGTTGAACATGCACGTGCTGTATGGAGCTTATCACACGTCGTTGTCAAGAAACAAGAATAGCACAGCACACGACTCTTCACTTCAAGCAGCACATCACACCGTTCTTCACTCTTCATCAGTTCGTGGATGAACACTTCACATCACAACACATGGAAACTCGCCGCTCGCCGCACGTCCGCACCGTTCCGAGCGCCGCCGTCGAAAAGGACTGCGAGATTGCGCGAGCTAGTTTTATTGGAACGGCCAAGCACGTCACGCGGTATCCAGTTCGTCCCGCGCTCCCCGCGCGGACCATCGTCAAAATGCGCCACCAAATATGGATGTCAACTGGAATACTAACTTATGATTGGTTATCATATCGCAACAAAAATTCACACTTGTAATGTTTGAATGTAAATAATTTTGTATAAATACGTGTCAATTTTGTAAATAAACCATTCCATTCCTTCTGAACAATTGGAGTATTATTCAAGTATCTCTCTCGCCAAAATACTATCAGTTATTCTCTTAGGTGAGTATAATTCTTTTATAGTGTTTCCTCTAGCTGCGCACACAGAATCATTCAGAGAGTCTAAATCATCATCAGTCTATTTTTTTATTTTATTTATTGATTAAGGTTTACCCACATTTGTTTACATTGTTACTTATTTCTAAAATTTTGCATACAGGAATATTCTTAATGTAATAAACACTTTAAGAAGTTAACAAATTAAATAGATGTAGTCCGATCAGTTACTTACATGTTTCGTTGTTAAATATTCATAAATAGTGTTCCGTACCTTGCCCAACGGTCAGCATGAATATCTATAACATTGCTCAGTTAGTTAATCAGTCATGAGTCTTGGTACTGGTGAGTTTGCTCCAAATTTAGTTCTACGAAAACAGGGACTAAAAGGATCGATACTTTTACGGGGATATCTGAATGGAATTCTAAATTTAAATTTACCTAAAAGTCGTGGACAATCCAATGAATTATTAAAAAATTTCCATGCAAACCTGAGATCGTTTTTAATTCTGCGATTAGTTAGAGACTACTTTGAAATGCGATAGAGTCTAAAGTAATTTAATGATTTCTTATGTTTTCGCGATTGTTATCCATAAAATTAAACTATTTTAATACGGTTTTATCGCATTTATTATTCATTTACACCTGACGTTTCAAACACTTTACAGCGTTCATGGTCGCAGGCAGACGCTGTAAAGTGTTTGAAACGTCAGGTGTAAATAAATAAGTAATAAACGCGATAAAACCGTATTAAAATAGTTTAATCTAAAGTAATTTGCTTGACTTTAATCTTGTTTCGTACATACTTAATTGAATGACATATCTTATTTACCTAATTGATTTTGATTGAGTTGGTTGCCTGTAAGAAATGGTGCAGTAAAGAGTTATATTATTATTATTATTTTTTATAAATACCTGTTGCGAAAACCCTAGCTGATTCTTGCAGCTCCTCCAGGTCAAAAAGTACTATGTCTGACCCCGGGTCTTCAACTATATTCATATCAAATTTCATAATATGGATTGTATGGAAGTATGGGGATTGTTGAAATGAGTTACACCGTGTACTCAACTTGTGTTAAATGTTATATTTTCATAAGTAAGTACTTCGTTGTGGTATCCAAAGCAAACACTTGTTATGCAGTAAATCTTGTATATTATTGTTAAACTATAATTAAATATCGGACGTACAAATTCTGCACGCTAACAGAATTTTGCCAGGTTGCGTTCGCAATCATAAAGTAGCGTTCGGAAACACTACAGAAGTATGGATTTTTGTAATAATTCCATACAATTACCTACGCGTTACGGTGCTCGCCGCTTTGGGCCCACGACAGGCTTCTGTCTCGGTTAGACGAGTGCGTACGGGTAAGTTTCGCCAGCATTTTAGACTGCCCCATAAATGACCGATGCTGGGCCCAAGCGACGCTTCCAATTTGTTATGGTGGTCTAGGCATACAAAAAATTTCCAGTGTGGCACTGCCAGCTTTCTTGTCCTCAGTTCATGGCACGCTCAACCTCGTCGGTAAAATTTTATCCCCGACGCTTTCCGGCGTAGAGGTTGCGTGCTTGAACGAGGCCAGGAGTGCCTGGCTCAGTGTTATTAGTCCTAATGCCGATCTACCCCTAAATCTGGCTTCGCAGCGTCAATTGGACGAGCCGCTCTGCTTACTAGAACGAAAGAATCTACTAGAGACCAGTGACAGTCTGGCTGAGCGGTCTCGTCTCTTAGCCAGCTGAAAGTCAGAGGCGGGGTACCGGTTGAACGCTGTCCCATCGACTAGCGTTGGTACGTTGCTGGATAGGACTGGTTTTTGTTTAGCAGCAAGTTTGCAGATAGGTGTTAGGACTAACGAGCCCCATCGCTGTCGTTGCGGGGAAGACGTCGACCCCCTGGGACACCACGGCCTGGCTTGTCGCCGCAGCGCAGGCCGCATTTCACGTCATGTCGCTCCTAATGACGTCATTCGCCGGGCCCTTGCAAGTGCCGGTGTGCCAGCAGTGCTTGAGCCTGCTGGCATTACTCGAGATGACGGCAAGAGGCCCGACGGTATGACGCTCTTACCATGGCGAAATGGGCGGTCGCTCGTATGGGATGCTACTTGTGTTGACACAGTAGCGCCATCTCACATACGAGCGACCTCCTGTATGGCGGGTGCGGCTGCGTCGGCGGCGGAAGCCAACAAGAGGCGTAAATATGCGGCTCTAGATGAGTTGTATATATTTACGCCTTTTGCTGTGGAGACCTTGGAGCTTGGGGTGCGGATGCAAAACTTTTATATAAAGAGATATCTGCACGCCTAGTTGACATCTCTGGAGACCCAAGAGCTGGCGCCTATTTTGGCCAGTGCATCAACCTGGCCATACAACGAGGAAACGTCGCCAGCCTCTTGGGTACCTTGCCATCATGCGACGACAGCGATCTGGGCTCAATATTTTATTTAATTTAAACATTTTCTTTTTATCGTTAATTTATAATTATTATGTATTAGAATAGTCTTACATGTTTTTCATTGAATATTAAAATTTTGTTTCATGAAATTTATGTTGTTATGAAATAAATAAATATGAGTTCTGTCTATATCGTTAATCCTTCTTCTAGTCTGCAAGTAAGGGTAACTATGTACGTTTATAGTACCAATTTTTGAACTCAAAATGTCTATTTTAGGGGACTTTCACGTAGCCGATTAGCCTTGACCACTGGATAACTGAGGAAGATGTACGGTCTTCTTCTTCCTGCGTGTATTCCTAGTTGCGTCTTACGCTTCGGAGCCTAGGGTACGCTGTAAGTCATGGTCCTAGATTTGGCAGCAATTTATTTTAACGGCGACTGCCGTCTGACCTCCGTAACCCTTTTTACAGGGAAACCAGACCAACAGGATTATGACCCGAGGTGTGTTAGTGGCCAACACTGTCAGAATTTTGCATCTGCCACAGCCTCATGACTGCTATCTATCGATAACAACCGGGACCGATTTATAATCTATCTGTGGCAGATGTTATTTTTTGTAGTTGCGGCGATAGTTTTCGTATAATGACAACAAGTTACACGCGACACAGAGTATGTAAAATCGGTGAGCTGTTTGAAAATCGTTCGTGTCGCATATAGCTGTAAATAATTGTCGCATATAAGCTGTAAATAATATAAACATAACGTCGTTCCTTTTTGTACTCCTTTATTTTGTAAGTAGGTTAAGATTGTAATTCTCCTTAAGCTCATTATCTTTCATGTCTTTTAGTTATACATCATTTGTTATCAATCTTAGCGTTATAAGTATTATTATTGTCATGTAAGATACAACTATGTAACAATAAATGCATATAGAAGGTTACCAATTCTTGTTAAACTAAAGAGAACCTTATGCATACACATTAAAGTTGTATATTGTTTGTACTTATGCATCCACGTGTCGTCCTTGTATTATACGACACGTGTAACCTAAGGTTGACCTCGTATTTTAAATGTCTGTATCACAACTGGATAAAGAGTAAATGAGGGAGAATACCTGCTCACAGGGTTGCGCATGCGTCGTATAGTTCATTTAGTGTATAAAAGGGCACTAATTCGGTCCTAAAATTCATTCTAACAACAGCAAGCAAGTAATGAACAAGACAAGTGCGCGACTCTCGGAATAGTCACTCCCAGTTTGTAAATATATAAAATCTTTAATTTCAAAGTGCCAAATACCTATAAAATCTACAGTCCATTTCCTCAAGTTATCCTCTGTCATTCACGACAGAAAGTGGTCATTCGGCAGCCGGATTCAAGTACCAAGTGACACGGTGTTAGGTGAGCTGAACTCGCTCGGCTCGACAGCTTTAGCTGTATAAACATCCACCAAAGGTTATCGGCTTTTTAGCCTGCTCCCTGCGGTACCCCAAGGTGTGTGGCTCGAAGCACAGGCTCGCCGACCCTTGGGTTTTAGTTCAGGTCACTCAGACCTCACGTTGGCAGTGTAGTTGTGCGTCGGTCGGGAGGTCACGTACCCCCTGGCTTCTCCGTGTCATCTTATCCGTCGTGCAACAAAAGGACTGTGGGGGCGAGAGCCTCGCGTCCTTTCACCAAACTCAGTGAGTGACATTTTAGCCAAACAATAAGTGCAGTGAAAGTGTTAGTCGTAATTTCGCATATTTTTTATTCTTTTGTTTTTTTCCATTGTCGCATTTATTTTTCTTGTCTTTATTTTTTTTCATTATTTCGCATATTTTGTTCGTTGTTAGGATCATTTATTTTTATATAGGGATTTAAGTGTGTAAAATTAGGGTAAAAATGATGAGGTCCCCCACGCGCACCGATAGGTCATTAAGGTCTAGGGGCCCTCCGCCCACTCCCTCCTCACAAGAGGAAAGGGAAAAAACACCGCCCTCAGGTGACACCACTCCTGGTGAAACCAACACATGGAGCAAAAGCACCAGCCCGACCACTGACGCAAGTCAAAAAAGAGTAGAAGATGCAGTCGTGCCACCGTCTCCGCGACCGGAAGCGCGGAGCGGTGTTGTTGAGGATACGTTGCCAAATAGGAGTGCCCCGGGCACGGTAGTTCAAGCGCCGCGCTCGCCCCGGGAAAGCAGTGAGATAAGTGTATTGATGGCAGAGCTCGAAGTGCATAAGGCTAAGTTGGAACTGGCTCAACGGGTTGCGGAATCCGCCAATTGTAGGTTGGAGATCGCGCGCTTGAAAGTCGCGCAGTCTACCGACGGCGGAACGCAGCACGGGTTTAGTGAAGAGCATAGGGTGTCCAACTGGGTCGCACAACATACGAGTTCGAGGCCTGCTATTCAGGACGCTTATCAGGACCCGGGTCCTAATACGTCGCGAGACAATAATAGAGTCCGCACGTTAAACAACGTTATCACGACACCTCGGGATCGTGTCGTACCCGTTATGCAGCGGACGGTACCCGAGCTACCTACCTTTGACGGAAATATTTCCGAGTGGATCGCATTCCGGGCTGAGTTTGAAGATAGTGCTCCCATGTTTAGTGCCGTAAATAACGTAAGCCGAATCCGCCGAGCCCTCAGAGGCGAGGCCCGTACGGCCGTTAAAGCCATCATGTATACCGTTCAGGACCCATTTGAGATAATGGAGGCCCTGGAGAGGCACTTCGGAGACCCCGAAGAAATAGTCCTCACGGAAATTAATAACGTTAAACGTATGCCGCGATTGTTTGAAGATAACAGTAACATCGTAACTTTCGCCGGTCATGTCGCTAATGTTGTAGCGACCATTAGAGCTCTCAGGCAGGATAAGTATTTATATGCCCCCGAGTTAGTTAATAAAATTGTTGACAAACTTAGTTTAATTGTTCGGTACGAATGGAGTAAATACAGAACGTTAAACTCCAGTACACCGGACTTAGTCGCTATGGCTGAATTTTTAAATAATATCAGTAGTACCGCGCGAAAAATGCACTCGCGTCAAAATAAATCACGGGCTCACGTCAACATTACGAACAATAGTCAACGTGAGCAAGCGTCGGGACGCCCTCAGTCGCCTTACTATCAGCACGCGCACCGACCATCCCCACCATCAGTCGATTCAAGCAGTGACACTGAATACGAACGCGAGCGCGCGGTCAAACGACCGTCGCGAACATCGGCTAAAGTCAATACCAACAAAGCGAAGGACTTCAAAAATTCACACAGTAATAATGATAATAAACCTAAGTCTGCACCCTCAGTGCAAAAGTGTGTATTATGTGGAAAAGAACATATGTTATCAAAATGTTCAGAATTTTTGAAATCCTCCGTTCAGCAGCGTTGGGAAATTGCAAAAAATAATAAGTTGTGTTACCGGTGTTTAAATTCATCCCATAAGCGACCCATGAGGTGCAAATATGTACCGTGTGGTGTAAACCAGTGTGAAGCAGGGCACCACAAATTATTGCACGGGTTGTCATCACAGGCAACTACGTCACGAGCTAACGTTAGTAGTATTAACCACGTAAGCAAATCGAGTACATTTTTAAAAGTCGTTCCCATCGAAATGACGGGTCCCCTAGGCGTCGTAAGCACATACGCCCTTTTGGACGGCGGGTCCACTATGACTTTGGTCGAAAGAGAAATCTCTGATCAAATTTGTCCCAGAAAAAGGGGAGATCCGCTCACAATAACGGGTATCGGGGGAAATATAATAAACGATATCGAATCCTGCGAAATAAATGTATCGATTCGTGGTCACTGTAGCCGTAATTTTGAAACGATGAAGGCGCGTACCATCACCTGTTTAAACATCGCCCCTCAGGCGGTGCCCCGTACTATGGTGGAGGAATGCGACCACTTATATGACATCGCGGACGAATTGTCGTACGAATCGGCTACCCCTACTGTTCTCATAGGCCAAGACAACTGGCATCTTATCGTGTCGCGACAGATTAGAAGTGGAAGTAAAAACCAACCTGTAGCGTCGCTCACATCCCTAGGTTGGGTGCTGCACGGGCAGTACCTCTCCTCAAGCGTCAACACGGCATTCATAAGTCACGTTAAACCGGTCACCCCGGAAGACGAGATGCTGGATTTGATGAAACAACATTTTAGTATAGAATCGTTAGGAGTGGAACGCAAAGTACCCAAGGCAGATCCAGAGCAACGGGCAATAACCGTGCTGGAAAATACATGCAAAAAACTGCCGTCCGAAGATAGGTATCAGGCGGGCCTCCTATGGCGTAGCGATTCAGAGGCATTGCCTCACAATAAAGACATGGCTCTCCGTCGGTTGTATAGTTTGGAAAAACGGCTCGACAAAGACGCGCAACTTAAATCTCAGTACACAGCTCAGGTAGATAATTTGTTGAATAAAGGTTACGCGGAAAAAATGTCGTCTAGCCCACCGGTAGAATCGCCTCGTAATTGGTACTTACCGCACTTTCCAACCACACATCCGCAAAAAAAGAAGATGCGTCTCGTTTTCGACGCCGCGGCTAAATACTGTGGAAAGAGCCTGAACGACGCGCTCCTAGCCGGTCCGGACTTATTAGAATCCCTTTTCGGAGTACTCATAAGATTTCGGGAAGGTAAAATCGCCGTAATAGCCGACGTAGCGGAAATGTTTCTACAAGTCGAAGTTATCGAAAGCGATCGTGATAGCTTACGTTTTTTGTGGAGGGGGGAGGACCGCTCGTCCCCGCCAACGGAGTATAGAATGAGGCGATTAATTTTCGGCGCCGCCTCCTCGCCTACTACCGCGTTGTACGTAAAAAACAAAAACGCGCAGGCTTTCGCGATCGAATTTCCTAAAGCGACCGACAAAAACGGTAAGAGGACATCAACCTTAATCTCGGCAAAGGCGCGTGTCGCACCGTTAAAAACGATTTCCATCCCGAGACTTGAATTACAAAGTTGCGTATTAGGTACACGCCTCGCTAACACCGTAATTAGGGAAACGGATTACGTCATCACGGGTAAACACTTCTGGTCGGATTCACGCACAGTATTAGCGTGGATTAAGGCAGACCCGCGAACGTTCAAAAGTTTCGTAGCCCATCGTTTAGCGGAAATAGAGGAAAGTACTACACCAGCTGACTGGCGCTGGGTACCTAGCGCACAGAACGTAGCGGATGACGCGACTAAGGGCGTCCCGAACAACTTTGATAAAAACCACCGCTGGTTTCACGGTCCCGACTTTATTAGGAGCTCAAAAGAGCACTGGCCTACTGACAAGTCCGACGCGACAGTAGCGCCAACGGGCGAAGAGCGAACTAGTAATAAGGTTACGGCCATAGTACATAGCGCTCAAAATAAGCAAGATTTTCTCCCGCCAGTAAATAGGTTCTCTAAGTACATACGGCTAATTAGGGCTGCGGCTTGCGTCTTGGTCGCGGCGGAGGCATTCAAAGCTAAATTGCTAATAAAGAAAACAGAAACGGAAATGAATACAGGGCATGTTAAGTTAGCAGAGCTTTTATTAATTAGGCGTAGTCAACATGTATCCTTTCTTGAAGAAATAAAGGACTTAGAGGCTGGACGGCGAATTCACAAGAAATCACCACTTTTCAAGATTGCAGTTGTATTGGACAAAAACGGCATTTTGGTTTTAGACTCACGAATAGATAGAGGTACGGCATACACTCCAATCTTACACGCCAAAGAGGAGTTCTCCAGACTGCTGGTACAACATTTTCATGAAAAGTTTAATCACGGGAACCATGCCACAGTAATCAACGAGTTGAAACAGCTGTATTTCATGATCGGCTTACGAAGTAGCCTGCGATACATATGTAACCGATGTCAATGGTGTCGGACCTACAAAGGAACAACTCTTCAAGTTCCAGTAGGTGACTTACCAGCTGAACGACTTCAGGCGTATCAACCACCCTTCACAGCTACCGGCGTCGACTTGTTCGGACCTATGACCATCACCATAGGCCGACGGCATGAAAAAAGATGGGGAGTACTGTTCACCTGTCTCACCACACGAGCGGTTCACCTGGAACTAGCCGCCTCGTTATCTTCAGCATCCATGATAATGGCCTTACGACGCATGGCGTCGCGACGAGGCACACCTACCGTCCTGTATTCCGATAACGGGACTAACTTCATCGGCGCAGAAAAAGAAATCAGAAGTGCCCTTCAAACCCTCCCTGAGGACACCAAAGCATTCACCTCAGTGAGAGGCATCATCTGGAAGAAAATACCAGCAGGAAACCCAGCCGCTGGAGGTGCCTGGGAGAGATTAGTGGGCAGCGTCAAATCCGCCCTCAAAATCACCCTCAAAGAGAAGGCACCCAGTGAAGAAGTACTCCACACGCTTCTTCTAGAGGCCGAGCATATTGTGAACTCGCGCCCTCTCACTCCTGTCAACCCAGACTTGGGCATAGAAGCCCTGACACCCAATCACCTTCTGATTGGGCGGTCATCCGCCTTACATCCTTTTGGTCGTTTTACTGACCATCAACTTTCCACTAAATCCTGGCAAGCCACTCAACTACTGGCCGACAACTTCTGGAAACGATGGATGCGGGAATACCGCCCACAGCTGGCCCTCCGAACGGCCAAGAAGGAAACACATCAGCTACAAAAAGGCGACGTCGTGATTATAGCCGATAACACTATGCCACGAGGAGTATGGCCAAGAGGCATTATCACCAAAACACATGCCGGTCCGGATGGACGAGTAAGAGTCGTGGAAGTCAAAACCGCTGCCGGCTCCCTACGCCGTCCAGCCTCCCGTTTAATAGTCGTATGCTCCGCTTTAAGTGGTGCTAGCGCACGTGGGGGAGACTGTCGCATATAGCTGTAAATAATTGTCGCATATAAGCTGTAAATAATATAAACATAACGTCGTTCCTTTTTGTACTCCTTTATTTTGTAAGTAGGTTAAGATTGTAATTCTCCTTAAGCTCATTATCTTTCATGTCTTTTAGTTATACATCATTTGTTATCAATCTTAGCGTTATAAGTATTATTATTGTCATGTAAGATACAACTATGTAACAATAAATGCATATAGAAGGTTACCAATTCTTGTTAAACTAAAGAGAACCTTATGCATACACATTAAAGTTGTATATTGTTTGTACTTATGCATCCACGTGTCGTCCTTGTATTATACGACACGTGTAACCTAAGGTTGACCTCGTATTTTAAATGTCTGTATCACAACTGGATAAAGAGTAAATGAGGGAGAATACCTGCTCACAGGGTTGCGCATGCGTCGTATAGTTCATTTAGTGTATAAAAGGGCACTAATTCGGTCCTAAAATTCATTCTAACAACAGCAAGCAAGTAATGAACAAGACAAGTGCGCGACTCTCGGAATAGTCACTCCCAGTTTGTAAATATATAAAATCTTTAATTTCAAAGTGCCAAATACCTATAAAATCTACAGTCCATTTCCTCAAGTTATCCTCTGTCATTCACGACAGTTCGACTCATCGATTATGTCCCATTAATATAATTCGAATCACCGGCTTTACATACTCAAAAGTAATTTTCGTAATCTATATATATAAAAGCGAAAATCACTCACTCACTAATCACGAAATTTCGAAAACTACTTAGCCAATGAAGATGAAAGGCAGAAAGGTAGATTGTGACTAGGAGACGTCCGTTAAGAAAGGATATTTGGAAATTCCATCCCTAAGGGGGGTGAAATAGGGGTTGCCAGTTTGTATGAAATTTCGTAATTTTAAAAGTGAGACACATGAAATTTTGTTTCTTTTAATGTTAACATCAGTTTCAGGAGTAGTAAAATCCGAAAATTTGGATAATGGCGGCGAAAAATCCAAAAGTACGTTTACTTATTTGGACCTCTTGACGGATGCCTTGAAATCCCAGCAGTGGGCTGACGATGAAAGGCCCTGTTTGGACACCATGCTGGGGATACTGGACAATGCTAAGAACTCCACCTTATGGGCTGTTTGGAGTAAGTAGTTTTCTATTTCAATGGTTATGCTTTGTCACACCAAGAAAATCCATACAATAGCGGCGAACTCGATACCTATTGCGCCTACTACTATTCTGCCGCGTACGCATACGCGTCACTGTGTGTATTACTCGAAGGATTGCTTAGACTTAGGGGTCGGCCATGTGGCCGATTCTATGTAGAAAGGACGTAATTTTTGTCATTTGGAGTACTTAAGTGAAATTCATTTTGTTATTGCATCATGATAAAATACGAGAATCTTATACACTTCTTTGTCATTATTTCAGTCGCCGGTAAAAAAGGTGGATGTAGGAAGGATTTACAAAATAACCAGTTGGAAGTGGCCTGCTTAGCGATTATCTGTGTGACCTTATTTATTTATATTTCTTACATCGCTCAATGTTATTGTCGTGAATGACAGAGCATAACTTGAGGAAATGGACTGTAGATTTTATAGGTATTTGGCACTTTGAAATTAAAGATTTTATATATTTACAAACTGGGAGTGACTATTCCGAGGGTCGCGCACTTGTCTTGTTCATTACTTGCTTGCTGTTGTTAGAATGAATTTTAGGACCGAATTAGTGCCCTTTTATACATTAAATGAACTATACGACGCATGCGCAACCCCGTGAGCAGGTACTCTCCCTCATTTACTCTTTATCCAGTTGTGATACAGACATTTGAAATGCGAGGTCAACCTCAGGTTACACGTGTCGTATAATACAAGGACGAACACGTGGATACATAAGTACAAACAATGTTCAGGACCCTTCGATCCGTCCTGAAACGCGTCGAGGGGGTTCAGCAGCTCCAGTGGACTGTAGTAGGGTGAAGGTGACGGGATCGCGAAGAAAACACGTAGTAATTGAAGCCAAACGATGAGGAGAGGGAGGCCAGCCACCAGAGATTCTCTTCGTGTTGTTCTCAGAGAGCCGCGTGTCGAACTAAAACATGGCCGCCGGGCGGCCGCCTATATATTTGGAATCTCTGGCGCCTTGAGCCCCCCCTCCCCCTCTATTCTTTATTTCCGTATTTACTTATTCTATTTACACGTTTTATTGCTCCTTGGTACATAATTCTCTTAACACTAAGTTAGATCACCCATCTGCACCCGTTCGTTCGAGGTAGGTCGCCCCGTGTTCAACATATGACCATTTTTCCTACTTCGTATGTGGGCTGACCCCGCCCCGCCGGCCCGACCCCGCGGAGCCGTTATAACGGTCTCCTGCCGCCGGTACTAACGGTCGGCCGTTTTGGCGGTTGCTAACCGTTATGCAGATGAGTATCTACTTATGGTACTTATGTCTAATGACTTAATCTAACTTAGTCTAACTTATTCTAATTAAAAGACAGGGAGAATATCGTTTTATTTACAAGTTTTGTGACTTAAACCTAGTTCGTCGTGAACATTCTCCCGCCGTCGCCGGAAGGCGATACTTCTGGTAACACGACGATCTTCCTTGTTGGCCTTCGAAGCACGTTGCCGCTGCCCGTTTGGATGTCCACGACGCGCACCTCTCCGTCGCCGCCTGGGTGTACTTGCACGATGCGTCCTCTTGGCCAGGTGTTCCGCGGTGAGTTCGGGTCGCAGATGATCACGAAGTCTCCGACCTTCGGTGGAACGTCAGCATTGTAGTTCTCCCGCCGGCTTTGGAGTATCGGCAAGTACTCTCGTGTCCATCTCTTCCAGAATGCGTCGGCCATGGCTTGTGCGCGCCTCCAGTGTTGTCTCGCTGTCAGGTCCTCTGCTTCGAAGTGACCCGGTGGTGGAACATGGCAGTTCGGCCCAATCAGGATGTGGTTCGGCGTAAGTGCTTCTGGCTCGTCCGGGGTGACCGCGACATGAGTGAGCGGTCGCGAGTTCACGGTGTTCTCCACCTCTGTCAGTAAGGTGGCCAGCGTCTCGTCCGAAGGATAGCGCTCGTGCAGTGTTGTCTTCAGGGCTTCTTTGACTGCGCGTACCATGCGCTCCCAGCTGCCTCCCATGAACGGGGACGCCGGAGGTATGTACCTCCAGGTGATGTGGTGAGCGGTGACCTCGTGCTGCAGTCCCGCCAGTGCCGCTTCCGCCAGCTCTTTGTCCGCAGCCTTGAAACACGTTGCGTTGTCGCTCCATAGCTCCTTCGGGCAGCCTCGGCGCGCGATGAACCTCCGTAGTGCCGAAATTGCTGAGTCAGCACTTAGCGAGTGAGCGATTTCGATATGTATCGCCCGCGACGTCATACACGTGAATAGCGCCCCGTACCTCTTCTCTCTGTGCCTGGCGACTGTGACTTCTATGGGGCCGAAGTAGTCCAGGCCGGTGAATGTGAAGGGTCGTTGATGGTGTGCGAGCCGGGCTGATGGTAAGTCCCCGGTCACCGGGATTGATGGCTTCTTTCTTGCTATTCGACATCGTAGACATGACTTGATGACGTCGCGTACCGCCGGTCGTATCTTGAGTATCCATACGCGCTGCCTTAGTTCGTTGACGACTGTTTCTACGCCGCCGTGATGGAGCTTCTCGTGTACGTGTTGAATGTATAGGCGCGTGTAGCGGTGTCTTCCATTTAGTACCGCCGGGTTGATTTGTTCCTCTTGTACCCCGGATGCGGCCGCCACTCGTCCTCGTAACCTCATAACGTTCTCCTCGTCGATGTAGGTGCTCAGCTGGGCCAGTCGGTCGTTATTTTCCGGTTTGCCGCCGGTTTCTTTACTCGCGTTATTTCTCGCGCGAAGCTATCTTGCTGACTCGCCGTAATCCATAATCTTTCTGCATATATAAGTAGGTCAGCTGACATCTCGACGTAGATAGCCTGCGGTTGTGCCGGACCGGTAGTGTGGCGCCGTGCGTATTCTTGTTTCTTCGTAGCGCGCGACCAACTGGGATCTTTTCCTTCGTTTTTCTTAGTGCTTTTCCGTGTTGCCATCGTAGACTCGGTGTTTTTTGCTCTTCTTATTAGGCGTATAAATTGCAATACGCGAGCCGTAGTCCGTATGAGTCTCGTCCATTTTGAAAACTTCTCGATGCGGGGAAGATGTGGATGACTTTTTCCTTCTTTCTCCTGCTCCACGTGACATTTTTCGGTTCTTCTTTCTTCCTCGCCCGTCGAGTCTTCTTTCTTCGGCTCTTGTCGCCGTAGGTTTTCTTCGTCTTCCATGTTTACGTGTTTGGTCTCCATCGCGATCCAAACTCTTCTTAGCGGAATGCCGTCTCTTATCCGCTTGTGTGCCGTCGTTGGGAACTTGAGCGTCTTCTTTCTTCCGGAGGGTGGTTGTCTTCCGTCTTCCCGGCCGTCGCCGCCGACTCTTCTTAGCGGGGTGACGGCTCTCCTCCGTTTGCGCTTCGTGGTTATGGACAGGAGCGTCTTCTGTCTTCCGGAGTGCAGTCGTCTTCCGTCCTCTTCCTGACCGCCGCCGACTCTTCTTGTGGCGAAAGGGCAGAGCTTCACTTTTTTCTTTACGCTTTTCCGGCCCGGTGCGTAGAGGTGACTTGCGTACGACGTCATTGTTGTGCTCTCCCATGTTCCTTTCTTTCTTCACAAAATGCTTCATACTTCCACAGAAGGCGGTGGTGGCGGTGTGAGACTTCTGCACTCCATGAAGTACCCATCCTAGCTGTGTATACGACGCTACAGGCTGATTCTTCTGTCCGATGCGCAGTTGTCTTGAAACGATAAGTTCCCAAGCGTCTTGCCCCAGTAGTATTTTTGGCGACGCGCGTTCGTACACTATTGCGTGCAAAATGTCTGCCAGGTGATTACACGCAGATAAGTCCTCTCTTCTTACTGATTCGGGCGCGAAATCTAATCGTTCGATGGTGCGCGCTGACTCCAACGTGTATTCTTCCTTGCCATATTTTCCTCGTATCTTCGGGCAGACAATTTTGCTATTTTCCTGACGTGTTTCGCTGCTTATTCCTTGTAGCCACATCGTCTTCGTAGGGCCGTCCAGACCGATGACGTCCGCGACCGATGCGTCTATGAGGGTCACCGTGCTGCCTTCGTCCAAAAGAGCGTATGTCTCGATACTTGATAGTGGGCCCGTTAACACAACAGGAACAATCTTCAAGTAGGCCCGTCGACTATTATCGAGACCCGCTGCGACCGTTGTTGACGTGACGGCTTCGTGCTTCTCCTGTTGTTGTGGTGGCGCGGTGGTATGTGACTCTCGTTGATCCATATGCAGCAACTTGTTGTGTGACATTCTGCATCCACGTTGACCACACGGTGGGGCTCGGCAGGACATTCTCTTGTGGCGACTCTTCAAACACCGGAAACAAATACCATTCTTCTTAGCGGTTTCCCATCGTTCTTGAATGCTTGACCCGATAAATTGTTCACAGTCGGGAAGCTTATGTTGCCTCTTGCACATTGGACACTGATATTGATAATCCGCTCCTTCTTTCTTCAGTGTGAAGGTACGCTCCCTGCTCTTGAACCCTCTTCGTTCTTGAAAGCTTCTGTCTTCTTTGATCACTTCCGGCAAGGCGTATGAGCTGCACTTGTCGGCCTCTTCATTTAAAAATGTGGATATTTTCTTAATGTCCGGAATTTCTTCTTTCTTTCCGGCCGCGTAATCGTACCACTTGTTCTTCAAAATCGGCGTTAATTTATCCACGACGATCCGTGCCATTTCGGGATTGTAGAGATAGTGCGGCTTCTTCAATGCTTCAATAGTTCCGACGGCGTTGGCCACACTTCCCGCAAAAATACACAAGTCCCTTGGATTATCGCTTAACTTGTGTAATGCCTTCATTTTTTCCATCTCGACGTGTATGAGTGCTTCTGGTCTTCCAAATCTTCGTTTCAGAGCCTCCATGATGACTTTTGGGTCGGGCTGGCTGAGTAGTAGACACCCGACGGCTTCTCTTGCAATTCCCCGTAGACTCTTCCTTATACGGGCGATGTTTTCTACAGACGTGAAGTAGCGAAACGAACTGTCGTATGCCGCTCGGAACCCCAACCATTCTTGACAATTTCCATTGAAGTAAGGCAGCTCTTGCATGTACTTCGGCGCCTCCCGAGTGCTCCTTGTGGCGTTTATCAACGCAGCGGCCAGATCCGCGACGCCCACGACCGGGTTGTGAGGTTGACAGGTCGTTCCACCAGTTCCATGTTCATCCTGGCCCCGTCTGGTTCCCTCCCGCAAGTCGTCCGTATTCAACGGGTGACGCGATCCTTTGGCGGCTTCCATTTTTCCATCTTCTTTCTTCTTTTCCTCGGGCAGCGGCTGTTGTGTGGGTTCGTTCTCCCTTAGCGGCGTGCGGTCGATCCAACCTTGTATCCGCACGGACTCTAAATCATCTTCTTGTTCGTCGCTCGATCCATTTTCTTCTTCTTCTTCGATCTGTAGCCGTTGAAGACGTAGCTCCTGAATTTCCTCTTCCGCCTGGGCTTTTTTCAGCCTTAACTCGGCCAGCCTCTCCTTGGCCTCCAACTCCGCGAGGAGTCTCTTGCGGGAGGCCGTAGATCGGACAGACCGAGTGCCACCAGGCCGCAGCGTTCTCGACGTTACGGATCCCTCCCTCCGTGTGCTTGATCCATGATGTTCCGAATCCGTCGTAGTCTCCTTTGATCCGGACGATCCAGCGAGCGGTGAGGGACGAGCGGCATTCTTCAAAAATTCGTCCAAAACAGGCGGTGGGCGCGTAACATCTTCCTCCATGTGAGCTCGGGCACGTGGGACTCTCTCCGTGGGCTCAGATGTCCCTGCGACTGCCCTTTCCTCCCCTTCTCCAACTTGACTGCGTGTGACGACCATTCTTCTTCAGTTCCTTCGATAATCCCGCGCTGACAATCCGGCGACGCAAGGACCAATGTTCAGGACCCTTCGATCCGTCCTGAAACGCGTCGAGGGGGTTCAGCAGCTCCAGTGGACTGTAGTAGGGTGAAGGTGACGGGATCGCGAAGAAAACACGTAGTAATTGAAGCCAAACGATGAGGAGAGGGAGGCCAGCCACCAGAGATTCTCTTCGTGTTGTTCTCAGAGAGCCGCGTGTCGAACTAAAACATGGCCGCCGGGCGGCCGCCTATATATTTGGAATCTCTGGCGCCTTGAGCCCCCCCTCCCCCTCTATTCTTTATTTCCGTATTTACTTATTCTATTTACACGTTTTATTGCTCCTTGGTACATAATTCTCTTAACACTAAGTTAGATCACCCATCTGCACCCGTTCGTTCGAGGTAGGTCGCCCCGTGTTCAACATATGACCATTTTTCCTACTTCGTATGTGGGCTGACCCCGCCCCGCCGGCCCGACCCCGCGGAGCCGTTATAACGGTCTCCTGCCGCCGGTACTAACGGTCGGCCGTTTTGGCGGTTGCTAACCGTTATGCAGATGAGTATCTACTTATGGTACTTATGTCTAATGACTTAATCTAACTTAGTCTAACTTATTCTAATTAAAAGACAGGGAGAATATCGTTTTATTTACAAGTTTTGTGACTTAAACCTAGTTCGTCGTGAACAAACAATATACAACTTTAATGTGTATGCATATGGTTCTCTTTAGATTGACAAGAATTAGAGACCTCTGATATGCATTTACTGTTACATGGTTGTATCGTACATGACAATAATAATACTTATAACGCTCAGATTGACAACAAATGATGTATAACTAAAAGACATGAAAGATAATGAGTTTAAGGAGAATTACAATCTTAACCTACTTACAAAATAAAGGAGTACAAAAAGGAACGACGTTTTATTTATATTATTTACAGCTTATATGCGACAGTTATTTACAGCTATATGCGACAGTCTCCCCCACGTGCGCTAGCACCACTTAAAGCGGAGCATAGGACTATTAAACGGGAGGCTGGACGGCGTAGGGAGCCGGCAGCGGTTTTGACTTCCACGACTCTTACTCGTCCATCCGGACCGGCATGTGTTTTGGTGATGATGCCTCTTGGCCATACTCCTCGTGGCATAGTGTTATCGGCTATAATCACGACGTCGCCTTTTTGTAGCTGATGTGTTTCCTTCTTGGCCGTTCGGAGGGCCAGCTGTGGGCGGTATTCCAGCATCCATCGTTTCCAGAAGTTGTCGGCCAGTAGTTGAGTGGCTTGCCAGGATTTAGTGGAAAGTTGGTGGTCAGTAAAACGACCAAAAGGATGTAAGGCGGATGACCGCCCAATCAGAAGGTGATTGGGTGTCAGGGCTTCTATGCCCAGGTCTGGGTTGACAGGGGTGAGAGGGCGCGAGTTCACAATATGCTCGGCCTCTAGAAGAAGCGTGTGGAGTACTTCTTCACTGGGTGCCTTCTCTTTGAGGGTGATTTTGAGGGCGGATTTGATGCTGCCCACTAATCTCTCCCAGGCACCTCCAGCGGCTGGGTTTCCTGCTGGTATTTTCTTCCAGATGATGCCTCTCACTGAGGTGAATGCTTTGGTGTCCTCAGGGAGGGTTTGAAGGGCACTTCTGATTTCCTTTTCTGCGCCGATGAAGTTAGTCCCGTTATCGGAATACAGGACGGTAGGTGTGCCTCGTCGCGACGCCATGCGTCGTAAGGCCATTATCATGGATGCTGCAGATAACGAGGCGGCAAGTTCTAGGTGAACCGCTCGTGTGGTGAGACAGGTAAATAGTACTCCCCATCTTTTTTCATGCCGTCGGCCTATGGTGCTGGTCATAGGTCCGAACAAGTCGACGCCGGTAGCTGTGAAGGGTGGTTGATACGCCTGAAGTCGTTTAGCCGGTAAGTCGCCTACTGGAACTTGGAGAGTTGTTCCTTTGTAGGTCCGACACCATTGACATCTGTTACATATGTATCGCAGGCTACTTCGTAAGCCGATCATGAAATACAGCTGTTTCAACTCGTTGATTACTGTGGCATGGTTCCCGTGATTAAACTTTTCATGAAAATGTTGTACCAGCAGTCTGGAGAACTCCTCTTTGGCGTGTAAGATTGGAGTGTATGCCGTACCTCTATCTATTCGTGAGTCTAAAACCAAAATGCCGTTTTTGTCCAATACAACTGCAATCTTGAAAAGTGGTGATTTCTTGTGAATTCGCCGTCCAGCCTCTAATTCCTTTATTTCTTCAAGCAAGGATACATGTTGACTACGCCTAATTAATAAAAGCTCTGCTAACTTAACATGCCCTGTGTTCATTTCCGTTTCTGTTTTCTTTATTAGCAATTTAGCTCTGAATGCCTCCGCCGCGACCAAGACGCAAGCCGCAGCCCTAATTAGCCGTATGTACTTAGAGAACCTATTTACTGGCGGGAGAAAATCTTGCTTATTTTGAGCGCTATGTACTATGGCCGTAACCTTATTACTAGTTCGCTCTTCGCCCGTTGGCGCTACTGTCGCGTCGGACTTGTCAGCTCTTTTGAGCTCCTAATAAAGTCGGGACCGTGAAACCAGCGGTGGTTTTTATCAAAGTTGTTCGGGACGCCCTTAGTCGCGTCATCCGCTACGTTCTGTGCGCTAGGTACCCAGTGCCAGTCAGCTGGTGTAGTACTTTCCTCTATTTCCGCTAAACGATGGGCTACGAAACTTTTGAACGATCGCGGGTCTGCCTTAATCCACGCTAATACGGTGCGTGAATCCGACCAGAAGTGTTTACCCGTGATGACGTAATCCGTTTCCCTAATTACGGTGTTAGCGAGGCGTGTACCTAATACGCAACTTTGTAATTCAAGTCTCGGGATGGAAATCGTTTTTAACGGTGCGACACGCGCCTTTGCCGAGATTAAGGTTGATGTCCTCTTACCGTTTTTGTCGGTCGCTTTAGGAAATTCGATCGCGAAAGCCTGCGCGTTTTTGTTTTTTACGTACAACGCGGTAGTAGGCGAGGAGGCGGCGCCGAAAATTAATCGCCTCATTCTATACTCCTTTGGCGGGGACGAGCGGTCTTCCCCCCTCCACAAAAAACGTAAGCTATCACGATCGCTTTCGATAACTTCGACTTGTAGAAACATTTCCGCTACGTCGGCTATTACGGCGATTTTACCTTCCCGAAATCTTATGAGTACTCCGAAAAGGGATTCTAATAAGTCCGGACCGGCTAGGAGCGCGTCGTTCAGGCTCTTTCCACAGTATTTAGCCGCGGCGTCGAAAACGAGACGCATCTTCTTTTTTTGCGGATGTGTGGTTGGAAAGTGTGGTAAGTACCAATTACGAGGCGATTCTACCGGTGGGCTAGACGACATTTTCTCCGCGTAACCTTTATTCAACAAATTATTTACCTGAGCTGTGTACTGAGATTTAAGTTGCGCGTCTTTGTCGAGCCGTTTTTCCAAATTATACAACCGACGGAGAGCCATGTCTTTATTGTGAGGCAATGCCTCTGAATCGCTACGCCATAGGAGGCCCGCCTGATACCTATCTTCGGACGGCAGTTTTTTGCATGTATTTTCCAGCACGGTTATTGCCCGTTGTTCTGGATCTGCCTTAGGTACTTTGCGTTCCACGCCTAACGATTCTATACTAAAATGCTGTTTCATCAAATCTAGCATCTCGTCTTCCGGGGTGACCGGTTTAACGTGACTTATGAATGCCGTGTTGACGCTTGAGGAGAGGTACTGCCCGTGCAGCACCCAACCTAGGGATGTGAGCGACGCGACAGGTTGGTTTTTATTTCCACTTCTAATCTGTCGCGACACGATAAGATGCCAGTTGTCTTGGCCTATGAGAACAGTAGGGGTAGCCGATTCGTACGACAATTCGTCCGCGATGTCATATAAGTGGTCGCATTCCTCCACCATCGTACGGGGCACCGCCTGAGGGGCGATGTTTAAACAGGTGATGGTACGCGCCTTCATCGTTTCAAAATTACGGCTACAGTGACCACGAATCGATACATTTATTTCGCAGGATTCAACATCGTTTATTATATTTCCCCCGATACCCGTTATTGTGAGCGGATCTCCCCTTTTTCTGGGACAAATTTGATCAGAGATTTCTCTTTCGACCAAAGTCATAGTGGACCCGCCGTCCAAAAGGGCGTATGTGCTTACGACGCCTAGGGGACCCGTCATTTCGATGGGAACGACTTTTAAAAATGTACTCGATTTGCTTACGTGGTTAATACTACTAACGTTAGCTCGTGACGTAGTTGCCTGTGATGACAACCCGTGCAATAATTTGTGGTGCCCTGCTTCACACTGGTTTACACCACACGGTACATATTTGCACCTCATGGGTCGCTTATGGGATGAATTTAAACACCGGTAACACAACTTATTATTTTTTGCAATTTCCCAACGCTGCTGAACGGAGGATTTCAAAAATTCTGAACATTTTGATAACATATGTTCTTTTCCACATAATACACACTTTTGCACTGAGGGTGCAGACTTAGGTTTATTATCATTATTACTGTGTGAATTTTTGAAGTCCTTCGCTTTGTTGGTATTGACTTTAGCCGATGTTCGTGACGGTCGTTTGACCGCGCGCTCGCGTTCGTATTCAGTGTCACTGCTTGAATCGACTGATGGTGGGGATGGTCGGTGCGCGTGCTGATAGTAAGGCGACTGAGGGCGTCCCGACGCTTGCTCACGTTGACTATTGTTCGTAATGTTGACGTGAGCCCGTGATTTATTTTGACGCGAGTGCATTTTTCGCGCGGTACTACTGATATTATTTAAAAATTCAGCCATAGCGACTAAGTCCGGTGTACTGGAGTTTAACGTTCTGTATTTACACCATTCGTACCGAACAATTAAACTAAGTTTGTCAACAATTTTATTAACTAACTCGGGGGCATATAAGTACTTATCCTGCCTGAGAGCTCTAATGGTCGCTACAACATTAGCGACATGACCGGCGAAGGTTACGATGTTACTGTTATCTTCGCACAATCGCGGCATACGTTAAACGTTATTAATTTCCGTGAGGACTATTTCTTCGGGGTCTCCGAAGTGCCTCTCCAGGGCCTCCATTATCTCAAATGGGTCCTGAACGGTATACATGATGGCTTTAACGGCCGTACGGGCCTCGCCTCTGAGGGCTCGGCGGATTCGGCTTACGTTATTTACGGCACTAAACATGGGAGCACTATCTTCAAACTCAGCCCGGAATGCGATCCACTCGGAAATATTTCCGTCAAAGGTAGGTAGCTCGGGTACCGTCCGCTGCATAACGGGTACGACACGATCCCGAGGTGTCGTGATAACGTTGTTTAACGTGCGGACTCTATTATTGTCTCGCGACGTATTAGGACCCGGGTCCTGATAAGCGTTCTGAATAGCAGGCCTCGAACTCGTATGTTGTGCGACCCAGTCGGACACCCTGTGCTCTTCACTAAACCCGTGCTGCGTTCCGCCGTCGGTAGACTGCGCGACTTTCAAGCGCGCGATCTCCAACCTACAATTGGCGGATTCCGCAACCCGTTGAGCCAGTTCCAACTTAGCCTTATGCACTTCGAGCTCTGCCATCAATACACTTATCTCACTGCTTTCCCGGGGCGAGCGCGGCGCTTGAACTACCGTGCCCGGGGCACTCCTATTTGGCAACGTATCCTCAACAACACCGCTCCGCGCTTCCGGTCGCGGAGACGGTGGCACGACTGCATCTTCTACTCTTTTTTGACTTGCGTCAGTGGTCGGGCTGGTGCTTTTGCTCCATGTGTTGGTTTCACCAGGAGTGGTGTCACCTGAGGGCGGTGTTTTTTCCCTTTCCTCTTGTGAGGAGGGAGTGGGCGGAGGGCCCCTAGACCTTAATGACCTATCGGTGCGCGTGGGGGACCTCATCATTTTTACCCTAATTTTACACACTTAAATCCCTATAAAATGATCCTAACAACGAACAAAATACGCGAAATAATGAAAAAAATAAAATAAATGCGACAAGAATAAAAATATGCGAAATTACGACTAACACTTTCACTGCACTTATTGTTTGGCTAAAATGTCACTCACTGAGTTTGGTGAAAGGACGCGAGGCTCTCGCCCCCACAGTCCTTTTGTTGCACGACGGATAACACCGCTCCGCGCTTCCGGTCGCGGAGACGGTGGCACGACTGCATCTTCTACTCTTTTTTGACTTTGACTTGCGTCAGTGGTGGGGCTGGTGCTTTTGCTCCATGTGTTGGTTTCACCAGGAGTGGTGTCACCTGAGGGCGGTGTTTTTTCCCTTTCCTCTTGTGAGGAGGGAGTGGGCGGAGGGCCCCTAGACCTTAATGACCTATCGGTGCGCGTGGGGGACCTCATCATTTTTACCCTAATTTTACACACTTAAATCCCTATAAAATGATCCTAACAACGAACAAAATACGCGAAATAATGAAAAAAATAAAATAAATGCGACAAGAATAAAAATATGCGAAATTACGACTAACACTTTCACTGTACTTATTGTTTGGCTAAAATGTCACTCACTGAGTTTGGTGAAAGGACGCGAGGCTCTCGCCCCCACAGTCCTTTTGTTGCACGACGGATAAGATGACACGGAGAAGCCAGGGGGTACGTGACCTCCCGACCGACGCACAACTACACTGCCAACGTGAGGTCTGAGGGACCTGAACTAAACCCAAGGGTCGGCGAGCCTGTGCTTCGAGCCACACATCTTGGGGTACCGCAGGGAGCAGGCTAAAAAGCCGATCACCTTTGGTGGATGTTTATACAGCTAAAGCTGTCGAGCCGAGCGAGTTCAGCTCACCTAACACCGTGGGTCACTGGTACTTGTATCCGGCTGCAGAATGACCACTTTCTGTCGTGAATGACAGAGGATAACTTGAGGAAATGGACTGTAGATTTTATAGGTATTTGGCACTTTGAAATTAAAGATTTTATATATTTACAAACTGGGAGTGACTATTCCGAGGGTCGCGCACTTGTCTTGTTCATTACTTGCTTGCTGTTGTTAGAATGAATTGTAGGACCGAATTAGTGCCCTTTTATACATTAAATGAACCATACGACGCATGCGCAACCCCGTGAGCAGGTACTCTCCCTCATTTACTCTTTATCCAGTTGTGATACAGACATTTGAAATGCGAGGTCAACCTCAGGTTACACGTGTCGTATAATACAAGGACGAACACGTGGATACATAAGTACAAACAATATACAACTTTAATGTGTATGCATATGGTTCTCTTTAGATTGACAAGAATTAGAGACCTCTGATATGCATTTACTGTTACATGGTTGTATCGTACATGACAATAATAATACTTATAACGCTTAGATTTACAACAAATGATGTATAACTAAAAGACATGAAAGATAATGAGTTTAAGGAAAATTACAATCTTAACCTACTTACAAAATAAAGGATTACAAAAAGGAACGACGTTTTATTTACAGTATTTACAGCTATATGCGACAGTTATGCTCACAGCAAAGCCGTAAACTAGATTATTTTCTGTCACAAAGGCGTCTTTTGAAATTAAGTCACTTCTATCACAAGCTCTGTCGCTCGCTCGCTCACTGTTTTGGTCACTGTAAAACCATAAACTAAGCTACTTTCTTACACAAAGTCGATTCTGTCACAAGCTTTGTCGCTCGCTCACTGTTATGGTCACTGTTAAACCATAAACTAAGCTACTTTCTGTCACAAAGTCGTCCTTTAAAGCTAAGTCGCTTCAGTCACAAGCTCTGCCTAAGCGTGAGAGTTGCTCACTTACCAAGTTATTGATGACATCCGAGCGATTTTGGTCATAGTGATCACTTCAGGAGTTTAAGGCTCCTATCGTGGCTTATGCAGCCCATCTTGTTGATGAAAGTCCTAGCGCATTGCGGTCATGGTCAGTTTAGCACACTACTGCTATGCATTTTAAAATCTTCGACTTTGGTGTTAACCAAATAACGCTCAATATAAAAGACGTTAACATGTTTACTAAAACCGAACATATAACCGCACCCGCCGGCGAGTGTGACGTAGTAGGAACAGTAGACAGTTTACTAGGTACCGGAATGTACCAGGGCGCTTCACGCCACCGATAGGGTCTCAGTAGGCCCTTCAGGCACAATAGTGTCGGCCCTTATGGCATTGAGCGTTTGCTACCGCTCGCGAGTTTGCATCGCTCGCTTGATCAAAGGCAAAGCCCATGGCCGAGGTTCGTCCCAACTGGGAGCCCCTTGTGCATTTGCCGAAAAGGCTGAGTGGTTAATAGCACTCGCCTCGAACTGTCCCGCTGTAAATTTAAAAGCTCACCCCGCGCCCGTTGTCGCGGGGGCCGCGCCGCGTCGCGCGCCGCAGCCCGGTGCTGGGGCGGGGCCCGCCCGCCCGCCGCCGCCGCCGCGCGCGCCGCAGCCCGGTGCTGGGGCGGGGCCCGCCCGCCCGCCGCCGCCGCCGCGCGCGCCGCAGCCCGGTGCTGGGGCGGGGCCCGCCCGCCCGCCGCCGCCGCCGCGCGCGCCGCAGCCCGGTGCTGGGGCGGGGCCCGCCCGCCCGCCGCCGCCGCCGCGCGCGCCGCAGCCCGGTGCTGGGGCGGGGCCCGCCCGCCCGCCGCCGCCGCCGCGCGCGCCGCAGCCCGGTGCTGGGGCGGGGCCCGCCCGACCGCCGCCGCCGCCGCGCGCGCCGCAGCCCGGTGCTGGGGCGGGGCCCGCCCGACCGCCGCCGCCGCCGCGCGCGCCGCAGCCCGGTGCTGGGGCGGGGCCCGCCCGACCGCCGCCGCCGCCGCGCGCGCCGCAGCCCGGTGCTGGGGCGGGGCCCGCCCGCCGCAGGCCGCGCAACCGCGCTCATACGCGGGAGCCGCTGCCGTCGGCGACGTACAAGCCGGCCCGTCGACCGCGCCCCCGCCCGCCGCCAAGTCCGCCCAACAACCCCAGCAGCAGCCTACAAAGAAGGACGATAGCCCGAAATATCCGCCCTTCGTGGTGGAGCGCCTCCCGAACTGGCCGAAGCATTTTAAGGAGCTCGCCCGCACGCTCGGCCATTCTCCTACTGCACGCCCCTACCGCGAAGGGGTGAAATTCACTCCCCGGGACGAGAGGGAGTACAGAGCCGTGCAGTCCTACCTGTACAAATTGGAGGCCCAAGACAGTAGTATCAGCTGGTTCTGCTACTCCCTTCCAGCGGAAAGGCAGATTAAGGTGGCCATTCGCGGGCTACCGGCTGACACCCAGGAAGCCGAATTAAAGGAGGCCTTGCTAGAACTGGGCTTCATAGCGGACGCTATTAAATGTATCCGCGGCAAGGGCGGCCGCCCGGGAGGCACTTATTTCTGCCTCCTACAGCCCTGTGCAGATGCAGCCCGTATCTTTAACATTACGGAGCTGCTCCACATGCCTGGAATCAAGATCGAAGCCTGGAGAGGAAAACAGGGCCCAGCTCAGTGCCACAGGTGCCAGCAGTTCCGCCACTCCTCGCAGAACTGCCACCGCCCACCAGCATGCGTGCGCTGTGGGGGCCCGCACAGGTCATCACAATGCGAGAGGCCCCGGGAAGAGCCGGCCACCTGCGTCAACTGCGGTGGACCCCATCCCGCAAACAGGACCTCGTGCCCGGTCTTCCAGCAGGAAGCGAGGAACAAGCGCGCCGGCACTGTGGCACGGACTAGCACCGCCCCACCACGCCAGCAGGAGATAGTGGAGAACGCACAAGCCTCCCTAATGGCACCTGCTAATGCTCCTACTGAGAGAGGAGCTCCGCTACCAAAGAAAAAGAAGAAGAAGAATAAGAAAAAGAAGACCTCTCCAGTAGGAGATCAGCAGGTGACCGAGACGCCTGCCATTGCACCCCAGCAACAATTGCCAACCGACGACAGAAACCTGGAGGCTCTGTCGCGGATGGTTAATACCATTGTGGCGGCCGGCGGCGTCATCACGCCGGAGCTCCTCAGAGGTCTCTCCACAATAGCCCACAATGGATAGCAGGCCTCTGAGGATCGTTCATTGGAACGCCGAAACGCTCCGGAGGAAGAAGAAGTTGCTGACTAACTTCCTCCGGGAGCACCAAGTCGACATTCTCCTAGTCAGCGAGACCCACCTCAAAGTTGGGGAGGATTTCAGAATCCCCAACTACTTCTGCTACCGCAAGGACGAGAAGAGCCCCATCGACGGAGCAGCCTACAGGGGGCTGACGGTGTTCGTGAAGAGGAGCATCGTTCACCAGGCCATACCGTACAAGGAGTTCAAGACCATGTACGCGCTCGGCGTGCTAATCAACGTCGGCGGGCTACAGCTGCGTATTTTCGCGACTTACATCCCGCCGTCCATACTAAACCGATTGGACGTCCAGGAGCTACGATCTCTCCTCCTGGACCCCACGCCGACGCTTGTGGCAGGCGATTTTAACGCCAAACACACAGTCTGGAACTCCTCAAAGGTGTGCCAGCGTGGACGAGCAATTCATCTGGACTCTGTGAGCCACGACTACGAAGTCATGGGTCCGGACGAGCCGACCCACTTCAGCTACCGCTCAGGAAACGCCGACACCATCGACCTCGTGGCCCACAGGGGCCTACGCACGCCGCCATCTCAAGTAGTGCTGCCGGATCTACCATCTGATCATCGGCCAGTACTCCTCGTCCTTGAAGAATTACCTGCAAGGGTCTCGCTGCCTAGGAGAAGAGAGAGGATAGACTGGGACGCCTACGTCCGTGCCCTGGATGAAGCGCGCCCCAGCCTGCACTTCAAAAAAGTCTCCACCGGCGATGAAGTCGAGCTTGCGGCGGGTGCTATAATCCGCAGCATTCGCAGCTCCCTCGCCTCTGCGAGGCGTGATGTCCCGGCCGGAAAGAAACCTGATTCTCTTCCGGCCAACATCCTCCGGCTCATAGAGAAGAAGAGGAGGCTGCGAAGGCAGTGGCAAATCACCCGCTGCCCCAACATCAAAGCCGAAGTGAACAAACTGGTGGAGATAGTCAAAGACCAGCTGGAGGAACATGCAGCCAAGACGTGGGAGAACCATCTGCTCGCGGTGGGCGGTGATACCCCCTCCATTCACCGCCTATGCCGGCGGCTGTCGAAGGAGCCTGAGCCCGTACGACCGCTGCTGGCCAAGGACGGCCTCCCACGTTTCCAAGCCTGTGATCGCGCGGAGATCTTCGCGGACCACCTGGAGCGTCAGTTTACGCCGAATCCAGTGACCGATCAGGAGCACCACAAGTTCGTGGTCGAACACCTTCGGGACTACCTCGCCGAGCCAGTGCCGGTAGAAGAGGACTCTGAGTTCTTCTTGCCCGGCCAAGTCCAGCGGGTGATCCGAAGTCTGAAGCCAAGGAAGGCCCCGGGCGCAGACCAAGTCACGAACGAGGCGCTTCGCCACCTGCCGCCAGCGTACATCGCGGCAGTGACGCGCCTCTTCAATGGCATACTGCGCTCGGGCCATTATCCAGAAGAGTGGAAGACCGGCCGGGTCATCATGCTGCCCAAGCCGGGCAAAGACCTCAAAAAGCCCGAAAGCTACCGGCCCATCACGCTCCTGAGTGCCCTCTCGAAGGTGTTCGAGAAGCTCCTGCTCGGCCTCCTGCTCCCGCACATTCCTCCTCGTGCGGAGCAGTTTGGATTCAGGCCAGAGCACTCGACGACGCTCCAGGTCGCAAGACTCCTGCACAGCATCTCCGCAGCGATCAACCGGAAGGAGCACGTGGCTGTCGTGCTCCTCGACAATGAGAAGGCGTTCGACAGGGTGTGGCACGAGGGGTTGCTGCACAAGCTGTCGACGTCTTCAATACCCAAGAAGCTACTCCTGGTGGTGGCATCCTTCCTGGAAGACCGGAAAATCAGGGTGGCGGTCGAAGACGCCGTCTCAACCGAACGCCCCGTCAGAGCGGGCGTCCCCCAAGGGAGTTGTCTCTCGCCTGCGACATCCCCGTACCCAGTCAGGCCAACCTGGCGCTCTATGCCGATGATGCGGCGTACTATGCGACCAGCATGAACGCCAAGTACGCCGCCAAGAAGATCCAAGCCGCACTAGAAGCCCTGCCTGACTGGCTCTCCAAATGGAGGTTGTCAGTGAACGTCGCGAAGACGCAGGCGTTAATCTCAGGAAACTCCCCGCTCCCGCCCCCCCTGAAGCTCTCCGGGAAGGACGTCCCGTGGCAGCCACACGTGACATACCTGGGGGTGAAAATCGACCGGCGCCTGTGCTTGAGGCAGCACGTCGACTCGGTGGTGGCGACCACGCAGATGGCGCGAGGGAAGCTGCGTCCGCTGCTCTCCTCACGACTCCCGCTGCGAACAAGATTGGCGATCTACAAGACCTACGTACGATCCCACCTCACATACGCTGCCCCTGCGTGGTACGCATACTGCTCGGAGACCAACAAGCGTCGTCTTCGAGCCCAGGAAAACCTCTGTCTCCGAGCGGTAGTCGGGGCCCCACGTTATGTGAGGAACACGACAATCCAGCGGGACCTCAAGTGGGAAGGCCTGGACGCCTTCATCTCGCGCCTGGCCAGGAACACGTACGGCAGGGCGGATAGCTCGGCGCACCCCCACCTCAGGGGGATCGCGCCCCTGCACGCCCGCCCTCCGGACGGCGCCTACAAGCCTTCACCCAGGAACGCCATCATCGAGTCGACTGCCAGCCAGGGGCCCGCCTCAGCGGCGGCGCCGGACCTGAACCCCCAGGACATCGTATGAAGACCTAGTGTGGCCGCCACGGCCACCACATTGGACCCGCCTGTTGTCGCAGGCGGCGGCAGCATTCGCCGTAGAGGGCAACCAGCCCTGATCGGCCTCTCCCACTCCGGCCTAACGGCCGGAGCGCGCGAATGATCACGGAGGACATACACATCCTATTAATATTATAAACGCGAAAGTTTGTAAGTATGGATGGATGTTTGTTACTCTTTCACAACTAAACCGCTGAATTGATTTTCATGAAATTTGATACGGATATAGTTCAAGACCCGGAGTCAAACATAGGCTATCTTTTGACGCAGGCGGAGCTGCGGTAAACATCTTGTACATACGAGTAGATATTATCATGGCCTTTTTCCATACAGTAGTGTTGCCGGAAAACACTTTACACATCGAATAATAATCGATTCTTTGATAGTTGAAAGGTATCCATAGTGACAATATATAGATAGTATCGATATTGATACAATCGATAATATATTTCTGTATTTTTTCTGTATGAGTTGAATGACGATGATTTGTGTTATGCCCGCTGTACATCCCGCCGCAGAGTTCCGTTAAATCTGTATAGTATCGGTGCCTGAAATGCTTGGTATTGTTGTTAATCCATTAATCGATTATTTTTCATAAATTCTCAAAAATCAATACTACAGATTAGATTAAATCGATACCACAGATACATAATCGATTAATAACCATTGATATAAACGATTACCTATGTTGATTAAATCGATATAAATTATATCAACCCATTTCAATAATCGACTAATTGTTTGATATTGCAGTTAATAATCGATTAATTGTCAAAAATCTATTAAATTTTTTATATCAATACTTTCTATATCCTAGATTATTAAAAAAAAACAAATTCGATTAATCGATTATCCGGCAACAATACCCTTCGGGGTACCATACCAACTACCTAAAGGCAATATTTAGAATGTTGATGGGCGTAAAGTGGAAATGGAATCAAAATAGTGATAGGTTGCTAGTCGCCTACTGATAGGTATGGTTCTTCGATTTTAGCCCACTTCCTTCACTCGCCGGCTTATATGGTCTGCGCGGGAAGAGAAGCAGCTAGTACATTCCACGTATTTACTTTTCTCCCAGATCAGCATTAAAGAAATAAGATGTTAAAGACAGACAAAATTGACAGAAAAAGTCAAAATTACAACATCCCTCTTTTGGAGTTAAAAAACAAAATATCTAAATAATAAAAATCGAAACCTCGGGAAATTTGGGACTATTTAATACACGGCAACATTGAGCACCGAGCGGTACTTCGCGCCATATTTTAGTAATTTATGTCCATATTTCGAAATTATACAATACTTATTGATGATATGTAATACCAGTATCTTCCTTATTTCTTTTAGTATTATTCTTACACAGTTTGACTACGCAATCTGCACATTTTGCGTCTACTTTTACATTAAATTTTATATTTATCTAGACATCCAACTCACTCATCGGTCGCGGCATGTCTGACGCGGGTATGCCGCAACCATGCCGAATTTGGCATGGTTTTAGTTGCGAATTTTTGTAGTATGCCGACGGTATCTAGTCGTAGCGCCGCGGAGACCAATTATTAATCTAAGATTTGCCCCTTAGAATAAATTTTGTGTCTTTTTACCAGAAGCCAGAAGGAGGTTTATGTTTTTTGAGAGTATGTATGTATAATTGTTTGGCACGCTCTGCAGCCTGAACGGCTCAATAGGCTTGAGAGTGACACTAGCTATTTCTAAATAAAAATTAATATAAAATATTTGGTCTTTTTCATGCAGTTGGGTTTTTTAGTTTCTTAAATTATCGTTATCTTGTTTCAGTTATGGACTCACTTCAGCCTCCAGTTGGCCATCTATACGGGCAGAAGTACCATTTGGGTAACTTTGACGAGTGTTTTTACCCAAATTTAGGGTTCCTTATGCATTTAGAAGTACCCAAAACCCAGTACTGTTTAGTCAACGTCACGTTGGTAAAAGATGTTGAAAAGCAAGGCAGAGCTGTCGACTATGTTTGGATAAACCATAATGTGAGCAGTGAAACTTATCTTCAGGTAAGTTTCTGTTAAATATGTGTTAAATATATTTCTGCAGTGCTATGTTTTAAAAGTTGGACTCACCCAAAATTGGCGGAGCGAATAATTTTTGGTCGATATCAAATGATTTTCGTCCGATATCAATCAATTTTTGTTCGACATATGAATCACATATTTGAAAATAGGGTTGGTATTTGGTCGACTCAGTAGCATCTTCTAAATAATTCTTTCGTAAGCTTCCATACTTCATCCCTCTATTCATTTTGTTTAGTTGTTTACAATCTGGTTAAAATATTTGATGAATGAATATAGTAATAATAAGAATACTCGTAAGAACTCATAAAAATAAACTTAGATCATAATTTTGATTATTTATTTAAAGGTTTGACTGGCAGAGAATTCTTTAACCATGGACGTTAATAACTACTTCAGCAAATTCTTTAAACTATAATAAAATTCGCTGCGTAAATCTATATGAATGAGAATTTCTACCTTATGGTCCAAAACGAAGCAAATGTTATTTCCCATACATTAGACATAAACAATATTACTAGGTTTTTTTAATAAAAACGGATTATTTTTATAAATTTATCTTTTTATGGAATATAAAGAAGGTGACCACCTCCGGGATCACAATACAAATATTTTTTCCCAGATATTCACTGAGAAAAATTATTTTTAAATATCATTTCTTAACACGTTTTTTTATGGTTATAGTGATTTATTTAAAATTTTAAGAAGGCGGGCACCTTTTAAATGTAACAAATAAACTTACAAAACATGTTTTAAAACTTAGAATTACTTCAGGTCAAGAACAGCTCAACATGAAATTTTGTTAATTCTGTTCGTATTGGGC
Organism: Euzophera pinguis; assembly: GCA_947363495.1. Classification (NCBI taxonomy): domain Eukaryota; kingdom Metazoa; phylum Arthropoda; class Insecta; order Lepidoptera; family Pyralidae; genus Euzophera; species Euzophera pinguis. The sequence goes on along the minus strand of OX376178.1, from coordinate 9,794,226 downwards.
CATAATGAATATTTTTTTTATTTTAGCTTTAATAATTTAATTTAATAGTCATTACAATACAATACAAAATTCTTTCTATATGAAAACATTTGTCAAATACAAGCAATCAAAAGAACAAAACCGTGCGCATAATTGCTCTGACACTTTACATACATTAATTACAATTAATGTTAGTAAATATTTTAGTGGAGTACAGCGGTTAGGCATTAAGTCTACTTATTTTTTTTTTAATAGCAAAATAGATTTTTTTTTTCAGAAACGAACAAAGTATGGTCGTTCATTTTCAAGCTTATATTGGGGCCTTTGCGTGCCAAAAACATGCCAGTCTGAATCAACTGGCAAAATAGCTAGATCTCTCCTTAATAGCAGCCATTTTGGTAGTTTGAGCGAATCTGCTGGTGTAAAAGTGTCGTATTGCGAAAGTGTTGATAAAATGGAGAAAATGCCATCAGCGGGACCTGTTCTGTTTAGGTAAAGAAAGAAAATATTTCTTGTATTGAAAATTTTATTTATAAAATGTATACCGTTTTTCAATCATTCATATCGAGCAGATTACATGGTCAATCGACCCTGTACACTAAGTCAGAGTTTTAAACAACCGCCTTTCGGCCTCTGACGTGGTTTCTTTAACGACTACCGAATGGCCGAGATCAACGGCTAAACGTGCCTTCCGAAGCGCGGAAACATCATTGTTATCAGACAATCAGGTAAAACCAATTGTCATCAGACCATGTACATAACCCGCTCGATATGAAGATGAGCAAAAGAACTTTGTTTCATTGACTTTTGTTTTTACAGGCAAATAGTGTTATTACTTTTCATCACAGCAATAGTTTGTACGTTTTTTACAATCAGTGGCAAAATAACTGCTGGTACCTTTGGTAAGAGAAAACAAAAGTATATATTTCAAATATCTATAAGACGTTTTTTTTTAAACAGGCGTACGATATTTCAGATAACCTGAAATATCATCCTTGCATTGTTTTGCCCTCGATTTTTACCCCGGTGAGGTGCGGTATCTGTTTCGGATGGCGGGTGTGAAGTTTACGTTCTGTACTTAAGGCTAATATTAAATCTATGTCATGGTATAGAGAATCTCATTGGTGTTATTTTTTCTTCACAGTCGGCGAATTGGTGCGTTCCTTTTGCCTTCGCCGAAACGTGGAAAGTCTAACTAAAGTCCGCGATGATGAACTACATTCCTTGAATTTTATGAGGACTGTCACCTGTTTTATAGGAGTACTTGGACACTACCATATGATTATTTCTACCTCATTTGTCATCAATGGCTTGGAAGAAGACTATGTAAGTATGGAATGGTCAAGCTGCGATGATTTCCGTTCTCAAATAAGGGGGGAACCTTCAGGAACCTTTTTTTTTAATGTATGACTCGTTTGTCGGAAGGAAACTGTCCGACTTTTCGATTATGACGAATGATAATCATTCTATATCGAACGAAAATCATACGATTAGCCGCCTTTGTGTTAGTTATACTTTTCAAAAATAGTTCTTCTGTATCTGTCCAAGTTGAATATTGGTCCAACTGCCCAGCGAAAGTATCTCTAGTTATTTTTGTAATGGCTGGTATCAATAATCGAAGTGGGTCCAAAAATGACTTGAATGTATTCAAAAAAATAAATTATATATGCACCTTGGTTTATATTTCTTGGACTTAGCGGTAGCGTTGCTGTACTCTCAGATAAGGGACTACCCTAAGGTTGCCTGGAAGAGATTGCTTGAGCGATAAGGCCGCCTTTTGTATACATACTGTGTTCATGTTTTATGTAACATATTTAATTTTTATTTTACTGTGCAAAGTGTTAAATAAATAAATAAGGGGCATAGGTTTTTCTTGTATCTATTTTGACATTTTGGATTACAATACCTAAATTATTTAATTTAGGTATTGTAATCCACAATTCTACTCAACTACTACTAATAATCAACAATTACCTAGGACAGCATTCCTAGACACCAAAGTATTATCTATTAGCTAACCCGACCATTACGAATGGAACAATCATCACGCCTGTTTTCCGTGGGGTAGACAGAGACTACTGGACGATTTCCCTCCAAATTTCCATTTGCTACGATCCTTACAGACCTCCCTCGCGTTCATACAATACAATACAAAACTCTTTATTGCACAACAAGGATACATTGTCAAATACAAGCAATTACAAGATAAAACCTTGTGCAAAATGCGGCCCTATCGCAATAGTAATTTCTTCACTCATAGCTGATGACGACTCATAGATGATGAGCGTGTATGACTTTTGCCATACAAGCTCATCGCCCTTTTAAAATGTCTGCGATTTGGGCGAACTTTTACAGATAATTGAGAATTATGGAAAGTATATGTCACATATGGATATAAACATAGATACATTCCTGACTCTGTCTGGGCTGTTGTTCATGCGTGGGATCCTCAGTGACCGGTGGCAGAATCCACTGAAATACATTTGGAAGAGATATATAAGGTAATCATCATTTGTAACACTATAAGGATAGACCATACAAGCATCCACATGGATTCCGTGGTCCACTCCATTCACCAGCGGCAAGTTCGACACCTATTACAACTACTACGATTCTGCTTAGTACGTATGCGCGTCAATGTGTGTGTTACTTGTAGGGTTTGTAATTGGTAAATTACAGATACGGTAGTATCTGCGGCATAGTTGTCCGTCGCGGTCGTGCAGCCGAAGTGTCACCTTGCGTTTTCTAGCTCTCGCTTCTCATGGGAACCGCCTTAACCACTAGACATCCGTGGTCACCGAAGAGTCAGCTACGTCCTGATAACCGTTAAAGATATTCGATAAAAAAAATTAAAAGCGTGACACATGCATAATCGATTAGTCGAATGTTTGTTTTTTTAATTTATTTATTAGGTGTACGAAACAGTATTACAACCAAAGTACTCTTCATCACTATTAATACTTCAATATATATAATTAATACGTATAATAAAACAGTAGGAACCGCGTGTCTGTACATTACATAAAATTAACAAAAAAATGGGCGTGCCCGATAAAAAAAGAGAACACAAAAAAGATTTTTTTGTTTTTTTTTTGTCTGTCTGTCTGTCTGTATTTACTCGCTAATCTTTAAAACTACTGAACAGATTTTTACGCGGTTTTCACTAAAAGATTAAGCTCATCCCTGAGCAACATATCATAAAAATCTGATATCAGTTATAAAGTTATAGTCATTTAAAGTTTAAAGATAATTTTTCTATGTGCGATTTTATAGTTACATAAAATAGATACAGATGGCGCCTCAAGTAATTTTAAAACGCGCTATGGTTGTTTTTGTGAAAAGTATAAATACAAGCTGATTATTTTGCACCGTACTGATTCATTAGTGACTTGGTTAGTTACTGTTGTTGAATTTGTTGACTTTATACTGATACTTGGTTATGAAAATATGGACTACTGATATTGCTGTGTGGATTGGTTAGATATTTCGGATATCTTCAAAAGTTTCTTGGCTTTATAAATTTATTGAACTAAGTTTGACATTTGGCTACAGCAATTCGGATTTTGTGATCTTGCTTTGTGGATTGGTTAGTTATTTCGGATATTATATAAAAAAAAATCTTGGCTACATAGATTTATTGAATTAAATATATGTATATTATTGTATTTTGTGCTTTGCTTTCAAACATGCCCCGAAGAAAGTCAAATCTGTTTCAGAATGTCCTAGATGCCTCATGTGGCACTGGCAAAACTTACCTGACCAGAGCGATTCTCGCTGAAATCAGGAGACAGAATAAAATTGCTCTGGCAGTAGCTTCATCAGGAATCCCAATCTATATATAGACAGCATTGAAACACCGACATGTTCTGTTACAAGAAACTGTGATAAAGCTAAAGTGTTTTACAATTGCTGTCTAATCGTTTGGGATGAATGCATAATGGCAAACAAAAAAGCCTTTGAGGCCGTGGACCGAACACTACGGGATATTCGCCGTGATGAAAATCCAATGAGGAACGTTACATTACTTTTCTCTGGAGATGGAAGAAAAATGGGAGCGTGATGGGGACGTCGTGCTATCTCTTTTGTACGCACGAAACCAAGTGGCAGTGACGTCACTGCACACACAGTGCATCCTGTTCTTGTTTTTTGACAGTTTCCCCTTCCACTGCATTTCAAAGCTTTTAACTTGCTTATTTAAGAACGGATTTTTAAAAACTTTCTGTTTTCCGTTTCTGGTATAAATTGAGTAGAATACCCAACTAATATATTAAATCCATTTCAGACTAGTACCAGCCCTGGCAGCGTTGCTATTCTACATGGTGACGACATCTGGCCAAGCTGGTAGTGGTCCTTTATGGCACTTAGCTTTGCAAGAACAGAAGGTGTGTGCTGACAACTGGGTGACCCATGTCTTGATGATGAGCAACTTGGGAGACATTGACAAATTGGTAAGTTGGTACTACAGGATAAATTGATTTTGTTAAAATTTTGACAATACTTATATACGGAACAATACATGCACTAAAAGGTAACCGATTCCAAAAATAAGAACATAAAAAAAAAGTTTTTTATTGATAAGGTACAACAACTTAAATATCTTATTCTAAAGTTTACATAATAATAGTAGGTAGTGTAGAAAAAATTAAAATAAGAACACCTGCCAACTGTCAACGCGGAACCCAAACTAGGTCTGGCCTGTATTTTGGGAACCCTGTTCGTCCGACAAGTTCAGTCCACCATAATGTAGATGTAGAAAGAAGTACCTATAACTTTAGTGTTGAATTGGAACAAAATTGGTTGTTAATACATACATATAGTCTGTACCAAATAGGAAAAAAAACTTTGTAAACAAACCATTGCCGGGTATAAAATCATCGATTTCATCAAGAATCTTACTTCCCAGACACTAAAATTTCACATCCCTCACTTCTAAAACACCGTCGCCCACTAATCAAACAACATATATGTAGTAATTGGAGATAATACTTGCAAAACTATAAAAATACGATTAGATGAAAAACATTGATGTTATTTGTTTCTTTTTTCTAATGCGAAAATTAGGGATGGGTATCGACATTGAATGATAATGAACGAATGACAGTTATAGATCACCGATTGATCAATCAATACAACAAGATCAGATATATCAATATCGCTTTGATTAATATGTATAACACCGTATACCGTAGGGTATTTTGATCAAAATAATTTATTTATTGATACACAAAATAAATTTATTAGTATTTTAAATCCAATCCGTGAGAACATTCATTTTAATTAATTAATATTTTGTATTTAATTACGTGTACACAAATACTCCCATTTAAAGAGTATTAATTTTTATTGTATTTTTTTTTTATGTGGCAACTTCCAATGGGTTTGAAACCTGTCATAGTGATGATATTGCGCGTGCGCGCATAAATCTAATTCGTCACTTGTTTTTCTACGTTCTATTGCTCATTACGACAACTTGGCTATTCTTTTACGGACTTTGCAATACTTTGTGATTTGGGTGGAGACTACCTGGAACGACGACTTACGGTTTTGTTATCTGATGACGACTCTGATATCGACGATTTTTTGCTTGACGTTTTAATGAATGAATGATTCTTTATTTGAGTTGAAAAGGGTAAACATAATACGTGGTTTTCAAAAATGTTGTGTATCGCATATTTCTTCCAATGGGAGATTTTCTGATGGATTTTGTTTCTTCTCCTTTTCAATAGACTTTGACAACGACACTGGTTTTCTTTATGGATAGAAAAGCCTGACGCCACACGCTCTGTATTATATGTTATGTATGTATATGTTATGTATTCCTACTGTTCAATTATAATTAAATGCACTTATTTACATTACAATGTGAATAAAGTTTTCCAAACACCTATCCTTTCGTTTCTTTTAGTTACTTTTTTAAATCGTAATCGTAAAAATCCTTCTCTTCTAATCCTAATCAATAAATCATTATGATGATATAAAAAATCATAGACTTAGCAAGAAACTGTCTGTATTTGTTAGAAATAAATTATATGAGTACTTTCATTATTATTTTTTTTATAGTTCATATTTTCTTTGGCGAGATTTTTGTTAGAACAATATTAGTTTGACGGCAAACTGTTTCACAGTTTAGCAGACGAATGTAATGTTTTGGTCATTAAATAAATATTACCACACAAACAGACTAGTTCGGACCATACACAACATTTTATCTAAGTTAATCCGTGTTAACTGGTCATTTAAGTTTATTATAAAGATTTATTATTTATTTGTTTACATTCTGTAAAAGTGAATTCCAACCGCGGAGAATTAAAGACTAGTTAATTAATTTGTAATAGAAATAAATAATGTACTGTGCTTCTATCATTCGATGAAATTTCAATTTCAAAAAATTGAATTCGTTGTTACCCCATAATATCTGAATAGTATGGGGTAACAACACTAAAATACTAAAAGGTCATTGACGTTTCATTGTTTACAAAGTTATTTTTTCTATTTGGTACAGACTATACATACCATCACACCTTTTTCCGTAGGGTAGGCAGAGACTATGGTTTTCCAATTGCTACGTTCCTTACATACTTCCTTCGCTTCTCCTTCGTTTCTGGTAGTAAAATATTTGAAATTAATAATACAAATAAATTGGGTCAACTACCCAATTCCAATCCGAAAATTTTGGATATGTATAATTAAAAAATATTGAATCGAATCCTATTATAACGACGGGCTCGACGATTTTGACGACCTCTGTTGCGTACTGGCTTCCAATGCCTAAGACGCTTTAGAAGAAAATATTTTAAATTAGTTAAGATCTTGCCCATTTTTGGCGAAATAAGTAACCGAATTTTCAAAACACCATTTTTACACACCGTACATTCTATAACAAGTTAATTTAGTGTTTTATTTAAAAAATATAAATTAAGATATTATCTCAACTTCCATATATTTCACCACTAAAACTAAGACTTATTAAACAAAAAATAAAACTAAACCACAAACTAAAAAGACATTGATAAATAATGAAATATATAACTAATAGATTTTTCTTAATTTAAATGAAAAATGTAGCCCAAATCGCTGCCATCACAGGGTAATGTACCCAGAAGGCTGGCGGCATTTCCTCTCTGGATAGCTATGCTGATCCTCTGGGCGAAATATGTGCCAGCCCTTGGGTCCTCGGAAACATCGACAAAGCGTGCGGATATCTCTTTGAACAAGCGTTTTGCATCCGCACCCCATGGCTCCATAGTCTCCAGCAAAGGGCACAAATATGTACGGCTCTTCTAGAGCCTCATATTTGCGCCTCTTATTGGACTCTGCCGTCGCAGCAGCCGCACCCGCCCTGCAGGCAGTCGCTTGTATATGGGAATAATTATAAATTAAGTGAAACACGTCACATGTCTTCGGTAGATAAGATAAAGAAAAGTATTATTTTAAATAATAAAATAAATAAATTATTAGGATTAGATGTATTAAATAAAGGAAAGTATTCTTTTTAGCTTAGGCTGTAGATTAATAAATTGGTCTCCGCACGTGCACGCAAGACTTATTTTTAAGATAAAATTCAAGCTTTTTATGAGAAATATTTATTTATTTATATTATTTTTCAGTGTGTCAACACAACCTGGTACGTGCCTTGCGACTACCAACTTTGCGTGTTTGCTACCGTACTATTCTTAATATATAAGAAGAACAAATACTTTGGAAAATTATTTATTGTAGTCACATTTATACTCTCTCATGTAATACCTGGACTAGTCGTTTATACTAATAAGTTTCCACCCCAGCTTTTTCATGGAGTCGAGTGAGTTATATTTTTTTACCCTACCATAGTGTACATACATATGTAACCAATATAAAACTATATTGTAAGATCTGATAGATTTTATTAATATTTTTAAAAGAATCTGTAAATAATCTTAACGAAAATTGTGCCATTTTTTGAGGCAACATTAATAAATTAAAAAAAAAAAATAACGGGACATTTGACAGATGTCAGTTGGGAGTCAGAAAATTCGAAAAGAAAATAATAAAAGTTGAAAAGTGAATAAGTTATGAGAAAAGATGAATTAGATTATTAGCAGTTTTATTCTTTATATTTATATTCGAGTCCAATACAATAATGCATTCAGGATGCTGATACCAAGACACTGTAGTGCATTAGGGATGTTCGCAGAAAACCGCATTGTCTGTTTTTATGCCACGATACGTAAAACATGCGCGTCCCTGGTGCGCAGAGTGCAGAGTACCAACAGCATCCTGAGCATGATTGCAAGGAGGCTGGACTGTGCGTATGTCAATCACTGCTGCTCAATCTCAAATGGGATTGACCGACATTGAATGGCACTATTTTTATTTTTATTTTATGTCATCTTTGTGAAATGTATTATTGACACTAGGTTAAGCACTTTTGTTACTAACCAAATGAACTAAAGTCTGAAATAAAGTGATTATATCATGGAGCAATTACAAAAAGGAGATGCCGTTTGAAATGGCGCAGTGACGTGATCATTGGCGCCTCGCTGACACAAAAGTGGGCGCAGCTTCTGAGCTTGTCATTGCTCGTGCTCCATGATTGGAGCCACAGCCGAAACCAAGCAGCCCGCACGTCTGCCTTCCGCCCCGTGTAGCCTCACAAGCACTTTCTTACAAAACGCTTATTACGGCATCTCCTCTTTGTAATTACTCCGTGGATTATATCTCGCTCTGACGGCTTGACATTTCTCGTTCGGGTGCGTTCCGTTCCGTTGTAGGGAAGAAACGGTCAAAATGACTCATTTGGTGAATAATTAGCTAAGTCCTCATGGACTTAGCTAGTAGACGGCTTGACATTTCTCGTTCGGGTGCGTTCCGTTCCGTTGTAGGGAAGAAACGGTCAAAATGACTCATTTGGTGAATAACTAGCTAAGTCCATGAGGACTTAGCTAATTATTCACCTGATGAGTAAGAATGCTTTAAAATAAAATTTAAGACACAGCTAGTTTTACCCTTGTTTGTGACAGCCACATGATGAAGCCCAAGTCAGGGCTGTTATCTAGTCAGGGGTGTTACCAAGTCAGGGGTGTTATTTCCAAGCATCTGTCCGATGGCTTGGATACATAGCACACGGGTACGCGAGCCCGACTTACCAGAGCTGCTACTGAGTCTACCCATATCCATCCAAGTCAGTAGCATCCTAGTACCTCATCCTTTCCCCAAACTCACAACACTTCCCACCCTTCCTTAGCTTAAGAATACTTCCGATGGGCAGCAGCGTCGGAAGTACGATAAGCCGCTGAAACTGCGCTCGCCAACCCGCCTGCCAAGCGTGGCGAGTGCGGCAACAACCCTCAATTAATGGGGAGGCCCAAGTCCAGCAGTGGACTGACTGCGGCTGAAACGACGAACGACGACTTTTGCCCCCCTTAGCTCTTCATATATATTTATATATATAGTTTTTTTATACAATTTTTATACAAGATTATGTGCTTAGATTAATAATTGGTCTCCGCGGCGCCGAGCGCGCAGTTATTAATCTAAGATAATGTGTTTCAGATCAATGGCCGATCTGAAAACCAACATCTTTTTTGGACAATTCTATATAAAAAGCTATTATAGAGCCGGACCATTCATGGTCGGTATGGCGTTTGGATGCGTCATACACACATACAAACCAAAATCCCACAGGAAGTTAATTGAAATGGTAAGACGTCGTTGAAATTCTTTTGTTTTTTTTTTTTTTTTTTTACGAATTTTTATTCTGCATATTTAATGTTATTTACATGCACAGGATTATTTTGAAATTTTAGAAATATTTTAGTCATTCATTCTTCAATTCATAACATGATTAATCGACACTGTACGACTCAAATGATGTCCGCGACGATTATTGGCGCCTCGCCGACACTGCAGTGGGGAGAGCTTGTCATTGCTCGTGCTCTATGATTGGAGTCACGGCCGGAACCAAGCACCCCGCACGCCTGCCTTCTGCCCCGTGTAGCCTCACAAACGCTTTCTTACAAAACGCTTCTTACGGCATCTCCTCTTTGTAATTACTCCATGGTCAGACCGAAAGGAGGTGCCGGAAACTCTGACACCAATGTGCACAGGTTCGATTGACCGTGTAACTCACTCGATATGAATGGATGAAGCGCGATTGCTTAATAGGTACACTATTAATTGCCTGATTAATTGATTGTTGATTTCTTTCAGTTCTCATCGTATTTAGCAATAATCTTCAGTTTGGTAACATTGTTGACTATTTTTGCCCTCGGTCATTACTATTACACGTTGAACGATGTTTTAAACAACGCCATCTACGTGCCAATTAGCAGAACTATCTGGGCAGTAGCTGTATGTGCCATCATAGGCGTTTCTGAATATGGAGAACTTCGTAAGTAATCTGCCCCAGATTGTTGCACCTTTAGAAAAAAGTCAAATTCGAGATTTCTTGCTATTTTCAGTCCGCCATTTTTTTAGGCGCGAAAATCGGCGTTGTAGTCCTCATTTATATCTTTGTGGTCTGGTTCTGTGGTTAAAGCGCTTGTCTGTAGACCCAGAGGTCATGGATTCGGAGAATACTTTGTTTTTCTGTATCACCTGATAAAAATGCTTGTAATGTCCTGAAAACTGAACTGGAAGCAAAACAAAAAACAAAGTTTGATTCCCGTGAGAATCGAACTCACGACCTGCGGGTTTCAGCCATGGAGTAATTACAAAGAGGAGATGCCGTAATAAGCGTTTTGTAAGAAAGTGTTTGTGAGGCTACACAGGGCGGAAGGCAGACGTGTGGGGTGCTTGGTTTCGGCCGTGGCTCCAATCAGGGAGCAGAGCAATGACAAGCTCCGCCCATTTTTGTGTTGGCGAGGCGCCAATGATCACGTCACTGCGCCATTTCAAACGGCATCTCCTCTTTGTAATTACCCCATGGTTTCAGCTAAATCCCACCAGACGATTAATTACAAAATATTACTATTACTTCTTCGTCTTCAGCTTACGCTTTGGAGCCTAAGGTACGCTGAAATCCAGACCAACAGGAACATGACCCGAGGTGTGTTAGTTGTCAACACTGTCAGAATTTTTGAGGCTGTCCTAAGGCATCTGACACAGCCACACGACTGCTATCTATCGATAACAATCAGGACCAATGACTTGAACGTTCCTTCGGAAGTACGAAGGAGCTCAAGATAGAAAATGCCACTAAATGGCGATCAATCCAATAGTGGTCGCGTCACGCCGTCGCTTGACACCGCATTCGCTACGGCTTTTTTTCATTTCCTCATCAGGCGGGTTTTTGAATTTTTTAAATTACCGTTGTATACTACGTTACCGTCGTTTTATCAACGTGGACATTTTGCGATGGGCAGCAGCATCGGAAGTACGACAAGCCGTCAAAACTGCGCTCGCCGACTCGCTTCCCAAGCGTGGCGACCTCCATGGATCTAGGAATCCATGAGAGAGGCCTATGTTCAGCAGTGAACGTCTTGTGTGAGTGGCTGAGATGATGATGATGACACTTTGCTCTGAGGACCACCCACTCATAATTCGTAAAAAACATAATTCTTTGGGTTTTTTTCATTTCCAAATTACACAGACCGCAGTCGGAAGTTTTTTTAATTACCGTTATTTTGTTATTTCAGCGATCTTAAATGACATGTGTGCCTGGTCACCCCTCGTCGCGATCGGCAGATTGACATATGGAATCTACATCATCCATTATACAGTCTTACAATATTTGACTTACTCACATCGTACTACTTTCAAATTTGATTTTTTTAGAATTGTAAGTACTCGTATATTTAGTTTCTGGCAGAAATTAATGAAAGCAGAGTTAATGCACTTGAAATGAGAGCTTAGTATATGTGGCGTGTCTGAGGGATAAAATTAGAAATATTGAGATAAGGAAAAGGTACAAAGGTGTGTAGGTGTGATGAGGCTGTAGTGACAAAGATAGAAAAAGGGATGTTAAGATGGGTTGGACATGTAGAAAGGAGACTTACGAAAGGCATTTGCAAATTGTAACTACAAATCGTAATCGACGAGCGTGTATGATGACGAAAGTGATGAGCGTAGAGGAAGCGAGGGAGATCTGTAAGGGTCGCAAAGTTGCCTACCCCAAAGGTAAAAAGGCGTGATGATGTGTATGTATATTTGAGTAAAAGATGAGTATACGAATTTGGGAAAAAATTGTGAATAAATCAAGAGGATAAAGGACACATGTACTGAAACGCCGTATCTAGTCCTCGCAGCGGTCGCAGGCGTCGCAGCGGCCGCGCGGCAAAAGCGACATTCTATCTCGACTCGGTGCGGTATCTGTTTTGGGTGAGAGGGTGTGTGTGTGAGTGTTTTCTGGACATTAGTACTGTTAATAATTCTGCGACCAAGGTTAGGAAATAATATTATGTTTGATTTCAGAATGTACAATGGTTTAGGAGTGGTGGTGTTCAGTTTGGTGGTCAGTTTCCTGGTGTGGTTGTTGGTGGAAGGACCGATAATCAACATAAACAATATGTTGGTGGACAAAACGTAATTATCTACTTCCTACTTCGATACTAATATTAAAAATTGCGAAAGTCTGTCTTTCTGTCTGTCTGTCTATGACACTTTCACGGCCAAACCGCTGAACGGATTTTGATGAAATTTGGTATGAATATAGTTGAAGACCCGGGGTCAAACATAAGCTTCTTTTTGATGCAGGCGGTGCTGAGGGAAAAAGCTAGTACTTAATATTTATATATTAGTTTTAAATTTTAGTTTATATTTTATTACTAAGTTTTAATTTAGTTTCAGTATTTTTTAATGTTATGAACTTAAAATATTAGCTAAACAAATGAAAAACATACAAATAAAAAAAAAACATGAAAATTACTTAAATGGTTTTTAAAATCTCGCAGTCCAGAGGCGAAATGCTGTTAGTATTCTGGGCACACTACCTTGGTGCGGCGCGTTTGAGGAGTGTTTTTAAAAAGAAATTAATTAGCTTAAATTCGAGGTATTTGTGAATTTTGTGTGTAGTCCACGTCAGAATCCAAGAGACTTAAAAAATCTCTGACACCACAGTGTACAGGGTCGATTGATCATGTTTTGATGAGTTATCTCTCTTTTTCCAGTTGGAAGAACTACTCGGAACAATCTAGCAAGAAAAATGAAAAGGAGAAATCATTATGAAGAAATAACCACCCGACCCCTTAAAATTTATCATTACCCCCCATTAATTTATCTGAACCCTTTATCGTAGGTATGACTTTTTAAAGAGGAGGCCTATTTTTGAAAAGTGTGACTCATCCGAGAAAGGTGATCAATTTAGTCGCAAGAGTACCTACATGTAATGAATGTAATTTTTTTTTTTACAAAACCATTTGCTTATGAAACTTTTTACAAACTTACATAAGATTTGATTGATTTAACAGATTTGGTGATTATGCCAATAACGAAAATAAAATAAATTCGTATTGAAAAATTAATATATTTTCCATCTGTACCAATCATTGCCAAAACCAATCCACGACCGCGAGGGTTATTTTAACCGACTTAAAAAAAGGAGGAGGTTATCAATTCGGCTGTATGTTTTTTTGTATGTATGTTACGCGATATCTTCGTCAATCGTGAACCGATTTTGATGATTTCTTTTTTCGTATTTTTAAGTTGGTCCCGTATTAATTTAGTGAAGACATGACGAAGAACTTTGGAGATATGGAAGAAACTCCTTAATGTCCTATAGCATCGCGTAATATCTTCACCTAATGTGAACAAAATCTTATTCTTTACCATCTCTTTGGTGAATTATTACGTTATTTACGATAAAATAAATAACCGGCCAAGCGCGAGTCAGACTCGCGCACGTATGGTTCCGTCCCATTTATCTATCTCTATCAATATATATAAAAATCAATGCCACTTTTCGTTGTAATTTTATAACTCAAGAACGGGCTAACCTATCCAAACCAAATGTTTAGGCTTTGTTCGGACTATTTAGTAGATGGTTTATGTGAAGTTTGCACAAAATCGGTCAAACAGTCCTTCATTTCTATAAAAAATATATATGATGTAATTAAAATTTAAATTAACTAAATTTATTAATTTAAGTTGTTAAGTTTTGAAGTCGGTTGTTTAAAAAAAAAGAAATTATTGCTAATTCAAAATTAGAAAATAGTCCGACCAGCCTATTATGTCGAATGTATAACATACCAAATCAAACGAAAATTATTCGACTGGCCGATTTTACATACTCAAAAATAGCCCTCGGGGTTATGGTTCGGTTTTGGAAAATACGTCAACGTGTGCGTGATCGTCACTCTGCACTAATAATAATAAATATACCTATGCTGCTAAACTAAATAAAAACTTTATTATTTTTACCCAATTATAACATGAAAGGAAGTTATGTTCAACTATTCCCTATATATAACTTCTAAATTGAAATGTCGTTAGTAGCGTATTGATGTTCCGCTAGTCAAAATTTGATTAATATACTTAAATATCAAATAATTGTTCGTAGTTCTTCATAACACTTTCTTCTGACCATTACAGTTCATATCAGATTTCGATGCTTTTGCCTTCCACCTAAAAAAAATGAAAAAATATTTTTACAAGTGACATTATTGGGTACTGTGGTAAAATGACTGAAAAAAATCCTACATAGGCTACGGTAACCACTTACCATCAGGTGGGCCGTACGCCTACTTAGTTGTATAAAAAATAACCGTGTAAATTTAAATTATGTGATTTTCTTGCTTGTTGCCAAAAGCTCCTAGAAAAACGTTAACTTTATGAAGTTTTTCTATCACTTCACTTAGCCTCATTCTTCTGACTGGACTTGACTACATTTAACTAGACTTGACTTAACCACTAAGTTCAATTTTTACTTGCTACTGGCTAAATACGTCTAGTAAAAACCGTATATGTAAAAAAAACCATAAGACCCTTCTTCTTTGATCTATGGATGAAGTACAGATTTGGTTTGAAAGTCTCGTACAATCTTTAAAAAAAACTACATAATGTTCTTGTGGTTTTTACAAATGGATAATTTAAATGAATTGGTTGAAAAAACCCTGCCGTTTGGGAGCACCCTTGCAATGCTAAAACCGGTCTCTAGTCCATATCTATACTATCCTCCTATCCATCTTAAATCTCTAGATCGTTTTTAATGAAATTTGGTATGAATATATGGAGATCCGGGGTCAAACATAGGCTACTTTTTGACGCACGCGGAGCTGCGGAAAACAGCTAGTAAAGAATAAAGAAATATGATCATCATCATCATCATTTCAGCCCCAATCAGTCCACGGTTGGATGTAGGCCCCTCCCGATGATTTCCAATAAGACCAGTTGAAAGCGTTTGTTCAAACCTTTTTCAGGTCATCTGACCATATGGTCCGGTGGAAGAAATAGTAGAAGTCATAATTACGTCTTGTCCGCCAGCATATTATTGATGTTGATGGCTGGTGCTTCAACCAGCAACCACATGAGGAGACTCGCTATCAAACTGAACACCATCACTCCTGTGATCTCCATACCCTGAAACAAGAAGTATGGTCTTTATTTACCCGACTGCGCCAGAAGGAGGGTTATGCTTTTCTCTCGACTCGATGGATTTTAGCTTGAGAGGTGTCGTGAGATTCGTGTTTACTGTGAGAGTGACACTGGGTATATCAAAATACAAAAATTAAAACAAGATGGCGGTTTTTTGAGGGGATTTCATTTTTAAATTACACAAAATTACCTTTATTTTGTTTCTTAGATGTTTTCGCGCCGAATTTCTGTCATTTACAATTTCTTTGTAGACTGGCAATCCGTTCATGAACAAGAAATTTACCCAGACACACAAACAATTTCGTGTCCATGAGCGCGTCTACAAAGACAATTTCGCCACTGAATTGCCCGCACTGGATACATCTAAATAATCAATTATTCGTGCTAGCTTGTTTTTATACTTGTGGAACTGTTGGAACTGTGGAATTACAATGGAGCAACTGTAGTCTGAGCTCGATAATTCTTTTTTACAGGAAAACCAGACCAACAGGAACATGACTAAAGGTGGCCAACACTGTCAGATTTTTTAAAGGCTGCCTCAAGGCATCTGACACAGCCTCACGACTTCCATCTATTTAAAATACTAACCTTGATAATAATATCGAGCTTGAAAGTAGTACGCAGGGAGAAAAATAAGATTTCCAAGAGTAGAAAGTGTATCATATACACTCCGTAAGTCAATCTGCTGATGATGACCAGGGGGTGCCAGGAAAAGATGCTGTTCAATGCAGCTGGAACAGAAATATATTGAATTATTCAGCCTTTAGGCGGAAGTTAAAGTTACAAGCACTTATCAATGTATTTTGCGTGCTTTAACACAAGTTAGGTCATGCAAACTATTACCCACCCACTAATGTTAGTGCCAACATGCCCGCCACTATTAGTTTGCCCTAGCGACACGTGTTTCGCCTCTACGCGAGGCATTTTCAGTTATTAGTCTAAGCTGTTAATAGTTCGACGTACAAACGACGAATAACACAAAACCATCGTACCGCTGTCCACCCGTCACTAAATACTACTACCACCACGACCTGGTGTGGTGGGAATATGAAACATGTTAATTACATAATGAAGAATTCTTTAAATTAACTATTGCCGGCCGGCAATATTTTGCATGAGCTGACTGGTGGCGGAAGCACGCAAAATAATTTGGTAAGTGCTTAGAAATATATTGGAACTTCGTAGTAAGTTCGTATTTTGTGTTTGGTACCTCTTTACGCTTCTTTAGAAATTTCAACTTACGGACATCTCCGTACTCCGAAATCCCAATAATGATGCACACGGCAATCCCCCAAATAGTTCTATTGACGCCCACATAGATGGCGACACTTAAAGGCGCCATATTGGTTGTGTAGTAGATATGACCCGTTAAGAGAGTAGCGTACATGATTAAAACGCAGAAGGCCAGTGCCAAATATGAGGACAGCTGGAACAAAAGGTTCAAATGTCATGAAGAAGTTTTTGTTTCTAATATATTTATAACGTACTAGCTATTTCCCGCAGCTCAGCTTGCGTCAAAAAGTAGCCTATCTTGATCCCGGATCTTCAAATGTATTCATACCAAATTTCATCAATATCCGTTCAGCAGTTTGGCCGTGAAAGCGTAACAGACAGACAGACTTTCGCATTTATAGTATGGAAGTATGGATAATTTATTTATTTATTTATTTAACACTTCTTTGCACACAGTGTAATACAAATTAAATGTTACATAAAATGTAAACACAGTATGTATACAAAAGGCGGCCTTATCGCTCAAGCAATCTCTTCCAGGCAACCTTAGGGTAGTTTGAAATATAAAGAAAGGAAAGATACGGATATGGTGCATAAAGAACAGAACAGCGCTAGGCAGAATAACAGAAGTACACGATACATAAACTACTTAAAATAAATACTAATATACGTAAATAAAAAATAAATAATTATGTATATATATTTATATATAATAAATAAACTATAAAAAAAAAGAGAAAAAAAACACGAGAAGTGGAGACTGAAACAAGATGTACTGAAAAGGAACGAAGCTACAGTGAGGAAAGAAAGTGGGACTTTACTTGCGACTTAAAACTGGTCAGAGTTTGAGCCGTTCGAATAGGCAGTGGAAGGGAATTCCACAGTCGCGTTGCCTTTGCCGTAAAAGAATCAGAGTAGAAGGTAGTGAAGTGAGCAGGAGTTCTTAGGCCAATAATAATATAATAATAATAATAGCCCTAGAGGTAATGGTTTGGTTTTGGTAAATACGTTAACGTCATTTGCAATTACCGCTATTGATCTGCTGGTCAAAAACTTACCTTGTCCACGGTTTTCCTATAGTCCTTTGGTTTGTACGTGAACATGAGGTAACCCATCGCCATGCCAACCACAAAAGGTCCCGCTCGGCAGTAGCTTTTGATGTAGATATTGTTAAAGAATACACTATTTCTGAACTCCTCTGCTGCACTAGAAAAATTACAAGTTTACAACACATTTTAATTTATTTATCTCATGGACTCACTGTAATAAATATATTGAAAACTTAACATTAGGAAAACTTGGAACAAGTAATTTTTTTTAAAAGTTTAATAAACAAAATGTCAGATGCTTTTAGACAGGCTGAACAAATCTGACAGTGTTGGCCACTAACACACCTCGGGTCATGTTCCTGTTGGTCTGATTTCCCCGTAAAAAAGGTAACGACAGTCAGGCGACGACTTTCGCCTGACTGTCGTTACTTTTTTTACAGGGATCTCCATTGTAATAACCAATTAATATTTTTTAGTATATGTAGAGATGGGTCAGAAAGGTTCTCGAATGGCGACCATGAACCGGCAAGCGCAGCGTTGGATATCCACCGACCAGATGGTCAGATGACCTGAAAGGCAGGCGCTGGATGCAGGCTGCTGCCAACCGGTCATTATGGAAATCACTAGAAGAGGCCTGCGGCTGAAATGATAATGATTATGAATTTCTGTAGCTGCCATGTTTTTACGAGATATCTCGAACTTTAGGCTTTAACATTATTAAGAAACCACTTCGTACCAAAAAAGTATCAAAGGTAACACTTACGTAGCTCCTTCGTAAAGCACTGCTGGATAATCATTGACATATGTTATTATCCCAGGAATGACACCCGAGGCCACAAAAGCGACGGCAAAGACAAAATATCCAACATACTTATTCATCTTGTAGATTAAAAATAAGATGGTAGCAAATATACAGAGTTGGTAGTCACAAGGCACGTACCAGGTTGGCGGAGTGCACTGGAAATAAGAAAAGAATAATATCCATATGTAATCAGCTAAGTTTGGCGGGAATGTTGTTGTCTCATTATCACTCCTTATGGCGTATACAGGCATGGATCATATAGAGACGTCCAGGTTTATCTACCAGCTTGCTGGGGCATGTGTGAGGTTGAGTGATTCCATTATGCCCCAAGGAAAACAGCGAAGTGAGCATTCGTTTACCACGTAGGATAGAGACAGCATTACATTACAATACAGTAAAGACGAGGTCAAAGGCGAAAGTTACACTTTTGTTGTAGAAAAGGTTCGCGAAACTGATCTGAAGTAGGTACAAATGATACGTATGTAACCTGAGCTAAGTTGCTGGAGGAACTAGGATTATGATCCCGCCAAAAACATGTATATGTAAAACGTAGTCAAGGCTAGAGAATGTGGCTGGTATTGTCAACATCAAAACGTTAAATCAAAGCCAAGCTTCTTATTTATTCTACACTCATTAACTCTACAACCTCCAAAACTTTAGTCAAAACACATACAGGATCCAGCTGCCTCCAGTTAGTCTTTAAAGAAACCAAATCCATGGCCGAGCGTACACTCGATAGAATAATAGAACTCACCAATTTATTAGCATGTTGTAAGTTCCCCGTCATTAGCATATTGCTCAGCCAGTGATCAGCACATATCTGATGTTCTTTTAGCATCATGCCCCACAGCGGGCCACTGCTGGTGGTCTTAGCCTGGTATATCTTGTAGACCAGAACAGCTGACAACGCTGCTGCTAACCTGGAGAGAGCTATTTTATTTATTTAGTTGTTTAGTGGTTCCCTGGTTCCCACTTGCATCCCAAATGCCGAGGTTTCGTATGTCGCGACAATATTTTGTGATCGCGTGAGTCGAGATTCCGTGTGTCGCGATTTGTCGCGATACCATGAATCGCAATGACGAATTTGGAAATAACGTAGGGCACTCTAAATGTAACTTAGATATTTGTGGGCCGTGGATTTATCGGATTGGGCATGTAACGGCTGGACCGTCCATTTATCTCGACATATTATAAATGAATTATGTATCTGTCAGCTAGCGTGATCAGGGCCGATCACGCTAAATGCAAAATAAGTAAAATGGCTGGTTTGGTTTTAGTAAATTCTTTAATGTGTATTGCAATTAAGGCGATCGGCCGCCAGAATGCCGTTGCAATTGCCCCACACTCTGATCAACGAAGATGTTCTTCAAGAAAGCATACATTGTCACTGATAATTAGACGCTATCCTCTCAGAAGGTTGTAGGTACTGTTAATTCAACATTTGGTACTGAATAAATACAACTCCCTGAGTGGATAGTATATAACCAGTAACCCTGTATATATGTAGTCACATCTCATTGTGACCAGTGTGACTTATTCATACATGGAAGTGATAATATTAGTAATGCATTATTACTCATAACATTTGCATACTGAAAATTATTGGTATTTATAGCTTGCAGCTTTTTTTATAGATACCATCAACTAAATACATGTTCATAATATTAACTATTTTTTTGTTAGTAAAATGACACATGTATTATGCAAATATGTTTATTTTAAATTGCATGGGTCACCTTGTAAGTGCACAGAAATCAGACGAATAGAAAATTTAATAAGTATGGTCCAGGGGGCCGATCGTGCGAACTAATTTTTGATTCTACAAAACACGATAATAAAGTAATACTGAGGAGCTTAGATTAATAATTGGTCTCGTCGTAGCGCCGCGGAGACCAATTATTAATCTATGACTGACGAGCTTGTTAGTCGAGCGCGATCCGCGCATCCGTAGCAAATGCGCGTGTCAAGCGACACTATTGAATTGGTCGTCATTTAGTGGCATTTTCTATCTTAAGCTCCTCCGTGCTTCGGAAGGCACGTTAAGCCGCTGGTCCCGGTTGTTGTCGATAGATAGCAGTCGTTAGGCTGTGTCAAATGCTTTGGGGCAGCCTGAAAATTTCTAGGCATCTGACACAGCCAAACGACTGCTATCTATCTAACTATTGTCATCTAGCGATTTACTTTAGGAAGGCACGAGGAAGATAATTTCTTTTAAGTGTTCCATACCTCAAAAGGTAAAAAGGAAACCCATATAGGATCACTCATATCGCCTGCTCGTGATCATTTACGTACCTGACATATCTTTTCCAAATATATTTTAACGGGTTTTGGGACCGGTCGCCGAGGATCCCACGCGTGAACAACAGCCCAGAAAAAGCCAGGAACGAGTCTACTACTAAATCCAAATGTCCTAAATAATCCCCATAATTATCCATCACCTGCAAAAAAAACGAACAGTGGAAAAAATTGTTGAACGATTTCAAAGGGTTCCGTACACAAAGGGTAAAACTAAAGGGGGGCCCTATTGGTAAGACTCCGCTGTCCGTCCGTCCGTCTGTCACGTAGGCAAAAAGGCGTACGGCCCACCGGATGGTAAGTGGTTGCCGTAGCCTATGAACGCCTGCAACAACGGAGATGTCACGAGCGCTTTGCCGACCCTGAAGGAATTTTTTCACGCCCTTTTTGAAGGCTTCCACGTTATAGTCACTAGGGAAAACCATGGCAGCGAGTTCATTCCATAATCGCAGTGTGCGAGGGAGGAAATTCCGTTTAAAGCGTACTGTACGCGATAACATAGGATTCAAGGTATGGAGATGAAATCCCTGTCGATGGCGAGAGGTGCGATGGTAAAAAGTGGCTGTTGGCATCATGCCAAACAATTCCTCCGAGCATAGCTCAATATATTATGTTTACCATAAACCGTGATAGACAGACAGTTGTTTACAGAGGATGCATTAATGTTGCCGCTATGAGAATAAGAACAGATTGAAATAAATATTGAAGGGGGAAAGACATATTTTTTTTACAGTTTATATATAGATAACTGAATTATTTGACGACAGGAATGCCTAGATCTTAGAAATTATTTTGATGATAGAAGTTATTATTTTTGGTGACGGATTTAATTATTTATTTGAAAATGGCATACTTATGCAATGTACTTTATGTTTTATGTTGTAACAAAAAAAATGTAAATTCGCAACACCCTGACAGGGTACATGTAAAGTATATAATACAATCTGACATCTAATGTAATTATTATTGTAAATGTAAGCGAAATAAATAAATAAATAAACTAGCAGTCCGTCTAGACTTCGCCTAGGCCTATAGCTTTCCTCGATAAATAGGCTATCCAACACTGAATGAATTTGTCAAATCGGACCAGTAGTTCCCGAGATTATTTAGTATAGATTATATATAATATTAGTATTGAAGTATAGATGGTACAAAACTCATCATGCGCATTTTACACAACTGATTTGAATAAACATAGGGAACGCGGACCCTCGGCACCGAAGCATCCAGGTGAGAATGCAACCGGGAAAGCGCTAGAATGAATTTATCATTACTATTATCGTACACGGCGGCGGAATTGTAATAACAATAGGCTAGTTTCTTAAAAAAATATAATAAGTCCGTCAGTTAGATAATCAAAAAATATTGGAGACGTATTTTTTCTTTTGAAAAATAAACCAAGAATGGTAAAGATATGGCGCGTTAAAGTTCCGTGTGACGTCACAGTGTGCTACACTTTTTCGCAAAATGTGACGTCACGAGCCCCACTTCTAAACTTTGATGCGTTATATCTTAATAATTTATCACTCAATTGACAAAAGAAAAAATACGTAACTAATATATTTTGATTCCCTAAATGACGGACTAATAATAAAAAGGCGTAGGGATGTGACGACCCCATCGCCCACTGGGTTCTCTTCCCAGTGCAGTCAGTCTCCGCAAGGCAGCTTGTGGCTAGCTGTTGGTGAGTGGCGACGCCGCGGACCTGTGTGCTCCCAGGGGAGGCCTCCGTCCCTCACCTCCGACCTTCCTTCGCCAAGGTCGGAGTGAACGCCGATGAGGGACAGGACCCCTACCTCTGGCTTGCCTTAGCCGGCCGGCCAGAGTGGAGTCGCAAGAGCTATATGCTCGAGGGTGGAAGTGTATTGCACGTAATGGCGTAATAACGGGGAAACCCGCTCACGAGGCAACTCGCGATGGCGAAACCGGAGCTGCACCTCTCGGCACCCTTAGCCGCTCATTCCAATGTTGCCCCTCTGTTGCCAAACGTGGCGACTATTTGGTACCCATTCACTATTTACTACCCATTCACTGAGTGGCGAGTCACCGCCTGCCACAAATAGTCAGTAATCATGATTATGGCAGGTGTCCGATTTCTATTACAATAGCCCAGTTTAAAACCATCCAAACTTCATAACCATAACCCATTTTATTCTTTTCACTCATTAGCAATAGTTCCTCCTCCTGCCCAGACCTGTTCATGGAAATGTCATCTATTGATAAAGCCGAGGACGGGTTTTGGCAGGAGCACCACATGACATCAACTTCTCCAAAGGGCCTCTACGTGTTGGATCCCTTAGATTAATAATTGGTCTCCGCGGCGCTACGACTAGATACCGTCGGCATACTACAAAAATTCGCAACTAAAACCATGCCGAATTCGGCATGGTTGCGGCATACCCGCGTCAGTCATGCCGCGACCGATGAGTGAGTTGGATGTCTAGATAAATATAAAATTTAATGTAAAAGTAGACGCAAAATGTGCAGATTGCGTAGTCAAACTGTGTACGAATAATACTAAAAGAAATAAGGAAAATACTGGTATTACATATCATCAATAAGTATTGTATAATTTCGAAATATGGACATAAATTACTCACGAAAATAATATAACCCTAAATTATGGCGCGAAGTACCGCTCGGTGCTCAATGTTGCCGTGTATTAAATAGTCCCAAATTTCCCGAGGTTTCGATTTTTATTATTTAGATATTTTGTTTTTTAACTCCAAAAGAGGGATGTTGTAATTTTGACTTTTTCTGTCAATTTTGTCAGTCTTTAACATCTTATTTCTTTAATGCTGATCTGGGAGAAAAGTAAATACGTGGAATGTACTAGCTGCTTCTCTTCCCGCGCAGACCATATAAGCCGGCGAGTGAAGGAAGTGGGCGAAAATCGAAGAACCATACCTATCAGTAGGCGACTAGCAACCTATCACTATTTTGATTCCATTTCCACTTTACGCCCATCAACATTCTAAATATTGCCTTTAGGTAGTTGGTACCCCGAAGGGTATTGTTGCCGGATAATCGATTAATCGAATTTGTTTTTTTTTTAATAATCTAGGATATAGAAAGTATTGATATAATAAATTTAATCGATTTTTGACAATTAATCGATTATTAACTGCAATATCAAACAATTAGTCGATTATTGAAATGGGTTGATATAATTTATATCGATTTAATCAACATAGGTAATCGTTTATATCAATGGTTATTAATCGATTATGTATCTGTGGTATCGATTTAATCTTATCTGTAGTATTGATTTTTGAGAATTTATGAAAAATAATCGATTAATGGATTAACAACAATACCAAGCATTTCAGGCACCGATACTATACAGATATACCGGAACTCTGCGGCGGGATGTACAGCGGGCATAACACAAATCATCGTCATTCAACTCATACAGAAAAAAAATACAGAAATATATTATCGATTGTATCAATATCGATACTATCGATATATTGTCACTATGGATACCTTAGATTATATTTTCAACTATCAAAGAATCGATTATTATTCGATGTGTAAAGTATTTTCCGGCAACACTACTGTATGGAAAAAGGCCATGATAATATCTACTCGTATGTACAAGATGTTTACCGCAGCTCCGCCTGCGTCAAAAGATAGCCTATGTTTGACTCCGGGTCTTGAACTATATCCGTACCAAATTTCATGAAAATCAATTCAGCGGTTTAGTTGTGAAAGAGTAACAAACATCCATCCATACTTACAAACTTTCGCGTTTATAATATTAATAGGATGTGTATGTCTATTTATTTATCTGTATTTAAACCCGGGTTACAACTAAAAAGAGGTCAGTAATCAATTAGCTCCAAGCTAAATAGAAAATTAAAGTAACGTTTAACATACTTGTACCTACTGTGTAATAATAAATCAAAAGAAAGTTTTTATGCAATTTTAGGATTCTATATTAGAATTATAAAATAAAGTAGACAAAAACTAACCATTTCCCCTACCTTATCTCCTAAACTATCGATTCCAGCATTTCGATTCATTAATTACAGGAAAACCTATGAGATAATTTTAAATTTGTTTAGGAGGTCCAAATGGAGAAAAATAAAAAATAGTACAGAACCGTCTACATGCGAGCCGACTCACACTTGGCCAGTTTTATTTTAATTTCATTTTAAAGGTCCAAATGGAGAAAAATAAAAAATAGTACAGAACCGTCTACATGCGAGCCGACTCACACT
Organism: Euzophera pinguis; assembly: GCA_947363495.1. NCBI lineage: Eukaryota > Metazoa > Arthropoda > Insecta > Lepidoptera > Pyralidae > Euzophera > Euzophera pinguis. The sequence continues at coordinate 9,769,138 of OX376178.1, read as the reverse complement.
TGGCCAGTTTTATTTTAATTTCATTTTAAAGGATTTTCTGAGCTACTTTTTATAATATGTAACAAGACCACAGCAATTAATAATTTTCCCATTGGTCGGGCACCAGTCAAGTAGCTGGCAACACCGGAATCGACGCTAGTGTGCGTCTTTGCACATTGTTTTACACACACTTTCCTAATAAGCGGCCGCATTCTGGAAACTGATTTTTCTTCACAGCGCGGTATCTAGTCGAGCGCGCGAGACCAATTATTAATCTATGGTTGGATCCATATCCCCGCGAAAGCCTCTCAAAGGACCGGGGTAACCCGTGAATCCCAAGCGGAGATACATAATAATAATAATAATATAACTCTTTATTGCACCAAGAAATTAAAATTACAAAATTACGAGATTTGCAAATTTTATTGTTAGTCTTTTGACCCTGGAAACTAGCCTATAGAGCGACTTGCCTCTGACCTGCGTTGCCCATATACAAGATAGAAGTAATTGTGTAAATTTAACTCTTTATTTTAATGTTACGCTATAATTCAATGGGTTAAGAAGAGTAAAATATTACTTAAATATTTATTTTTAAGTTTTGTTACCCAAATCCGATTGTGAATTTTCATCAGTTTATTATATTTATCGTACGCGTTTACACTAGTATGAGACACGCGCTGATTAAAAGTGACGATAACGTAATTACCAAAATGAAACAATGACCACAAGGTAAATTTTTCAGAATGCAAAACCAGTAATAAGATAATGATTTCTTATGTTTTCGCGATTGTTATTCATTACAGGCGGTAGTTTGTAATCTTATGACATCAAAGACAAATGTTAACTTAGTCTGCCTGCGACCATGAACGCTGTAAAGTGTTTAAAACGTCAGGTGTAAATAAATAAGTAATAAACGCGATAAAACCGTATTGAAATAGTTTAATTTAATCAGTAATAAGATTTCGTTCGATATCGGAAAATTTCATGCGACATAATAGGTGAGTCGAACGATTTTCAATCGACTTAACGATTTTACATAACATATGGAGAAACCTCACGGTATATGTTATTAAAAGCTAAAAAGATTATGTAAATGTATTTAGTACATAACTAAATAAAAAAAAAACTTATTCAAAAATAACCTCCGCGGTTGCTAGCGCAATCTGCTAAGCTGGGTAAAATTATGAATGAATGAAATGAACTTACGAGTTCGAACTGCAAACCATCGAAAGGATAAAATGCATGTGCTATTAATAAGTAGTGGATGTAGACTACTATGTAGCAGGAGATAATTCTGAGGATGTTCAGGGAATGGACTTCCTCGTCACGAATCATGGTCAGACTCTCCAAGTTTCGCTTCAGACAGAATGAGCGCGCAAATTCGCCAACTGTGAACGAAAATAAAATTTAACCTACAAACTATAAAGTGATACTACGTATATTTAACCCGATAAATGAATAATGGAGTTTATACACCGTGAAATTTTAGACGTTTTGGACCCATCGTCCCGTGACTCCATTCATGCAACCGAACAAATTTCGCCAAGGAACATAGCTCGAAACATGAAAAATAAATTTGGACTTCCCATAGTAAGTTAGGTCACGTGATGAGACATTTTTTATGGGAGGTCCAAAAATTTACTCCATATTTCGACCCATGTATCTTGGGGAAAGTTGTTCAGTTGCATAAATGGAGTTACTGGATGATGGGTCCAAAATGACTAAAATTTCACGGTGTATAATGGAAAAGTGGGAGCGTGGTGGGGACACCTTGCTATCTCTTTTGTGCGCACGAAACCAAGTGGCAGTGACGTCACACACAGTGCAGCCTTTACTTGTTTTTTGACAGTTTCCCCTTCCACCTAATTTGAAACGCTTATATATAACTTATTTATTTATATTTTCAGTTTTGGATGTTTGGTATGAATGATAAAAATAAATTGAGTAGAAGACCCAACTTTTGGATATAGGCCTCCTCCATATTCTTCCAAACTTGTCTCTTCTGTGTCTGCGATGTCGTCCATCCAAAGTAATGCTGCCTAATGCGCTAAAGTATAAATAAAATATTTATTTATTAGAATACAGAATTTTCTTACCAAAAGAGCGTGTTCCTCCGATCATTTTCACATAAAAAGTACATAATATTGTAGTGATTCCGAGTAACTGGATCAGTTTACTGCAAAGCGAAAAAATATATTACATTAAAAATACTAAAGCTAAATATACTTACATCACGCCTTTTTTCCGTAGAGTTAGGCAGAGACAGGGGATACTAAATATACTTATCTAGCAAAAACCTGTTAATCGCATATTTTACTGTTGTATAAAAATGCAATAAATTATATGAATTTGATTGAAGCCAAAATAAAAGAAAAAATGTAGTAATTTAAGTAATCCTTAGTCTAGTATTAGTAAACATCTTTAATAACTACGTCTAAATAGTAAAAAAAATCAAGATCTATGGTCTAAATCAATAGCATAACGTGTCTTCCGAAAAACCCATCCAGAAATAGAACAGAAAAACAAAAAAAGTAATGGAACTTACAGAAATATATTGGATCCGTTAGAAAATAATTCATTCACAGAATCAGCATTTTGACACGACGTGGTATTAAAATCAGCAGATACGCTCAAACCCCCAAAATGGGTTATCTGAAGCATGGCTCTAGCTATTTTGGAGGTAGACGAAGGCTGACATGTCTCTGAGATACACAAACCCCAAACCATACTTGAATAGACACGACCATGTTTCGATGGTTTCTGAAAAGGTATTTTTGACTTTAGTCCAAGATACAAAAAGGTAATTTTAGTTTATCATCAACTTATCCTCAAGAAATACACAGTTGGACATAGGCTGTCCTCAATCTGACTGGTTTAAAACGGCCTGCATCCAGCGTCTTCCAGTGACTTTGATGAGTTTATGTTTTGGTCCCAGGATGCGTTTCCCGGTACGGTTTTAGCTAGATTAAAATGATGTTAACGCAAGTACCAAAACCAAACCAACGCCGCGAGGGCTAGTTTTAAGTATGTAGAACATATGACGATGAATCTTTCGTCTCGTCGGTTTTACGAACTCAAAGATAGCCCTAACGGTCTTGGTTTGGTTTTTTCATTATGTTAACGTGATTTGTACGCTTTTTCGACCAACCATTTAATAATTCTTTGAAGCTATTTATACACCCGATTTCAGTAATGTCCTGTGGTAATTTGTTGTACATTTTTGGAGCCATACAAATTACACTCTGCCGGAAAATTTTATCAGACAATCAGGTGATTCAAGTCTGCAATGTCCTTACCAAACTGGAAATAAATAAACAAAGTACGCTTCCAGTGAGAATCTAACCCACGTAACCTGGCCCTCAGGTAAACGCCTTGACCAATACATGATTTGCTTCAACTATTTTTCTGGTAAAAGAATATTGGAATTCGTACCCTAAGGTAAACATCAGTAGTGACATTATGCTCCATCCAAACATAGTCTACTGGCTTCAAATTCCTTTCGGTTTCAGTCAGTGTGATGTTGACCAAGCAGTACTGGGTTTTAGGAACCTCTGAATGCACAAGGAACCCACGATTTGGGTACAAACATCCGTCGAAATTACCCAATTGGTTCTTCTGTCCATATAGATGGCCAACTGGTAACTGCATCGTGTCCAAAACTGAAATGAAATCAGGTTTACACATTTCTTCGACATTTTGTGATGATTTTGGGCTCTGTGGGTTTACTTTTGCATTTGTGGCTTTGGTTTCGAAGACTACTTAGGTTTTTGGGTTTAAACTTCTTACCATTCATTACTTAGGTTATACGTTCTAATTCTTCTTCTTTTTCGTCATATTGATGGCTTAATTGAAGGAGCTAAGTATAATATGCTCATGCTAACACGTATCACCTGACCATTCATCACCTCTAGCCACCTTGCCCTCTGACCATGCTGCAGTCTTTGGTTGTAGAAGTTTTAGCCTTGACGTCACAGGGAAGGTCAGTCAGAAGTGCTCGTTTGAATCACTAATGTTTATAAAATTTTGGAAAACGAGACTGAACCACAGAATTATTAACAGTACTGACGTACAGAACGGACACTCACACCCTCCCACCCGAAACAGATACCGCACCTCACCGCGCAGATTTAGGGTAAAAATCGAGAGAAAAATAATGCAACGATGCTGCTTTACCTAACCGACGTCTTTGACGCTGATTGTAATAATAAAACCTACGAGTAACACACACATTGACACGTGTGCGTATGCGACCGAGTCGTAGTAGGCGCAATAGGTATCGAGTTCGCCGCTGTTGTATGAAGTGTCCGGGGTGTAACCAAGCATAAAAAATTAAATAGTAACTTCTTACTCCAAACAGCCCATAAGGTAAAGTTCTTAGCATTGTCCAGTATCCTCAGCATGGTGTCCAAACACGGCCTTTCATCGTCAGCCCACTGCTGGGCTTTCAATGCATCCGTCAGGAGGTCCAAATAAGTAAACGTACTTTTCGATAATGAAGCTCCATTGTTAAAATTTTCTGGTTTAACTGGCCCTGAAACTAAAGTGTCCCATTATGAGGTATTGTTATAGATTATTTAGTGCGTGATGAATTATTTAGAACTAGTCGTTTCCCTCAGCTCCGCCTGCGTCAAAAAGTAGCCTATTTTTGACCCCGGGTCTTCAACTATATTCATACCAAATTTCATCAAAATCTGTTCAGTGGTTTGGCCGTGAAAGCATAACAGATAGACAGACAGACTTTCGCATTTATAACATTAGTATGGATTTTATTTATTTTAAACTTTATTGTACAATACAATTGTAAAGCACAAAGGTGGACTAAATGCGTTATCTAACAGTCAACCTTTGGATCAAGCAGAGAGCTTTATGTGGGTGTAGAATAAAGTTATTTCAATAATTTGTTATCATTTAATTTAAATAAATTTAGTAATGATTTGGTGTCAGTGATGATCTTGACTTTTTATGACTATGGTGCGATTGCAGTCTTATTGATTTAGAAAACCAAACCATAGTTTGTTTGTAATATATTTATTGTACAAAAAAAAAAAAGAAATAATTTCCATACACAAGCATGGAAAAACAATAAGTACAATGGCGGACTTATTCCACTTAGGGATCTCTTATAGTCAACCAGCGAGTGACAGGAGTATTTAGATGGTATTTAGAATAGGATCCTGTTGTGGGTGAGATGCCAGCCGGGGCCAATGGCTTTACTTGCCTTCCGAAGCATGGAGACTTGGACATCTTGATAAAAATGCTACTAATGTCAACCAATCCAAGTCAGATCACGCTAGCTATTGCTTGACCCGGAGGTCGTGGGTTCGATTACCACGGAAAGCATACTTTTCATTAGTTGTTTCTAGTTTGTTTAGGTCATTATAGGCTTGAATCACCTGATTGTCTGATAATAAAGATGATTCTGTGCTTGGGAAGGCACGTTAGCCGTTGTTCCTGGCTGCCATGTACGAGTATTTGGTGTTCGTTAAAGGAACTACGTCACAGGCCGAAAGTGGTTCCGAAAATCTCTGATACCAAGACGTACAGGGTCGATTGACCATGTAACCCATCCAATATGATGATAATACTCAAGGTCGTCACTTACACAAATGTTTTACTTAGCTATGAAGCATATAGCAGTTAAATTAAACTATTTTAAAGCGGTTTTTGTCTCATTTAGGCGGTTATTTTGTATTCTTATGACGTCACAGACAAATGTTAACTTAGTCTACCTGCGCCACGAACGCACGAACTCGCATCACCTTGTTGCGAGTTAACCTGGGTTTCGCCACAGTCTGTGAAGCCTGACCGGCCTTTGACCACGACCTTTTCCGCATGATCTTGTCGTACGTGATCCACTTTTCATCACCAGTTATCAGCTTCTTCAAAAATTGTTCGGTTTCATTATGTCGTAATAAAGAATCACAAATGAGTACACGGTTCATCTTTGACATCAAAATTTCCGGATTGAAAACGCTTAAACCAAATTCGTACTAATCTCACATACACTGCACTAGGTCCATAAACATCGCAAATCTTTTTCGCGGCTTCCGTTGCATTTTTACCATTTTTGTAGTAAAATTTTAAAATGTATCGAATTTCTTCATTAGATTAACTCATCTTGACAGTAAGAAAAACAAATGAAAATCACACATTTTCCTAATTTGCATTTGGAATTATCTTTTTTAAAATTTAAACTTTTAATGATACCAAAACCAGCCAGATACAAATGGTATTTATAGCCAAAGAGATTTTATTACAAGTTCATACATACTACATGCGAAAAGTCTTTTTCCCCAAACTAATAAATAAAGTGGAGGGAGAAGACGCTGGCTATCTCGGAAACCAGAGGCTTCATTAAAATTGTAGTAAAAACATTTGTCAAATAAAGATTTATTATTTTTGTTTATGTCGTTGTTTCTCTCCTAATTTTTTATTTTGGGGAATCATATATTGTATAACAATATTATTATAGTAATAAACGAGATAAAAACCGTATTCAAATAGTTAAATTTAATGTGTAACAATCGCGAAAACATAAAAAATCATGTAGCACTTTTTTACCAAAAATTTACTATTTATTTACATAGGCAAACGGGTATGATATAATTAAACAAAACAGCTGCCTACTCATTACACTTAGTTTCCCAAAACGTGTAGGGAGTTAATCCATACTAATATCCATATCCATACTAATATTATAAATGCGAAAGTCTGTCTGTCTGTCTTTCTGTCTGTTTGTCTGTTGCTCTTTCACGGCCAAACCGCTAAACGGATTTTGATGAAATTTCGTATGAATATAGTTGGAAACCCGGGGTCAAACATAGGCTACTTTATAAAGCAGGCGGAGCTGCGGGAAACAGCTAGTGTTATATAAAATAGCAAAAACAGATACATGTACATAGAAATAAAACAAAATTTATATTGAACATGTCAACTTGAAGCTGTGTAAAATAATTTCAAAATCACTCACATAACACAAAACAGAACACAAAACATTTTATTTTCATTTTTTTTTATTTACTTGACACATAAAAGTCTTAAGCAACTTCAATAGCCAGACTGAAGAAATTCCACTAGTATTCAGAAGGATATTTTATAATCACAATTATCAGGAACAGAAAAACTCTTTGTTAGGGTACCGGAGGCGAATTAGAAAATCCTTGAATTGATATGAATTACTCATACTCCATTCTAATATTATAAGTGAGAAAGTCTGTCTGTCTATCTGACTGTCTGTACGCTTTCACGGCCAAACCGCTGGTGATTTTGATGAAATTTGGTATGAATATACTTGAAGACCCGGGGTCAAACATAGGTTACTTATTGACGCAGGCAGAGCTGCGGGAAACAGCTAGTAGGATATAAATAACACTTATTGACGTCAATTTACTTATAGTTTACCACCACTTCCAAAGCGCAAGTGGAGAAGAAGCGGCGCCACAAACTCCACTGCAGCATTTTATTCATACTAAATAAACGAATTTAAGATCTCGTAAACCTATGACCTTAATTATTACTGATTAGCTTCTGCTTATGATTACGCTCTTGTATGTAGGGTTGATTATTTACCGTATCTGCGTCATAGTCGTCGCAGCGGCCGGGCAGCTGAAGCGACAACTTTGCATTATAATATTGTGATCAGGATTTTTGTATCTCTTTCGGGTGGGAGGGTGCGAGTGTTTGTTCTATACTTTATCACTATTAATAATATTGTTATCATGTTGTCCTAATAAAAATAATTAGTTTATAATATCTAATGTTATTAAATTAATAAAAAAGAACACTGCGATAATGGAATGAACTTCCTGCCATGGTTTTCCCTAGTGACTATAACATGGGAGCCTTCAAAAAGGGCGTGAAAAAAATCCTTCAGGGTCGGCAACGCGCTCGTGACATCTCCGGTGTTGCAGGCGTTCAAAGGCTACGGTAACCACTTACCATAAGGTGGGCCGTACGCCTGTTTGCCTACTTAGTTGTATAAAAAAAAATAACTTCTCATATTTTCGATAGATGGCGTCACAATGACTGTATGAGTGTTCCCAGGAGTAACCAAGAAAGTTGACTCACCTGTTTTGTATTCTCAAAAATAGCCCATGAGGTTTTGGTTTGGTTTTGGTAAATACGTTAACGTGTTATGCAGTTAGCGCGATCGGCCTCTTGTTGTACCAATACTTCCTCACACATATTAGCCGTCGCCCATGGTTTTGCTTGTGTTAATAAAAATAAAAATATGAAGTAATGGATATTACTCCAAAAAATGAACAGTTGCAATTTTTTTCATAAATAAAGGACAACATAATCTGTACCTAAATCTATTGTGTACATTTCTTATGTATTATATTTGATTGTCATATCTCATTAATATTCATGATGGTTAAAATTATATTGGTCATGCGTAAGTAGAAGTGTTATCGGTCTAATTATGTCACGTTTTATATTTTTAGGTTAAATGTCACAATTCATATTAAATATAAAAAATATATAATACTATACACCCTAATATAATACCCCTAAATTTCCCAAATATTTAAAATTATTGTTTTATGCGTGACGAAAATTAGATTCTGTAAAGATTATTTTTGTTTTCATATTTATTGTTAAATGAATATGGAGTTTAGTTATAAGTGTCTTCAGTTAAAGTTTATAATGTTTAATAAGATCAAAAGTTTTATAATATTTGTTTTGAGATAATTACTTCATAGTTTGTTAGTCGAAGTGAAGATATTGAAAAGTAATTTCCAATTTATCTTTGGAAAATAATGTTTGTTTGTACTATTTTTATTGTACAATGTTACAGATCTTAAACTATATTTGCATACTATATTTATATATTCACTATCAGAATTTTGCATCTCAAGCTGTGACGTAAATTAGTCAAGATGATAGGACATTTCAAAATTAGACTAAAAAGAATGACCGAGATATTTAAAGTAAATAATGAGATATTTATCTCCTTTCAGCGTTTTTAGTATCACTGTCACAAATTCTAATAAAACAATGACTTTCTTTTTCTTATTAAATGAGCCGAGCCATTTTTCTCCCAATAGTTGAGGAGAATGCTCTCACCGCTAATTGTTTTATGTATTTGTAGTAGTTTAACAAAAAAGTCAATCAATCATTTATTTCATTGTGGATCAACTTTACAAAGTTTTAAAAATAAATACAAACACACCATTTGCATGCTACGATCGCAAATCTTTCAATCTTCGTAGCTTAATCCAAAATGGCGCTTATAACAATAGGATATTGTTTGACGATGTCTAACCCTTTTAAGGAAACTCAAATGGTTCCATACAAATCCCGTGGCACTATGATAGAGAACTATTATTCAATTAGTTTTACAAGATGAATCACGTAAATCAAAATTTGATGAAGTTATTAATAAGACTATTGATATTATTGATATTTTTCGTGGTGTTATTTTTGATATCACTCATATTATATAGTTCGAGATATTGGCCGGATGTGTACAATTATGTGAATGCTAATATTACAATTAAAAGGATACCGACACTTTCTGAACTGAATTTGACGATAATTGAAGTGGATTATACTGAAATGTATCCGAGTACAGAATTTGATGGATCTACAGTATATTATGATACAAACACAGAAGATAGTGTATTTGTTTTTGACGAATTCGATTTTCCAACGGCAAGAGAGAAAAGGAAAGTTAATATTGAAAACAATGATTACCTCGAAGTGCCTAGTAAAAGTGTTGTGGTAGATTATTTCTTTGATGAAGTTTCTACTAAGTTGATCAAGGATTTGATTGACGAAAGCAAGTTGATGACCAAGTATAATAAGGACGTTGCAATTTTAGGTGGACCCAAGGAAACTGTAAGTATTTGTTTTTTATGTGGCTAACTACGATACTAACTAATAATCGAATTAGGGCTAAAGTTACATAAATTAGCCAAGGTTTTTTTTGTGTTTTTGAAAAGCGATTAAATAAACAACTAAATTCAAAAATAACACTATATCCCTTTTTTTAAATAATAAATAACCGGTAGATTTAACTGATTTTAAACTGATTGAAAAATTTCCTTGACAACAAGTTCATTAGCACGGCATAGCATATTGTCCTGCTTTGCGACGTCAATCTAAATAATTTTGGGTTGGCCCCATATACCAGGGCTCGGAAAGTAGTACCACAGATTAATTAAAGTATTACGACAATCAAAATATAATTCCCTAACTGGCGAGTCATCGCTCAAAAAACAAAAAACACTGGCGCTCTCGCGTTTCGGAGGCCAAGATCCACTTCGGGTCGCTAAGCCAGCGGAGTAAGTATAATAATTATACGGAACTCTACACTTCATGCAGTGATTCGCCCATGTCCAGGTGACATTTCTCACCTATTGTTATTAAAGTTATTAACTTTTTCTTCATTATTCATGATCTGGAGTCGTTTTGATGCGAGATTATTTATAGTACGAGTATTATTGTAATTATATGATTGAGCCTTTGCGCTTGCATTAATTATATAAAGTTATAACCTTGTGCTTCAATTGGATCTGTATAAAATATGTAATTGTGTCAGGCATCCATACTAATATTATAAGTACGAAAGTAAGTCTGACTGTGACCAACCATAGGCTACTTTTTGACGCAGGCGGAGGTGCGAAAAACAGATAATAGTTTTATTGAAAATAATTTAATTAGGGGCCAATAATATACCAAAACATGAGTTTAAGTTATTTCGGGAATTGGAAATTTTCCCAGCGGCACATCACTACCTATAACCTTCTTCTTCTTCCATATTATAAAAATGAATCTCTATTATTCTTGGTAATCGCATTATGCTTGAGCGGATGGAACAATTTTTTGTTGTGCTTTTTATTGCCAGAAAAAGGTTCTTATGAAAGATAAAAATGGTATATGTATAATGGTATGGTGTATATATATATATATATATCGTAGTTGTGATAGGACGTTTGTCGGTTTGTAATAAACCTTGACTTACACAATGCATTTAATTTTTTGAATTCTTGCAAAAGCTCAAAGCTTTCATCAAATTGTCTATTATTCACGCAAATTATATAAGTCATGTATCAAAGTCGCTACGCCAAGGTGAATGGCAAAGCAAATTTAATATGTCAAAGTAATTTAAATCTTAAAATTATGCGCATAAAGTCTAAATGAAAGGAATTTAATTTGCTAAACTTCGAACCCAGTGATTCTTCTAAAGAGAGTGTATAGCCAAAGAAAACTAAACTTAATGCTAAATGTTTTAAGATCAAAAAGTTCAACAACAGAGTTTTGTTAAGACATGAAGAATATTTTAAGGATTTTAAATGCATTTGTTAACAATTTGTAGACGAGACATCACGTTTTAATAGTAACGATGAATTATAAATTCATTTTTGTATGTGCAGTGATTTTTGTTGAAGCCAAAACCGAGTGTAGTGACTATTTAACGTGTTTAAGTGAACTGATACATGGTTTTTTTGGAACTAAACCAGGAAACTCAACAGTAAATGATAATTTTAATCGTACAAATGAAACGGATTTGTATGAAATCAAAGATTTTAGTGATAAACATTTGAATAATATTCTAACAAAAGTTTCAAATATCGTTAATGATAACGTCACTGGTGATATTGTAGAGTCAAGATCTAAAACTGTTGAATTCATGAACGATGATACTAAAGTGTTGGTAAAAGTTTTTGATTTTGATCAGCCAAAAGCTATAGAGAGTGAAGAAACATTTGAAAATAAAGAAGAACCTTTGATTTTTGTTACTTTACCAAGTATAACAAAAATTCGAAGAATTGCTACAAGTACTGAAAACCCAATTAATGTTACTTCAAGTACTGAAGAGCCAACGAATGTAATTATAGCATCTGAAAACCCAATAAATATTATAACAAGTTTTGAGACACCAACAAATATTATTATAAACTCTGAAAAACCTACTAATATTTATACAAGTTCTGTAAAAGAAACGAATATTGTAACAAATTCTCAAAAACCAATAAATATTATTGTAAATTCTGAAAAACAAACAAACAACAACACACGTTCTAAAAAACTAGCTAATAATAATACCAGCTATGAAAACGAAACGAATATACTTATTGATGCTGATGAAAAGCCCTCAAATATTATTGTAACTTCTGAAAAACAAACGAATATCAACACAAGTTCTGAAAAATTTACCAATATTATTACCAGCTCAGTAAACGGAAAGAATATACTTAGTAATGATGATGAAAATCCCTCAAATATTGTTTTGAGTTCCGAAAAGCCTACCAACATTCCTCTACCAACAACCGATCTCATCTATCAAGTCAACAATATGGCTGTCCCATATGCCAATTTCGAAGATAACTTGATATTACCTGATATTTACATAGATTTTGAAGATAATAATAACACAGATTATCCTAACATAGATTACATAGAGATATATAAAGATGCTACTGTTGAAAATGTGGTTTTCATACCTACACAATTGCCATTGATTATAGACGATGATCAAATTGTAAAAGAAGTTGATAATCTAATAGAATCATCTCCTACTGGAGATAAAATTTCAAGCCCTTTGGATGAAAGTGTAAGTATTTCAAACTTTTATATTTAACATAACAATTTGTGATGACATGTGTATATCTGCGTGTCTGTGTCCCAGTTTAAACCGATCATGATTTATTAGGCTGTCAAATATATACAAAACTTGATCCATATGATAAAGGTAAAGTTAAGGACGTTTAAAGAAACTATTCAAATTTTAATCTGGACCTCTTCCATGATCTCTGAGCCGTTGATAGAGTGATTGATAACACTGACAAGAGATAGCAGTCATTAAGCCGAGTCAAATGCCTTTAGATAGCTTTAAAAAGTCTGACAGTGTTGGCCATTAACATATTATTTCTTATTCCACATGTAAGTCTGTAAAGGCTTTATACTACGGACACAGGACCAAGCGCTGCTATGCAGGCCTATGCCCAGCAGTGGACTGACTGCGGCTAAAATGATTATGATGTCAGTAGGTCATTTTGTTGTAACAATACATTTGTTTAGCCTAACTTTTTTGCGCTAAACTATCTTTTTATTTCTTTCAATGGTTGAATGGTACAGAATGCTCTTAGCATTAAGTCCGCCAATGGTATAAGTGAAGTTTTAAGAAATAAATAAACTAGTGTTGCACATGTAGGATCATGATTAAAGCGTACCCTGAGCCAGAAAATATTCCTAAGTGAAAATGCAACTAAAAACATGGACAAAGAAAGCTTAACTAATTATTTTAAATACATTTAAGAGGTCTATTATAAAAATAATGACACGGAAATTGCACAATTCTACATATATAATTACTATATTTATTGTATGTTCCGCATATTCACGTTTCGTTCCCATGTCAAATTTATAACATGATAATTATCTTTTGCGTAATTAATGTTATCTTTTCTCTCGTGTGCATTTTCAATTGTTAAGTTTTACTGCTATATGGGAGATAGATGCATTACCAAGGGCGCGAATTTTGGGGTCACGCACATTCATATCTTTGTACTTGTGTACTATGGTACAAAATACAAAAGTTTAAGGAGCTCGTTAGTCGAGTGATACCCGCGTATCCGTAGCGAATGCGCGTGTCAAGCGACGGCGTGACGCGACCATTATTGGATTGATCGCCATTTAGTGGCATTTTCTATCTTGAGCTCCTCCGTGCTTCGGAAGGCACGTTAAGCCGTTGGTCCCGGTTGTCGATAGATAGCAGTCGTTAGGCTGTGTCAGATGCCTTGGGGCAGCCTGAAAAATTCTGACAGTGTTGGCCAATAACACACCTCAGGTCATGTTCCTGTTGGTTTGATTTCCATGTAAAAAGGTTTACGGACGACATTGTAATAACCAGCTCCGCCAAATCTTGGACCATGACTTACAGTGTACCCTAGGCTCCGAAGCGTAAGCTGACGACGCAACTAGGAATAAACGCTAGGATGATGATGACTATGGTACAAAATTATTTGTTGGGACCATTTTTTCATTGATTAGTAGCAGACATACTCGTATTATTTTGATCACTGTTGAGCCTTGGATTTGTCGGAATCACTTTTCATCTATTTCATCATACTAACCCAAGTGATGTTCATTATTCTCAATATCTGGCTCTGTGGTCCAGAGGTTATGGCATTTGCTTTAGACCTGGAGGTCATGGCTTCACGGGAAGCATACTTTGTTTAGTTGTTTGCTATTTGGTTAGCACATTGCAAACTTGAATCACCTGATTGTCTGATAATAAAGATGATTCCGTGCTTCGTAAGGCACGATAAGTTCAGGAACCTCGTCAGAGGCTGAAAAGCGGTTCCAAAAACTGACAACAGGGTGTGCAATGTCGATTGACCATGTAACCCACTCGATATAAATGAATATTTATACTATTTCCTATGGATTTTTATATACAGACCTGCTTAATTTATTAGTTACTAGCGGTTTCCCGCAGCTCCGCCTGCGTTAAAAAGTAGCCTATGTTTGACCCCGGGTCTTCAACTATATTCATACCGAATTTCATCAAAATTCGTTCAGCGGTTTGGCCGTGAAAGCGTAACAGACAGACAGACTTTCGCATTTATAATATTAAGTATAAAAGTATAAATATAATATACGGACAAGCGGTTTCCCGCAGCTCCGCCTGCGTTAAAAAGTAGCCTATGTTTGACCCCGGGTCTTCAACTATATTCATACCGAATTTCATCAAAATTCGTTCAGCGGTATGGCCGTAAAAGCGTAACGGAGAGACAGACAGACAGACTTTCGCATTTATAATATTAGTATGGATTAAGAAGTTGGATAAACTAACGGGGAATGCATGCGGGGTTCGTTACGATCGAGCGTGACAAGCGACAGGGAGCATAATGATCACTTGGATTGGTCGCCACTACTGCAGTTTACATTTTGAGATATTACCTACATTGGAACCTTTTACATCCACCGGAAGTGAAGTGGCATATTCATTAAAAACACAAGTAATACTCGGAAGAGATAATTATGTAAGAAATTATTATGTTTCTACTAAATATTCACAAATCTTGATCAATATCGATGATCTAACGGATTATATGAATAAATTAATATATTAAGGATCACTAAGTCCATTTATAGTAATGCGGTCAAAGAGTGTCGAAATTCCTTTCTCAATAATTGCGGTAGTGAACGGATAGACTTAAAAATTTAAATTCACGTTGACAATTGCTTTTCGGTGAAAGTTTTAATGTCGCGAAAAATAGTGTCATAGTTTACAAGGTAAGCTTTATTTTGTTTGTTAAAGTTTTGTTGCGATAGTTAGCTACACATTGTTTTTATGGGATCATAGACAAATGTGCGAAAATGAACGCTGTGAAGTGTTTGAAATGTTACGTGTAAAATAAATGAAAAATAAGCTGGATGAAAACCGTATTTATTTTAATTTAATGTTTATTTATACTTTTGTACCTAAGAGTTGAAGTAACTAGTAATACGGGAAGTAATTTTAATTCTTATGACTCTAATTAAAATAATCTATTCAACGCATAATTATATTCAAATAAGCACCAGGTTCCGACTTCGTCCGGGCCTATAGCCTTTCTCGACAAATAGGCTATCCAACACTGAAATAATTTTTCAAATCGGTCCAGTAGTTAGCGCGTTCAAACAAACAAAATCTTCATCTTTAGTATACTGCCGTCGTAACAAAAAAGGGAACATCTAGCATTAAAAGTTGTGCTCTGTTTGTTACGACGGCAAAATGGAAGTATATAGATTAACGTGACGTAAAATATCGTGTAAATGAACATTATCGAAATCTCTACATAATTTTATTTCAAAACTGCCACGTGAGTACTTGTTCCCTGAATTCCTCTATAAGCGAAGTTTCGGGCAAAAGCTAGTATTACGATAAATTGAATGTTTGTGAGATTTCAACAGTAACAGTGGTTCTCATTTTGATATGTGTCACACGGAGGGCACGATTGACCAACGTTTCCTTAAAAAAAAGTGTCAAATAAATAAAATACAGCTGAGGATTCAAATTTACCTAAAATTTTTTGAACTATATTGTAGCAACCATGTATAAATAGTCGATAGTCTTCCAAAAATGTAAAAAAAAAACAGACATATTTAAAAAAAATATTTTTAAAGGTATCTATTTAGGTCCCAATGTTCAACAAAGCCCTCTCTATTTCCATACCTCTCTATTCATTGATTGAGACAATGAGTGGAAAGTAACATCAAATAGATACAGATTGTTTTAAAAAAATGGAACAGCAAAATAAAAATTACCTGTTTGTTGTCAAAAAATGTCACTAGACGCTCTTCTCTTTAATTGATTCTACAAGAAATTGTTTTAGGCGTGATACTAATATTTTTATTCTGCAATTGAGGTTGACCGTATAACCCACACGATATGAATGAATTAATAAAATATATAAGCATTCAACTAAACAAAGTCTTCAATTTTTTTTTTGTCAGAGGACATATCTTTTCTTTGCGGATTTGACATCATTTCTAAAGTCAACTTTTTGCCTTATAAGACTAGATCGCAACTGGAATTTCAAGGTTTATTGGACCAACTTAGGCTCCGTATGTCAAACGGTAGCGTGGGTAGGCGGGAATCCAAATCAATCATCCTGTGGAAACATGGGAGAAGCGATTCGGAAGTGCTCCAAAAACAATTTACCATTTACCGCCATGACAGATGGGTGTAGAACTTTGCCATTTTTTACACGAAGCTAAAACTAGCAGGCCGTCCCGTCTTTCTCCGGGTTATACAAATTATGTAGTAGGTTGAAGCCAACCTTTTTATTAGCATCTCTTTTAAAATCGGATACATAGATCTATATAAATAGATCTGTATCCCACCCGTTAGTCCTTCGTAAAACTTTTTAATATGAAAACTAGACTTACAGGAATATGACCCGTAGTGGCCGACATTGTCGGATTTTTGCAGACTGCCTAAAAGCATCTGACATGCCTAACGGCTACCATTTATCGATAACATTCGGGACCAACGGCTTAATGTGCCTTCCGAAGCACGGAGGAGCTCGAGATAAAAATGCTTCTTCTTTTTCGTCCAAGCGTGTTTACCCTAGTTGCGTCCTAAGCTTACACTTCAGAGCTTACCTACGCTTTTAATCGTGGTCCTAGATTAGGCAGTACTGGTTATTACAAAGGAGACCGTGTCTGACCTCCATGACCCTTACAGAGAAACCCGACTAATATAATCATAACGTCCGTACATGATAACTGCTGTCTTTAAATAAATGAATGTTTTTGCACAGTAATGTCGTAATTTAGTCACCTATATACATATTTATAAGTAATGCAAATAATGGACAATAATACATGTAAAGGTTAAATCAATAACATCGTCATTTTTTAAAATTTGTATGTAAGAATAGATACCTATGCCAAAACAATTACAATCAAAAACTGACTGAATTCTTAGTTATTTTAAATAAATTAATGATTTGATCTAAAACTTGTTTACATAATAAGATTCTTGTCTATACATTATGCTTGAGAATGTTATGGAGCTTAACAGTCTAGCGGGGTATGCGTGTACTAACGTACAGAACGGACACTCACACCCTCCCACCCGAAACAGATACCGCACCTCACCGCGCAGATTAAGGGTAAAAATCAAGAGCAAAACAATGCAAGGTTGACACTTCGGCGAGGCCGCGACGGTTAAATATGACGTAGTCACGGTAAATAACCAACCCTACGACTTGAGTGACACACAAATAGACGTGACACGCGTGCGTACACGACCGAATCGTAGTAGTAGTAATCTCGGCGCTGTTGTATGGAGTGTGAGGGGTAAAAAAATACATTACATCTTGCGTTATTCCTTATTTTCATGTCAGTATACTTTTTGCGGCGCTCAAATTTTCTGTTTCTCCTGGTTGACTGGTAGGTAGATAATGCTTTTGGCATTAAATCCGCCTATTGTATAAGTTTACTTGTGGGACAAAAAAGTTTTAATAAATGAATGCAGAGGTAACAAAACAAACTCACTTTCGTAGAGTAAGCAAACTTGAGAAAATCTTACTTCTTCTTACTCCATACTTAATAATATTATAAGTACGAAAGTCTGTCTATCTATTACGCTGTCATGGCCAAACCGCTGAACGGATTTTGATAAAATTTGGTATGAATATAGTTGAAGACCCGGGGTCATAGGTTAGATTTTGACGCAGGCAGAGCTGCGTTAAACTAGCTAGTTTATAATAAATTGTTTTTTTTTAAATTAAAGTAAAAACGCGATGGTGGTGAATTAATATGTATGTTTAAGATGTAGGTGTTTCGCGAATATTTTTCTCTGTAAATGAAACAGTATTTTTCTTATGTTTGATTCCAATAAAAGGCCGTACCTGCACGCAAGACATCAATCATTCACACAAACATCTTAGAAATACTATGGATATATGAATAATTGATACGGTAGATATTATTTTGCGAAAATTTTAATAAATCAAAACATCTCTTTGATTTTTGAAATATGTTTGAGTCAAGTCTCAATTTTTTTGTGAAAGTGACTTTTACATACATTAACAAATATATTTCTTTCTCATATACAGAAATAAATTTTAACATCGAATAACATCTCGAAGCATATGGAGCAAATGCTGACTTTATTGTTAAGCATAGAAGAATATACTGAACATACTTTTATATAGAAAATTGATTTTAGGTTTAATAAATAATTTTGAGATTCGGGATTAAAAAAGTACATTATTTTATTTTTAGTTTATTAAAACTTTATTGTTTTACAAGAACAAATACTTATAACAATTGGCTGATTTAATGCTAAGAGCGTTCTCTTCAACTATTGGGAGAAACAGAAAGATAGTTTGGCGCAAAAAAGTTATGAGAAAAAAATGTTAATAGAGCAAATTTTAGTCTTTCTGTGTTTACAAATTTTTTTTTAAGACTTCACCAGAACAACGCTAGGATGATTAACAATCTGTGTCCGAGTATGGCACAGAATCCCAAAAGAGACACTACAATCGTCTGTACCGAAACGCATTTTGAATAATTAATTTTGGTTCAAGTTTATTATTATTCGCCCGGCTTCTAAAGGCTGGCAAATTGATTTAAATTATAAATTTAATTAATGATTTACTAGGCAATTATGAAGGGACTATGAAATATTCGCTGGAGCCATTGTTTTTAGGTATCTAAGAAGATCTAGGTATAATTGATGAGAAATTGTACTATTATATAAACCTACGTTTCCAAGCGGTATTCCACGGTGAAAGTAGTAAAGGAGTATTATAGTTTCTTGAGTATAAAAAAAAAACAAGTAAATAGGTACGGTCATCATTATTGTCTATGGATGGTATCATTATCTTGCGAGGAACATACATCCACATCCAAGGTGTCAATTCTCTTATTTTACATAGTGCACAATTGAATCGTAATGAAAACTTTTGACGTTTCTGATATTTTAATTAAATTTAAATCTAATTTGAAGACTAATCGTATTCCATTGGCATGCCATTGAATTGCAACTGGAAAATTTTGCTAATCAAAAATCATTAATACCATCAATTCTTTAAGTTATCGGTACTCTGTTATTTATTATATTTACATTTTTTCTGCTAATATTACCATTCAATAACGTTTTAGTTGCAATTAAATTGAGATTCAAAATTGTGTTAGCAGAATACCAATGTCAGAGTCCCAATGGTTGACTGACAGAGAATGCTCTTAGCATTAAGTCCGCTAATTGTTATAAGTATTTGTACTTGTGGAACAATAAAGTTTTAATAAATAAATCAATTTAAAATTGCATCGTAATTGAGTCGTAATTGAGTATCAGTTGCATGGTCTTTTAAAGTTTATTAGCGGAATCGACACCCAGATTTCTCAGTCAGCTAGCTGCGGCAGGTGTAAGATTGTGCAATTCCATCATACCACCTATATTTTTTCCGCGCTAACCGATGGCCGATGGGGCAGAAAGGTTCTCGAATGGCGACCACGTACCGGTAAGCGCAGCGTTGGACATCCACCGACCAGATGGTTAGATGACCTGAAAAGGGTCGCAGGCAGACGCTGGATGCAGACTGCTGCCAACCGATCATTTTGGAAATCATTGGGAGAGGCCTATGTCCAGCAGTGGACTGACTGCGGCTGAAATGATGATGATGATGACCTATATTTTGCTTCTTCGTAAACAAATTTATTCTTATATAGCCTCGCTTTAGACACACCATTGTTGCGGACAATATGCCCGGGTCTATCGTGGTTAAAAGATTAAAGACTATTCTTTCCTTAGGTTAAAAGTCATCAAAACCACATTAAGTTATAGGCAAGGCAATAACAATTAAACGGTCTATCGTATCAATCCTTTTGACAGATGACATTGACAGATGACACGTCAGTTGATATGCTTTTGTGGTGTTAATGAGTCACGATTTTGTACAAGGCTTTGCAATCAAGTGCTTGGATTGGTCGCCATTGAAGACATGCAAACAATATTAATAAAATTAAATTGGTAAATGTTCGTCCCCGTGGGAATTTTGGGAAATATGTTTCTGCTTATACATGGTGTTTAAAACGGCAAAAATTTTTTAGTCTGTTTAATACATGAAACTAGACAACTATTAATAAAGAAAGTGAAACCCGAGTTAAAAATATATTTTTAAACTTAGTATATGAAAGCTTATTTAATTTTACACTCAATTTATTGTTATAAGTCTTTGAATTCCGTGGAAGGAAAAACTGTCAAATAACCACAAAAGGAGGCACATAGGGGTGGAGTGACGTCACTAGCACTTGGTTTTGAGTGCACGATCCCACTTTTCTTCTAGAGAAAATTATTAATGCTAATTAAATTACTGCTTTGTAATCTCCTCTTTTTTAGTGTATATTTTGTTTCGTATAATAATCTTGTCCAAATAATATTTGGACACAGTCAAGTAGTCTCTTAATTGATAGGATTCTGTATGGAAGGAATATTTTTCCTTAACACTTTCGCGGACAGTAACGTCTCTCGACGTAGATAACAATTGAGTGCCATTGGTATTTTCTTGACTGTCCGTGAAAGTGTTAATTTGTGGCTACTTTTTACGTATCAAAAGCTTGTATGAAAAAATTCTCATGTTACTTTGAGATGCCACATCCACTATACGTAGCTTCGTGTCCGTGATAATGACGTACTCACGATCTCATTCAAGGCTCAGTAATTATGAGAAAAAACGTGTTTTCCTACTATTGAGCCCGCTTTTATTTTCGTTTGGTACACACGAGCTTAGGTAGAACTAGAGATATATATGTATATACAAGATGATTTTAAAACGTTTTGGCAAATATGGTGGGAGCGATGGTGTGACGTCGTGCCTTCGCCAACGGCCGCCCTTCCCCGCACCGTATCACCCCGAGGGCCATATATAAGCCTGCGCGCGTCCACCAGAGGTCTCTCTGCTCTCTGCTGCTGAAGAGGACCACAAGTCCTGACCAGTTTCCTCGCTATCGCCCATGGGCGAAAGCTGAGAAGGACCACCGCGAAGAGGTCTCTCTCGGATCATCTCGTCATCTCCAAGTTAAGTGTCTGGCTATTTCATAGCGGCTACCTGACTGGATCTCGTGTCTCCTTCGATCTCACGGCCCCTATCTATATTTCTTATTAAGGTGTACCCTTAGAGTCTAAACCTACCATAACGTTTAAAGTAAATTTAAGAAATATTGTACTATTCCCCGAATCCTGGATTTATCTTCTCGTCTCACACATACCTTAAGAAGAAAACATTATCTTCGTTATAACCACCGCAAAGGGAAGATCTTCCTGCCAGGCGAGGTGGTATGCCTGGGGAACGGCGGCTCCGATAATGTTCTGTCGGATTTATGCTCCAATCCGTAGAAACTTCGATAGCGCGATTTAGTCTTTCCAAACGAATTAGGCGTCTTTGTATGGAGACTTCACATTATTTGCTAATCTTCGGTTTAGCACCATCTGTTGTGTAGTGGAATAATCATACTGTCGCCACTCGCTTCATTTATATCGTGTGTGATAAATAGTCAATCTTTCTTAGTTACCTTACTATCCGCCAGGGGCGCTGTACAGATTTGCCATACAAAATTGTTATCTCAGTCGCTAGTGTCTTCGTCAAGAAAATCTCATAGTAGAGGTACAGTGATGTTAATAAATAGAAATTAAATTGAATAACTAGTAAATTTCTAGCATTTTGAAATCTTTCACGATTAATATTTCAAGAGATACTTAAATCTAAAATATTTCACTATCGGTTCCCAGTTAAAGTTATTATCTCACTTCGAATTTACACCGAAATGAGAATATTAAATTTCTACCTGGAAGGCCCATTACTCAAGTGACCTTGAAAGGGTTGCCGGCGATATAAAGTATGAAATCACGCTAAAGGACTATCATTAGATGGTTATTATTCTCAAGACCATAGACTATTAGAATTTTAGATGGACCATAGAGCAAAGATACAGAATCTTTCTTCGCCCAAGCGTGTTTTCTAGATGCCTTCGGAGCCTAGGGTACGCTGTAAGTCATGGTTCTTGATTTATGAACATGACCCGTGGTGGTTAGTGGCCAACACTGTTAGATATTTTTCAGCCTGTCTAGGCATCTGTGTTTCAGATCCTATTTTTCAACTTGTTCAAGCACTCGGGACCAATGACTTCACGTGCCTTCCAAAGCGCGGAGGAGCTCGAGATAGACAATGCTCCCTAACGGCGGCCAATCCAAAACGCGCATTTTTTGACAATGTCATTACCAGCCGCATTAATAATGCGCACTCTTCATCCTAGCGTGTATTCCTAGTTGCGTCGTCAGCTTACGCTTCGGAGCCCAGGGTACGCTTTAATCATGGTCCTTGATTTGGCAGTACTAGTTATTACATTGGAACGACTAAACGAACTGACCTCCGTAACCTTATTTTTAAGGGAAACCAGACTAGGATCATGACGTTCTATAACAACCACTAAACGAGTTGGGACCAACTGCTTAACGTGCCTTCCGAAGCACGGAATCATCTTTATTATCAGACGATCGGGTGATTCAAGCCTGCAATGTCGCCACGGGGGCAGTTCGCACTCTGTCCATTACCACATAATGAATAATACTAACATACGCCCTGATTACTACGTTAATACCCTATTCCAGAAATGGACACGGGGTCCTATAATGACTGTATACTCCTCACAGTGTTACGCCAACTCATTCTCAATTCTCGCTGCAAATCTCTGGAACAAGCTTCCTTTGGAGATAAAAGAGCTGTCTTCTCACTCTTTCAAATCTAGGGTTAGGGACTACGAACGTTCGGACTTGAGCTGAGCTTACTGTTTTTATGTGTAATTGAATTTGTATGTTAGATGTAAGTCTATGCACCTAAGATTTCTTTGCGTGTTGTGCCCTCTTCTGTGCCCATATGTCTATGTCCTATGTTAGTTTGGTTGACTGGAAGAGATCCCTATTTGGGATAAGTCCGCCTTTTGTACAATAAAGATTTTTACATACCTACATACCTATTATTGAAATGATTCTTTCTCAAAATGACTAGTTTCGTAAATAACTTATTCCAAAAAGGACTTATTCTCAAAAGGACTGTTTCCGGAAATGGCTTAAATTAAAAAAATATATACATAAAACACTTTAAGTGAATGCCGGAAAAACAAAAGTAGGAAAAGGATTGTTTGGCGATCGTGGGTTGAAAAATCAGGCTCAAGCTATTTATAAATATGTTCAACTAGCTGTTTCCCGCAGCTCCGCCTGCGTCAATAAGTAGCCTATGTTTGACCCCGGGTCATCAACTATATGCATACCAAATTTCATCAAAATCTGTTCAGCGGTTTGGCCGTGAAAGCGTAACAGACAGACAGACTTTCGCATTTATAATATTCGCATTTATACCTAATACGTATGGATATGGATTCTAGCCGTTTTGTTGTCCAGGGCCCTCTACAACATACGCAAAAAAATTCTAACTAGTCCATTTTATCAGTCTATGTTCCAAATTGAAAATGGCCGCCAAGATTTTAATTTTTAATTTCGCTTTCGCCGCTTCCCGCGTGAAAAATGGTTGGTTTCTATGAAAATACGTTTTGTACGAATCACAATGGACGAGTAATGTGATAAAAGCCATTCGCTTTATACAAAGGTCCTTCATGTTTTTATCTTAGCTGAATGATGGAAATTTGGTGAGATTTGAATTGTTTTTTTAATACCTATACAAAGTTACACACAGTACAATAGGCTACTTGACTGTGCGAAAACAACAACAAAAAAGTTAAGATATTTTCGATTGGGGGAAAAATGAAGGCAAAAGGGGGGGGGGGGGCAAGGTAGCCTTATTTCTAATCGGATCCTTACAAAACTTGGCACACATGTTCCTTTATTTATTTGAAATTTTTTGTCTACAGCTTTTTTTGATTGGGGGACAATTGAGCATAAAAAGAGGGAAGTTTGGTTTTACATTATGATTTCAATCATACTTATTGATAACAGCATCATGTGCCTGGTTCTCTACAAGTGCTGTAAAAAAACATAAAAAGGTGGGTAAATGGGTGGAGTTCATAGCACCGTTTTATGAATTAATTTCGTAATTGAAGATAGTTCGCGAAGTCTATTGTTTACAAAGTAATATTAATGGATAAATTGTTTATTTATTTGTTTCAGAGCTTGGGAATCTCGGAGGCAGTGTTTCCTTGGATCGCAACGATTTTCATCAAAAACGACTCGAAAGAGAACCAATTCGAATATTATTGCGACGGCGCGTTGCTGAATGAACAATATTTACTTACCTGTAAGTATTCACCATTATCACTATCTATCAAATCAATCAATCAGTCAGACAATCTACAAATCAATCAACAAATCTACCAATCAACGAACTAATCAATCATGTACTCATCATCACTAATCAATCATTTCTTTATTTACATCATCCGAATGTTTATAAGTTACACACAGTATACTTCCTTGTTGTCGAACGATATTAGAGCAGGTATGGAAACCAAGATGGTAACAATAATATACCACTCATTGCTTTCAGCAATGCCCCCAATACATAGGTACTATCTCAAATGATTTTGAATATACGGGAAAGAGTGCTGTAGACACGTCGACTGGCCCTTTGGTAGGTAGGCCGCACGGAGGAGTAGCTATTTTGTGGAGAAAGGGCATTTTTGATAACGTGGCTGTATTAAAATGTAATAGTGACCGTCTGGCCGCCATTCGGGCCACTGTTAGACAGCGTACTATTATCGTGTTCTCTGTATATATGCCCGTTAATTTGGAGTCTAACTTACCTATATTTCTGGACGTATTATGTGAAATAAATGCAATTGTAGAAAGTGAAAAAGTTGAATCTGTATTTATTCTAGGAGATTTCAATGCACATCCCAATACTCTGTTCTACAGTGAACTATGTAGTTTTTGCTCTGATCTTAGTTGGATATGTGCGGACACAGAGAAATTGGGTTTGCAGGCTGATGCCTATACAAGCGCGGCTCACGGTAGTAGGAGATGGCTGGATCATTGCGTAGTATCGGAATCTGCATGGGGGACTGTGGTCGAGGTGGGGGTTATAGAGGATGTTTTTGTGTCTGACCATTTACCTTTGTGGATTAAATGTGACTTACATATTGTTAGACCAAAATTAACTTCACTTGTCCCCCTCCAGAATTCAGTTATATGGGGCGAAAGGAATGATGAACAAATATCCTTATATCATGACCTTTGTAACAATAGCTTACGTTCCATTGACGTTCCTCACGAGTTCACAGATTGTAGCCGCGGATCTTGTAATTTGAATGATCATAAACTGGTATTAGATAGGTTATATCGAGATATTGTGTTTACCTTAAGTGACGCGGCCAGTAAGTCTAGTAAGCGGCGCATGCCGGTCAAACGTGTGACAAAATTTAAATATCTAGGGCATATACTTACTGACGAACTTCGGGATAATTGTGACATAGACAGATAACGTAGGGCTCTGGCGATTAGGGGAAACATGCTGGCTCGCAGATTTTCGCGTTGCACCGAACAAGTGAAAATCACTCTTTTTAAGGCATACTGCCAAAACATGTACACCGGAAATACTTTAAGGATTCAGTATAACAATGTCTTCAGGATGTTGGTGGGACTGCCTCGTATCTGCAGCGCTTCGGCAATGTTTGCCGAATTTCTTACCGACAGCTTCGCGACTATCATTCGCAAAAAAACATCATCGCTCATTTTCCGAGTACGGGGCAGTTGCAACAGCATCCTGAGCACGCTAGCGGACAGATACACGTCCCCGCTATGGCGATGTCTGGTTAGAAGGGTGATAATGGAGGCTCACACACCTCTGTGATCACCTTTGTAATCAATATTTTAATTTTAATTTTATTTTAATATTGCTGTGGTCATTCTTGTGGTCACAAATCTTACTAACATAGATTAAGTATGTACTAACAAATATGGACCCATGTTGTCTGAAAATAAAGGATTTTTATTTATTTTTTATTAATACTGTTGATATTGACATTCTGTTAGCTATCCTCACCTTAGACTGGTGCGACCTTAAAGCCGGTGTTCCACAAGGTGGTATTCTATCCCCTATCCTTTTTTCCGTTTTTATAAATGTTTTTTCTCATGAATTGTCATTTTCTTACCATTTCTACGCCGATTACTCGTACTTGCAGCTTTATACATAGACGATCACAGATGTTACTGACCGGGCCATTTCTCTATTAACCCTTGAATTGGCATACATATATTTTTTTGCGGAATATGGTAATTCTATTGATTTACTCTTGTTTTAGGGTCAGTAAAGGACTTTTTTATAATAGTATAAAAAATCTCCGAGTGTCAGTTTTCAGGAAAATCCACACGTGGAACACTGCCAATCTTTCTGTTATTGTTTTCTGTAAATAGATGTTCCTTACATGGTACATTGCTAAATTAAGGGTAAGAATGTGTTAATAGAAAATACTTTTAAAGTCAAATTTATTCCTATATTTATTTATGCATATGATGCTAAACCGAACAAACAGTAGATATATTGATCCAAAAAAGAAGAAACACACAAAGAATTGTATTTTCTAATCTATACTATAATATTAAAAATGCGAAAGTCTGTCTGTCTATCCGTCTGTCTGTTACGCTTTCACGGTCAAACCGCTGAACGGACTTTGATGAAATTTGGTATGAATATAGTTGAAGACCCGGGGTCAAATATAGTCTAATCAAAATAGGTCAAATAAGTAAAATCTAGTCAAAAGTTTTGGCGCAGGCAGAGCAGCGGGAAACAGCTAGTACAATATAAACAGCACAAAATTTTTCTTATCTGTGAAAATTTTTACTTTTATCTCTCACGTCTTTTATTTTTTTATACAATTAAGTAGGCAAACAGGCGTACGGCCCTCCTGATGGTAAGTGGTTACCGTAGCCTGAACACCTGCAACACCGGAGATGTCACGAGCTCGTTGCCGACCCTGATGGAATTTTTTTACGCCCTTTTTGAAGGCTCCCATGTTATAGTCACTAGGGAAAACCATGGCAGGGAGTTCATTTCATAATCGCAATGTACGAGGGAGGAAATTCCGTTTGTAATAGAAACGGATTGTTCCATCGGACGGAATAGATACCATAGGCAACATTCTATAATTTTGTGTCGACAATCTCGTTTATTGGTTGAAAATGAGAGTTGATTTAAAAATCGCCATTTTGTTTTCGGCGTCAGAACTCGGAGAGCGTGTTTAAAAATCAAAATTGCCACTTGGCTACCATTTTAAAATAGCGTGTCTACTATGTGACGTAGTTTTCGCTTGCTAACTAATTTTCATACATTTTTGTGAGCGTTTCTACTGTCATAATTGTCACTTGTGGCAATGATGTGCCTGCTGATATTGTATTTATATATTTTTAATACCCAGTTGACTTTCTCTGTTTAACCCGAAGGTTGACTGTTAGATAATGCTTTTAGCATTAAGTTCGCCTATTGTGCTATACAATTGTATTTTGTACAATAAAGTTTAAATAAAAATAGAATACACGAAGTGGTCGATTCTTAGCTTAGGCCATTGACCACGTGGCTAGGTAATCTAACCCTCTTAGCCATGTTGTAGTATTGTATCTACTTGGAAAAAAATCATAGAACTTAGAGATCGAAAACGATAAAATGGTCATTCCTTTGAAAACTCTCCGCGGTGAACTTAATTACTAATGTTCCCAATTAAATGCAAAATTTTTAACAGTTGAGGAAAAGAAAATTAAAAATGATATTACAAACATTCTGGCTGATGTAATCAATAAACGTTCATATGTTTATTTATTTTATTTATTTATTTCATGTACGCACTATTCATACTTAACATTATAAATGCGAAAGTCTGTCTGTCTATCTGTCTTTCTGTCTGTCTGTCTGTTACGCTTTCACGGCCAAACCCCTGAACGGATTTTGATGAAATTTGGTATGAATATAGTTGAAGACCTGGGGTCAAATATAAGCTACTACGCAGGAGGAGCTGCGGGAAACAGCTAGTAATATATACATTTGAAACATATGTAGTTCATTTATCGATATTTTTTATTGTACAAGCTAATTAAAGACAAAAACTACACTAGCCTGCACTTAGCATTCGGAGCGCTAGGTGGAGTATGGAGTATATTTAATTGTGCCGCTCAGCGCTCGAAAGGAGCGCAAAGTGGAATACTTTTGGAGAGCTTCAAATCGGAGCTATTTGAAGTGCAGGGACCATATAGGGTATAGGGATACGCCCATGCTGGTACCATTTAAAGGAAATAATTAAAATTGTAAGTTCCATTCAATTGTTATGGTTCCTCTCTAAATTAAGCGATTAATCCGCCACATCCATGATACTGCAAAACTTTTTTAATAATCCATACATTGAGTATGAGAGTCGAAACTTCAACAAAAGACCTTTGTAACACATACAGGATGTTCCGAATATTGTTCATGAAAGTGAACATCTTTCATACAAGAGAGCATTGTAGGAAACTCATTATATTGATGTAATATTTGAGTCTTTCCATTTTTAACTAAAATTAAGTTTAATGGAAAGATGTTTTTTGCCTTACACGACTCACGCACACTAACTCACTTTTTGTTCGATATTGAA
Organism: Euzophera pinguis; assembly: GCA_947363495.1. Taxonomy (NCBI): domain Eukaryota; kingdom Metazoa; phylum Arthropoda; class Insecta; order Lepidoptera; family Pyralidae; genus Euzophera; species Euzophera pinguis. The sequence continues at coordinate 9,740,083 of OX376178.1, read as the reverse complement.
TGATTTTCGTTCGATATCGAAGAATTGTGTTCAATATCATTGTTCTCTAGTTTTCTTAGTTTTATTTATTATCTTTCACAGTTGTATCTCAGATTATTTAACATCTTTTAGGTTGTTTTCCAAACTCATGTTCATCCTTGCGTGTATTCCTATTTGCGTCGTCAGCTTACGCCTCGGAGCCCAGGGTACGCTGTAAGTCATGGTCCTAGATTCGGCGGCACTGGTTATTACAATAGAGCAACTGCCGTCTGACCTCCGTAACCCATTTTACAGGAAAACCAGACCAACAGGAACATGATCCGAGGTGTGTTAGTGGCCAACGCTGTCAGAATTTTTCAGGCTGCTCTAAGGCATCCGACACAGCCTAACGACTGCTATTTATCGATAACAACCAGGACCAATGGCTTAACGTGCCTTCCGTAGCACGGAGGAGCTCAAGATAGAAAATGCCACTAAATGGCGACCTATGTGGTCGCGTCACGCCATCGCTTGACACGCGCATTCCATAAGTATACGCGGGTCCAGGGACTGGAATACCGATATTTTTTAAGTATCGATATCAAAATATCGATACAAGTAGTGATAATTTGGTATCGATTTATCGATACTTGGTATGGATATTTTATTTCAGTACCCAATACCGATACTTTACGGAAAATTATTAGTATTGATACCGATACTGAAATACCGATATAGTACCAATAAAATGCCTTTCGCGTGTGCTTTCGTGAAGTTTCGTGCCTTCATGATTTTTTACCCCCGCACTCCGCGCGCGACGTTCGCCCACTTGCCATGCCAACGCCCGGAGGTCTTTAAATTTTTTAGTTTGAACGTTCAGACGAGTGATTTTTATTCAACTGTTTGGTGTAAGGAACCCAGATGACTGGTTGGTATTTTTTTTTTTTTGTTAATTGTTTTTAGTTTTTACTGTATCTGTGTCCGTTGTTTTTTGAAAATATTAATAAAATGTCGATATCGTAAATTAATATTATAAATGCCAAAAATTGTTTGTTTGCTACTTCTTCGAGTCGTAACTAAAAAGAAAAAACAATTTTATTGTTACAGAAAAGACACATTCATATTTAAATAAAGACTTAACAAAACTCACAATATTTTAACAATTAAATCGATCATCGTGTAATGTAAAAGGACAAGAGGTATCTTCATTTCCGAGGGATAATTATTTAAGGGGCGTACATAAAGCCCAGAGCTGCCCCATTTGGTATTTGTTCCAAATGGGGCAGCTCTGGGCTTTATGTATATTTTAAGTTTTTTAAATAATATATTGTTATAAGTAAGCCGTTTATAAATTAATACACTGATTTTTTTTGACGTCGGTGCATAATATCGCTAAAATTAAAATATGTTATGACGTGATAGTTATGGCTAGTGAGCATATTTAAGAGTTGGACATAGGTATGCCGTATGCAGCAATACATATACGGGCACATTTATTTATTTTTATATTGTGTGTATGAAACCGTATTTATCGTAAACATAACAGAAAGAAGTATACAAAGTTTTCAGTACGTATTTATTTAATTTTTTACTACAAGTATTTATTACATTATTAACCTGTCTTGATAATTTTAATTCTAGGTAAAAAGAAACCCATTATTATCATTGAAGAATCGGATGAGTCTGATGATGATAGCCTACCGTTACGAGGGTTTAGAAGTTACAAAGATGTAGAGACTCAAACAACTATATCAATGAAATTCATGAATGATCAATCTATTTCCGACCCACGAAATATTAATTTTGCGAGACTAGTAGCGTTCGAACTTCAATCTATATCAGATGAAAGACAATCATATATACCAGAAATATTCAATGTCATCAGGGTACTTAGAGGAGCTCCACAATTGTCAGAAATTGTAAACAATTTTCCTAAAAGCAGTTACCCAAAAACTGAAAATAACTTAACACTGGATCAAGCAGAGGGCAATCCATTTGAAAACAAGAGACCCATTTATGATAATAACGAAATTCAATGCGATTACAATTCAACTCAATTCTATGACGAGTTTACTCAATGTGATGACGATTTGACTCAATGCGATGAAGAAAAATCTCAATGTGATAAGGTTTTATCTGAACGCACTCACGATGAACCGCTATTTGATAAAAAATATGTACTGAGAGAAGTTAAAGAAATTCAAACGAATGAAGACGAAATAGTCGATGCCATTATATACCGACAATATGAAAATAGAATATCTTATTCGATCGAAGCTTTACCTTAAATAGACTTTCATAATGAAAGTCCCTCAGACGAAGGAAACAAACATATTGCAAGAATTGTAGCTTTTGAGTTAGAACGTTTGTCGGAAGAAGTTCGTTCTAATGCATATCCTCAAATACTAAACTTGATCAGGATTTTGAAAAGCGAGTCAAATCAAGTTGTGGTATTTGTTCCGAATACAAGTCATTTTAAAGGAGCTGCAGATAGTTCATGTAACCCAGAAATTCCATTAAATATAGTGTTCGATGGCGTATTTTTATGATTATTGTGAATAATAAAAACAAGTTGCTTATGTAAATATTTATTGAAAAATATGACAGACGCGTAATTGAATCATAATTGTTATTATAAGCAATTCCCATAATTTTTCAGCACAACTTAAACAAAAAACAATATTTTGATAAATTAAAATAATAAACTTTCCTGCAAATCTTATATTTGAAACTTTAACATTTTTTTTATATTATTTTTCTACTTTTGGTTGATAATTAGTAATTATTAACAAAAAAATCAGTGATATCTGAAAAATTATTTAAAAAAAATACTAATAACATTGTTAGACATAACATTAAGGCTCAACTCACACTGACGCAGAATTGAAGCGAATCATTGTTTAAACATATATAAATACATTTAAATTTTTAGTTTGTATAAAAATGGAGCATTTATAATGGCTACAAAGACAAATCCTAATGAATACACTATAAAGTTCAAGTTATAACTCAATTTTTTTATATTTCATATCACAAATTTGAGTCCGGGAATTCGAAAAAGTGAGAAATTTTTGAATCCGTTAAATATTAAATAAGTTATAAGCCCTTGAAATCCTGTGAAATGGGAAACTGTCAAGAAACAAGAAAAGGACGCACTTAATGGTGGAGTGACGTCATTGCCACTTGATTTCGTACGTACAAAAGAGATAGCAAGACGTCCCCACCACGCTCCCACTTTGCTTCTTAAGAAAACTTTAAATGCTAATTACTGCTTTAAATAAATACCAATTTTATTGTTGTTATTCGGTATCGGTTACATTTTAGTGTATGTATTTGTATAAACATTTTGACAAAATGTGAACACAGTCAAGTAGCCTATTAGCTTCGACTCAGCGCCAATATAAATAGAGCCTTATAAATTTTACTAATTGAAACTAGCACTCAGGCAGTTAAAACAGTTAAAGCTATAAATTAGTACAAAAACTAAGTAAGAACTTTAAAATAAAATAGGTATACATAACGAATACACTTTTTGTTATGATTTATTCCTTATGTTTGATTGATCTAATTATTAAACTATCACTTTAATATAAAAACGTTTACAACAGTCTTTTTATTAAATAACTTTGGCAAAAATCATCACAAATCTTTTATCTAAACTTTATTCTTACCGTACAAAATCTTTTTTTATACTTCTCCAACCTAATCACCAAAACAAAAAAATAATTTCTCATATATGTTAGCTATCACACAACCCAACATAGTTTTCTACTTTAACTAAGCTCATTTTGATTTGTAAGTTCGTAAATCGAACCCAGTGCTGCCCCCATAAAAAATATTTTTTTTAATAAAAATTAAGCTAGACAGCAAGTCTTACAACATTAAGTTTTAGTCTATAAAATACTTAAATAGATAATAGTCTTATTTTTTGTCACAACAATTTCTGATGGGAACAGCACTGGGCTTAATGTACGGCCTTAATGTGTTCTTCAATTAATTTAAATTGTATTTTCCCAAAAAATTTAATGGAAACAGTTCTGAAAAAGATTATTTTTTTAGTTGGAGCAGACTCAACTTATACTCTTACTATGTTACTTTTTGTTGTATAATGTGTTATTGCGAATAAAAATAATATCTTCTATTAAACTGCGTTTTAAATTAAAACGGTACTTGGAAACGACAAACTTCAAAGAGGAAAAAAGACGTTCCACACTGACTTGTGTCGCTGGTGTAGCTAACACAACACTCGCTAATGTATAAAGCCGAGGAAAATTATTCTTATTCATCTCCCAGTATTTTAAGATATTTTCAGTGGATTTTAATAGAGGTAGTTTAAGAAACGCCATCAATTCGTCATCTACACTCCCAAATACATTACCTGGCACATTCATGTTACGTTGTAAAAGAACATGTATATCACTTTGAGACTCAACATATTTTACACTGAGAAAGCTTTCTAACTCTTTTCTTGCGGTGTTGTTATTAACATTTGTTTGCGGTAAGGACCCTGAACTTGAAGGATGGGGTTCATTTTCCTTATTATTATTTAAAGTTATTAAATGGCGATGTAAGTCTAGTAATTTTGATTTAGCTGATTCTCGTTGATCGTCAGAAAGAGTTGAATTTATTCTCCCGTCGAGAAAAACTGCACATATAAAAGCGTCGTTATTCCATAAAGTCTGTTCCCTGTTTTCCATAGAGTTGACTAGCATTTTGCTCAAAGCTGTATTAATATTCTTCAATTTGATTTTGCACAACATCCACTGCAAATAAAAGTCACCAATTGTGAGCTGCTCTTGTTGTAGGACTTTTGATAGCTCTTTTGCGGGTGATAAAGAAATCAAATAATCTTGTAGTGTGTTCCAAGTAGTTTCTGTTAAGTTCAGGTTGTCATCATTACTTTTATCGCAAATATCTTTTAATTCTATTAGCCTTTCTATCATCTCTGCTGTAGAGTTCCACCTCGTCGGGCAATCTATAATTGCTTGGTTTTTGTTTGCTTTTGAGATTATTGCAGCATAAATTTGTGTTCGCAATATTTTTGCAGCTTTTCTTGCGGCATCAATCACTTCTTTAATGTGCGTATGTGCGTATATGCATACGTGCAAAACAGACAATTGTAGTGTATGAGCTGCGCATCGCACTAATGGTATATTTCGATGTTGAGTGTTTTCATTGAAATGAACTTCTAATGACGATGTAATTAATTCAATAAATTGGTTTTGTATGTCGTGACTCTCTAGACCAGTATCAGCATCAAAATCTAAGTCAGAATCTTCTTCTGAATGTTTGTAGTCATTTTCATCGCATTCCATTACCTCCATGACTGAATCATTTTGATCTTCGTCTTCGGTAAATACACTCTGACCTCCATCACTGTTTGAAATACTCTGATTTTGTTGAAATTGTGTTTCATTCAGTAGCTTCCCCATTTTAACCATATTGGCTCCGTTGTCTGTTGTGATACTATAAACGTTTTCCAAACCAATTCTGAAACGTTGTAGAACGAATAAAACTTGTTCTTTTAGATGGTCTGCTGTGTGTCTTTCCAATAGCTCCAACATTGCTAAATTTTTTAATACAATTTCACCTTCTTTTAAATACTGGGCGTTTATTCCCATAAAACTTCTCAGCGCCAGGGAAGCTATGTCAATTTTTATACAAATCATTTTATCTTGAAGTTCCTTAGCAAAAACCATACGTAAATTTCCGGCGGTATCAATAATTTCGTTTCTAATGTTTTTTGCATTGATTTTCATGTTGCAGTCCGTTATCAGAGACAAAATGTTTTGGAACGCTTCATCGTCTATAAGAGCTAAAGGACGACCATGGACAGTTACAAGTTTGGTGCACTCTCTTGTAACTATTTCTGAATTAAAAGATTTCTGGTACTTACTCTTTTGTGTACTATTGAGCGACAACACTTCTTCATATTCTTCTTTATGTGTTTTTAGATGTTTCATTAAGTTTGAAGCATTGACACTCTGCAACAAAATAATTAAATTTTTGAAATCTGTATGAACCGATGGATCTAAGAACACTCAGGTTGGGTCTTTCAGACACACATAAGGTGAAGCAAAAACCAGTCAAATGCGAGTCGGACTAAAAAGTAAAGAAACGTGTCGATATAAAAGCTCATGCACACATCGATATTATAAATAAGCATGGAATCAAGAATAATCAGAGCCCTTCAGAAACTTAATTGCAACGTGTCGACACATGGTCATGGACATTAAATTAGCATGCAACTAGCGGCCCGCCCCGGCTCCACCTGGGATATGTCCAGTATTTCTCAAGATTAAGCTGATTTTTGATTAATGAATTATTACTCGCAAACTATTATAAGCTTTATGGAAGTGATAATTTTCCTTTAAAATTCATTAATTTTACTACTGTCATGATTTTTTTCAGGTGTCCAAATGCAACAGTTTTTCCAGAAGGGGTTGGGGATACTCACCTCTGATTTTTTTTTCCAACGTTATAGCTGTTATATCTGTTAAACTAAACCGTTAATCGAAAAATACTACCACCACACAAATAGAAAGTCGAATAAAGTAATTTCGACCCCCAATTCACATGTACGGGTAGGTACTTACCCTAAAAAAATTTCATATTTTTGTGACAGTTCGCTCCGCCTGAGTAATAATTATTATATTATTGTGTATAAAATTTGCCTACTTAGGCAAACCACATTTTACCTTACTATGTCTAATAATAATCTCTGAGGAAAACGTAGGACTTGGGACAGACATGACGAAATTATAAGAGTTACTTGTGTAAAAAACGGAGAAATAATTTCAAATTTTAGTTTGTGCATCTCTAGATAAACTTTAAATTATTTATTGTATTATAATTTAGCGTCTAAGCAGTAGACGTCTAGCTTTACTGAGCGTTTTCGCCGAAAGTGGCCGTGTTAGGTGATGATAAAACTTGGCGTCAGATTTCTCTCTAAAACTTATAACGCCACTGCTTTTGATCGGGGGTAAAAATGGTAAAAAAGGTAAGTAAGCAATTAATCTAAGAAATATAAGTAGGTACTTACATTTAAATTCTTTTTGCATACGAGGCACGTTGATTTTGCACATTTTTTTTTTTACGTCAAAGTATTTATAAACTGTGTTTTGTTTTGACCGTCCCATTATTGATAAATGATGAAATTTTGACATCAAAAGAAAGTATGTAGGTAGGTAGGTCCCGCGCGCGAGAACAAAACATCAAATAAAATATGAATGCTGATGCGACCGAGTGATCACATGCTGCCTGCGCGCTGTTGCCGCACCGTGCCGTCCCGCGTTCGGCGCCATCGGTACACGTGACGTGCGATGTAGCAACGTCGCCTCGCAGCCTAGGTATCAGTACTAAGTATCGATAAAATTATCGATACTTTTATACCAGTACACATAATAGCGATACAAATATTGGTATTTACTTCAGTTATCGATTCCGTTATCACTATTTTCTTCAAAATATCGGTATTTAGAAAATATCGGTATGCAGTCCCTGCGCGGGTCGCACTCAACTAACGAGCTCCTCAAGGTTGTTCTCCAAACTACTTCATGCAAAACGAAAAAATAAGACAATATAGAGAACCTTCTCTCCTTCCTGAAAGTTGGTTTAGAGGAAAATATGCAAAGATTTTGTATCAACCTGTATTCTTAAAGTTAAAAAAAACTACCGCATGTCTGCAGCGCAGTTTCTTAATCTTAAAAAGCTGAAAGTGTATGAGACTTTCTTAAGTTTATATTAGATTAAACTTTTTAGTCGTGAAAATATCAATCTACATACAATTTCATACTTTTCCTCATTCGGAACTTTCGGTTAGGTAATCCTAAGCTAGGTACATTGCTGAGTTACTTACATACTTATCGTAAAAACAGATCAAAAGTAAATCGAGTATTTACTTTAGTACTTATGTTTTATTGAATGAAAAACTTCACAAAACTAAAAATATATGCTGATACTACATGTAAACAAATCGTTTCTAGGTAACATCATCATCATTTCAGCCGCAGTCAGTCCACTGCTGGACATAGGCTTTTTCTTATGATTTCAAAATGACCGGTTTAATATAAGGCAAAAATATATTTCAGTGCTAAAAGCATAACTCTTCCTAAAATGCCGTCTGCAAGAATTCCTGCGGTGGCAAAATTAAAAAGAAAACGTATAGAACAGAGGCTAGACTCTAAGGAGGTACTTTAAAAAGTAAAATGTCATTTCAAAAGGCGCGAACTTGGTGATTTATTTTTCATTTTATATCCTCGTCGTTTCCTGCAGAGGCTAATTTTGTTGTTGGCCAGTATTTTTGCTGAATTTATGGTTTAGCCGTTTTAATATTTCTTAAATTTCCGGATTAAATTATTTCTGTTACGTTCCATTACTCAAATTAAATTTGTTTCGTATTAAAAAAATATTGCGGTAACTAATATAGGTTTATTATTATATATTTTTATCAGCATATAATTGTTAGTTTAGATAGGTTCTGATTTTCAATACATAAGAAATCAATATAATTTATTATGTATTAATGGATTTATTACAAAATATTTCCCTTTATTTCAGTTTACGAAAGCCTTAAATTTCGATGTTTTGAAGTGAGAAATACTGGCAGTTTCCCTCAGCTCCGTATATACATAGCTAATTAAGGTGCTACGAGTATATAAAAAGGGTAGCCTATGTTTTACCCCGGCTTTTTAACTACATTTATACTAAATTCTATCAAATATTGTTCAGCGTTTATGAATGCTGAACAATATTTGATGAAATTTAGTATGAATATAGTTAAAGACCCGGAGTCAAACAATAAGTATGGAGTATGGATACAAAGAAATTCCGTCTCTTTTCATTCAATTATTTTCCACAGTTTAATAAACAGTTTTTACTTAGTTGACTTTTAAGATATCCAGAGGAAAACGGCACGATAAAAAGGGGAAATTATCCCCTTCCCAGTGAAAAATTGGCGCTATTTTTGACAAGTTAAAACAATTAACTTCTTGTTTGTTGGAAACGAATAACGGAGTTTCCAAATAAGTTACTAATTAATCTTCAACGTAGGGATGGCTAAGATCACAGTTTGGAGTTTTCGGGAAGGTGTGCCAACTGCCAAGAAAGAATGACCGTTTTGTTCTAATTTAGTTTGCTATCCTATTCAAATTTTGTATTCATATTGGAAAATAAAATTCAAATGTATTGGTTAATTCCATTGAGAAAGGAACGTTTGGTTTCTATGCTCTTTGATTAGTTCTCATTTCAAAACTAAGTAGGCAACATAACGGGACTTTTGGCGGGAAGTTGATAAAGGCAGTATCGGTGCTGTATTTTATTTTCCAAAATTTGTGTTTTTTTTTAGTGTTTGTGCATCGTAATGATTGATTCGCAAAGTGTTCGAGAACAAGCTTGAGTGTTGGGAAATGTTAAAATGTTCGATTGTGATTTTCTTGCTTGTTGCCAAAAGGGCAGTTTTTCTAATGATTGATTTGATTTGATTCTACCACTTCATTTACCCTGATTCTCCTGTCTCGACTTGACTTGCCTTTTGACTGGCTTGACTAATAACTTTGTTTATTAATTATTTTTACTTGTTACTGGCTAAATACGAAAGTTAAAGCCATATTAAAAAAAACAACACAAAAAATATCATAACCCGTTGAAAATATGTCCTGACCGCATTCCTCCTAATACTTTTATATTACGTATTTCCGTTGTAAATATCTGATATTTTCGACATGCTGTATAAGCTTACCGTAGTTAAGTTTTAATTTTGTATTTTCATTTCAAAGTAAGAGCGAATTTATTTTAAATATCCAATATTCGATTTGTATTTTTTTTCAATTATAGTTTTATTTTTTTACAAATTGTTGCAAGTATTAACTTTTTATGGAGACCTACCACCCAGCAGTGGGTGGAGAATAAAGAATGATAGAAGTTACTTTTTAAGATTTTTCGACTATATTTCAATAAATTTAATGTAATGTAATTCTAGTTGCATAATAATTAACATGTCACAAATAAACTGCTTATTTTTTTATTTGACCTATATTCCTACTGCTGGGCAAAGACTTTGGTCCAGTGTTCAAGATAACCCGAAGACTTGGAGGTCGTGGGTTCGATTCCCACGGGAGGCATACTTTGTATAGTAATTTCCAGTTTGAATCACCTGATTATCTTATGATAATTTCAAATGTTCTTTTACAGCGGCACGATGTGTCAGTATGAATAATTATACAGTGGATGCCGACAACCTTCTTATAGTACTTGGGAAGAAGTCGCTCCATGCTGTTGGAGAAGAAGAGAAAGTGCACAAGGTTCGTGAAAATATACACTTTTTTAATTATCTTTTTAAAAAAAGGTGATAAATATTAGACAGAGTCTTAGTATAAACACTAGTACACACACAATTTAACTGCCTCCGTGGTCCAGTGGTTAAGACGTTCGCCTTCGACCCGGGGGTCGTGGGTTCGATTTCAACGTGAAGCATACTTTGTTTAGTTGTTTCCAGTTTGGTTAGGACATTGCAGGCTTGAATCACCTGATTGTCTGATAATAAAGATGATTCAAGCCGTTGGTCCCGGTTGCCATTTGGTGGTCGTTAAAGGAACCACGTCAGAAGCCGAGAGGCGGTTCTGAACAACTCTGACACCAGGGTGTACATGGTCGATTGACAATGCAACCTACACGAAATAATGAGTATAAACACTGGCGTGGTATGAAAAATTACATTATACAATTACAGCATACGGTTAACTTATAACTAGTGAGTTACACAACTTGTGGTGTGTGACAATTGAGAACTTTTTGTATTATGAGTGCGGCGCGATCGTTTTGGTTGTAGTTAGTGCCTGACAGGGATTTCGTCCGAAAACCCCGGGAAAACATCACCTGTCACTTTGTGATTCACCTGCCAGAATAACTGGTAGATTTTTTTATGTGGCTTTTACTTTCGTATTTAGCCAGTAGCAAGTAAATATTTTTTACAAGTTAAGTCAAGTCAAGTCGAGTCAGAACTATTATCCTAAGTGAAGTGGTAGAAAAACTGCACTTAGCGATTTCCAGGAGCTTTTGACAACAAGCAAGGAAATCACATAAATCGAACATTGTATCACTTCTCAACATTCACGCTTATTCTTGAACACTTGGCGAATAATAATCCACCATTATTATGCGTACTACAGTCAAAAATAACACAAATTTTGTTTAATAAAATACAGCGTCGATACTGCTCTTCACAACTTCCCGCCAAAAACCCAACAGGTAGATTATTTATTAGTATTGCCGCCATAAGAGTGATTGAAGTACCCATAGTTGCCACATACGTTTTAACGAAAGTCAACGTGTCGTTTCAAGAAACAAAAAGAATTGTGTGTGTGTGAGGAAGAGATTCCTTAAAAAATCCATCAGCGTTGGCTCTAACACACTTCGGGTCATGTTCCTGTTGGGCTTCTTTTCATGTAAAAAGGGTTATGAAGGTTAGACGGCAGTCACTTCATTTACATAATCAGTGTTGCCAAATCTAACAGCCGTACTCTTAAAAATAACCTTAAGAACGTCCTTCACTCAAACTCATTGGAGGGCGTCTCAAGGAAGTCCTTCAACTTTCCTTGAAAATGATATTCTGAATTGGTTGCTTGAGCAAGCTGCAATGAGAAACGTCACAGGTTATAATAACAATACAAAGCAAGCACAATCATTGAAAAATATAAAAGTATTAAGTAAAAAATGAAAAAAGTAAACTGATTTACAACCACTTTATGTCATTTCGAGAACGCCTCAAAGTACCACTCGACAAACCTTACATTTGACAGTTCGATACTCACCTCCAATGAGGAATCAACTTAAGTCAAGGAAGCTAGTGTCAACTAATCATACCATGGAGTTTGAGTAACGTTGAGTCGAGTTTGAGAATATGAGGGAAAGACCATAGTCATAACTTACAGCGTACGCTAAGATCCGAAGCGTAAGCTGAGGACGCAAATAGAAGAACCTCCTTTTTCCGACAGAGTGTATTTTGTATGGCTCCAAAAATGTACAACAAATTACCACAGGACATTACTGAAATCGAGGATATAAATAGCTTCAAAGAAAAATTGAAAAAGCATACTACAGTGTAAAAGAGTTCCTTACCGACAAGTTTCAAAATGCTGTCCAATAGGACAAACATGTTGCATGCCGTGCGGCTGTTTGTGGTCTAAGATCTTGTAATTGCTATATATAACATCATTGTGCACCCATAATACGCAATAAAGTTGATTGATTGATTGAAAAGCACGCTTGAACGAAAATTCATCAGCCCATCGATCAATAATACATAATAAATTGGTCAATGTCTGATAATTGTCCTTGTTTTAAATATTCATCATTTTCAGGTGAAATGCATCATAACCCACAAAAATTACACGATTCACGAAGGAGTCACTGACAATGACTTGGCAGTGTTACAGTTAGATGAACCTATAAGTTTTAATGGCGCCATACAACCGGCGGTGATGATTGATGACGATTCTAATGTACAATTTTTAGCTGTAAGTATAGATAAACATGTATTAAGTATTACAATTTTTACAATACAGAACTCATTCAAGAAAAAAATTTGTTTTGCGTGTTGGTCCTACTCTCTTCTGTGCCTATATTTCTTTGTCATTTGTTTGTTTGGTTGACTGGAAGAGATCCCTATTTGGGATGAGTCCGCTTTTTGTTGTACCCTGTATTTTGTAACTATGTTCTTTGCGTACCATGGAGCAAATACAAAGAGGAGACGACGTATCGACTGGTGCACCGTTATGGTCATTGGTGCAGTTACGTCAGAAGTGGGCGTGGCTTACGTCATTTTTCGTTCAACTGTGAAAGATGCGTGACGTGGAGCGAGCTCTAATGTATTTCTAATTTTTTTAAATTACGTTTTGTTTCAGCTTAGAATATTTTGTAAAATATTTTAAATGTTTAATAACCATTTAGTTGTGTTTCAATGCTTTACTGTTATGGAATCAAAGTAAACGGAAATAAATAACATATTTTCCAATTTATTTGATTGGTTTAGTGTTACACAATATGTGTCTGTTTTTAATGTTCAAAATATATGTAAAATAAAGAAATATGAATGTGTTTTTTTATGTTGAACTCTTCGATTTGCTAGCGGCATCTATTAGTAAGTAGAGGAGATCGTCAATAGGGGCTCTGCACAGCCAAACCGAGCTCCGTGCGAGCGGCGTAACAAACATGATCTCTGCAATAAGGGCGTTTGTTCAGACCCTATTGGAAATAGGAATATCTGGCCGCAAATGTACTAAGACAAAAAAAAACTGCTTGTACAAAGTTTAGTGGAATATAATCCATTTACGTAAGATTGTATGAGAAACACCTAGACCTTTGACGCATCTTGTTTTACTCTAAGCAAATTTGTTGCTTAGTGAAAAGAAGAGTGATGTTTGAAAGGAGACAAACACGTGGAGACCTTTGCCCAGCGCATGGTTACCGTAGACTATGGACGCCTACAACACCATTATTGATTTTTTTAAATTCAAATCATTTATTGCATTTCAAGTAGTAGATACATTAACAGTTCTTAACTAGGTACATACACTGTTTTTATTGAATCTTTCATTCATACATTTTTTCAGACAACTGCGTGGGGATTCACAGGAGAACTGACACCAATAGTTTTCGACAAAAAAGCAAGCAAACAGTGCAACACTAATTCAGCGGCTGAAAACACTTTTTGTGCTACTTATGGCAATAGTAAGTATATTGTTTTCTGTGGAAAGGTTTTTAGCGGGAAGCTGAGAATAGCAGGCTCGGCGCTGTATTCCAAAATTTATGTTTTTTGAGTGTTTGTGCATAATAATAGTGGCCTATTGTTCGCAAAGTGCTCGAGAACAAGCGTGAGTGTTAGGAAGTAATATAGTGTTTGATTTATGTGATTTTCTTGCTTGTTGCCAAAAGCTCCTAGTAATCGCTCAGTGCAGTTTTTCTACCACTTTTTCTTAGCCTGATTCTTCTGTATAGACTTGACTATCGACTAGATTTTTAGACTTGACTAGAACTTGACGAAACCATACTGTAGGACTGAAGAAACTAGAAAAAATAAGAAGGGCTATAAAAGACTATGTATCCATGGCCGTAAAACCCATAACTAAAAAAAAAATTGTATTCGTGCAAACACAACGTGTAGTCTTAATATATTACTCGTTACATTAAAATTATAGAGAAATTGTACATAGTCAATAATTTTCGTTCAACTAAGGAGCTCAGCGCGATCCGCGTATCCGTAGCGAATGCGCGTGTCAAGCGACGGCATGACGTCATTAATTGGATTGGTCACCATTTAGTGGAATTAGGAAGGCACGTTAAGCCGTTAGTCCCGGTTGTTATCGTTAGATAGCAGTCGTGAGGCTGTGTCAGATGCCTTAGGGCAGCCTGAAAATTTTTTAATGGTTGCCTACTAACACACATCAGGTCATGTTCCTGTTGGTCTAGTTTCCCTGTAAAAAGGGTTATGGAGGTCAGACGTCAGTTACTCTATTGTAATAACCAGTGCCGCCAAATCTAGGACCATGACTTACAGCGTACCTTAGGCTCCGAAGCGTAAACTGACGACGCAACTAGGAACACACACTACAATGACGATGAATAATTTTCGTTCGACTAACTAGCCTATAAGTCAAATAAAAATAAGTTTCTTATTTACTGTTTATAGATTTAATAAATAACACCCCCTTAATTATTGCCTTCAATAGAAAAGTCAAAATTCACCTCACTTTCATTATTACCCTTTTTTTTATAGAACTAAGTAGGCAAACGGGCGTACGGCCCACCTGATGGTAAGTGGTTACCGTAGCCTATGAACGCCTGCAACACCGGAGATGTCACGAGCGCGTTGCCGACCTGTCCCCTCTGGAGCCTGGCGACCCTACTCACCAGCAGGAACACAACACTGCATCACAGTGTTATTTGGCTGCGGTCTTCTGTAGGGTGGAGGTACTTCCCCAGACGGACTACTCCTTACAAAATGTCCTACCTCTCTTAGATACCCATCGTCATCTCTTTCCGTTTTCATCTCTTCTTTAATGTATAGTTATGAATACTCTATGTATGTAAATTTAGGCATGTTTATTTAGCAGTAAGTGTTTTTTTTCTCTTCTCATTGTTTTTAAAGGTTCGCGCCGCTCATAACTTCTCTATTTTCCCTAATTTTGGGACTGGGAGAGAATGCTTTCAGTATCAAGTCCGCCAATTGTAAAAGTATTTAATAAGATTTATAAAAAAAAATATTTGCTGTAGACCATTCGATTCTTTTGCAAAATTTTAATTTTAAATTGACTTTTCCCACAGATGTAGCACTATGCCCGAGTTACGGAGGTCTGCACATATCCAAACAGACAGACAGATGGTACCTCACCGGGATTCGAACCGGGGACCCTGAACAAAGAGGAATATGCCTAAATAGAGACGTGACTTATACGGATCTGTTTAAATATAGGGATTGGATAAAAATTGTAATTAGTCAATAAATATTTTGTGTTGAAAAGTTTTATTATTGGATTTTGGTTGGATTTTTTCAGATGTTAGCAAAAGTGAAAGTGATAATTTACTATGTTTTTGCGATTGTTACTATTTTGGTACTTATCTAGTCTACTTGTGCTTAATGTTTGAAACGTTAGATCTAATTAAATAAGTGTTAAAACGCGATATACGCGATAAAAACCGCATTTGAATAGTTTGATTTAATATGTAAAAGTGAGTTCATTTTTTATTACCTCGCGTTATTCACAGAAACTACCAAAAATTAGGAGTACCAAGAAGACAGAATCTTCATCCAGAAAAAAAACAATGATTTTATCCTTAGGATTAAAGTTAGCAAAGCCTCGAGAAAAAGCTTGTCTTTGTATGCTTTTATATTAAAAACAAAAGGTTGTCTATGTATGCTTTTATTTATGAGTAAAAACTCGCAGGAAGAAGCCAGGCCAAAATGTGGCACACGTAAATAATTTTTGTTCGATATTTAAGAATTTTCATTCGACATATATGTCATAAATTTCAAAAATAGGGCTCCAGATCCAGGCTGTTGCATTTTGGAAATCATTAGGAGGGCCTATGTCCAGCAGTGGACTGGCTGAGGCTGAAGTGATGATGATATAAATAAGAGTACGTCTATTAATCTATACATCTATACATATAAACAAAATTGGAGTGTCTGTTTGTAATATTGAAATAACCGTTTTTTACTACATGCATATGAATATATATACGGTACATGCACCAAAATAACATTTTTTATAATTTTTGTCTGTCTGTCTGTCTGTCTATCTGTTTGTTCCGGGTAATCTCTGAAACGGCTGGACCGATTTTGACGGGGCTTTTATTGGCAGGTAGCTGATGTAATAAGGAGTAACTTAGGCTACGTTTATTTTAGAAAAATTCTTTTATTTTAGGAAAATTAAGTAAAATACTAAAAAAATAAAGAATCAACTGTTAGGCGGAACGAAGTTCGCCGGGTCAGCTAGTATTTTCAATAATTCAGGTTCAAGAAATTTTATTTTGAACGGGCAAATAAAGTAATGAATGGAACCCAATTAATTGGTCCCACACTTATAGTCATCGAATTGCCTCTTCAATTCCATCGTCACTCACCTGTGGCCAACGTTTGATCCAATATTGGTTGTTATTGACATATGTATTACTTGAGTAAGGACATGCCCAATTTGGCAAAAAAATACCACGAGTGTTGTGGCCCTTAAAAGTTGTAGCATAACCGCGAATTAGTGCTTATTTTTTTGGCATGCTTTATTTGTGTATGCTGCAAAATTGTAAGAGAAACATAAAAAAATGTACGAAAATACATTTCAAAATATTGAAATAAACGATAGTCTCGTTGTTACTTAAAAAATAAAAATTCATTCATATGGTTTCATATCCCAATTGATATTTAGCATCTTTGTATTTTGTGGTAATATTTTTTCTTGCATAGAGAACTAGCGGTCACGCGGGGTTTTGCTCCCATTCCCGTGGAATTTTCGGAAAATATAAGACGATGGTCTCCTGCCTACAAAATACCTCTCAAACAGCTTTGTTGATTGCGAACATCTGAGCTTTATTTCTCAATGGAAAAAAAATTTTTTTTTCAAGTCTGAAAAGTTTTGAAAAACTCTGCCACCAGGGTACGCATGGTTGATTGCCATGTGGCCCAGTTGATAATCATATCATCATCATCAGATGATGCCGGAATAAATAAATATAGATATTCGTTACCTACGCAAATTTTCCACAGTAATAAAATTGTCCTCAGAAATGATATGGTAATTCATGTAGCTTTGATTTAAATATTGTTATAACATTTGTATGCTATCAATTGGCGATAATGCGAATTACACTAAGATGTATCTGCCTGTAAAGAATTTTGCCAATGTCGTGGTTGGGAATAACATTGTGTAATATTTTCAAAATGTAAATAAACAAGGGCGCTTTCAGCAGTGTGTGTGTGTAGCCTAACACAACACAACAAAAAAATTTAGTAAGTACTTTTATAATATTAATATTTGAACAGTTTATATAACGGTATTGCTTTTATAATATTAATATTGGAACGTTTACGACTTAGCCGAAATTCTAAGATCACGAAGGTGGCAATGATAATGTTTGTCAAAACCCGACTGAATGGCGTTTTTAGCAAACATATCTGCAGTCATTTGCCGTCATACAATCGTAGTCGAAGTAATCGAAAAATTGTCCTTAGCGGAAGTTATAAGATCCTGGAGACAGGTTTTAAAGTCGGAAAGAATAAGGGCTTTTTTAATCTGATGGGATTTTATGCAAGTGACAGCTTCTAAAACACCAATTGGTCAAATTAAATTCTATGCTATTCCGATGGGCCTATCCTTAGACAACTGTCATGGCCTCTCAGAGCTAGAGCGTGGAGCCAATATTGGTATTCCATTCTTAGCTACCTATGCTCAATGTTGGACCCAAGATTGGCAATTATTTATTTTCATTGAACTTTGAACTGATTTTTCCTTTTCTGTAATATCGAAACTGTAGCAAGCGATGAGGTACCTATACAGAAAGTCTAATAATTTATTTACCCTTATCAAGAGACGTCTAAACCAAAACTGTATGTACAGTGGATCGAAAACGAAATCATACCATTTTACCCTTACACTTACATGCCAAATGGTATATTTTTTATACGTCTCACTTTACTTTTACAAAAAATAATTTCAGCTCCCTAATACTCAGTACAGATTTTCGTTGACGAAATTAATTACACCTTTTAGAAGAAAAAACAATAGTTGAGGAGTTTGGTAACCCAGCAGGGCATGAGCGTTCGTGAAAATCGTGCGTCATGGCTGTCAATCTATGGTCAAATTATTAGGCTAACAAAAGCTCTAGTATTAGAAAACTTAATAAAAAAAGCAAAGTTGTTCTCAAGCTATGATGGCTTGTGCTTCGGAAGGCACGTTAATCAGTCGATTCCGGCTGCCATATGGTAGTCGTCAAAGGAATCACGTTATAGGCCGAGAGGCGGGTCCGAAAAACTCTGAAACCCGGGTGTGTGTAATCGACCATGTACAACACGATCGAAACAACTGAAAGCTATTACATAGCATAGATACTTCTAACACATATAAAAATTAATATCTACTGACTACCTATATATGTAAAGGTTTATACAACGCGCCATCAATGAACTAAGGTGATATTCATTCATATCGAGTAGGTCACATGGTCAAGCGACCCTGTACACCTTGGTGTCAGAGTTTTTCAAAACCGCTTAATGTCCACTCACAGCTAGAGCGTGGAGTCAATATTGCTAGTCTTAGCTACCTATGCCCAATGTTGGGTCCAAGACTGCAAATTAATTATTAGCATTGAAATTTGAACCGTTTTTGCTTTGTTTGTATTAAATATTGAAACTATGGCAAAATCGATATTTATTCCATCTGCCATCAAGTAACTGAGGTGATATTAATTCATTCAAATTAGGTAGGTTACACCGGTCAATCGACCTTGTAAACCTTGTCAAAGATATTCAGAACCGCCTTTTGTCTTCTGACGTGGTTTCTGTACCGACACGGCACAGCATCAATAACAGAAAATCAGGTGATTCAAGCCTACAATGTCCTAACCAAACTGGAAACAACTAAACAAAGTACATTTCCCGTGAGAATCGAACGACCTTTAAATATGAGACAGACTACGTAGACGGTTAGTTTACTACTTCTGTAGAATTACTATTCTAAACAAATGTAAGCCATTACATGGCTATTTCACATAGTATGTAAATCCTGAATTAACAACTAGGGACATATTGCAGCTAATTTATATGGTGATTAAGCTCACTGCATCTTGCACTTGTGCAGGAAGTACTTTGGAGATAAATTAAACCTCTACTATATGATACAGAGTCAAGATTTTATATAAGAGAACTTTAATACTTTGTACGTAAGTCGTAGTATAGGCTTGTTTCCAGGGTCGAAAGATTAACATTAAAATTAGTCAGTCATTTAGGGAATCAAAATATATTAGTGACGTATTTTTTCTTTTGTCAATTGAGCGATAAATTATAAAGATATAACGCGTCAAAGTTTAGGATTGGGGGCTCGTGACGTCATATGTTGCGAAAAAGTGTAGCACACTGTGACGTCACACGGAACTTTGTTTAATTTTCAAAACATAAAATAATAATCTAACTGACGCACTAATTTATTTTTTTAGGAAACTAGCCTATTATAGGTACATTGGGGTTAACGTAGTAAATGTATTTTTTAAATAATTATATACTATGTGTTATTACAGTTTTTCAGCGATTTAATGATGGGTACCCTGTAGTTTGTAAATGATTCGGTGGTTTGTGATTTTTGTTAGTAGGTGTATAATATTGTACGGATCTAACCAATACAAGTTAGGCCTGCTCCGTAAGGCTATCATGATGTCAATGTGAGACATTTAAAATTAGTTTACATTTCTAGGATTCCTTAACAAAAGGGTAAAATGGGGTCCTATTACTAAGACTCCGCTGCTGTCCGTCTGTCCCACTGTCACCAGGCTGCATCTCACAACCCGTGATAGTAAGACAGTTTAAATTTTCACAGATTGTGTATTTCTGTTTCTGCTTAACAACAAATACTTGCTAAAAAAATAACCTATTGTAACGAGTGTAAATTTGCTGGCAATAATATTGGTTATAAATAGCGGGGGTAGTGCAATAAAGCATATCCTTTAGTAAAAGTAAAGGCTAGTCTTTGCTCGACAGGCGTGGCGTTAGCACATGTGTTAGAAGACGTAATGTCAGTTAGTTGCATTATTTGCTGTTGTTGTTAAGCCGGCGTAGTAAATAAAATATAGCCATGTAGTGTAGGTTAGTTAGCACGGTGAACATCAAATTGACCATGGTTGTGATGACAAATACGTGCGGGGAGTGGTGCACGTATTCAATAGCCGTGACAAATAATTATTTAGACCTATTTAGTGACGTGTTAGCCTGTGCACTTTTCACCTCGTTTTACACTAACAAACATGAATATTTTTGCATATTTTATAGTTAAGGTTCAGAACCCTTCCTAAAGAGCACGTGACCGGTTGTATTGATTTTAAAAAAATAGCTTGTCTCCGCATTTTTGAACGTCGCGTCGGGTAAATAAATATAAACTAAAGTCATGGACTTAGTATATTAAACAGGACTGAGTCCTTCTGCAAATTTGCATAGAGGCAAGGCCGAGCCAAGCGAGATAGAAATTGTGGAGGAATCTGTCTCTTTTTTGCAAATACAAGCTTTATCACGTTGGTACTTGAGCAAATAGGGCGACTACGCTCCTCTGGAAAAAAAGGGGAAAGGTGGTACATATTTTATGCAGATTTTTTTTCAGACGCAATCAAATGTTCCGAGAGAGGAGGTGTTAACCTCCTCTCAAGTAGTTCTATGCAGACTTTAAGGAAGTTGGCGTCTAGTCGAAAATAACGTTTCGTAGACATGTCTCCCTCGGGGAAAACAAGGAAACTTTACTAGTGGCCTTGGCTCCACTAGACAAACAGGACTAATGGCTGAACGTAATACGCCAAGTGTTGTCCTCTCCAAGTTAGGTCGCACGGGTCGCACCTGCTGTTGCTTAACTCGCGTAATCGTCACCAACATTCACGTTCCGCTAAGCTATCTAGCTAGCTACTCATGTATAGTATTCACGAAGCTTATTTACGCAAGGTTTAGCTATTTTTTCCCAATTAAAAATATTATCATGGATACACTATTAAAAAGGGATAGATTCCTCCACTATTTCTATCCTTTTTTTTACTCAGGTTTTAGGTCAAAGAGCTCAGACTAATTCCATGACTAAAGTAAATATATCTAAAGCCAATATTGGCAGAAACATAGCAATTTATTGTTTAAATACTCGGTGTTGAATATTAATATAGGTTGTTTGTTTTGTCTGTTTGTTAATTGGTCTGGTTTGCAGATGTTCTTATGATATTGACTGAATAATTGTTTTTCGAATTAGTATGTGCCAAAAAGAGAACTTAAATTTTCATTGATTTGTACTACTGAAAAGTCCGTAACCCTGTAGACAACACTAACATGGCAATTATGAGATTTAGAGTTTAAAAAACGGAAAAAGCTCCATTATAATTAAAGACCATGATTAAAGCGCACCCTGGGCATTGAAGCGTAAGTTTAAACTGGGAAACTCGTTCAGATGATAACGTAACGCTACTAGATACCTTCCATAACAAGTATATATAAATAATTATTATACAACATCTACGAAGGTGTAATCTGCCATCAAATGACCTTGAAACTTACCATATAAATTGATTCTCTTCAATACGTATTAGATCGATTTTTACGATTCCAATTGTATTGTGTTGTGACTACAAAAAGATTCCACAACCATTTACATTCAATACACATCATAATTGACATACATTCATAGTTGGTTACATGGTCAATCGACCCTGTGTACCCTGGTGCCAGAGTTATTTTCTGAACCACCTTTCGGCCTCTGACGTGGTTCCTTTGTTGACCACCTAATAATAGCCGCCAGGACCAACGGCTTAACGTGCTTTCCGAAGCACGGGATCATCATTATTATCAAACAATCAGGTGATTTAAGCCTGCAATGTCCTAATCAACTGGAAACAACTAAACAGAGCTGCTTCCTGTGGAAATCGAACCCACGACCTGCGGGTCTGAAGCGAAAGTCACTGGACCATGGAGGTAGTTACCACACACTACTTACACAGCTGTCTTCTCACTCTTTCAAATCTCGGGTTAGGGAATACTACGAACGTTCGGACTTGAGCTGAGCTTACTGTTTTTATGTGTAATTGAATTTGTATGTTAGATGTAAGTCTATGCACCTAAGATTTCTTTGCGTGTTGTGCCCTCTTCTGTGCCCATATGTCTATGTCCTATGTTAGTTTGGTTGACTGGAAGAGATCTCTATTTAGGATAAGTCCGCCTTTTGTTGTAACCTGTATTCTGATACTTTGTCCTTTGTGTACAATAAAGATTTTTAGATACATACATACATACAATGTAGAGAAATGAATAAATTTAAGATATTTTCTCTGTGGAGTTCCTTTACTCCCTTTTGAAACTTATTCGCGAAAGACACTTGATCGATGAAAACAAATATCGAAAAATTTCTAAAACGACATGTTACGACCGATAAAACGCTTTGTCGATGAACTGAATATCGAATAAACTTTATTGCGACACACTTCGCTTCAAAGCAAATAGATATCGATGGAATGTGCAAAAAAGTAAATTAATGCAAATACTAATCAAACTGTATTCCTGTTTTTACGCTGTAGTATAAACTGAGGGGTATTTTTCATAAACCAATCAAAGAGAATACGAAGCGAAAATATTGGAAGCAAGTAATAAATTATCTCCGGACCAATATCCTGGACGTAGATGTAGAGCGAATGGAAGCGGTTGTGTATGTATGTATGTAACATTCTTTATCCAAACAAATATCATAAGTGGAAAGTCTATCTGTTTGTCTGGCTGTATGTTACTCTTTAACAGCCATACCGCTAAACGGATTTTGATGAAATTTGGTGTGAATATTGTTGAAGGCCCGGAATGTGTGTGAGCATACATAGTCTGTTTTTTGATGGAGGCGGAGCTGCGAAAAACAGCAGACAGAAGATGGAAACCACAGAATAAATGCTATACAGATATTCAATCGCCATACATTGAAACGCGCCAACTTTTCTGGTTACTCTCAATACAAAGTCCTTGTAACGCCATCTATCGAAAATATAAAAAGTTACAAATTAAGATTTCTAACTTTTGAAATACAGCACTTAATCAACTTGTTATAGAATTTAAGTACGTTAAAAAAAGTGTGTTTTAAAACGTCAGTTCTTTTTTTCGAGAAAATAAAGCGAGATCAGTACTTTATATTTTTCTTTTTGTATCGCCATCTTACATCAAATAGCGGAACCAATTCTTTTTAATATGCAATGGGACCCCATGATGGAAACCTACACATGTTTTTTTTTTACAATTAAGCAGGCAAACAGGCGTACCTGATGGTAAGTGGTTGCCATAGCCTATGAACGCCTGCAACACCGGTGATGTCACGAACGCGTTGCTGGCCCTGAAGGATGTTATAGTATAGTATTTTTTTAAATACTGTAATCTATTGACCAATCAAGTATTTTTACCTTTCTCTGTAGCACTGATTTGATAGACTGGTACCAAAAAATAGGCTACTTGACTGTATTCATACTTGGTTAATATTGTTATACTAAACAAAATAAACACTAAAAAGTAACCAATTCTGAAAACAACAACAAAATTGGTTGTTATTTAAAGCAGTAATTCTATTTTAAAGTTTTCTCTAGAAGAAAAGTGGGAGCGTGGTGGGGACGTCTTGCTATCCCTTTTGTACGCACGAAACCGAGTGGCAGTGACGTCACAGCTCACACAGTGCATCCTTTTCTTGTTTTTTGACAGTTTTCCCTTCCACCGAATTTCAAAGGCTTATTACTTATTTATTTTTGAACGGATTACAAAAAATCTTTCATAATTCTGTTTCTGGAAATAAAAATATTGATATGAAAGAAAAAATAAAAATTAGTAGAATACCCAATTGTCTACAAAATCAATAGTTATGTAGGTATGTATGTAAAGACATTAGATTAATAATTGGCCTCCAAGGCGCTCGCGAGACCAATTATTAATCTAAGGTAAAAACTTTTTTGCACTTTATACATGCAAATAAATTGTTTTTCAATTCATACAGAAAAAATAAATATAAGTACAACAAAATACAACACAACAAAAGGCAGACTTATCCCTTACAGGGTCTCTTCCCGCCTGCCACAAGACCAAAAGAAAAAAATACAAGGCGAAAGAATATGTATGTGGAAGCCATTTAGTCACATCCAGTTATGCAAATCTATATAGACATTGAATATCATATTAATATGCAAGGCGTTGGGAGGGTGACTATCTTGGAGTATAAAATATAGCGGACGCCTGCGGCCTGGCATACAAATGTTTATAACCGCAAGCTAGGCGTCTACAATAGGCTATATAGCCTGTATGTTTGTTGTAGACGGGATGATTTTTATAGATTGACCTTTAAGCCGCGTATTTATTAGGAGATAAATGTCGCACGACTCGTGATCCGGAAGATGTTGGGCGACTTTATGCGACGTTGCCACACTTCGCCCGACATGTACCGTGATATCGCGCAACTTGTCTCTTGGCGATATCATAGGATCGACTAAACTGATGTGGACGGCGACAAGATATTGAGCGACGTAGGGCGATGTCTTCCGCGATGTCGCCTGATGTCTCTGAAGACAAATGTCGGTCGACAAATATCGCCTAGTGAGTACGCGGCTTTATGCATCTAGCTTCAGGTTTTCCTCTAGCTTATTTATTTACCATTTTGCCCAGGATTATGAGTTTTTCCAGATAATGTCTAGATAACCGCATGGTGTGACCGAAAAAAAAACTGAGAGCCCATTGAAACTGCAAACCAGTATACAATAGGCTACAAAATTATTTACGAGTTGATACAATATCTTCCAGCTAAATTAGAAAGATCAACATTCAGTCTGATGACGTCGCCAAAACTGTAGTGTTTTCTTTATTGTGTTCTGTTCTGAAGAACAAGAGAGGTAAAGACAGGAGAGGATTTGGTCACGAGGCAAACATGCATACACAACGTATTTAACTGTTTTTTTTACTATTTTGACCTGATTTGCAGCTAAGAAAACAGTCCAAGACTTAATATTGCGACAAAAAAGTCGCAAGTGTGCTATCGATGCTTGACAAACAATCAGCCAATCATTACGTCGCCAATTGGTGTTTATTACGTTTTCCTCGCTTCATCGGTTAGTATTATAATCGCTACACACATGTACACTCGTCCACAAAGAAAAACCTTGAAGAAGCTACGTCTTACGGCATAGACTCGAGAGAAAAAGGAAGCTGCCAAAAGAACAGAAACTATTGATAAAGATAATACCGACCTTGAATGAAAATAATTATCTATTGATGACGTTAAAAGCAAAGGTGAAGATAATATAGAAAATCCCGTGAGACTTGAAGACAATACATTGATTAGCAACAAATTACGCATTAGAAATCGATTATAAGATTTTTCAAAAGCAGTCTCGGTTCAATAAGTAGAAGATCTCGAGTAGAAAGAAAAGATAGTGAAAAAGTGTCTGAAAACTTAAGAGATGAAAATTGTGACGAGAAATAATCGATAAACCAATAAAGTCGATGGTAAATATGTGGTGGAGAATATTAACATTTTGCATGCTAGTGACGTTAATACTATTCGTCGTATTAAGCTGTATTCACGGTCGTCCAGTAATCTATTTATTCTTTCACCGATGTTGCGAAGAAGACATTGAAAACGACCAAGTGATATTTGAAAATTTCGGCAACGCATTCTTGAAGGAACGTCTCATTAGTTCAGTTGACGATGGACATGTTAATCTGTCTGTAGATGAATTCAAAATTGGGAAATTTAATGTACATGATCCAGGAAATAGACTACACGTAGAATTGACAGAAATTGAGAAAGACAAAGCTAATAATAATAATGAAATTGAATCTAATATGATCGAATCTTTTAATGGCAAAGAGAGTGTGGCTTTGGAATCGGGTGAAGTGGATTATGTGACTACCGAGAGGATTTTAAATATGAATAGTAGTGAAAGCACTGAAGACGGTACTGAAGAAACTATGGTTACAGTTAAGTGACTTGGTACGACCTGATGGCGGCCACCGACGAGGTTGTGAAAGTGACAAAACTCTTTTCGGGAAGAGTTTGAATAAATCGTGAGAATGGTATTCACACGTCAAGAAGTGAGCTTACGTTACAATTTAATTATTAAGACTGATTGATATAGAATTATTATACTGTAGATGCACTAATGGAAGACAGATTTGTAGTATACAAATGTGATGTAGTAAAGAAACTATAAAAGGAGAATAAAAATTGAATATATAAATTTTTATTAAGTGAGATCTGTATTGTTAGTTTTAATTTTATTCACTTTCCTACACTTATGATCATTTAAATTACGATATTTTCTGTTTATACAAGAAAAACATTATTTTTAGATTTTTTACCATTAGATAGCTAGTTTTGAAAATTTTCGTTTCGAGGGAGATTTTTCTTTCATCATATCATCATATCGAGTGGGTTGCATGGTCAATCGAACCTGTACCGAGGGTGTACAGGTCAGAGTTTCTCGGAACCGGCTTTCGGCCTATGACCTGGTTCTTTTAGCGACTACCAAATGGCAGCTGCCACAGATGCGTGCCTTCCAAAGCACGAAATTACCTTTATTATCAGACAATTTGGAAATTTAAATCAGCATGTCCTTACCAAACTGGAAACAACTATACGCAGTATGCTTACCATGGAGCAATTACAAAGAGGAGATGCCGTAATAAGCGTTTTGTAAGAATGTCTTTGTTAGGCTACACGGAGCGGAATGCAGACGTGCGGGGTGCTTGGTTTCGGCCGTGGCTTCGATCATGGAGCACGAGCAATGACAAGCTCCGCCCACTTTTGTGTCGGCGAGGCGCCAATGATCACATCACTGCGCCATTACAAACGGCATCTCCTCTTTGTAATTGCTCCATGATGCTTACCTTCTGCAGACCTCCGGCAAGGCGATCATTTAATCTTTAATTTAAGTTATGGTGATTATGTAATCGTTAGTTGATTTATTTATTTTGATGAATAAAATAAATCTCTGAGTGCGGCAATAGGCTAGTTTCCTAAAAAAATATAATTAATTAGTCCGTCAGTTCGATAATCAAAAATTTTTGAAGACGTATTTTTTTTTTTTAATATTAAACATAGAATGGTAAAGATATGGTGCGTTAAAGTTCCGTGTGACGTCACAGTGTGCTACACTTTTTCGCAATACGTGACGTCACGAGCCCCAACTCCTAAACTTTGATTCGTTTCTTCTTCTATCTTTATAATTTATCGCTCAATTGACAAAAGAAAAAATACGGCACTATGTTTTGGTTCCCTAAATGACGGACTCATTTTAATGATAGTCTTTTGATCCTGGAAACTAGCCTATTAGTATTATAAATAAATATCGGTAAACAGTAGTGATGTCATAAGAGGCAATTAAATTTCAAGACGTAATCATAAACAAATTAATCTAAATGATCCAGTATGACACGATTATTATAGTTATGTAATGATAATTAATGGAAAATTCTGTTATAAATTTATGTTGATTGGTTCCAGAATTACGGTAGGAAATGAAACAACCAACATGGCAACTGGTACCAACTGCTAAACGTGTCTTCAGAAGAACGAAATCATTTTTATCAGACAATCAGGTAATGTTAATGTGTAATGTAGATTGAATTGTTTTAATTATCTTTGCATACCTAATAAGGTTGATTGTGCGGCCATAATGTTATTTAACACCAGACTGTACCACTTTCATTGCAAATAAACTATTTCTTTCTTTCTTTCAAGACTGCAATGTCCTATCCAAACTGGAAACAACTAAAGTGTGCTTATTATGCCTGTGTTTATTGTAGGTCGCAGGCAAACGCTGGACCATGGAGCAATTACAAAGAGGAGAAGCCGTTTGAAATGGCGCAGTGATGTGATCATTGGCGCCTCGCCGACACAAAAGTCGGCGGAGCTTGTCATTGCTCGTGCTCCATGGTTGGAGCCGAAACCAAGCACCCCGCACGTCTGCCTTCCGCCCCGTATATGCTCACAAATACTTGCTTACAAAACGCTTATTACGTACTCCACTTTGCAATTGCTGCATGCGCTGGACGCAGGCGCTTCCAATCGGTCATTTTGAAAACCATAAGGAGAGGCATATGTCCAGCAGTGGCCTGACTGCGGTCAAAATGATGATGATGATGCTTCCTGCGGGAATCGAAGTAACAACTCTTTTGATGATTTTATTCTACTAAGATAGAAATGTCATTAAAAAGTTCCCCGTCTTAAAATATAAGGTATTTTTGGAAGTTTTTCTTCAATTTAGTCCAGGAGTCCACAATTTTTGAAATGTATGTCGAATGAAAATCCCTTGATATCGAACAAAAATTATTCGAGTCATCGATTTTGCATGAGTCACCCTTTCAAAAATAGCACTCGTAGCCCTCAATCATTATCGTTCCGTAGTAAAGTTGGCAGGTAAGGAGTAACAAGAAAATTCACTTAGCACAAAAGTATTGTGTTCAAAATATAGAGAGAGCTATTATTTGAGGCATTTTGATTGTTCTTGTTACCCGACTACGATGAAGAAGAAAGGCGGGGTTATGTTTTTAACTGGTATGTGTAAGTTAGTTTTGAAATAGTATTTACCATGTTATTTTTCCTATGCAATAAAGGGTTTTTGTATTGTATTGCACATGATTTTGTATATTTCTTAACTTAGCCAAAAACTAGTAAGTAATATTCGTATATCGCAATATGTGACTCCTAAACTTTGATGCGTTATATCTTTATAATATATCCATGAATTGACAAAAGAAAAAATATGTCACTAATTTATTTTAATTCCCTAAATGACGGACTAATTTCAATGTTAATCTTTTTATTCTGGAAACTATGGTGCCGCGTTTAGCTACCGAGCTCCGTTCAGATATGTCTTTTATATCTAATCAATCAATCATACTCGTATCTAACTATAATGTCTTTTTTCCCCCATCAAAATTTTGTGTGTGCTTGGGGTTTGAGGGTAAATAGAGAGGATTGGGGTTTTAAGTGGTGAGTATTTTTTTTAAATTGATTCAGGTAGTGCAATAGGGTAAAAGTTTGTAACCAAAACACACGAATAAAATGTTTCGCGGGTAAAGCCGCGGTAAACATGTTGTGCTGAATATTTAATAAAAATCTGATTATATTAATAAGAAAATCAACATATTTCTAAACGCAAAACTCTTGATTACGTCGAAGCATCATATAAATCGAATTTCTGAAACACAATCCATAGACTAAGGTAGAAGATATTGCCATAGACTAGTAAAAAATAGACTTTGCGATAAAACAGCTTTTTCCTAGCTTTACGAGCTCCGGTTGCATCTCAAGAGTTACAAAACAAATTCAAATCAAAATTGTTAATTGTAAAAAGTAGATGAGGAGTTGAATAAACAGATGTACTTAGGTTAAAGAGCCAAGGTACGCTATATTAATGGTTATGGATGTGGCGGTTCTGGTTATTATAATGGAGCGACTGTTGACCTCTGTGACCTCTTTCACAGGGAAATCTGATCGAGAGGGTAGAAATTAGGTACGTTAATGGCCAGATTTTCATTGTAATAAAAATATTCATCTCACGGGTTGTATCGAATGAAATTCATTCGACTCACTAGTGTGACCCTCTTACCGTACCTACCGTAATAGCTTGCTTCAAAGGATATTGTGATTCAGAGAAGAAACGCAGCCAGCTTATAGCCGGACCGGGTACAGTCCGGGGTGGTATATTTTTGTAACTGCAAGTTCTGAGTTGTAAGGCCTCATTTACACCTGCATGAAAATTTCTGCTAGAAGTGTTTGATATTCTATTCTGTCAAACAGCAACTTGCAAAGGAAAACACATAGTTAACATTTGCAAGTTGATGGCGAATAGACTGTCAGGCAGCAACTTGCAGGTGCAAATGAGTCCAGGGCTTGTTTTCCTACATTAACATCTTTATTTCGTCCTGTCTTCGGCATTCTTGACATCCTGCTTTGCGACGTCAAACCAGCTCTTTTTGGGCGCGCCCCTTCTATACCACGCCCTGGCAGAGGCGGAATAGTCAGACACTTGTTCCCAACGAATGTTGCCGGTTTTCTTAAGACTTGGCCGTACCCTCGTAGACGATTTACCTCATCCACTTATCCAATATGTCACGGACATGAAGGCCACCCCGAATGCGGGAGTTTCTTAAGCTATCCTTCCGCGTCACTTCGTAAGACTAGTCTAGTAACTCGGAAGTCTACGGCCTGTGAATATCACTCAATGATTGCTATTCACTACACGCGTTCGTTATGAAGGACCACTGTATCCTGCAGTCGCTTACAAACGATCAGATTAGGGCTGCGACACACGGACGACATCCGAACATATTTTCCTCCTTCTTTTTACTCTGGCTAAATTATATTTGTGTAAACCAATATTTTGTCCGACAGGGAATGTCAGTGGTTTCATAAAGGTCTCTGGGATTTTGCGGATTTTAGATTAAGTTTTATTAAATCCGCCTGGAAACTGTCCAAATCGTCGTGCCAACTTCTTCTACTTCCTCTACCTCGGCGACCGTCCAGTATCCAGAAGGTAGCCAATCTTGGGAGAGCAGCTTGGTGTTTTTTACTTTTTCGATCAGTCGAATGCCTAAAAGCTCTAATAAGAGACGAATGGAGACGAAAGGGGATCTTTACTCATCAGTAGGACACAACATCTTGAGGCTAGAAAAAAAAAATGTTTTATCATGGGCTCCTATAGCATTAACTGCCTTCGAGGTTCAGTGTGGTTAAGGAGATTTGCACGAGATACTTTGTAGTTGTTTCCAGTGTAGGTAGGATATTGCAGGTTTGAATCATAATTTTCCTGTAAAGATTATTTTGTGCTTCAGAAGATATGTTAAGACGTTTGTACCGGCTATCTGGTGAACGACCACGACATAAGCCGAGGGGCGGTTTCGATACTCAACAATACAACAACAACAACAACAGTAGCTACAAGAATGTAGTCCTTAATTTGAGGTTATCATTTGGGCAAATTGTCGGTTCAAAATTAGATTAAGATAATTCTATCAGTGGAGACTTCTATATGACTTTTTAGAACTATATTGTAGCAACCATGTATAAATAGTCGATAGTCTTCCAAATATGAAAAAAATAAATGAAATAAAACTCTGACAAGAAAGTAAATAGAGCCGTCAGCATATTACCCGCTCATTTACAACATATGGTTTTATATCGAATGCTTTTCGTTTGATATCAAAAATTTTTATTCGACATAACATGTCATACATTTCAATTTTTGCGCTCTTGCTATGAACCCATGACCTTCTGGAGTGTTAACCTTGAAAAGTGTGACTTCACGCAAAATCGGTGAGTCGAATAATTTTTGTTCGATATCGAATGATTTTCGTTCGATAACGAATGCCATACATTTCAAAAATAGGGCTCATAGTTGTGATTTCTACGCCTATAATATTTTGTTGACGCAAAAATTTGCTACATTGCCTATCCTCGTTAACTAATCAAATATCCAACTGATTAATATTTGCCGAATTTATTGGATAAATTAGATAAGTAGTAATACTGTTTGGGAAGGATAAGGAAACTTCCGAAAATCCTTATAAACGTCATGTTTTATTGATGCCAAAGAAAATTTATGATTTGGTATTATATTGACTGGGGAATAAAGGTCTTAGCTCACTTACACGACTCCGCTCCCACCCGAAAAAAATATTTAAAAGTCCATTTACTTAGTATGTAAGTAAAAACACTTTATTGCACCATAGATAACTGGCTAGTAAACTTTTTCATAAAAATGTCTAATTCGTAAACCATTTCGAGGAATAGGCTTAGGGAACACATTACATTAATCAGATCTTTAGTTAAGCAAGTATTTTTTAAGAAAATCGCAGAAATTTCACCAAAATCCGTTCAGCGGTTTGGCCGTGAAAGCGTAACAGACAGACAGACTTTCGCATTTATAATATTAGTATGGATAAGAGACTCCAGAGGTATCTACGTCCATAAGGACGTACCTCTAGTGTTCTTTAAAGCTAAAGTATATATTTATATATCAGGTAACTACTCTCTAATGAAGAATTTCTGGAGAACTTTCGAAGAACCTGAGTCATTCGGAAACCAATGTCAAAGTGCACGAGAGGAGCGGAAAACATCATAAACTTGCAAGCGTTTTTTGTCTGAAATGTCACAATTTACTTACATTACTTTCGAACTCAGGGCTAGATGTGTTTTTTTCAGTATTTGTGTGGCCTGATTGATTATTAATAACATTTGGGCCACTTTCTTCGCTTGCAACTGGTTAAGGCTATGATGCCCAATGGTCTTTTCCCTATGAAATACCACGATGGTATTGTATGAAATGTTTTATTTATTTATTTCATATACACGCTGTAAATATACATTGGAAACTTAACATTAGGAAAACTGTGTCCAAGGGTTCTACTT
Organism: Euzophera pinguis; assembly: GCA_947363495.1. Lineage (NCBI taxonomy): Eukaryota > Metazoa > Arthropoda > Insecta > Lepidoptera > Pyralidae > Euzophera > Euzophera pinguis. Next base: position 9,707,480 of record OX376178.1, on the reverse strand, counting down.
ATTTCTAAAGAAATTTCTTCCAGCAGACCCGCGACAGGAACTACGAAAGAAAGAGGCAAAGAGGCGTACAAGAAACAGAAGAAAAAAAAAGAAAATACAAAAATAATAGGCTCAAGCTAAACCTATTTTATAATACTATATGTATAATAAACTAAATAATAAATACAATAAATATACCTACTAATATATCTATATAATATATATATATATATATATATATATATATATATATATATATATATATATATATATATATATATATATATATATATTATGAGTTTAAGGAGAAATAATGATCTCTTACTCGCTTCTTAAAATGTGGACAGAGTTTGGGACTCTTGAACGCTAGGTGGTAAAGTATTCCATAACCTGACTGCTTGAACAGAAAAAGAATTAGAATATGAGGCAGTGCTATGAGGAGGAAAAGTTAGGATAAATTTACGGTGCGATCTACAAAGTTCTCCTGAAGATAGGATGGGTATGGGTTTGAATAGAACATTAAAAAGAAGACAGAGGATTCTAGTATTCCGACGATATCGGATTGGGAGCCAACCGAGTTGTTTGCGGAACTCAGAGACGTGGTCATATTTCTTAAGACCGAAGATGAAGCGGATACAGAGGTTTTGCAGTATTTCCAGTTTATTAAGCTGCTCCTCAGTGACATCAAGATAACACACGTCTGCATAGTCTAGCAAAGGTAATAAAAGAGAGTGACACAGTGAAATTTTGGTTTGAAAAGGTAAGAAATATTGAAGACATTTGAGAGAATGAAGAGAGTAAAATATTTTACGACTAATATTAGATACATGTGCAGTCCAACTCAATGACGAATCCATAATTATCCCTAAGTTTTTGGCTGTTTCTGTATAAGCAATAGGATAATTATAGATAATTAGAATCAGAATCATTTATTTTGCTAGAATACATATGTAAAAAGGTTACAAATTTTTTTCCGTCCAGTGTATTCTGTCTGCTAGCAGACGTGCAAAATTATTTATAACATTAAATTTAATTATATAATATTACGATGTTAAAATAAGGTAAAAAAAACAATAATAAATTAGTCAATAATAATAAATGTGTCTAAAAATTATTAATACAAATTGTCAATAAAATTCTCGCAATTATACCAATAAAACTTAAACAATATAAAAAGGAATATTCCGTTTCCGCCAGTATGGTACGGTTGGCGGCAAATAATTCATTCGTTACATTTTTCAATGGGCAGCCAACTATGTAACATCACTGTATAAGTATCTAAATATAGCATACTTTGTAGATGCTTTTAATGAAGAAATGTGTGAAGGCACTTCTAACTTATGAATAAAAATATCCTGTGGCTGACATTGTCAATGTAAAGGTGAGTGTAATTTTGAACATCAAAACTTTTTACATGAGATGTGTTATTGTTTTATATTAATTTTAGTTACACATTTTTCAGCATAAATCATCATAATGCAATCCTTGCAATATGGTTCTGTCGAGACGTATAGATGGCGATTTGTAATCTCAGCATGTAAGATTCACATCAAAAGTGTCGAGAATCCGTGAGTCATACAATATATTAATTAACGAGAAATATGTGGTAGTACCTATTTCCTTCTCAATTTACAATTATTATCCATTAATAATAAACGGTTGTAATTTATTTATTTGATTATTATCATGCAATTGTTTACATAATTAAATTATTAAATATATCAGATAATTAAGTAGATAGGTATATAAAAATAAAAAATAAAAATTATATGTTTTTAAGTGAATTGCAATGGTCAATGAATAAAAGCAATGTTTTTGTAAAATTTAATTTAATAATTTAGTTAACTCTGATTTAAAATCTTCATCATTTAGTGATTTGTATTCATTTGGCAGTAGATTATACAAAACTATACACATGTTATATATGTTTATTTTGTAAATCTTCTTATAAAACGTAGGTTGATATAATTTATTCATAATCGCGGGTCGAGTTATTCTAGTATTTATTTGACTTCTTTTAACCCAGTATTCTATGTGTGAGTGAGTAAATATACAGACGTCTCTAATATATTGACTCGGTAATGGTAGTATATTTAACTCTTTAAAAAGCGGTTTACAGCTGTCGTCAATCCATGCATTACAGATTGCACGAACACATTTTTTTGTACCTTGAAAGCTTTATCTATATCAACAGAGTTACCCCATATTATAAGCCCATAACATATGTAGTATGACTGTAATTGGCGTCGGGGTCGAATTGTAACATGAAAATTGAATGAAATTCGTTTTCCCTAAATTAACATGAAGATCGTTTGCATTTATCCATTGTACTATATTATTTAGAGATCATTTATAGAGGATTCATATACATCTTTGTTATCACTTTTAATAATCAAGGTTGTATCGTCTGCAAAGAGTATACATTTATGTTCAACAGAATTAGGTAGATCATTAATATATATTAGAAATAATAGAGGTCCAAGAATACTACCCTGAGGAATACCTACATCACAGTTTTCAAATTTAGATGTAAAGGTGACATTGACTGGCGTTTTTTTAGTATTATTTAATCTGACTATTTCGGTACATTGAGGACGATTTTTAAGATATGTTTTTATTAATTGAAGTGCTTTTCCTCTTATGCCGTAATGCTCTAGTTTTGCTATCAGTTTCTCATGGTTGACCAGGTCAAATGCTTTGGTCATGTCAAAGAATGTAGACATTGCTGGAACTGGTTTTCTATTATTAATACTTTCAGTTATTGTTTTTACTAACTCAAAGCAGGCTAATGTTGTGGAGCTACCTTTTCGAAATCCATATTGGTTTTTATGTAGAACGTTAAACTTTTCTAAAATATCTATTATACTTTCATGCAATGGCTTTTCAAATGCTTTAGATAGTACAAGAGGTAACGTAATTGGTCTAAAATGGTTAGGATCCTCTTTATTTCCCTTTTTTAAAAGTGGTTTGACTATGCAAACCTTCAGTTCTTCAGGAAAAATGCCTTAATTCAATGAAAGATTGATTATATGCGCAAGAACATTACATATAAAAGGAGCAGAAATTTTAAGAATCTTTGTCGTAATCCTATCATAGCCGCTACATTTACTATAATTCAACGAATGTATAGTATTATAGATTTCTACCTTATCCACTGGCCTCAAAAAAATTGAGTTAGGATTTTTATTCTTTAAGTAATTTATAAATGTCATGTCATTATTATGTCCTGATTTTTGCCTTAATTCTATGAAATATTTATTGAATTTATTACAAATGTCATTAGGGTCACTGTACATATTACCATTAAATTTAATTTCCTTTATATTGTTGTCAAAATTATTGCTACAAATTGTTGATGAAATAGCGTCCCAGGTAGCTTTGCATTTATTTTTACTGTTTTGAATGTATTGTTTATTTTTTAATTTCCGGGCATTATTGATACATTTTCTCAGAATACAATTATAGCTTTTGATTTTCTTTTTCAATGAATGTTTGTTATTAGGCCTTCCATTCTCAGGAATGGATTATATAAATATCGTTTTGTTTTGCAAGATACTTTTATGCCCTTTGTGACCCAGTTAAGTTTATTAGACCGATTATTAACCTTAATTCTTATTATTGGAAAACATAGATTATGGAATAAACATATAATATTATAAAATTCCCTAAAAGCTTTTGAAAAGTCTGTACATGATAAAATGTCGGAAAATGTCAATGCTGATAAACATTGAAGAAACTTTATTTGATTTGTTTCGCTATAGTCATGTTTGTATTCGAACCACGTGGAAAATTTAATTTGCCTCTTAACCCTGAGAGTGAGTAATTGTGCTGTCTCATGATCCGAGAGAGCCAATTCATGTACTTCAGATACAGCCGATTTCACATTACTTGCGATTTGATCAATACAAGAGTTAATCCTGGTTGGAGTTTGAATTTATGCGCAATAAGACCATAATTATGTAATATGTCTAACAAATTTTTGCCAAATTTGTCATTCCTTATAAGGCAAATGTTCCAGTCTCCACATAATACAATTTTTTTATTCCTATATTTAAATGTTATTACACTTAACACTTTGTCCAGGTTGTTTAAAAATATATTTACAATTGAAGTTACACGTTCTGGAATTCTATAGATATTTATGACAACAAGTGCAATCCCAATTATTTCTATAACACAACATTCGAAGTGGTATTTTATGATGAAATCTGAAAGAAATTTTAGGGGTCTCGCATCAAAGTGTGTTCTAGTTAATAGAGGAGAAAGTGAGGAGAGATCAATCATTCTACCCATGTGTGTACTGCCCACGAGCAAAGCCTTGGATTTTTTCGGGTTAATCTTACGACCAAATGATTTAGCCCACTCGCTGACAGTTTGGAGGTCATTATTCATGGCATCGATGGCTACATGGAGATCAGATAGAGGGAAATGGCGATATAGCTGTAAGTCATCGGCATATAAATGAAAATGACAGGTAAGAATATAAGTAATTGCATTAATGAAGGTAGAAAATAATAATGGAGAAAGAACGCCACCCTAAGGAACACCCGTCTTGAGATCACACCAATCTGAAAGTGTCTCGCAGAGGCGAACGCACTGCGAACGACCGCGAAGATACGAATCAAACCACTTTAAAGCGGGTGATGAGACATTAATGGAATGAAGTATACCAAGAAGGATGGATACCAAAGGAAAAAGTGGAGAATTGCTTGTGAACAATTAACTCCTGAATTTTTGATAGATAAGGTAAGATAGAAATGGGTCTGAGGTCAGTCACACTATTTGGATTATTAGTTTTTGGTAATGGTATCACCTGTGCCAATTTCCAACACAATGGGAAAGAGCCTGACGACAAAGAATAATTAAAGATATGGGTCAGGACAGGAAGGATAGTTGGTAGAAGAAAGTCAATCATTTTAGAAGACACCCCGTCGCCGCCAGCTACGTTAGAAGTGACGTGTATTAACGCTTTCCTGACATAGTTCTCAGAGACAGAAGCAAAAGCGAATGAAGGATAAGATGGTAATGGCAAGCTAGAAAGTGTATTCAAAGTATTAATCTTTACATCAGGAGGAATGATGACAGGAGGGTCACCAAAATGTTTGTTAATGTCAGTTGGATCGATATTACTGTTACAGATTGAAGGACACTTACCAACACCAACAGACCTCAAAAACCTCCAGACTTCACCTGCACCGCGGTTCGTAAGAGAATCCTTAAAATAACTTCTTTTAGCGTCCCTACACAAGCGACTGCAGCGATTACGAAGCGTCTTAAAAATAATCAAATTACGCTCTGTTGGATGACGCTTATACCTCTGCTTTGCCTTGTCCCTTCGTGCCATCGCCTCACGAATCTGAGGGGTGAGCCAAGGAGCAGGAGAACGTTTAATTTTTACTCGTTTCAAAGGCGCATGTTTTTCAAAGATTGTAATAATTAAGTTGTTTAAAAGTTCAACTTTAGTGTCCATACAGTCTTCGTCAAAAATTGGTGTCCAATCAATTTTAGCTGCGTCTTCCTTAAATGCATCCCGATCAATACTAAGGAAAGAACGTCGGTAGGAATATTCTGGAATTCGCTTTGGTGGACGTACACAGTATGAAAGATACAAAAGATCATGATAGGAAAAGGGAGCAGTGAGTTGGCCATGTTGCACAGATCCATCAAATTTTTTTTATTATTTTTTATTTATATATAAATGCGTACTCATGATGAAAAAACTTTTTCATCATAAGTCGAATTTAATTAAAGGAGCGAGCGAAGCGAGTGAGTGCTACAAATCAAGTTGGGGCGAAAAAACATTGTTTGTATGTATGTTTGTTTGTACCTATGTATGTTCCGCGATAACTCTCGTGCCATTAGTCCGATTTTAATAAAATTCAAAATGTGTATAGAAGATATGTATAGAATTTTTAAGTTCGTTTGGCATCAAAATCGGTTTAGTAGTTTTTGAGATATTGGCATTAATATAAAAATAAATATTTATTCATTACTCCATAGCAGTTCGTCCGTTTTTCCTGGTAATTAGAAAGTATATAGGAAACGTTTATACGTTTGTTGTCTAAACAGATTTAGTGATTTTAGCCGACTTTTTAAAGAAAGAGTTTTTAATGTTATTTCGTTTTTATTACCTTATTACTCCGTTATTTCTGGATCGGTTAAAAAAAAATATTTAAAATTCAATAAGTCATACTATCAGTTTAGTCCAGTTAAATTTTTAAAGCAATTGATTTAGTAGTTTAGTAAATAAATTAAAATAACTGTAAATAATATCAACAATGACAGTGATGATGTCGTCTAGGTATACTTTTTTGCCCAAATAACAATAGTAATCTTTTTTCTTTCAATTTACTGGAGTCATCGTAACGATATTTTGAACTAGTGGTATTAATCTACAAGAGGAGTAGAATGATCAAGGAACCTTTTAGTCTTAACGAACCTAAAAATTAACGATTACAAATGGACGTGCTTTTAAAAAAAATAATTATGCCATTGCAAACAGACTACATAAATCCCTCAAATACACAGCTAGTGAAGGATTGAAAGACCTACAAGTTAATTGACCCCATATGGCCCGGCGTCAGAACTACGAAACCACCTCACGGCCATTATTATGGGGCCTGTCTTATAGAATAGAATAATTTTATTTGCATAAAATATGGTTACAGGGATATTACATGTTACAGTTTAATTTGGATCTACAATATTACACAATATATGGCATGCAAAAAATACAATTATTAATGTCAAAATTTATGAATTATTGAAAAATTAAAATTATATAATGTCAATAAAAAAAAACAATTACATAAGTTTACTTACTTATTAAAATCCATGTAGCTTGAACACCAAATGGTCAATGTAATGAAATTAATTTGTTAGTTTATTTAAAACAGGATAAATAATATAAAGTAAATGACGATCGATAGTTTACTCCCTGACATTAGAGGGGATAATCGACTCTGTTTACTTTGCTATCTTCTTCGTTCAAGCATAATTCCCAATAGTGTCCTGAGCTTACGTTATTTCTATGGAACGACTGCCTGGGGTGAACAGAAATTATCTATGACCAGAGGTGTTTTAGGGGCTAACACTATCAGATTTTTCAGGCTGGCAATCTGACACTTATGCCCAGCTATATTTATGGGTTATGAAAAGCTGATGATGATGATGAATCTGACACTGGGTACAGAATATTTTTTATTTTATTTTTGTTGCTAAACTTTAAAGAGTAAAATTCGCGAGGTCTATGTTCGCGGCGAACAACTAGTATATCGGAAGTGTATAATAATTTATTTAAACTTTATTTGTCTATAAGTTAAAAATACTTACAACAATTACTGGTGGACTAAGAGCATTCTCTACAATTCAATATTTGGTAGAAACAGAAAGAAAGTTCATAATCCGATTAATAAATACAATTCTATCAAGGCCTATTTATTTTATAATCTGTCTGGAAAAACGCTCCGCTTATGAATAAATCCTTTACCTTAGACCAACTCGTTAGCAAGCGTGACGAACAATAACCCATCAGAATTAACAAGTTAGCTAATTCTACTTTTGTTTTGAACAACAATACATCTGACCTACTTCGGAAAATAAGGTATAATGGACAACGTGCCACAACTTCTAACAAAAAGTATGTTAGTTTGTCCTAAGACTAGGCGACAGACTGAAGCGATTTTTGAAAGGATTTTTATATTTATATATATATTTGTCATAGTACTGTGAACTTACTCTGAATATGGTCTACTTGTACATAATTTATACACATTTTAATTGTTTAGCAAGATCTTCTTTCTTATCAATGGCTAAATCTAAATGAAAAAAAATGGAAGAGATTGCCTAGCAATTAGTCCGCCTTTGCTCATATTATGTTGAAGTCTTTGTAAATGTTATATTATTTGTTACTGTATGTGGGCAATAAAGATGTTTTGTATTGTATTGTAAATATATTCGGCCCAATAGGACACAACACCCACAGCCGACTCAGAAGCCACAAGGTTAAGCGCCCACTCCACCGCACTTTACAATACATCCTGATATTTTAGTGTTCTTCCGTAATAAAAGGTTGCTAATACTCGAAACTAGTTCACTAAAATAATCTATAATCCTGTATTCTGTTATTATGTTCTTTGTGTACATGAAATTTTTTTTTATACATACACTTTTGCGCATATTAACCCAATTTACATTTATAAATATCAAATTTAACTTAAAAAAAACACTAGTATTTGCCTCAATTAATAGGCTAGTTTCCTAAAAAAATATTATTAGTCCGTCAGTTAGATAATTAAAAAATATTGGAGACGTATTTTTTCTTTTGAAAATTAAACAAAGAATGGTAAAGATATGGCACGTTAAAGTCCCGTGTGACGTCACAATGTGCAAAACTTTTACGCAATATGTGACGTCACGAGCCCCCCACTCCTAAACTTTAATGCGTTATATCCTTATAATTTATCGTTCAATTGACAAAAGAAAAAAATACATCACTAATATATTTTAATTCCATAAATGACGGACTAATTTTAATGTCAGTCTTTTGATCCCTCAACTACTAGTCTATTATATTGAACACAAATGCACGTTTGCACTGCAACACGTTTCCAACGTGAATCTCAAAAGAGCAGAAAAGGGAAACAGACCATTACATTGGTATCAACCAAGGCACCTGTTTTGCTACTTAACCGGGCACAATCAGTAGAAGAATGAATTCATGAAATATTTCTTCGAAACGTAAGCACGCAGAGTCTGTCAATTTAATACAAAGTTTTACACTCATTACAGAAATCGATAAAATACGCGCTAGTATAAATTCACAGTACAGTAACAGACTGTTCCCAAATACTAGGTTACAAAAAGCAATTACAAAAGCGACAATACCAAAATATCATGTTATAAATCACTGGTATACAGTACGTAAATAACACGATATTAGTTCCGCACTTTTCATTTTGTCGTGATATGTTGACTGCTGATTGGTCAAAACGGTTTTGTTTTTTATTTTTGAATTTGGAATTTTACATTTTTATGAGAGACTGTTAAAGATTTTATTACACTAGTGATTTTATATCTTAGTTTAGACACAAGTTAATAATTGGTATTTCTAACTTTAACTCCTTCGTCCTTCGGAAGGCTCTGTATCTATGACACACATTCACATCTCTTCTATAACATCGAGAGGTACATATTACTTCCGTGTATTTGCCTAACACATTATTCATATTATATTTAGTCAACTAAGTATACCCTGGTGCTAGAGCTTTTTTCGTAACCATCTTTCGGCCTTTGACAAATTTCCTTAACCTAACACAAATATTCGTAGAGAACCCATATATCTAGAACTAGCTGTTTCCCGCAGCTCCGCCTGCGTCAAAAAGTAGCCTATATTTGACCCCGGGTCTTCAACTATATTCATACCAAATTTCGTCAAAATCTGTTCATCGGTTTGGCCGTGAAAGCGTAACAGACAGACAGACAGACAGACTTTCGCATTTATAATATTAGTATAGATATAAATTCTTTTGGAGCCCCTATTCATCTTTATCGCGTGGGTTACATGGTCAATCGGCCATGTATACATACGTGTAAGAGTTGTTCGGAACTCGGCTTCTCGGTCTCTGACGTGTTACCTATCTATAACGACCACCAGATGGCAGCCGGGATTATCGGGCGTCAACGACTTTTAACTTGCTATATCTAGCACGGAATCTTTATTAACGGACAATTAAACTCAAGCCTGCAATGTCCTAACCAAACTGGAAATAATTGAACAAAGTAAGGTTCCCGTGGGAATCAAACCCATGACCATGGAACTAAAGGTAAAGATGGAAACCAAACATACAACAGGCTAGTCCCAGAAAATTTGACCTGGAGTAACCCTTTGTTTTCCCAAAGTATTACCATCACTTCAAAAATTTTGCCTCGTCAGAAATACAGTAAAATAAAAATGTCAGTTTGCTTAATATAATTGGGCTTTATATTTCTATATCAAAAACAAGTATAATTATTTTTCATTTTTTAATAAAAATCTACCTCAAAATAAAGATTATATTGCTACGTAACTGTTTATCATTTTTTCCAACTTTTGGGGTTGATATCAAGTGCTGTGATGGAAACCCAGATTCACACCCTAACACATCACGAGTTAGAAAGAGAGTCGTGGGTAACGAAATGCTTTTAGGTCAAATTTTCTGCCATCAGCGTATTGTATGCCCGCACACTATCCCTTTAGCTTTAGATCCATGCCCACGACCGACCTCAATCGAACGATTTTCATTCGATATTATGACATACATTTCAAAAATAGGGGGTCCTGGACCACGAAAGCAGTCCCTATTAAGTTTTGCCTTCTCAATTTACTAATTGAATATTCTTTCACTGTACAAGCCATTCGGCTGTGGAATGTTTTGCCCAATGACATTAAAGAGACCTCAACAAAATTTGCCTTCAAGAAAAAAATTCAAGCTCATCTAATGAATTCTCTCTAATTTATAAACCAGAATCACAATTTCTCTGCATTGATAGATAGATAGATTTACACTTTATTGTACCAATCACAAAATTAAAATTAAAAGTAATACATTTAGAATATTGAGTACAAAGGCGGACTTATCGCTATTGCAATTTCTTCCAGCCAACCTTAGGGTAGATAGGATAAAAAGTGAAAACAAACAAAGGCGGTACAGTAATAAAATACTAAAACTATCATCCTTACACAACAGTCAATAAATAAACCTACAATCAATTAATACATACTATACCTTTAATGAATATATACATATCATATACCTACATACGACATACAATAATAAAAAATAAAAGAAGAGAAGAAAATGACTAACGATGAGCAAGATCAGCTTCAATTGCAGAGAGATAATGTTTTCTCACTTGATTTTTGAAAGATGAAATTGTTTTAGCCTTTCGTATTTCAACTGGCAAAGCATTCCATAACTGAGCAGCCTGCACCGCAAAGGAATGGGAATAGAAAGAGGTAGCAGCAGGAGGGATAGCATTGAAATCTTTAAATATATATTAATGTATATTATACTCCCTATTTGTGTAAATCTATGTATGTTTATTTAGCTGTAGGGTTCTTTCTTTTCAGTAATATCACACGAAGCTTTCTTGCGCCGCTTTGTATTTTCTCTGTTTTTCCTAATGGTTGACTGGGAGAGAATGCGAGATGCTTTTAGCATTAAGTCCGCCAATTGTATTTTTACTTGTGGTACAATAAAGTTTTAATAAATAAATAAATTTACACATAAACGAGCATTAGATGCAAACTGGATTTATTAGCGCCTCAACTTCAAAAAGATTATTCCACATTTTTAAGGATTCGCCATAAAAAATATTTATTAAGGCAATATTTCGACGGCTTAATTAGAAATTAAATGTTTTTGGATAAGAAAATGATTTGTTTTTAAGTTGAGTTTGTATTTTACGTGTAATCAAATAAATAAATGTATGTATGTAATAATCTTTATTGTACATAAAGAACATAGTATTAGAATACAGGTTACAATAAAAGGCGGACTTATCCCAAATAGGGATCTCTTCCAGTCAACCAAACTAACATAGGACATAGACATATGGGCACAGAAGAGGGCACAACACGCAAAGAAATCTTAGGTGCAAAGTATACATAGACTTTTACATCTAACGTACAAATTTAATTACACATAAAAACAGTAAGCTCAGCTCAAGTCCGATCTTTCGTAGTATTCCCTAACCCGAGATTTGAAAGAGTGAGAAGGCAGCTCTTTTATCTCCAAAGGATGCTTGTTCCAGAGATTTGCATCGAGAATTGAGAAGGAGTTGGCGTAACACTGTGAGGAGCGTACAGGTATGTTCAGCTTTAGGTGGTGAGATGCTCGCAGATGGGGATCAAGATCCCGGAAGGAGAAATTTGATCTGAGATATTCAGGGGAAGAAGAATTAAACAAGACATTATAAAGAAAAGACACAATAAGTAGTTTACGACGTATCCTTATTATTCTTCGTATGAGTCCAATAAGAAAGGAACGTCATTTTCGATACTCTTTGTATGAGTCGCAAGGTCATAAATTTTCACATTCAGGTTTTACAAAGCATTCTGACGACCAATCAATTCAATGCCTTAATAACGTTGACATCAACACTAGATTGGAAGAAAACTAAAAATGCCAGTAAAAAGATATTTTACATTTTTTTAAACTTTACTCAACCTTTTACATGTTACAAGACTAAAAACCCCAGTCAATCTTGCTACGCCCAATTTAAATTACCCCATTTAACAGTCACGCGGGAAATTTCCCATAAATAGCTTAGTGTATCTACATCAGGCGAAACGTGTGCAATATTTCTTTCCTTGAATCCCGGTAAAAAGGGAGACAAAAGGCCTGCTGGTGCCGGGCCGGGATACCTGTTAAATCTTCGATAACTCAGCGGTGTAAAACTGTATTTAAGCCTAGGGGCTGACTGTTACACCGTACTGTAACCTACCTGTCATTTTGTTTAGAATCTACCATATATTTTTTTGGGTTGTCTTTATTGTTCATTATATTGTTCCCAATAAAAAAAATATATCTTTATTTCAGGCCATGCTAGCCCATGTAGAATGTAAAATAATTAATGTAGGAGTCTTTAACATATTTTATGATTTTGTTAGTTTGGTTTCTTGTTTTGTTATATTTCTCTTTTAGAGTCATGTTATAAGTGTATTTTATCCACTGGCTAAACAGTTCGTCTATATATTTACATTTAATAATGATAGTTTTATTTCTCCATTTATTGCAAATTTCTCTCTTTAAAAGAGCGTGTGACTTTTGTTTGCGATTTTTTATAACATTTACTAATGTTGACTTTTATAAATGTGTATTTTTCATTTGGGCAGCTTATGGTAATAATCCAAATAATATCATTCATTAATGTACTTATTAATGAGTGAAATTTATTCTAAATAATCGGTGAGTCAACAAATTTAAATAGACTCACGGCTTTTGCATTCTCAAAATGACGGAAATTTGTACAAAATGACGGATCCCTATTATCACCCTTTACAAATTAGTCATTCATAACAAATTGTTAACGTTATCGCTAACGTCGGCCTTTAATCTCATTGTAGAGTGCGTATGCTGTAAAATATAGCTTGATGGCTTAAGCATTGAAATTACCCAGCTCTTAAATTTTCTCAGTGTATTGAATTGTATGAAACTAAACGATTTATTAAAAATAAATACCACCATAACTATTCGACAACCCATACAAATTAAAACTGCTGAGAATTAATTCTGATAAATTAAATTCATAATGATTACAGTCCTGTGTAAATGCGGCCGACTTAAGCCCAGCTTATACGATAAGCCGCGGTTCGTATGCACGTCCACAGATTTATAGCAGACTTAAACTGTGTGCTTATTCAATTAAAGTCACTATTTAGGCCCCGACGGCTTAGCATTGGCTAATTATGTTTAGGCTCGGATATTTAGATTTTTTTTGTTTTTTTTTCCTTCATTACTACTTGCTAATAAATGAAAAAATTGACAACCCATCGGCTCTGGCTAGGTGCAGCTTTTATACCCCAGTGGTCTATAGGCAATTACACAACCGGCCACTGCTCGTGGCTGCGACGTGGGCCACGGATACCGCGCGGTACGCGGCCACTAACAGGCCATGGTACTCTTTGACGCCTTGATTGCTCATTTGCTAAACGTAAATATTTTTTATGATAAGCTGAAATCCTTTGTTCATTTACGTATAATGTATGTGTCTCATGACCCTGGCATTGGGAAACTGTAAGTGCTGTCAGTGCTTGTATAAAATAAATAAATAAAGTGTTAATGAATCCATACAGTACGTCAACCATAAGATTTTATTAACGCTAGCGACCTCATTTCGTGTGGCCACCCTGTACTATACAGCGCCTCAGGCGCATAGTAAGGTACTTGTAAGAAGTTCTATATTAAACACAGGGTCCTAAAAAGGGCCTATTACTGAAATGATTCATTCTCAAAATGACTTGTTCCGCAAATGGCTTCTTCCGAAAAGGACTCATCCCTAAAAGGACTTATTCTCAAAAAGACTGTTTTCTGAAATGGCGGAACAAGTCATTTTGAGAATGAATAATTTCAGTAATAGGTCCGTTTAGGACCCCGTGTCCATTTCCGGAACAGGGTATTAACGTACTAATCGTTAAATCTTAACTAGCGTCTGCGATAATAAATCACATGGTAGAAGAACACGATGGTATTTTAAAAAACACCTTTTTTTCAGTCTGAAACTTAACTAAGTACCTCACTATTTTTATTAAAGAAAAAAGTGATAACTGAAATAGAATTTTCGACCTCACTCACAAAACAAAAATTATTGTGCCTTACAAATTGTAATTTGTACAAAGAAGGATAAATAAATAAACTCAATTTTTATTAAATTTGTAATTTTTAGCAATTTCTGAGCTTTATTGTATTACGTTTTTGACCTTATTTATAAAATTAGAACATCATAATAATAGTCAGTTATCATGATTATAGCAGATGTCTGAATATTATGAAAATAATCAATCTACCCAAATTTCATCACTATAGATAGCCCTTATATTCATTTCATATTAATTAATTAATAAGAAAAAGTTACTCCTCCTGCCGAGACCTGTTCATGGAAATGTCATCTATGTATATAGCCAAAGACGGGTTTTAACAGGAGCATCACATAACATCAACTTCCCCAAAGGGCCTACGCGTTGAAACAACACCGCGCAAGCCTCTCAAAAGACCGGGGTGTAAAGACTTCTCCATATAAAGGAATTACAAATAGTATTACGCTCTATTGTAAAAGAAATTTAAAAAAATGAGACATTTTGTTTCAAGAAATGCCGAGATAGAGGTACTTTTTTTTTTAGTAATGGGTTTTACGGTCATGGATACAAGTCCTTTATAGCTCCTCTTAATTTTTCAATCTTCTTCAGTCCTACAGTGTGGTTTCTTCAAGTCCTAGTCAAGCCTCAAAGTCTAGTCGGTAGTCAAGTCTAGTTAGAAAATCAGGATAAGTAAAGTTGTAGTAAAACTGCACTTAGCGATTACTAGGAGCTTTTGGCAACAAGCATGAAAATCACATAAATCAAACACTGTATCACTTCCCAACACTCACGCTTGTTATCGAACACTTTGCGAATAATAATCCAAAATAGAGGTACTATAACAAACCTAAAAAGAAAAATACTTCTTCTGTGACAGGTTACCAAAAAGATTCGCGGCAAAATAAGGTTTCACGTTATTTATTTCACGGCAAGCAAGGACTTGGTAAAATAATTTCTTTCGAAATTGGGTTACAATCGTTAATCACAAAAAGTGACGCGGTACGCAAGCTTCCGGTCTTGGGAGGCTTCAACGAAAGTCCGATCAAACCGTAAAAGCCTCTTTTCCAATAGTTTTGACCCATATTGGTAGATGGAAAAAAAAACAGATAGCGCTTTGCAAAAGTTATTGAACTTTCGGTTCGCCAAAAAAAAAAGTAAAATATTTTTCCGACCTTTTTAAACTTCCGAAGTAAGATTGGTCGCCTTAATTGGCGTTTTCTATCTTGAGGTTAAGTTGTAGGTACTGTACAGTAGCACTATTGTAATAACCAGTACCGCCAAATCTAGGACCATGAATTTCAGCGTACCCTAGGCTTCGAAACATTAGCTGCCAACTAAAAACAAGTTTAGACGAAGATTTCAAATATTAGCAAATTAAAAAATCGAGTGAGTGTTGAATGAATAGATCCGTAGGAGAACAAAAGTCACCGACATAGCCCAGCGGATTAGTTCATTGAAGTGGCAGTGGGCGGGGCACATAGCGCGGAGCACCGATGGCCGATGGGGCAGAAAGGTTCTCGAATGGCGACCGCGTACCGGAAAGCGCAGCGTTGGACATCCACCGACCAGATGGTCAGATGACCTGAAAAAGGTCGCAGGCAAACGCTGCATGCAGACTGCTGCCAACCGATCATTTTGGAAATCATTGGGAGAGGCCAATGTCCAGCAGTGGACTGACTGCGGCTGAAATGATGATGATGATGAAAAAATCGAGTCCCAGTCTATAATTAATAATCTTTCTTTCTTTTAAGTTCAAGTTCCTTTATTTGCATAAATGTAGGTTAGTACAAAGTTGGCAAATAAGTTACAGGTAATTTAGGAGTTCCAATACATTTTACCTTAATAAGATGTGCAAATATGCGTTGTCTCATATAATTATACTAAACACTAGCTGACCCGGCAAACTTCGTACCGCCTCCGAGTATATTCACCTTTCAAACCTTCCCTGGACTTCCACAAATAATTCAAAACCAAAAATAGCCAAATCGGTCCAGCCGTTCTCGAGTTTTAGCGAGACTAACGAACAGCAATTGATTTTTATATATATAGATTACAAATTATTGAATTTGAATTATAAAACAAAATTTATAGAATCTATTTAAATGTCAAAGTAAAATTTTAATTTCTATATTAATTTAAAGCCTACCTATTTGTCAAAAATAAAAATGTCATTTACATTATTGTTGGCCGATGAGTTGACCAACTTCGTAATCCAGTTTGAATGCAAAACATGATACTTTAAGTTGTTATGGACACCCTTGATGTCATAATAATGTGTCATAAACACGCATCTCTGGATGGCATAATTAAGGGACATGAGTAAATAAGGAATAGAGAAAATTAATGAAAGAATTTTAATTGCAGAATTTTTCAGTCATAATCATAATCATTTATTCTTTTGTAAACATGTTGAATTCAAGATGGTACATTGAAAATATTAAGCACATACATGTTTAGCCTACTAGGCATACGTGGGGCGCACTATAAGTTTCCGGAATGAATATGAAAAAATACTAATAAAGGTACAAAATTAATTTATTGTTTTTCAAAATAATCTCCCTTGGCGTCTATGCACTTTTTCATTCGATGAAACCAGTTTCGAAAACTTTTGTGCCACTCCTCTGTGGTGACCTCTGAAACGTGTTTTTCATACTCCTCGACAGCCTCTTCTGGTGATGAAAATCGTTGACCGCGTAATTGGTTCTTAATTTTTGGGAACAGAAAAAAGTCACAAGGTGCCAGGTCGGGACTGTATGCAGGATGACTCAAGAGTTCTACATTTTTCGCCTTCAAAAAGTCGTTTGTCTGTCTGGCCGTGTGAGAACTAGCATTGTCGTGGTGCAGGATGATACGGCGTTTACGGTTATTTTTACGGAGTTCGTCAATAACTTCCGGCAAACAAATGGTCGTGTACCAGTCACTATTCACTGTACGACGATTCTCTAAAGCAACAGTAGCCACGTGTCCAGTTTTATTAAAAAAAGAAGCAATCATCCGCTTAGATGCACTTTTCACGCACGCCACTTTGGTTGGTTTCGGCTCATCTTGAAAGACTCATACGCTCGATTGCTGCTTTGTTTTGGGATCGTAGCAATAAATCCATGTTTCGTCACCTGTTACTATGTCCCACACCAAATTTGACGCACCTTCGTTGAATCTGGTAAGCATGGCACTGCACCAAGTGACGCGGTCCGTTTTTTGAGCCTCGGTCAAGTTGTGTGGGATCCACCGCGAGCACAGCTTTCTCACACCCAAATGTTTGTGTAGGATTAATTGTATTTGACTCATGCCTATTTCTAAGGATGCGCGAATTTCATGGTAGGTCACATGCCTGTCTGTTTCAATCATACGGCGCACAACATTGATGTTTTTGTTGGTCACAGCGGTGGACGGCCGACCATCGCGAGATTCGTCACTGAGATTGATACGACCACGCTTGAATTCTGCAAACCAGCTATAAACAGTTGTCTTGCATGGTGCTTCATTGCCAAAAGCTGTTTCAAGCCGAGCGATGCTCTGTTGAGCTTTCAAATTACACTTAAAATCGTAGAAAATCATACTACGAAAATTTTCCCGAGTTAAATCCATGTTGATGCAGACACACAATTTTTTAAATGGCGCCACAAGGTAAAAACAAAAGACAGTCAGATGAAACAAACTGCATTCTACAGCCAAAGAGTTCTATTTTCAAATGTTGCAATAAATTTTTAAATATTGTTTATGTAAGTGGCCAGTTCCGGAAACTTACAGTGCGCCCTATGTACAAAAGTAAAGTCAGTGGTGTCACACATCATCTAAATAAAATCATGCAAAACAATACAAAACCAGAAAATAAATGCGAGTTAATCTTACAAAAATTAGATCAGCTGTCCTTTAAAGTCACAATCAACATAAGAAAAACATTCTGACAAAAGAAAAGAATTCATGCAAGTGATAATAACATTTGGTGACCAACAACTCTTTCAGATGAGCTTTAAATTTATTTAGGGGTAATTCCTTCAAATTCCGAGGCAGTTTATTATACACTTTTGTTGCCATGCTATAGATACTATTACTCATGAGCCTCGTTTTGCACTTTGGCAATAGCAATGTAGTAGGATCTCTTCTATTTCTATTATTGGCATCAGCTAGTCTTGTAAATAGACGAGGATTAGATTTTACAAATACACTAACCTCAAAGATATAGAGCAATTGCACAGTCAATAATTTAAATTTACGGAAATATGATTGGCAGCTATCTGAAGGTTTTAGTCCAAACATTGCTCTAATTGCTCTAATGCATCGCTTCTGGGCTAGTCAGGTGAGTTATGTTGAGTTAGTTGCCAACACTGTAAGATTTTTTTTTGAAGTAGGAAAGCGGACCCTGGGCTCTGAGGCAATAAGCCGAGGATGCAACCGGGAAGGCGCTAAGATGAGTCAGATTTTTTTCAGGTTGCCTTAGGAAATCATGACACAGCCTAATGACAATAGGGACCAACCCAAGGGTTTAATATGACTTCCGAAGAATGAAAGAGCTCGAGACAGTAAGTGGTACTAATGGCGACCAATACAATAGGAGTCGTGTACTCATCGTGTCCCACCGTTGCTTGACTCGCGCATTCGCTACTAATACGGATTCTTCGTGTAAGCGTGTTTTTTCTTGTTGCGTCCACATCTTTGGAACCCAGGCAGTCATGGTTCTAGATTTGGCGGCACTGGTTATTACAATGGAGCGACTGCCGTCTGATCTCTATAACCCTATTTATAGGGAAACCAGACCAACAGGAACATGACCCGAGGTGTTAGTGGTCAACACTGTCAGATTTTTACAGGCTGCCTAAAGGCATCTGACACAGCCTAACGACTGGACAACCGGAACCTAACCAACTGCTTACGTGTTTTCCGAAGCACGGAGGAGCTCGAGATAGTTACCTTGTCTCCCCCGAGGGAGCCAAAAAGGGAGACAAGTCTAAGAAACCTTCTTAGTTTATAGTGCAAGTAATGGAACCAAATTTAATACGGGTCGTGCCCCGTCGCCGCTTGACACGAGCATTCGCTACGGACACGCGCGCCGCTCTCGGCTATCGATCTGTTATTTACTCATGTGTCTTTCCGATACTGGGATTATGTTATGTAAAACGTAACCAAGCAAGCGTGTCATTTTAATTTGGTTTTCGATTTTAAAAAGAGAATTTCTGAAATAAAAATGGACGAGTCAAACAGACAGCTCAACCCAGGAAGCATTTTGTCTCTTATGTTTTTGTTGTTTGTTGGAAATGTATAGCTTAGAAAAGCATGCGTGTTTATAGCGATCGTGGATGTCAAGCAACGGGAACGTTGCCAAACTTGGATTGGATAGACACCATCATAATCAACTCAAATCAAATCATTTATTTGGCAAAAATAATTTAAGTTAATTAATAAATCGCATAAATTTAAGAGCTGGGCTCTTGAATAACTGAATGAAAACATTTTTGCACCATTTACATACATAGAAGAGAATACACATAATCCAATTAACATTAGGTGAAAAAAACTCTTTTTTCACAACTTCTTATATATATACAAATAAAAATATGCTACATAAATATTTAGATACATACTATTACTACATAATATTTAGAAAAAACTAATAATACATATTATAGCTACAAAAAATATAATAGCTTAGTTCAATTATTGAATCGGAGTAGAATTTTAAAACACGAGATTTGAAGGAGGGAAGAGAAGGAGACAATTTAATGTCACAAGGGAGGGAGTTCCACAGTTTGTTGTTTGTTGTTTGTCAATTGTTTTTGTGATATTTGTATTTTGGTGCAATAAAGAGTATTTGTATTGTATTGTATCGCTAGTGGCATTTCTGTGTTGGCCCCCAGTTATTAAACTGCAACAAATGCTATATTGAAAAATTTGCAGGCTAATCGCGCTAAATGTAGGTACACTTTAAAGTAATTACCAAAACTATTTTATTTTATTACTAAGGCTATTTTTAAGTGATGCGTGAGTTGAGTGATGACAAACATGTGAGTTGAGTGATGACAAACATGTGAATTGAGTGATGACAAACATGTGAATTTGTTCTATATGTATTAATTTTTTTTTTTGTAAATTGTGTTTTTGAAGAAAGTGCCTGAAGTGGAGTTTGTGGCGCCGCTTCTTCTCGACTTACGCTTTGGAAGCAATATGTGATATTTAGATCCTATATTGAAAATTAAACAATTTCATTTCAATTGCCATCGCTTAATGCTTGACTATGGTCAAAAATAGAGCTCTTTTCATGCTCTACGCAATATAGATTTAAAATGTTTTTTATTAACATCTGTAAATAATCTTGATTGTGCCATTTTGTGTGGCAACACTAATTAAAAGTGGGACTCGACAGTTGAGAGATGTCAGTCATGAGCCGGTTGGATTGATTCAGCAAATTCGAAAGGAAAATAATAAAGTTGAAAAGTGGATTAGTTATGAGAAAAAGATGAGTAAACAGAAATACAAGTTTTCAAGAGATTATTAGCAGTTGTTTTCGACTACCCTCACAGCACCATGTTTTTAAATTATAAACTCAATAAACTTTATATTTATTTGCAATTGCGAAAAATTATTCATTTCGATTTACGCAAATAATAGAATCCGTAGAGAAATGTCGACTATGCCCGTTACTCGATCACGGTAAGCGGCAAATCCAGATATATTGATAGCGCGCGAATCACATGGAGAAGTATGAATAAAAATGTTTAAATAGGGTGCAGGGACATTTATTTATTTATTTTAACTTTATTACATAGAATGTAAATGGCGGACTTAAAGCCGTAGGCTTTTTCTACCAGTCAACAGGTGGTGTTGAGCGACAAAAGTAAGTGCAAAGATAGAGTAATTAATTATAATTACCTGATTATACACTTGGACAAATAAAACATCCAATATTAATAAACCGCTGAACGGATTTTGATGAAATTTGGTATGAATATATTGAAGACCCAGGGTCAAACATAGGCTACTTTTTGACGCAGTCGGAGCTTCGGGAAACAGCTAGTTTTAAATAAAGGATATAAGTACCACTTATTGGCATCAATTTACTTTTAGGTATCTTACCACTCTCAAACCGCAAGTGGAGAAGCGGCGCCACAAACTCCACTGCAGCATTTTCATCAAAATGTCTATTTACAAAAAAAAATAATAATCGAATCGCATGTGTGTCAACATTTTTCACAATATTTTATAGTGGTTAGTAATTTAGTATAGATTACGTAAGTTAAAAAAAAAAAAAATGCGATGGTTAAAGAAGAAACTTGTGAATTCGACTCACCCTTGACCAAATAATAAAAAAAAAGACCTACAAATTTTTAAAACTGAACTCAGCATGCACTATATTAAAAAATCTTCTCTTTGATACAAAATAGCTTTTCACTGCACTATGTTAAATCATCATTTTGGCCGTAGTCATTCCACTACTGGACATGGGCCCCTTCTAATGATTTCCAAAATGACAGATAAGATAATAAGATAAGATAATTTATTTATTTGCAAGAATACAGTGCATACATAGATATTTAGTTTTTTAATTAATTTAGTTAATTAAGACAGGCTGGAAGCGGCCTAAGTCCAGCTTTTTTCTGCGACCTTTTTCAGGTCATCTGACAATATGTTCGGTGCATGTCCAACACTGAGCTTGCCGGTTCGCTTTCTACCCGATCGGCCATCGGTTCTCCGCACTATATGTCCCGTCCACTGCCACCTCAAAGAACTAATCATTGCATACATACATATACATAGCTATGTGGTATGAGTTTGTGTTACTGTTTTTTTATTTTAATCTTTTTGTGCACATGTGTTTTTGGTTTGTGGTCTGGAAAATTGTACCTGAGTATCGCTAATATTCATTGAGCTGCTATGATTGTAAACTGTTATGCCTAAATAAATAAACACATAGAAAAAATACAGCACTGAATCCAATCAACAATAAAAAAAAATAACAAAGGCAGACTTATTGCTAATGCAATCTTTTCCAGCCAACCTTGTGACAGAAATGAGCAGAGAATTAATTTTATGAATAATACGATTAGAATTTATTTCGCTGCTATATGTCAACTAACGTTTACATTATAATAAAGGGTAGAATTTATAACGCTTTTGTAAATAAAGTCGGTTCAAGATCAGAGGTTTAAGGGCAATAGATGTAGTATATTTTAGGACCATTCGGGTTTCACTTTGAGTAATATATAATACTAACGCAGATTGGAATTTTGTCGGTGAACTTGATATGTCTATAATCATTGTGCGTCACAAGACGAAATGCGTGGCCTTGAGGTTGAGGTCCTAATTTTGAAATTATTATATTTCGAATGAAAATCGTTTGATTTCGATGAATTTTATTATTCGACTGGCCGATTTTGCGTGATTCACACTTTTTAAGAATAGCACCTCTTCAATAGCTATTAGTTAACGTAAAACCAAGTCACAACCGTGAAGGTTATTTTTGAGTGAGTTAAATCGGTGAGTAGAATAATTCGAAATCGAACGAAAATCATTTGACTCACCGAATTTGAAAACGATGGTGAGGCTGTATCAGATGCCTTTAGGCAGACTGAATATATTTACACTGTTGGATGACAAATCCAGATTGCGATAGCATCACAAGGGTGACGGAAGTCAGATGACAACAGCTCCATTTTGATAACAATCTAGGGCCATGATTAATGCGTACAATGAACGTAAGCTTTGATTAAAAATAAAATGCGATGGTTGGAGAAGAAACTCCTGAAGTCGACTCACGCTTGACCAAATTTTATTTACTTTCTTTGGCAATACTCACTAATGGAAGTCGCATCTAATAAATACATACTAAGTATAAATACGAGCAGAAAACTAATAGTACAGAATAAATGATATTACCTATAGAAAATAAGGCCCCAGAACGTGCCTTGAACGGCTCTATAAAAAAATAATTGATTTGATTTCTATTCGTTAACATCTTCTGGGATGAGTGGACTTTTAAAACTTCTCTCCTTGCCTTATTCCTATACGGGGTCGGCCCCCCTAGGTAATACTATTTCGCCATTTTAGCGATGTTGCGTCATTTCTGGGCTTATGCCCAACGTCTTCATATCGTTGGTCGCGGTTCGACTCCAAGTGGTAAGCGGGCGTCATCTTCCTCTTTTACCTTCCTGTATGGACATCACCTTGCGGGTCATATTGTCTTCACTACGACGCATCTTATGTCTATGCCAACACAAGCGATTCTTTTTCAACTTTTCGGATGTATCAGCCAGCCCAAGGATATATTAATTTCTTATTTTGTCTAGGCGCGTCACGTCTCCAGACCAAAGGAGCATATTCATTTGCTTAATTTTTGCGTATCGCTCAATCTCATAGGCCAACATTTTGAACCATACAGCAGTGCGGGTCTTACTGCAGTTTTATACACCCTACCCTTAGTTTTTATGGGCATCTTTGAGTCACAGAGTACTCCGCTAAGTTCACTGCACTTTATCCAGCTAGTTTTAATTCTATTCGCAATGTCTTTTTATACACTTATGTACTCTCTTTATGGGTGCCCCGTTTATAAATATTTTGCGTGCCTTACGCTCGTGAAATTGTAGAACATATACTCCGTCTTTTCCTTGTTTACCTTCAGGCCTTTAAAAAAAGCTCTAAAGCTTTGCACCAATTTTCCAATTCAATTTGAATTTCTGACCGCGATTCTGATATAAGAACTATATCAGCGTATAATAGAGTCCACGGCGCCAGTTTTGGCAGATGTTCTGTGACATAGTTCATGACGATGGTAAAAAGAAGCGGACTGAACGCAGACCCCTGATGCACACCCACTTTAACCTCAATGTGGCGACTTACCACCTGCAGGGGTGACAACCTGTATTCT
Source organism: Euzophera pinguis (assembly GCA_947363495.1). Classification (NCBI taxonomy): domain Eukaryota; kingdom Metazoa; phylum Arthropoda; class Insecta; order Lepidoptera; family Pyralidae; genus Euzophera; species Euzophera pinguis. Next base: position 9,683,304 of record OX376178.1, on the reverse strand, counting down.
CGCGTCAGTGTACATGTCCTGAATTATAAGTATAACGTGCTCAGGTACGTTAAGGGCTCTGAGAGCTTCTCAGATTAGCTGACGTAGAACTCTGTCAAATGCTTTCTCGAGGTCAATGAAGACAAAGTGGAGGGCTTTCTTATGAGCCTAGTTTTACTCCACTTTTTAAAAATTTATAATTTTTTAAAATATTTGTACATCCACGAACTTTGGTGGAAATAAATCTTCAAAGAGGCTTGCATGAAAGACAAGAAGACTTAAGTTTCAATCATTGTGTCGGTTGCATGGTCAATTAGCCCTCATCCAGTTTTTATTTTTACCTAGCAATGGGTAATGACTCTGGCTCTGGCAAGGCTCATTTAGTGACGGATGCCAGTCATGATTATCAGATTTCAATCACGGAATCATGTTTATTATTGGAGAATCAGGTCATTCAATTTGACACTTATTAAATTATTTTCACTGAAAACTTACGAAGACCGTATACAACACGCCCGCTAGTTTTGACAGTGAGAGGCGTGCTGCGCTTTTGCTCACGGCGCGTCGTATGTAACTTTCTTCTGTAGGTAATATTATTATTTCTTTGCTAAGAGCTATCCCGTGTCGTGGCGTCCTAAGAAAACAGGCAATTTGGGAGACAATGAATGGAGAACCACAATTACTTATTATATTTGTTTTGCGGGTTCTGGGGCTGACTTGTTTGCGACTTACTTTATTACTTACTACCTGTTTCCTGCAGCTCCGTCTGCGTCGAAAAGTAACCTATGTTTGACTCCGGGTCTTCAACTATTTTTATAGCAAATTTCATCTAAATCCGATTAGAGGTTTAGCCGTGAAAGCGTAACAGGCAGATAGACAGACTTATAACATTAGTATGGACTAGTGCCCCTGTGGTTCAGTCTTCTTCGTCCAAGCGTGTTTTTCCTTGTTGCGTCCTCAGCTTACACTTCGGAGCCTAGGGTACGCTTTAAGTCGTGGTCCTTGATTTGGCGGCACTGGTTATTACAATGGAGTGACTACTATCAGACCTCTGTAATCTTTTTACATAGGGAATTCTTTTACTAGGCTAACAGGAAGACTTGAGGTCTTCAGTGGTCCTGTAGTTGTGGCATTTCCCTGTAGATCCGAAGTTGCAGGTTTCAATTCCCACGGGACGCATACTTTGTTTACAGCTTTGAATAACCTAATTATCTGATAAAAGGTGTTAATGACGCTTCACATATTTTGGTTCCACAATAATCCTTAAATAAGATTTAATTTGCAATTCCGATTTAATTGAAAAGTCTCTACTAAATGGGCGTAAAAACTACATTTTACGAGCAGCACGAAGTCTTGAATAGTGTATGTTACTCAGTTGATGAGCGCTGTTGGCGTATTCCTCTTGCATCTTGTTAAAGTAGTATCAATACTAATATTAAAAATGCGAAAGTCTGTATGTCTGTCTTTCTATCTTTCTGTCTGTCTGTCTGTTACGCTTTCACGACTAAACCGCTGAACGGATTTTGATGAAATTTTGCTATGAATATAGTTGAAGACCCGGCGTCCAACATAGGCTACTTTTTGACGCAGGCGGAGCCGCGGGAAAAATCGCAGACATATTAAAAAAGGGAGATATCAGGAGTACCCGTAATCGACGAGCGTGTGTGACGAGAGTGATGAGCGCAGAAGAAGTCTGTAAGGATCGTAGCAAATGGAAATCCGTGGTCTATGCCTACCCCTACGGGAAAAAGGCGTGATGGTATGTATGTAATATTTAAACTTGACAATCAATTTATATTGTGTACAAATTATTTGTGACATAGATATTTACTGTCATAATTTGTGTAATTTGTTTAACGAGATGACTAGCATACAGATACTTTGGTCTGTAAATCTGTATGTGTTTGCATGAATAAATAAATACATTTCCACGCGTTTAATTTTATCTAGGGGACGATTTTCGTGCCTTAAGATTGTAGAGCCGCCTTTACCTTTGGAAGTAATAAGTAAGTTAAAATCGCGATAAAAACCGTAAATAGTTTAGTAGGGATCTAATTTAGTTTATATTTAGTTTTTTATATTTATTATTTTTAGATAAGATAGTAAAAAACAAGAAGTATTACATTTATTAGGCGGTAGTTTTCATCCACATCGATGTCTACCGGGAAAGTGCCCAGAAGGCTGGCAGCATTGCCAAACGGCGTAAATACAGTAATCTCATCGGAAATTACTTATTTGAGCCGTTTGGGGTGGAGACCCTGGGGCCATGGGGTCAGAATCAGAATCAGAATCATTTATTGTCTGAGTGCTCGTTCTCTGTACAGAGATTAGGCGATAAGATAGTTAGTTTTAATTTCATGTCAACAACTGTGTGAAACAATGTGTGTCAACCGCGATAAGATTAGACGTCATTATAAGACCGATAAGCCAATTTTAATTCGGTTTTTTATATGTTTGCTAGCGATTTTTTTTTTAATTTTGGAGAATCTCAATCAATCAGCTCTGATAATAGGCCACATATCACCAACTTTTAGGAATTCCAATATGACAGGTGTTCAGTAAATAAAACCACTTGCTCCAGTTCTGTATGTGTGTCAGTGCCGTAACTTAATTAAAAAAGGAGAGAGCGCAAGAGTTTTCTATTCTCTTCTTCTTCTCCTTTCAGCTCTATTTAAACTTATACGAATCCCGCGCGACTGGCGGGACGTCCACAGAAATAGGAATATTTATAAGTGACAATAGCAGATCAGTTAACTTTGGCATAAGCTACGGCACTTCTACCGATTCTTATTTCTATGGGCGTCCCACCTGCGGGATTAGCGTCTGTTTGAATGTCCCTTGTCCCACTGTTTTATTTGAAGTCCTTACAGTATGATTTAGTTTGTTATGTATGTAAGTACAGAAAGTTTTCTATTCTAACACTTGTTCTTGTGTGTGAGTTATAGGTATTTGCGAGGCGGTGCTCCTATTCTTACCGTAAGTGGTTTTATCAAACTAAACGAACAGATCCAAAAGGAATAAGCCATTCTGTCAGCCTTACAAAGTTTCTATGTCGGAGCGTGTCTTGATTCTCCTAAATAGTTTTTATGTGAAACTTGCTCAAGCTGTTCCTAGAGCAGTGTTAAAGCCAACTCTCATGTATGGAAAGTTGGATCTGGCAGAAATATAATGAAAGCAGAGCGAATGCAGTTGAAATGAGAGATTTACGGAGTATGTGTGGAGTATGTCTGAGCGATAAAGTTAGAAATAGTAAGAAAAGAAAAAGGTGTTGTGAATGAGGATGTAGTGACAAAGATAGAAAAAGGGATGTTCAGATGGTTTGGGTATTTAGAAAGGATGGATTAAAGGAGACTTACGAAAGGTATTTATAAATCAAAGGTGACAGGAAAAGTCGGTAAGGGCCGGCCTCGGAGAACATACTGCGACCAAATCGCAGATATAATAAAAAAGGGAGATGTCCAAAGTACCCGTAATCGACGAGCGTGTATGACGAGAGTGATGAGTGTAGAAGAAGCGAGGGAAGTCTGTAAGGATCGTAGCAAATGGAAATCCGTAGTCTCGGCCTACCCCTACGGGAAACAGGCGTGATGATATGTATGTACGAGTATGTATGTTGCTCAAGCTACCGGACTGGTTAACTTCGCATACTAAAGCTTAGATGTTTTAGACTAGTAATACATAGAACAGAATTTTAGTCCTAGCGTGTTTCGAAATTGCGTCTTCTGAAGTGCTTCGGAAGGCACGTTAAGCCGTTGGTCCCGGCTGCCATTAGGTGGTCGTTAAAAGGAACGTCAAAGGGCGAGAAGCGGATCCGAACATCTCTGACACCATGGTATACACGGTCGATTGACAATGTAACCTACTCAAAATGATGATGATGAGTTCACGCTTCAGAGGCTAGGGTACGCTGTTAATTTTGGTCCTAGAGATACCTCTACCATGAGATTTCATTAACGCAAACTATAGCGATCGCCCTAAGATTTAATAAAGAATATCTTAATTACCTTACTATCCGCCAGAGGCGCTGTACAGGTTTGCCATACTAAATTGTTCACGCAGTCGCTAGCGTTTGCGTTGATAAAATCTCGTGGTTGACGTACAAGTTGTTACAATGAAGACTTACCCCCGTAACTCTTTAAATATGACTGTTAAATAAGAAAAAAAAACAATTCCAAACATTTTTTTTTAACTACATATTTTGATATACCCAGTGTCACTCTTATGAATTATGAATCTAAAGAATTTACTTTAAATGCTTTTATATTGCGTTTTGCTCCCATGACTATATGGTCGTTTTATCAACGTGCAAATTTTGCTTTGAGGACAACCCATGAAGTAATTACAAAGAGGAGATGCCGTAATAAGCGTTTTGTAAGAAAGTGTTTGTGAGGCTACACGGGGAGGAAGGCAGACGTGCGGGCTGCTTGGTTTCGGCCGTGGCTCCAATCATGGAGCACGAGCAATGACAATCTCCGCCCACTTTTGTGTCGCCGAGGCGCCAATGATCACGTCAATGCGCCATTTCAAACTGCGTTTCCTCTTTATAATTGCTCCATGGGACAACCCACTCTTAATTCCACCTCTCAAGTTAAAATCCATCGAGCCGTTCAGGCTGCAGAGCGTGCCAAACTATTACACAGACATAGTAATACATACTCTCGAAAAAACATAACCCTCCTTCTGTCACAGTCGGGTAAAAAACTATATGAAATTTATACAGGACGTATCTAAAATGCATAATAACAAAGTAAAACCGTGGGCTGATTTGAATTGATAATTTGGTCCCGCGAAAAGGCATACGCTTAAAGTTTGTCCGTCTGTTTGTATAATAATTTTAGTCAGCTTATCTATTCGGGTTTCAGTGAAACCTTTTTGAATAAAATTAATGCTTAGAATAACTAGAAATCTATAGGATTGGTCAAAGATGTAGGAGAACAAAAGTCACCGACATAGTCCAGCGGATTAGTTCTTTGAAGTTGCAGTGGGCGGGGCACATAGCGTTTAGAACCTATGGGGCAGAAAGGTTCTCGAATGGCAAGAGCAGCGTTGGACATCCACCGGCAAGATGGTGTCTGAAAAAGGTCGCAGGCAAACGATGGACGCAGGCCGGTCATTATTTTATTTATTTATTTTATTTTATTTTCTTTGGAAAACCAACAGTCTTAATTTTCCATTTTTACAACTAATAAGAAACAAATGACCATTTACATGTTTTCGCATATGAATATCTAAAGAACTTGTCTGATAGAACATTATAAATACATTTATGTTCAAGAGAGAGAGAGAGAAAAAAATATAACAATAAGAATAAATAACCAGAGATACAAAAAAGAAATACCAATCATCTCGCAAATGCTGTGCTAATAATTATAATGCGAATTATGATGTTAAAACAGATGGAGAACAATCAAACCACGTCTTGGTAATCGTATTTCTAAATTTAATTCCGCTAGAATTGAACAAATCAAGCTCGGGTGAGGCAACCAGCTTATTCAGCTCCTTAGCAGTTCTGATAAAAAATGAATTCTGCTTATAGTTAGTTGTACACTGAGAAACATGCAGAACTGATGGCAACCGCACAGATCGACCTGGTATCTTATTATTAATATTTCCTAATAAATATGGTGAATCGAATGAATTTTGAGCTATTTTAACCAAAAACATAATGTCGGCGATTTGTCTTCTTATACTCAGAGGAAGAATGTGATGCCTTGAGCACATTGCGTCATAAGATGAATCGAATGATCTAGACTTGTATTGCAAAAATTTTAAAAAATTACGTTGAATAATTTCTAATCTATCAATATAAATATTGTACTGTGGATTCCACACTTGGGAGCAATACTCTAGAGAACTACGCACCAGGGCAAAATACAGGATTTTAAAAATCTTTAAATTTCTAAAACGTGAGCATGATCTCTTTATAAATCCAAGAGCTTTGGACGCTTTCTTAAAAATATTATCAATATGCTTTTCATAGGTTAATTTGGAATCATGAATGATACCTAAATCGCGAATCTCCTCTACTTGTTGTAACTCATGATCGTTCAGGAAATATTTATGAAGCGTCGGTTTTACTATAAAATAACATTTATTTACATTTAAATCTAAATTATTCCTACGACAGTATTCATCAAGATTATTAAGATCTTCTTGGAGAAGCTGACAATCCGACACATCACCAATACTTCTAAATATTTTCATGTCATCAGCGTAGAGAAGGATTATGGAAATCATTAGGAGAGGCCTATATCCAGCAGTGGACTGACTGCGGCTGGAATGATGATGATAATGGTGGTCAAAGATTTTGGTTAAAGAGTGGGCATAATGCACAAAAAGCACAAAGAAAATTTTGGTTCTAGATTAGGTAATTGTTTCTAAAATGGAGCGACTGCAGTTCAACCTTCGTAACCAATAGGAATATGATCTGAGTTGTGTTAATTAGTGGGTAAAATTTTCGGATATTTCCATGATATTTCAGACTTCTTAATGCATTAGATTCAGCCTAACCAACCACTATATATGAGCCATCACACACATTTAAAGTAATCAATACCTACATAGAAACTAGTCGAATTGATCATACTAGCTTTGCATACAATTTAGCTAAGTATTTTTACTTCAAATAACATACAGCATTATACAATACAATACAATACAAAACTCTTTATTGCACAACAAGGATACATTGTTAAATACAAGCAATTACAAGAAAAACCTTGCGCAAAGGCGGCCTTATCGCAATAGCAATTTCTTTCGGGCAACCTTTTGGAAAATTGAATAAGGATAAATAGAAATGAAGGATTGATACAGTGTGCGCGGTAGGTGTCAAAAAAAATATATCAAAACATAAACTTACACATATATTGTGTAATATACACTTACTTATACACAATTATACAATAAATAATAATCTAGGCGAAGACAATAAACTAGTGTACGTTCATCACTCGTCATATAACCCCGCGTCCCGCGTAAATATTGTTTCGTACTGCTTCGCACTATTTTGTCACTAAAGTATAGTTTCTTGCATCTGAAAGTTAATGTGTTATATATCAATGTGTAGCTAAGGAATGCGAAAGTGTGTTTGTTTGTTTGCCCTTCCTTCGCGCCCTAATTAAGCAACCAATCGACTTGATTTTCTGCATAGAGTTAGATAAAAGGATGGAGAGTAACATAGGCTACTTTTGGTCCTGGGAAAACATCATGTTCCCAAAGGAGGTTTACACGCGAACGAAGCCGTGGGTAAAAGCTAGTTACATATAATTGGTCTCGCGCGTAAGCGGAGACCAAATTTTAATATCTACCTACCTTTGTTTCCATCTACATTCGTGTTTACGGCTTTTTCGAGCAAATGTTAATGTTTCTGTGTCATCATGTTATGTCCAAACTAGTGATGGGCCGAATACGGGTTTCACCGAGTACGAACATTCGGATTTCGGCCGAATGAATGGTAAAAACTTTTACCTAACCAGATATTCGGCCATATCATTCGGCATAATTTAATCAACCGAGATATCCATTTCGTAGAGAAATAATATTTTACTTTAATTTGAAACGATAACTAAAAGATAAATGTAAATTCTTCAAGTTATGTTCCATAAAAAAGGAAACTTGCTTCTTACCTTATCGTCAAAAATGCTAAAACAAACTGGATTTTTAGGTTCACCAAAACTGAGATAAACCAAACATTCAATTTCAGGTGCAATAAAGTTATCTGGCCTAATAACAGGTACCTCTATATCCGGTTAAAACTAAGTTACAGGTACCTCTATATCCGGTTAAAACCAAATTAAACCGGCTCTGATGCGGATGTACTGATCGTAATTTTCTATCCGAAGATGTTTGTATACTGGATGTGATTGAAAGTGTAACATGAGAGAATAATGGAGGGACTGCCGTCTGACATCCGTAACTCTTTTTAAAGGGAAACCAAACCAATAGATTCGGCCTCTGACTCCTTTCAAGACCACTTGAAAGGAGTCAGAGGCCGAAAGGCGGTTCTGAAAAGCTCTGACTCCAGGGTGCACAGAGTTAATTGACCATGTAACTGACTCGATGTACTTATGAAAAATATAATTGGATGTTCTATTCATTCTAAAAACATTTTTTGTCTGTTTCTCTGCTTGTCCTCAGAAACAACTGTACCGATTTTGACTGGCTTTTGTCTGGCAGATTTAACTGCTGGACACAATGTATTTTCATTATTTACGATTTTCCCACAAGTTGCATTACAGACATTTTGATCGGTTTGAAGATGCGAATTATTGTTTACTTCATTAAAAGTTCTGCTGGATTACATTTCTGCTGGATTTTCAGAATGACCATTCAGTTTGAGTTGTTGAGAGTTAAGCTTGCCTAGTAATATCTTCCGGTCATCTGACCATCTAATCGATGTGTGTCCAACGTTGGGCTTGCCGGTATGTGGTCGCTATCGGCAATTGGTTTTCCGCGCTACGTTTGCATAGTTTACTACTTATATCTCCATATTTTTTTTAAGTAGGCAAATAGGCCTGATGGTAAGTGGTTACCGTAGCCTATGAACGCCTGCAACACCGGAGATGTCACGAGCGTGTTGCCGACCCTTAAGGATTTTCTTCACGCCCTTTTTGAAGGCTCCCATGTTATAGTCACTAGGGAGTTAGGGACTTGTCGACATAGTAGTGCACTTGCATGCTAGGTTAGTTAATTATTTTGTTTTGTCTTTCCTTTAATATTAAAATTGTATAATGATGTGAAACAGTAGTTCTGCCTGGCACAAACATTTTTACTTAATACAGACTTAACAACAACTTAATACAGACTTAACAACAACTTAATACAGACTTAACAACAATTATGTTAACAACTTTGTACATAGTGAAAGAAATAAATATTTTTTTTCATTTTCATGTTTTTTGAATTACTCATCATCATCCTAGCGTGTATTCCTAGTTGCGTCGTCAGCTTACGCTTCGGAGCCTAGGGTACGCTGTAAGTCATGGTCCTAGATTTGGCGCGACTGGTTATTACAATGGACTGCCGTCTGACCTCAGTAACCCGTTTTACAGGGAAACCATACCAACAGGAACATAATCCAAGGTGTTAGTGGCCAACACTGTCAGAATTTTTCAGGCTGCCCTAAGTCGTCGACACAGCCTCACGACTGCTATCTATCGATAACAACCAACCAACGCGCCTTCCGAAGCATGGAGGAGCTCAGGATAGAAAATGCCACTTAATGGCGACCACTCCCATAGTGGTCACGTTACGCCGTCGCTTGACACGCGCATTCGCTATGGATACGCGGGTCGCGCTCGACTAACGAGCTCCTCAAAATGTTCTTTAAATTACTGGCCACATCTATTTCTCACGACATCGAGACTCGTGGACGAGCGAATCAAAATGCTTGCGAAGCGTAAAGCGTAAAATGAAATTTTAAAATTCAAAGAATGAAATGAAACCTGAGCGCTGCCCACCTGTTTATCCTTTTGTGGTGAAAAGCCTTAAATCGCTGTTTGATGTAGAAAGGATACGAATGGAATTTACATTTTTCAGTATTTCTAATCCTTGAGAAAAAAAATATAAGTATAGATTAAGGGTATAAGTGCAGAATAATAATAGAATAAGATAATAGAATAAGAATATTAATAGTACTAAGGTACAGAACGGACCCTCACACCCGCCCGAAACCGATACCGCATCTCATCGGGCAGATTTAGGGTAAAAATCGAGAGCAAAACAATGCAGGTATGACGCTTTTGCCACGCGGCCGCTGCGACGACTGTGACGCAGATACGGTAAATAACAAACCCTACAACTAACACACACATAAACACGCGTGCGTACGCGGCCGACTCGTAGTAGTAATAGATATCGGGCTCGCCGCTGTTGAATGGAGTGCCCGCGGTGTGGTTTAAGTTCGAAGTGATTTTCTGTGACATCATAGCGTCTAAACCAAGTAAAAATTCTAAAAAGAAGTAAAATAAGCCGTTGTAACTGCGCTCGCCAATGTGTCTGCCAAGCGTGGCGAGTACGAGTATGGCAACAACCCCTCAATTTGGGTGAGGCTTAAGTCCAGCAGTGGACTGATTGCGGCTGAAACGTATAACGTGTACTAGTCCACATGATTACAACCAATTTTAGGGATTAGATTGTTATGAAGTTCTATCCCAGTGTAAAAAGCCTATGTTACTCTCCGGGCTTTAACCCAAAAATCACGTCATCAGTCAGTAACCGTTTCGATATGAAAGGATAAACACACATATCTGTCTACTTTCATCATCATCATCATTTCGGCCGCAGTCAGTCCACTGATGAACCTATGTTCAGCAGTGGACGCCTTTGCATCTAATGATTTCCAAAATGACTGGTTGGAAGCGGCATGCTTCCCTTGCTGTCTGCGACGTTTTTCAGGTCATCTGACTGTCTGGTCGGCGGATGTCCAACGCTGCGCTTGTCGGTTCATGGTCGCCATTCGAGAACATTTCAGCACCATGGCCAATCGGTTCTCCGTACATTGATATAAAAATGTACTTAAAAATGTAAACTTAGATTACCCGCGACTATGAACGCAATAAAGTATTTGAAACTTTAGGTGAAACGCGATAAATGTTTTTTTTTTTAATTAGTAGAAGACATCGTTATCATGTACCTATGTTTAACAAATAATTAAGTGATTATTTGATAAAAGGAAAAATAGCTATCATTACTTTTGTAAATCCAATCCCAAAAGCCAAATACGGAATCCAATATCGCGTTTTTTCTGAGAACGAGACTAGAAAATTGAGAGGCATGAAGTTTTAATAGTTTTTTGTCGGAATTCAGAATAGAAAGGTATTCTGAGGCCGGTGTCTGATCTCTATTCAGATGTATTCAGATTGGCCGGTGTTCAAATAATACACGATAGATCGTGACGAAAATTGAAATATTCTTTTCTGCTCTGAGGTTTTGCCTATTTATTTAAGAAAACATTTGATATTGGTATTTAAGTAATACATGAAGCGGGCTCGTGACGTCACATATTGCGAAAAAGCACACTGTGACGTCACACGGAACTTTAACGCGCCATATCTTTACCATTCTTTGTTAAATTTTCAAAACAAAAATATGTCTCCAATATTTCTTGATTTTCTAACTGACGGACTAATTATATTTTTTTAGGAAACTAGCCTATTCAGTGAGTTTTAAGATTTTTGATCGATGTCGAGTTTTATTCGACGTAATCGGCGACTGATTCGATTGCTACATAAAAAAAAATCGACAGCAATGTATCTTAGAATTAATGCAATAAAAGCTAATAAAATAGACGGTCGACTAACGAGCTCCTCGCGATGCGCCGAAAGCGACGCGCGTTTCCGTAGCGAATGCGCGTGTCAAGTGACGGCGACGATCCCGTATTGGATTGGTCGCAATTTAGTGGCATTTTCTATCACTGATGTTGAAGATGGCCACGGATACGCTAACTAGAGCGACAACTTGAGGAGATTCGATGGTAAGTGGTCAAAGGTGTCAGAGAGAAGTTTGGATGGGGCGACTTTTGTCCAGCTATCTATTTATTTATTTACTATATTCATGTACACAATAAAAATGCAAAGGATTATACATAAGAGGAAAAGACAGTACAAGGGAGCTGCTTATTTCTAAAGAAATTTCTTCCAGCAGACCCAAGAGAGGAAAGGGTAATTGGCGTGTACGAAAAAGAAAGGAAAAGTGAAGACTATACCTAATTACCTAGGTACAAATTTAATAAGATCATCGTAATATAAACATATTTAAATGAATACACAAATACTATTACAAATAATACAAACTTAATAAACTTACATATAAAATACATACATAAATATCTATTGTGCTAAGGACAAAATACTCCTTATCTAGTTTCTTAAAAACTGAGATAGTTTTCGAGTCTCGTATATCCATATAGATCTATGTGCAAGGGTATGACAGTAATATTGTTCTGTCCTCGTTACTTTAAACTAGTGTTAAAAATAAAATGGTCTTAATAAACATTTAAATAAAAGCAATACCGATTCGACAAGATATAAAGAAAAAAAATGGTCGGATATTGCTTTTAAAAAAATTTTGCCTTGTCGAAGTAAAAAGGGTAATAGGGAATTAATTTGAAAAAAATGGTCATTCCCCTACCCTCATAAAACCTTTGAGGTCGGGATCTCAAAACACGAATTTTAAAACATGTCTCGGTGGTGGCCCCAAATTACATCAATATTCTGGATTGCCTAACCGCAGACATGGTGCAAGGCATAAGATTTTTGGCCAGCCGTGATTGGGACCTTAATTTTTGAGCCTAGACATAGAATTATTATTGGTACTTACGTACAGAACGGATAATCACATCCTCCCGCCCGAAACAGATACCGCACCTCACCGCTTAGAGTTAGAGCAAAAATCTAGAGCAAAACAATGTAAGGATGTCGCTTCTGACTTCGACTATGACGTAGATACGGTAAATCTAACTCTTCGACTAATACACACATTGACGCGCGTGAGTACGCAACCGAATCGAAGTAGTAGCCAAACCACTGACACTCCATGCAAGAGCGGTGATCTCGATACCTATTAGAACTCATCGATTTGGTTGTGATACAATCGCATGTGGCAATGTGTGGTTACTCGCAGGGATTGTTTTTTAGAGTATTAGCGTGATAGTCGTCGTAGCAGCCGGGTGGCCGAAACGACATGCTTGCTGTATTTGGCTCTCTTTTTACCCTAAATCTGCGCGGTGAGGTGCGGTATCTGTTTCGGGTGGGACGATGTGAGTGTACGTTCTGTACATTAGTACTATTAATAATAGGGTACATGACTGTATTCACACTTGGGCAATATTTGCATAAGAGACAATGTGTACTCTAAAAAGCAACCGATTCTGAAAACAACAACAAAATTGGTTGTTCATTAAGGCAGAAATTGGATTTTAAAGTTTTTTCAAGAAGAAAAGTGAAAACCCTAGTGTGGTGGGGACGTCTTGCTTTCTCATTTGTACGCACGAAACTAAGTGGCAGTGACGTCACTGCACACACAGTGCATCCTTTTCTCGTTTTTTGACAGTTTCACTTTCCACCGAATTTTAAAGGCTTATAACTTGCTTATTTAAGAACGGATTTAAAAACGTCTTTCTGTTTTCAGTTTGTGGTAGTGAATTTTTTTATTTGAATGAAAAAAAATTAATTGAGTAGAATACCAAATTCTGTGGCAGCACCTTTGCTCAGCGCTATGTTGCTACGGATAAGCAACTTCTTATATTCATCTGCCACCAATTTTTGGATGACTTTTGAGTCCCGCTTATCGCTCGTTTCATCGCTTATGCCACGGCCCTGCCCGGTGATTAATATTCATAGAGTAATTAATTTTAGCGCACCGCAACCAGTATTTATTTTCAGTTGTCGTCAAATAATCACCGTTATTGCCTGCGATTTTGTCAATTACCTTTGTTTTGTTTGATGGGAGTTATCACGACACCCGATTACGTCAAAAAGGGAGGTTTTTGTTTTTAATTGAATTAAAATGTTATAGTTAAAATTCAGTGTGTTTAAGGTCAATGGTTAATGGTCTTGGCGTTCGCTTTGCGATACACCACGGTCGCGGTTACGAATTCGTGTTTACGAATTTCTTTTCATTACTTTCAGGGTTACCGCGAAATTTTAACACCCTTGGCTCTGAAGTGTAAACCGAGGACTTCCATAACTAAGCAGAATTTCAGGACAACTTGATATTCGTGAAATATGAATCCGTGCTTTGGAAGGCACATAATCCGATTAGCCGCCAGATGGTCGAAAGAAACCACGTCGAAAGTTAAGAAACGGTTGTGGACAACGCAGAAATAAAATAATAAAATAAATTCCCTTAAAAATGATTTAAAAATTTGGTGATTCAAGTCTATCTCACCAAATTACAAACAATTAATACGCCTTAACCTAATGGTCTGTGGTCTAATGACCACAGAGGCAAAATTGCGTAATTAATTTAATTATAAGTTTCCACAGCCAGTTTCAGCCGGATTTAGCCGGTTATTACCAGTTCGAACCGGTTTCGATATCCGCAAGCAGGTGACGGGAAATGGATTCCCCCGGGAGCGAATTCCCCGCTTCCAGGACGCAAGGTTTCCTGGAAACGGGATAAATTAATATTGTGGTATATTTACCGACATAGCCCAATGGATTAGTTCTTCGAAGTGGCAGCGGGTGGGGCACATAGCGCGGAAAACCAATGGTCGAACGGGCAGAAAGGTTCTCGAATGGCGACCACGAACTGGCAAGCGCAGCGTTGGACATCCACCGACCAAATGGTCATGACCCGAAAAAGGTCGTAGGTAAACGGTGGACGCAGGCCGCTTTCAACCGGAAATCATTAGGAGTTGCCTATATCCAACAGTGGACTGACTGCGGCTGAAATGATTATGATATTAACGATAAACTATGCCGGGGTTATACTTTGGTTTCCCTGTAAAAAGGCTTAAGGAGATCGGACGGCAGTCGCTCCATTGTAATAATCAGTTCCGCCAAATCTAGGACCATGACTTAAAGCGTATCCTGTAAAAAGGCTTAAGGAGATCGGGCGGCAGTCGCTCCATTGTAATAATCAGTTCCGCCAAATCTAGGACCATGGTCTTAGGCTCCAAAGCGTAAGCTGACGACGCAACTAGGAAAATACGCTAGGATGATGATGATGACTTTGGTTTCCTAATTCCATGCTAATAAGAGTAAGTTGCTTGATTAGGGGAAAGTTTGGTGTAACATTATTTAACGGATTTCAATCATACTTTTTTGATACCAACATCGTATGTCGTCGGGTGAGAGCACCCGAGACATACTTGTAGAAACAAATGCTGTAAATAAAAATATAAAAAAGAGGGTTAAATAAATGTTTATACCAGTGTTATTTTTGTTTTTTATAAGGATTGTTAGGCAATAAAGATATTTTGTATTGTTTCTATTTTTAACTTACTCATTTGTTTAGTTTTCTACCGAATAAAAATATTCCTATCTTCCTTCCTACCATTCATAATTAAAAAAAAGAAAAAGGAAAGCTAGAAAAAAAAATCAGCCTAACATGGACAATATGGACATGGAAAACTATGAAATACATCACTCGTATCTCCAAACCAACACTTCATACACACACATTTCATCCATTAAAGTCCCAAGCCGGCCCACTGTGCAGGTAGATTGCAACATAACAGCGCTATGATTGAAATTTACGACAATACGCCGAAAGATTTTTCACACATTTGAATAATTTTTATAGCAATTACACCAAAATTAAACATTACAAATGTATTTTATTTTCGACTGTCGAATATTTGAAGACCCGGGGTAAACAAAGGCTACTTTTTGACGGGACCTGTAGGAAACAGCTAGTATCTTTTATTAAGAATTCAACAAATATTTTTTCATACACAGTTTTGTTTATATAGTGTGTATTACATTTCATTTTAGGCTAGGCTAGTCAAACGATATTTTTAACTGCAGATGCAACAGATGCTCGAGCGCCCTGTTATGACCTATGCCCTGTCAAAACCTATGCGAGCGTGATATTCTCACATGCAGCTCCATCTCTCCTGAACAAGTTCCAACTAATCCAGAATAGGTTCGCATGCAGAGCCACGGGTTCTCCCCAGGCCTACACGCGACCTACACAGGGACCTTGAGCTTCCATTCATATCGAGATATCTCAAAGAAACGTCTCAACGTTACTTTGAGAAATGTCCAAACCATCCGAACCCGCGGCACAGACGCCCGAAGAATGTTCTCTTTGATTCTTACGATCGCATTACGGTGGAGAACCTTCCCTTCGAAAACCCCTCTACTCATCGGAGTCTGGGCTTGGCCAACCCATGGCCGAGGTTCGTGTCAACTGGGAGCCCCTTGTGCATTTGCGGAAAAGGTTGAGTGGTTAATAGCCCTCGCCTCAAACTGTCCCGCTGTAAATTTGAAAGCTCACAGGAGCTAAAATTGTAGGTCCGTTCAAAAAAAAATGCTCGAGCGCATTTATTTATAAATCTTTATTGTACCACAAGTTTACAATTGGCGGACTGAATGCTAAAAGCATTCTCTCCCAGTCAACCATTAGGAAAAACAGAAAAGTTATGTGCGGCGCGAATTATTTAGCGCATGTTACCTATGCACTGCGGCCAGTCTTGATTTGTCATGCTAAGCACCGCAAGCGTTGAGCGCCCTTATAAAAATATTTCTACGTGTTTGTATGCGAACGAAATACAAGTATCCATATAAACCTTACGGATTTTATTTCATCACTCCCTCATATAGTTGCATAACATATTTTAGCGATTTACAAAAAGTAGGAATAAAAAATATACAGATACTCAGTGTCCGATTAATTCCGCAACTCAGTACTAGATGGCGCCACCAACAAAGTAGAACGCACTACGGTTTCGATTTATATAATGTTCATAGTATTGAGATGTATTTGTTAAAATCAGTCTTTAATATAGATTACTCTTTCGTATATCGTGTTTCTTTTCTGGACCCTAGTACGGCAGTGAATAGGTAGCCATTGGTCCTTCGACGCGGATGTGTAAGGTAGAAAATCGAGTGACAAAGTGTGCAGTGCAGTGAAAAGTTAAAGTGACAGTTCGGGACTTAGCGGATTTCAGTGTGGATACGGACTTGTAAAAATCGTGAGTTATGAACAATCTTTAAAAAAAATACAAGTGCTAAAGACTTAGAATAATTTGATGTGATCATAAACATTAAAAATTTACAAGTGTAAAAGACTTAGAAAAATTCGCTAGTGAAGGAACTTTAAAAATTTGCAAGTGTTTCCAAAGACTTAGAAAAATCAGAGTGAAGTTAAACTTAAAATTTTACAAGTGCTTAACACTTAGAAAAATTTACTGGAATTAAATTAACTTACAAATAATCGTTATATCTTAAACTATTTAATTTAACTTTCTGTAAACTTAGTGCAATTGCGTTGATAAATTAGTTGTGTTTGAACATTAGACTTTGTATATTCGCTTAATTTTGAACATAAACAATGGAGAAAATAAACCAATTACTTAGTCTTCAAGATGAAAGGATGGAGTCTATGAAAAAGGCTCAGACTAACTATGGCAAAGCTCCTAAAGCAAGAATTACACCTAGCTATTTAGATACTCGTTTGGAAAACTTAGAAGCAACATGGAAATTATTCAAATCTTCGCATGAGCACTTGGTTGCCAACATTTCTAAAGAAACAAGAAGCGGACTAAGTTATTTCTCGGAGGATATGTATGAGACGTGTGAGGAATTATATATTACATACAAAAGTGATCTGAGAACAAAAATTAGTGACTTAACTGCTGCTGCACAGACAACTATCTTACCTGAACCAAAGAAAACAACTACTGAAATAAAACTGCCACAGATCCATCTACCACGTTTTTCTGGCAAATATACCGATTGGACATCTTTTCACGATCTGTTTAACTCAATTATACATAAAAATGAATCACTAGACAATGTTCAGAAACTGCATTACTTAAAGTCAAGTCTGTCTGGTGAAGCTGAACAACTGCTGCGAGCTATACCTATTACAAATCAAAATTATAGTCAGGCATGGGAAATACTCAAAAATAGATACAATAACAAAAGATATATTTCAAATTGTATTTTCAAGAGATTATTTAGCATTAAAAATATAACAACGGAGTCAGCTTCTCTTCTAAAACAATTGCTGGATACTACAGTTGAATGCTTGAGCTCACTAACGAATCTAGGATTACCAACAAAAACTTGGGATGCAATCGTCATCTACTTGACTGTTTCTAAATTAGATCCTGAAAGTCATCGTCTGTGGGAACAAAATATTTCAGCTGAAAGAGAAGATTTCCCGTCGTTTGACAATCTTAAACAATTTATGGAGAATAGGTTTAGATCTCTTGAAATGATTGAACCAACAAACAAATCTACTAAATATAAAACATTTCATGCCACTGTAGAAACTGGTAACTGCTCGTTCTGTAAAGAAGATCATTACATTTATCAGTGTAAGCCATTCGCAAAATTACAATACAAGGAAAGACATGACTTCGTACAAAACAACAATTTATGCTTCAATTGCTTGATACCAAATCATTCTGCTAGCAAATGTATGAGGAAAACATCGTGTCGGATATGCCACAAGAAACACCACTCTCTATTACACCCAGAGAGGAAAGAAGAATCTGTAAGGGATGAATGTCATAAAGACTCAAGTCAAAACATAGTGTCACATTTTGTAAATCAACCTGGTCAAATACTATTAGCCACAGCACTCGTAGATGTGACATCGCGTCATGGTCAAACACACGTCTACCGTGCCCTCATTGACCAAGGCTCAAGGCCTCGTTCGTAACAGAAGATTTAGTTCAAACTATGGGTTTGAAGAAGACAAAACTCAACGGCGTGGTCTCAGGATTGAATAATGGAAATCAGCTTCACACCAAATACATGGTTGAAGTACAACTACAGACAAGATGCAATCCAAAGGTTACAATCCTGATTAAGGCATATATTCTAATGACTATCACAAACTACTTACCTTCACAATCAATCACAGTTTCTAATTGGCCTGAGCTGAAGGAAATAACACTTGCAGATCCTACATTCGATATACCCAACAGAATTCACATTTTGCTAGGAGCTGAAGTCTATAGCGAAATCATAGAAGCTGGATTGATAAAGAGTTCATCTGGTATCATAGCACAAAAAACACAACTGGGTTGGATTCTTTCTGGTGACTCTAGCAATACAGAACCTGCAAAACAAAAACAAATCATTAGTATGCATCTCTGCGTATGTGAAAATGAAATACTAAGGAAATTCTGGGAAGTAGAAAATGAAATACTTACCTGTGAAAGAAAATTAACAAAAGAAGAGAAAAGATGTGAAGAGATCTATAAGGAAACTACAATTAGAACAGAATCTGGAAGATACCAAGTAAATTTACCTTTTAAAGAAGACATACTTACACCAGTAGAAAAATGCGGAATGACAAAGGAAATAACTACTTCAAGATTCTTACAACTTGAACAAAAATTTTAGCAAAATAGTAACCTAAAAGAAGAATACATAAAAGTTATCAAAGAATATGAAACATTAGGACACATGAAGTTAGCAAATGAAGAAGAAAAAGAAGTGATGTACTTACCTCATCACGCGGTTAATAGAAATGACAAAGACACCAGTAAATTGAGGGTTGTATTTGATGCCTCTGCAAAAGGATCTAGAGGATACTCGCTGAATGATACGCTGCTTACTGGGCCTGTAATTCAAAAAGATTTACGTACTTTGATAACAGAATGGAGAAAACACAAGATAGCTCTAGTAAGTGACATAATAAAAATGTATAGACAAGTTTTAGTTTCAGAAGATCACAGAAACTATCAGCGTATCATATGGCGAGATAACCCACATGAGGATTGCAAATCATACAACTTACTTACGGTTACTTTCGGTACTGCCTGTGCTCCCTTTTTAGCAGTTCGAACCTTATTTCAAGTGGCGGAAGACGAAAAGCATAAGTACCCATTTAGCGCTGAAATAGTAAAATCTTCCTTCTATATGGATGACTTAATGACAGGCGCTCATAATGAAGAGAAAGCTACTGAAATTTACAACCAGGTAAATGATCTGTTGACTAGTGCAGGATTTGTATTACAAAAGTGGTCTAGTAACTCTAATAACCTACTCAAAACAATAGAAGAAACTAAAGATAAACTACAACCATATGAAATTAAATTTGATAAAATTATTAAAATTCTAGGCATATCATGGGATCGCGATGATGATAAATTCAAAATATCGGTTAACTTACCTGAACCATCTTTACCAATCACAAAACGAAGTATATTGTCGGACGTGGCAGGATTATTTGATCCATTTGGATGGCTTGCTCCAGTGATCATCAGAGCGAAGGTGCTGATACAAAAATTATGGCTTTCTAATGCTGAATGGGATGCACAGATACCAGACAATCTTCGAGAAGAGTGGCTTGTGTTTCGTAATCAATTAGTTACTCTAAAAAATATACATCTAGATAGATGGATTCACACTCATCCTGACAATGATCAAGTTGAGCTTGTTGGATTCGCAGACGCTTCAACATTAGCATACGCTGCAGTTTTATATGTGAGAGTAATTCATGGAGAAGAAATCCATGTTACAATATTGGAAAGCAAAACAAAGGTGGCACCTCTGAAACAAATATCGGTGGCAAGACTGGCATTATGTGCTGCAGTTCTTCTGGCGAAACTTCTAGCTGAAGCCGCAAATATTTTGAAGATTCCTAAACATCAAGTTTATGCCTACACTGATTCGACAGTAGTATTGGCCTGGATACAATCACAACCTATACGTTGGCAAACATTTGTAGCCAATCGAATTACTGAAATTCAAACCAGATTAGACAATGATAGATGGAACCACGTAGCCTCAGAAGAAAACCCAGCTGATATTGCGTCTCGTGGAATCGAGCCTTCGGAATTAAAAAATAGTCAGTTGTGGTGGAAGGGGCCTCTGTGGATGAAAAGGAAAACATTAAATACAAATAAAAAATATATACCAGAAACTAAACTAGAAGAAAGAAAAATAAATGCTAAAGTATTTTATAACAAAATAGAAGAAAGATCAATTTTGCAGCGGAGCCGGTTTTTTAAAGAAAACTATGGACTCTAACTTACAATTTTATTGATAAAAAAAACACTAAGAAAGGTCGTGGGCGGAAGGCCGGTCTATTTTTCTTTGCCTGATACGGTACTTCCCGGACGCGACGGTAACAGCTCCTGGTGGTCGGTAGCTCAACGAAAGGTGCAGGCCGTTGATGGTGCGGCCCCGGGACTGGGATCCTCAGATGCGTGACTGTGTTTTGGGAGTAGCCGGAATTCTTGAAGGCCCAACTTCGAAGGCGTAACGTCGAAGGGGAACCTCGAAGGGGGACCTCGAAGGGGGACCTCGAAGGGGGACCTCGAAGGGGGACCTCGAACCCTATAAATAATTGTATGGGTAAGAAATATGTTCCTGTTTCCGCCCCGCTTCGATTGGCAATACTGATGGCTGGCGGCGAAAAGCTCAACGGGAGTACCTTATAATGTGTAGAAGGTGCAGTGCAGTGCAGTATCGACAATCAGAGCGGTTTTTAGCAAGAAGCAGGAAGAAGAAAGTACACATTTTATACTACCCACATAGTGTGGAATTGGTGACGTGAAATTATTACATTCATTGTTTCTTTTTTTATCAATGCAAAATCAGCTCAGCAGAAAACATTACGATGTGTATAGATGAATATAGCCAGTGATGATATAAGAAATGATATAGTGGTGAAATACTCGTAGATTACTTACTATACACACTCGTTCTACACTAGTAAAGTACAACTACAAAGAACTGTTCAACACTTACCCAATTAGGGGTCTGAATTCACGTGTTCACAGGAATTTAATTAGATAGGTTTTACTTCACTGTAAAATACTGACATATATAAAATACTGATAATCGAAGCGAATTACTGCTTTTAAAGACGTGTAATACGTAAGCAACTGCACTCGCCGCGGAGCGCGCAATACGTGCCGCCCGCAACAAGATTTCTCCGAGGACTCACAAAGGCTGGGAACCGAGGAGCGCGCGCGCCTGCGGTTAGGCCCTGCCCCGTGCGATGACGTAGTGGATCATACGATGCATTCAAATCGAACAAAGGGACCCAGCGAGGTACAGTCAACAGATTGAGATCTAATACAAAAATAATTTGTTTTTACATTTTAATTGTAGATTTAAGTGTGTAAATTATTTCAATCTTAAGTTAAGATTTAAGTTTAGATTTAGTTTTTAGGTTTAGAATTAGGTCTAAGTTTAGGTTTTAAGGTTACTTTATTTTATTAATTTTTATATTATTATTTTATAGTTTATTAGGTTTTAGTAATTAAGTTAAGTAACGGGTATTTACGTTACAATTTTAGAAAATTTCTCTACACTAAATAGAATGATTAGAGTACTTACCTATTGCCGAAGATTCTTGAACGTGAAAACATCAAAAGAAATAAACAAACTCCCTACTTACCTCACTGCAGATGAAATGAAAACAACTTTAGATAATTGTATCGGAGATGAAAATGGATTGGTATGCGTAGGTGGTCGGTTGCAAGCAGCAGTTATATCGCATGATCAAAAACACCCAATTATCATACCAAATAATACTCACCTTGGAGAGCTGTTAATCAAAGATGCTCACGAGAGATTGATGCACGGTGGAACAACTGCTACCATGAATTATTTGAGATCAAGATATTGGATCATCGGCTTAAAACCTTCGGTTAAGAAGCATCTTCGCAAATGCATACGGTGCATAAGGTATAATGCTAAACCAAAACAACCACTTATGGGCGAGCTGCCGAGTGTACGAATTAACCCTGGAAGAGCTTTTAAGACATGCGGTGTTGATTTCGCCGGTCTTATTCAGATGCGAGTATCCAAAGGAAGAGGACAAAAATCATTTAAAGGATATATCTCATTGTTTGTCTGCATGAAAACGAAGGCAATATACTTGGAAGCTGTCAGCGATCTTACTACTCCCGGATTTATTGCCGCATTTCGTAGATTTGTGTCACGCCGAGGACATTGCTCAGACATGTGGAGTGACAACGGCCTGAACTTCGTTGGAACAGCCAATGAACTGACACAAATGTTAGGTCAAAGTATGTCTGGTGTGGTTAAAGAGATAGAGGAGCTACTAGCGAATGACGGCACAAGATGGCACTTTATTCCTCCAAAAAGCCCAAATTTTGGAGGCCTCTGGGAGACAGGAGTCAAAGCAGTTAAGACACACTTACTAAAAACAATCGGGGATTCCACACTCACATTTGAGGAAATGTCAACAGTTCTGTGTCAAATCGAGGCGTGTCTCAACTCGAGGCCCATTTGTGAACTAAGTGATCATCCGGAAGATGTCAACCCATTAACACCTGCACATTTCCTCGTAGGAGAACCGCTGATACTTATACCAGACAGAAAGTACGATGCAAACAAAGTGATCAGCCCTTTACAAAGATGGAAGCTCCTACTTAGTCATTTCTGGAACAGATGGTCAAAGGATTATTCAAATAGTTTACAACAGAGACACAAATGGCAAACCAAAGCTGAAGCACCCAGAATGGGAGACTTGGTCATAATTAGAGAAGACGAATTACCCCCGGCAAAATGGATGTTGGGCCGAATAACAGCATTACACCCAGGACCTGATGGTGAAATTAGAGTTGCCACATTAAAAACTAAATCCACAGTGTTAAAACGTCCCACATCAAAACTCATTACACTCCTTCAAGTAGAAACTCCCCAACAAAAAATGTTGAATACAGCCTAGATAGAGTGTAATAGTAAAGAACAGAGTTCTTGGAGAGCGGGATGTCCGATTAATTCCGCAACTCAGTACTAGATGGCGCCACCAACAAAGTAGAACGCACTACAGTTTCGATTTATATAATGTTCATAGTATTGAGATGTATTTGTTAAAATCAGTCTTTAATATAGATTACTCTTTTGTATATCGTGTTTCTTTTCTGGACCCTAGGACGGCAGTGAATAGGTAGCCAGTCAGAAAAATTCAAAATTTATTTTTAATATCCTTTGGAGTCAAAACTAGTTTTATTCGAATTTTTAGTTCACTTTTAAAATAATTTCTGATATGTTGTTCATTTGCATACTTACATCATCTTCATAATTCGAAAATTGACATAGAAACATTTATATGTGACTCGTAAAAGAAAAGATAAAAATATTTTCCTCGAAATATTAGTACGAAAAATCCTCGGATTTCCTATGATACCGGTAATCCTTTACCATTCAACCTATCCGAATGAAGTATTTACTTTTCAATATAACGAGAACATAGAATTGTCATTCAATATTTCCAGCTTCGAGTGAACTTAATTTATTTATTTCACTACGACTACAAAATATAATATTTTCAAAAATATCCAAAAATTACAGAGTCGGTATACAAAAGACGTCAGGACAAGCTTTTAGCATTAAGTCCGCCTATTATTGTTCATGCTTACTGGTTCAATAAAGTTTTAATAAATAAATTAACGATAAAACTCTATTCAAACTTACACCGGCAAAAAAGGGTGTTAAGTATACTTTACAAAATCAAAAAATGAATCTGTTAAGTATATTTTACATTATCTAATCAGAAGAAATATAGAAACAGTATATTTAAAAAAAATTGTTAATTTTGACTTGTTTTTGAACTTCACCGAAAATTTATTTGGAAGAGTCAGTAAGTAGGTCCACAGAAAAAAATAAGTTCTTCAAAAAACACCCAGTGACTATAACATGGTAACATTCAAAGAGGGCGTGAATAAATTCCTTTAGGGTCGGCAACGCGCTCGTGACATCTCTGGTGTTGCAGGCGTTCGTAGCCTTCAGGTGTACGCCTGTTTGCCTACTTAATAAAATAATATATTTATTTTATTTTTTTTAAATTTTTGACCAACCGAATCCGCCAAGCTCCTTTCCCCGCCTTCATTTGTTATTAGCAAAAATAAGACTTGATGTAGCAAATTTCATATCTTATTTTTTATATACTTTAGAACAATATAATGATATCTTAGAAATGGCAAAATTCTCTATGTTAAGTATAATTTACCATGCCAAATAAAGGGTTAAAGTACTGAAGGCCAATCTAGGATTTCGATTGATTTTTATTCGACAAAAGTTCAGAACCTGTGGCCTATGACATCGTGAATATTTAGTAACATTTTTTTAAAACCATTTAACAAATACGTCGAAAAACAATCAGTTCAGTCTGAAAGGAAAAGAAAATAAATTTTAGCATAATTATGCTACAATGATAATTATTTTCAAAATTACTAATCCCGAGTTGCTCTTTTGTACATTTTTCATTTTGTGCTGCGGATTCCCGAAAGAGTAAACATATTAGGAAGTTATTGAGCTAATATTTACTGTAGAATTTAACTTATAAAATTTAAGTTATATGCTTTTCGGATATCATGTGATGTGGCCAAAAAAGATTTACCTATTTGAATGGAAAACATTTCTGACAGTTTTACAGACTATGACTCTAGCACGAAATATATATTAATTTTTTATATCATTATGTCACATTAAAGTTTGACAAACATATGAAACAAACATTTATGTTACTAGCAGCCCATCCCGACTTCGTCTGGGTTTTACAAATTATGTAGGTAGTAATTAGGTTGAAGCTAACCTCTTCATTTAACATCTCTTTCGAAACCGGCTGCATAGATCTCCCTGAGTAGATCCAATAACCAATGAATACTGTAAGTACTCATGTCATCATGATATGGCGGTGAATCCCGCCACCGAAAGTATTTCCATGGCGACATAAAATAATCTTTACGGCACTATGCCTCTACCACATCGGTAAGCATTTCAAAATTTTTAAAAAGTTAATGTTAGTGTCAAAGTCAAACTATTAAAAATTCTAAGCACTCTTTCAGTTTTGTCCTCATCTCCCGCCTGCCTAACGTCAACCCTCCTTGGGAACGCAGAATTCGTCCTCAGCTCTCGCTTCCGCTAGCATTATCTCACCTGTGTTAGTTTTTATTTAGTATCATGTTAATTCTTCTAAAAATTACTTAGTAATTGGCATTATAATTTTAAAACGTAGTTATGCTGTTTTAATAAATCAATGGTATAGATAAAACAAAACGTATCAAATTTTCCGATTCGAATGCCTAAATAATTCAAATAACATTTTTGAAATAGGAACTGTTTTTTTTTCAGCTCCGCACATGCCAAAAATACCGGACGCACTGTGTGGCATGTAGCGCTCAACCATAGACAAAATACAATGATTTATGACCGGACATTGTCCGGTTAAATTGTGGCTCTGACTGCATTGTTTCATTTTCATTGTGTATTTATTGGTGCATTCATTGTTTTTTTGTGTGCGCCCGAGATAGTATGATTAATTGGTATTTGCGTTTCAGATTTGCTTAATGAATTGTTTAAATCTTATTGTCTATGAAATCAGCCGCCATTTTGCCAGCATTAAAATTGTATCTATTTGCCAACTATTTTGAGTTCTCCCGTGGTTAGGAAAGCACGGACCGCTCCCGGTTATTATTAAAAGATTGCAGAAGTAAAGTAGGTTTAGCCTAAAAGATCTGAGAGTGTACCTATAAATTAAAATAAGAGCCCTGAACTGTATGACTGATGTATAGAAAATTGTTTGAATCGCCGATTAAAACAAATGAAAATCGTTCGACACGCTGATTTCTCGTAAATCACGCTTTTCAAAAATCTATCTTACTTTTGTTCTGTTTATTGAAGTGTGTTTATAGTTTTGAAATTAACTCTGTCCACATTTAAGAAGCGAGTAAGAGATCATTATTTCTCCTTAAATTCATAAATCGTTTTTTAGGTATATTAATTGTATTTATTATTTAGTTTATTATACATATAGTATTATAAAATAGGTTTAGATAGAGCCTATTTTTTCTTTTTTCTTGTACGCCACTTTGCCTCTTTCTTTCGTAGTTCCTGTCGCGGGTCGGCTGAAAGAAATTTCTTTAGAAATAAGTAGAACCCTTGTACACAGTTTTCCTAATGTTAAGTTTCCAACGTATATTTACAGCGTGTACATGAAATAAATAAATAAATTAAGACTGCGGTAGCACAATGCCGTAGCAGTACTTAATCTACAATACATACATACCATCACGCCTTTTTCCCGTAGAGGTAGGCAGAGACCACGGATTTCCATTTGCTACGATCCTTACAGACTTCCCTCGCTTCTTCTACGCTCATCACTCTTGTCATACACGCTCGTCGATTACGGGTACTCTACAAAAATATTACGTTAGTTTAAATAACTTAGTACTATTAATCATTCTGTGGTAATATTTAAAGCATATTTAAGTATAGCTTTGGGGTATATGATTTTTTACTAATTTTGTAGGATTATTTCATTTTTATGTTAAACTAGCGGCCCATCCCGACTTCTCTTAGGCCTTCCTCGATAAATAGGCTATCCAACACTGAAAGAATTTTTCAAATTGGACTAGTAGATCCTGAGATTAGCGCGTTCAAACAAACAAACAAATTCTTTATCTTTTTAATATTACCTAGTATAGATTAAACTATTTTAACATGTTTTTTTTGCTTTATGTAAAAATCGCGAAAACATCCAGCCAGGCTCTAGAGGGGTCGCTGTGCTGAAAGCGGACAGGTCGGCAACGCGCTCGTGACATCTCCGGTGTTGCAGGCGTTCATAGGCTACGGCAACCACTTACCAACAGGTGGGCCGTACGCCTGTTTGCCTACTTCAATATAATACATCAAATAAAGCTAATACAATACTATCAGAAAACATTAATAAATTAAAATTATGGCTTGACAACCAAAATTTAGAAATCAAAACCAAATAAAAACCGTTAAAATTGAATTTATCCCTAAAAAATAAGATTATACAGGAAGTTACAAATTTTAACCTACTAACTGACTCCTATGTAGATTGGAAAACTCATATTAGAAATATTAAGAGCAAATTGTCAAAATTTATTTATGCTCTAAGTGTACTGAAAGTAAACACAAATTATGAAACTGCATTGACGACTTATTATGCCTACGCGTACTCGTGGCTAAAATATGGTGTGATATTGTGGGGCAACAGCGTGGATTCCAGTAATCTCGTAATACTACAGAAAAAATGTGTACATATTTACCTATTTACCTTTTCCACTATTTGTTTATACGGGCTGTGTGATCTGCTCACGGTTCGAGGACTGTATATTTTAAATTGTGTTCTAAAATTTCATAGGACCTTCACGTTTGATCCCAATGAATTACGCAGAAGACGAAACCGTGTGGTTGTACCACTACCCGTTGTCAATACTAAATTTGCTGGACGACAATATACGCGACAATCTGCATTCTTATATTATAGATTAAATAATATATTAAATTTTTATTCTCACACAAAATACATATCTAAAGAAATGATTACTGTATATTTAAAATCCCTAAGTTACGATGAAATTGAAACCTTATGTGAATAGTCCCACTTAATTGACAGCACAGCACACACACGTTATGCTCACACACACAAACACGCGTTCTTTCATCTATACACATACACAAACATAAAATAGGTAGTTAAAAATAGATTAATGCAATAGTTTTTAGTTATATAAGTACCTTAATATGTACATACTGTTGTTATTGAAGAGCGGGATCTCCTAACACAGGTAATTACTTACTTAAATGGAGATCCCGATCACAAATAAGATAATGTAAATGGTACAAAATAAAGAAAATTTATTTATTTATTAAAATTTATTTATTATTTATATTTTATGTAACTTGCCATACAGGCACAGCTGCAAACCCTTCTTTATAAAAAACAAAATTCTCACTTACCTTCAATATATATACTCGAGTTATGCACATTTGTAAGAAAACATAGAAATCTTTTTACACAACTACAAGACGTACACAATCGAAACACGCGACATAAAGACAGATTATTGCTTCCAAAATCCAACTTGAAAATGCATAGCAATAATAAAAGTATTTTATAAACTACCCAAAGAATTACGTCTAGAGGAAAATGATAAAACATTCTTTAAAAACCTAAAAAACTTACTTTTGTCCAAGGGTTATTATTCAGTCGAAGAATATTTGAGCGAGAAATTATGAATTTTTGGGTCTTGAATTGGTAATTGGTGTCGCGCGCCAATTAATAATCTAAGACTTGAGTTTCAGGGAAACAAAATACTTAGGTATTACTTTAATAATAATAATTAATAAATTTATTTTCAGAAAAAATTCCATAGTGTGGGTTAGTAACAAAAACTTAAGACTAGGGTTAGTAATATTTACTTTATATTTACCAGAGCAGGCCTAGAGCCAACATGTGTCTGGTTCCAATGCCTTAAGATTGGGCAACAATAGCGACCTCTGATACCGGCCAGGAGGCTGTTGGGGCTGTCCCGGGCCCGGCGCCACATCGAAGCCACCCGCTTACGCATAATAGTTTGGAAGCTATCTATTCGTGCCTCAGTAAACATTGTCGATGCGCTGCAGAACCTAGGCAACCCCATCAGCATCCTGAACGCGCAGGGCGCCCAGCGTTCTCTGTGTGTACTCTACCCATAGACTGCAAGTATAAAAAGATTGGCAGTAAGATCTAAATAGCGTTTTTTTAACTTCGACATTACACCGTGCAAATCTACGTGCGAGCATATTAGCTCTCATAGCTAGAGCCCTGCGCTCCCTCTCTATGTCTGCTTCATCAGACAGGTACTCTGTGACCCAATGCCCCAGGTACTTAAAACTTGTTACCCCCGGCGTTTTGAGGATTTCTCAGTCTTGAATCTTTTGACATTTTATAATTTTACCTGTGTAGACATAATTATTATTTTCTTTTTTTTATGTCATTAATTTAATTAATTCTTGTGTCAATTTAAATTTGAAATTCAATTTTGTATTTTGCTTTCATGTAAAACTTTAATTTAATTGTACCTAATTAGTCAATGTTATAATTTTAACACTTATTCTCTAAGAGATTTCGCAACACCCATATAGTGTACATGTAAGCGAGAAATCAATAAATAAATACTTACTTGAGAGAGAGAGAGAGAGAGAGACACTTGACTATAGAAATAAACATTTATTCATTCAAAATCATTTATATTGAGGGGGTAACATGGCAATTACAAGGAGATGCCGTTTGAAATGGCGCAGTGATGTGATCATTGGCGCCTCGCTGACACAAATTGAGCGGAGCTTGTCATTGCTCGTGCTCCATGATTGGAGCCACGGCCGAAACCAAGCACCCCGCACGTCTGCCTTCCGCCCCGTGTAGCCTCACAAAACTCACTTTCTTACAAAACGCTTATTACGGCATCTCCTGTTTGTAATTACTCCATGGTGGGTAACATGCATGGAGCAATTACAAAGGTAACATGACCAAATGAAGGTCAATGTTGTCATGAAGCCAACTCGAATTAAATGAATGCAAGCTTAATCGACTACGTACGACTGTGTTCTCACATTTATTTCCTCAAGTAGATATAACGATTAAAAAACATTCCTTCGATTAATTCCTTCCGTAGCAAGAGGACAGATTCGCATCTGGACAGATTCTTAACTGGACGGATTAGCAAGACAGGACATATACAGCGCATAATTGCTCAAAAATAATCGCTTGGTCAACACTTTAGCAATTGAGGCTCATTTATCCCATACTAGCTTTTTCTCGCAGCTCCGCCTGCATCAAAAAAGTAGCCTATATTTGACCCCGGGTCTCTAACTATATTCAAACTAAATTTCATCAAAATCCGTTCAGCGGTTTGGCCGTGAAAGCGTAACAGACAGACAGACTTTCGCATTTATAATATGAGTATGGATTTCCCTAAAAACGTACATATTCGTATCACCCAGACTCCATAACCCTACAGAGGGTAGACGCAAGAATGTAATAATACCGAACATTCCTTTCTCAATGACTGCCTTAGTGGGGCGTGGATCGTCTGACAATATACTAGAGATGGAAATAGGTTTTTATTACCTACGTCGAAACTAAAAGGAGTGTTTTTATTTATTAACTTCGGAAATCATGAATTAGGTTCCCACGGGGGGTTTTATTGTCGTTGTCTAGTCATTATTTACAGAATGGGGGTTGTTGGTACAAATAAATTATTCAAAAATCTCCTTGAGGATCTTTTTGATAACTAAAAAGAGAGAGACAAAAATGAAGAGGTTTAGTAGTATAGATAGTGTTTGCCTAAGGCCAGGAGTCATAGGTTCGAATCCCATAGGATGCATATTTTGTTGTTTCCTGTTTGATTAGGACATTGCTGGCTTGAATCATTTGATCATCTGATTATAACGATGATTCCGTGTTTCGACGGGCACGTTGAGCCGTTGGTCCCGGCCGCCATTTTGTTTCAGATAGATACAAAACAAAAAAAAACGTTTCGACTGTCATGAACGGGTTTCACTCACACAACTACCTAAACCAATTCTGTGACATCGTGTCCACCAATCGCATTACGGCGACACTAACACGTATAGCGACTATTTTTCATTCAACGGCGAACCGTCTGCATTTTTTTAAGCCTGTGGTTCTCCCATAATCACATCGACATGCCCTAGAGAAGTCTGGGAATCTAATATCAGTTTGATTAAATTCCTTCAAAGCTACTACGATGGAAAAATAGCGGCATGCAAAATGCCGTGACACACAGCACCAGATTATAGTAGAAAAACAATATTTCTGTACCTATTAGTTCCTTTAATTTTATATTTTTTTGACGTTTGAGAGGCATATTGAAAACAGGTGCATTCGGTTTTTTAGTAAAAGATCAAGACTGCCATAATAATCAAACTGAATAATCAATTGAAATAGAATGACGTCATTTATTTTTAACAAGCTGTGTCTCGCAGCTCCAAATGCGCCAAAAACCAAGATTTCGGTGAGTGTTCTTTTTTAAAGTGTGTGTTAAAAATCGGCGTGTTGATTAATTTTTGTTTGTTATTTAATGATTTTCGTTCGATGTCGATCGATTTCCATTCGACATATATGTTACTAGCAGTCCGTCCCGACTTCGCCCTAGCGTTAAAGCCTTCCCCAATAAAATTACCTAAATAGGCTATCCAATACTCTTCAGCTTAGATTATTAATATATATGTATAGTATAAATTTTGTCCGTCTGTATCTGAACACGCTAATCTCAGGAACTACTGGACAGATTTGAAATTAGTTTTCACAAACTAATTGGCCTTATGAGAACTGGGATCTCTGCCCAGGGGGCCTAATTTAAATTATATTTAGTTTTTTATATTTATTATTTTTAGATAAGATAGTTAGTTTTAATTTTTATATGTTTACTTGTGTTATATCAATAAAAATTACATTACTTCTGATGTATAGTATGTATGTATGTATGTAGAAGCTTTATTGTACAAAAAGAACATTGTTACAACAAAATAGAACACAATAATAGGGCGGTAGTAATTGTATATTAATGTTTAGTAAATAGTAGCTTTATATATAGTAAATTTACATTTTAAGTATAGGCCTCCTCATCTTAAGGCATATTAACCATTGAAGCAAAGAGGTAGGTACCCGATAAATCAATAAGGGGTTTCTTGTGATTGCTAACGATATAATCATTTGCGAAGTTTCCCACACCTAACGTGTTCCACAAACTACTGGAGAACACAAATGAGACTTTGAAATTTTGTCACCTCATCCTGTAGGCTACGGTATTTGGTAGTATAGGGCGCCACGCCGCTCTAAACAATTTAATTCACCGGGCTCTTGCCACCATCCGCTTGCCAGCTGTTCTGGAACCGAACGGGCTTGCTCGGGAGAAACCGGATGGAATGACTCTCGTGCCCTGGAGGTTGGGGCATGGCGTCGTCTCATCTTTTGGTCACGGGGTCCACGACTGGCACGGCCGCGGCGTCTGTGGAAAACCTCAAACGGAGCAAATATGAAAACCTCGTAGGCAATTACATATTTGAGCCGTTTGGGGTGGAGACCGTGGGGACCTTCAGCTCACAAAATCTATGACGTTATCGCCCGTAGATTGATTGAGGTTGTAACCAGAGGGCTGGCTTACGAGTATACTTCGCCCAAAAGATCAGCATAGCCATACAACGTGGTAATGCTGCCAGTCTTCTGTGCACCCTACCTCAGGGCAACGTTTTGTCGGGACTGAACATTATATAACACTTTTATTTTATTGTTTAGTTTTAGTTTAGTAGTTATATGTAAGTTAGCTTTAGTTTTTATTTAAACACCTACAATGATATTGATTTGAACATAATAAATACACTTATTGGTATATTAATTTGAACCACAATAAGTTTAAATTTCGTCAAAATTTTTAAGGGTTAAAACGTAAGTGAAACTAAACCACTGCAAATAAATGAAAATTGACAAAACAAATACATTTATATCCCATACAAATCTAGTCAGCGGATTGGATTTTGTATGGAGAGATCGAAATATTTTAATTTATTTTTTAATATTATTTATTTATTTTGTTTTATTGTTCCAAAAGTACAAATACTTATAACAATATTTCGCCTGAATTCTCCCTATTGATTGAATACTAGCGGTTATCCGCGGCTTCGCTAACGTGATCAAAGAAGAGTGTTAAGGAAAACAATGCTAACTAAATCACACATTAGTGAATCCGTCGATCTGCCTACTCACATCAAAATAAATCACAACACAAAACATACTCTAATGCAGTGATTCCCAAAGTGGTCCAGGTGGACCCCCAGGGGTCCACGGGAGACTTGCTGGGGGTCTACGTAGGCGTGAACAAAAAATGGGGGTCCATAAGATGTTAATGGGGGTCCACGAAAATTTATCTGCTTTTGATAGTAAAGAGCAAAAATGTAAGCATAGTTTTTATAAGGGCCTACCTACATTGTTTTAAGTACCTATCTAAGCAGATAATATTTTAATAAGGCAAGCGACTGTTACTTGTCCAAACTTGTGTATTCGATATTACGTACAATTTCGTGTACAGACTTGCAAAGCGCTATCCGCCCGACAATGCTTAATGCTTGTTCAGACATGAACTTGATCAACACTATAAATACTTGATGCCAAAGGCAACCAAACGCATTCATTTGTTTCCGGAATTTCGAAAACAAGGCGGAATTTGGAAAAAAGTTGTGAGAAAATTTATATCTGTGTTTGCTAGTGCCGGAGAAAAGTAAGTAACCTACCTTTTTTTGTTATAGTACTTAAGTATTTTGTTTACGTGTACTAGTCGGTTGATCACAACGGCCTGTATAGATAGGTAACTTAGTAACTTACAGATATTTTAATTGTCCTCTTTCGATTTGAAGACAAACACAGCACGTTTTATTCAATTGTTTTTTCACGAGAGAAGCACTGCCTCTCTAAAAAGGCCGAATAAGCAATATTGCAGAGCAATTAATTTTGTAATTTTTCTTGCAAATAACTACTAATTTTATAAAACAGTAATTTCATAATCATGTTAAATTGATTTTGAAGTAACTATTTTATCAAAACTATTCCTTTTCGGAAAGAGCGAGCGGTGCGCGGGCGACGGGAAAAGGGCGGGGCTTGAACTTCGATGCCTGTTTGTCACGTTTTAACAATGAAGCCGCAGACAAAAAATACGCAAATACACGGAGCGCGTGAACTCATTGATTTAATAAAATGTTAGTTATCGTTTTTATGGACAATTTTGGGATTTCGACGTTTATTTTTTCCTACACAAATATGATCAGTATTCGATACTGAGTACACTAATTTTTATTTATACTATTAAAAATTAGTGGTAAATTATGTACTTTAAAATTGATACCGTTTTGTGAAAACGTTTGTATTTGTCTCAGCGGTTTATTAGTTGGTCCCTTTACAAGCCGTAATTCTATTTCCGCGTGCTGACAAAGGCTGCGGTGTGATACCTATATTCAGAAAAAAACTTGGTTACTAAAACATTTTTTTTACAGGTAAGGTAACTGACACGAAACATGGCTACAGCAAAGAAAAAATGTCGACAATATAGTGTCGATTATTTGAAATATGGTTTTGTTCCATCAGAGGCAGACAAACAATTGCCCATGTGCCTATTATGCAACAAAGTTTTGAGCAATGACTCTATGAAACCATCAAAGCTCGAAGATCATCTAAAAAGGTGTCATACTGATAAAATAGGTAAAGATTTAAAATATTTTCAAACATTGAAAGAAAAATATGGAAAGAGACCCACCATGCACAGTATGTTCGCTTCAACATCTCAAAGTAACGATGATGGCTTGCGGGCATCTTACAATATCTCATTACTTATAGCAAAATCTGGAAAACCGCACACTATCGGAGAACAATTAATTTTACCCGCTGTTGAAGAGGTTTTAAAAACTGTTTTGCACAAATCTCCATTTGACGTACTAAAAAGAATTCCATTAAGTAACAATACTGTACAAAGACGCATTGATGAAATGAGCTCTGATATCGAAAGCTTTTTGTGCAATCATCTGCAAAAAACTCATTTTTCTATACAACTGGACGAGTCAACGTTACCCAGTAATGAAGCATTACTATTGGCATATGTCCGATTTATTGTTGAGGAAGAAATTCACGAAGAATTGCTATTTGCCAGAACTTTGGAGACTGACACTAAAGGCGAATCAATATTTAATGTCCTGAGTAATTTTTTTACGGAAAAATCGATCCCATTTACAAACATTATTTCAGTGGCAACAGACGGAGCTCCTGCAATGGTCGGGCGATATCGTGGGTTTATAAGTCATCTCAAAAGAATTATACCAGGACTTACAGCTATTCATTGCGTAATCCACCGACAACATCTTGTGGCAAAACATTTAAGTGACAGGTTGAACCAATCTCTTCATTTTGTAATAAAAGCTGTCAACAAAATCAGAAGCAATGCATTGAATACACGTTTATTTGCTCAATTGTGCGACGAAAATGATGAAGACTTCCAACGACTGCTCTTACATACTGAAGTACGCTGGTTGTCGAAAGGTGCATGCTTAACGAGATTTTACTCTGTTTTCGATTCCATATTAGAGTTCTTAGAAAGTAGAGATCCAGATTTAAAAGAAAACTTGATCAAATTCAAAGCAGACATTGCGTATTTGACAGATTTGTTTAAAAAATTTAATGATATTAACTTGCAGTTACAAGGGGACAGCCTGAATTTAATAAAAACAAAGGGGATAATTTCGGCTTTTCTTGGGAAATTGAAATTTATGAAGCAAAACATTAGTCGGCGCGAATTCTCTCAATTTCCAAACTTGTCGCAGGTAGAATGTATTGATG
Source organism: Euzophera pinguis (assembly GCA_947363495.1). Taxonomy (NCBI): domain Eukaryota; kingdom Metazoa; phylum Arthropoda; class Insecta; order Lepidoptera; family Pyralidae; genus Euzophera; species Euzophera pinguis. The sequence goes on along the minus strand of OX376178.1, from coordinate 9,647,523 downwards.
AGGATATCCATACCTACAGTCAACATTTAAGTGCCCTGCATGATGACTTCAAAACCAGGTTTGAAGATATACTGACGATGGATATACCATCATGGATAATAAATCCATTTGATGAAACGGAAGTGGCCAATGTTGTATTACAAGAGGAGCTGCTCGAGCTAAGCACTAATGAGGAGCTGAAGGTGAAATTTAGAAAAGGCTACCCAACATTTTGGCTGCAAGCAGAAATACCCGAAAAATATCCTGGACTGTGGGAAATCGCAAGGAAATTTTTAATAGCTTTTCCCTCGTCATATCTTGTCGAAAGGAGTTTTAGTGCCGTTACAAACCTCTTAACAAAAAAAAGGAGCAAATTAAACATCACAGAGCGGGGGGATTTGCGGTTATTGCTCACAAAAATAAAGCCAAACATTGATCGTTTGCTGACACTCCATCAGATACATCCTTCCCATTAATTAAAATTATGACCTGAACCTATATTACCTTAATATTTTTTTCTTGTAATTCTATTCTTTTAATAAATAAAGTGATATAAAATGTACCATTTTTCGTTTTTATTTTACATATCGAAATATAGGGACAGAACTCAGAAGTGACACAATTTTTATTTTTTGGCGACTTTAAGAATGTGGTAGAAATGTAGCAGCAGGGGGTCCACCGAAACCAGTAAAATTTTGAAAGTGGTCCACGAGAAAAATAAGTTTGGGAACTACTGCTCTAATGCTTGCATGTCGTCTTAATCATAAAACTTAGAAAAAAAAACCAAGAAGAAGATAAGCCATAGATCACTAAAACTAAATTTAACTGAAATAAGTCGGATAGAATGAAAAAGGGACTCGATGGCTGAGTAGGGTACATGGCAAAAACTAAGATTTTAAAAGGAAATTCTCCTTTAAAATGAGAAATTTTAAATCCATACAGAGAGGTAGGACATTTTGTAAGGAGTAGTCCGTCTGGGGAAGTACCTCCACCCTACAGTAGACTGCAGCCAAATAACACTGTGATGCAGTGTTGTGTTCCTGCTGGTAGGGTCGCCAGGCTCCAGAGAGGTCTCTGTGCTGACAGCGGACAGGTCGGCAACGCGCTCGTGACATCTCCCGTTTTGTAGGCGTTCATAGGCTACGGTAACCACTTACGATCAGGTGGGCCGTAAGCCTGTTTGCCTACTAAATTGTAAAAGAAAAATACCTTCTCATTAGTAAAGATACTACATTAGATTTCCAGTCCAGTGGTTAACCAGATTCCCACGGAAAGCATACATACATACATACCATCACGCCTTTTTCCCGCAGGGGTAGGCAGAGACTACGGATTTCCATTTGCTACAATCCTTACAGACTTCCCTCGCTTCTTCTACGCTCATCACTCTCGTCATACACGCTCGTCGATTACGGGTACTCCTGACATCTCCCTTTTTTAATATGTCTGCGATTTGGTCACAGTATGTTCTCCGAGGCCGGAGAACATACTGTGACCAAATCACCAAATCAAAACCCACGGAAAGCATTTACTAAGTAATCAACTATAATTGTTTCCTATTTAATTATGACATTGCAGGCTTCATTCACAAAGTAACGAGAAAAAAAATTGTTCTATTTTCTGTGCTTCAGTCACGTCTGATATAATATTAGTATAGATATAAAAATAATAGTATATCATGTCGTCCTAAGAATTTTCGCCTGAATTATCCCCTATATACGGGACCCTATAAAATTTTACTTGACACCTACTTAACAAAATCCCTAAGTATATCTATTGTGTGGCCCCAAAAAAGCGCAACGTGGCATGACCCGAACTGTCAACGTGTGTTTATCAGATATATTGATTTATGCCAGTGCTTCTCAAACTAAATTACATATTTTTTGTCTATACATTTAAATTTTTATTGTTTAACAACAAATACAACTATCCATAATAATATAATAAATGCGAAAGTCTGTCAGATGCAGGCAGGCATGTTAAAACAGAGGTCGACAAAAACAAACACAAATTTGAAAGCCGAAAGGCGGTTCTGAAATACTCTCACACCAGGTTATACAGGGTCGATTCACCACTTGACCCACTCGATATGGATGATAAATGTGGGAAAGGACGTTCCTGAACGACTGACGAAGAGTTGGTTTATGAACGGAAGCAAGCGAGCGAGATGATGAGCAAACGAGATGCACTTAACTTAATTATTCATCTATCATTTCCATGAATTGAGAAAATGTTCAAATTTTTACATGGGGACGTGACTAACAAGGCCAACACATCAATGTTTGAGAATCTCTGCGCGCAATATCGCAATGACTGGCTAAATCATAACTTGATACCGAAGATTTACAGCTCAAAATTGAATAACCTACATAAGTAGAACAGGGACAAAATGACTATGAAGTTTTAGTATCATTTAGAACTTTACACTATAAGAAATAGGTGGGTTCAGTTAACCTATTCCAATTTGTATATGAATAAATAAATAAATAAAACGATTAAAAAAAATATTTGCCGCGGAATTTGAAACAATACCCCTAAATAAATTTAAAGCTCATCTGAAAGGGTTGTTGGTAACCAAGTGGTTATTAAGACTTGCATGAATTCTTATCTGGCAAAATGTTGATTGCGACTTTAAAGGACAGCTGGTCTATATTTTGCAAGATTAACTTACATTTATTTACTAGTTTTGTATTGTTTTGCATGATTTTATTTAGATGATGTGTGGACACCACTGACTTCACTTTTGTGTGCATAGTAGGCTAATCGTGCATGTTCTTAATATTTTCAATGTACCATCTTGAATTCAACATGTTTACAAAAGAATAAATGATAACCTGACTTTTCCTCCTCATAGCACTGCCTCATATTCTCATTCTTTTTCTGTTCAAGCAGTCAGATTATGGAATACTTTACCACCTAGCATTCAAGTGTCCCAAACTCCCTGCACTTTTACGAATCGTCCTCAAACGAATACGTGGTTAAAAGGTTAATTAAAAATAACCCTGTATGTTTATTACTATATTAATTGTATTTATTATTTAGTTTATAAAATATTAGCTGTTTCCCGCAGCTTCGCCTGCGTCAAAAAGTAGCTTATGTTTGACCCCGGGTCTTTAACTATATTCACACCAAATTTCGGTTTGGCCGTGAAAGCGTAACAGACAGACAGACAGGCAGACGGACAGACAGACAGACTTTCTCATTTATGATATTAGTATGTATGGATTATTAAAAAAAAGTTCTTCATTGAGCCTATTGTGTTTGTTATATTTCTTGTTCGCCACTTTCTTTCGTAGTTACTGTCGTGGATCAGCTGGAAGATATTTCTTTAGAAATAAGTAGAACCCTTAGATGAATAATTGGCCGCAGCCGCGGGAGCGGAGTAAATAAATAAATAAATGAATATCCAGCTGACCCGATAGACGTTGTCCTGTCTATACTATGAGTTTAACACATAATACCAGTGCGAGCATGGTTTCCCCTCTTAAAATCTGGCGCATCTGCTGTGGTTTGCTGGGCGCAAACAATTGCATCATGAATGACTTATGCTTAACCTCTGACAGAGCTGTTCAGGTGGCTTCTCACTGGTTTGGGAGAGTAATGCCATCGACACGTAAAAAAAGACTGCTTACTTTTTTTCATAAGAACCTTCTGACAATGATAAACAAACAACCGTCCACGCGTGATGCGATGATCAAGGGAAATAGAGATTTTAGGTGCTTATTAGTCAATCACCTTTTATCGAATTAACGATTAAGCTGATTTTTAATATTTTTTTGAACACAGACAGAGCATGTCCGTGTAGGCTTCTATTTAGAAATATATTTTATTTTAAATTAAAAATGGCGCATCAGTTAAACTTGATGCTAAAGTGGACTTTTCATTAACACCTCATCGTAATTGTTATTATTCAGCTCATTACCTAAATAAGGAAACTTATTAGAAAATTACCTAGACCATTAGTTAATATCGACATCAGGTAATTAATTATTTATTATTTTTTAATGTAATTTAATAATGAGTTGTTATAATTAGTTAATGACTTTTGGTTTCCTATATAAACCAACCCCATGATAAGCTTAGATCAGTCTAATTCAAGCTATTGAACAACACACATCCCTTCAAAGTCTAGATCAGACATTTCATATCAAGTATTTCTGCGTGGATTCTGACGCACGCCAACTAATATTGGCAATTATTTCGGCACAACTATCATCAAGAAATATCTTTTTGAAAACTAGAAGCATTTTGTTGTAATCATAACAACACCAACGACAAAGAAAATTCTTGAACTACAAATCATCAAGATGCCCGGCCTGAGCAGTAACGTGAAACCATTAAACTTGGATGTGGTAATCACGACCAACAAATGGCAGCCGCTTTGTGATCTCCATTTGAGCGCTATACGGGAGAAGATAAGAAGACAACACACATCAGATTTACTCTTGTCTCGTGAAGGTGACGCAGTGCCAGAATTCACTGAAGAGATCATTATTGGCAAAAATTGCTTGAAGCTGATGTGTCAGGACGAGAATTGCAAAGACTGGTTGAAGAAAACATTGTCCAAGATCAAGTATCACGGATCAACGCTGAGGATGTTACTAAGAAAGGATGTGAATCACATGGTGAAATGTTCGTTAGCATTTCCAAATTTTAAAGGCTACAAATACACAGCCGAAGATCTCTGCAGAATTCTGAATGATGTGAATTCAGAAGGGGACATCGACAAGTGGCTGTTTTTAAACATGAACTATGGAGATGAAGAGACGACTATCACAGTGGGTGTTCCAAACAATCTGTTGCTTCAACTCTGTAGAAATCTCAAATTCAGCCTTGGACCAATCAGATTTGAGATTCTTAGTGAATATATTTGAAATCTTATTTGTATTTGTATGTTAACAAAGTAAAAATTAAAATTGTAAATTTGTAAATTCGCAACGTTAACGGGACTGTATGTTTTAATTTTTAGTTAGGTTTATATAAGTTTAGTTTGGTTTTATTATAATATTAATTAATTTTACATTGTAAGTTTTATATAATAAAGATATATGTATTTGTTGACCAGTAATTTATGTTGTAAATAATCTTGTAAATGATGTTACTTTTATTTAGTGAATAAATGTTACATTTTTTTTAATACCTGTACATTTTCTTTCATAATGCCATTCCATTTCGTTTACTGAAACAATTATTCCTGAGTAAAACTACAGAGACAACGAAGTCTCAGTAGACTATTCTACTCAAAATAGTTTTTTAAATTCATATCACAAGAGTCCCTGAATTCGAAAACAGAAGGAATTTTTTGAATCCGTTCAATATTAAATAAGTTATTAGCCTTTGAAATCCTGTGCAAAGGGAAAAAACAAGAAACAACAAAACGCACATATAACGGTGCAGTGACGTCACTGCCACTTGGTTTCGTGCATACAAAAGAAATAGCAAGCTGTACCCACCACGCTTACACTTTTCTTCATTAGAAAACTTTAAATGCTAATTACTGCTTTAATTAATTACCAATTTTGTTGTTGTTTTCGGAATCGGTTACTTTTTAGTGTATGTATTGTTCCGTATAAAAATTTTGACAAAATGTGAACACTCTCAAGTAGCCTATTGAAAGAATTACATAGGCAAAAAGGTCACAAAAGAACTACAAAACTACTGAGAAGAAAGGCCTATTTTTTGGATTTTGGAAGTCTGTTGAAAACAGGGTCAATCCGGTGTTTTTCTTAGCAAATCCAATATTTTTAGCGCTATCTAAAAAGCCGGCAAAGACACTGATATAAGCGAGAATTCCTCAGCCGCCGGAAACAGTTACAAATAGCGCTACATTTCGCATGAAAATGAGGCCGTTCACACATTTTTGAAGAATATTTTTATATAAATAATAAAATGAGTTGATTTTGCCCTATATTTTATCAGATATTGCTTACGTCTAACTAAATACTTTAAGCTTTCCCACATGCACTAGCCATAGGTTTAATAAAATTGGCACTAACACTTTGGACAATTGACTGATAATTACTGATAGGATAATCGGGCGCTAATATACCTAAACTTATTTTTTATTCCAACGAAAGATTAATTTTAAGTTACTTGAAGTTGTTTTTACGAAATTGTCCAATCCCAGGAATACGGGCTACTTATTAATTCAGGAATGAATAACCATTTTATTCTTTCTACAAAAGAAATTTATTATAGAATATATAAATTTAGTAAATAAGCGCCCGATAATCCGATCACTGCTGATGATTGAGAATTTATTATAATATTGTTGAAATCGCACTTGGTTAAGTATGGTCGCGTTTAACGGGGGTTTTTAAAGAAGGTTCTTTCTAATGATCAGTTTTCACTACATGCGTTTTGATAATCCTCAAGTCCTTGCAAAATATGATGAATGGCAGGTATCCCCAGCTTGGGAGACGGTGCGTCGGCCTAAAACTCAATAGAAGACTGCAAGCTCTTCAGTTTCTTGTTTTAACAAGTAAGCTTCTGTTCTGTTCTTTCTGCTCAAGACTGAGTCGAGCATAAAATGAAATTAATGACCTGACCAGTGTTTTAAAGTCAACAAAAAAGAAATTAGTCTTCTTATTTAGCTATTTAGGCGCCACTGCTGGGCTCAAGCCTCCCCCTCTGTTTCTATAAAGTAGTTCTAGTATATATATATATATATTTTAATGAAAAATAAAATAGTCCTTTTTCAAGAGCTTAAAGTGTGCGATCGGCTTTACTTAACCGCAGGCGTTTCGCTCAGGATTTTTATACCCAAGAGGTTTATATGTTTGCAAAATAAATTGTTTATCTTTTATTTGCGAAGCCATGGCTAGATATATGAGCATTGTTATAGTATGAGAAACGGCGTTACTCAGACAATTAATCATGAAGAAACACATTTTTTGAGAGCGGAACGAAGACTGAGCATGCATCGATGTATAATGACTTCGCACTGACGAACCTTCGCGATAACGTGCATCAAAATAACAAGCTCTATCGATAGCGTGCATCGAAGCATTGTGGTAGGCGGTAGCATTATCGATGTTATGTTGACCGAAGTAACGTAATTTACAAGAATTTTACTCAAAACTCTAGGTAAGTACTTCAAGAAAAGCCAAATATTTTTCCATTATGGTTATGCTCATGGTTTGTTTTCCTGTATCATCCATACTAACAGACGATAAAATACTCATTTCAAAGCCAATGGTTCACCGAAAACAGATGTAAATATTAATATTACATCGGTGAAATAGGCCACAAAAATTTTATATCATAAAATTGCATGGTTTATTTGTCGCGTGAAAAACGGTCAGTAATTCAATATAATTAACGATATACGGAAAAGAGTCAAGTTACAGAGTACCATTTAAATCACAGTGTGCCCGGGAAGTGGGAGAGGTAAGGCTGTTCGCAAACCGAGCGGTTTAAATGGACCGTTCTCTAGAAAAGATTCAAGCAGTTTTTACCCAGCCCGACTTTGGTACGCTCTGCAGCCCGAATAGCTCGATAGACTTTAGCTTGAGACTTCTTCTACCAAAATCTTTACTTTATTTAATTGATTCAGGTTAAAGTTACAAGCACTGTTCATTACTTTTGTCACAGATTACAGAATATATAATTATAGAAAAAAAAAACATTAAAAAAATTTGAAAATGGAACGGGACTTTTGGTGGGAAGCTCAGAAGGGCACTGTTTCGGCGCTGTTAATATTTTTTTCAAAATATGTGTTTGCATTGTGTTTGTGCTCGAAAATAAGCGCGAGTGTTGGAAAGTGATACATAGTATGATTTATGTAATTTTCATGTTTGTTGCCACGAGTAATCACTAAGTGCAGTTTTCTACCACTTATTTTAATTCTAATACAGACTAGACTTGACTTGGAATTGACGAAACCACACTGTAAAACTGAAGAAGATAAATAATTAACTAGTTAATTAAGGAAAGTTTTTTTTATTTGTAAATTGACGTTTTGAAGAAAATGCTGCAGTGGAGTTTGTGGCGCCGCTTCTTCTCTACTTGCGCTTTGGAAGTAACGGTAAACTTAATATAAGTAAATTGACATCAATAAGTGATATTTATATCTTATAATGAAAATTAAAAAAAAAAAAATAAAAAAAAAAGGTCTATAAAGAGTACTTGGTATCCATGGGCGTAAAACTTATGACAAAAGATAAATTGAGAAAGGAACGATGGCTTAAAATTATAATATTGCTGAATACCTGAAGACATTTTGTGTCCTGATATATAAAGCGCAATAAAGGTTAAATAAATATGCTCTATATATATTGCGCCATAGCCTTGTTCAACTTTTTTTCTTCCACCCTGAACAGTATTTTCTCTGTTTTTCCTAATGGTTGACTGGGAGAGAATGCTTTTAGCATTAACTCCGCCAATTGTATTTTTACTTGTGGTACACTAAAGTTTTAATAAATAAATAAATAAATAAACAGCCTGGCCATGGGGGAAATCGCCACAGCGAATTTAGCCACAAAGCCACTAGCAACTAAAATAAATACATAACAAATACACTAAAAGCCACGGGAACTGGTGACTGGCTAGGCATAATGAGAAGTAGTAACGATTAGTGACGGAAACAAATGCATTTTGCGTGGTCAATTCCTCCGTGGCCAAGCTGTAAGGTTTAACTGAAAGAGATCGCACTTGCGATAAGTCCACATTTGGACCTCATTTTTCCGTTGGTATTTGTTTTGTTTGGTTGAATAATAGTACATTATTGCAAAGGCAGCGAAATAGGCAATTGCCATTTCGGCCGAGGTATAAATAGTGCTTTTCTTAAAAAATGCAAGAAAATAAAAAAGGGACTTTTACATAATAAATTTAATTTATTTTACAGTTTGTGCCGAAAGGTAAACGCATCTGTGGCTATACAGCCACGAGAACGCAATGTGTACGATAGATAAAAGAGTTCTAAATTCAAACAGCACACCGTTTCATACAACATTGCCGGCGTTCTCTTCGTTCCAAATTCAAAGAACGCGTCGGAAAGTGAATTTGATTTTTAGTCTACGTAAATATGTTACTTCGCGTGTTCTTTATTCAAAAGTAATGACAATATTTTCGTGCATGTTTAAGAAAAGAGTATTATATTGTAATGTGCGTTCAATTACCCGCCTAGTTTGCGGTGGCCCTACCGGAAGTGGTAATGGCTGTTTATATTACTGTACCGATAAACATTTTCTTGAAGCCGCAAATTTTCAACTACCCAGTTTTGTAACTTTCTTCAATTAAAGTTCAAAATAGTGATATTACGATGTTATATAAAATTACTTTATTTCGCTCTCTCAGTTATATGCTTAGGTTATATAGTCGCATATTCAACTGAGTCGAAACTTCGTCTGCGTCAAAAAGTAGCATTTGTTTCACTTCGGGTTTTCAACTATATTTATACCAAATTTCATCAAAATCCGTTTAGTTGTTTGGTTGTGAAAGAACCAAACAAACAGACAGACAGACTTTCGCACTTATAATATAAAGTATGGATTGCTTGCCACAAAAGCAGGATGTTAACCTATGGCTATTTAATTTATTTCACAATTATAAACAAAAACTACCCCCATCAGCTTTAGGAGCGCTAGGTGGAATATATTTTAATTGTGCCACCAGCGGTCCTACAAATTATTGAAAGGAGAGCAAAATGCTTCAAATTGAAGCGCAGCGTGGCATACGTCGTATGCTTGTAATTAAAATTGAAAAAAAATAAAAAATCCGCTATTTTGTTGCTTTATTATTCTGTTATAGGTACCCAGTGTCACTCTCACAGTAAATACGAATCTAACGACACCTCTCAAACTAAAATCCATCGAGCCATGAGCGTGCCAAACAATTGTACAAACATAACCTACCGAAAAACATAACCCTACTTCAGTCGCAGTCGGATAAAAAATATATGTAGGTATGTAACATCTTTTACATTTTTCACAATAGAGAAAGATATTACAACAAAACAAACATCTTTTAGTTGTCAAAAGTAAAGTCTTACTTCTATACCACACAACAGATAAAATATCTCCTATAAATTTCAAGATCCAGTTCTCACAAAGTATTGAGAGACTCGTATGTCATTTGTAAGAATATAACAACACTTTTATTGCTGTAATAATTTAAAAAGGCTACTGCTTCATATTTATTGCTATTGTCGCTGAATAAAGTTGAAGAATAAAGGGAGCTTGATAGCCTAGAAGCATAGAATTACTAATAGTTCTACGGTACAGAACGGACACTCAGACCCTCCCACCTGGAACAGATAACAGTAATAATCGAGCGCAAAACAATGCAAAGATGGCGCTTTAGCCGCGCGGCCGCTGCGACTACTATGACTCGGATACAGTAAATAACCAACCCTACCACTAACACACACATTGACGCGCGTGCGTTCTCGATCGAATAGAAGTAGTGGTAATAGGTATTGAGCTCGCCGATATTGTATGAGGTGTAAGGGATGTGCAAAGGGCGACGCGCGTAACTGTAGCGAATGCGTGTCAAGCTATGACATGTCCCGAACCGTATTGGATTGGTCGCCATTTAGTGGCATTTACTATCTCGAGCTACTCAGTGCTTCGAAAGTCACGGCCATTGGTCCCGGCTGTTATCGATAGATTTCATTCGTTAGGCAGTATCAGATGTTTTTAAGTAGCCTGACAAAATGTGACAGTGTTAGCCAATAAAACACCTTGTGTCACGTTCTTGTTGGTCTGGTTTTTCTGATTATGACATAACTGCTAAACTATTCTACTTTAGTTCCTTTCATAGCTTAATGTCTTATGGATTACTGCTGATTTTGGGGAAGAGTAAGTGACATACAGACAATATTTATCTCACAAAAGCGAGCAGTTCGTGCCATCTATGGTTTAGCCCCAAGGGAATTTCTTAGGGAGTTGTTTAAAGAAATAAATATCTTAACAGTAGCTTCTCAATATATATTTGAAGTTATCATTTATACGAGGAAAAATATGAGTACTTTTAGAAAGAACTCGGATATAACTGATAGACCTTTGCGCAATAAAGTTAATAATAAAGATAAATTATTTTTACCTTCTTATAGACTGTGTAGGGTTAAAGACTCATTTGTGGGGAACTTTATAGCTTCCTTAATCAATCACTAGTTTTCCTAATGGATAATTTAAAGTCCATGTTAAAGAACTACTTTGTAAAAAGGCTTATTATAGTACTGGTGATTTTCTTAATAACAGAAATGTTATTGAAACTTAAGCTTAGTGCAGAGTCCTCGACAAGCTGGCATAGTTTATATATTCTGTTCTTACATTTGTTTTTTTTTTAAATATTAATATTTTTTTTTATTTAGTTTTTATTTAATTTAAATAATCCGAAATCACAATAAACTATTGTGCAAAATGTTGACAAACATGTGAATTCGTTAATTTAATTAGTTAAATAAGGAAAGTCTTTTTCTTATTTGTAAATTGACGTTTTGAGGAAAATGTTGCAGTGGAGTTTGTGGCTCCGCTTCTTCTCCACTTGCGCTTTGGAAGTGGTGGTAAACTTAATATAAGTAAATTGACGTCAATAAGTGATATTTATATCCTATATTGAAAATTAACAATTTAATTTAATTTAATTTCACTAGTTTTTTCCCGCAGCTCCGCCTGCGTCAAAAAGTAGCCTATGTTTGACTCCGGGTCTTCAACTATATTCATACTAAATTTCATCAAAATCCGTCCAGCGGTTTGGCCGTGAAAGGGTAACAGACAGAAACACAGACAAAAAGACAGACAGACGCATTTATAATATAATTAGGATATTAGTATAATATAAGTATATTAGTATTATTAGTATATATAAATGTATTCATAAATTGGTAACTGGTGGTCATAACACAGCCCTACTAAAAAAAAGTTGCTATGGCACCGGTTATTCATAATAAATTACCAGATATATTAGTAATCAGTAAATTAGTATGGAAGTATGGATATGTCATAATCATATATACATATAGCATGTATGTATAATGTATATGATTTTCATTCGACATTTATGTCATACATTTAAAAAAATTAGGCTCCTAATGCCTCTTATACCCTTATAAGAGCCATCGAGCTCTTTGTTATTACCCCGTCTCCGATCAGGCTTAAAATCGATTCTTATTGTTGACACGTAAAACTCCATTTCTACCTCGTGAAATGAAAAGCAACGTCAGCAGGGTAAACAATAATATAATAATTTTGCGACCTTTCTAAGGGTCCGATATGACCAATAAGCAGTTTACGTAACTTCGAGAGATATTACGACTTACCGGAATCGATGAGCGTATGTGATGAGTTTAATCTTCTTCTTTTCGTGTCTAGGCCTAGTTTTGGGCACTTGACCGGGCAAGAGGGGCATGATAATAGATATGCGACTTTGTTTGAATGGCATTAGGCCCAACAACATAATTAGTTAATTAACACTCACACCTTCCAACCCGAAAAAGATACCGCACCTCACCGCACCGATTTAGGATAACAAATTTTTTCGTTTTTATTTTTATTAATAGTTTCTTTAGGCTTACGTTTCATAAAATGTTCTTTTAATCTACTATGTATTCGCACACCACTTGATATGGCAAACATGTGAATCTAATAATTAATTGTTACCATCAATATAATTGTACCATGTTTTGTGATCTATCTATCTATCTATCAAAACAACGCAAGGATGACACTTCACCCGCCCGGCCGCTGCGACGCGACGCATTGAGCGTACGCGACCAAATCAGTATAGTAGGTTAGGTATCGTTCGCCTCTGTTTGTACGAAGACAGTTTAAGGATTTCCATGCGGACCATTGCAGTTTTTGACCTGGTGAAAGTTCTTCAGATGTTGGCATAAGTCATGGAGTGGGGCGAATTGCTTAGCTTAGAACTGCAAGCGGAATGATTTTGTATATCCTTACAAAGGATTGGTATTACTAATATAATAATATACATTGTTATTAAAACTTTATTGTTTTTAAGGCGGATTTAATACTAAGAGCATTATCTACCAGGCAACATATTTTGAAAAATATTAGAAATGCAATTGTAAAAAGATAATAAAATTTTACTTCTATTTGCTACCAATAAAGTTTCCTATTTGAACAAACTACCTCTATTTGTCTCTTTTTACGTGCAAATGAAGTGATCTATTCCTTAAAGAAACCACACAGCTAGTCACAAACCCCCGAAGTCATGAAATAAATCTTAAAAGTTGAGCAATTCAAGCGATTGCGACTAGGTCCAAAGGGAGGTCGGTAAAAAAGAAATGGGTGGGGTGTTTATGTAAGCGGGGAATAAGTAGAAAGAAACGTACTTGCATAACATGAGTAAATTTTGAGTTGCTGCTATTATTTCGTTGATATAACTCTTAAAATTAACTGTATTTTGATTATAATTTCATCGTATATATGTAAGTACCATAAGTAAGTTTATTATCATTCCAACTTTTTGTATTCATATCTATATATTTTTAATACCCACATGACTATATCTGTTTAACCCAAAGGATAATGCTTTTAGCATTAAGTTCGCCTATTGTGCTATACAATTGTATTATGTACAATAAAGTTTAAATAAATAAAAGTTTTACTCGATACTCGTTTTAGAGATATGGTCTCGTATTGGAGACATTTCACCTAAAAAGTGTTTAATGGAATTTCGGAATACTGAGTAGTACAATTCCCAAGTTGTTATCGACACTTGACTATAATTAATTGTACTGCGTTAAAATCTCATGAATACAACCATTCTCTCTTCTTCGTCTCATTTATCTATGTCTTTTTCCATGCAACATTATGACGTTGACACAATTTTATCCGGCCATGGTTTTGATACTTCTGATATGTAAAAACCGCCGTCTTTGAATCTTGTTAACATAATATAAAATGGGTAAAGATCGTTGCGTCCAGGCAGCGTACTGGGGAAAACAGTAGGCAGAAGACCAGTCGACCCCAGATACCACTCTCGCAATTAGGTGCTACTGCGTGAGGTGGGAGCGGACATCTGGCAGCCATGGCGCAGAATAGAATACTGTGGCGCTCTATCGTCTCCAAGGCCAAGATCCACTTCAGGTCGCTGAGCCAGAGGAGTACTAACTTATAAAAAAATGATCTTAATTGAAATAAGGTCTTAAATTGAATACAATTGTACGTGTTAATGCTCGTGAAAAAGCGGTCTGGCAAACAACCGAGCAGACCAAGATCCATTAAGGGGTCGCTGAGCCAATGCGGTAATTTTCAGTAGTATTGCTCGTGACTGTACATCAGTAAATGGGACCAAACCTCACTCGGCACAAAGAGGGAACAATTCGGCCGCGTTCGTTATTCGACATCGGACGGAGTCACCTGATTACGCGCTCCGGTGCTCAGCAGATACGCGATAGTGTCGATATCGATAGATTAATTGTATCGATATTTAAATCTCGTAATGTGGAGCTCGATAGCAGAGTGCGGCGCGCGTATACGCACCGTATTGGGTTGATCGCAATTTGTATCACGAACTCCTCCGTGCTTTGGAAGGCACGTTAAGCCGTCCCGGTTGTTATTGGTAGACGTCAGTCAGTGTGACAGTTATTCGTTAGTCACTAACACGTCTCATCATGTTCCAGGTTAGTCTAGTTTCCCTGTTAAAATGATTACGGAGGTCAGAGGGCTATTTGTTGTAACTAGTGTCACCGAATCAAGGACAATGACTATAGCGAATTCTAGACTTCGACGCGTAAGTTGAGGACGCAACTAGGAAAGCATGCTTCGACGACGAAGATGATATTTGTAAATAAACTTTGTACAAACTACAGTGTCCAGTCCAAGCAGCTCGAAACATTAATGTGTTCCCATTTTATTTTCCTTTAATTTCAGTGATTTTTATAATAAAAAAAAAAAATCGTTTGTAATATACATAAGTATTGTGTTCTTTTATGTACAATTAGCAGCCCGTTTCGACTTCGTCATAGCCTACCTCGATTGATAGGCTATCCAACACTGAAAGAATTTTTCAAATCAGACCAGTGGTTCCTGAGATTAGCGCGTTCAAACAAACAAACTCTTCAGCTTTATATTATTATTAATATAGATTATAGTATAGATAGTATTGATATAGAATTATCTTCGGTGCCATTATCTTCGCATGAGACTAGAAGACCTAATACTAGAAGGGTATACCTAATACTAGTGTTATAAGTCCATGGGCTACGGTAAATGGGTTGTTTTCTAAAAAAATATAATTAGTTCGTCAGTTAGATAATTAAATAAATATTGGAGACGTATTTTTTCTTTTGAAAATTAAACTAAGAATGGTAAAGATATGGCGCGTTAAAGTTCCGTGTGACGTGTCACAGTGTGCTACACTTTTTCGCTATATGTGACGTCACGAGACCCCACTCCTAAAGTTTGTAATATCTTTTTAATTTATGGCACAATTGAGAAAAGAAAAAATACGTCACCATTATATTTTGATTCCCTAAATGACGGACTAATTTTAATGTTATTCCATTGACCCTGGAAAATATCCTATTGCGTCATTACCCATGAAATTAAAATTTTGGTGAAATCAGCCGTACTCTTGCTTGTATTCTATTTGTAAAATAAAGTATTTTTTATCGATAGAATAACAGGCACATCACTAAATGCAGTCTGGCAGGTTTAAGTGAGCATTCGGTCCAGCTCGACCCCTACTTACATCTACAATTCTGAATATATGAATGTGAGGGAATGAGCAAAAATCTGCCAAGTTTTGCATTTGATAAAGGTTAGATTTTCTTTTGAGAACATCATTATTTTAGGGTTCGGTATCTAAAGGGTATAACGGGACTATAGACTCCGCTATCCGTCCATCTGTCTGTCACTACTAATGTGCTATTGTTATATATTATTTAGTGGTATTTCTGAAAAGTGTAAATTACGTAAAATCAGTGAGCCGAATGATTTTCATTTGTCTAATCGGTGAGTCGAACGATATCAATTCAATATATGAGTCGTACATATCAAAAATAGGGCTCCTAGTTATTACATTGGAGCGACTGCCGTCTCATATCCCTAGCCCATTTTACAGGGAAACCAGACTAACAGGAAAATTAGGTGTGTTAGATCCATCCAGTAATTACAAAGAGGAGATGCCGTTTGAAATGGCGTAGTGATGTGATCATTGGCGCCTCGCCGACACAAAAGTGGGCGGAGCTTGTCATTGCTCGTGCTCCATGGTCGGAGCCACGGCCGAAACCAAGCACCCCGCATGTCTGCCTTCCGCCCCGTGTAGCCTCACAAATACTTTCTTACAAAACGCTTAGTACGGCATCTCCTCTTTGTAATTGCTCCATGGTTCGACCCTCTGTTGAAACAATCTACTATGAAAGAGTGGGGATGGCAATAGACGGAAAATTGGCAGGCAAGTGTGAAAAAACGAGACGACATGATATCCCACTTTTTCATACTAGATTTAGGTTCGGCAACGCTCTCGTGACATCCCTGGTGTTGCAGGCGTTTATAGGCTATGGTAACCACTTACCATCAGGTGTGCCGTACGCCTGTTTGCCTACTTAATTGTATAAAAAAGAAAAGAAGAAAGGAGATGTGTAAAGAAAAAGAGAAAGTTAGAAATTTTATTTATTTGTTTGAAATACATCAAAAGAGAGCCCTTGAGTGGCCAACACTGTTCGATTTTTCATGTAGCCTGAAACAGCCGACTGCCAGCCGTCAGTTACATCAGGATTCTAACAGGAGCACTGACAGGGCACTTTGAAAACCACAGTCATCTCTTTAAACTGAAACTTGTCGAAAGCCCTGAGTGTAGGGCATGTGCCGAGGCAGAGGAGTCCATAGGCTACATTTTGTGTCATTATGACTCATTGGCTAGCAAGCGAATGGACCTTTTCGGAACAGCGTATCCGGAACTAGAGGACTACAGGCACTTCGCACCAGGTGATGTCCTGAAGCTCATGCAGTCCTTCTTCAGAAACCCTGCTGTGGGTGAGTAAGGCGTGGGGTAAGTGCAAAAGAATCCAGAGGTTCGACGTGCTTCCTTGGTATAGGACCCCTTATGTTATGCAAGATATAATAATATACATCAGGAACAAACGGCTTAACGTGCCTTCCAAAGCATGCTAATTACGACAAATCGAGATTATAAATCTATACCTGTTGGCTAATTTAAAAAAATAATTAGGCAGTTTTTTTATAGTGACTTAATCACAAGCTAAACCACTTTCAATTTGAATAAGTGTGATAACTGAGAAACAAAATCGACCTTTCATACATAATTCTATCAGCTGATAGATTTGTATGGGAATTGGGAAGTAGAAACTTCTTGTTTATTTTCACTTACTTTTTTATTGGAAGTCGTTAGTTTCAAGTACTATACAAGTACAAAAATTTATTCCAGTTAAAGTTAGTAAGTTATTCCAACTAAAACTAACAATTAAAAAAAAAAGATATGATTAAGTTTTTTTTAGTACGATAAGCCGCTGAAACCCTCGATCAATGGGGAGGCCCAAGTCCAGCAGTGGACTGAAACGAACAAAGTTTTTTTCATTATTTTCAACATTACAATGAAATAGAATAATTAATTTACAAATTCAGCCATTTTATATCTGATTCGTTCGCAATCTTATCCTTCGTTGGGCACAGATAATTAAATCATTCCAGTTCATTTCTCTGGAAATTCTGTATTGCATTTATTATCTCTTTTAAAATTATATTTATAAATGAATTAACAAATGTTATTGGTATTAATGTCGTTTTTATCATTTTTGATTGAATTATTGAAAAAGTTTCACGCAATTTTTTCTATTTTAAGAAGAATGCGATAAATTGGTCCTGAAGACTAATACAAGGCATGATTTTTGTGAAAAGTCTAATCAACCAGGTACTTGTACAGTCGGGTACCAAATATTTGATTTTTAATTAAAATTATTTTCTTTGTAAAATATATGTTTAGTTACTTAAATCAATCGTAATAGTTGAGTTAAGTGAATAAAAGTGTGAAGTGTGCATAAAACAATCACGTTTTTACACAATGAAAGGATCATCAGATAGGCCGCCTATTGTATTAAGCCGCTTAGTGTCTGAAAGTACATGGTAATCCAATGGTTTCTGTGGGAGAATTTTTTTTTTTATCGTAAATAACGTAATAATTCACCATACAGATGGTATATGTAGGTAGAATAAGATTTTGTTCACATTAGGTGAAGATATTACGCGATGCTATAGGGCATTAAGGAGTTTCTTCCATATCTCCAAAGTTCTTCATCATGTCTTCAACAAATTAATACGGGACCAACTTGGTGGTAAAGGCTGTCAAATAAAAAAGAAATCTTAAAAATCGGTTCACGGTTGACGAAGATATCGCGTAACATACATACAAAAAAAAAAACATACAGTCAAATTGATAACCTCCTCCTTTTTTGAAGTCGGTTAAAAACAGAGCATTTGTTAGCGCCAGCGCAACGCACATCAATCCCATTTATTTTCCCTTTAGCTTATCTTAGCGTATACCCGACAATTATGACAGTTGGTTATCTATAACCTGCCGTGGGTTGTGTGGAAGTCCCTAAATAGACTGGGTAGGTGTATGGAGAATCGG